>CM055117.1:408460465-410860465 GCA_029206835.1 Rana muscosa
ATTCAGTAAAGGAAGGAGTCGGTAAATGACATATACAGTATTTACTGGCTCCTTCCTCCACTCCGCATCCTGACAGATCCGTGAGGGGGATCGGAGGTGGACACGGGGAGCAAGAGCAGGACACCACAGAGAGGGAGGAGGACAATGGAAGCCAGAGGAAGACCCGGGGAGCCAAAGGAGGACACAAGGGACAGTCAGGGGTGATCGTTGCAGCGGTGGGGGCAGTTACAAACACTGATCTCCCCCCCCCCCCCCCTCGTATAGCCTTTTAATAAAGGGGGGAGAGGAGGAGAAGCATCTGTCAGCTGCTTTATTGAAAGGCTATACAGGGGGATCAGTGCTTGTAACGGCCGCTGCACCGATCATCTGTGAGGTTGCCCGGCCCCCCTGCTACACATAATGTTTCAATATTCCTTGCTTAGTGCACTAATTAAGTGTTTGATCTGCTGGCCGTTGCTCCCAAGCAGAAGCATTTAAGTCCCGTCCTTTCCTCTCCTTGTACACTTGACAAAGGAGCGCGCATGCTCTATTCCAGACCCGCGCATGCTCTGAAACGCGTTGTGTTTTCCTGCTTTCATCTGATCCAGCTGACGTCACACGCCTGCTCCACGAGTACACAGTCGCCATCTCTATCAATGGACACAGCCGGCTTCTATAGCCGGGGATTGGGACACTCCTGGACATACAAAAGGACCCTGGATCTTGCACCATTTAGGGCATTGACCCCACTCCACACAAGCACCTCTTCATTTACTTCAATGTAAGTGTTGGATATAAATAATTGTCATTATATTAAACTGTTTACCTCAAAGGCGCTTTTTCTATTTGTTTTTATCTATGTCTATCCTGAGAAGAGCTGCCTTGAGTACCCTGTTCACTCCCAATTTACTTTTTAGCTATCACCATCTGCTTTTGAAGAAGCACCATCATTAACTATTTAACAAGGGCGTGGCCAACGCCCGGGATGTGAGGACGTGCTTAGCCTGAGCTCCGTCCATGCCGCACACATCCTGACTCAATCCTACTGACCTGTTCGCATCCAGGGGGGTCCCGTTTGTCCCCACAGTATCCAGGGAACCTTGTGCCCATCGGGAGATGGTCAAATACGTCCCACCGATGGAGGAAGCCTCAGGATCCGTCCCGCCATGCAAACAGTGGCAAGATGGCGCCGCTCACCATGCTGCAGACACACGCAGCCAGCCATCCTCATACTCCTCAGCGCTGAAACCGAAGCATGCAGGGAAGGGTGAGTCACACTGTTTCTCACCCCCCCCCCCCCCCCCCCCCCCCCCTGTTCTAAGCCCGGAAGATCCTTTCCTACTCTCTCTGGCTGAGGAGATTGCCCCTGATAACCCGAGCGAAGACACTGCTGATGCAGGCCATGCGGAGCCATCCCTGTCCCAGATCATGGAGGCCATCCAGCACAGCCATGCTTCTCTGACCACCCAAATGGACTCCATAAAAAATAAATAAAAATTCCCTATTTAACAACTTGACTGGAAAATCCGCCCTGTCTTTTGGACTTTCTTCATACACTATTATTATTATCCTTCTATGTAGCGTTTCTGTGAGTTACACATCAGTTCTGTGTGAATGAGCCCTTGCATGGTGGGCTTAGTCTAACGTCTGCTGCAGACAGCAACAGAGTCACTTTAAAGTCAAATTCACATTTATGGTGTCCAAAAACCTTGATGCATGCTTTGGAAGATATGAAGTGTGGCAGAAGAAGATCTGCACAAATGCTCAACATCAGGAGGAGGATGTCACTCAAGATAAGAGCACTAAAAGTACACTTATCCTTATAACTACTAGCAAAGCGATTAATAAGTGACCGCACAATATATCCGTAAGCTACATGTGCAGCAAGATCAGGTTGGACGGTAATCCCTGCATAGTAGGCTGTAGAAATGTTTGTTTTATTTGCGGGTTATTTTTGATACTGTGTACATAGTCGTCTAATATTATGTCTTTCTTTACCAGTTGATTTAGTTCAATTATGAATTTGACTAGAATTGTCTATTAAGTGTATTCTAATTATAGGAAGTAATGTATAATAAAAAAAATGAACTTCTTTTGCAGATCTACTTATTGTTAAGCTTCTTATGATTTATATCGTTTGTTTTTTTTGTATTGATGGCACAGATGTAACTAGCAGCTGCTACTTTTAGCAATCCATTTTATTTAAAAAAAAATTGTGCATATCTAAAATAATCAAACATGTCTTGTTGTTTTTCCCCAGACCTTATGATATTTATTTAAGCTTAAAGAGGAACTGCAGTCTGCTCACATAATTTTATAATAAAAACATTTTTGCCATTCTGAAGCTTCCCTCCAACCACTTTGCACATTATTATTCATTATTAATAATATTATTAATTATATATATATATATAGATAGATAGATAGATAGATATATAGACTTACTTTGATTCTGTACTTGCCAAATATACCGCAGAAATCTCCCTCCACTAAGTCTGGCTGCAGCCATTCTAACTATGGGCAGCTGAAGCTGCTGCCTGTTCACTTGCTGGATTTACACACACACCTCCAGCCCTGCAGCTTTCATTGGCCCTCTTATGACTCAGCCCCCCCCCCCCCTCTCTTCCTGGAAAAATCTCACAAGAGTGAGAGAGAGAGCTGTGCATGATGATGACATGCCTAGGCTAATGACCAGACAAGAAACAGTGGGCTGTATAAGATATTTACTATCCAGGAAAAAAATGTTTTACTATCCAAAGTTAAAACAACAAGGGCAAAAGATTTTAATAAATTTGTGCTGAAATCTGACCTGATGGGATAAATGGACACGCACCGGACTCCTGCTGTGAGCCGCTGCATGTTCCAGTGTGAACCCAGCCTCAAAGTGTGTGTGTAAACCAAGCGTGGACATCTCTTCTTTGCTTCACTATGGTCTGTTCAATATACCAAAATACTTCAATTGTATATTTGTTTATTAAGTGCAAATAAATGCCTGTTGGTGTTGTCAGAAATCCAGAAAGCGTCTTTGCTTATGCTGCAAGAAAATGCTTAAAGTGTAAGTAAACTTTCATAATTGAATTTTACCTATAGGTAAAGCTATAATAAAGCTTTCCTATAGGTAGTGTAAATATCTCCCAAACGTGCGTCGTTTAGGAGGTATTTACCGTACATGCAGCCAGTGACATCACTGGCGCATGCGCTCTGAAGGAACAGCCACCTGTTTTCTCCGGAGCCCAATGCCGCACATGGGCGGGCGCTGACGCCATTGTGGCTCCGGCCAGTAAAGAGCCGGAGTCCGCAAACCCGCAAGCAAGATGGCTGAAGATGGAAGCTGTCTCCAGCGATTACATCGCATTGCTGGAAGGCTTCCTTTTCAGGTAAGTTTTACATAACATGCTAGTATGCAATGCCTACTTGAAGGTAAGGGGGAAAAAAACAAAACATGCAGCAGTTTAGTACCGCTTTAAAGTATTAATAAACCCTCAGCATTTTTCTTGCATAATACATTAAGCACAATAATGAAAACATTCACCAGAAAACTATTTGTTAAAATTCCTACCCCAGCATGTTGCTGCCGCTTGCTATCACAGTGCTACTTCCTTGAACTTCTGGTCTTTATAGGAAAGAGATCACAGTGGACAGTGCAGTCTCCAGTCAGTCTGCTAGCTTGGAAAAGGAAAGCTACATAGCTGTGTGCTTCTATTGACGCATACATTGACAGACACAACTACAGTCTCTGCATGCTAGGGTGGCTCCATAGGATGCTGCAGGGGAAAGAAACCACCCTGAAACAGGAAACCGTATACGCAGCAATTGATTAACTGCTTATCATCCGAGGGACATATATAAACTTCCTGATTGCAAGTAGTTAATACCAGAATTGTGGCTTCAGCTGCAGCCTCGATCTTGGTCGTGTGTTTTTCAGCCAGCGATCAGCTGTTATGTAAAAATGATCAGACGGCTTTACAGCTGATCACTTTTACAGTGCTACAACTGACCCGTTTCGCGGTAGTTCACGGACTCTCCCGTTCCTCCAGGGAACTTGAGATCATGTTAAGCAGTCAGGAGAGCTTCCTGCAGAGGAGATGGAGGAACATCTGTTCCCCCATCTCCTCTGTGACAAATAAAGCTTGGTGCAGCTGATCAAACACAATTTGTGTTTGATCGGCTGCTTTGAAGGACAGGGGAGACATGGGGGTTCTATTAGATAAAGAGTAGCTGTCACTTGCCCAAAGCCAACACAAAATGGCTTGTTTGCCCCCTTTGTGATAGCAAATAATAAAACAAAAGAAAAATATGAAAAAAAAAAGTGCCCCTGTGCACACATGCAAATGAAAGCATGCGCGCAGGTCTGGCACACATATGTAAACAGTCATTTTACATCATATGTGCGAACTTCAGAGCGAAAGTAATGGTTCTAGGGCCATAATTCATGATTATCTTGAAACTAATAACCTGTAAAGGGTTTTAAAGCGCCACTCATGGACAGTTTTAGGTACCCAAATTTGTCGCTATTTCATGGCCAAGCACAATTTAAAATCTTGCCATGTTTGATTTCTACTTACTTGATGCAACATCGTCCTTTTTATATTTTACAAAAATAAAAATGGGTAGTATTTTGTGTTTGTGTGCACTAAAATTAATTTAAGTGTATTTTTCCTGAAAATTTGTGTTTTGAAAAATGGCTGTGCAAATATCGTGTGACATAAAAAAAATTAAACAGTCACCATTTTATTGACCAGTGCCGCTGCTTTCAGAAAATAATTTATATTTGGGGTAATTTTAAGTACGGTACTTTTATAGCAAACGTGCTGATTTTTAACATGTATGTGAAAAGTTTCAAAAATTTCCAGACAGCTAGTGGTTAAATTAGCTGTTGAAAGTGGTTAAAAATAGCGTTTGCTATCACTTTAGCAATGTTATCAGCCCTCCCAATTCAGGAAGTGAACTACAGAACACCTTCCTATATTATGGAGACTAGCAAAAGTGTGCAGAAAAGCATTATGAAGGGTATAATGGCAAGCATTATGTTCAGTAAAGGAGAGCAGAGAGAATGATAGCGGGCAGTCTGTGCAGGAGAGGGTTGCAGAGTGTATGACAACAGGCAATATGTGCAGGAGAGGGGTGCACAAGGTATGACAGCGGGCAGTATATGCGGGAGAGGAGTGCACAAGGTATAACAGCAGGCAATATGTGCAGGAGAGGGGTGCACAAGGTATGACAGCGGGCAGTATATGCGGGAGAGGAGTGCACAAGGTATGACAGCAGGCAATATGTGCAGGAGAGGGGTGCACAAGGTATGACAGCAGGCAGTATATGCGAGAGAGGAGTGCAC
Source organism: Rana muscosa (assembly GCA_029206835.1). NCBI lineage: Eukaryota > Metazoa > Chordata > Amphibia > Anura > Ranidae > Rana > Rana muscosa. The sequence continues at coordinate 408,465,780 of CM055117.1, forward strand.
AAGGTATGACAGCGGGCAGTATATGCGGGAGAGGAGTGCACAAGGTATGACAGCGGGCAGTATGTGCGGGAGAGGGGTGCATAAGGTATGACAGCAGGCAGTATATGCGGGAGAGGAGTGCACAAGGTATGACAGCGGGCAGTATGTGCGGGAGAGGGGTGCACAAGGTATGACAGCGGGCAGTATGTGCGGGAGAGGGGTGCACAAGGTATGACCGCGGGCAGTATGTGCGGGAGAGGGGTGCACAAGGTATGACAGCGGGCATATGCTAGAGAGGAGTGTGAAGGGGTATGGGAGTTAACAGTATATACAGTACAGGAGAGACGTAAGGAGGGTTTAATCGTAAGCAGTATGTGCAGAAGAGGAGTTCGAAGGGTATGATTGTCGCAGGGTGGATTTGATTTAAATCACTAGTAAAAAGGCTTGATTTAAATCATAATTTTTAAAGAGCAACTGTCATCTCTGTCCTGCAGCGGCTCCTCCTCTGACCTGCTATTGACTCCCCGACAGTCCCATTCACTTTAAAGTGGTTGTAAACCTATAATAAGGCTTTACCTGTAGCTACCCTGGATATCTCCTAAACCTGAACGGTTTAGGAGATATCCCCTGTATTTCCATGTCCCGATGTAATCGGCACTGAAGCAATGGCACTTACATGCCGTTGCTTTCAGTGACTGTGCTGTTACCGGCGCATGCGTGGGAGTGACATCATCGCGGCTCCGGCCAATCACAGCGCCAGAGCCGCGATACCCCAAAGTAACTCTGGGACGACGTGTCGCCGGCTGGTGCTGTGTCGGGCACCGCAGCAGGGGCTTCGATCTTAGATGAGTATTATATAATGAGCTAGTATGCTATGCATACTAGCTCATTATGCCTTTGTCTTGCTGGTGCTAGATTTTTATTTTATTTTTTGCAAAGTGGGTTTACGACCACTTTAATGGGATGGCTGGTGATGCGTCAGCAGGTGAGTGGATGCCTGCTAACAGGCGCTGTTATGATGAATCTGAAATTACAGGTGCTGTTTTTAAATGTAAGGACTTATTCTTGCTCGTAGTTAGAATCTTTAATATTTGCAGACAAAATTAAGGTTTCCTATTTAGAAGAATAAGCTGTCAGGTTAGTAAAACAGTGATATCAGAACCAATTCAATCATACAGTTTGTAGTGTACATAGATTTGCAAAACAATGAGATGAACTTTGTTTTATATCATGGTTACTGTGAAATTGTGTGAATGCAGTGCATATGATCTCGGCTTGCAGAGCTTGAATTCATTGAATGAGTTTACCAAAAATGTATTGCAGAATATACAGCCCCATGCTACACAACTAAGCTCAATTTCATGCTGAATAAACAAAGTTATTAATGTAGTCTAAATAGAAAACTATCTTTTAGATAGATTTTTACTCCAAAAGCATTATCTTTTTTTTTATTAAAAATCGAAAAAGTTGATTTAAAAAAAAAAAAAAATTATATATATATATAAACTTTTTTTTTTTTTTTTCTTTTTTTTCAAACAATCATTGATTTTTATCCACGCTGGATTGTCGGTAGTGTTTGCAGTGTATGGTAGGGGCTAGAAACATGAATGGATGGTATAGCTGTGTACTTGTCTGAAGCATTTAGTGTAGCTGTTCCCCCTTATCCTTCTGCTGCCACCTATAAATGGGCTAGTTTGCAACCTTTTGTCATGATCTTTTCTGCGGTGGATTCCTTTGCCCTTCCTCTGGTCCATCTGCAAGTGCTGAGTGGGTGGTGAGGAGATGTAGGAAGGATGTCTCTTAGTAGGGGTTTGAGTTGTCCAGGAGGTATTATGTCAGGAAAGGAGCGAGGCAGCCAGGGAGGGATGTCTGACATTGGTGGGGTAAGGTGTCTGGGAAGTGCAGCAGCCAGGAACGGTGTTTGTCAGCAATGGGTGAAGCAGATTGGGATGTCTGTTAGTGGGGCAAGATGAGGCTCTAGGTTAGAAAGCCAGTGAGGGATGTATGTGAGTGGCAGGGTCAAGTGGGTTTGTTGGTGGAGAGGGGGGAGCTGGGGTGGGTGTCACAGATGGGGGGTGGACCTGGGAAGGGGTGACTGTCACTTTATACTGTAGTTGTACCAACCTTGCCTATCTGTTTTTCTATAAAGAGATTGAACAAGGAAAGTGTGGCAATAAGTACAAAGGAAATGGGTGCAGTGGGAGGGGAAGCTCTTAATCGCCCTATTACTCCCTCAGGGATGGGGCAGTTCTGCACTCTGCAGGCACATTACAGGATGAGGGCATTCCTACACATTGGGTTATGCTGCTGTCTTCAGGAGATTGGACATTGCTAAAACATAGCTGTAATGGCAGTCCAGTATAACCCCTCCTCCTCCCAGCATGCCTAAGTTTTTTTTCTTTTAGTAGGTTTCTTCAGTTGCTGCAAAGCCAGAAAGGGCTAATATTGCAACTTTCATGATTGGCTGATCCTCGGCTCTGTCACGGAAGCCATACCCGGACATACTCCCAGCTGTGCCAAAACAAGATTGTGTCAGGCTGAGCCCTGCTTATCTGTCACAGGAAGCCTTGTATTTTATCAATATATACAAGGCTTTCTCTGAATGGCTGAGGTGGAGAGTGTGACATGTGCTTGATGTAAAAAAGCCAGCAGAAGACATTATGATCTCCTCCACCCCAGCCATTCAGAGGAAGTTTTGTATTCTTTGATAAAATGAGCAACTCGATTTTGTTCTGGCAACAGACAAGAAGGCCCCGTACTGCGGCTGGAACCCAGTACATTTTAAAGTAACATCTTGACAATGGACTTTTTGACATAGTATGTGCAGACACATGCTAATTTCAGTTCTGTTTAGGGCCGAAACAACTAATCGACAACTAATCGATTATGAAAAGAGTAATCGATTAATTTCATAATCGATTAATCGGCCAGTAACATAATGGGGTTAAAAAAAAACTCAAATTAGCCCTTTATAGTACATAAAGAGCAAATTGCTACTGTAAATATTACTTTCATTGTCCCGAAGTAAAAAAATGAACCCCTTTACAGTAGCGATTTTGCTCTTTTTTGTACTAATTTTAGTTTTTTTTTTAACCCCATTTATGTTACTAAACATCTCAGGCCTGGGTCACACCTCTGTGTTTTTTGGTGCTTTTTGCAGAAACACACTACAGTTCATTTACATGGTTTCTATGGGACACGTTCACATCCATGATTTTTTTTCAGCTGCTGCGTATTTGGAAAGAGCAAGGACTTTTTTAACGCAAAGCGGTGCTATTTTGTTTTTTTTGGTTCAATATAGTTCAATGGAGAAGGTGCAGAAAACCATGTAATAATGCGTTTTTTTGCGGCAATTTGTGCTTTTTAATCTGCCCAACAACAAATTGGCCAAAAATAAATAAATACCTTTTTTTATCTTTTTAAGGTTATTAACCGATTAATCAAAACAATAATCGGCCAACTAATCGATTATGAAAATAATCGTTCGTTGCAGCCCTAGTTCTGTTATTAGATTTGTATTATAACATGGGTTTTGGGGTTTGTGAGACTATGAACTCGATAGCAATGTCTTGTGCTCTTGGTGTTTCAGAAGGTTAGGGGGTACATAGACCAAAATCTGTAAAGGAGATAACTGTGTATGGTTTTGTTTCTTGCAGTACGATATGGAGACGGATTGTATGATTCCTATATGAGGGTCGACCATGAGCTAGCACAGGATGCTGCAGCAGAAAAAGAGAGTCCCTCCACTTTACCTTCTATTGGTGGACTTGTTGTAAGTAGCATGTCACTATTCCACTATTCTTTATCCTTACTGTCCTGTCATCACTATCTGATTTGTTTATATCGTTGCTTAAAGGCTAAGTTCACCTGAACTTGTTACATCTGTATTTAGGGTGTTACCGTATATACTCGAGTATAAGCCGAGTTTTTCAGCACATTTTTTTTGTGCTGAAAATGCCCCCCTCGGCTTATACTCGAGTCACCTTTTTGCGCCTAATCTCCCCGGATTTTGGGGACCCGGTACTGACCGGCCGTAAGTTTCCTGGACCCCAAACTTGGCACACATGTAGCCCCACTCTTCCTCTACAAGTGTGCAAAGTTTGTTGTCCATGGAGACCTACGGCCGGGGAGCACCAATTTTTCAAAGCCGGGCACCCCTTCCATAGACTCCCATGTTAAACGTCAGTATAGTCATGGGCACAGTGAGGCATGGACACAGTGAGGCATGGGCACAGTGAGGTATGCAGATGGACACCCTAGGCTTATACTCGAGTCAATACGTTTTCCCAGTTTTTTTGTGGTAAAATTAGTTGCCTCGGCTTATATTTGGGTCGGCTTATACTCGAGTATATACGGTACATTTAACATGTTCAGCACCCCCACCTCACCCCCCTTTCCCTACAACAGTGGGTGGAGATTCTTCTCCCCACACCCACTGTCACATTTTAAATCTGCACAACTGTGCGGGTCTCCAAGATCTGTGAATGAATGAACTACAAGTACTGTCTGAACTGTGAGCGCACTAATCCGCACCCTCATAGTTCCCTCTCACACTTCCTACAGCTCAGTAACTGTCTGTCCGTTTGATAGTTTGTGTATTCAGGAACCTGACATTGCACCCACGATTCAATGCTCTGCAGGCTCCAGTATAAAAAAAAAAAACTGCATATTTTTTTTTACCTGCAACATCATGTGTTATTTATTATTATTATTATTATTATTAATATTATTATTATTATTATTATTATATATTATTTTTTTTTTTTTTTACTAAAGGTAACTTTTATCCCCCTTCATGACGGGCCATTTTTTTTTGCAATACATTGCAATAATTATTTTTTTTCCACAAATAGAGCTTTATTTTGGTGTCATTTAATCACCTGTACGTTTTTTTTATTTTTTGCGCTAGAAACAAAAAAAAGACCGACATTTTTGAAAAAAATAATATTTTTTACTTTCTGCTGAAAAACCTATACAATAAAAAAAATAGAAAATATAGAATTTCTTCATAAATTTAGGCCAATATGTATTATGCTACATATTTTTGGTAAAAAAAATTAGCATATATTAATTGGCTTGCGCAAAAGTTATCGCGTCTACAAACTATGATATATATATATGTGTGTGTGTGTGTGTGTATGCCTTATAGCGGGGCTCTGATATTGCCGTAGACATTCTGACACTAATACAGTGATCAGAGCTAAAAAAAACATGCACTGTCACTGTACGAATGACACTGGCTGGGCTCAGGGGCGATCAAAGGGTTAAAGCGTTTTGTTAACCTAACACTTTTATATTCCTGATATGTGCCTGCTGTACTATGTACTTGGATGAGAAAATATCCTGTTCTCTTTGTATTGCTTACTTTATGTGAAATCCCTAGTTCCTCTGCTTTCCTGTTAAACTGACAATACTAAGCTGGAAAGTACACTATGGTCAGTTCTCTAGCTATGCTGGGAACTCAACATGCTCTCTTCCAATGATCACACTTGTCCTGACACGCTGCACAACCATTCAGTGGTAAGCTCAGTGTGCTTCACATATATATTGTATCTTTTTATGTGACAACACTGAAGAAATGACACTTTGCTACAATGTAAAGTAGTGAATGTACAGCTTGTATAAGGCCCCTTTCACACGGGCGGATAGATCAAGTTATCTACCGCAGCTAAACTCAGACAATGCTTTCCTATGGCCCCATTCACACACTGCATTTAGCAACGGTTTCGTTACATGGGGTTTGGTGCGGTTAGAAAAAATAATTTTGACTGCGTCCAGGACCGATTTATTGCAGCTATCTGCACATAACTGCAGGTAATCGCAGTGTACTATTTCACCTGCAGATAGCAGCGGCAACAAGGGGAAAAAAAACCCAACAGGAAGCACATCAGCAATGGGAAGAATGTTCCAACGCAGCCGCATGTAAATGCAGCTAATCGCAATGTACAAATGCAAGTGATTGCTGTGCCTGGAGTGTTGGAATTACAAAATAACAAAACATGCTTTTAACAGCGGCAGAACAGCCACCCGTGTTAAAGGGGCCAGTGTAAATTTGCTGTTCCCTCAAAATAACCCAACACACAGCCATTAATGTCTAAACCGCTGGCAACAAAAGTGAGTACACCTCTAAGTGAAAATATCCAAATTGTGGCACTTGACCCTAATCTATATGTGTCTAAGGGCACCTCTCACTTATCCTGCGTAAAGCAAAAAGACTTCTCCAAGAATTGCAATAAGTGGACAGTTGGAGAACTCTCCATGTGCACAACAGGGACTATACTTTTTTTTCCGCTAAACATAAAACGTATTCCAGGATAGATTACGTTTTTATATCTCAAAATGCCTTGCAGTACATGGTGGAAACCTCCATCGGCTCATTTACGTTATCAGATCATGCACCAACTAACTGCGTGGTAGAATGGGGAGATCCAACCCCCCCCGGGAATGGCACTGGAGGATCAATGAGACCCTTTTGAAAGAGCCAGAATATGAGACACAGCACAGGAATTAGACTTTCTTCTTAATTAATGAGTTGGGAGAAGTGGCCCCCCACAAGTGTATGGGAAGCATACAAGTGTTATATCAGAGGAATTTTCATATCATTGGAAGCACGTAGGAAACGTTATCTGGGGGCCCAGCGTGTATTAAATCTGTTACTAACAGATAAAGTTAAAGCCTCAATAAGACGGTGTAAACGAGCTTTTTATGAATACGGAAACAAACCGAGCAGGATGTTAGCTAATGCGCTCAGAGAGACAAAGGCACGAAACCACATTGACCGTATTAAAATTTAAGGGAGATGTGCTAGTTGGCTCCTCACAGGAGATCGCAAAGGCTTTCAGAGATTATTACGCAAGCCTATACCAGCTAGGGGACCAACAGCGGCCCTCTAAGACACCCAATGGAGGTGGGGGGCTAAGGAATATATAGCGGCATCGGGAATGCCCAGATTGCCGGATGAGAGAGCCGAGGACATAGATGGCCCAATTACAGCAGAATAATTTTTAGACGCCCTCCAAAACATTAAAACCAGGAAAGGCCCCTGGCCCGGACGGGTACACCCTGTTATGTTCTAAGACCTTTGCGGAGAAATTGATGACAAGATTTTTGGATGCGTTCAATTCGATACGAGAAGGAAAAAGGATGCCCGCAGAGACATTAACCACTTAAGGACCAAGCCTGTTTTTCAGATTCGGTGTTTACAAGTTTAAAACTTTTTTTTTTTTTTTTCTTTTTTGCTAGAAAATTACTTAGAACCCCCAAACATTATATATTGTTTTTTTTCTAACATCCTAGAGAATAGATTAGCGGTCATTGCAATACTTTTTGTCACGTCGTATTTGCGCAGCGGTCTTACAAGCGCACTTTTTTTGGAAAAAATTCACTTTTTTGAATTAAAAAATAAGTAAAGTTAGCCCAATTTTTTTTTTTTTATATTGTGAAAGATAATGTTACACCGAGTAAATTGATACCCAACATGTCACACTTCAAAATTGCGCCCGCTTGTGGAATGGCGTCAAACGTTTACCCTTAAAAATCTCCATAGGCGACGTTTAAAAAATTCTACAGGTTGCATCTTTTGAGTTACAGAGGAGGTCTAGGGCTAGAATTATTGCTCTCGCTCTAACGATTGCGGGGATACCTCACATGTGTGGTTTGAACACAGTTTTCATATGCGGGCGCTACTCACGTTTGCGTTCGCTTCTGCGCGCGAGCTCGTCGGGACGGGGCGCGTTAAAAAATATATATTTTTTTTTCTTATTTATTTTACTTGATTTCTATTTATTTTTACACTGTTTAAAAAAAAAAATGGATCACTTTTATTCCTAGTACAAGGAATGTAAACATCCCTTGTAATAGAAAAAAGCATGACAGGTCCTCTTAAATATGAGATCTGGGGTCAAAAAGACCTCAGATCTCATATTTACACTAAAATGCCCCTTTTAAAACGTATGGGCGGAGCTGACGTTTTGACGTCCGTGCCGCCCTGCTATGGTATGGAGACGAGTGGGGGCCATCTTCCCCTCACTCTTATCCATACCACAGAGGGAGAAGGACCCGATCGACTCCGCCGCTACCGACGGCTCTGGTAAGCGGCGGAGGGCGCGGGAGGGGGGGTGCCCTCTCCCGCCGCCGATAACGGTGATCTTGTGGCAAATCCGCCGCGGAGACCACCATTATCATAAACAGGACCGCTCACTGAAGAGATGGATATCTCGGTTGTGGCAGCAGCTGCTGCCGTTACCGTGATATCCCTCTTCAAAAAAATGACGTATATATACAGTTGAGCGGTCATTAACCGGTTAATAGCCCATTTAGCAGTAATACCTAAGGAGGGGAAAGATCCATCTCAATGTTCGAGTTACAGACCAATTTCCTTGTTAAATGTGGATTTAAAGATTCTCAAGAAAATATTGGCAAATAGACTCTTGCCGTATATCCTTGCCCTAATACATCCTGATCAAGTGGGATTTACCCCAGAAAGAGAAGGTAGAGACAATACACAATGGGTGTTTAAGATTGCGTGAAGTGTATAGCACTTATCAAAAACCCTTAGTGCTTATATCTACAGATGCAGAGAAAGCATTTGATAGGGTAGACTGGACCTTTTTTGAGAGCCACTATGCAACACATAGGATTGAGGGAGGGGATGCAAAACTGGGTCATGAGCTTACATTCCTTGCCGAAAGCCAGGGTCTGATAAATTACGTAATGTCAGAACCCTTCTTCATATGTAATGGAACTCGGCAGGGCTGTCCACTATCACCAATCATTTTTATCTTGACGCTGGAGCCTTTTTTAAGAACAATAAGGGCCAATCCAGATATTAGGGGTATACCATTAAAAGGAAAGGAACATAAACTTGCCTCATATGCGGATGACCTCTTGTTTTTCATAACTGCCCCAGTGGTATCCCTTCCCTCATTACTATCGTAGATAGGCAAATATGGGGGACTGTCCAATTTCAAGGTAAATTACAATAAATCAGAAGCAATGGGAGTGGAGATGAATACAGCTATGCAACAGCAGCTATCCACCTTTTTTTGCATTCAGATGGACATACTCCCATATAGGATATCTGGGGACTAAAATACCACACAAATTAAATAGAATATTTGAACTTAATTTTGCCCCATTAGCACGACAGATTAAACGAGATCTGCAGAGATGGGACAAGGAAGTCTTCACATGGTTTGGCAGAATTAATATGATAAAAATGAATGTAATGCCGAGACTGATATACCTGTTACAGACCGTACCCATTAAAACCCCCAAGGGTTTCTCAGGGACCTGAGATCGAGGCTTGGGGGGTTCATCTGGGCTTGAAAGCCAGCCAGAATCCGTAGAGACATTCTGACTCTACCAAAAGAAAAGGGAGGGGTAGGATTTCCGGACCCAGTTTGCTATCATGAGGCACTACATTTAACAAGGGTATTGGACTGGTGCATATCATCAAGACAAGCCATCGATACATATGGAACAGGCAACGTCGGAGATACCCCTGGAGGGTTTTGCTTGGCTCATGGACTCGGCTATTCCTCAGGCAGTGAAGCGACATCTGACGGTGGGCTTTACTCTTAGATCTGTAAAAAAAGACATTTAAAAAAAACAACAATATACCGACTCAAATGAGCCCGATGACCCCAATTCTGGGCAATCCGGCCTTCGAGCCAGACTTAAAAGATCAAGGATTTATGAATCTAAAACGTCGGGGGAAAAAGTAGACTGGTACATTTTTCGAAGGACAACCGAGTGATGTTCAGAGAGGAGATGGAGAGTGAAATGTCAGGAGTTAGACCCATTCAGGCGAACGCAGCTTAACGCTTTTCTTTGATCAATTGCAAGGCGGTTGACATAGCGACATTTTCTAAGTTTGAGAAGATATGTTTAAAGGGGGAAGTAGTGAGACACTCGCTATCACTGCTGTATGCATTGCTGGCCTAATTAAAAGCCCCACAAGAACAGGGCTTTATTCAGGCCTGGGAAAGAGATCTGGGGGTCTCATTATCTGAGATGCAGAGAAATAAGATGTTTAGGTTCACACACAAGGCCTCATTGGCAACCAGATATCAAGAAGGGGGGATGTAAGATCTTGAGTAGGTGGTATCGAACCCTAGTAGTACTGAATCGGATATTTCCACATGTATCGAGTTTATGCTGGCATTGTAAAGGAGAAGTCGGTACTCTGTTACACATTTTGTGGGAATGTCCGGGAATAAAAGATTTTTGGAAAATGGTAGCTAAAACAATTAAAGAAATTACTGGTGTGTCTCTTGGAGAGAATCCGGCGACCCTTCTGCTGTTTGATATCCCCCTATCGACAGAAAAATATAAAAAATCACTGTTGAGACATTTGCTTACAACAGCAAAAGCATGTATTCCAGTTCTATGGAAAAGTACTACCTCCCCATCCAGACCACAATGGCTTGCTAAAGTAACAGAAATCCAACAAATGGAAAATCTTACTATGATGATGAGGGAGCAGGAGGACGAATACCAACAAATCTGGACCCCTTATAAAACTTATAGGGAACAATTAGGGTAGGGGGGGCAGAGATGGGGGGTTTCTTCTTTTTTTTTTTTTTTTTCTGTCTTCTCCTTGTTCTTCTTCTCTTATTCATTCTTGTTCTATTTCTTCTGCTTCTATGTTTCTGTTCTATGCCCGAATCTGAGAGGTATTCTCTCCGGGCAAGGGGGATAACCAGGGCGGGGCCCAGGTTAATGAAATTATAACAAGGACATGGCATTACAACAGATTAATATAAAAGGGCGGTTAAATTGATAAGACAGATATAGGAGAGTGTAAAAAAAAAAAAGAAGAGGGAAACTCAGTGATTGTGGGTTTTTTTTTTTTTTTTTTTTCTTTTCTCCCTTTTTTTTTTTTTTCATTATATGGGAAAGAGGAATTATTGTTATTGTAAAGAAGATGTCATGCATAGAAGGGTTGTAGAGATATATCATATGTAATGTTGTACGACTGTCTTTGTGAAAGAAAAATCTAAAAGAGAGAATTTATAAAAAAAAAAAAAAAATGTCCAAATTGGGCCCAATTAGCCATTTTCCCTCCCCAGTGCCATGTGACTCGTCATTGTTACAAGATCTCAGGTGTGAATGGGGAGCAGGTGTGGTACATTTTGTGTTATCGCTTTCACTCTCTCTTAGGCTAGGTTCACATTGCTGCGATGCGGGAACGCTGCGAATCCACTGCGGGTTCCCGCATCGCAGGTTTTCCGGCGGCAATTCACACTGCCCTATGCGAACTGCTGGGAGTGTCAATTAAAAGTTAATGACACCCCCAAATCAGTTCGCATATCGCAGTGCGATCTGCAAACTCGGACAGGAATCGGATCGCATGGGTGTGGACACCCATGCGATCCGATGCTGCTGCATACAAAAAAATGGGTCCTGTGCGAGTTTGATGCAAATTCAGCCATACGATATGTATGGCTGAAATCGCACCGCACAGAGATTGCATGTGATTTTCAGTGCGGTACGGATCACATGCGAACTCTGACATCGTAGCAGTGTGAACCTAGCCTTTATACTGGTCATTGGAAGTTCAACATGGCACCTCATGGCAAAGAACTCTCTGAGGAGCTGACAAAAAGAATTGTTGCTCTACATAAAGATGGCCTAGGCTATAAGATGATTGCCAAGACCCTGAAACTGAGCTGCAGCACGATGGCAAAGACCATACAGAGGTTTAATAGGACAGGTTCCACTCAGAGCAGGCCTTGCAATGGTCGACCAAAGAAGTTGAGTGCCCGTACTTGGCGTCATATCCAGAGGTTGTCTTAGGGAAATTGAAGTATGAGTGCTGCCAGCATTGCTGCAGAGGTTGAAGGGGTGGGAGGGTAAGTCTGTCAGTGCTCAGACCATACGCCGCACACTGCATCAAATTGGTTGGTATGGCTGTCGTCCCAGAAGGAAGCCTCTTCTAAAGATGATGCACAGAAAGCCTGCAAACAGTTTGCTGAAGACAAGCAGACTAAGGACATGGATTACTGGAACCTGTCCTGTGGTCTGATGAGACCAAGATGAACTTATTTGGTTTAGATGGTGTCAATCGTGTGTGGCAGGAACCAGGTGAGGGGTACAAAGACAAGTGTGTCTTGCCTACAGTCAAGCATGGAGGCGGGAGTGTCATGGTCTGGGGCTGCATGAGTGCTGCCGGCACTGGGGAGCTACAGTTCATTGAGGAAACTATGAATGCCAACACGTACTGTGACATACTGAAGCACAGCATGATCTCCTCCCTTTCGGAGACTGGGCCACAGGGCAGTATTCCAACATAATGACCCCAAACACACCTCCTAGACCACTGCCTTGCTAAAGAAGCTGAGGGTAAAGGTGAAGGACTGGCCAAGTATGTCTCCAGACCTAAACCCTATTGAGCATCTGTGGGGCATCCTCAAACGGAAGGGGGAGGAGTGTAAGTGTCATTTCTTTACTGTTGTCACATGAAAAGATATAATAAAATATTAACAAAAATGTGAATCGCAGGTATCACAGACGCGAGAGAGTCAGAAGAATGGCAGTCTGCCTATGTGAACAGGGCAGATTGCCGTTCTGACAGCAGGGAAGGCATGGATGCTGTGTCTTTTGCAAAGCATCGGACATGTATCCATGTCTTTCCCTAGTAAAAGTACCTCCCACGCTGTACTAAATCACAGGCTAGGCACACAGTTAAAGTGGTTGATTGTAAACCATCACCTTGCAAAACAACCCATTCGGTTTAAAATAGAAATGAAATGCAAAAATAATCATTGGAGGAGAGCATATTGAGTTCCCAGCATAGCTAGAGAACTGATCCTTGTGTACTCTGCTGCTTAGTGTGGTCAGTAACAGGAAAGCAAAGGGCTTAGCAGGAACACCAGAGATTTCACATAAATGAAACAATACAAAGAGAACAGGAAACTTTCTCGTACAAGTGAGCCCGCACAGGTGCCCCTATCGAAAGTGGCTTTCCATTGGGGGCACTCGCCTAAGAGGAGGTGTCTGGATTGCCGGTGGGGGACCCCAGAAGAGGAGGATCAGGGCAGCTCTGTGCATAGAGCAGATAAGTATAAGATGCTTGTTATTTTAATAAACAAAAACAACGGTTTATTGTTGCTTTAAGTCTTGACCATGAGTTATATGCAGCCACATTTAGGTGAGGACACTGGCACACAAGGTTGTTAAGAGATCCTATGTAACCCCTTCCACTTCTAGCAATTCTTATTGTTTGCTAGTATCTTTAGGTAATAGATTATTTCTCAGCCAAGAGCAGGTTTTTGGCTTATGATTCCAATTGTACTGGAGACTATGCTTGATTCTTCACATATCCTTTCTCCACCTTGCTGCATTATTGCCACTGAAGCAATCGGTCGTCTCCCAGCTTAGCCTCAGGGAACCTTACATGGACCCTACCACAAGGAAAATGCAGAATCCACCTGTAACACTGCTTCCAGCGCTAGAATTTGAATGTGGAGCTTACCCTCGGTATAACAGTTCAACACTGTATAGTAAGCTGAAGATTGCTGTACAGGTCCAGGGCAGTGGAGATCTGAATCCTGATAGTTCCAGTCCTTGAAGACCCTCTCCATGGAGCAGAGGGTATGCCCTTTTGGAATGGATTAAGCTGGAGGCCTATCTAAGGTGCCTGTAACCTGGTATGAAGAGTCTGGGGCTTTGCCCCCCAATTAATGGGAGTGGTCCATGGACACTGGGCCCATGTCTTGGGCTCAATAGGGTGGGTGGCAAGAACACCTTAAGCCAGGAGCAGTGTGTTGCATATCTGATGCAATACTTTTAAAGAGCTTCCGTTGCCATGACTTAGTGTGCCGCACTTTAAACTGTTTGTTGAGGCTATAAGCATAGCGTGCACCAACAAAGATTTTGGTGCAAGTCCTTTAACATATTCGAATGAAGAATGGTCCATTCTGTGTGCATATTCCCACACTCTATAGGAGGTACACCGCCCTCCTGGATCTGGGTGTCATCTTGTGCACATTGCTCTGCTACAGACAAGCAGACTACAGCTCCAGCTGCTACACTGCTCCAGACTGTGGTTCAGATCTCCACATCACTGGGTTATTTAGCACATCCAGTCATGAGACGCAGGTCAGCTGCACCACTTCCTTGTAGAAACGGTCCCTGCCCTGATCAAAGTTGAGTACCCCAAAGGTTATCCCCTTGCCCTCGTGGCAAATGTCATACAGAAGGAAAATGGGACAAGTGTGTAGGCCAGGTAACCCTATTCACGTGCCATGATGAGGTTTTTCAGGGTTTCTCTTAATACAATGCTTCTGTGCCAAATGGCAGTGTTTGCCCCATCCTAGACTTGATGGTTATCAAAACTTTCTTGTGGTTTCAAAAAGTACCAGATGGAATCTCCCCGGTCTGTATATGCATTGCTGCAACAAAGGTAATTCCTAGTATCGATGGACATCAAGGATGCATATTTACATACACCCATTTTTCTACCGTATCAGCATTTCCAGCAATTTGCAATGGGCGAGCAGCACTTTTGCAGTTTGCATCTCCCTCCTTTTAATCTGTCTCTGGCCCCCTCGGATCATCACCATGGTGCTTGCCCCACTGTTGGGCTCTCAGAGAATACTACATTTTAAATAACTGGATGACCTTCTATTCTAAACTCCGCCCTAGTGGGAAACGTGTGGCAGTCAATACAGACACTTTAGGGCAGTGGTCTCCAAACTGTGGCCCGAGGGCCGAATGTGGTTCCCACTGACGCCAGGACAATTTCTACTTCCAATGGCCGCAGTCCAGCCCCCTTTTAAAGTCTAGAGTACAGTAAACTGAGCTTTTTTTTTTAGAAAGTTTGGAGACCCCTGCTTTAGGCCGGGTTCATACCTATGCAAATTGGTTGCGGCTTACACCACATCCAATTCGCATAACATTTTAAAATCCATTTATTTTAATGAGGCTGGTTCACATATGTGTGATGCATTTGCACTGCGCATTGCCCAAAAAATGTGTGCGTTTTCTAGGCATTGCGGTGCGAATTGTCTGCACATTATGTTCTATGGCAACGCATCTGATTCGCAGATGTGTTCCGTTCTGAACAGGAATTCTCTCCCTGCTCACTACTGTACCTTCCCGCCAGAATGTTTCCAGCGCGATGCCATCGCGCTGGTTCTCGCGACAGGGTACTGTTCATTTTGCGCTCGCTGCAATATGAAAAACACATTTTCCTATTGCAGCCAACGCGAGAAAGAAGCAACAATGTCCCCTCTCTATGGAGGCACTGTTTGGTATGAATCATGAGGGGGAACTCAGCGCCAAATTTTAATAAAAAAACGGGCATGGGTTCCCCTCCAATAGCATACCAGGCCCTTAGGTCTGGTATGGATTTTAAGGGGAACCCCTACGCTGAAAAAACATGGGGGTCCCACAAAATCCATACCAGACCCTTATTCGAGCACGCAGCCCGGCCGGTCAGGAAAGGGGGTGGGGACAAGCGAGCGCCCCACCTCCTGAACCGTACCAGGCCGCATGCCTTCAACATGGGGGGTGGGTGCTTTGGGACAGGGGGGCGCCCTGCGCCCCCCCCCCCACCCCAAAGCACCTTGTCCCCGTGTTGATGAGGACAAGGGCCTCTTCCCGACAACCCTGGCCGTTGGTTGTCGGGGTCTGCGGGCTTATCGGAATACGGGAACCCGCTTTAATAAGGTGGCCCCCAGATCCCGGCCCCCCACCCTATGTGAATGAGTATGGGGTACATCGTACCCCTACCCATTCACCTGGAGGAAAAAAGTGTCAATAAAAAAAAACACACTAGACAGGTTTTTAAAGTAATTTATTAGGCAGCTCCGGGGTCTTCTTCCGACTTCGGGGGTCTTCTTCCGACTTCGGGGGTCTTCTTCCGACTTCTCCGCTCTCTTCTCCCGCTCTCTGGTGTGCCTTCTGCTGGGCTCCTCTGCTATCTTCTTCCAGCTCTTTTACTAGCATTGGCCCGGTCTTCGTCCTCTTCTTCTTCCCTCTTGTCTTCTCTTCGATGTTGACACAAGGCTCTCTCCCGCTGTAATGCCGTGTGCGCGGTGCGCAATGACTTATATAGGCATGGGGCGTGGTCACTGGGTGACGTCACCTGGTGACCCCGCCCATTATGGCGTCACAGTCCCATCATGCCCAACTATGTCTAGGGTTAAAAGTCACATTCCATCCTTGTCCACAGCTCACATTCCCAGAATAGATGATTGGCAGGGTGACTTTTTCAGTCATCAGCACCTGGATGTGTGGTCTCTTCAGCCCAAGGTGTTCCAGGACATCTGTCACCGCTCAGGGATATTAAACATAGATCTGTTGGCATCTTAATTCAAAAACAAGATGGACAGTTTTGTGGCCAGGATCAGGGATCCAAAAACCTTTGCAGTGAACACATTGGCATCCACATGGGATCAATTTTGGCTAATATATTCTTTCCTTCACTACAGATTTTTCCTCCACTCCCTTGCAGGGTCAAGATGGATGGCATTCTGGTGATCTTGGTGGCACCAAATTGGCACAGTAGGACTTGGTACTCGGACCTTCTCAGACTCCTTGGAGACGCTTTGTGGGCACTTGGCCAGACCTACTGTCTGTCTGGTCTACAGTCCTACTTTATGGTCGCTGGCCTTTGCGGCTTTGCTGTAGAAATCCTCTCTGACTTTTATTATTCCCACATTCCTTAACCTTCCTTCGACCTCTCGCATGGTCTTTCATCGCACTTGGAAGGCTTACTTCACATGGAGCAAGGCATGCAAGTTTCACTTTTTAGACGGTACTCTGCAAACTTATTTTGTCCTTTCTCCCGTCTGGGCTGGAGCAACATTTGGCTTTGAGCACGCAGAAGGAGCAAGTTTCGACATTGGCCATCTTCTTTTAGAGACTGCTGGCCTTTTATTCTCCAATAAGGGCCTTTGTTCAGGCAGTAGCTCACATCACTCTCCTTGTTAGTACACTTGGCTTGGGATATCAATTGATCATGTCAGCTCTAGAGAAGCCTTTCTTTGAGCGTATTTGGGATTTTCCCATAGATGACCTTGCGTGTGTTTTCTTGTGGCTAACGTGTGAGATGAGTCTCCGAACTGGCAGCTTTATCCTGTAAAGAACCCTTTGAGGCCTCAGGTGAGCCTGAGGAGGGGAAGAAGCTGTTGCGGGGAGCTGCACTTGAGGTGTAGGGGGTTGCTTGGCAATGTTTCATCCTAAATAATGCATTTTGCTGAAGATGGAGTTAGCCTTTGAACAAACCATATGATTTTAGACAAAAAATATATCTTTAACTGATATTATACCCTCTTCCTTCATGACATAAGTGACCTGACTGAGCCTTTCCTAAAAAAAAGTGTTTATCCACTGCCTTGTTTATCCTGTTTACAATCTGAGTTTCAAAATGTTTCTTTCCTCTTGCATAAGTTAAGGCCTAGGTAATTCTCTGAGGCGGGAGTTCAACATAGCAAATAACTCGTTCTACAAATACCTTCAGATCAGGCACGCCATTCAAGCGCAGTTTGGGTCACAAGCAATTGAATGGACTCAGATTCCTACCCTCCTTAAAATAATTACTCCAAATACCACTAAAGGCCTGATTTCCGAGCTATATGCTAGAATAGGAGCTAAAACAATAAGTAGATTGGGGCCTAGCAAGAGCAGGGCAGGATAGGAGAGAGATGTGGGCGCAATGACCACGGAACAATGGGATGCGATCTTACAGCGGGGAGTATTGGTTTCAATTTCTCTGTCGCAGAAAGTATCCCACTTGTTCCTTCTACATAGAGTTTATTACACTCCAAGAAGAATGTTTAATTTAGGGTGGAAACAAAATGATGAGTGCCTAAGGTGTAGAGCACCAGGCGACTTAATACATATGGTGGGGAAGTGCCCAAACTTATTTAGATACTGGGCGGAGGTGGTGGACATGGTAAACAAAATTTTTAAGACTAATTTAGAGCCAGAGTCTAAGACATGCCTATTGGGGAGTATTGAGGAATGTAGAGCGCCACCGGGCTCCATTGAAGTGGTACTCTTCCAGGCGAGAAAATTAATCGCACAGAGGTGGCAGGCACAGACACCACCTGCCGTAAAATCCTGGGTTGAAGTTATTAACTCAATGATTTAGAGTGAGAGAGTGACCCTTACTAGACAGGGCAACTATAGGAAGTTTGAGAGGATGTGGAAACCTTGGCTAGACGAAATGGGGTGTCCCATATAAAAGAGGAGACTTGGCCTTTCGCATTAACTCTTCAATGTCAGTCTATAACCCATCCCTCCGATTGTGCACCGTCCTCCATCTTCCAGGGAGAACTCAATCAATAAGTACACTAGTATAAAATGCATGATAGTGGTGTGTGGGAAGGTGAGGGTTGGTGAGGGAGGGAAAGGGCAAAAAAAGAAAAGATAAACGGGAACAGGGTCTTTTTTTTTAATTTATTTTTTTATATATTGTATAACACCGGTTTCTACTTAATATGTTCCTGTGACGAACGCTGTTTTTGATATGTAATCACCAATAAAAATGTATGGAAATGAAAAAAAAAAAAAGGCCTTGGTAATTCTCAAACAACCTGTCCTGCCAAATTTAGATTGCTATATTCAGAACAGCTTAACTCCTAAATACTAACCTCTAATAATGTTATCTAACTTTTATAAACCAAGCTTTGAACTAATCAATAAGACGCCTGTAAGCATTACCCAATTGTATTTTTTTTACATGAAAAATTATATTTCTTGTCTTGAAAAATATAGCTTTTTTTGTAACCTAAGGCCCAGAAGGCATTCACTGATGCGATTTATATACAAGGTCATTAATGTAGTAATTGTCAGGTCAATTTTAGTAGTGTCAGCATGTGTCAGTTTCTAATTAACAGCAAGGACCCCTGCTGTCATTGGCAGCTGATGGCGAGCAACCACGCTTTTGGCTGTTTGCTCTCAAAAGAAAAGGTGTTTTATTAATTTATCTCCGGTAAGGGGCAATGTACAGTACATAAACCGATTGCCGATGGAAAGGGTAAAAACTCTTTGTTTAAAGGGATTGTAAACAATCGCATTGTAAAACAACAAATTCAGTTTAAAATAGAAATAAAAGACAAAACATTTTTTGTATGGATTTTAAAATACATTATGAATACTTTTTTTTTTCTTTTCTTCTTTTTTTGTTTTAGTGATCACATTCTCTTTGTTCTCAGCTGCATAAGAGCTGGGGAAGGAGAAGCAGCAGTACACTACGCCGGGGTGAGTCAGGACAAGTCTGATTGGAAGGGAGTACACAGAGTTCCCAGCATAGCTAGAGAACTGACCATGGTGTGCTCTCCTGCTTAGTGTGGTCAGTTTTTAATAGGAAAGCAAGAGGACTGGCAGGAACACAAGGGATTTCACATAAAGGAAGCAATATAAAAGGAACAGGATACTTTCTCATACAAGTACATGGTACAGCAAGCACCTATCAATATGAAGTGTTTCATGACCCTTTCATGCAGTTTACCAATTTTATTTTTGTTTGTTTTTTATAGATAAGTGGAAATAAATTCACAATGAAGGATCACCAACAGGTAAAAGTCCAGCAATTATTTGAGAACTCTGGAAACCTTAGGGTTGGTGCCAAAATCCCTGGGAATGACAGGGTATTGCCAGTACTGACCAAAGAGAAGAGTTCGGACAGCTCAGGAAACTCGAAATCTAGTGATGGATCTGTCAAGTCTGGAAAGGCCACCTATCTAACCCCTGACCAAGTGCTGAAGCTACACAAACCTCAACTGACATCTTACGAACTGCAAGAGATCAGCAATTTTCATGAGATTTACTTTGTGGGTCCAAATGCAAAAAAGAGACAAGGCATTGTTGGGGGCTCAAATAATGGAGGGTATGATGATGACCAAGAAGGATACATGTTAGTCCCTCATGATCACCTTGCTTACCGCTATGAAGTGATAAAAGTCATTGGAAAAGGTAGCTTTGGCCAGGTGGCAAAAGTTTACGACCACAAACTTCATCAACATTTTGCACTGAAGATTGTTCGTAATGAAAAGAGATTCCATCGCCAGGCAGCAGAAGAAATCCGCATCCTGGAACATCTGAAAAAGCAAGATAAAACTGGGAGCATGAATGTTATCCATATGCTGGAGAGTTTTACATTCCGTAATCACATATGCATGACTTTTGAGTTGCTGAGCATAAATTTGTACGAGCTAATTAAGAGAAACAAATTCCAAGGTTTCAGTTTGCAGCTAGTCCGTAAGTTTGCTCATTCAATCTTACAATGCTTGGAAGCACTACACAGGCATAACATTATTCACTGTGACCTTAAACCAGAAAATATATTGCTAAAGCAACAAGGACGCAGTGGAATTAAGGTAATAGACTTTGGATCCAGCTGCTTTGAGCACCAGAGAGTCTACACATATATACAGTCTCGTTTCTATCGTGCACCTGAAGTCATCTTGGGAAGTCGTTATGGAATGCCAATTGACATGTGGAGCTTTGGCTGCATTTTAGTTGAGCTATTGACTGGCTACCCTCTATTTCCAGGAGAAGATGAAGGAGATCAGTTGGCATGCATGATGGAACTTCTGGGAACTCCTCCTACAAAGCTTTTAGATCAAGCAAAAAGATCAAAGAACTTTGTCAGTTCAAAGGGCTATCCTCGCTACTGCACAACCACTACACTACCTAATGGATCTGTTGTCCTAAATGGAAGCAGGTCACGAAGGGGCAAGATGCGTGGTGCTCCTGGTAGCAAGGACTGGGTGGCTGCTTTAAAGGGCTGTGAAGATGCTGTTTTCATCGACTTCCTAAAAGGTTGTTTGAATTGGGATCCATCTGCACGCATGACCCCAACTCAGGCGCTAAGGCACCAGTGGATTTGCAAGCGATTTTCTAAGCTGCCGGGAACAGACAATTCCACTGGAAATAAAGTTACCAGTCACATCAGCTCTTTCCCAGGGATTAGTTCTAAGCTTCCCCCTGTCGCAGGTCTGACCAATAAGTTATGGGCCAACTCAGATGGTAGCATACCACTTGGAACTGTCTTGCCCAAATTAGTCAGCTAGCCCTAGCAAGTTCTATTGACAGCAATGAGAATATTTTGTTACTCCTTATTTTACAAAAAATACTGTATTTGTTTTTAAATGTATTGTTTAAAAGAGGAAAACAAAAAGGAAATTCTTGAAGTACGAAGCTATATGCAAACCAGTATGTTTAAGGGCTAAGCATTTTAAGCAACATGTGGTACAAACATACGTACATTCTGTACGTGTCACGCAGAAGCACACAAATAATTTGTTAGGAGTAAATTTAGGCTTGAAGATCTTTGAAGTCAAGTCATTTTATACTTGCTTTCTTGCACTTTACTTGTTTGAAAAATATCAGGTTACTAATTTTACACATTGACCAGGTAATGGGCCCAGGTAAAAATACTTTTGGTAGTAAAAGTAGATCAGTTAGTGAACAAAGGTTGTAATTTTAGAGTTTATACTTGCTTTCTTCAACTTGTGTGAAAACATCAGGTTACTAATTCTGCAATTGTGCCCAAATGTAACTGCTTGACAAGGTCATATGTCCACATTGCCAGGGTGATGGGGCCAGGTAAAATTACTTTTAATAGTAAAAGTAGCTCAGTTATTGAACAAAGGTCATCATAGAGTTTTTTTTTTTTTTCTTTTCTTTCTTACACTTGTTGAAAACATTTCAGATTACTAATTCTGCAATTGTGCCCATATTTTCCTGCTTGCCAAGGTCATATGTCTGCTTTGCCACAGTGATGGACTGGGCCCAGGTAAAAATGCTTATTAAAATAAAAGTAGATCAGTTATTGAAGAAAGATACTCATATTAGGCTTTATACTTTCCTGCACTTGTTAAAAAAACATCAGGTTACTAACCCTGCAATTGTGCCCATATTTTCCTGCTTGACAAAGTCATATGTCCACTTTGCGAAAGTAATGGGGCCAGGTGAAATTACTTTTGATACGAAAAAGAAGTTAGTTTAAAGTAAGTTCATTATTAGACAAAGCTTGTCATTTTAAACTTTATTTGGTAGTTAAGTCCTTGATTTGCTAATAATCGCAATTTTCAAAGAGTAAACAACTCTCTTTTCTTATTTTGCTTTCTATAAAATATCACACAATGTGGTGTGGCTGCTAAAGATCAAGATTTGTAGATCTGCCTACATCTTTTGAACATTTTCATTATCCACTACTAAAAGCTGCATTCACACTTGAGCGTTTTCAGCTCATAAAACGCCCAACACGCAAAATCCCATTCATTTCATTGGCACCTGTTCACATCTGAGCGTTTTGTCACCTGATGCAAAACGCCTTAAGCTCAAAAAAGATGAGCTTCTTTGGGGCAGATTATAGGCGTTTTTCTGCTTTTTACGTTGGTGACCTGTACAAAAATCACGGTAAAAACGCACGACTTTGAAACTCTCGGGTATGAATGCAGCCTAAAGGGATGTTTGATGCATATTTGTGCTGTGTTCTGTGACACTGAGGTTGATTTACTAAAACTGGAGAATGCAATATCTGGTGCAGCTGTGCATGGTAGCCAATTTACTTTAATTTTTTTTTTTTTTTTTTTTTGCTTAATTGAACAAGCTGAAGTATAAAGTTGATTGGCTACCATGCACAGCTGCACCAGATTTTGCACTCTGCAGTTTTAGTAAATTCAACCCCACTGTGTTGGCCGTTTTCCTGAAGATAACTGTTATCTTCAGGAAAACGTTCAAAACAGTGGGGTTGAATTTACTAAAACTGCAGAGTGCAAAATCCAGACTGTGTCAGAACTACCTTTTTAGTAGAAAAGTACAAGATGGTAGGCTTCAAATCCATGGAATGGTCAGTGTAGTCTCCAGGCTTAAACCCCATCAAGCTGGTTTGAACTGAAGGGTAAAAGCAAAGAATCCTACAAGTGCAACATATTTTTGTGGGAACTTCTGCGTAGGGAAAAGAACATTCTGAACAATATTTGATTTTTATTGTAGAAAGAATAGCGGAAGTGTTTTTTGCTGGCATATCTGCAAAAGGTGGCCACTTTGAGTCAAACATTTAGATTAATGGTAAAGAAAACAATTCTAGGATTTCTGTGTAAACTGTAAATTTCCATAAAAACTGGAACAATGGGGTTCTTAAACTTTTGTCCTATAAAATATATATAGATAGATGGATAGACAGAAATATGTAAGCAGAAAAAGTAAAATTCAAAATCCCTGCTCCTCCAATGGTTTCTTAGCCACTTTATCCCCTCCCTCCCTCAAACACACACACTTTTTTCAACACATTTGATATTTCCACACATGCCAAAGGAAGACAAATAATTATACCATCATTTACAACTCGCTCTAGATTAAACGGAGGTTTTTCATTTACAGTTTGAGATTTTGTAGTTTTTCAACACTCTGTGTACAAACACATTTTGAAGTTTGACATTTTTGCTATTTTTTATTACTTGACACGTTGTTTTTTTACACGTCATTTGCGCAAATAAAGAGTCTTTAGTAAAATTTCTAATTGTGTTTTTTAAAGCGGTAGTAAGGTTTAAAAGAATAAAAATTGGTCCTATGCAGGTTAATGCCGTAATGTGCTAGCATGCTAGTGGAACCCTCCAGTGTTGAGCTGTCACTGCTTCCATCTTTGCCCAGTCTTCCTTCTGAATTCGCCCTCACCAGCCATTTGAATGGCCGGTCCAGAGTGACGTCACACCAGCACATGCACATTGGAATAATGACTGCAGCATGGCATGCTCTGCATTCACAGCACACTCTGTGTTCCGTGCATGCAGAGAGAACACCATATCTACTAAACGGTGCAAGTCCAAGCTGTTTGAATTGCGCCCACAAGTAAGACTTTTTATAAGCTTATCTGTAGGATAATATTAAACTTTTGACTTTACAAAATGAACAAATTGGTTTAGTAGCAACTTAAGGCCTCATTTTCACAGAAGAGAGCCATACATTGTAAAGAAACCAGAAAAAACAAACCTATTCTCTGTACCTGGGAGTGACAGTGTTTGCTTTACTGTTAAGCTCAATGTGGGTGATGTATAGGGATTTGAGCTGAAGCCTGTCATTTATTTACTTCACACTGGAGTCTACTACAGTGGGCAGCGATACTTTGTATACTACAGCATCTCACAAAAGCGAGTGCACCCCTGACATTTTTGTAAATATTTTATTATATCTTTTCATGTGACAACACTGAAGAAATTACACTTTGCTACAATGTAAGGTAATTAGTGTACAGCTTGTGTAACAGTGTAAATTTTACTGTCCCCTCAAAGGGGACAGCAAATTTACACTGTTATACAAGCTGTACACTAGATACCTTACATTGTAGCAAAGTGTAATTTCTATAGTGTTGT
Organism: Rana muscosa; assembly: GCA_029206835.1. Taxonomy (NCBI): domain Eukaryota; kingdom Metazoa; phylum Chordata; class Amphibia; order Anura; family Ranidae; genus Rana; species Rana muscosa. Next base: position 408,490,094 of record CM055117.1, read on the forward strand.
CACATGAAAAGATATATTAAAATTAGGGTTGTCCCGATACCACTTTTTTAAGACCGAGTACAAGTACCGATACTTTTTTTCAAGTACTCGCCGATACCGAATACCGATACTTTTTTTTAATCTCATGTGACAGTGATCACATGTGTCAGTAGTTTTATTATTTACAATTTTTTTTTTTTTATCAGCCCTGTGAGGCTTTGGTGAGATATCAGGGGTCTTAACATACCTCTGACATCTCCCCTTTGAGACAGAGAAAGGGACTAAGGACAGATTCCCCAGTCCCTTTCTCAGCTGCGCTGCGCTGAAAATGAATGGAGAGGAGACCGCGGCTTCTCTCTCCATTCATAAACTGAAACATTGTAAACAAAGTTTACGATGTTTCAGTTATGTGAATGTACAAAGTCAGTGATCACTGACTCTGTACATTCCGAACAGTAAGGAGCCGCTCTCCACCCCCCTGACAGATCAAGGTGGTGGAGGAGAACGGAGGGGGAACGGCAGCATGGAGGGGGACACGGAGGGGGAACGGCAGCATGGAGGGGGACACGGAGGGGGAACGGTAGCATGGAGGGGGACATGGAGGGATACCGCAGCACGGAGGGAGAGAGCAGCATGGAGGGGGACATGGAGGGAGGGAGACGGCAGCAAAACAGAGGGGGGCTGGAGGAGAATACGGGGACAATCAGCAGTGATTGTGTGGGGGAGTTACAAGCACTGATCACCGCTGATTTTAAAGCAGCTGAAAGCCGCGCGGGGGTCGGTGCTTGTAACTCCCCCCCCCCCCCCCACACACACACACACACACACACACGATCACCGCTGACTGTACAAGTATCGGGTGCAAGCATCGGGAGCATTTGCCCGAGTACAAGTACTCAGGCAAATGCTCGGTATCGGTACCGATACTAGTGTCGGTATCGGGACAACCCTAATTAAAATATTTACAAAAATGTCAGGGGTGTACTCACTTTTGTGAGATACTGTATATAGTGTTTGCGTACAGTTGCCTCTACAAATCAATGAAAGGCTGTATGCTGATAACTGCACTTCTGAGAATTTGCTTTAGAACAGCGATGGGTGTGCCACCCTGGACGCAGACAGTTTGCATACAAGGCTGGATCGCCCATCTCTGTACACTGCTAAAGGCGCAACTGTGTTGTTACCAGCCTGTCATTGCTTTGTACAGGCGGCTATACACAAACACCTATCACTCACTGGCGCAGAGATATATCCTCTTGCGCCCATGCGAATGCCCTTAGCAGCGTGTTGGCATACTTGTAATGTATTACGCGTGTAACATGAAGCTGGTGCTCTGTTTGTTTATATTATTTATATTGTTTATATTGGATGGCTATTGGGTCTCCATTTGGGGCAGAGTGAACTACAGACACATTCTCCTAACATCGCCTAATGGGTAATTGGGATGGCTAGTATCTGCAAACCTACATTAAAAAGCACACACTGACCAATGCTAGAGGGAAAGCCCCAGGTTTATCATTTTATTTATTTATTTTTTCAAGTTTTTAAGTATTGCCCAATAAAATCCTAACTTTTTGCATATTTGGTGTATTACTGTACTGTTTTTATTTTATTTTTTTAGTACATGTGTAATGCATAGTAAAATATAGATTGCAAAAAGTATATTTATGTTTTTGTTTCGTTTTTTTAGTGGTACTTCAATAAGTAACACGCCTAAGGCCTCATGTACACTGCTGCTGGTAAACGGATGTTTAGGAGCAGTTGGGCAATTTTTTTCAACTGCTCCTGAACTCTACCTCTGTTATCTTATCAGTACATGTACACTGGGCCGTTTACAGTAGTATCTAGGCAGTTGAGTTTAGAGGCTTTTTCTGGAACCCAAAAAAATGCGTTCAGAAGCTGAGTTTAGAGGCATTTCAAGCGCGGCTAAATGCAGCTAAATGCAATAACTCGCATTTAGCAGCGTTTGGTTTACAGACTTTTATTTGAACCCCCCAAAAAAAAATAACTATTTCTCTTACCATCCATGGACTGACATGGTGTCTCTTTACACTTTACACGTGGGTTATGTCCCTGCTTGCAGGAGAAGACCTAGGCAGAATGTGAAATGTTATACATACATTCCAAAAGCCAGAGCTGAACAGCCCCACCCAGGGGGCGGTCCCTCCGTACATAACCCTCCCACTACAGTCAGCAGACTTCAGTTTTTTTCTGCCTAGCAGAAGGAGAAGACGTGGCTCCCTCAGGAGCCAGTCTCCTGACCTATTTTATTCCTTTTTGGAATTCTTTTTTATTTTATTTTTGAGAATCTTCTATCAACTGTCGGCTGGGCAACAGGTTGGGTACAAGATATCCTCGTAGTCTTCCCTGTCCGACCATCGAGCGTGCTGATCCTCGCCTTGTGTGCGTGAGACTCAGTTCACGACAGGCCCCATGACTCCAGGGGTGGCCGGGTTTGCTTTCATGCTCCCACGGTCCTCTCAAGACTGAACAGCTCCTGACTGACTGTATCTTTCGCGGTGGACCGGGCCGACAGCTACTCAGTACTGCACTGTGATAGTCCTGTCAGAAACACCAGTGTGTCCCTCAGGGGACGGGTAAGTAGTCTCTCCTGCCTGCAGGTGAGTACAAAAGGCTGTGTGTTTCTCTGTGGGGGATTTTCCCTGTCTCCCCCTGTATTTTATTGTCGCTCTCTGTCACCATTACTGGCGCTGGCTGTGTGGGGTGCTTGGGGGTCACACTGTTCTTGGGGGGCTCATGCTGGTCTGCAATGTATGCTTTGGGGCTTTTTTGTGTGTTTTTTTTTGGGGCCTGAGCGCCGAGTGGCGCTGTGCGTGTGTGCTGTTTCATTTTAACTGCGTCATGGCGGCCATCTTGCCGCGGATCGCCTCAGTGAAGTGCGGCGGCCATTTTCTTGTAGCCCGCGCGTTTTTCCGCACTAGTTTGGCCTCTAGCGCTGCTGTAGCAGCGCGAATCTCCTCAGTCTCCTCACAGCTCACCAGCGCTGACACAGCGCGGTACAGACAGCGGAACTAAGCGGTCCCTGGTCCGGTTTGGTGAGTCCCCTGGGCGCCCCCTCCTCAGTCAGCACAACCTGTGGGTGGACTTTTTATCTGAGAGAGTCTCAGAGGGGGACAATATGGAGTCTGTGTCACCAGCTTCCCCTAAAAATGTCAGTGGCAACAGGCAGTGCTTCAGCACCTGCGGTCCCTATGGACCTGTTGTGAGCAGCCCTGGAATCAATTTCTGACCAGGATGGGAGCTGTGTGCAAGCGCAAGGTACAAAAAAGGCGCCCTCTCCCCACTTTATCTACTCGAGGGCAGTGCGCTGATTCAGATATGGGCCTAGCCACTATCGCTCAGGACCCTAGTTCTGAATGTATGGATGGTTTTGAACAGGACATTCCTTATGAGGGAAACTCAAGTTCTGAGGCAGTAAATGACAGGGCGCTTGTTAGTGTGCTCATGACTGCGGTGAGGGACACTCTCAAGCTCAAATGCTGCGGATGCAGAACCTCAGGCGGATACTGTCTCCTTTGGTTCTTTTAAGGCCAGGCCTTCTAAAGGGGTTTTTTCCATTGTACTTTCTTTGACCAGCTCATTGATAAGGTCTGGAAAAAGCCGCAGAAGAATTTTTTATGGTTCCGCGGCGTTTGTCTATCAGATACCCCTTTGAAGATGCCCTACTTAAAAAGTGGGCTTCTCCTCCAGTGGTCGACCCTCCAGTCGCCCTGTTGAACAAGGCCACCACTCTCCCGATGGAGGGGACTCCTGCATTAGGGACCCCACTGACAGGAGGTCAGAAGTGGTGCGCATAGCCATGTTTGCCTTGTTGGGATCCGCCCTACGGCCTGTGGTAGCGGCGACCCTTGTGTTTTAAAACACTTACAGGTTGGGCAAAAATGTTGCACCTAGCTGTACAGGAGCATAATCTTCCTCCAGACACAGTTACTCTGGCCCACCAACTGGTCAGGGCCTGGTTTATGTGTGCGACACCACGTTAGACGCGGGCCCTTTAACATCAAGGGCCTCTGTCCCAACGGTGGTATGGCGTCGTCTTATCTGGTTGAAATGCTGGTCTGCTGACCTAGCCTCTAAGAAGCTCCTGACGTATCTACCTTTTATAGGTGGGAGGTAAAAGCACTCTTCTTCCTTAGACTTGCAAGGGTAAGGGGGCCCGCCGCAAACAGGGCCTTTTCCTTTCCAGCAAACAAGGGGTTTTTTCGTCAGTCGAGTCCACAGGTAGGTCCTCCCAGACTGACGGAGTGCGGCTGGTGGGCACAAGCGCCCCTGGGTGCGTAAGCCAAACAAGCGGCTCCCGAGCCCGCCTCCGCGTGAAGTCTTGCCTCCGCCCGACTCTGGGGTGGGGGGCCGACTTCGCAGGTCACGAATCGGTGGTCCTCCAGAATATCCGACTGGTGGGTGTGCAAGGAGGTCACCTCAGGATACAGGATAGTATTCCGATCCTGGCCCCCAGACAGATTCTTTCCCTCAAATCTTCCTCTCCTTCCTACCTGTCGGGCAGCCCTCTTGGGGGCTGTACAGGATTTGATCAGGTCCGGAGTGATTGTGCCGGTTCCGTCACAGGAGAGTTTTCAGGGATTCTACTCAAATCTGTTTGTCGTCCCAAAAATAGGACGTGGTTCGACCTATCCTGGACCTCAAGGCCCTGAATGCCTTCGAGAAGGTGCAGAAATTCCGCATGGAATCCATTCGCACGGTGATCGCTACACTCCACCAAGGGATTTTCTTCTGGCGTCCTTGGACTTCAAGGACGCCTACTTGCATGTTCCGATCTGCGCAAGTCACCAGAAGTTTCTGCGCTTTGCGATCAGCGAAGTCCCCTATCGATTGTGGCTCTTCCTTTCGGCCTAGCCTCGGCACCAAGGGTGTTCACCAAGGTGCTTGCTCCGGTTCTAGCCTTCTGTTACAGCGAGGTATTGCTGTCGTGGGCTATCTGGACGATCTTCTGCTAAGAGCAGAAAGTGGATCAGACTTAGAGGAAGGGTGACTATCATCAATTAGACCCTCAGGGACTCGGGTGGTTCCTGAACATTCAGGAGTCAGTCCTGGTCCCGACTCAGTGTCTGGAGTATCTAGTTCTGATTCTGGACTCCTTGGAGGCAAAGGTATCCTACCTCTGGAGAAGTTGCTGACACTTCAGTCTGCGGTGCGGGTGCTGACATCCCAAAAATGGTTGTCAATCCGTTTTTTGCATGAGAGTCCAGAGACTCGTGGTGGCCTCCTTCGCGGCCGTTCCGTATGCCCAATCACACACCAGGGCATTGCAGAAGGAGATCTTGTCCACCTGGGACAAATCCCCGTTGTCCTTGGATCTTCAGATCCAGGTGATTCACCTGGTCAGGGCGCCCCTGACATGGTGGTTGAGATCCTCGGCTCTTCGGTCCGGAAAGTCGTTCCCCTCCCATCCACTGGATGGTACTCACGACGGACACCAGCCTGACGGGCTGGGGTGAAGTCTGGGGAGTCCTGCCCGCTCATTCCTTGGACTCCGGACGAGCCCGTTTACCAATCACTGTTCTGGTAATACGGGCCATCGGACTGTGTCTCTCCTCAGGTCAGAGATAGTACGGGGTCGCTCCATCAGGAGCCAGTCGGACACCGCCACGGCGGTGGCGTATGTAAACCATCAAGGGGGAACTCGGAGCTCAGCTGCGGCTTCCGAGGTAGTCCGTATCCTGAAGTGGGCCGGAAGAAACGTGCCGGCTCTGTAGGCCATTTTACATTCTGGGCATAGACAATGGGCAGGCGGACTATCTGAGTCGCCAATCGCCAGACACCGGACCAAGAAGAGTGGTCCTTGCATATTTCAACTCCTTTACCGACGGTGGGGCACGCCGGATGTGGACCTGATGGCCTTTCGACTCAATCGCAAGGGTCAAGGTTGTGGCCAGATCCAGGGATCCCTGGGCGATGCCTCGTATGCGTTGGTGGCCCCATAGGGTCCTTATCGCCTGATATAAACTCCGGCAATCCTAATTGTTCCGGATTGGCCGCAGCATCACTGGTACGCTGATCTGGTACGTCTCGTCGCGGACGTTCCCTGGCGGTTGCCGATGGGGGAGGACCTTCAGTCTCAAGGTCCTATGCTTCATCCGGCTTGCAGTCTCTGGCTTTAACGGCAGGGCTGTTAAAAGCCAGGTGTTGAGGGACCAAGGTCTCTCGGACTCGGTCATTTTGACCATGTTAAGGACACGGAAGTCTTCCTCCAGGCAGATCTATCACCGTGCCTGGAAAGCTTATATCGCCATGTGCGAAGCGCTGGACTGGCGTCCTCGGACGTATTCCGTCCCCAGAATCCTGTGTCCTCTGCAGTGTGGAGTGACCCAAAAGCTTACTTTGAGTACCATCAAGGATCAGATTTCGGCCTTGGCCGTCTTCTTTCAGCGACCTCTAGCGGGTCATTTTCTTGGTTAGCACCTTGTGTTGGGTTCGCCATGTGCTCCCTCCTGTCAAGCCTCCTCTCCCACCGTGGGATCTGAATTTGGTGCTCTCGGTCCTCCAGGAACCTCCTTTTGGGAATATCCGGGATATTCCCTTCTTGTCTTGTCTCAGAAGGTGGCCTTTTTAGTGGCAATCACTTCTGTTTGACGAGTGTCTGAGTTGGCGGCTTTGTCCTGCAAGTCGCGATGTTTAGTCACCCATAAGGATAAGGCGGTGTTGCATCCGCGACCTTCCTTTTTTGCCAAAGGTGGTGTCGACCTTTCACCTACATGAGGACATTACCCTCCCGTCCTTGTGCCCTCACCCATCGCATCCCAGAGAGTTTGCGCTGCACATATTGGAGGTGGTACGAGCCTTACGGGTGTACCTGTCTGCTACTGCTTCTATTCGGAAGTCCGACTCACTATTTGTGACTGTCTCTGGTCCATAACAGGGCCAAGCGGTTTCGTCTGCCATCATTTTTAGGGGAATCAGACAAACCGTCATTCAAGCCTATGCTCTCAAAGGGCGGGCGCCTCCCTTTCCGGTTACGGTGCATTCCACCAGGACAATTGGTGCTTCCTGGGTTTCCCGACATCAAGCGTCGGTTGCACAAGTGTGCAAGGCGGCGACCTGGTCGTCTGTTCATGCCTTTTAAGTTTTATAAGGTTAATGTGGCTGCATCTTCGGATGCTTCCTTCGGCCGCAGGGTGCTGCAGGCCGCTGTTTAAAGTTGTGACTCCTCCGTTGAGGAGCTCTGCCTTATTGGAGTGAAGTTTTTGGTTTTTCCATTTATACTGCTCCCATCCCTCTTGACACTGCTTTGGGACATCCCACGTGTAAAGTGTAAAGAGACACCGTGTCAGTCCATGGATGGTAAGAGAAAATAGGATTTTTTGTACTCACCGTAAAATCCTTTTCTCTGACATCCATGGACTGACACGGCACCCACCCTTCCTTTTAAGTTTGTACTGCTTTGTTACGAACTGAAGTCTGCTGACTGTAGTGGGAGGGTTATGTACAGAGGGACCGCCCCCTGGGTGGGGCTGTTCAGCTCTGGCTTTTGGAATGTATGTATAGCATTTCACATTCTGCCTAGGTCTTCTCCTGCAAGCAGGGACATAACCCACGTGTAAAGTGTAAAGAGACACCGTGTCAGTCCATGGATGTCAGAGAAAAGGATTTTACGGTGAGTACAAAAAATCCTATTTTTTTTTTCCAAACACGGCTAAACAGCCATTTTTAGATTTCGGTTTCTAGCTGTCAAGTAATCGTTCAGGAGAGGTTGAACAACGTCCCGTGTACATGAAGCGTAATAGATAGAAACCCATAGCTGTTAAATCTATTTTTGTGTGGGTAATAGTAAAAGCATAACAGAATAGTACAGCAGTAACACACAGTTATTACTGCTCAAAACTAGACACAGAAGCTTATCATTGACCCTTTAATTCATCCCCACACAATGGACCTCTTTACTGCATTCTTGGTGCAGTGATATATTTTAGCTTTTGTCATACTGGATGCTTTTCGAGTTATTTTGTAGCAGGCTTCCTGCCATACAAAGTAGACAGGAAATCCTGTATGTTTCTAGTTATGCAGATGGGACACAGTCCCACCTGCATCTAAAATAATTAAAAAATATATTTAAATGTCCTAATTGTGCCAGTGTTTTAATGACAAATGTATAACCGAATTTAACTGCATATATACCTTTTATTTAAAGAGGCCTCTATTTTCATTAATGAATTGAATAGAAACTTTCTACACCTGTAGCGCTGCTGTTTGGTGAGATTGTTCCATTTAGAACTCCTACTGATGGGCTGCTTTACCCGAGCAACAGTGTTGACAAAAGCAATTTTGTTGACAAAACTAAAACAATTTAGAAGACCTAAAATAAGACTAAATCTAAAATGCCATTTTAGCCAAAAGACTATGACTAAAACTCAATTTTAAATTTGACATCAAAATTAACACTGGTTATAAGTCACAATGGCTTCATCTGTGTCTGTAGTGCATGTTCAAACCCTAATACCATAAATATGTTGTTCGATTTTTACTCCCGGAGTATAGAAGTTTGCAAATTCGAGAGAAATGCTTAAATAATGAATTCAAATTTAACTAAACCCATTAAGATTTTAGTTGAATAAAATGTACTGGAGATTTTAGTCGGCTACAATGTACTGGAGATTTTAATCAAGTCAAAGACAACTAAAACATTTCAGGTGACTGAAATACGATATTAAAATTGCATTTTAGTACTATGACTAAAACTAAATCAGAATTTGACGTAAAAAATAACACAGCAGAGCAACCAAACAGCTCTGGGACTAAAACGGCTTAAAACTGTTGAAAGAAGCAGCACAAGCAGGCAACTGGTTTATGTGCTGACAAGGAGTATGTTGATAGGATAAAGCAGAACCATAAGCTCACCATTGTGCTGCTTCTCTTTTTACTATCAAGTTTGGTGGGTCTATGCGCCTGAGCTCTATGGAAATAGAATGAATGCTGTTGGATGTGAGCTTGAGGACATGTTGTGGCTAGAAAGAAGTTCTTTGCTTTTAATCCAGAAGTCTCCACCAAAGAAGTTTTTTTTCTGACCATATTTCTTGTTGCACCCATATCTACACTAGAGAAACATGATCCACAACCCCCACCTTTAGACCACCTCCACCCAACCCCACCCTCACAAAATCTAAGGCTTTTTATTTCCCCCATCAGCTCCTGCTAGATTTTAATTTGTCTTGGCTGTACTTGGATCCACCCTCACCGTGATGTCATTTGTTCACACAGTGAATGGAAAAATACCATGGCAGAGGGGACTGTAGTCTCAATGACATCACTGTACTTGTAGTGCATGATATTTCCTCCAGCTCTGTCAAGGTCCATACCTGGGTACGGACCTGAAGTGGGTGAAAAGTCTGCAGGAGCCAGGGCATTGCACCATTTTGTTGCAGGTTTTGTGCAGCACTCACGTGCCACTAGTCCAGTATTTTTCCTGCCTAGGTGCTTGCTTGGACCTGACCAGCAACAAAAAGTTGGAAGTTTGTAAGAAGTGTTGCAACAAATATCTCGGAACAAATCCCCTCACTCTGAGAATGTGCTCCCTATCACAATACATGTACTATGGGAATTGCTGCACTATACTAAGATACAAACGCTGCCAAAACATTTGCACCACGCTGCAATACCTGCACTACGTGAACCAGAAATCTTTTTAGTGCACAAATTATTTCACTCCAATTTTTGTGCAGTTCATTCCTTTTTGCCTTTGATTGTTAAGAGAGGCATAAATGTGTTTTTTATTGTAATGTAAAGTAACCATAATGGTGATCTCTAGTCACTTTTGTAGAATGTCTGAAGTTTCTGGCTGTTTTTTCTATAGGGGTCTATGTATAAAACGTTCACAGTCCAGCTGTTACAGACATGCGCACAGAACAAGAATTGCTGTATTTTCTGTAATAATTTTTTTTTTACCCCCCAGAAATATTTCTATCTGAGGGAAAACATGCATTATGGCCAAAAAATGGCATTGAGAATATAGGAACAACACATAACAAAGGAAAGGTAAGTTTTTGTTCCGACTGTGAAGTTGTGACAAAGAGAAACTTTTATGCATATAGGGATGGGTGTATGATCCATGATGCAGAGCCTGTGCATCTAGGTCTGTGCACCCGCCATGCAAGCATGTCAAACCAATGTGAGGGTGAGTTCATATAGCTGTTGTATCTATGGGCTGCCTGCACGCAGCTCAACGATGATAAGAAGTAGACAAACTACTCTGACCACTGCATGGAACTTGAGTGCTTGTGTCAATGACCACTAAAAGAATTAAACATCTGAAAAGACTATTCCGTTACAGTTTATAATTTTTAGTGCATTCTTTATTAACCATTTTTATTTTAAATATAACGTTCAGCACTGTACTTTGATCCTCTTAATGCTATTGCTTGTTCCATTCAATTTGTTTTCATACAGTGTATTATTGTTTTATTTTAAATGTATGCTCCTTAACAACATAAAGGGCCCGTTCAGCGGTGTGGTGGGGCCGAGATCAGCTCAGTGATGATGTGCTAAGCTCCCTGCATCACATTGTTTCCCTTTTTTTTTTTTTTTTTCTTTTTTTTTTATTAATTTTTTTTTTTTTTTATGGACTTTATTCAGATGTTACAGAAGATATCTCATAAAGTTCAAGTGTTGGTCATGCAGTGCAAGACAGTGGATTGCCTCGCTAAACAATAAGACTAACCTTCTGTTTCAGAGATGTTCCTTTTTTATTTGAGCCACTTCCACTAGCCTCTTCTTCTCATCTGTGCCCCCTATGCAATACTGATCCCATGGGGCACATGTGCATGCACACTCTAAGGCTTAGGACTACATATTGGCACCCTAACGTTGCCTGTGCCCATATGCAAAAGCATCCCTGTATTAGAGGACACTGGAGCCCCACCTACTATGCTTTGTGATTGACATCTGCTCCAAGGCTCCTTACGTCAGCCCCGCCTTTAGTGCTGCTTCTGGGTCTGGGAGGTGGGAATGGGCATGCCTGGTAGGAGAAACTGAAAGCTTTCTTTGTTAAGCTGCTAATAAAAAGTCTGCTCATCCTCAAGTCAGCTGGTATCAAAGTAAAGAGTTGTGCACACAGCATTATGGGACATGTAGTCCTGAAAGCTGGGCCGCGTGGACGTAGGAGTGCGCTCTGCCAGACAGAAATTTTATAAGCAGCAAGGAGGGAATACAATGCAGCTAATAGTCAATTATTATAATAAAAAAATTACCAGAAAAACTAAAATGAAGTGATCAGCAGCGCTAAAATTAACCACATACAAAAATACAGAAACTAAACAGTGTGTAAATGGAAAATCAGTGAATGAAAGTCCATAAAACAGTCAACAATGATTAAAAGGATGTCCAAAGAAGTGTGTCCAAAAAAGTATGAGCGATCTTCTAAAGAGTGATAAAGTCTTCACACCATAAGTGTAACAAGCACCAATATCAGAAATGGGTTTTATAAAACAGTGTTTCCCTGCATTTTAGGAATGTACATGATGGGGCCCTGTCACTACTGCAGTTCAGGGTTTTCTCTAACTGGAGAGGGTATAATTTAATGAGGGACCTGTCAAAAAGAGAAACTAAATGGATATTGTTATTAAAGACTTTAATGCCCAATGGGTTGAAATATTGAACTTGATTTAAATTGTTTCATCAGCGATTAATAGTATAATGCATTTTCATTTTATTGTTTGCCAGACCCAATTTTATCTTTAGAATGTGTCTGTGGAGGACTATTATGATTGCTCTAAATCTAAGTATGGTGTCACGATTGCCTTTGCTTAGGGTGCATTATGGCTCTTGTGGCTGCTCTATCCAAGGTACTACATTACCTGTGATGGATTAGAAGATGGGCGTGTAAGTGATAATGCTTTGCATCCATTATGTTGTATTAGGAACGTTGCCGTGCCGTACACCCAATCCCAGGACGAGTCGAGATGACAAAACGCATCGAAATGTGGCTGTACGGCAACTAGTAGGAAGGCTTCAACATCACGAGAGACGCTCTAGACTGTATCTTTGGTGTGGTGAGATATTACAGGCTGGATTGTTGTATCGGCTGCTGTAGCTCTCTGGATTTATATGTTCTATGCAAATTATATTCATGTATTTTGTAAGTGCAATGTATGAAGATTTTTATAAATAAATGGATTAGTGTTTTTGACGTTATGACACTAGTGTAGCTTTCTTTGTTATCTTCCCCCCTGTCAGTACGTCTACCTGTCTTCACCGAGTGGAGAGGAGCAATTCGTGGATTTAACCCTTTAGGGGTAACCGCGCTGCTGTGAGGCAACTACTCTTGGTGAGCTCAATACTGATGGGGAGTGGTGCTTGTGACACTTATGGTGTGGTGTGAAGACTTTATCACTCTCTTTTTAGAAGATCGCTTACACTTTTTAGACATCCTTTTTAATTCTTGACTGTTTTATGGAATTTCATTCACTGATTTTCCATTTACACACTGTTTTAGTTTCTGTATTTTTTTATGTGGCTAATTTTAGCAATGCTGATAACTTTCATTTTTGTTTTTCTGGTGATTTTTCTTTTTTTTTTTTATAAGCAGCTGCGGTTTTGATTTTTTCAATATATATGTACAAACACATATATTTATAGGTTTATGTTATGTTCTTTGGAGCAATGGTGAGCAAATGATTTTTGGTTACTCACCTGTTCTTTTTAAATTATTATGATAGGCGTTTTTATTTTATTTTTTTATTTAAAGAATGATGGATGATTGATTCATGTAGGTAATGGATGTATTTCATGTAAAAATTTGCCTTTTATAACCACTTTCATCTTTTGGACTTACCCCTTGGCCACTCAATAGCATAACCAAAGCCATTACTATGGTGGGCTGACCTTTCTAACCTACTGTGTGTTCTGAATGTATTGAAACTAAAACCCCTATAAGGATTTGCAGTCAATTTACAGTGATAGAGATCACACTAAACTGTATTGTCTGACTGACCATTTGTTCTTCCCTGCTGCAGTAGGTTCACACTATTACAGGTCCTGCATGCTGCATTTGCACAGGCACAACAGCCTATTCATTTGAATGGACTGCTGTACCTGTGAGAAACGCAGGGAAAAGGTCCCCAACCTCTTTGCCAAAATGCCCCCGCATGGCAGCTGTATGAAACTGCATGGTGCTATGGCTCTAAAGTTTTGCACACCTGAAAACTGCATTTTTTAGATGTGGGGGTGCCATACACAATTAAAGGAGAGTTCAGTAAATTACAGGAGGCTAATCTCAGGAAAGATTCAGGCACTTATGCAAATTCTATGATATGTCTGATTCTCTTGAGGAGACTGTTGGAATAAATTATGTTTTGTTAGGCATAACCTTCAGCTAATTTTTATTATTTGAGAACCGTGCAAAAAAGTTTTTACTGCAGTGCTTTTAATGTTATTAATAGCCATAATAAAAAATTGATAACTCATTTTGCCCTTACATTGGCATAGTAAAATCTTGTGATGCAGTATATGTTCATTTCGTGACACATTTAAACATTTATAGAGAAGGATAACTGGGAATGCGCTTGCCATTCTTTTAAACATTTGGTTTTCAAAATAGGAGATTATGGAGAAGTAGCAAATTTTTTAAATTTCTTTTACATAATCCACTTACAACCCCAAATAAAGCTAAAATTGTTGTTTTAAAGCAAACCTAAATTTGAAAACAAATTACCTTAATTGCTACTAAAATCGCATAGCATGAACCTGCTTGTCAGGTCAATGTCCTTTTCAGCCCTCCTGATACCTTGAATCCTAGGATGCTCTAGTATGCAGATTTTTACCTAGTTCCCTAATCAAGAGACTGGCACCATCCTCTTCCACCTTCTAAACCTAAATTTTGTTCATCGTCACTCAATAATAGTAACGGCTTGGGTGATAGGAGATTCTATGCATCCCCTTCCTAACTGGGGAAGCTGGGTCAGTATTTTGATAATGGAGCAATTCAGGATTCTGGCCATCTAGGCTACTGAATAGTATAATGCCGCGTACACACGATCGATTTTCTCGACGGTGAAAACACCGTCGAGAAAATCGACGGGAAAAACGAGGGAACGGCTTGGTTCCCTACACTTTTTTTCTTGGTCGAGAAAAACGACCGTGTGTGGGCTCCGTGGCAGTGTTTTCCTATGGGAAAACTGCCGCGGAAAAAAATGACGGGAATCACGACGAGAAAAATTAGAGCATGTTCTAATTTTTCTCGTCGTGATTAATGCAGTTTTCCCCGTCGGGGGAAAAATGACAAAAAGCCCACACACGGTCGTTTTTCTTGTTAAAAAAAAAATTTAATTTTCCCGACAGGAAAAATGATCGTGGTGTACGCGGCATAAGTTTTCTAATGCATAACTCCTGGAGGTAGCTGCTATGTGGTGTCATTGGTGGTTTAGGTAATTTTTACATTCTAAATGGCCCTTAAGTGACATATAATACAACATTTGTGTATGTGTGTGTGTGTGTATATATATATATATATTTCCTTTGGTGTAAATTGGTTCAGAATATTTTTCATTGGGCTCTGTGCAGAATATAAAGCTTCAGCAATGCTATTCCCCAGCTGATGTACATTTTAATTGTTGCAATGTTTCGATGTTTCCATAATCAATCCATTCAATGCTGAAACTCTAAGGGCGAATACACACTGCAACACAGAGTGGCATGAGGGATTCACTTCTCCGGCCGCTCTGCATTACTGGCTACACTAGGGGGCAGTGTGGTGACATCACACGGTTCCGTTTTTTTCTTTTTTTCTTTTACACAAGCTTTATTTGAAGTGTACACTTCACTACAATGTTGGGCAGGGCGATGCCCTGTCCGACATTGCAGTGCCATTCCGCCTGGTGCGCTTGGCTGCATTGCAGTGTGAATGGGACACATGGGAAACAACTGTTTCCCGTGTGTCTTTGCAGTGACAGAAGTTTTGCCATGCTGTAAAATGTCTGTCACTGCATTTAGTGTGGATTGGCCCTAAGGGCTCATTATTTGATGGGCAGTGAAGAGGCATTATGCGCCCTTTCACCTTCTAGTTTATCCTTATGCCACACTGTCATGCTGCAATCGCATGCATATTGCAAACTGTTGCGGCACAGCCCCATTTAAACTTGATTAGTGAGTTTCCTGTCATATCTGCCCCCATATTAAAAATGGAGGGAAGCAAGCATTGCGGGTGATACGGTTGTACAACCCCATCTGGCTGTATTGGGATAGTTTGAGTGGGTGGCTGGACGATGGTAAAATTATGCCCCCCCAAAAGCTCAGTTTTTATGTCTCAAAAAAGGTATCCCCATCATAAGTTTTGTTCTGGACTGTGTTTGTTTTTGTTTTTTTTAAAACCTGTGCTATAAACTTTGTTGTGTTGTACTTTATAGTCAGCTGTGTATTGTATATATGTGGAACTTTAAAATATGCATGGTTTTTGTGGTTTTGGATATTTTTAAAGAATGTATGGATTTTGTAGGCTTTTGGATCCAGGGCCGTGTTTCTACCAAAAAAAGGGCCAGTGTCAATGGGCTTTAATGAACAAGTGCAGCATGCCTTTGACATTTGGAATTCTTTGCTTTTGCATTCCTATAGACTTTTTATAAGGAAATAATTTATAAAAAGAAGGTTTTTTTGGGACTTTAAATGAGGTTCAGGGGCCGTTCAGATCCCCTCCTCCATCCCTGGTTTGGTATTCAAAAGAGAAGGTAGAAGTTAGTTGTGAAGTCATCAGAAGCCTGCTGTCAACACTGTCCCTAAGATAACTGAAATATGCAAATTTTTGTTACAATAGTAAATTAATACTAACTTTGTAAATTAGGGGCCATTTGTATTATGAGACCATGATAAAATAAAACCTTTTTTAAAATGTGTCCTGTTATGGTTTACATAATAAACAAAACACCCTAGAGCAGGGGTAATGAATTAAAATTCACGGAGGTCCGATCAGTAAAACTTCTAGAGGTCTGAATCGCATTTTCTTCCAATCACTCGGGTCCTTCACATCACAGCCCCCTCTACTCTACTCTAAAGCCCTTGTACACACGATCGGATTTTCCGAAGGGCGTTGGCCATGAACTTGTCTTGCATACAAACAGCACACAATTGTCTGCCATATACAGGAACGTAGTGACGTACTATGTGAAATTTCAGCTCTTGAGCACCACCCTTTGGACACCTTCTGCTAATGTCGTGTTTTGGTGAGCATTGATTCCGAGCATGTGTGTTTGTACTTTGGACTTTTGTGTGATAAATTTGTGTACACACAATAGGAAAATCTGACAACCGACCATTGTCCGCGGAAAATTTATTAGCCTGCCATCCAACATTTGTCGGTGGAAAGTTGGACAACAATTGTCTGATGGAGCGTACAAACGGTCGGATTTTAGGCCAACAGTCTGTTATCACACAATTCCCGACTAAAAATCCTATCGTGTGTATGAGGCTTTATATTACATAGTTAATTAGTCTGGCTGAAAAAAGACACAAGTCCATCTAGTTCAACCAATAGAAGGGGGAAAAAAACAATCCCCCACTTCCCGATCCTTCAGAGCCAGGTCGTCTTCTCCCTTTTCTCCGCTACCTGACACGTGCACACAGTGGAGATCTGGAGGCAGGACAGATTGTGAGAGAGAGGCACAGTATCGCTGCATGGTGGGCAGCAGCGGGAGCTGCGGAAGTTAACTTTGCAGATGAACTAGCAGGTGATTGGTTGCTAGGGCACAGAGTGGTCCTAGCAACCAATCACCAGCTTGGTAATATGCAAAGTTATCTCAGACAGCTCCTGCGCTTCATTCAGCGCTACTGTGCCTCTCTAACGATCTGTCCTGCCTCCTGATCTCCACTCTGCTTTTATAATGCCAGTGGCAGAAGCTGGGGGACAGAACTAGCTCCCAAATGGCATGACCGTGGGTCCGGATGGGGCAGTGTCTCGATCTGCCATTTAGTGGTGCATGCCCTAGAGCAAGGGTGTCAAACTCAATTTCATCGTGGGCCGCATCCACATTATGATTACCCTCAAAAGGGCCTGTTGTATTTGTAAGATTAGATGTCCAGCGCATCCCCTTTCCTTACATTTAGATGTCAAGAGCCACCCCACCATCAGAAGTTGAGTCTCCCACTCTCCCTTACATCAGTGTCCCCCCTTACCTTATGCTGCTGCTGGGAAGAAGCTGGATGCATTGCTTGAAAGCAGAAAGTAAGGGTCTGGAGGAGGGCTGGAGCTCTCCGGCAGCTGCAGAAGAGGTACGATGGCCACATAAAATGGCCTGAAGGGCCGGATTTGGCCCGCGGGCCTTGTTTGACACCTGTGCCCTAGAGGGAAGCGCTGCACAATTAGTGGGACAATCTGTACTTCATGCAGCTAGCACCTATTCTTCATATGAGTTCACCTTGACCACCACACCTAACCGTAGATTTACATTTTTTTTTCGTTTTCTCTAATACTGGTGTGCAGATTTCCATGCTGATATTTTTAATCATTATAAGTATATAATTTTAAAGTTGGATCTGGGCACAAAAACTTTATTTCAAATATTCATATATATGTAGCAGTACCCTCGTGAGGGCCACTGATAGAATCTGTACCCCACTGGTTCCCCCAACTCTGCAAGTCCTCTGACACCTTGGGTTCAGTCATTTTTACCGACTGTCACCAATAATGGGAAACTTGCACAATACCAGTGAAATAGTTCAAGTTTGTTTACTGTATTAAAAGTGACACACGAAAATGCATAACATAACACTGCAGATCACAAATGTATTTTATGAACGATATGACACTATTTATGATTTGCTATTTGGTAATTTAGAACCTTTCAATAGTAAAGAGAAATACAAAGTAGACAGTATGACCAGAACTCAGTTAGACCTCAGTTCTGTCACAATAACCTATGTGAACAGGTTGGCAGAAGGGTAGAGAACTGACACTCAGTTTCTTATGTCAGGTTCACTCCCTTCTATGTCCTCAACCCACAGGCCAGTACATCAACACAACATGACAAACACTATCCAAACTATTATGTTTAAAGTGGTAGGCTCCTTTTAAATAGAGTTTCAGGAAAAGTAAGAGCAGACTCTTTGTGTTAAGAACAACCTTGGTCACTTTAAGCAAATCAGGAGAGGATAAAAAGGGTTTGAATATTACTCCTTGAAATCTGGCAATCTTGAGCTGAAGTATTATGAGAAGGGTAATCATTGATGGGATGCCATGGTAGAACAAATTTAGTGGATCAGTGATTTATCCCTGTTTTACTTCGAACTCTTCCTATGTGGCTTAATATTATTGTATCAATAAGATTACAGGTGGTAGAAACTTGAACAGGACACAGATGTCTGCATACCGTGTTCAGTAAAGAGAATAAACTGGCTTCAGTAGTACTACAAGTACCAGGAAGTTGGACTGAGTAAGTGATGCCTATATGCAGGGTCTTAAAGAATTAAATGGGCAAATGACCGCTCACCTCCGGTGTCACAGAGATTGCTGGTAACAGTGCAGATAAGAAAGACTCCTTCAGGAACTCCCTCTGGATCCTGGCTCTGGGAATGGCGTCTGACCTCCGTCACACCCCACCGTGGCCTACCCGGATCTCAAGTGCAGGCGTAGCTGGAGGACATGGATCAGCCTCCGGTCCGTTGGAGATGGGAAGCAATGCTGTCCGCAGGTGTCCCTCTGGATGCAGCGGTGAAGCTACCTTCTGTACAGGCCACGATTCAGCAGCAGCTCTCACTGACACAGCCCCTGCTAGCAGATCCAAGCCAGCATCCCAAAAGAGCGATATAGGCTACATCTACCCTTTTTATATCCTCTCCCAGCGTTCTGTTCTCTCCTCTCATATCTGGTAGTGGTAGTTCAGATCAGTTCTGCTGGAATTGAAACCCCAGTATTCCGAACTACACATCCCACAATGCTTTGCTCTGCTCTAATGGAAATGACACATGGAGTCCAAGCCAACACTAGAGGGAGACCGCTCCATATTAATAGCGCTGTACACTGTCCCTAAATTGCAGGCATAACCGCCAGCTCCTGGATGGATATATTATATATATATATATATATATATATATATGTATGTATATATATACATATGTGTATGTGTGTATATATATATATATATATATATATATATATATATATATATATATATATATATATATATATATTCATATATCACACCATCTCATTTTGCACACGTGTTTAAAGGATAAATTCGGCAGCTGCTGCTCTCTGTTATTTGGCTCACATCGGGCTCTTTACTGCCACCTGTGGCTGCTTCCTGCATGTGTACTCCTCGTGTTGCTGCTTGTACTCTTGATTGTGATCGGCTGCAGCTCCTCTGAGTCTCGGGGACATGTGTCGGCTTTGTGGAAACGAGCTGGGATTAGGAAGACCTCCTTTACAATTAGGGACCGTGGGTATAAGCGAGGGAGGGGCTTTTTGTGTATAAGGGGCAGAGTTGTGTGTGTGTGTTTTATGTATGTGTGGTGTTTGTGTGTTTTAGAGGGGACAGAGTGTGTGCATGTTTGGGTTGGTCCTGTGGAATATTGGTGGTCAGGCCCAAAACTGTGTAAGGGGCCCCAAAATTTCTGATGGCTGCCCTGTCTGCTTTCAGCCACCGGATACTGGCTTCTAGAGCCAACCCCCAGGATACCTAGCTGATCTTGGAGAGAAGTCACTTCTGGGAGAGGGATGAGGAGATCTGCGTCTGGGGACAAAGGGGAGGAGGTGAGGTGAGTACACTGCTGTCCCCCCAACTAACCAAGAGAAGAGTGGAGGAAGGGGGCAGGATACTGGGGGGGAGAGTTACAGAACACTGGAGGAGGAGAGGGCAGAAGGGACAGTGTGTGTGTGGGGGGGGGGTTGAAAGACATGCCAGGGTACTGGAGTGGAGGAGGGGGGCATATGGGGATGACAGGACACTAGAGGGGGAGCATGAAGGGTGGAATAGGACACTGGAGGGAGTGGGGGCAGGACACGGGGGGCATTATCGAGGGGAGGGGGTTACAGCATAATGAAAGGGGTTGGAGAGCGGGATGCTATAGTGAGGATGTGAGGGGTCCATGAGGGGCAGCATTGAGATGGAATTTTTGAGCCCTGTGTTACATGTTACGCCCCCCCCCCCCCCGATCCTCGCTGTGACAGCAGACTGTGGATCTTCTCTCTGTCTGCTGCCACAATTTAAAAAAATGTGGACATCCGGGGCTCTGTCCACCTGGCCGCATCACTCATTCACAGTATTCTGTGAATGGGAAACTACGATTACCAACAGCCTTTGCGGCTGCCAGGTTGTAATTCTCGATGAACTACCACAGCGCTGTTGAGCAGTGTGGTAGTTCATTAAATATTAATAGGCAAGATAAGGTTGGACAGGGAAAATCTCAAGGGCACCTCATCCCAAAATAATATAGAACAGGACACTTGGGAATGCTCTTGTATAAGAATTGGGATTTTTTTAGGTGCCAATAACTCCAGTCATGGTCACATTCTAAAATAAATCAGTTTATTAGGTGTGTTCATATTTAAAAATAGTCATGTATATCAAACATGAATTTTGGCCATGTTTTTAGCATCTCATGAATTCATTGCAGTTGCTTCTCATGGTGTAGCAAATCCCGACATGTTTCACCAATTGATAGGTTTCCTTAGGGAATGTACTACCACACCATAAAGGGCAGTTTGAAAAATCCCTGTGGATTCAATGTTAAATGCAACTAACTGCCCTTTATGGTGTGGTAGCATACAGTACATGAGATGAGATGTATATCAAACATGACTTGTGTCCATGTTTTCAGCATGTCTATTTTTTAAAATGAACACGCTTAATAAACTGAATTTTAACAAGTGACTATGACTGGAGTTATTGGCATCTAAAAAAATCCCAGCTCTTATACAAGAGCATTCCCAAGTGTCCTGTTCTTCGTTAAAAATTCCTGTCAGTGTGTAACTGAATGCTCATACGAGGTACGAAGGTACGAGCACAGTCTGCAACAGCTACTGATTGTAGGTGCAATGCTTTGCAGGCTCCCAATTCAAAAAAATATATAATAAATGCACATATTTTTGCAGGTAAAAAATTTTTTTTTTTATTCTTTTAACCACTTAAACACAATACGGCACTGCGTTACTTTAGCTGACAATTGCATGGGCGAGCGACGCTGTACCAAAATATATTAAATAAAAAAAAATTCCCCACAAATAGAGCTTTCTTTTGGTGGTAATTGATCGCCCAAAAAAGAAAGCAACAATTTTGAAAAAAAAACAATATTTTTTATTTTCTGCTATAAAACATATCCAATAAAACATGTTTACAAATCAAATTTCTTCATAAATTTAGGCTAATATGTATTCTGCTACATATTTTTGGTAAAAAAAAACAAACACAGTAAGCGTATATTGATTGGTTTGTGCAAAAGTTATAGCGTCTATAAAATAGAAGATAGATTTAGGGCATTTTTTAAATATATTTTTTACTAATAATGCTGGTGATCAGCGATTTTTAGCGGGACCGCGACATTGCGGTTGACAGATCGGACACCTAACTAACATTTTTTACACTTTTATGCAAACCAGTGCCATTAGTCCTGTGATCTGTGCTAGAAATATGCACTGACAATGTACCAATGACACTGGCAAGGAATGGGTTAACATCAGGGGCGATCAAGGGGTTAACTGTGTTTCCTGGGTGTGTTTACTAACTGCATGGGGGGTGGGCTGCCTGGGATAACACACAGATCCGTCTTCCTGCATAGCAAAAAGACAAGATCTCTGTGTCATCCCATTAGAACGGAGATCTGCCTTGTTTACTTCGGCAGATCCCCGTTCTGTCTCTGCGGGGAAAGATCACGGGCGGCCAGCAGGCATCCAGCCTGCCAGACCCGCTGATTGGCGTGCGCCCACACAGGGCCGTGAACGAGGCAGACAGACAGCTATGGCGATTTGTGAAGCCCAGCCTCCTTGCCGCAGTATAACTGCGGCGGCTGGTCGGAAAGCGGTTAAAGTACATTTAGATGCGTTTTGGTGTGTCAAGTCAATAAACAAACAAAAAATTCCCATCTCGCTTACCAGCCAGCCTGCAACAAGCCAAATTGACACTAACAGTTCCTGTTAAAAACAAGGGCTTTAGTTTACACACATTTGCAAATATATGTGTAAGCTGTAGGGGCCACATTGCGGCACCCTAGTGTACGGCAGTCCTAACCCAACTAAATTTTGAGAGCACATACAGTATTTTACAAAAGTGAGTACACCCCTCACATTTTTGTAAATACTTTATTATATCTTTTCATGTGACAACACTAAAGAAATGACACTTTTCTACATGTAAAGTAGTGAGTGTACAGCTTGTATAACTGTGTAAATTTGCTGTCCCCTCAAAATAACTCAACACACAGCCATTAATGTCAAAACAGCTGGCAACAAAAGTTAGTATAGCCCTAAGTGAAAATGTCAAAATTGGGCCCAAAGTGTCAATATTTTGTGTGGCTACCATTATTTCCAGCACTGCCTTAACCCTTTTGGGCATGGAGCTCACCAGAGCTCCTCCCTCCAAATCTTGACTGTCCCTATAATTCAGAACAGTTCCAGCAAAGATAATGTCTTTTCAGAGCTGCCTCTGCATATGTGTGAGACAATGCCCCTGTTTACCAATGTCAGGGCTGGGCTCCTGCTATTTATGAGCAGCTCTTTTCTTTCAGTGTTCAGAGGCTGCTCACCTGTCGGGTAATTACCAGCCACTTCTTGTTTCCACAGTGACTCCCCTGGTTACTATTACTTGCCTTATTAGTCCAGCCTACAGCCAGCCCCTTTTGGCTGTTTAAACATTTTCTCCAAGCTCTTGTGTGGTCTATGATCTCCAGTGTGTTCCTGTGTATGACTTGCCATCTGCTCCTGTTTTTGTTCCTTACTATGCTGACTTCTGTCTTCCTGACCCCGACTCCTCTGATTACCCGATCTGGCATCTAAACCTTGGCTTCAGTTTTTGACTACATTCCTGAACTGAACTGCACATAATCTTCAATGGGAACGCATCTGATTAGCAGATGTGTTCCATTCTGAACAGGAATGCTCTCCCCCTCCTCCTATATCTCCCTCCTCTTGCAGGCCATCTGAGCACCTCCCTTGTCTGTTTCCTGTGCTGAACTGAGCAGCAATTGAAAAAAGGGGGAGAAAATGTGTATGCAAAGTCAAAGGAATCAGTTGATTGTGAGGAGCTGATCTGATTTGTTAGGGACAGAACTATGATATATGACACCAGGCATCCTAAATATAAGGACAACGTCCTTAAAAAAATGAGCATGGCTTAAAATTGCCCGAATCATCTTGCCAGAGTGGAGCAGCTGCTCCTCCAAACTTCGGGATGACAAAAGTAAGTATTGTTTTCACTTTCTAGATCTGCTTGTTTAGTTGGCTTCTTCATCATTAAATTCTTCAGTTCTTCCCATATGACTATGCAAGTTTCATGAACAATGCCACTAATAGTTGATTTTCCCAACTTATATTCAACTTATATTCAAAGTGCAGACTTGCAAATTTATTTCCTTTACCTAGGTACCTAAAAGCAAGCTGAAAGATAATACATTTTCATTCTTCGGATTTACAGTGCACTACTTACAGAAAAGGTGGCACAGCATGCGGGATGCATCCCGCAAGTATCTACGCCACCTAAAAGAAGTGAGGAGTGGCTCATAGGGTAACAGCTAGGGTACCCTATATGTTTTTTCGGGGAGTTGTACTCCCTCATCTCCAAAATGGATTGAAGAAAGTCTGTTTTCATCAATATCATCATCCTGCAATCAATTGGTGCTATTCCCTGCAACCCTCTAAACTTTTATTAGGCTTTGTTAACTCCCACCCATTTTTTTTCCCCAGCACACAAGCCAGTTGGGAGGAACAAGATGTGCTGGAGGACCAAGCAGAGGCCCAAGAACAGATTGTTAGAGGAAGGCCCTAAGGATCTGTCACAAATCCAAATAACTAATATTAGGGGACCAAACCCTGAAGATGAAACTGAAGTGGCTGAGGATATCCCTGGGTCCTTGCAAGGTACCTGTGATAGGTAGTGTCCGAAGTGGAACTTGTGTGCTGAGGATTCAGGCGAAAACTTAGTCAGGCAGATTAGGTTGGCAACAGATCAGGCAAAACGGTACACAATCTAAATCGTGAAGTACAAAATCAGCAGGCTAGAGAGTAGTCAGGAATTCAGGCAGAAGTTCAACACGAAAATCAAGATCAAAAAGCAGTTACAATACCCAGGGAGCTATTCCACAGAAACGGGTGCTGAGAGATGGCATCACTTCCTTTTTATGGGCTGCTTTGATTGAAAATTGTCCACAGCTGGCAGCAGGTGGAGCTAGTGAGTCCAAGGTAATGCTTAATACTGAGAGGACATTTCCAAAAGTCCAGATCTCCTCCGTAGCACAACAGGTAAGGCTGCAGCTGTGGGACCAGGAAGGTCCCGGGTCAAATACACCCAGGTACATGACAGGGCCCCCTCCCCAGTGGAACCCTCCGGGGGCCTAGCGGGGCTTAGTGGGAAAGGAGGCATGGAAGTCTTGAATAAGAGAAGGGGCATGCAGATCTTTGGCTGGAACCCAGGAACGGTCTGTGACAGGATATCCCTTCCAATGAACCAGATACCGAAGGCCATGACCCTGTCTTCTAGAATCTTGGAGACTTCAAACTCATTTTGTCCATCAACAAGAACAGGAGGAGGTAGCGGTTGCGTTCTGGAGTAGCGATTGAAAATTTGTTTTTTTGAGGAGGGAAAGGTGGAACACAGGATGAATCCGGAGAGAGGAGGGTAATATCAACCGATAGGAGACTGGCCCGACTCGAGCAATAATTCTGTAAGGACCAATGAATCGAGGACCCAATTTGGTAGAAGGTTGTTTCAGTCTCACATATTTGGTTGATAGCCAAACTCTGTCCCCCACCACATATGCAGGTATATGGCGTCTTCGTTTGTTGGAAAAAAGTGCATACTTGCCTGCTGACTTCCATAGTAATAAGCAAATCTTTTTCCAATGTAGCAGAATATTTTTCACCCGCTGATCTGCTGCTGGTACACCAGAAGAAGGCTGAAGTAGGGGAAAAGTCTGAGGGTGATAGCCTAGGGCTGCGTAGAATGGTGTGGTATGAAGAGCACTGTGCCAACGGGAATTAATGGCAAACTCAGCTAAAGGCAAATACTCAGACCAGTTGGAGTGTAAGGCATTGACATAATGTCGAAGATAGGTTTCTAGGTTCTGGTTCATGCGTTCGGTTTGACCATCTGTTTGAGGGTGATGTGAGGTAGAGAGTGAAAGCATTACTCCCAGTTTCTTGCAGAACGCTCTCCAGAATTGGGAAACAAACTGGGATACGCGGTCTGAGACGACATTGGTAGGTATGCCATGATATCTCACAATATGGGAAAGGAAGAGAGCAGACAGTGCTTCCGCTGTAGGTAATCCCGGGAGCGGCACAAAATGAGACATTTTGGAAAAGCGATCCATTATGACCCATATAGCAGTCATGCCCTCGGACTTGGGTAAGTCTGTAATGAAGTCCATAGTCAAATGGGTCCAATGCTGACGAGGTGTCGAAAGTGGTTGTAACAGTCCAGTAGGCAATGTACAGGGTACTTTATTAGCAGCACAAGTTGGACAGGCAGCCACATAGTCAGTAACATCCCTTTTCATATGAGGCCACCAGACATGACGCTGCAAGGTCTTAAGAGTGATGGTGACACCAGGATGACCAGATAACACACCATCATGTGCCCAGAGGAGTACAGGTTTTTTGAGGCTAGGGGCTATGAACAAGCGACCTCGTGGTATCTTCAAGCCTTGGGAAACACGATTCTGGGTTTCTTGTAACTGTTGGGAAAGAGCCGTAGAGATCTGTGTGACAATTTTGTGAGGTGGGATTATATACTGCTCGGTAGGTTGGTCTTCTTCAGAGGTAGCGAACTGTCTAGAAAGAGCATTGGCTTTCTTGTTTTTATGCCCAGGAACATAAGAAAGAACAAAATTAAAATGGGAGAAAAACAGAGCCAATCGAGCCTGACGTGAGTTCAAACGTCTTGCAGTCTGAAGATACAGTAGGTTTTTATGGTCAGTGAGGATAGAAAAGGTTTGGGAGCCCCTTCCAGAAGATGTCGCCATTCAGACAATGCCAATTTGATGGCCAGTAGTTCTCGATTCCCAACATCGTAATTCATCTCCGCTGGAGAAAACTTTCTAGAAAAAAATGCTACTGGATGGATTCTACCGGACTTAGGCTGTCTCTGGGAGAGCACGGCACCTGCTCCTACCTCAGAGGCATCAACCTCAACTATGTACTGGAGATCGGGATTTGGATGCTGAAGAATTGGAGCTTTGCTGAACATGTCTTTTAATTGCTGGAAAGCCGATTCTGCTTCTGAGGACCATACCTTGCAATGTGTACCTTTCTTAGTAATAGCAGTAAGGGGGGCCGCAATGGAGGCAAAACCACTGATGAAGCGTCTGTAGTAATTTGCGAACCCTAGAAAGCTTTGGAGCCCTCTTAAAGCCGACGGAAAGTTTTTTGAGGGTCCATTTGGAAACCGACAGCACTTATAATGTATCCAAGGAAAAGAATACGGCTTTGATGGAAACTGCATTTCTCAATCTTTGCGTAAAGATGATTTTCTCTCAGTCGTTGCAATACCTGCTTTACATGCGAGATGTGCTCTAGATGAGTCTTGGAAAAGATTAAAATGTCATCCTAGTAGATGATCACAAAACTGTTGCTGAAATCATGAAAAATTTAATTCATGAAACGTTGGAAGACAGCAGGGGCGTTACACAACCCAAATGGCATAACCAGATATTCAAAATGTCCATTACGAGTGTTGAATGCTGTCTTCCACTCGTTCCCGTCTTTAATTCAAATCAGATTATAAGCCCCTCGTAGGTCTAGCTTGGAAAAGATAACAGCCCCCTTAAGTACATCAAACAGTTCAAGAATGAGAGGCAAAGGGTAGGAGTTTTTTACAGTGATTTGATTTAACCCTCGATAGTCTATGCATGGTCGAAGACCCCCATCTTTTTTTTCAACAATGAAAAAACCTGCCCCTACTGGAGAAGAAGAGGGTCGGATAAAACCTCTTTCCAAGTTGTCTTTTACGTATTCCTCCATGGATTTTTGTTCAGGCAAAGACAGGGGATAGGTCCTTCCTTTGGGAAGAGGTGCTCCAGGAATTAATTTAATTGCACAGTCAAAAGAACGATGCGGAGGTAAAACCTCTGTCTTTTGCTTGCAAAATACGTCTGCAAACGCATGGTATTCATGAGGCAAGGTAGGTGGGACGGCCACGGAAGCCAACATACAAGCAGAAAGTCTTTTGGGTTGAGACAAACAGTTTGAATGACAGAACGACCCCCAAGAGGTTAGTTCTCCATTTTCCCAATCAAAAGAAGGGTTATGTTGTTGTAACCATGGGTAACCAAGGATAACGGGCAGAAGTGGAGAATCAATAAGAGACGAGACAACTTCCTCTTTGTGGAGTACGCCTACCTTAAGGGTGATTGTCATAGTCTCATTTTACAATGCCATCTCCTAAGGGTTGTCCATTCACGGTGGTAATGTTCAGGGGTCTAGATTTTGGAACAAATGGGATATTTTTTTTAGCAAAAGTGTAGTCCAAGAATATGCCAGCAGCTCCAGAATCCACAAAAGCCTCACAGGAGACAAGTTTAGAGGTTAAATGGATAATTGCAGGAACGGTAATCTTGGTGTTGGACGATATACCTGTAAGGTCTAAGCCAGCTCCTCCAACACTGGTTAGACCCTGCCTTTTACTGGACGGGAAGGGCAGACGGATAATAAATGTCCTTTAAATCCACAGTATAGGCATAGGCCCAATGCACGCCTCCTTTGTTTCTCCGACTCAGTTAGGTGGAGACGGCTTACATCCATGGGTTCCACAGATGCCTGGGGTTCAACTGAGATTTCAAGTTCTGGCTGAGGTGGTGCTCGGAAGTTAGGGGCCAAATGGTAAACTGGCCTATGAAACTTGCGAGTTCTAAGTCTCTCTTGGCACCTTTCATGATACCGGACATCCAGACAAACACAGAGCTCTATGAATTTCTCTAGGTCTTCTGGGGAATCCTTATAGACTAATTTGATGCGATCTGCAAGACCTTTTCGGAAGGCTGCACGTAATGCCCTTGAGTCCCAATTAGTCTCAGCAGCAAGGGTACGAAACTCAATAGCATATTGTGCCACAGCCCTGGTGCCTTGTTGCATGTCCAAGAATGAGTACTCGGCTGCAAAAGCTCTATCTGGCTTGTCAAATACAGTCTGGAGAGAAGCCAGAAATTTGTCAGCGTCTTGCAGCACAGGATCATTGCGTTCCAGATAAGGAGAGACCCAGGCCAGGGCCTTCCCCTTTAACAAGGAAATTACAAAAGTCACTTTGGCAGACAAAGTGCTAAAGGTCCCAGAGTTGTTGCAGAAATGCAAACAGCAAACGTTTAAAAAGCCTCTACAGTCCTCAGTATCACCACCAAATTTGTTAGGCAAGAGAAGTTTGGGTGGTACAGAAGAGGCGGGTTGGATCGTAGCATCGTTGGATCGTAGCAGGAACAGGATCCAGAGTCTGGACCATTGCAGAGGAACCAGGCAAACAAGATTTAAGCATAGTACAAAGTTCATCTAACTTGGCGTCCAGGGAAGAAAGATGCTGTTCATGAGCTCCAATCAATTGTTCCTGACGTGAAATCGCCTTAACAATCTCAGCAGGGTCCACTGTCAGTGTGGCCCGTTTGTAATGTAAGGTACCTGTGATAGGTAGTGTCCGAAGTGGAACACAAGGTGCTGAGGATTCAGGCGAAAACGTAGTCAGGCAGATTAGGTTGGCAACAGATCAGGCAAAACGGTACACGATCGAAATCCAGAGAGTGGTCAGGCAGGCAAAGGTCATACACGAGCTGGCGGTGAAGTACAAAATCAGTAGGCTAGAGAGTAGTCAGGAATTCAGGCAGAAATTCAACACGAAAATCAAGATCAAAAAGCAGTCACAACACCCAGGGAACTATTCCACACAAACGGGCGCTGAGAGATAGCATCACTTTCTTTTTATGGGCTGCTTTGATTGAAAATTGTCCACAGCTGGCAGCAGGTGGGGCTAGTGAGTCCAAGGTAATACTGAGAGGACATTTCCAAAAGTCCAGATCTCCTCCGTAGCACAACAGGTAAGGCTGCAGCTGTGGGACCAGGAAGATCCCGGTTCAAATACACCCAGGTACATGACAGTCCTCCTCCAATCCTGCAGACATCGGTCAGCCAATCAAAGTGCCACGGAGGCGAGCAACTGTATCTCAATCTGATGTAAGTGAGCGCTCACATCAATGTGGGGTATGGATTTGGGGGGGGGGGGACATCACACTGTTTTATCAGTATATTTTTGAGAAAAATATGGATTGCTGGGCAGAAAAATTACTCGCCTATTCCTTTTTTTTTTTTTTGTTCTTAAATTACCTCTTCTTTATTTTAGAAAGTTATTCTCATAATACATACAATTCGTTTTTTTTTTTTCAGTAAAGCATTACACATAGAAAAAGAAAGAGAACATATCTAATCTTACGTCCATATAATATTTTATGTCAATCTTGTATACTTGCATCTATATCTTATCACTCTGTCCTCTTTTCCCCTTTTTCTCCCCTTCCACCTCCCCCCTAATCCCATGACTACATCCATCGTCCGTACCTCCTAATATCTGATCACCACAAGTCGTTTTTTCCACCTCCAATGTTCTCTCCTTTCCAGCTGTTCACCCTTTGCTCCTCAGGCCGTTCTTTCCTTCTCCTCCCTCCCCTACACCTCCCCGAGGTCTCTACATCTGGAGTCTTTCCACCACCAGTTGAGATGGCGCTAGATCAGCATCCCCCAGCCATGGTTGCCAAATAGTATCAAATTTACCCACTTCTCTCCTGCGACTGTATGTCAGTCGCTCTCTAAGAAGCAAGAAATTTACATAGGAGATCCACTGCTTCCCCGTGGGTACCGCTGAAGCCATCCAGTATTTTGCGATAAGTTTTCTAGCTAGATACATTAGTCTAGTTAACATGTAGTACATTCCTCTTGGGAACATTTCTACATCTATGGCTCCTAGCAGGTACACTACAGGGTCTAGAGGGACAGGAACCTGTGCTAGTCTAGTAATGCACTGGGCGACATCCTCCCAGTACCTATGTAGTTTTGGACACCTCCAAATAAGGTGTATAAAGTCCCCCTTATGTACTTTACATTTTGGACACAGGGGGGAGTCTCTTCCTCCCCACCTATATAACTGCTCTGGTGTTCTATATGCCCTGTGCAAAATAAATAGTTGTTATAATCTATGGAATGCAGATACCGATACCGCAG
Organism: Rana muscosa; assembly: GCA_029206835.1. Classification (NCBI taxonomy): domain Eukaryota; kingdom Metazoa; phylum Chordata; class Amphibia; order Anura; family Ranidae; genus Rana; species Rana muscosa. The sequence goes on from CM055117.1 coordinate 408,520,428, forward strand.
GGATAGAGTTAAGTGCCATTTCCCACTGGCACCCATCTATGTCCCCTATATCTTCCACCCATTTACTTCGGCTTCTCAGAGAGGTATGGTCCTGGATCGAGGACAGCAATTCCATGTACATTTTTGATATTAATCCCTTTCGGGTGTCCGCTCCAAGAACTTCCCTCAGCATAGGTGACGATGACACTATCAAAGAATGTGTTTTTTGATGTTCCTGCAACGCATGACGGAGCTGAAGGTATTTATAAAAGCCCTTAGGGTTTAACTGAAATTCCTGACATAGCTGTTCATATGTCTTCAACTCCTTCCCTTCATATAATTGTGCAAAAAAACAAATCCCCCTCTCTTTCCAGGGGGTGAAGCCCTGCAATTCCTGCACCTCTGGGTATCTCAGGTTATGCCATATCGGAGTAAAGGGCAGCAAACCCTTTATCTTCAGGGCTTTCCGGATCTCCACCCATACTCTTTTGAGAAGGACGCTTATGGGTGCTGAGTCTGGTATGCTCGGCAAGTCCAATCCCATATGGGATGCCGCTTCTAGTGTTGGAGCGGATACAGTCACCATTTTACATATCTGGTCCTCCCTCCCTTCCCGCCACCATCCTGCCATCTGCTGAAACTGTGAAGCCAAGAAATACATTCTGGGGTGGGGTATTGCCAATCCTCCTCTATCCTTTCCATACTGCAGGGTGGCTAGGCTAATCCTGGCTGTCTTTTTTTTTCCCAAATTAATTCCCTCATTAGTGTGTCTATTTGTTTAAACCACTTATTGGTGATCCACATGGGGGAGTTATGAAATACATACAGTAGCTGCGGGGCCCATACCATTTTTATTAAGTTTGCCCGTCCTACTACTGACAATGGAAGCTTACACCAGCTGTTACATTTTGCTTTCTGTCTAACCAATAATGGACCCAGATTTAGCTGAATATACTCCGCCGGTTCTGGGGACACTATTACTCCCAGGTATTTAAAACTTTTTACTATAGCTATTTGCTCTGCCCTCTCTGGCAACCGTTCCGTCCACTGGTCTATAGGCATTAGAATGGATTTAGACCAATTAATAGTGAAACCTGAGAAACCTCCAAAGTCCTCGATTATCCCCATCACTGCTCGCAGCGAGGCGGCCGAGTCACCTAGATATATAAGCGCGTCGTCTGCTTATAAAGATATTTTTTCCTCCCTCTGGCCCCTGCGAAACCCCACCACTTCTGGGGCATTACGAATCAGGATAGCCAGAGGCTCCACCGCCAGGGCGAACAGCAGTGGGGACAATGGGCACCCCTGACGTGTGCCTCTATGTAGCTCAAATGAGGGGGAGACATTATTATTAATGCGAAGTCTGGCTCTGGGTTTGGAGTAAAGCACCTTTACCCACTTTAAAAATGTATCCCCCAGTCCAAACCTTTCCAGGATCTCCAGGAGGTAGGGCCACTCCACACTGTCAAACGCCTTCGCTGCATCCAGTGACAGAATGGCCCTGCCTCCCGGATTATCCACCGGCACCTGTAAGTTCATATATAATCGCCTAATGTCCGCAGTGGAGCGTGTGGGTATAAAGCCAGACTGGTCACAATGGACCAGCCTGTTAATTACCTGGGATAGCCTCTTAGCCAGAATGCTGGCCAGAAGCTTAACATCCGCATTCAATAGGGAGATTGGACGATAGGAATCCAGCAGAAGCTTATCCTTCCCTGGTTTTGGAAGTACTATTATTATTGCCTCTTGCATACTATCTGGTAGGCTACCTACTTCCACTGCCTCCTTCAATACCTGCAATAGGGATGGCAGGAGGTCCTCCCTATAATGGGAGTACACCTCCGCTGGTAACCCATCTGGACCTGGGGATTTGTGATGTGGTGCCCCCTCTAGCGCCTCCGTCAGTTCCTTCAATGTTATTGGGGAGTTTAACATTTCCCTATCGGCCTCTGAAAGCTGTGGAAATGGACATGCTTGCAAAAACAGAGCCAGATCAGATAGAGTATAGCTAGTTTTAGAGGAATATAACTCCCTATAGAACCGCTGGAAATTATCTAGGATATCGGAATTAAGGGTGTATTTCTCCCCAGATTCTGCCTTTATAGCAGAGATATTAGTGGATTCCCGCTGCTCTCTAGCTATGAGGGCAAGGAGACGGCCAGTATTTTCCCCCTCCTCAAAGTAACTCTGCTGCTGGAAATATCTCCTTTTCTCCACTGCGGTCAGTAAGACTGTATTATACATGGATTGCGCCTCCATCCAGGAGTCTCGGTTAGATTGAGAGGGGTCTACTACCAAGGCCTGTTCTCTCACTTTCATTTCTTCCCGTACCCTGCTTTCCCATTCCCTAAACCGAATTTTGATTCCCGTTATCTCTTTAATAAGGCTGCCCCTTAAGAATGCCTTAAGTGTGTCCCATACTACGGCTGCGCTGGCCGATCCCCTGTTAAGGTGAAGAGGGCAATGCAGGAATTCTTGCACTTTATCTGGAGACGGGAACAGAGTCAACCAGGGTTCACTTTCCACAGCGGGCGGCCCGATGCAACCGTAGCATCCAGCCGTACCCAAAATGGAGAGTGGTCCGATAACAATCGCGGCTCATAAGCCGACTCCCTTACCCGCTGCATAAGTACCTCATTCCCCAGACCCAGATCAATACGGGAGAGTCCATCGTGTGTAGCGGAGTAACATGAGTAGCTTCTGTACTCCGCATGTCTCTCCCGCCAGACATCACAGAGTCCCAACTCCGAGAGTAGGAAGGCGAAGGCCGTCCCACCAGCCTTCCGCCCCACCACTCTCGGCGTCAAAGACATTCTGTCCAGAGATGTATCCAAGATATTATTAAAATCTCCCAGCGCCAACACCGGGGCATCCGGGGATAGGGCCATAAATTGCGCTAAACTTCTAAGAGGGCTTGCTGAAAATGGTGGAGGAACGTAAATTGAGGCAACGACACACAGTAATCCATTGAGTTTGCAAAGCAAAAAGACATACCTACCCTCTCTGTCCACCTTTTGTCGGATACATTCAAAAGAGATGTCAGTAGAAACCATTACACTTACTCCCCGGGAGTATGAGGTGCGCATAGAATGAAATTGTGTCGGGTATCTATGTGAGTGCAAAAGGTGGACAGAGTCGGGTCGCATATGTGTTTCTTGTAAACAAATTATCTGGGGTTTCATTCTATCTAAGTATTTAAACATTGCATTTCTTTTGTTCTTTTCCCCCAGACCCCTAACATTCCAGGTCATTAACACTATACCCTCGTTATTCACTTTAACCATTGTGCATATAATATCCAAAAAATTGTCATATACCACCTATATAAAAAAAAAAGGACTAATAATAAATCAAAATTCATTACCCTTCTGATAGGGATCTGTCCCTAGTAGAATTCAAAAAACAAATACAAAATACCAAGATATACATCTATAAAGGTTCCCTTATTTTTGTGAAATATATATAGCAGACCTTGTGTTTGTGGTATTTTCCCATAATCCGTTGTGATGTAGCTCCCTCCCCCTCCCCTACCCCTCTTCCCTTTACTCCCTCCCCTAACCCTTCCCCCCCCCTTTTACCTCCCCCCCCCCTCCCCTCCCCCCTCCCTCTTTGCCCAGCTGGGCCTACCCTCGGGGTTTTACCTATGACCTCAACTCTACACTCTATCTCTCTCATCTCCCTTCTATCATACATCTCTCTGTACCCCTTACTCTAGGGGTCTCACACCCCCCTCCCCCCTACTAGCCCTTTAGTGCTAATGTTCCCTTGTTTTTAGTGTTTATACCCATTATATTATTAGGTTTATCAGGTCTGCCCCATTTCAATCTAATTAGTGTCTTTATTTCTTTTTAAAAGTGCTTCTACTAGTGCTTTGGCTAATATTTCCTCTCCCCCCCCCCCTTCCCTCAACCTAGTGTTTAATTATGCATCTCAATAAAAAAAAAAAAAGAGAAGGAGAGAGAGAAAAAAATAAATAAAAAACACACAAAAAAACACACAAAAAAAAAAAAAAAAACCCCAGCATCTAATTAGTCTCATGTCTCTTGCCCTGCCGTTTTCTGTGAGGTTTTCCTGTTATCTTCCAACCACCTCTCAACGCTCATTGGTGAATCAAAAAACTGTATGCCATTCATCGCTGATACCCGCAAGCGGGCGGGATATAGAAGTGCATAGTCCATCTTGTTTTCTTGGAGAATACGTTTAATTGGTATAAAGGCCGCTCGCCTCCTTTGGAGTTCTGGGGAGAAATCCTGATAAAATGAAATGAATCGCCTATTCCTTGACATGTATGTGTGGTTAAAAAAATTCTCTTCATGTGCACGGAGGTCTTCATACAGTATCATGGACTGGCCTCTCTCCTCCCCATTTGCTATTATGGGAAGAACCCAGTATATTCTTCTGCTCCTTCTCTTTCTCTTCTCTACTTCCAGCAAGATTGGTGCTGTTGCAGCAACAACTGATGGCATAATCAAGGGCAGAGCAGCACACATTTTGGAAAAAACTGTTATCAACACATAGACTGCTGTTCAAACAGGAAGTATCCAGGAAGGTCACTTCCTTTTTATTACGTCCCAAACACATCTAAGAGCGATTGGCCTGCACAGATTTTGCAGCGCTGATTAAACACCTGACATGTTCCTTCTAAATTTGCTGCTGATCCGAAACTACAATGGAGAGGAACTTCTGAATTAATAATTTTTATCTTAGCAGGGAAAACTGAGCTGCAATTCGCACCGGACTAGGTGTGAACCCAGCCTCATGGTGTGATTTTTAATTGCATTTTCTGTTTCCGCCTGGCAGTGGCGGTTGGTGTCTTTTTTGGGGGGGCCAAACAACCACCCCCCCGGGCAGGACCTCAAACCCCCTAGCCCCCCCCCCGCCAACTCGCTGTCTTACCCCATCCAGGTGGCGGGCATCAGGCATCTCCTCCATCGCTCCATCTCACGGCCGTGCATCTCATCCCCTCCTCTTAGGCATCCAATTTCCAATAGGATCACCTGTCCTTTCAGCCAATCGGGTGACTGGCCTCAAAACCCGCTTACTGATTGGCCGGGAGGAGTATCAGTGTTACAACAGTGAATATTAATTCGCTGTTGTAACACACCTGGGTGTGCTCCGTTCGCATTCTATGCACCCTGAGCCCACCCTATTTTGAAGTCTATTAGAGCCTCTGGCTCTAATCAGGTGCTTCAAAAAAACACCCACCTTGCATTGGAATCCATGCGCCCGGCGTCCTAAAAGTGGCCGAACACATGGCTAGGGAGGACGGCGCCCATGCGCCCCTTAAGGGACTGGCCACCCCTGCCGCCTGGTTTATGGTTCTGACATTACGCAAGAGCCATTAATTTAGAAGATGCAGGCAATTCACCTAGTTGTAATGTTTTCTACAGATTGGACAAGCAGGACCACCGCATGGTTCAGTTTGCCATAGTGTTACAAATGCTCCTGATTCTAACTGCAAATTTGGATCCTCCTACTCCAGCTGATCCAGGACAAACAGTGTTGCAAGGCATCCCTGCTGCTCCTGTGTCTGTTCAGGCAGCCACCTGTAATACTATCAATGTAAGAGGTATGACTGTTTCTGCTCCGCTTCCCCAGCATTTTGGGGGCGATCCAGCTCACTGCAGAGGGTTTCTCAACCAGGTTGGAATATATTTTGAAATGCTGCCCCAGACGTTCCCTATGGACAGAAGCAAAGTAGGCTTCATTATTTCTTTGCCTTCTGACCCTCTATGGGAAACACAAAAACCCATTGTCCAGAGTTTGAGGCCTCCTTTAAAAGGGTATTTGTTTAATGGATATGAGGCTTTTGGCAGCAGAGGTGGAGCAAGGAATATCAGAGTACGAGAACTTCTGCTGGCAGCAGAGGTTGGTTGGAACAATGAGGCTCTCGTGGCTGTTTTTTCCCATGGCCTCTCTGATAACATTATAGAATAGATAACACATATACATGAGTTGTAGGTGCTGCACACACCAATTTGTTGTATTAAATGGAAAATCCCTCAAGGGGTTTTCCAGCAGCAAAATCTATGCTTGAAAAGAGAAGCAACAAACCCACATAGAAATTCATATTTATTTATTTGTGTCATGGTATCAAAGAGTATTTCCATAAATACACAGGAGTCATAAAAGCAGTTCTGGCATTAACATAAGCGACATAACTCATCAAAGATGGGGAAAATACACATAACTCATGTTATATAAACTCTTTGTGCTTGTATAGAGTTTCACATGATATCCCTACGCGTTTTGACCTTTAAATTATTGGTCTTCAGGGGAATTTTTTCTATGCGAAAAAGGAAAGAGGAAAGATTCATAGATTATTTTATTTGTAAATACATCATCATTCTTTATAGTCAATATCTTATATTACAACAGAGCAGTATATATCTACCACTTTTTGATGAGAAAGCTGTGTTCTATGGCCAAAGGAATTCCTGTTTCTCTAAAAGCACACCAAGTCTCGATGATCCCAAGATGTCCACATGCAGTTCTCCTGCCCTCCACGAACGAACCCCCGCCTCCACACCACTCTGATAACATTATAGACAAGATTGCAGCTAGAGATATACCTAGGAATCTCGAGGAGTTAATCTCGTTTGCTATTCTCATTGACTCCAGACTCGGGGAGAGACCTTCCCTTAAGGAGCGCTTGTTGGAAGTCATCTGTACGTTTGGCTCTGAGCTTTGCATTCCCTCCCATGCCTCCATCACCTCCCATGCCTCCTGGGTCCGAGTCCTCCAATGAGGTAGAGCCCATGCAACTGGGCTTCACACGTCTCTCTGCCAAAGAGAGGGCCTTTAGGAGGAGGGAGAGATTGTGCCTTTACTGTGGCCAGGCTGGTCACTTATAGAAGTATTTTCCAATCTGTCTGGGAAATGCCCGCACCTGAGGTCTTGTAGGGGACAGACCCTAGATGTGTTCTTTGCGTCCCCAACTATACTAATGTATAAGCCTCTAGTTCCGGTTACCCTTTCCTGGCCTGAGTTTTCCATCGATACCAAAGCACTGATCGATTCAGGGACTGCAGGCTTGTTCATAGATAGTGCATTTGTGTTGAAGCACCCGATACCACTGCAGCCTCGTGCCTCCCCACTTGCCATTAAGGCTATTGATGGGGAGACCTCCCATGTGACCCATGAAGCCGCTCCGTTGACCATGGCTGTAGGGGTTCTTCATGTCTTCAGTCTCTTCACTGAATTTAGGGTACTCTTCTGGCAATGATGTCCTTGTGCAGTCATAAGGCCGATGTGGTGTAAAAATACAGGTCTGACTTTTGTAAATTGACATTGAACCTGGTTCCATTCCTCCTCGTGGTCTGGTTTACACGCTCTTTCTGTCTCAGAGGATAAGGCTATTGAGGAGTATGTTTCGGATTCACTATCCCAGGGGTTCATCCACAAATCCTCTTCTTCCACCGGTGCTGGCGTTTTCTTTGTGAAAAAGAAAAGTGGTGAACTGAGACCCTGTATTGATTTATAGGGGTCTCAATTTCATTACTGTTAGAAAAGCTTACTTAATTTAATTGATTACATAATTATTTGACAGCCTCAAGGGAGCAACGGTCTTCACTAAGCTCAGTTTGAGAGGGGTGTACAATCTCGTAAGGATTAAAGAAGGTCATGAATGGAAAACTGCATTTAAAACTAGGACGGCACACTACGAATACCTTGAATTGCCTTTTGGTCTCTTTGAATGCTCCTGCAGTTTTCCAGAAATGTATTATCAATGGCCTCTGAGATATGCTGCAGCAATGTGTGGTGGTTTACCTTGATGATATTATCATATATTGTAAATCTCTAGAGAACAACTACAGAGGTTAAAGTGACACTAAAGCTTTGATTTTTAATAATTTTTTTTTTTTAAATAACAAACATGTCATACTTACTTCCACTGTGCAGTTCATTTTGCACAGAGTGGCCCGATCGTCCTCTTCTGGGGTCTAACGGCAGCTCTCGCTGCTCCTCCCTGCAAGAGCTAAGCCCCTCTGGGAAGCTCTCTCCCGAGGGGATTACCTTTCGGGCGCGCTCCCGTGCAATACAATCGGCGTCCATAGCCGCCGATTGTATGACTCTGCCGCGTCATTGGATTTGATTGACAGCAGCGGGAGCCAATGGCTGCGCTGCTATCAATCTATCCAATGAAGAGCCGATCAGGCATGGGAGAACGACACGGGATCACGCCCTCGGAAATTCGAGGCTCAGGTAAGTAAAACGGGGGCTCGGGGGGCTGGCGACTGCAAGGTGTTTTTTCACCTTAATGCATAGGCTGAATTCGGACCTGAAATGGACCAGAAGTGGCTGAATTCGGACCTGAAATGGACCAGAAGATGCACAGGACTCATTGAGAGACAGTCACAGTCTCCTGACATGCAAATTGGATGCGGGAAAATCCACATCCAATTCGCACTAGTCTTAAAGAGTGGAGGCATCTCCTCAAAGGTACCACTGTGCCGCTCCTCATTTTGACTGACCATAAGAATCTCATATTTTTGTCTGAGGCTAAACTTCACACTGCTAAACTGTCATTAAAATGTAATTGCACTGCAAGTGCGATCTGGGTTTGCAGCACGTTTACAAAACTCGCAGAAAATTTCACATCTTTGTGTGGTTTGTCGCACGTTTAGGAAATGCGCAGGTGTGAATGCAGCCTAATTATCTTGGGATAGTTTTTTTCCCCTAAATTAATGGTGGTACATTTCCTGTGTGTGTGATTTTAAGAACCATCCATAAACTCTTATAATTACTAGTAAGATTGAAAAAAATTTTTGGGAGGGGGGGGGCGTGGCCTGCAGCCGAGAAGATGGCCAAATAGAAGAGAGGTTTTAAGAGCACCTGGTGGTTCCCGCAACTTCACAGCGACGTGAGAACGCCCATACCATTTATTGAAGCTCGGCATAGCAAAGGGGAAGCCCGCACACCCAATGGGAAAGCGAAGAAACAAAGAGGGGCCCCGCAAGCTGTTTTTCGCTCCAGACCAGGCAGATCTCCTGCTACACAGAACAGTAGCCAGAAAGGTGGGAAGCGTCCTTCACCCCAGGAGAGGAGAGGCTCCTTCTCTAGACAGAAGGACTCTCCTTTCTGCAGCCCTCAGAAGTCTTGGCAGTGCTATTCATCTGGAGATAACCAGGTGGGTGATCACACTGACGATTCCTTCTCTCTTGACTCCACCAGAGAATTCACTGAGCAGTTGGAAGATTTTCAAACAGTAGATCTCCCTCTCGCTGCTACAACAATTCAAGACACGCTGTCACGTACCTGATGGGTAGAGCCTGGTTTATGCAGAGGAAGGCCTCTCTTGCACCTCTGACTCGGGGCCCCTAGTAGTGTATACAGGTAGCGCAGGAGTGCAGAGTCACACGAGTGGCGGTTAAACATGCTTGCTGTTGGGCTGCTGATCTAGTAGTCCACCAGATGGCAGTGGGTCTCCGTGGGCAGGAACAGGCTGGTACTTAGCCGAAGAGCAGGTCCCAAAGGTAGCTGGAGAGGTGCTAGCAACTTGATAGCTCTAGAGGGGCTGGAACTTAAGCAGAGTCAGACAAGCCGGGTCATACACAAAACGGTCAGATCAAGTACAGATGCGGAGGCAGGAGAATGGTCAAAATGACAAGCCGGGGTCGATGCAGGTGGAAAACAGGAACAGTCAGAAAAAAGCCAGGTCAATACTTCAAGAGCAGATACGGGTAACAGGAAACAGGATACTCACAGAATGCTGAAGACGAGAAGGCACTGATCCTGGGTGCTGATCCAGCTTATATAGCCCATTTGCCGCCCTTATCTGTCACGGAATGCACCGCACACATGCGTTTGCATGCTCGCAATTCCACGCATACGTATATGCTTTGCACATTTGCGCACACTAACGCTACTCCTCTTCCAGGCATTCGGAGGAACAGGGATTCTTCTGCGGCTATTATTCTGTCTTCTGACAGAGCCTTTCTGACACATGCTGATCTCTTCCTTAAAGGCTCCCTTCACAGAGACATGCTTTCCTTCATGGCTCAAGTGAAAGATGTATCAGCACTGGGGGAAAAGGTGAGCCATGTGGAGTCAAAAATGCAGGAGTTTGCGACTGCCCATGATGAGCTTGTTGCTGCTCACAATGAGGCCGATGAAGAAATGCAGGCAATGAAATTAAAACTAGCTGACCTTAAGGATCGATCCCACAGAAACAATATTACGTTTGGCGGGTTTTTAGAGACTGTTGTTCATATCGCTGCAGATCTGATGCAGATCTGATGCTAGCACAAATGATCACCACTCTGCCTGACATACCAGAAAGAGAAGTTGTGGTAGATCAGGCCCACAGGTTTCCAAAACCATTTGATGTTTTAGCTAAAATGTATTTCTGTCTTGTCAAAGATGCTGCAATTCTCAAGGAAAAACTCTCCTCTACCTGGTCCCTACAGGGACATATCTCTGTACGCTGATCTTTCACAGCATATCCTACTGGCCCGGGTCCCCGGAAGAAGTTAGTCTCACTGACTAAATTGCTATGTAACCATTATATTGCTTATTGGTGGGGCTTCCCAGCCAAACTTTTAATCACCAGAGACCATTGCACTATTGAGATCTGCACTGAAGAGGAAGGCCCCCAGCTGGTTAAAAAATGGGGATTGCTCCCTAAGGAAAATACCTAATATACTCAACGCCTCAACATCACACTCAGAACCATTTTAGCAAGTTCTACAAGACCTGTAATTTTCTGCTTAAAGGGGTTGTAAAGGTTTGTTTTTTATTTTCTAAATAGGTTCCTTTAAGCTAGTGCATTGTTGGTTCACTTACCTTTTCCTTTGATTTCCCTTCTAAATTCTTTTTTTCTTTGTCTGAATTTCTCACTTCCTGTTCCTCCTCAGTAAGCTGTTCTGGCTGACTCCACACCACTTGGATGATGGTGTGAAGTTTAGTGAGGATAAACAGGAAGTGAGAAATTCAGACAAAGAAAAAAAAACATTTAGAAGGTAAATCAAAGGAAAAGGTAAGTGAAGCAACAATGCACTAGCTTAAAGGAATCTATTTAGAAAATAAAAAACAAACCTTTACAACCCCTTTAACCACTTCCATACTGGGCACTTAAACACCTTCCTGCCCAGACCAATTTTCACCTTTCTGCGCTGTTGCACTTTGAATGACAATTGCGCGGTCATGCTACACTGTACCCAAACGAAATTTTTATCATTTTTTCCCCACAAATAGAGCTTTCTTTTGGTGGTATTTGATCACCTCTGGGATTTTTATTTTCTGCTAAAAAAAATAAAAAAAGACCAAAATTTTTGAAAAAAAAAGTTTTTTTTTTGTTTCAGTTACAAAACTTTTTAAATAAGTAAGTTTTCTCCTTCACTGATGGGGCTGCACTGACGGGCACCAATGAGGTGGCACCAATGAGGTGGCACTGATGAGGTGGCATTGATGGGCACTGATGATGGGCACTAATATGCGGCACTGATAGGTGGAACGAATAATCAGCACGGATGGGCACGGATAGGCGGCACAGATGGGCACGGATAGGCGGCACGTATGGGCACGGATAGGCGGCACGTATGGGCGCTGATAGGCGACACGTATGGGCACTGATAGGCGGCATGAATGGGCACTGATAGGCGGCACGGATGGGCACTGATAGGCGGCACGGATGGGCATTGATGGGCACTGATAGGTGGCACGGATGGGCACTGATAGGTGGCACGGGTGGGCACTGATAGGTGGCATTGATGTACTGTAATGGATGCCAATCAGTACCAAACAAAAATGCCCATTGTGGGCACTGATTGGTATCCATTGGGGGGCACTAACTGGCATCCCTGGTGGTCTAGGGTGGCATACCTGGTGCTGGCATCCCTGGTGGTCCAGTGGCATCCCTGGTGGTCCAGTGGGGGCATCCTCGGGGGGGCTGTGCTGATAATCGATCAGCACAAACCCCCCCCCCCTGTCAGAGGAGCAGCCGATCAGCTCTCCTCTACTCGCGTCTGACAGAGACTCTTTACCTAGATCGGAGTTGCGGGGTGTCAGACTGACACCCCGCAGCAACGATCGCCGCGATGCGCGCCCCCGGGGGCGCGCAGCGGCTCAAAATCCTGAGGACGTCATATGACGTCCTGTCAGGATTTTGCAACCACTTTGCCGACGTCAATCCGCTATAGTGCGGGCGGCAAGTGGTTAAATACCTGTACTCCTGAAGCATTTACCATGGAATCCCCACTAGAGGGCTCCAACTTCCACCTCATTGATAGAATAGCAATATGGGGCTGAAAATTATATCTCCTGAATGCACACAGCCTTAAAGTGGATGTAAACCCTCACATATACCCAGTGAAGTGAACAGCCTCAGATGATATACATGTAAAACTTACATAGGGAGATTTGTTTAATCTCTGTGTATCTGCTGTCTTCATCTGTATATATCCTTTTAGAAAGTGCTCTTCGTGTTAAAGTTTTTCTCTTCCTGGTTAGCACTGGGAGTGGATTATTGGCATACAGCCAAGACAGCTGATTGCCTATGAGGAGAGGGGGTGTGTGCCTTTCCTCCAAAGGAAAAAAAGGAATGTGCGCAGCTCTGCTCTTAGACAGCAAGCTGACTGCTAATCTTTTTATAGCAACATCCCCTGACACAGACTTCTATCTCCCGTCTCGGAGATTATGTGAGAAGTTATCAGGCTGATAACTGAGCTACAGAGCAGGAGACAGCTACGGGACATTAGTGCTTTGGAGAGAGATAAGAAAACACTACAGATATATGTGCCCAGCTCAAATTTCATGAATTGAGTTTACATCTACTTTAACAGTCCGTTTAAATGGAAGCTCATGTGGAATGACGCTAGGAAACTACAAGGGGATGTACTTTGTGTCCAGGAGACTCATTTTCATGCTCAGAAAGCCCCAAAGTGCTCCCACAAGCTTTATCCCCATATTTTTTTACCGCCAAAGCATCTATCAAAAACTCTGTGTTTTGATAGCTGCATACCATCATCACCGACCCACATGGCAGATACCTGATAGTGAGGTGCGATCTCAAGAACACCACTTGCACTATAGTGAATTTGTATGCACCCAACACGGGACAGCTCCCATTCCTGAAAGCTTTACTTAGAAAAGTCTCACAGGTACATCGTGGACTTCTCTTGTTCAGTGGTTATTTAAATTCTATTATCAATCCTCACCTGGACTCTACTTCTAGGAAAACGTCCCATAGGCAGACCCTATCCTCCTTCCTAAGGGACAACAACCTATATCACCCATGGAGATGTCTGCATGCATCAGAAAAGGACTACACCTTTTTTTCCAACCCTCATCAGTCATACTCCGGAATAGACTTCTTCCTTATGGATCTTCAATTACTCCGTAGAACCACACATGTGGACATTTATAGCACTACCTGTTTGGACCATGCTCCAGCGTCAGTGACCATCGAGGAAAAAATGCATGATCTCTCCAATGTACCTTTGGCGCAATGACACCACCTTGTTCTCTTAGCCTTCTACCAAACTCAAGCCTCGTACACACGACCGAGTTTCTCAGCAAGAACCAGCAAGAAACTTGCTGGCAGAGATTTCTTGCTGAGAAATTCGTTCGTGTGTGTGGTTTCTCGTCAAGAAAAGCGACAAGAATCTCGACGAGAAAATAGAGAACCTACTCTCTATTTTCTCGTCGAGATTCTCGTCAGCCTGTTTCTCGACGAGAAAATTGAGTGTGTGTACACTTACCTGTTCGCCGTGAAGCCCGCGCGTGCTCGAAATGACTTTGACGCATGCGCGGTAGCTTCCTAGGCATAGGTAGGGTGAACCAAGATGGCGGCGACGGCATCGAATGTGACGAGCGCATGCTCATCGTATTCGATGACGTCACCGCGTACGCTCCATTCAAAGAACCGCGGGTTCTTTGAAATGAGCGTGTGTACACTCGGCCGGGACAAGTTTCTTGTCCAAGGATCTCGTCGTAAAAAACAACATATTTTTAACGACGAGATTCTCGGCCGTGTGTACGAGGCTTAAGACTAAAAGACCAGCTTAAAGAATTTTATCAATTTAATGCTAAAGAGGACATGGATGACTTTACCCATTGGTTCTCGCATAAGGAATTTTGCAGCGCATTAATACTTCAAATGTCAGAGAGAGAGAAGAGGCGTGGGTCACAACAAGCCCTGTCTGACTTACTTACCAAAATAAAAAGGTTGGAATCCCAGCACAAACAGAACCTATCTCAACAAACTGACAGAATTACAAAAATGTAGGCTAGACCTTAGGGAGATTCTGCTGTTACAACACAAAAAATCCATAAAACACTTTAAGGCTACATATTATGCCAAAGGTAACAAAGGCAGGCGCTTGTTGGCTAACTACCTCAACGATAGGCAATCGAAAACAAAATTGTCCTCATTACTTCATCCTGTCACGGGTAAGATGGGTTTCCATCCTATGGAATTCGCCAATGGTTTCAAGTCTTATTACTCTCATAGTGTTAAATACATAGTATAAATATACATAGTAGGCGAGATTGAAAAAAGACACAAGTCCATCAAGTCCAATCTATGTGTGTGATTTTATGTCAGTATTACATTGTATATCCCTGTATGTTGTGGTCGTTCAGGTGCTTATTTAATAATTTTTTAAAATTATCGATGCTCCCCACTGAAATCACTGCCTGTGGAAGAGAATTCCAAATCCTAACCGCTCTTACAACTAACCGCTTCCCGACCGACTCACGCAGATATACTGCGGCAGAATGGCTCTCCTGGGCAAAATCCCGTACATATACGGCTTTGCCCAGGAGAGCCACCAGAAAGTGCGTGAGCGCCGCAAGAGGCACGCGTGCGCCCCTGCACAGCGGGGGACCCGATGTGTGTGGCCAGCTGGCGCGATCGCCGTCGGACGTGCGCGATCACGTGTATGAGCGCCAGCACGGGGATTTGTGTGTGTAAACATACAAATCCCTGTGCTGTCAGAGGCGAGGAGACAGATTGTGCGTTTCTATGAAGTAGGAACAACGATCTGTCATCTCTCCTAGTTAGTCCCATCCCCACACAGTTAGAGCACAGTGAGGGAACACACAGTTAACCCCTTGATCGCCCCCTAGTGTTAACCCCTTCCCTGCCAGTGACATTTATACAGTAATCAGTGCATTTTTATAGCACTGATCGCTCTATAAATGTCAATGGTCCCAAAAATGTGTCAAAAGTTTCCGATCTGTCCGTCGCAATACTGTAAAAAATCGCATATCACCGCCATTACTAGTAAAAAAAATAAAAACACCATAAATCTTTCCCATAGTTTGTAGACGCTATAACTTTTGCGCAAACCAATCAATATACGCTTATTGCAATTTTTTTTTTTTTTAACAAAAATATGTAGAATACATATAGGCCTAAACTGATGAAGAAATTTGTTTATTTTTAACTTTTTACTATGATAAATATCCCCCAAATTTAAAAAAAAACATTGTTTTTTTTTAAAAAATTGTCGCTCTTTTTATGTTTAGAGCGCAAAAAATAAAAACCGCGGAGGTGATCAAATACCACCAAAAGAAAGCTCTATTTGTGGGGGAAAAAGGACGTAAATTTTGTTTGGGTACAGCATTGCCTGACCGCGCAATTGTCAGTTTAAGCGACACAGTGCCAAATTGTAAATGGTGCTCTGGTCAGGAAGGGAGTAAAATCTTCCGGGGCTGATGTGGTTAACCACTTAAAGTGGTTGTAAACCCACTTATGCAACTTGCACCTACAGGTAAGCCTAGATTAAGGCTTACCTGTAGGTGCAAGAAATATCTCCTAAACCTACACGGTTTAGGAGATATTTGCAAAAAAGGCATGCACCGATGTCTACGGCGCATGCGCGCCGTAGACAACGGTGTATTCAGTCAGAATCCCCATTCACAAACCTGGCTTTGCCAGATTTGACGGCTCCCACGCGCATGCGTGGAGTGACGTCTTTGCCACTCCGGCCAATCACAGCGGCGCTGTGATTGGCCGGAGCGGCGATACCCAGAAGTAACCTTCCGGGTATCTGTGGAGCGATGGCTGCGGCTAGAGGGGGAGACGAGGACAGCTTCGGGGGCCCCGATCTAAGGTAAGTGATACATAATGAGCTAGTATGCTAGTCATACTAGCTCATTATGGCTTTGTCTTGCAGGTGTTTGTTTTTTTTTTAACGGGTTTACAACCAATTTAAGGACCTTGCCTGTTTTTCAGACTCAGTGTTTACAAGTTTAAAACAGGTTTTGCTAGAAAATTACTTAGAACTAGGGATGAGCCAAACACCCCCGGGTTCGGTTTGCACCAGAACCCGCGAACGGACCGAAAGTTTGCACGAACATTAGAACCCTATTAAATACAATGGATGCGAACGTTCGAAATCTAAATTGCTAATTATATCGTACCTGGGGGGTGTCTAAAGTATGCCTGTGAAGTGGCACGTGTTTCCCGTGTTTAGAACTGTCCCTGCACAAAATGACATTTCTAAAGGAAAAAAAGCCATTTAAAACTGCTTGCGGCTTTAATGTCATGTCTGGTCCCGGTAATATGGATGAAAATCTTTGAGAAAAATGGCATAGCTACCCCATCACCCCCCCCCTCCCTACCCCAGCCCATTACCAGCCCCTTTGGGTCTTGTATGGATATTAAGAGGAACCCCGCACACAAAATAAAAAAGGCCCTATATACTCTGAACAGCCATATACAGGCGGTGCATACAAGACAGGGACTGTAGGTTTGTTCTTATGTAGAATCTGTTTGTAATTTTGAACAGGTACATTGTTTAAGTGTAGCTTCAGCCAAAAAATCTATTTTTAAGCTTTTTGGAAAAAACATAGGGAAGGGTTATCACCCCTGTAACATTTGTTTTGCTGTCTGAGCCCCTGTTCAGAACATTTCACCTCACTTTCCGTCCCAATGACAACTGTTTTTGAAAAGTGGGGTTTTTATTGAAACAAGGATTGGTGATAAAGCATCAGTAGAGAGGAGACACCTTTTTCCCATATTAACTCTTACAGGAGAGAATTTCCCTTCCTAGGGGTAGATTTCCTCTCACTTCCTGTTGTCTCATTCCGTTTACAAGGAGGAGTCGTTTGTAAGTTGGATGTATGAAAGTAGGGGCCTGCCGTATATACTCTGCAGAAATTGGCCCCTTAGGTGTTGGTGTTGCCACAACACTGTAAGCCCTCACAGTTACTCTTGGTGGGCGCTGGAACGCCCTGCTGTGAACTATTATATCAGGAATTATATTTACATGCCCCTGTTGAACAGTGGTAGGAAAAATTGGGCCTTTGGTGGTGGTGCTGGTGCCACAACACTGTAAGCCCTCACAGTTACTCTTGGTGGGTGCATGAATGGGCCCTGCTGTGAATTATTAGATCAAGAATTGTAATTGCATGCCCCTGTTGAACAGGGGCTGACAAATTGGGCCTTTGGTGGTGGTGGTGGTGGTGGTGGTGTTGCCACAACACTTTAAGCCCTCACAGTTACTCTTGGTGGGCGCATGAATGGGCCCTGCTGTGAATTATTAGATCAAGCATTGTAATTGCATGCCCCTGTTGAACAGGGGCTGACAAATTGGGCCTTTGGTGGTGGTGGTGTTGCCACAACACTTTAAGCCCTCACAGTTACTCTTGGTGGGCGCAGGAATGGGCCCTGCTGTGAATTATTAGATCAATAATTGTAATTACATGCCCCTGCAGAATAAATAATAATAATACTGCGCCAACTCTAAATACTAAATGAAGCAGCCAAACATAAAATCAGACAGGATATATAGAACGTATAAAAAATATATAATGTGGCGCTGTGAGAGAAGTAGTAAAAAACCCTACTTCATGTATAGCACAATGGTGCACATAAAAATATGGTGTCAAACCAAACGTTTGTACACAATAGGTGTACACAAATGAATGTGATAAAAATGTAGGTGAATACTAACAGTGAAATAATTGGTATGGGGTATAGGTGCACAACAAAAACCAGCAATTAAACTGGAATATTGATCATACCCATAATAAACAAAAATAAAAATGAAAATATAATGTAGGTGGAGACAAACTCATATAAGGCGTCACAGATGAGTATGTAGAATAAATTGATACCCAACATGTCACGCTTCAAAATTGCGCCCGCTCGTGGAATGGCGTCAAACTTTTACCCTTAAAAATCTCCATAGGCAACATTTAAAAAATTCTATAGGTTGCATCTTTTGAGTTACAGAGGAGGTCTAGGGCTAGAATTCTTGCTCTCGCTCTAACAATTGCGGCGATACCTCACTTGTGTGGTTTGAACACCGTTTTCATATGTGGGCGCTACTCACGTATGCGTTCGCTTCTGTGCGCAAGCTCGTCGGGACGGTGGGGGCTTTAAAAATATTTTTTTTGTTTTCTTATTTATTTTACTTGATTTTATTTATTTTCACTGTTTTTATCTAAAAAAAATTGCTCACTTTTATTCCTATTACAAGAAATTTAAACATCCCTTAATAGAAAAAAGCATGGTCAAAAAGACCTCAGATCTCATATTTAGACTAAAAATAAAAATAGTCATTTGAAAAAATGTCTCTTTAAGGGCGGAGCTGATGTTTTGACGTTGCTTCCGCCCTGCTATGATATGGAGACAGGTGGGGGCCATCTTCTCCTCACTCCTAACCAGACCACAGAGGGACAAGGACCTGATCGCCTCCGCCGCTACCGATGGCTCTGGTAAGCGGCGGAGGGCATGGGAGGGGGGGCCCTCTCCCGCCGCCAATAACGGTGATCTTGCGGCGAATTCGTCGCAGAGACCACCATTATCATTTACAGGACCGCTCACAGAAAAGATGGATATCTCGGTTGTGGCAGCAGCTGCTGCTGTTACCGAGATATCCATCTTTAAAGTGCCGACGTATATGTACATGAGCTGGTCGGCAAGTGGTTAAGAACCCTCTAAGCAGTTTAAGGTTAAACCTCTTTTCTTCTCATTTTAGTGAATGGCCGCATGTATTATTAAATTCCCTTTTGTGGAAAAGTTTTATCCCTATTGTGGGGTCACCAGTATGGTATTTGTACATTGAAATCATATCCCCTCTCGAGCATCTCTTCTCCAGAGAGAATACGTTCAGTGCTTGTAACCTTTCCTCATAACTAAGGTCCCCCTTTATTAGTTTTGTTGCCCTTCTCTGGACTCTCTCCAGTTCCAGCACATCCTTTCAGAGGACTGGTGCCAAGAACTGGACAGCATACTCCAGGGGCGGCCAGACCAGAGTCTTGTAGAGTGGGAGAATTATTGTTTTATCTCTGGATTTAATCCTCTTTTTAATGCATGCCAATATTCTGTTTGCTTTGCTTGCAGCAGCTTGGCATTGCATGCTATTGCTGAGCCTGTCATTTACTAGGACCCCCAGGTCCTTTTCCATCCTAGATTTCTCCAGAGGTTCTCCCTATAGTGAATAGATTGCATTTAGATTTTTGCCACCCAAATGCATTATTTTACATTTTTCTACATCAAACCTCATTTGCCATGTATTTGCCCACCCCATTAATTTGTGCAGATCTTCTCCGCAGGATGTGGAAACCTTGCAAGAAGTTATTGCCCTGCTTAGCTTAGTATCGTTCGCAAATACAGAGATTAAGCTGTTTATCCCATCCTCCAGGTTGTTTATGAATAAATTAAATAGAATTGGTCCCAGGACAGAACCCTGGGGGACCCCACTTTCCATCCCGGACCATTCCGAGTATTCCCCATTTATCACCACCCTCTGAACTCGCCCCTGTAGCCAGTTTTCAATCCATGTACTCACCCTATGGTCCATGCCAACGGACCTTATTTTGTACAGTAAATGTTTATGGGGAACTGTATCAAATGCTTTTGCAAAATCCAGATACTCCACATCTATGGGTCTTCCTTTATCTAGATGGTAGCTCACCTCCTCATGGAAGGTTAATAGATTGGTTTGGCAAGAACGATTCTTCATGAATCCATGCTGATTACTGCTAATGATACTGTTATCATTACTAAAATCTTGTATATAGTCCCTTATCATCCCCTCCAAGAGCTTGCATACAATTGATGTTAGGCAAACTGGTCTATAATTCCCAGGGATATATCTTGGCCCTTTTTTAAATATTGGTGCTACATTGGCTTTTCTCCAATCAGCTGATACCATTCCAGTCAGTAGACTGTTCGTAAAAATAAGGAACAATGGTTTGGCAATTACTTGACTGAGTTCCTTAAAGACCCTCGGGTGCAAGCCATCTGGTCCTGATGACTTATTAATGTTAAGTTTTTATTTCCCATTGGGATGAACTGGCCAATGCCCTTATTTAATATGCTCTTAAAGCATACCCATTTTTCCTCTGTTTTTTTTGTTCCTAAGATTTTATCCCAATTATCTTCTAGCAAGGATCGTAGTTTAGGGAAGTTGGCTATTTTGAAATTCAGTATCTTTGTATTCCCCTTATGTTTTCTATTTGTGTGATTTATACTAAAATGAATTGACCTGTGATCGCTGTTTCCTAAATTGCCCCATATTTCCTCCTCCGTGATCAGGTCTGTATTGTTTTGTGATCAGTAGGTCTAGTAACACTTTGTTTCTAGTTGTCTTGCAGGACAATTTCATAGGTCAGATGTTAAATGCACCATTTAGGAACTGATGAGCTTTAGATGAATGCGTGGTTCCTTCCACCCAGTCTATGTCTGGATAATTAGAAACTCCCATTATAATGATACTTCCCATTCTTGCCGCTAATCCAAATTGTGATAGGAGGTCCGCCTCCTCCCTCTGGTTAGGGGACCTATAGTATACTCCCAGTATTACTTTCCCCTTAGTTTCCTCCCTTTGTAGCTCTACCTATAAGGATTCCACCTCCTCCCTTTGTTCCCTTAGTGATGTCCTCTCTCACATTCACTTGTACATAATTTTTGATATACAGGCATACCCTTCTCCCTTTTTTACCCTCTCTATCCCTGTAATATAGGAAATACCCTTGAATGGTTGCCAGCCAATCATGAGAGCTGTCGAACCAAGTCTCTGTAATGCCTACAAAATCGAAATCCTCCTCATACAAAATCTTAATCATCCTTGTACAACAGTAGTTCTAGTTCTCCCATCTTGTCTGCCAGACTCCTGGCATTGGTGAACATGCCACGTAGTTTAGACTGGTCGCATACTATCTCCTTATGGGGTGCTCTGGGGTTGCAAATAGGACTTGTTACTATACTTAACTCGGGTTTAGGGGCTTTAGTCAACCTACCACTAATGCCCCCAATACTACCCTCTGCAATATGTTCTGCGCTGACTATCTCTACCTCTGAACCCCCCCCCTCACCTAGTTTAAAAGCGCCTCTAACTTTTCGGCAATCTTCACTCCCAGCAGATCTGCACCTTCCCCATTTAGGTGCAGTTCATCCCTTCTATAGAGCTGGTAACCGACTGAGAAGTCACCCTAGTTCCCCAGGAACCCAAACCCCTCTTTTCTACACCAGCTCCTCGGCCATTTGTTTACTTCCCTAATCTCCCTCTGCCTTTCTGGTGTGGCTCGAAGTACTGGTAGTATTTCTGAAAATACTACCTTGGAGGTCCCTTTCCTCAATTTAGCTCCTAAGTCCCTAAAATCGTTTTTTAGGACACTCTGTCTACCTCAGACTTTGTCATTGGTGCCAACCTGCACCATGACAGCCGGGTCTTCCCCAGCCCCTTCCTGTAATCTGTCCACCCGAGCGACGGCGTTTCAGGTCTTTTTGACAGATTTCCCTCTCTGTCCTTCTAAGAATTGAGTCCCCTACCACCAGAGACTGTCTTTCCTTTCCCCTGGCTTTACTCCCACCCTCACTGGAGAAGTTATTCCCCTGGCAGCTAGGGTAGTCACTCAGCTCCAACAGTGCTGGTCCCTGACTGGTTTCACCAATGTCATTCAACGGGGCGTACTTGAGATGTTCCAGCCCAGGACCAGCCTCCCTGACTCTTTCCCCTCTATCCTTCCTGACTGTCACCCATCTACTCTGCTTTATTGCCTGCCCCTCTTTATTTCCACCCGCCTCTGTGCTGGCCCCTGCCATCACCTGCCTGGTATGATCCCAACTCTCCTTTAGTATGGAGGGACTTCTCAGTGTTGACAGTTGCTTCCCTAGATTCAGAACCTGGGCTTCCAGGGAAACAATGTGCTTACATTTTGCAGAGAAGTATTCGCTCTCATCTGAAAAACATTTCAGAACTCTTAGTAGGCCTAAACCTGTCATTACTGACCCCCTCAGCAACTTGCCTCATTGAACTGTCCTGTTTCAGATGAGGAAATCTATCTGCTATTAAAACCAAGCCAAAAGGGAAGGCTCCTGGTGATAAAACATTTTCAGCAGAATATTATCAAGAACTTGCTGATATGCTGCTTCCACAACTGACCAAAGTCTTTAACAGGGCTGCAACCTTGGCCTCTTTTCCTCCAGAAATGATCAGGGCATTTATAGTAACCCTTTTTAAGCCAAGGAAGGCACCTGACCGCCCTCAAATCTTTTGCCCAAAAGCTTTACTCAATTCAGATTTGAAACTGAATGCAAAAATTATATCTAATAGATTACTAGATATTTCCCCCACCCTAATTCAGGCAGATCAACTAGGTTTTGGGACGGGTAGGCAAGCAGCAGATGGTACTAGGCCCATGTTTAATTTTCTAAGAATAGCAGAAATTCGCCATCAGTATTTCTGGCGTTGAAAGGCAAAAAGGCATTTTATGGGGTCCACTGGGGATACCTTCAGGCCACTTTGAGCAAATATGGTTTCCAGGGCCCTATGAAACGTGCTATTTCTGAGCTTTACACTAGCCCATCTGCTCAAGTTTTCACCTCCATTATAATGTCTGACCATTTATCCATCACAAATGGGATGCCCCCTTTCTCCCCTAATTTTCTCATTGCTTATGGGGTCATTAGCTGCCCTCGTTAGAATTCATCCCCAGATTTAGTGCATCACCGTAACTGGTCAGGCACACAAAATAGGTCTGTTCGCAGATGATGTGATTCTTACCCTCTCTGACCCGCAGTCCTCTATGAAATCAGTAGATTCTGTTTTACATAAAATACAGCAGAGTATCATACTATAAACTCAATGTCTCTAAATCACCTGCTCTTCCGATAGGAATAACTGGGACAGCTTTACGGGAATTAAAATTGTCCTTTAAATATCATTGGGAGACTAACAAACTGTCGTACTTGGGTATCTCTCTCACCTACCCTTCAACACTTACTTATGGGGCTAATTATGGGGCTCTGTTGAAGTTACTCATAAAAGAGTTCTCCCACATAGGGAAATTCACACTTTCTTGGATTGGGAAAGCAGCCGCTTTTAAAATGCTAACCATACCCAATATGTTTATTGTTTTCACACAGTTCCTATACAAGCCCCTTGAAGCTTTGGCTGTGCCATGGATGCAGCTATTCAGCGTTTTATACGGCAAGGAAAAAAGCCCTGTATAGCGTACTCCATTCTAGGAATGCACAAATCCAGAGGTGGAGTGGGACTTCCAATGCTCTGCAAATACTACTATGCCGCCCTGCTGGACCAAATTAAAACCTGGTTACAGCTTTCAGATAAATACTGGGTGAATATAGAATGAGCTATGATCTTAAACCACAACCTACAATCACTACTGCTGGCTAGAGCCATCTTCACTCCTAGCTCTAATCTCCCACTCCCCCTCTATCTTGGCTTCTGTGGAGGCGTGGAAATTCCTATTAAATCACTCTAACCCTAAACACCTACGTGTAACCTTAGGTATCCCTTTGAGAGCCTACGAACATCTCTTACCCTGGAATTTTTTTATTTGTGGCCGAGAGAGGGACTTACCACCTACAGAGATCTTACAGCGCAAACAGTAGGTACCCTCGCCTACTCCCATCTGTCATGGATATGCATTAATGTCTGTCTGCCATCTTACCTTTCCTCCTCATGTGTTCATCTTAGAGACCAGACCCCCTTTACCTGGCTTCCTTTATAATCTCCTCCCAGCCAGACTCCACCCCAGGCCCTATCACAGAACACTATATTAACCTGTGCACTTCAAGCCTGCTTCGCTGATCAACGTGTTTGTTAGGCATTGTGTGTTTGGGTTCCTGCCTGCCGTGTGCTACGTCTGTCTCTCTGTTACGTTATTGGCTTGTCCCCGACTATCCCTGTCTGCTCGTGACCCTTGACCTTCGGCTTGTCTTTCGTTATCCTTGTCTGCTTGTGGCCCTTGACCTTCAGCTTGTTATTCATTACTCTTATATCTTGTGCTGCTGCTTCCCCTCTTGTCCCCTTATCCTACGGGGCGTGAGCTAGGAGACTCTAGGGGCCGCGACCTGGACCCAGCCTGCAGCATAACATCCTCACCACTAGAGGCTCTGGAGAAGACCTGCTGGGTCTTAGACTCCGCGCCCTGGGGAATCTTGGCTCTAGCTTCCTATAGGATCCCGGGTTGTGTTCCTCTGGTCCCGCTTTCCACAACCACCCAGTTTCCTATCCGCAGCAGTCAGCCATAGGGTTCACTACCTTGCGGTGCACTCCTGTCCCCCTACGGTGTGCATCTGTCACCTGGCCGTAGGTGACCTGACACCATCTACGCAGGGCCGTCTTTAACTTTGATTGGGTCCTGCGCAAACATTTTCTTGGGGCCCCCCCTCCATTCTGAGACCTACAAAAAATAGCAGGTAGACTCAAAATCAGTTTACTGCAGCAGATCACGCAGCAATTGCAATTGTTTGCCAGAGGTTAAAGCCTATCCTTACCGCTCACTGGCTTGTTGCTAAAGGTTACAACACATAATTTCTGCTTGCCGATTGGTAGATAGAGGTAACTGCACATTATTAGCACTCACTGATTGGTTGCTAGGGGTTACAGCACATCATTACCACTTACTGATTGGTTGCTCGAGATTAAAGAAGATTCCTACTGTTCGGTACAGGTTAACGCACATCATTACCACTCACTGAGCAGTGGAGCAATCCCAAATAATTAAGCAAGTAAAGCGGCACATTAATACACATACTAAAGGAGAGGTTCAGAGACTGTGAACATACTGCAGGAGAGGTTCAGAGACTGCGGACATACTGCAGAAGGCAACCAGAGACTGCGGACATACTGCACGAGACAGTTAAAGACTATGGACATACTGCAGGAGACAGTTAAAGACTACGGAGACAGCCAGAGAACTTTTAGCAATGCACAGCTTTACAGTTGAATAACACAGCTCAGGGTTTAAGCAGTCAGGCATTTTATGGATGTAAGGACATACCTGGCCAGTCAGCTCACTGCATTCTTTTAGAGGTCCGTGGGCAGGGCTTCCACTCTCTGCTCCACCCTGAGCATACAGGCTACATGGGGCAGGGTTAAACCTCTGTATTCCCCAGCCATTATTGAGGGGGTGGGGCTGGGAGCTCCACTGACGCTTTGTTGGGGGCGCCCGCGCTACCCGTGAATTCCCATGCTAGCCAGCAGAGAGGGGGTGGGGCAGGGAGCTCCACTAACGATTTGACCCCGCCCCCAGGCAGCCTGTATGCTCAGAACAGTGATCG
The DNA here is from genome assembly GCA_029206835.1 of Rana muscosa. Lineage (NCBI taxonomy): Eukaryota > Metazoa > Chordata > Amphibia > Anura > Ranidae > Rana > Rana muscosa. The sequence goes on from CM055117.1 coordinate 408,545,896, forward strand.
GAGTGGGCGCATCAGTGAAGCTCCCGCCCCCGGCCCAGGGCAGGTGCCCCGTTTGCCCTGCGCTAAAGACGGCCCTGCATCTACGACTACGCAATTTTCATCGCACACACCCTACCATAGGCATTGATATAGATTCCAATCTCTGGCAGTACTTGAACCAGCAGAATCCCTAGTAGAGGGGGCATCTCCTGGTTCTACGACCTCCAACAGTCTGAACCTTTTACAAAATCTCCACAGATGGTCAGCTGGTAAAGAGATTTTTCCAGATCTTTCTCAATAAAGGAGTGGTAACATGCTTTAGCTAATAATATAAGTTCATCCCATTGCGTAAATCATTGGGATAATGCCCTAAAAATCCTTCATAGAAGCTATATCACGCCAGAAAACTCTCTAATTGGCATTCAGATGTGTTTCCTCTATGTTGGGGTCAGTGTGGCAGTGTTGGAAATGTAATGGATATTCTGTGGACTTGTAAATCCCTTAAGAGTTTCTGGAACTCAGTCTTTTCCCTTACTTCAGAGGTTTCCAGTATACTGACCACTAGACTTGTGCACAACGGAAAAATTTGTTCCGTTTCGGTTCGTTTCTTTCCGGTCCTGTTGATTCGTAATCATTCGTAATTTTGCTAGACGGGATTTTTCGTGTTCGGACTCATTCGTATTTTTGCAAGCGACATTTTTCGTTGAATTTTTTGTTGCTTTATAATTCGTACTTTCGGTAGAGTACGTTGTTTTTCGTTGATTCTGGACACAACTCCTACTTTCGTAACTTTTTTTGGGTTCGTACTTTCGGTAGAGTACGTTGTTTTTCGTTGATTCTGGACACAACTCCTACTTTCGTAACTTTTTTTGGGTTCGTTGATTCGTAATTTTCCGTGTCTCTCTCACAACGACGCTGCCTATTATGCCTAATGTGCTTCGAATGGATTTGTACTTTTCTAAATACATAGCGGTTATTTGTAACGATTCGAAATCTCGTATTTTACTTTCGTTTTTAACATGCGGCTATAGGCTCCGCCCCTGTACACCATTTTGAGAGGGTTCAGCACGGTGAGGGAGAAGCAGAGAGCAGAGCAGAGTGTTATTGTGCTTCGAATGGATTCGAAATCTCGTATTTTACTTTCGTTTTTTACATGCGGCTATAACCTCCGCCCCTGTACACCATTTTGAGAGGGAGTTCAGCACGGTGTGGGAGAAGCAGAGAGCAGAGCAGAGTGAGTGTTATTGTGCTTCGTATGGATTCGTACATTCGTAACTTTTTCATAACGAATTATGCCGAAGACATTCGGGCATTCGCTATTTGCGGTATAATTTATTTCGGATTCGGTCTTATTCGTAATTGCTTTGTTCGGAAATTCGAATGCTTCCGAATGTCCGAAAGTTGCTAAATTCGGACGAATTTCAATTCGTTACGAAACGAATTGCACAAGCCTACTGACCACCCGTCGCCATACTTAGCCCTGTTAGGTCTCGCAATAGATTCTGTTCCCATGCAATACAAAACTATAGTGTCACATATTCTTACAGCAGCGGGGCTGACTTTCACCTCCGCATGAAAGTCATCCAACACATGAAATATTTCGGAGGTTATTAGAAGGGGTAATTCCCACTACATTTATGAAAAATTCATTGCAGTTAACAACCAAGCTCTGAAAACTTTCCAAACTAGTGTTATATTTCTGATAATTTGAAAATAGATTCCCAATAGCTCCACTTAAACTTCTAACTGGTTCTGGACTTACTGCATTACTGGGTTTACTACATGAAATGGTGTGGGTACTTTTAGCAGTTTTAGTTGTTATATGTTTCTTTTAGTTTACATTTTTATCTCCTGATCGCCCATTAGGGACGCATGGGCGTGGCCCCCCTATCCATGCGTCCGGCCCCCTAATCTACATGCAGGGTGCCGGATGCATGGATTCCAATGGGGTTTTTACATTTTTTTTGAAGCACGAGATTAGAGCCTGAGGCTCTTATTGTTTTAAAAAAAGGATGGTCTCGCTGCGCAGACATAATGCAGCAACATCCACATAGACGTAGATACCCAACGTTAGAGGTGATTTATTCTTCCAAAGCACATACACTTTTGCAAATTGGTACTGACTAGTATTCCAATGATTCTCTTCTCCCTCACTCAGCTAATGTGACCCCAACACTGATGGAAAGGAGCAGGGGTGGGTCAAACAAGGATGCTATGCAGGCGACTGACATCCTCCTTATCAACTGATGATGTCATTGGTCGTTAGGATGCCAGCAGCAAGAAGGTTGTAATGGTGCACAATGAAAACCTGTGGCTTTGTGTAACTAAAAGGCAGGCTTCATCCACATGCCGGCTTTTACACACTTTTTGGGCAATTTGTAGGCATTTTGCCAAGGCACCCCTAAAGAAACCTCAGGGCACCCCAGTTGAAAAAGGCTGCCATAGGGCATGTAGCAGTACAAAACTGTTTCCAGCTGGCCAGGTCAGTATGTCTTACGTCAGGTGCGTTTCCCCTTCTACTTCAATAAGCATAAATTTATAGCAGAACTACCCCCCAGACTACTAAATAATAAAATACGGTAGTTGTGATCAGCAGCTGACAAGCTGCTGATTGTAGCCATTAATTGAAAATGTGAATCCGCTGCCACTGTTGCTCTTGCCCTGTGTCTCCTCTTCCTCCCACCCAGTGTTCTCCAATCCCCCCCACCCCATCCTCCCCAACCACTCTGATCCCCCGTAGCTCTCTCTGCAGCACTTCCAACTCCTTCTCTGCCTCCCGCCGGCTGCCCAGCAGCTTTAGGCACATGGGGGATCAGGTTTCCAGATGGAGGTGAGTGGGCAGTAAATATGTCATGTCACATGTTATCGGTACTGATCACTTCTGTGCTCATTCATAAATGGGAAGCATAGTAAACTGTGTTTACTGTGTCTTTAGTTTGAAGATTGACACAGAGTCCTGTGCATTCACAATCTCTTTCTGTCTCGAAAGTGTTCACTTTCGAGACGGAAAAAGATTGAGGATTCAGAAAAAAAAAAAAACAATTAAGGACTTATTCACATGGATGCTATGGCCCTTACAGCATGAGTGAATGATTTGTTTATATGGTTGGAGCTGTGTACAGGCAGCCTACTGTATGTTATTCTATGAGAACACAGTGGCTGTAAGCGCAATAATTAAAAATTCACAAATATATGTTATTTATTAACTCAAATTTTTTTTTTAAATGTGAATCTGTAGGAATTTTGTAGGAATTTTGTACGTTATGTTTTATTTGTGAGTGCTAATAATGATTTTGGTGTACTTATACTGAAAATATTGAATTAGGTAAACATTTGCACAACTGTCATTTTTATTCTACCAGTCCTATGCTTTTATAAAACGTATGGTTTTGGGAGTCTTTTACAACCTCTGGGAGCTATAAGTGAAAATACAAAAAGGGAAAAATAATTCAAAAATTGCCTGGCTGTCTGAGGTTTAAAGTAGAGCGCAGGGCCTGGCAGCAAAAGGGTTAAACATACTACACTATGTAGCTGCTCTTCTATTTAATAGTCTTATGGCGTTAAAGTTTTTCATGATGCGAGTCTGACATCTAGTGGTCATTTAATGTATTGTACACCTACATTTCTTCTACAAAAGGGTACTCCTATATTTCAAAGGCATCCTTATGTATGTACTTTAACACATTAACTATTGGAAGAAAAATCTTACATATGAAAAGTACTAAATTGTATAAACAGGACTGGAAATACACTATTTAGTGAGGCTTATGTTGAAATTCTGAAGTTTTAAAGTTTTAGGTGACTTTAACCAAGATTAACCACATTTTTCAGTTGTTTTCATACAACTAGCTCCAACCATCATTCATTAATAAGGGAAACTTTGTTTTGTGGTGTACTTCAGTTTGCCAAAAAATTTATTTTTAACCACTCCACTTCCGGGCCAGGCCAATTTTCAGCTTTCAGCGCTGTCGCACTTCGAATAACAATTATGCGGTCATGTAACATTGTACCCATAAGACATTTTTTCCACACAAATAGAGCTTTCTTTCAGTGGTTTGCTACATTTTGGGTACAATATACCCAAATCAGTGTATAATATTTAGTTTGTAGGAAAGTTTTATAGAGCCCAAGTCTATGGTAAACAGTATACAGTATCTCACAAAAGTGAGTTCACCCCTCAAATTTTTGTAAATATGTTATTATATCTTTGTCATTTCTTCAGTGTTGTCACATGAACTTTGCTACAATGTAAAGTAGTGAGTGTACAGCTTGTATAACAGTGTAAATTTATTGTCCCCTTAAAATAACCGAACACACAGCCATTAATGTCTAAACCGCTGGCAACAAAAGTGAGTACACCCCTAAGTGAAAATGTCCAAATTGGGCCCTATTAGCCATTTTCCCTCTCCATGGTCATGTGACTCAGTGTTACAAGGTTTAAGGTGTGAATGGGGAGCAGGTGTGTTAAATTTGATATCACTCTCACTCTCTCATACTGGTCACTGGAAGTTCAACATGGCACTTCATAACAAAGAACTATCTGAGGATCTGAAAAAAAGAATTGTTGCTCTACATAAAGATGGCCTAGGCTATAAGAAGATTACCAAGACTCTGAAACTGAGCTGCAGAACGGTGGCCAAGACCATACAGCAGTTTAACAGGACAGGTTCCACCCAGAACAGGCCTCGCCATGGTAGACCAAAGAAGTTGAGTGCACGTGCTCAGCATCAAATCCAGAGGTTGTCTTTAGGAAATTGACGTATGAGTGCTGCCAGCATTGCTGCAGGGGTTTAAGGGGTGGAGGGTCAACCTGTCAGTGCTCAGACCATACACCGCACACTGCATCAAATTGGTCTGCATGGCTGACGTCCCAGAAGGAAGCCTCTTCTAAAGATGATACACAGAAAGCCTGCAAACTGTGGTCTGATGAGACCAAGATAAACGCATTTGGTTCAGATGGTGTCAAGCGTGTGTGACGGCAACCAGGTGAGGAGTACAAAGACAAATGTGTCTTGCCTACAGTCAAGCATAGTGGTGGGAAAGTCATGGTCTGGGGCTGCATGAGTTCTGCCGGCACTGGGGAGCTACAGTTCATTGAGGGAACCATGAATGCCAACATGTACTGTGACACACTGAAGCAGAACATGATCCCCTCCCTTTGGAGACTGGGCCGCAGAGCAGTACTCCAACATGATAATGACCCCAAACACACCTCCAAGACGACCACTGCCTTGCTAAAGAAGCTGGGGTTAAAGGTGATGGACTGGCCAAGCATGTCTCCAGATCTAAACCCTTTTGAGCATCTGTGGGGCATCCTCAAATGGAAGGTGGAGCTGCGGAAAGTCTCTAACATCCACCAGCTCCGTGATGTCATCATGGAGGTGTGGAAGAGGACTCCAGTGGCAACCTGTGAAGCTCTGGTGAACTCCATGCCCAAGAGGGTTAAGGCAGTGCTGGAAAATAATGGTGTCCACAAAAAATATTGAAACTTTGGGCCCAATTTTGACATTTTCACTTAGGGGTGTACTCACTTTTGTTGCCAACGGTTTATACATTAATGGCTGTGTGTTGAGTTATTTTGAGGGGACCTAAAATTTACACTGTTATACAAGCTGTACACTCACCCTTCTTTACATTGTGTAATTTCTTCAGTGTTGTCACGTGAAAAGATATAATAAAATATTTACAAAAATGTGAGGGGTGTACTCACTTTTGTGAGATACGGTATACACTATATTACCAAAAATATTGGGACACCTGCCTTTACACGCACATGAACTTTAATGGCATCCCAGTCTTAGTCACGGCTTTAACCAGGCCTTCTCGTCCACATCAGTGCCTGACCCCACAAATGTGCTTCTGGAGGAATGGTCAAACATTCCTATAGACACACTCCTAAGCCTTCCCAGAAGAGTTGAAGCTGTAGCTGCAAAGGGTGGGTCAACTCAATTTTGAACCCTACGGACTAAGACTGGGATGTCATTAATGTTCATGTGCGCGTAAAGGCAGGTGTCCCAATACTTTTGGTAATATTGTGTATGTGAAAATTGATAAATCCTGACGGCCTATCTCATTTCTTGAGGCCCGAAAATGCCAGAACATTACAAATGTCCCCAAAATTACCCCTTTTTGGAAAGTAGTCAAAGGTATTTAGAAAGAGGCATGGCAAGTTTTTTGAAGTTGTAATTTTTTGAAAAATTAGGAAATTTAGAAAAAAAAATGTTCACAATTTTTAAAAAACTTTTTTTTACATACTGTCACCAGTGCAGTACAGCGTTATCATAAAACTGGTGTGGCGGTGATCAGGAACACTGGTGACAGTATGTAAAAATGATAACAAAAAAAATTTATTTATATTTTTTACGATCTTTTTTCAACACACTATGACCAGAGCAATACAGTGTAACCATAGTAACTATTCTGGGGAAGCGATCAGGATTTTTTTTTTTTTTTTACACATTATGATTGCTTTTACCAATGAATTTCAATGGTATACTATAAGCAACCATTTTTACTGAATGAAACTGATTCATTCAATGTCTTTTGTTGTGATTAGCTGTAATTGGCCAAAGCTAATCATATGGTATAGATGGGCTGTGATTGGCCCTGTCTGTACCATGTGATCACTATGGCCAATCACAGCTAGCAACACAATTGTATACAATGGATGGCATGACGGCATTGCTTTGTCCATAGTTCACACCAGAGCATGCAGTTCCAGCAAAAAACTAAAACATGCTGCATTTTTCCTGCACCGGACTGTACTGGAACACTGTAAAAAGAATTAAAAACGCACCGGAAAGCACCCAAACGAACTAAAAAATGCACTGGAACACACATGTCCTTATTTAAGGTTAAGAAAAAAGAAGGGTAAAAATGCACTGAACTGCATCAAAAACGCAACTGGAACGCATCAAAAACTCGCCAAAAAAATGCATGCTGCAAAGCATCTGGAATGCAGTCCGGATGCGTTCCATATGCTTTTCAGCATGCGCATTTTTGATGCATTCCGGGTGTGTTTTTGATGCAGTCTATGGTGTGAACTGACCCTTATTGTTATTTGAATATTTTTGGAATGAATCTCTGCAGAAACTTGGTTCTTCAGAGAGATTAGCATTTATTTGATCCCAAAACAGATGTGGATGACAGGGTATCTTTAATATTTGTACAATGATCAGAAGCGTGGATGTAAACCAGATTCATTAATTTTGAGCTGAGCACATATATCTCCAGCGTTTTCTTATCTCTCTTCAAATCACTAAGTCCTGTGACTTTCTCTTGCTTCATTCTTCTGTTATCAGCCTGATAACTTCTGACAAGTTCTCCGTCAACGGTGATAAAACCAGCCTGAAATTTGTGTTGTGGGAGGTTGCTATAAATAGATTAGCAGAGAGCTGGTCTATTCACAAAACAGCTCTGCAAGTCTCTGCCTATGTAAAGTGGGGGTGTGTGCCTTTCCTCCAATCAGCTGTCGTGGCTGTGTGCCCAGACTTCACACACAGTGCTGAACAGGAAGAGAAAATCTGTAACACGATCTGCACTTTCTAAAGAATATATAAAGACAGCAGATATACATGTAAAACTTAGGTAGGGAGATTTGTTTAATCTCGGTGTATCATCTGAGGCTGTTCACTTCACTGGGTATATGTGAGGGTTTACATCAACTTTAAGAAAACAGAATTCCCCTATAATAACCTACTGTAGCCATAATAGCTTTCCCTAATATACACCTTTTCCCCATTTACTAAAATGTAGAGAAATCTGATTGGTTGGTTCTACTAGCATCTCTGATTTACTGTGTTACAAATGTTGGCCTCAAACAGCTGCTAGCATAAATTTCAATTAAAGTTGTTCAGATATTTCCTTATTGTTTAGGGCTAAATTGAATTATTTTACCACACCTAATTAGGTACACAAGTTAGTTACACTTTTGAAAAATGTTATTTACTATAAAAAAATATCCCATGAATACCTAAGACCCCTTTAATGTCTTATGATCATTATTAGATACTTCTTATATTGTTTATGACCAAATTGCATTTTTCATCACCCTAGATAGGTAAACAATTTACTCTTTGAAAAAGCAATTTATCACAAACAAGGACATAAACATTTAACTCACCCCCTGGATCTTTAAGACCCCTTTCATGCCTAAACAAGGCAAATCTGTATTTTACAATCCCTTGTAGATAACCTTGCAAATAACCTACTTTAAATTGTTTAATTAGATAACCATCCACAAATAGGTTATTCCACAAGTACCATGGTAACGTATTTGCCTCTTGTATAGATTTTTGATGTGTAAAATGCAGCGTCTCTCTCACATACCTATATATACTTATATCCAATACATACATTTTTATACCTACATCAGTGTCTGCAACAGTTATGGTTAGTAGTGTTCTAGTGTTCCTAGAATGGAAGTCAATGCAAAAACCTATTAGAGCTTTGAGCTTCTCAATCTTACTTTGTCGGTGAAAATTTTTGGTTCCATAGAAGGTAAGTGTGAGACAATACACCAAGTATCTTTTCCTAAATTTGGCTATATTAATATAACTAAGCCCCCTTTAAAGTTGGCATTTTCCACTTCTATAGTGTTTTAGAAATTACATTTTTTTTATAATGAGTTAGTGCCTCTCTCCAGATCTTACAATTCAGTGTCAGATTCATGTTTATCTTCTGACCGCGAGTAAGCCAGAGAGTCCTGCTTTACTTCCTTATTTTCCTTCAGTGTGGACATCTGTGCCATCTTAGTTGTTCTTTCTGTGTCGAAAAACAGCTTTTTAGCTGACTTGGGCAGCTTTTCCAACTAGCCTGAAGCTCAGGGAATGTGGGCTAGCTAACCCACTCTCTTAGACTTGATGCTTTCCCATTATCAGGCAGGTTGTCCAGTGACAACAGGAGCTTAGACCAAAGCAGCCACTTTCATACCTGGACAGGGAGCTCCCTGGTAGCACAACATTTTCATGCTTGCGTGTGTGTGTGTGTGATTGTGTATAGTGGTTCTAGTTTCAATCAGGTGAAAGAAGTGATTGACTTTGCTGCTGTCTCATTTTTCTGTGACACATCATGCAGAGGTGGCTCTAGGCTTTGTGAGGCCTTAGGCAAAACTTAGACATGAGGCCCCACTCACGCCCATAATGGGAAAAAAAATTCAAGCAAGAAAAATGGCTGCAGAAAATGCACGGATCTAGCGCACAGGTGATCATCGCCACTTCCAGGGCACCCTCCTCACCCATCAGACGAATGCAGCCAATGCAAGAAGGGGGGTGGAGAGGGGTAGGTGAGAAAGAGAGAGGAGTGATAGAGAGATCCCTAGCCCTGTCCCTGTCTGCAGCCCCTCCTGTGCCCCATGTCATAGTCTGCAGTCCCTGTCTGTGTGAAGGTTTGTGTGATCCTTGGTACAGTACCTTACAGGCCAGCAGGATGTTCATGACGGCCAGCAGAAAGCAGGGCCCAATCTTGTTCTGGGTGGGGACAGTGTTTTGCTCCTTCCAGAGGATATATTTGCTGTGAGATTGAGTGGTCCCTGGCCGCTAGCACCTTCTGCCCATCCTCGTTTTCTGTACCCCAGTCAGCCTGTCCTCCGGGCCTGGGAGGTCTTCAGAGCTCTTCTCCCTTCAGGGCTATCAATCCTTGCTGCCGATGCTGCTCACCTTCCCCACCAGGCACGGACTGGGACAAAAAAAGGGGCCCAGGCATCTTAGACTGAGCAGTCCATGAGAATGGTCCCTTCCCCGCTCTCCATCCTGACAGATCCACTGCAGCAGTCGGCGAGAGAAAAGAGACTGGAACCTTGCAGAACTGCGGGTGGTGAGGGGGGCCAGGAAAAAGCACAGGGGTGGCAGATAGCATGGGGATGAGGTGGAGAGCACTGGGGGGGTGTAGAGAGAAACCGGACTGAGAGCTCAGGGGGCATAGAGCACTGGGGGGCAGAGAGTAGGGGGGAGCTGGAGAGCACTGGGGGAGCAGAAAGCACTGGGGGAGCCAGAGAGCACAGGGGGCAAAGAGAATGGGGATGGAGAGTATGGGGGGCTGGGGAGCGGGGTGGGTTGGAGAGCACGGTGCAGTGGAAAGCACTGGGGGGGGGGGAGCCAGGGAGCACATAGGGGGCAGAGAGCACTGGGGGAGCTGGAAAGCATGGTGTGGTGGAGAGCAGTGGGGGAGGAACTGGAGAGCACAGTGGGGTGGAGAGCACAGGGGGGAGCAAGAGAGCACATGGTGGGCGGAGAGCAGTGGGGGAGGAACTGGAGAGCACAGTGGGGTGGAGAGCATAGGGAAGCCAGAGAGCATATGGGGGGCAGGCAGAGAGCACTGTGGGGGGGAACTGGAGCACATGGTGGGGTGGAGAGCACTAGGGAGGGGAGCCAGGGAGCACATTGGGGGCCGGAGAGCATGGTGCAGCTAAAATCACTAGGGGGGAACCAGGGAGCACATGGGGAGCAGAGAGCACTGGGGAAGCTGAAGAGCTGTCAGTGAATTAGTTGACCAGACTGTGTGGACTGCACAGAGAGAACCAAAACGTATGTAAAGTGAAATATAATGAGGTTTATTGAGATAGGTGATATAAATAAATACAAACAGTGCAAACCAACCAAACAACCCACAAACAACAAATAATATATACAGCAAAGGGCAGTACCAGAATCTTGAACGTAAGCCAGGCCAGGGTCATACACAGCAGATCAGGAGATTGACAAAGGGGTGTTCCAGAAGCATAAACGTAGCCAGGCCAAGGTCATACACGGGGAGTCAGCAGATGGGGACAGGGAACAAACAAGACAGGGAGAGGACGGATGGATAGGCTCAGGATGGGGATCAGATCAGGTCAGGTCAGGAGAGGTGAGGTGAGGTGAGGTACAGGCTCAAGGTCCGGATACTAGTAGCAAGGTCAGGGCTCAAGGCGAAAGATACCAGGGCGAGCATGTAAGGGCTTGCCGGGTATTTATAGGACTGCTATGATTGTCCTCATGTGACAGCTGAGCGGAGGAAGTGCTGCCTGCCCCACACTGCTGCATACACCCGCTGGTGGATGCCGGTACTACGGCCCATGGATCAGGCATTACCACCAGCAGGTGGACACTAGTACTGCAATCCATAGGACCAACAGCGCCACCAGCGGGTGAAGCCTTTCCTGACAAGAGCACTGTTTGGGGAGCTGGAAAGCAAGGTGAGGTGGAGAGTATGGGGGACGGAGAGCAGATGGGGGGGCTGAGAGCATGGGGGGGTGGAGAGAAGATGGGTGGCCGAGAGCATGGTGAGGTTTAGAGCACTGGGGAGGGAGCCGGAGGAGATCATGGGGGTGGAGCAAGAAAGCACATGGGGGGACCAGGAGCATGGTGGGGTGGAGAGCACTGGGGGTGGAGGAGATCATGGGGGCGGAGCCAGGTAGCACATGAGGGGACCAAGAGCATGGTGGGGTAGAGTGCACAGGGGGTCGGAGGAGATCATGGGGGCGGAGCCAGGGAGCACATGGGGGAACTGGAGAGCATGGTGGGGTGGAGAACACTAGGGAGGGGAGCCAGGGAGCACATGGGGGCCGGGAGCATGGAGGGTCTGGAGAGCAGATGGGGGACCGAGAGCATGGTGGGGTGGAGAGCACAGAGGGGCCGGAGGGGATCATGGGGCGGAGAAAGGGAGCACATGGGGGATGGTGAGCATGGTGGGGTGGAGAGCACTGGGGGGTGGAGGAGATCATGGGGGCGGAGCCAGGAAGCACATGAGGGGACCGGGAGCATGGTGGGGTGGAGTATACAGGGGGGTTGGAGGAGATCATGGGGGCGGAGCCAGGGAGCACATGTAGGGAACTGGAGAGCATGGTGAGGTGGAGAGCACTAGGGAGGGAAGCCAGGGAGCACATGGGGGACCGGAGAGCACGGTGCGGCAGAAAGCACTGGGGGGCCAGGGAGCACATGGGGGGCAGAGAGTGCTGGGGGAGGTGAAGAGCACTGTGTGGGGAGCTGGAAAGCAAGGTGAGGTGGAGAGCATAGGGGGGCGGAGAGCAGATGGGGGACGGGAGCATGGAGGGGCTGGGGAGCTGATGGGGGGACCAAGAGAATGGTGGGGTGGAGAGCACATGGGGGCTGGAGGAGATCATGGGAGCGGAGCAAGGGAGCACATGGGGGGACCGAGAGCATGGTGGGGCCGGAGGAGATCATGGGGGGCGGAGCAAGGGAGCACATGGGGGGATCGCAAGCATGGTGGGGTGGAGAGCACAGGGGGGCCAGAAGAGATCATGGGGGGCAGAGCCAGGGAGCACATGGGGGACCGAGAGCATGGTGGGATGGAGAGCACAGGGGTCGGGCCGGGGGAAATCATGGGGGTCGGAGCCAGGAGGCAGCAAAAAAAGCTGGATAGGAGGAGCGGCGAGGCCGCTGCATATAGAAGAGTTGATCTTTCCATATTCCTCCTGCTGCCGGTGGATGCTTGTTTCTCCTCCCCCTCCTGCCGACATTCAGCGGCTGCAGGAGGAATATGGAAAGATCTATTCTTCTATATGCAGCAGCGACCCCGCCGCTCCTCCTATCCAGGACTCAGAGCACAGGAGGGCTGCATGGCCAGACACTCACTTTCTCTCCGGACGGCCAGGCAGCATCAGAAGATCGGATGATTCAGGTCCATTGAAGCTCTGACTCCTTCCCCTTCACAGTCACAGGGCTGCGCTGCTAGGTAGTTTCTGTCCCTGACTGCTGAACTGAATTGGCGGTCGGGTGAGCGACACGGGCTGAAGGAGCAGCCCGGCTACCTCAGCAGCTGTGTGCCCTATGGCTTCCCGCACGCCTTGCTAAGATCGCACCTGGACCCGGGTGCTGGCGCCTTTGCTGTCCCGCTCCCCGCCACCATGCCAGGATGCTCCATGATTGGCCCATGGCCCTCAGACAGTGCCCGATTGGTCAGTCTGCCCCTGAGCCGCAGAGTCCTGGCGCCGACATTAATATTGATCACAGGCAAATTAGGCGGCCACGAAGCCCCTGTGAGTGCAAGGCCTTAGGCGACCGCATAATTTGCCTAATTAGAGAGCCGCCTCTGACATCATGTCACCAATATTAGAAGAGCTTTTTTTGCCAGGAATGTCCACCACTGACAGATGGAAAAAAAACTGAGATAAAAAGAGAAATTGGCCTTAAATTATTATTCCTTTCTGTTTATGGTCAGTATGGCAGTCCTAGTTTTATTATACTTACTTACTTTATGGATATGTCTCACAATAGATTCTTGATTTGGTTCACTTTATATTACCTGTGACCATGGTGAACAATGCTTGTGAAACTTTCTTGAAGCTTATACAGCAAGAGGACTTCTAGATTAAATTTGTAGATACTAATCGCCATACAGAGATACAGAAATCAATGGCTACTTACCTATTCAAACGCATTAAGGAACAATTTTATCTTTAGCACTATGTTAAATGTTTAAAAAAGAAACTAGAGCAACTATCTAAGAAAACTGACATGAAGTTTTCACACTTTGTTATCATGGATTGGCCTGTTAACTATTAAAGCAGTAAAGATACTTTTAAGGAAAGATGGGAATCACTTTTACAACAATACAAATATTAATCTTCTTACATGAAAATCCTAAGCTTTGCAAGTCTTTATATGTTAAAAAAAACTATTTTGGAAAGACATTCCCCATTTGACGTACTTCTGCCACGCTGGTGCTCTGGAGATGTCTCACAGCATGATGTTGAAAACAAAACAGAAGAAGATCAATTACAGTTTTGACTATATGAAGGCAGGAATTAAACTGCTGGACATTACACACAACAGTAATGTCCTAAGGACTAATGCCGCGTACACATGACCGTTTTTCATGACGAGAAAAATAATTTTTTTTAATTTGGTCATTAAAAACGATTGAGTGTTGGCTCCAGAGCATTTTTTGCGACGTGAAAAATGGCCATTAAAAACTTGAAACATGCTCTATTTTTTCTCGTCGTTTTTCACGTCGTCGTTTTTCTTGTCGGGGAAAACGGCCGTGTGTAGGCTTTAACGACGTGAAACAAATGCGCATGCTCAGAAGCAAGTTATGAGACGGGAGCGCTCGTTCTGGTAAAACTAGCGTTCATAATGGAGATAGCACATTCATCACGCTGTAACGGACTGAAGAGCACGAGGCTGAAAAGTGTGAATCGTCTCTCACCAAACTTTACTAACACGAGGATCAGTAAAAGCAGCCCAAAGGGTGGCGCCATCCAAATGGAACTTCCCCTTTATAGTGCCGTCGTACGTGTTGTACGTCACCGTGCTTTGCTTGAGCATTTTTTTTCACGATAGGTGTAGGTAAGGCAGGCTTGAGAAGAATCACGTCGAGAAAAATTTCGTTTTTTTCAATGACATTAAAAACGGTTGTGTGTAAATAGGCAAGGGGGATCTCAGTCCATTCTCACAAACATGAAAAACTGGAGTTTTCCACAGGAAGAGTGTATGCACATGCTCATATTGCTTCAGGTGGATTTATGTCTGATAATACTTTGTCATATCCAGGTGGTATCCAGCACTTCTCGATCAGTATATCACGCAGATTAGTAACAAAGGGATGTCACAGAAAATGTAATTTATTTTATTAATTCATGGACAGTAGGAATGTTTCCCACATTCGGGTTTGCTTAGTGCCTTGGTGCCCAAGCTGTGGCCCTGAGGCCACATGCAGCCCTTTGGCACCTTTTGTGTCACCCTCACTAATTTGTGTTTCCCTATTCCCCCATTGTAGCAGTAATCTGTAGCAATCTCATATAATGTGTCTCCAATTTATGACTTTCTTGAAGCTTGTTCCCAGTCTCCAACAATTTGTATATCATGTTCACAGTCTCTGACAGTCTTCTGAAGAATACCGGCAGTCTTTGACCATCTCTTGTATCATGTTCACAGACTCTGACCATCTCTTGTATGATATCAACAGCCTCTAACCATCAGTAGTATCATATTTGCAGTCTCTGTTCATCTCTTGTATCATATCTGCAGTTTCTGACCATCTCTTGTATCATGTCTGTAGTCTTTGACTATATTTTGTTGTGTGTCTGCTGTCTTCATTTACATGCAGCCCTTTGGTGATATTGGGGGCCACACTTCAGGCCCTCACATCAAGAAAGTTGACCACCGATGGCTTAGTGTTTGCCCTTATGGTGAGGAAGAAATTGATAGTCTGTAAAGTATATGAAAGATGTTGACATATCACACTATTTCAATGATGTCTGACATAACTAGTGCTGGCGGTTCGAGCCATGTGTAAGTTCGGCCCGAACATCGCCTGTTCGGCAACCCCCCGAATTTGCGGTGCGCTGGGTCTGGTATGGATTTGAAGGGGAACCCCACGGCAATTTTTTTTTAAAACAGCGTGGGGTCCTCCCTAAAATCCATACCAGACCCTTAGGTCAGGTATCGATTTTAAGGGGGAACCCTCAAGCAAAAAAAAAAAATGGCATGGTCTCCCCCCAAAATACATACCAGACCCTTATCTGAGCATGCAGACTGGCAGGCCAGGAAAGGGGGGAATGAATGAGCTCCCCCCCCTCCTGAACCAAAACCAGGGGATGATGGGGACAAGGGCCTCTCTAGGCTAGGCTGTAGTTGTGGGGGGTCTGCGGGCAGGGGGCTTGTTGTAATCTCAAAGCCCCAGATTCCAGACCCCTCTGGGGAAAATAAATAAAATTACACACACGGTTTTTAACAATTCCTTTATTGAAATTAAAAAAACAATGTCCTCTGATGTAGATCCAACGTCAATCATGACGCCCGCCGCACCGTCGAACCCGAAATGATTAAAAAAAGAAAGAAAAGCTCTGCCCGTGATGAAGGCTAACTGCCGACTGCCTGCTCTGCTGTTTGACAGTTCTTAAATAGGTAAGGAGCGGGGCCGCCTGGCGACGTCACCTGGTGGCAATGCCCCATGGGACATCACCGACCCAGCATGCATCGATTGGTGACGTCACACTGGGCTGTGCCACCAGGTGACGTCGCCCTGTGGCTCCCCCCTTACCTTTTTGAGAACTATCAGATGGTGGAGCAGGCAGATGGCGCTTAGCCTTCGTCACGGGCGGAACTTTCTTTCTTTTTTTTTTGGGTATGGTGGACATCGTGATTGACGATGGATCTACATTGGGGGGACATTGTTTGTTTTTGTTTTTCATTTTAATAAAGGAATTGTCAAAAACTGTGTGTGTGTGGTTTATTTTTCTTTTTGACACCCCATACTCATTTACATGGGGAGGCCGGGATCTGGGGGGCTTTTTTCATTTTTGTTGTTTCACTTTAAACATCAATAAAATCATTGCTCCTGTAAAAATGATCTGTTTTTAACATTTTTGTTGCATTGATACATGTCCCCCTGGGCAATACCTGGGCCCTCATACCCTTTTTGTGGTCAATAACTTGCATATAAGCCTTTAAAATGGGGACTTTTGATTTTTCAAGTTTGGGTCTCATAGACTTTAACCACTTCAGCCCCAGAAGGTTTTACCCCCTTAAGGACCAGTCTATTTTATGCGATGTGGCACTGCATTACTTTAACTGACAACTGCGCGGTTGCACGACATTGTACCCAAATAAAATGTATTTCTTTTTTTGCCACAAATGGAGATTTCTTTTGGTGGTATTTGATCATCTATGCGGTTTTTATTTTTTGCGCTGGATTTATGGCATTTTTTTTCACCAGTAATGGCAGTGGTAAGCAATTTTTTAGTGGGACTACAACATTGCGGCGGACAGATTGGACACCCAACTGACACTTTTGACAGTTTTTGGGGAACCAGTGACATTACTATAGTAATCGGTGCTAAAAATATACACTGTTACTGTACTAATGACAATGGCAGGGAAGGGGTTAACACAAGGGGTGATTAAAAGGTCAAGTGTGTCCCTGGGGGATTGACTCACTAGATGAACATAGTGATCTGTGTTCCTGATTAGCAGGAACACAAGATCACTGAGTTCATCTTTGACAGAACGGCGGTCTGCCGATATAAACAAGGCAGACCACTGTTCTATCTCTCTGGGGAGCAATCGTGGGGGGGGGGCGGCAGACATCCGACCGCTGATTGGCTCCCCCTCTGGCCAATCAGCACACGCACTCCCATTGGCTATTACACGAAATGACGTACATGTATGTAGTTTTGCACAATAGTCGCGTATATGTAGTATATGTACTACGTATATGTACTGCGGCCGGTCGGCAAGTGAATAATAGGGTTTGTGGCTCGTGTCCAAACTTAATATGGTTATATGTTAAGCTAATGCTGTTTTTCATCCTTTTCTTGTTCCAGTGGCATGAAAGAAATAGTATACCAGTTGATGATACAGATTTAGGTTTCTTGTTAAGCTGTGACTTTCTTTTATGAGAAAATCCCCTGAAGCTAGCGGTAGGTACCGGTAAATTGTGTGATTGTTACTTGAAGTTTAATAACTGAATAAACTTAAGCACATGAGTAACAAATTATAGTGGGTTTACACATTAGTGTTACAAAACAAGTTTGCACATGTTGATGTTACTGTGACATGTTTCTTGGAAAGCTGTTGGTTGACCTTTTGAAAGGATACATAGAATAAATAGAAGTACAACAGTTAAATTATTGTATTGGTATTTTTAGTTTGATTAATCAAAGTAAACTGCTAGCAATAAAGTTGAGGTTACATTACAGTCAGTGTTACTGAGTTTAACAAACAATTTTTAAAAAGTAAACATTGAGAAAGACTTATGGTGTAACAGAACTACTTATTAAAGAGATTCCCCACCCGAAAAAAAAAATCATCTTTTATTGCTATAATATACATACATGTCTTGCAAGACAAGAGAGAGAGCACAGACATATTAGCAGCAGTGGAAAACATAGATAAGCCTAATAACCTAATACAATGGTAGAAAATTGAAGAAACAGGTTTGTATGTAAGTCTGTGGCCACTTGCAAAAACTCCTAAACATCACCCCCTCCACTTACTAACACTTATGCTCTGTCAGCAGATTTAGACACTTCAAAAAATAACTTTTTTATCAAGGGCGGCTGTCAATTTTGTAGGTGGATCTTCCATCCTGTTTATAGAGTCGGTTACTTGTAACCAATGTGTAACCAATGTGCCCTGTGCAGCCTTATCTCCCATGACCATAAAAAAAAACTTACATTTGCTGAATTGCAGTTCTGAGTTGTTATTAAGATTACAAAATGTGTGTTTGCTGCACACTTGCTTAGCATTTGTAATTTTAAAAAATGCAACTTTTGAAAATGACCATGTTTAAACCTGAAATACATTGTATTTTGCTAATATTTCATGGTATGTTACAGTTTGTGAAATTACTGGCAAGATTAGTGTGTGATGATAAATAGTACACTATGGAAAATAAGTAAAAGGATAAATAAAAAATATATATATATATATATATATATATATATATATATATATAGAGATAGATAAACTTGGCACCACACCCACTAAAACAATTAATTGAATTCAACTAAAACTGTGTGAGCAACAGCAGCTGCCCCTTTAATTGAGAAAAAAATCACCTAAAAACAAAATAATCATATAAAGGTACAGCACTACTTTTTAAACAACAATGAAGTGAAACAGTTCATAAATAAAAGTGTATGAGTCCTTCAAGTTTCTTCTGATCACCATGCTTCAAAAGGAAAATGGGATTTATAAGTCACTCAGGAGTGCTCAGGAGTGCTCCACCACAGTAAGGGCAAGAATTAACACTCACCAACCACAGATGGCCATGTCGCTTTTCATATGGAATCCAATGATGTCTCCTCTCATTACTATCACAAGACTAGTGGATACTGCATACACCAACAATCCCCAAGGAGTCCTTCCACTCCATAGGTAATGAGTCAATTCCAAAGAAATAATGGATGATATAGTGTAGCAGTTTTTATTAAACACCACTGATAAATTGCACTTACATTTACAGGCGCTTTAGGTAAGCACCAACACAGACAGCCTTTCTAGATGAAGCTCAGCCCACCCGGCGTGCATTTCACTGGCCAGAAATGATGCGGGCCCCCCACCGCATGTGACATCAAGCATGGCGACTGTGTAGCCTCAATGCATTTCGCAGGAAGTGCGTCATCAGGAAACTCTAAACCAGCTACTAGATTGCTATCCAATACTTGGGTGTGTATATTACCTGCTTCCCTCCACAGCACCATGTGGTTTATCCCACTGGCTTTTACGTCACTACCAGACATATGAGTCTCAGGAGGAACCGCATTGCTTGGCAGGGAAGCAGGTATTCAACACAACTGGAAGGCCCCTTTCACACTGACACGTTTTTCAGGCGGTTTAGCGCTAATAATAGCGCTGCTATACCGCCTGAAAAAATCGTGCCCTGCAGTCTTCAGTGTGAAAGCCCAAAGGCTTTCACACTTTAGCGGTGCGCTAGCAGGACCGCTCCAAAAGTCCTGCTAGCCGCATCTTTACAGCGGTGAAGGAGCGGTGTGTTCACCGCTCCTTTACCGCTGCTGCCCATTGAAAGCAATGGGAAACCACGGTAATACCGCCCGCAATGCGCCTCTGCAGAGGCGCATTGCGGGCGGTATTAACCCTTTTTCGGCCGCTAGCGGGGGTTAAGTTCACCCCGCTAGCGGCCGAATACCGCGGTAAAAACGAAGGTATAGCGGCACTAAAAATAGCGCTGCTATACCCACAGCGCACCTTCCCGCCCCAGTTTGAAAGGGGCCAAAGTGTCATATACCTGCCATGGTCAGAAAACAGCAACGTATGGGTTTTTACACAAGGCATCTAAAAGCTAAGTGAACAGAATCCACTTTTATAGAATTTTTTTTTATCCCACTTTTAGAGGTGCCCAGCTTATCACTTTTGAATCCTTTACAAAGGTCTAAAATAGTGATATCTTTTTCTGACAAGGAACGTCTATTTTTCAAAAAAAGTTTTACTGGGGGTAGGGACAGTCAGCTCCTGTGGCTAAAACAGCAAAGTGTTTTGAAAAAATAGGGCTGTTTTTTTTTACCCAGAAAAGTACAAAAGTCTAAAAATCAATTGTCAGCTCCTGAGACTTAAAGGGGTTGTAAAGGTAAATTTTTTGGGGGGAATATGTGATCTATGTGATATATATATCGTGAATATAGATGTTGTTTGAGCCAAAATTATTTAATTACCCTTTAGATAAGTATGATTTTTCTCCACTTCCTCATTTCCTCTGTGCACTGTATCCTAAACTTCTGGGTTTTCGAGCGCGTTCACTTCAACTACGTCACGACTCCAAAGGAACTACAGTTCCTTTGAGGCTTAGCAGCATCGCGCATTCGCACTGCCACTTTTTCGCCATGTGACAGAACGAGAACGAGCCTAGTTCTAGTTTCTAGTTCTGCCTTGGTTGAACACACGCCGCCCAGTTAACACGCCTATTCCCGCCTCCCCAGCACGCCCATAGTATAAACAAATACTAGTTACTATTCAATTTTTTTATATTTAATTATTTATTCCAACTTTCACTGCAGCAAATAAGGGGGCGGAGTTAAGGCAGGGCTGTGCTGCTGAGATCGTCATTCAATAGAATAACAAGGCACAGGAGGCGGAGCTACAGCATCTTAGACACACCCACGGCTCCCCTGCCTTCCGTGCCTGTGAATGTACACAGCGTCTCCCCGCAGGGATGTAGTCCCAAGTGAGGGGGCGAGCACGCATACTAACCCCCAGCCAGAACGGCTTGGATGATGGGCAAGCTTACAGAGGAGGAACAGGAAGTTTGAAATTCACACAAAGAAAAAAGGCATTTAGAAGGGAAATCGAAGGGAAAGGTTAGTGAACCAACAATGCACTAGCTTAAAGGAACCTATTTAGAAAAGAAAAAACAAACCTTTAGTATCACTTTAAACTATAGCCTCATACACACGATCGGACTTCCAATGGACTTTTCCGTGGATTTTGCTCCGAAGGGCGTTGGCTGTGAACTTGGTATGCATACAAACGGCAGGACTTTTTCAGTCAACCTTCACTAAATCACGTGGTTTTTCATCTCTTTACCGCCACCCTGTGGGCAACTTCTGCTATTGTTGGCTGATCTTTTGGTTCTGAGCATGCGTGTTTGTACTCTGGACTTTAGTCTGATGGACTTGTGCACACACGATAGGATTTTGCACCATCGGACATTTGTCGCCGGAAAGTTTGTCTGTTATCACAGCGAACATTGTCTGTTGAAAAAGCGAAAAAGTTTGTCCGATGGAGCATACACACGGTCGGATTGTCCGCTAAAACAGGTCCATCGGAGGTTTGTTGTCAAAAAGTCAGATCGTGTGTATGGGCCTTATGTATTTTGTGAAAACAAACCACTCCCTTTGCCTTAATAAGTGCAAGTGTTAGCACAATTCATTTTTTAAGTTCCTTGGCCTAAATCTGTGCTCTGCCCAAGCAGGAAAAAAACTGAAATCCACTTAACTGCCACCCTCTCCATGTTAACAAATACTAACATTTCTTCACACTACCACCACGCAGTAGCTTATTTTGTGAAACCTTTGGTACTTTGAGCCTAAAAATAAATAGTCAGTTCCTGGGCCTAAAACAGCAGCAGATTTTGTGAAAAAAATGTCCAGAACATGTGCAGCATTTAGTTCACTGGGTTTGTAAATAAGCACCCAGATAAAAAAACTGCCAAATATTTTGTCAAACTATATCCCAAATAGAGGCTTTTTGTACACTTACATTGGAAAATAATTGTTCCCTCCTCAGACTAAAAGAAAATAAAGGATAAATACTTTTAATTGTATTGGTTACCTGCCTGCTTGGCAACCCAATGCACACTTCCTACTTCCACCCCACACAACCTAAATTTGTATGCTGGGTTTTTCTATGGGGAAGGTACTATACATTTCACCTTTGCTAATTAGCTGCTGCAGGTATTGGGTAAAATAGTTCAGAGGGGATGTGTCAGGAAAGTGGTACCAGCCGTCAGGCTAGAACATGCTATTTACCTAATGCGTGTGCACGTAGGCATAAGCATAGAAGACAGATTGTTCATTTGCCCACACATAAGAGCACTTGAGCATGTGTGCACACAGCTGACAAGCAGCCTATTTAAACTTAAATCTTGCACTGGTTCTGTGCAGGATTCAAATTTAAATAGGCTGTGATCCAGTCTTGATTTATATCTGTGGTCCTGTTACTGACCCGGCTTCTGCTCTGACCTTGCTCTTGGGTTATCACTACCTGCTCATGTTTGCTGTCTGCCTCTACTACCAACCCTGACCTGGACTACTGACCACGCTTCTGCCTAGGGATTCTGTACCTTGCTGCCTGATTGTTTCCAACCTTTGCCTGTTCTTGACTTTTATTCTTTGTATGCCCTGGTGTATGCTATCCACTGAACTTGCTGCTACCACAGTGCATCACCAGCTGCACCTCTGTTCATCAGAGACCAGTGCTCTCAAGTTCCTGTTCACAGCGGCTACACCTTGGCACTTGTGCCTTTCTTTTGCCCTTGTACTCTCTGTTTCACTATCCAGAGCTGCTCGGACGGGAACTGTGCCACCTTCGTCCTCTCAGGCTCTGCATACAGGTACGTGACAGGATGATAGTGATTGAAGGGAATGAAACTATGGAGTTCTGATCTATAAATCTTAAGCCTCATACACACGATCGGTTAATCTGATGGGAATTGTATGATGACAGGCTGTATGCTCCATCGGACAATTGTTGTTGGATTTTCCACGGACAAATGTGGGATAGCATGCTTTAAAATTGTCTGCCAACAATTGTGTGTTGTTGGATTTTCTGATCGTGTGTACACAAGTTCGTCAGACAAAACTCCAAAGTACAAACACGCATGCTCAGAAGCAATGCTCACCATAACACAACATTAGCAGAAGTTTCCCAAAGGTTGGCACTAAAGAGCTGAAAAAACACATAGTTTTGTGTTTGTTGGCTGACAATTCTTTGCTGTTTGTATGCAATACAAGTTCCTGGCCAACGCCCTTCGGACAAAAGTTCTACGCTTTGTCCGCAGAAAAGCCGATCGTGTGTATGAGGCTTTAGTGGGACGCAAACCAGCCAGATATGCTCTAAGGTTTGGCTCATCCCTCATTACAAGTAATTATATTCATCGGGTATAATTACTAAAAGATAGTAAGGAAATATTTAAATATTTTGGTTCAGGAAACTGATACTTAATGGAATCAGGAAGAATGTGTTTTGTTCCCATGTGAGGCAAACATTGCCTCAGTTACAGCTTCTTCAACATAGTTTAATATGTTACAATAAATATGCATTATTTCTAAGTCATAGAAATAAACCTGACTATATTTTTGTAAAAAATACTTCCATTCAGTAGAAATCCCAAGTGCATGTGAGCCTGCTCAGAGCAAGGATGTACAATCAGTAAAACTTCACTGGGGAAGGTAATATGGATCCCAGCACAATACCGAGAATTGGGCACTAATACACACGACATTACCAGAAACACACTAAAAATTTGGGATAAGATACACAAAAAAGAAAATTGGCAGTATAACTCACCTCTAATGCCGCGTACACACGATCGATTTTTTCGACGGTGAAAACACCGTCGAGAAAATCGACGTTAAAAACGAGGAACAGCTTGTTCCCCCCACACACGGCCGTTTTAAATGTCATTTTTTTTTTGGTCGAAAAAAACAACCGTGTGTGGGCTCCGCGGCAGTGTTTCCCTATGGGAAACACTGCCGCGGAAAACATGTCGAAAAAAACGACGAGAAAAATTAGAACATGTTCTAATTTTTCTCGTCGTTTTTAATGCCGTTTTTCTCGTCGAAAAAAACGGCAGAAAGCCCACAGACGATCGTTTTTCTCGTTGAAAGGAAAAAATTTCGTTTTTCTCGACGAGAAAAACGGCCGTGTGTACGCGGCATTATACCATTAAAAGACACAAGTTATTTCACACCGGGAAGGGAAATTTTTTGGGGGAAAATGGATGTTAAAAGAAAATGCACAACTAAAAGACGTTATGGTTCAAAACAAATTAATCACATTTCAGGAATTAAAAACAAATACGGAATGGAGACTGATTGATGAGTGGCGGTACGCCCAGCTAAAACATTTTTTTGAACAATTACCTAAACCTATCAGAGCCAAAGAAAATTTACGGCCCTTTGAGATAATGTGCGAGGAAAAGGGAAAGAAGGGAGTAATTTCAAGGATTTATAAGATCTTAAATAACACAAAAAAGCCGGAAGTATTGCCATTCATCAAGAAGTGGGAAGAGGAATTGGGAACACAAGTTCAAGAGAGTGAGATTAAACAAATGATAAATAGGGTTCACTCAACTTCGGTTAATTGTTATATAATCAAACTGAATTATAAATGTCTCGTCAGATGGTACCTAACCCCCGGATAAGGTGCATAAATACTCTACGGTAAAATCACAGTTATGTGTCAGGAGGGTGTCAGGAAATTGGGACAATGGCCCACATATGGTGGACATGCCCAAAAATAAAAAAATACTGGAGTGAGATAAGCAGAACCATCAGAGATATAACTAACATCGAAGTCCCGGATGATCCGTGGGGATGTCTGTTACATGGGATTCGGATGCCTAACAAATTATATCTTAGAAGTTTAATCCCACAGTTACTAAACGCGGCTAAGAGCCAAATTTCTATACATTGGCGAGACCCGGATAGTCGAAAACTGAAGGGATGGTGCAATAAATTAGATGAAATGTACAGTTTGGAATATCTCCGATTTAGTGATAGGGATTCAATAGAGGCATTTGAAGAAAAGTGGAAGGCGTGGACAGCCTATAAATATACAATGGGCTACGCAGAGACGATGGGTGAATAATATAAAAAGATAATAATAAAACTGAGAACGAGAATGGAAGAAGGAGTTACGTTAGAAGGAAGAGGTCAGGGGAAATGGGAGGGGGGGTTGGGGGGGTATTATATGAAAGGGGTTGTAATATGTCAATGCCATGTTTTGTATGAAAACGAATAAAGATATAATAATAAAAAAAAAAACGTATACAGACCTGCTCAAACACTTAATACAACTTAGATTATTGGGAAGATTTTATGCTATTGGGTTAAATATATTTGATTTGCATTAAAAAAAAAAAAAAAAAAAAGAGCAAGGATGAACATCACAGGAGTGAACTCTCAAACACTGACCTAAGATCAACTGCATTATGGGAGAGAAAGAACATGTGAGGGGGTTTGAGAAAGAGCTTGCTTATATACTGGTGGAGGTGTACAACAAGAGCGAGGAGTCTCTTAGCAATGTCCTAGCAACAAGGCAGGAGGGAATGATGCAGTCTCTGGGAGTTTTTCAGTCAGTCTTTGTGAGGTACATTAAAAAATAGTAGTAAATCAACCAGCGCAAATAAAACCTAAAAATACAGCAGCTAGAACACTGAGGGTCAAAATATCAAATCCCCAATCACAAAATATAAAACAGCAGTGCAGCGCAAACATCTAAAACACATCTAGGATTAATATTATAGAATTATTGTCATTATGAAAAATAGTCCATGCTTTTCATATGAATTCTTCAAAAAAGGAGGGTGATGAGCATACACCAGCAAGTGTCCAAAGTGAAATAGATGATGTTCAAGTGACTTAAGTGACAACCTCCACCAGTGGTAGTTATAGCAGCTCACCTCAGCAAATGGACCCCTGAGTGAATCAGTCAGGTCTCATAAGCCGTTCCCTCAATGGGATGATAAAGCCCGGAACTCTGGATTAGGAGGATACTATGCCAGTAATTTGCTAGATCATAAATAGACTCATCCACTGACTCCAATGGGATTAGTACATGGAAAAGCAGAAACAAAATCTAGTGCTCTCCGTTTGGATAAGATTTATTTAAAAGTATAAAAAGAGTATACACAGTGCCAGGGGTTCACAGCGTATAATCAATCAATGCTCCACGAGAGACAGTGTGTAGGACGCGGGTGACATCACGATCATCGATCACGTGTTCCGTACGCGTTACGTCCCAAAGGGGCGGGACTTCTTCAGTGGTGACGGAATGACGTGAGGCACCCGCTTATATACACCCGCTTATATACACTACTAGACAGCGTCTATTACCAATGAAGACGATTTTACACACAAAGCGTCGCCCTAGCAAAGGCAGAGAGCGTGGCGTTATTAAAAGGACTTAGCAAGAAAAGCACCGCAATTTTATTTAAAAAACTTTACCAATGCTAGCTATTGCAATAGCATCCTTCTTGTAAAATGAATAAAGGAATATATACGGTATATAAAATTACACATAACATATATGAATCAATTCCATATATAAATGTCATCCCGCGTCAAGACTGTGTCTCATGGGTACAACTATAGAAAACACAACAACAATAAATGTGTACTAAAACTATTACTATTAACTGCAAAAACTAAACAAATATTTACTGAGCAGAATTTAAGCAATTGATATCAAATTCAACGTTCAAGCCGCTCGGCACCATAACTTTAGTTTTATTGTTGTTGTTTTTTCTATAGTTGTACCCATGAGACACAGTCTGGACGCGGGATGTTATTTGGAATTGATTCATATATGGTATGTGTAATTTTATATATATATTCATTTATTCATTTTACAAGAAGGATGCTATTGCGATAACTAGCATTGGTAAAGTTTATTAAATTATTAAATAAAATTGCGGTGCTTTTCTTGCTAAGTCCTTTTAATAACGCCACGCTGTCTGCCTTGTATCAACCACAGCAATGGGTTGCTAGGGCGACGCTTTGTGTGTAAAATCGTCGTCATTGGTAAGAGATGCTGGCTAGTAGTGTATATAAGCGGGTGCCTCACGTCATTCCGTCACCGCTGAAGAAGTCCCGCCCCTTTGGGACTTAACGCGTACGCAACACGTGATCGATGATTGGGACGTCACCCGCATCCTACACACTGTCTCTCGTGGAGCATTGATTGATTATACGCTGTGAATTTCACTTTGGACACTTGCTGGTGTATGCTCATCACCCTCCTTTTTTGAAGAATTCATATGAATAGCATGGACTATTTTTCATAATGACAATAATTCTATAATGTTAATCCTAGATGTGTTTTAGATGTTTGCACTGCACTGCTGTTTTATATTTTGTGAGGTACATAAAAGACCTACTACTATAGAAAAGATATTATTAAATTTTAGTCAAATATACACAGTTTGTTTTTATATACAGGTGCACTTTACCTTCATAGGCAGTTTTTTTGGAATAGGTGAACTAGGCTTTTAACATTTTGTAAGTGCTAGTAAATCTTGGGCCTAACACACACATTTTGCAGAGCGCTCCACCAATTCAAAAAGATGGCAAAGACGTGTGTAATGTAAGCATTTTTTATCTTACTCATCTTATTTATTCACTATGTAGGTAAATTCTTAGAACCCTCCCTGCTCTAAAGGGAATCTATTACACTGCCCTGAATGGGCAAGAGACACATTTGCTTAAATAAGTAAACATTATATGTAGATACACAGAAATATATAATTATATAGGTAGCAAAAGCAACAGTGAGGATGTGTATTGCTCAATGCACTGTCTATGGATAATAAATCAACTAAAGAACTATGTAGCACAAAATATTAAAGAGCAGATTTAAAAATCCTCGGTTATTCTATAATTATTTCTTTTAAAAAAGAGTTATTTTTTTTATTTTATTTTTTTATTGTATAGGGCTTAGAGGAGTCCCGTTTCTATGACTGTGTCATCAAATGCTGGATACAGGTCCCTAATGCTCTGGCATGTGGCTTGCATCTGCATTGAGTGTGTCCGAATCTGAATCAGAAGGGTATCCCGATGGCTTGATGCACTTCCTGTAGAATTCTGCCTGTGGGAATGAGGGAGACGAATCCGTGGACACAACTGGGGACTACTGTAGAACATATAGATCCAAGGGTTACTACAACTGCTTAGGCAGGCCAAGAGCATGGTAATGGTAAATGCAACATCCGAAGAATCTGAGTAGAAAAAAAAGAACAAAATAAAAAATGCTAGATGCGCATGTGATGATTTGACACATAGATTCTTTACATGTTTTATACATAGACTCACACTTTAACAGACAAGATAGAGTGATAATGATTATCATCTGTGTTCTGTCTGTGAGAATCGGCGTAGTCTTATATCAAATTATCTAGAAGTGACTATGGTGGAAAAAAAATACATTGTTATTTAATGAACATGAAGATTTACCTTTAATGGATGGGATCTGTGTGCATTCCTTCAGCTTTGGCATACTAGTTTGCACACTTCCTATTTATATTGCCTGTCTGTGCAACCAGGATCTGTGCTGTTTCCTGTCTGCCTCCCAGTTTCTGAGCATGTGCAGAGAAACAGCTGCAGATTGGTGTAACCAGTAGAGGGAGCTAGATAGTGTTTACTGGAAAAGACAATTTTTGCAAAGTAATTGGATCTTTAATTTCCCAAGAAGGGCTGGTTAATGAAAGATTGTACAGGAGGTGAAAAGGGTTGAACAGCGTTATCGAAGGGTGGACTCTTGGTCCCTAAAAAGGAAACATAATGTTGCTTTTGTGCAAGCAGGTCCATAAATAAATACAATTACAAATAAATCATTAATCCTTTAAATCAGGATCATTAAACAATTGGTGTACAATTAATTACAAGTAATGCAATGTCTGTTTGACAGGAAGGTGATAGTGAATGATATATGTTTTCGAGACCTATAAGGATAAAAGGGGCTATATTCCTTATAGAAAATTTATAGCATAGTAATATGGAACTTCAAGATCAGAGTCTTGGGATGCATCTAACAAATAACAATGGTACTATAACTCTTCTATAATTTCAGCGATCTCAATTAAACCATCTGGGTGCAGTGTTTTCAAGGTGAAGATCCAGTAGGATTCCTGTGATTTTAACCTTCTGTATCCTTCATATTGGTCTGATGTTTTGATATGTTTTATAGGTGTCACTTGTAGTTGGCTGGCTGTTGGATTTTGTACTAGAGCATAATGCCGCCAGGATTCAGCGGCTGCAGGAGAAAAATGGAGAGATCGGTCCTCTGTATGCAGCCGCCCCCATCGCTCCAGCATGGGCCCGCTGCAGCATGGGACCGGGTCACAATTGGGACCCCTGTAGGTATGCCCCTGGCTGTGTTGATAGCAGACCTTTGTGGACTAGGACACATAACCTAAGGACTGAAAGGGTGATTCAGCTACCAGACCTACATTTAAGGGCACCAATTTTTTGTATTCTTATGCTAAATGTTGAATACTGTAGGATATTACCTGTGGATTTCTTATACCAATATTTAGGGTGTAGCATAAAATATGTTCCAACACTCCCCCCCTCACCCACAAAGATCCCCTTCCTGTGACAGAGGGCAGGGGTTCTTCTCCCCGACCGCCGCTGACGCATGTAAAATTGGCGTGACTGTGCAGAGCTCCACCTGCATAGCTATGTCATAAATTTACAGGGATCTGTGAATGAATAAACTACAAGTAGAAGATGTCACACAATGCATAAGGATGCCAAATGAGATTATGATGAAGCTGTGTTCCAAAGGTCCCCCCTCCCATGGTTGTAAAAATAGATACAGATTAAATATTATTAGGGCAAACTCACACTAGCATGGCTTAATTAAAATTAGTCTGCATATATTGCACTGAATGGATGCTAAATCCCCTTTAAAAATCTATAAAAAGATGATATCAAAATACAATGATAAAGCTAATTCCAAATAGAAAATGTTGGCATTAATATAACTGTTAATAATGAGACAGCAAACTAGATGCCCAAAAGCAGTCACTCACCACATGATGATTCACCTTGCTCAATGCGGTAATAGAATGTAGAACACAGCAGTACCCATACATACATTCTAGATGGAGCTCACAAGTCAAGACTGCAATACTCACAAACCAACTGTCAGGTGGTAAACACAGAAGCACGGCAATGTTAAAGACATTTGCCAGTAAAGGCAAGTAGGATTGGACATGAGAGTGTGCAGTGTCAGCCGGATCCTGGTCATGGATAAGCCGGCCGACAGCACCACTATTCAGAGCGCACAAAAAAGAACTCCCCTACCTAGGCAATGTCATCATTGCACTCGAACTGACACATTTCAATTGGAAAATGCTACTCTTTATCAGAATTTATTTCAGTGGCTCTTGATGTACTTTCCCCTCCCATACTAAAATGTTAACCCTGTTCAGCCTCTATGGTGCAGTCAACACTAATTAAAGCAAACACTCACACACAGGGAGCAAGTTGATCAAATAAAGTGCAAATTTGCCCGATGGGGAAAAGAATAAAAAGGCAAACCTCAATAAAAAGGACAACAAATTTGTAGTGTATAAATTAATACAAATATCAAACCTTTGTTAGGAGAAAAACGATTAAAAACAAGTCTAAATAAAACTATAAATCTTAATGTAGCGCACCAACCTCTCCCCAACCTGCATTTAATTAGGCTCCTCGCAGGCAGAGAGAGCCACACCGCACCACAAGCCCGTACCCTCCTTAGTCAAAGTCCTCCCCAGAATGATCTCACCTCTACTTTAGATAGATGTAAGTCCTCGTTTTCCCCAGGGATGTGAGTGTCCACACTAGCTGAAAGTCCAACTCAACATTTATTTCACACAGGATAATAAACAGCCTCTTTAAGAGCAGACAGGTTGGAGCGAAGATACAGGACAGCTTACATGTGGAGGAGGTCCAGGCACAAACGTAGCTTAACTCTTTAGACTGTTTAGGTTTCACAAACAGCTTTGGCGCACCATCTCTGCCACAGACCGTGAGGTTGGTCTCTGCCACAGACCGGGTGAATAAAGTCACTGCCACTGACTTGAAACGTAGGGTCACTGCCACTGACCTGGTGAATAGGGCCTTGCCCTATGAAGTTACTGCCACTGACTTAAAGCGAGTAGGGTCACTGCCACTGACCTGGAACCTGGAGAGTAGGGTCACTGCCACTGACCTGGTGAATAGGGCCTTGCCCTATGAAGTCACTGCCACTGACTTGAAGCGAGTAGGGTCACTGCCATTGACCTGGAAAGTAGGGTCACTGCCACTGACCTGGTGAACTTCCTTCCTAAAGTATTTGGCCCATGTCAAGGAGAAAACATCCCTCCGGAGAGTTACCAGAGGCCCTCACCGCGTCTCGGCGCTGGGTCTTCAGAAAGGTTTACCTCCCTGGCCTCCTCATCTCAGATACGGGTCCCCTCGCAAGGCGGCACCCTGGGAGTCCTCGATCCCTAGCGGATCCCAGCCGAAGGTTGCTGGGCCCCGGGCCTTCAAATAGTACCTCACCCCAGACTGAAGGTGTCTGGGATGGAACAGGAATTCCACCTCCGGGCTTAAGGCACCCGGAGACGACCCTCCTCACGCCCAGGCCGAAGGTGCCTGGGCGCGGATGAACCACGCACACCCAGACTGAAGGTGCCTGGGCGTGGACGACAACCCCTCAATGGAAGATGTCCGCCCCTTTTATACCCTCTCCCTACAGGCACAGCAGGTTCCCCGCCCCGCCGTACTACTGCCGAGAGGGGACACAAAAGGCGCAGTCCTGGATTGGTGGTTCAACCCTGGCCCATGGCGACAGCGCCACCTGTAGGCCACAGGGAACTGTGCACCAACACTATCTCCCATGAACAGAAATGGTCCATAAACCCTAACAATCAATGTGTCTGAGCCTAAGTACCACTCAGACACTACCCTTAAATTGAACACCCCGCTATATTAATAACCATAATCTCCATTTAACTCAGAATGTGCCACCATGGCAGACGGCTTGTAGTCTTTGCTTGGCAACCTCTTTTTCATAAATGAGTGATATTATGAATTTGATAGACCTAATCATTCTTGAAGACTTATCATAACCTGCAGCATTTCCAGGTTCTACTGAAAAAAACAGCACAACCTAATATTCATGCTGCAGCCAGTGTATACCTGCGTGTAAGGGCTTTCAAAACTTGGGAGACCATGAATTCTGGTCTCTCTCTTGCGCCCCTCTGACACCAGTGACCTCATTCAGCCTCACCAGGGGATTCTGAGAAAGCCAAGGATTCCAAACCTCAGGAGAATGTGCTCACTCAACCTCACGGTGGGATACTATGAAAGCTCACAGTCTCATTAGAATGTGCTCCTCCGGTAAGGCTGAGTGATGTCATCAAAGCCTGGATGGGGAGTGACTTTGTGATTTCACATGGTGGCGTGCTGCTAAATAGTGCGTCCTTGAATTTTCATGGCAAACCTTTACAAAGGACTACTAGATAACCCAATTTGCGTTAACCAGAATTGAGAAACCCTGTTCCTGTTCAAATAGGTGCCTCATCTGCTGATGAAAATTATGTTATATTCTGTGGTTGACAAGAAGAAATGCCGCGTACACACGATCAGAATTTCCAACAACAAAACCGTGTTTTTTTTTCCGTCTGATTTTTGCTCAAACTTGTCTTGGATACACACGGTCGCACAAATGTTGCTCGGAAATTCCAATGGTCAAGAACACGGAGACGTTCAACACTACGACAAGCCAAGAAAAATTAAGTACAATGATTCCGAGCATGCGTCGAATTGGTTCGGAGCATGCGCAGCATTTTTGTGCGTCGGAAATGGCTACACGCGATCGAAATTTCCGACAAGAAGTTCTTGTCGGAAAAATATAGAACCTGCTCTCAAACATTTGTTGTCGGAAATTCCGACAGCAAATGTCCAATGGACCCTACACACAGTCGGAATATCCGATCAAAGCTCACATCGAACATTTGTTGTCGGAAATTCCGATCGTGTGTATGCGGCATTAGACTTTAAAAAAAAAAAAATGCTGATGTCAAGGAACACACACACTTCATTTTATTCTGATAAAGAACCTGTACTGGTTAGGGTATAGAATTTGGACCAGAAGCAAGGTGTGCAGCAACCATTTAGAAGTAGGAATACTGAAAGGCAACAGTTGCCTCTCAAGTCTGGTTAACCTTCTGTAATTAGTCAGTCTATGTCTGCAATAGAAGGGGCTGAATTCTGGATGTCAGTAACTAACTGCAGTGTAGCTTGTAAACTCCCAAGAAGTCTCAGGAAGATGAAAGGCTGGCCATACTTTAAGCAATTTTCTTTCCTTCAATTGCTTGATTCCCCCATAAACCTCTTTCAGTATTCATGGGGGAATCTTTCCTGCTGAATTATTGTATTCTGACAGCGGGAGGTTTGCTTGCCATCAAAATACAATGATTACTGCTGCCGACTATAGCTGGTGGCACTAATCGTACGAAAAAAAAAACCCGACAACCAGCCTTGTTGAACTGGCCGAATTTCAGTCTGTGAATGGCTAGCTTAACTATATGTAAGCTGAATGTGTCTTGTTTCCCCTTCACATATAACTCTCTAGGCTTAACATAAAAGTCTCCCATGCTCCAGAATTGGGGCTTGGCTAATCAATATTTATATTGATGAGCAGAACATCCCTGGGTTGGTTTTGAGCAGGGTTAGGCGAACAATTCGGGTGCCTAATCTGAACAACACAGAAGTCAATAGGCGTTGAATATTAAAAAAACAGCTCTTCTAGGCTAATAAGCAAGGGATTGTCAACCAAATGGCATGTAGGGCAGGGCACTGCCACGGGGAACATGTACCAAAGCAAAAAATACAAAAAAATGTTCAATTGGTTGGGACTGGAGCAGTGATTTTAGTGATTTAGGTGTTTAACCACTTGCCGCCCGCTAACAGTGCATATACTGCTAGTGGGTGGCACAGACATATACTTCAAAATTCCATATATAGCAAACATATACACCGTGAGAGCAAGGTAACAAACAG
Organism: Rana muscosa; assembly: GCA_029206835.1. NCBI lineage: Eukaryota > Metazoa > Chordata > Amphibia > Anura > Ranidae > Rana > Rana muscosa. Next base: position 408,579,584 of record CM055117.1, read on the forward strand.
TCTTAAGATTATTAGTAAAGTGTATGCAGTTTCAAAAAACTCTATTGCACTTGTTCCATATGGCTTGATGCGAGGTACTTGCACCTGAATACACAGGAGGATGAAATTGATTGCGTGGAGGCTTCACCTGGAGCAGCAGCTACATAATTAATTCCCCCTTTTGACAGCAGGGACGTGAGGTGAGGTGAGTGGCTGGTGAGGCACTGGCTATTATCAGAGACAGATACACACAGGTTACATACGCCACAATCGTTAGAGCGAGAGCAATAATTCTAGCACTAGACCTCCTCTGTAACTCTAAACATATAACCTGTAAAGAAAATGAAAGTGTCGCCTATGGAGATTTAAAAGTACTAAAGTTTGGCGCCATTCCACAAGTGTGCACAATTTTAAAGTGGGACATGTTAGGTATCTGTTTACTCGCGTAACATCATCCTTCATATTATACAAAAAAATAATAATTTTTTTATTCATGAAATTGTTTTTTTCCCCAAAAATAAATGCGTTTAAAAAAATTGCTGCGCAAATACTGTGTGACATAAAATGTTGCAACGACCACCATTTTATTCCCTAGGGCAGTGATGGCGAACCTTTTTGAGCCCGAGTGCCCAAACCGCGATGCATAACCAACTTATTTCTTTCAAAGTGCCAACACAGAATTAAACCTGCCAGCGTCTCTGTACAGAGAATGGGACTGATCATCCCTCTTAATTAACCCCAAAGGACCAAAAATGTACATTTCAGCCAAATTTGCTCAGAATGCAGGGTTCAGGAATGCGTTGTGCTCAGAATACACTGTGCGACATACACTGACACTGACACATACACAGCAAAGTGATTTAAGGTAGATATTAAGTCAAAAAACATAATTTCACCCCACTCCCCCAATCATTTTTTCCCTTATAGACGCTGGGCAGGCTAGTTTTGGGCCGGCAGCATGCGGTCAGGGTGTGCACCCCCAAGCCAGGTTCTGTAAATTATGCTTTCGGTTGCTATCGGTTACCATACATTACTGCCCAGTACCATTCGGTTACTACACATTACATTACTGCCCACCATTAGGTTACTAGAGGCAGGGCCGGATTAACATAGGGGCTATTGGAGCTGCAGCTCCAGGCCCCTTCCTCAAGATAGGCCCATTTGCCCAAAAAAAAATAAAAAAATCTAAAAAAAAAAAGAAAAAAAGATCGGCTTCGAGGATTGTAGCTCGGCGACCAGGGGCCACAGAGACCCCATATTTGGGGGGTATGCAGCTGAAGACCCACCCCACCACTGGCCGAAATATGGGGCTGCTATCATTTATGGTTCCGGAGATACGGGGATGCTTGCGCAGCCTATCAGAAGCTACATACAGAGCGGCCAGTATAAATACAAGCTGACACACTCTGCAGCAGAGAGGATGAGCTCACCGTCCTTATCATAATTATTTGTATATCACTAAGGCCTCGTACACACGATCGATTTTCTCAGCAAGAACCAGCAAGAAACTTGCTGGCAGAGCTTTCTTGCCGAGTAAATCGGTCGTGTGTACGCGGCTATCGGGTTTCTCGTTGAGAAAACCGACAAGAAACCTCGACGAGAAAATAGAGAACCTGCTCTCTATTTTCTCGTCGAGATTCTCCTCGGCATGTTTCTCGACGAGAAAAGTGAGTGTGTGTACACTTACCTGTCCTCCCGGAAGCCCGCGCATGTTCGAAATGAATTTGACGCATGCGCGGTAGCTTCCTAGGCATAGATAGGGTATACCAAGATGGCGGCGACGGCATCGAATGTGACGAGCGCATGCTCGACGTAGTTGATGACGTCACCGCGTACGCTCCATTCAAAGAACCGCGGGTTCTTTGAATCGAGCGTGTGTACACTCGGCCGGGACAATTTTCTTGTCCAAGAATCTCGTCGAAAAAAACGACATGTTTTTTTCGATGAGAATCTCGGCCGTGTGTACGAGGCCTCAGACTGCTTTCACACTATGCCGCCCCGAGCGTTGGCGGTAAAATAGCGGTAAAACGCTGCTATTTTACCGTCGGATTTGCGGCACATTTCGGCCACTAGCAGGGCGCTTTTAACCCCCGCCAGCGACCGAGAAAGGGTTAAAACCGCCCCAGATGCGCCGCTACTGCGGCGTATTGCCGGCGGCATGGCGGTGCTGCCCATTGCTTTCAATGGGCAGGAGCGCATTAGGAGCGGTGAGTTCACCGCTCCTAATGCGCTCCAAAGAAGTTGCTGGCAGGACTTTTTCTGACACCCTGCCAGCGCACCGCTCCAGTGTGAATAGAGCACCTGTTTAAGGGCGGATTGCAGGCACTATTTTTAACACTATAGCGCCTGCAAAACGCCCTCAGTGTGAAAGGGGTCTTATAGTAATTAACCCCTTGCCACCCAGGCCAATTCTGACACTTCTCTCCTACATGTAAAAATCATCATTTGTTTTTTGCTAGAAAATTACTCAGAACCCTCAAACATTATATATTGTTTTAGCAGAGACCCTATGGAATAAAATGGTGGTCTTTGCAACTTTTTATGTTACACGGTATTTGCGCAGCAATTTTTCAAACCTGTTTTTTTTTTTTTTTAAAGAGACTGTTTGATTCATAAAAATAAAAAAACACTAAAGTTATCACGATTTGTTTTTGTATACTAAGCGATGCTTTAAATTTTTTTACAGGTTACATGTTGAGAGCTACAGAGGGGGTCTAGTGCTAGAATTATTGTTCTCGCTCTAACGATCGTGGTGTATGTAACCTGTGTGTATCTGGCTCTGATACTAGCCAGTGCCTACCCAGCCACTGACTAGTATCTCTCCCCAGCCTGTCCCCCCCCCCACACACCCTCTCACCTGCTGACCTGTGGATGGGGGAATCACTCCTGCAGTGTTATTGTGTTCTGCCTGCGAATACAATGATTAGTGTTGCCAACTATAGCTGGCAGCACTGATTGTTTTGGGAAAAACCTGACAGGCTGGTTGTACTCAAGTCAGATAATAGATTGACTTGTGTAAAACCAGCTAGCCCATACAAAGATCGACTATGGCTGGTCTCTGCTTAATTGGCGTAATTTCAATCCATGTATGGCCCGCTTAACCACTACGCAGCCCCTAAACATCCTTCCACAAACCTTTACATTTTTCCTTCCCAGATTCTTTCATCCTCCTCACCTGTACATACTCTCCACACTTCTCTCCTGTACATACTGCTCACTGTCATACCCTCCACACTTCTCTCCTATACATAGTGCCCACTGTCATACCCTACACACTCCTCTCCTGTACATAGTGCCCACTGTCATACACTTCTCTCCTGTACATAGTGCCCACTGTCGTACTCTCCACACTCCTCTCCTGTACATACAGCTCACTGTCATACCCTCCACACTCCTCTCCTATACATAGTGCCTACTGTCATACCCTCCACACTTCTCTCCTATACATAGTGCGCACCGTCATACCCTCCACACTCCTCTCCTGTGCATACTGCTCACTGTCATACCCTCCTCGCTCCTTCCCTATACATACTGTTCACTGTCATACCCTCCACACTTCTCTCCTATACATAGGGCCCACTGTCATACCCTCCACACCTCTATCCTGTACATACTGCCCATTGTCATATCCTCCCCACTCTTCACTGTCATACCCTCCACACTTCTCTCCTATACATAGTGCCCGCTGTCATACCCTCCACACTCCTCTCCTGTACATACTGTTCACTGTCATACCCTCCACACTTCTCTCCTATACATAGTGCCCACTGTCATACCCTCCACACCTCTATCCTGTACATACTGCCCATTGTCATATCCTCCCCACTCTTCACCGTCATACCCTCCACACTCCTTTCCTGTGCATACTGCTCACTGTCATACCCTCCACGCTCCTTCCCTATACATAGTGCCCACTGTCATACCCTACACACTCCTCTCCTGTACATAGTGCCCGCTGTCATACACTTCTCTCCTGTACATAGTGCCCACTGTCGTACTCTCCACACTCCTCTCCTGTACATACAGCTCACTGTCATACCCTCCACACTCCTCTCCTATACATAGTGCCCCCTGTCATACCCTCCACACTCCTCTCCTATACATAGTGCCCACCGTCACACCCTCCAAACTCCTCTCCTGTGCATACTGCTCACTGTCATACCCTCCACGCTCCTTCCCTATACATAGAGTCCACTGTCATACCCTCCACACTTCTCTCCTATACATAGTGCCCACCATCATACCCTCAACACTCCTCTCCTGTACATACCGCCCACTGTCATATCCTCCACACTCCTCTCCTGTACATACCGCCCACTGTCATATCCTCCACACTCCTCTCCTGTACATACCGCCCACTGTCATACCCTCCACACTCCTCTCCTGTACATACTGCTCACTGTCATACCCTCCACACTCCTCTCCTGTACATACTGCTCACTGTCATATCCTCCACACTGCTCTCCTGTACATACCGCTCACTGTCATATCCTCCACACTCCTCTCCTGTACATACCGCCCACTGTCATATCCTCCACACTCCTCTCCTGTACATACCGCCCACTGTCATACCCTCCCCACTCCTCTCCTGTACATACCGCTCACTGTCATATCCTCCACACTCCTCTCCTGTACATACCGCTCACTGTCATACCCTCCACACTCCTCTCCGGTACATACTGCCCACTGTCATACCCTCCACACTCCTCTCCTGTACATACCGCCCACTGTCATATCCTCCACACTCCTCTCCTGTACATACCGCCCACTGTCATATCCTCCACACTCCTCTCCTGTACATACCGCCCACTGTCATACCCTCCACACTCCTCTCCTGTACATACTGCCCACATTCATAAACTCCTCTATTGTACATAGTGCCCACTCTCATACCATCCACACTCCTCTCCTGTACATACTGTAACCCAACCTTACCCCCCACACTCCTCTCCTGTACATACTGCCCCCATTATACCCTCCACACCCCTCTCCTGTACATACTGCCCACTATCATACCATCCACACTCCTCTCCTGTACATACTGTAACCTAACCTTATCCTTCACACTCCTCTCCTGTACATACTGCCAACTATCTTTCTCTCCACATTTCTCTCCTGTACATACCACCCCCATCATACCCTCCACATTCCTTTCCTGTACATACTGCCCACTGTCATACTCTCCACACTGCTCTTCTGTACATACCGCCCACTGTCATACCCTCCACACTCCTCTCTGGTACATACCACCCTCTGTCATACCCTCCACACTCCTCTTCTGTACATACTGCTCACTGTCATACCCTCCACACTCCTCTCCAGTACATGCCACCCTCTGTCATACCCTCCACACTCCTCTGCTGTGCATGCTGCCCACTGTCATACCCTTCAAACTCCTCTCCTATACATAGTGCCTTCTGCCATACCCTCCACACTCCTCTCCTGTACATAGTGCCCACTGTTAGACCCTCCACATTCCTCTCCATCACCTGCACATACTTCCCAGTTTTATACCGTCCATACTCCTCCCCTAAGCCTCTTACCCACAAAAAACAGTTATTTAAAATTATACAGAATATCCTCAATGTTACCAGATCTAGAATGGGCACAATTTTGTTAGTTCAACTAAAGGAAATCTTCTCAGTCCTCATATTTGTTCTGCCCCATTATTAGTACTCATTTCATTTTGTGATTTCTCCTGTGATGTGTAGAGGAACATCGGGGATCTCAGCTACTCTACATATAGCACTGGTGAAAAAAGTGCCCCTTAAAAATATTTTTGAAATGTTGGCAACTATGCACTTAGGCACTGACCAAGGGCCACCGGGTCAGTAGGGGCCCCATGAGAGGCTCCCGGGATCCTGTGATAATAAAGCGGTAGTAAACTTCGCTAACATTACTACTTTTTAGAGGCCCTGAGGTAGGTTTTGCCATAATGTACAAGTATTCACAGCATATTAGCACATTAGGGTACATTTAAATTGTCAGACTGAGCCCTCCAGTGCTGTGATCAATCCGGCGGGTCCTGAGCGCTTCCATTTTCACCCGGTCTTCCTTCTGGGTTCTGTGCCTTCCGTCACTTGCCTTGGCCGGGCTGCGTTGATGTCATTCCCACGCATGCTCATGCGCATCCTCTCTCTCTCTCATCCCCTCTTTCTTCCTCATCCTCCCTCCCTTACCCCTCATCCCTCTCTCACTCTCTCTCTCTCTCTCTCTCTCTCTCTCTCTCTCTCTCTCTTTCTCATCCTCCCTCTCTCTCTCTAATTTAATTTGTTATAACAAAAAATTGTTTGCATATTTATTATTTATAAAAGGCCCAACAAAATCCTCAGCACCAGGCCCATGATGTTCTTAATCTGGCCCTGACTAGAGGTTGCTAAAAATTACTACCCAGTACCATTCGGTTACTACACATTACATTACTGCCCATCATTCAGTTGCTAGAGGTTACTGCACAATGATTACCTGCAATTCAGTCCCCTTCTGCAAACTGCTCAGTCCTGCTGCTGCTTTATTAATCACCACCTCCACTGCTGGCAGAAGGGTGAGGGGGGGTCTTTGATCTCCCTGCTCGTGCTGCTGACCGGAGAAGGGGGAGGGGGGACATCACAGAAAGCTTGCTCTGCCTCACTCCTTGTCAGAGTCACAGCAGCTCCGGTCCTGACAGAGGAGAAGCAGGCTCTCTAGAACATGCAGCCCCCACAGCCGTGTCTCTCCTCTGTCACAGTGTGGACAGGAGAACAAGCGAGGGTGATGGTAAGTGCAGGGAACAGAGCCGAGCAGAGGAACCTCCCGCCGGCCTCAATACAGCACAGCCACACTTTCCTCTCTGCCTGCATCTTCTTGTCAAATGTGGCGGGCTGCAGGAGGAGGGCGGGTTACAGTAATGTTGATTGGCTGAGAGGCTGTGGTGGGCTAGGCAATTATTAGAAGCGCATATCGGATCATTTCGGCAGCTGGCCGCTGATTGGTGGGTGCGGTGTGGATGAGACGGCTTCTAATATTGGATTAGCGTGCGCACGTCACCCCCGGGCGCCTATTCTTTGTCACTCCCACTCGGGCACGTCACTGCTAGCCTACAGAACTATGGGAGATGTAGTTCGCGGTGCGGTGTGGACGATTCTATTATTCACTGTGTGCTTTCCTCATTTCATGACGTGCCCACAGAGAGGGCACGCGTGCCACGGGTTCGCCATCACTGCCCTAGGGTGTCTGCTGAAACAATATATATATAATGTTTGGGGGTTCTGAGTAATTTTCTAGCAACATTTTTTTGATTTTTACACGTAGGAGAGAAGTGTCAGAATTGGCCTGGGTGGCAAGGAGTTAATTACCATAAGCAAATAATATACAAATAATTATTATATTGTGACAGCAGGAAGGTAAAGTCACCTGGTTGCATCCAGGGGGGTAGATATATTTCGCCCAGATTCAGGCTTTACGCCGACTTATACAACTAGGTGGAGAGTTGTATAAGGCTAGTGGGCTCATGGATGACTCATACCTCTAGGGAGAGGGCTGGGCGTCGTACAGACAGGGAGTTGATGAGGCCAGCTGAAGCTTGTCAGCTCATTTAGGCCTCTATAAGAACTCCCAGCTTCATTAGATGTTAGCTCATGCCTGGAACCAGACCTGTGTGGACTGTCTAGGGAGAGTGAACCCCTGTGCGGTGAGACAAAGCCTGTGTGGCTATTTGCTTGGACATTTAAAACCAGGGACTTAGGGACTAGGACAGCACTAGGCTGATCCCAGTTGTTAGTTAGGAAACCTGTATGTTTAGTCAGAGGTCAACTTGACCAGGATTTATTTTGGTTATGTTTCTTTTGCTTTGCTGTGTTTTGTCACTGTAAATAGAAAATAAACCGCACCTTTTTTTTGATTTTGAAAACCACAACCTCCGTTTGCTGGGCCTGTTTTGTGTGGGGAGCCCATCCCGGGGGTCACACACACCCGCTGCCGAGCTAACCCCCTCACAGTTGGTGGAGAACCAGTGGCAGTTTTTTTTAAGCCAGCATGGAGGAGATACTGAAGCAGCTGGCTCTAGCAAATGCCAATCAACAGCAGACAAATGCAGGTTTGCAAAGGAGCCTTGCAGCCCAGCAGCAGACAAACGCAACTTTGCAACAGAGTCTGGAGGCTCAGCAACGAGCCCAGCAGCAATCTGAGGCCCGCTTCATAGACCTGTTGCAGAAGCAAGAGCAGAGACACTTTCCACCCTAAGACCAGACCATCCCCAGGGGCGGATAAGAGGATTCCAAGGGGTGAGGGTGGAGAGAGTGAGAGGGTGGGAGCTCTACCCCAAGTTTGGCGAGAACAGCCTGGGAAATCAGCGGCTCAAGAGGCGGCAAGAAGGATCGTTTGCTACCGCTGCCGGCAAGCGGGACATATTGCAGCCAATTGCCCGGTTGTGGAGGAACCCATGCAGTGTGACTTTCTGACGGGCAGACGTCAGTCGCTGTGTGCGACAGTCGCATGCACTGCCATTCGAGGAACTGAGAAACATTTATGCAAAATGTGTGTTAATGGTAGAAATGTTGTGGTATTGCTGGATTCAGGTAGCCTTGTGACCCTGATAAAGGCTGAGTTAGTTAAAACAGAGGTCTCTGGGAATAGCAAGGTAGCTGTTATTTGTGTGCATGGGGACACCCGAGAGTATCCAGTGACTACAGTGTGTTTCGAGACCCCCAAAGGTACCCTCTCTCATCCAGTGGGCTTAGTATCTCAGTTACCGCATGACGCCATTGTGGGAAGGGATTTTCCGAAGTTCTGGGAACTGTGGGATGATCCTGAGCCCCTCACTGGTGCCCCTATGTACCAGGAATGTGATAGCCAGAACTCCCCTGAGAGTGGTGAGGACTCTCCGGAATTTCCCTTATCAGTATTGGCAGGGGAGACTCAAGAAACTGGAGAGGAGCCCACCTCCTCAGACGAAAACCTACCGTCTGTGGAGTTTTCTGATCTTGAGGTTCACAGGGAAAACTTTGCCACAGAACAGTTGAAAGACCCCGCCCTAATAAAGGCACGGGAAAACGTAGTGAAAATAGATGGCGAGTTAGTGAACCCAGATAATACCTGCACTTACCCATACTTCAGCGTAGAGAAGGACCTACTGTATCGGGTGGCAAAAAGGGCAGAAGAAACCGTTGAGCAGCTTGTGGTGCCCAAACCTTACAGGAAGTTGGTGTTGGAGTTGGCCCATGGGCACATTCTTGGAGGTCATCTGGGGACAGAGAAAACCCGAGAGAGGGTATTACAGAGATTCTATTGGCCGGGGGTGATGAAGGACGTAGAAAATTATTGTTCCTCCTGCCCTGTGTGTCAGAGGTTGGCCCCGATGCCACATTTCCGTAGCCCGCTGGTCCCTCTACCCATCATTGAGGTCCCGTTTGAGAGGATCGCCATGGATTTGGTAGGTCCTATAATCAAGTCCGCTAGGGGGCACCAGTACATATTAGTTATAATGGACTATGCCACCCGTTATCCAGAAGCGATCCCTCTCCGAAATACCTCGGCCAAAACCATAGCCAAAGAGCTATCTCTTGTTTTTAGCCGGGTGGGTATTTGTAAAGAACTGCTTACGGACCAAGGTACACCCTTTATGTCCCGGGTTATGAAAGAGCTGTGTAAATTGTTCAAAGTGACGCAATTGCGTACGTCTGTGTATCACCCCCAAACCGATGGGCTGGTTGAAAGATTCAACAAAACCCTAAAACAAATGTTGAAGAAAGTGGTGGATAGAGATGGAAAGGATTGGGACTGTTTACTTCCTTATTTGATGTTTGCTATTAGGGAGGTGCCCCAATCCTCTACGGGATTCTCCCCCTTTGAGTTACTGTATGGGAGACACCCAAGAGGGCTGTTGGATATTGCCAAGGAAACTTGGGAAAGTGAGAGTTCTCCCCACAGGAGTGTGATTGAGCATGTCGCCCTGATGCAAGATCGAATTGCACAGGTAATGCCCATCGTGAAGGAACATTTGGCCCAAGCGCAGTTGGCACAGCAGAGAGTGTACAACCGTGGAGCCAAGACCCGTACCTTTTCCCGGGGGGATAGGATATTGGTACTTGTCCCTACGGTTGAAAGTAAATTCCTTGCCAAATGGCAAGGCCCCTACGAGATAATGGAAAAAGTGAGCGAAGTGAATTACAAGGTCAGACAACCAGGAAGGCGAAAGCCCGAACAGATCTATCACGTTAATCTGTTGAAAGCCTGGAGGGATAGAGAGTCCCTAGTCGCAGACACTTGGTCACCAGCTCAAACTGGTTGCGTGATTCCTGAGGTTGGAATAGCAGCCACCTTGTCACAACCCCAACAACAGGAGGTTAAGGAGTTTGTGCTTTGCAACAAGGAGGTATTCTCTGAGCTGCCGGGACAAACACCTGGGGTAGAGCATGACATCATTACCCCGCCCGGTGAAAGGGTGAAGTTAAAACCCTATCGGATCCCAGAGGCTCGACGGGAGGCAATACGGGAGGAAGTACAGAAAATGCTGAACTTAGGGGTGATAGAGGAGTCCCAAAGTGATTGGTCTAGTCCCATCGTGTTGGTGCCTAAACCGGATGGGAGCTGGCGATTTTGTAACGATTTTCGTCAGTTGAACAAAGTTACAAAATTTGACACCTACCCCATGCCACGTATAGATGAGTTGATCGACCGGCTGGGAACAGCCCGATACATGACGACTCTTGACCTCACAAAAGGGTATTGGCAAATCCCCCTGGCCAAGTCGGCCAATGAGAAAACCGCATTTGTAACCCCAGACGGGGCGTTCCAATATAAAAGAATGCCGTTCGGGTTACAGAATGCGCCGGCCACATTCCAGCGGAAAATGGACCAGATGCTGAGGCCCCATCGGAAGTATGCTGCGGCTTACCTGGATGACGTAATTGTCCATAGCACAGATTGGGCCTCACATCTGCCAAAAGTGCAAGCAGTCCTGGACTCTGTTCGGGAAGCGGGGTTTACGGCTAACCCCAAGAAGTGTACCATTGGGCAGGAGGAGGCCAAATATCTTGGGTACACCATTGGGAGGGGAGTAATAAAACCCCAACTCAACAAAGTCGAGGCCATCCAGAGTTGGCCACGTCCCAACAGCAAGAAGCAGGTACGAGCCTTTCTGGGAATCGCTGGGTATTATCGGCGATTCATTCCCCACTTTGCTTCTAAGGCTGTGCCCCTAACCAACCTGACGAAGGGGAAAGGGTCGGTCATGATTAAATGGACCCCCGAGGCTGAGGCAGCATTCCAATTCTTGAAACAAGCCTTATGTAGCCAGCCAGTGTTGTACTCACCCGACTTCTCTAAAGACTTTGTCGTACAAAGTGATGCGTCAGATGTGGGGTTAGGAGCAGTATTGTCCCAGGTCTGGAACGGGGAAGAGCACCCAGTCATTTACCTCAGCAGGAAGTTGAAGTCCCATGAGGTAAATTACGCCACCGTTGAAAAGGAGTGTTTAGCGGTGAAGTGGGCTCTAGATTCCCTTCGGTACTACCTGCTAGGTAGGCACTTTGACATGGTTACGGATCACGCTCCGTTAAAGTGGATGGCTCAAAACAAGGAAACAAATAGAAGAGTGAATAAGTGGTTCCTGGCCCTCCAGGAATTCAACTTCACAGTAAAGCATCGCCCTGGCGTTCAAATGGGGAATGTGGATGCTTTGTCTCGAGTACATGAATGCCTGATTGCTGGTGTTCCAACCCCGAGGTTAAAACAAGAGGGGGGGGTATGTGACAGCAGGAAGGTAAAGTCACCTGGTTGCATCCAGGGGGGTAGATATATTTCGCCCAGATTCAGGCTTTACGCCGACTTATACAACTAGGTGGAGAGTTGTATAAGGCTAGTGGGCTCATGGATGACTCATACCTCTAGGGAGAGGGCTGGGCGTCGTACAGACAGGGAGTTGATGAGGCCAGCTGAAGCTTGTCAGCTCATTTAGGCCTCTATAAGAACTCCCAGCTTCATTAGATGTTAGCTCATGCCTGGAACCAGACCTGTGTGGACTGTCTAGGGAGAGTGAACCCCTGTGCGGTGAGACAAAGCCTGTGTGGCTATTTGCTTGGACATTTAAAACCAGGGACTTAGGGACTAGGACAGCACTAGGCTGATCCCAGTTGTTAGTTAGGAAACCTGTATGTTTAGTCAGAGGTCAACTTGACCAGGATTTATTTTGGTTATGTTTCTTTTGCTTTGCTGTGTTTTGTCACTGTAAATAGAAAATAAACCGCACCTTTTTTTTGATTTTGAAAACCACAACCTCCGTTTGCTGGGCCTGTTTTGTGTGGGGAGCCCATCCCGGGGGTCACACACACCCGCTGCCGAGCTAACCCCCTCACAATATATTATTTTTAAGGTAATTTACTATATTTTCAAAATCTGTACTCAAGCAGGTGGCTTAATGGACAAATTACTGAAGTTTGAAGTTATAACTTCCAACTAGTAATTTCACAGTAAATAGATAATTAATAAATTATTTTATAACATATAGCATATAAATATATGATTTAGCTTGAATATAACAGTACCTTTTCAACAGAATCAGTTTCTTCATCTTAACTGTGTGAGAAAAACATGGGATTGTGGGTAAATCTTATACCCATAAACACATGTTTAGTTAAGAGGGCTGGGCTGGAAGGGAGCATTTGTCTTTTAGACACATGCTGCTTCTATGACACTGCAGTGAGAGGCGTGCCTCCACTACAGCATTTTTATTGGACAGCTGGGACCAATGGTACTTTACCATTGGTCCAAGACTCCAAGCTGTTCATTGAGGTCAGTGCTTCTGACAAGAAGTGAGAGGCACTGTGAGCTCAACCTCTCAGTCTGCTGCAAACAGAGTGTTTAAGCTTGTATTTAAAGTTGCTGCTGTGTATTTAGCTTCTGACAGGCTGCGCAATGAGTCCCATATCTCTGGAACCATAGGTCATAGGAGCCCCAAGTGATGAGGTAGAACTTAGGCTACATAACCCCCAATTTTGGGGTCTCCGTGACCCCAGGCTGCCAAACCAAGACCCTCGAAGCTCGTTTTTGTTTATTTATTTTTTTATGTTCATGGCAGGTGAGGCTCTGCTTCACCTGCCTCCCATGACTGCAGGTCCCTGTTTGACAGTTGTCATTTCAATAAGTCTCGTTGAAAGATTTATCCCATAACTTTCTGTCTGGGGGCACAGACGGCAATAAAAACCTAATGGGTTATAATCCTTCCCCACTCTATCCAAGAAATGGCTATACATAGACTTTGAGAATTTTTTTTAAATAAAACATAATTAGTTCATACTATATACCAGTGGCGGCTGGTGCTCAAAATTTTTGGGGGGGCGCAAACAAACTGAAAAAAAAAAAAATCAATTGCCGCCACTGTGCCCATTAAACGCAGCCACTGTGCCCAAACGCCACCAGTTTGCCCCCTCAAATACAGCCAGTTTGTTTCCATATACAGCCAGTTTGTTTCCATATACAGCCAGTTTGTCCCCATATACAGCCAGTGTGCCCCCATATATATATAACCAGTGTGCCCCCATATATACAGCCAGTGTGCCCCCCATATACAACCAGTGTGCCCCCATATACAGCCAGTGTGCTCCCATATACAGCCAGTTTGTCCCCATATATAGCCAGTGTGCCCCCATATATATAGCCAGTGTGCCCCCATATACAGCCAGTGTGCCCCCATATACAGCCAGTGTGCCCCATATATATAGCCAGTGTGCCCCCATATACAGCCAGTTTGTCCCCATATATATAGCCAGTGTGTCCCCATATATATAGCCAGTGTGCCCCCATATACAGCCAGTGTGCCCCCATATACAGCCAGTGTGCCCCCATATACAGCCAGTTTGTCCCCATATATATAGCCAGTGTCCCCCCATATATATAGCCAGTGTGCCCCCATATACAGCCAGTGTGCCCCCATATACAGCCAGTGTGCCCCCCATATTCAGCCAGTTTGTCCCCCATATACAGCCAGTTCCCCCCAAATGCAGCCAGCGTGTCCCCATATACAGCCAGTTCCCCCCATATTCAGCCAGTTTGTCCCCCATATACAGCCAGTTCCCCCCAAATGCAGCCAGCGTGTCCCCCATATACAGCCAGTTCCCCCCATATTCAGCCAGTTTGTCCCCCATATACAGCCAGTTCCCCCCATATTCAGCCAGTGTGTCCCCCATATACAGCCAGATCCCCCCAAATGCAGCCAGTTTGTCCCGCATATACAGCCAGTTCCCCCCAAATGCAGCCAGCGTGTCCCCCATATACAGCCAGTTCCCCCCATATTCAGCCAGTTTGTCCCCCAAATGCAGCCAGTTCCCCCCATATTCAGCCAGCGTGTCCCCCATATACAGCCAGTTCCCCCCAAATGCAGCCAGTTTGTCCCCCAAATGCAGCCTGTTCCCCCCCCCCCCAGCCCTGCACTTACCTTCCTCGGTCCGCGCCGTCCTCGATGTGTTCTCCCGCCCTCGATGTCGCTTCAGCAAATCAGGTTACCGGTAACCAGATCCGGTGAACCTGATTGGCTGAAACCTCCACACAGTCTTCTCCAAGGAACGCACCCCCGTGCGTACCTGGGAGGAGTTTTTGGAAGCCGAATACAGCGTGAGAGCTGTATTCGGAAAGCCTATCAGAGCCGCTGGCTCTGATAGACACTTCCAGAACACACCCACCGCCGGCCGCCGCTCTAATTCATATGGCCGGCGCTCACCAGGAGGCCGGCCATATGAATAGTGGGCAGCGCGGCAGCGGTGACAATACACAGATTCATGCAATGCATGAATCTGTGTATTGACTTTCAGTGGCGGTGCGGGAGCGAGAGGGGGCGGCGCTCCGGCGCCTTCTCTGGACGCACCGCCACTGCTATATACTGTATGTAGAATGAAGCATATTTAATTTCCAATTACACATGGCAAAAACCTAAAAAAGATCTATTAATCCCCTTATACTAAATGTATTATTATTTTTTAATGTCCTCATCCTCAACATTTTCTAATGTTCTACATCAGTTAAACATTTCAAAGGAAGATAATAATTTTTCAGGGGGGTACAATACAGACTGTCTAAAGCAGGGGTCTCAAACTGGCGGCCCTCCAGCTGTTGTGAAACTATTAGTCCCATGAGGCATTGCAAGGCTGACAGTTACAAGCATGACTCCCACAGGCAGAGGCATGATGGGACTTGTAGTTTTGCCACAGCTGGAGGGCCACCAGTTTGAGACCCCTGGTCTAAAGCCAGTCATACACAGATCAGTTTCAGCTGATTCAGCAGGGACTGGCTGAATTTCGATCCATGTATGGGCAGGAAAGATCTACCGATCCACTTCTGTGCAGCTGCCCTGTTGGATTTTCCCCACTCAATCAGATCTACAGGCAATAGCCTGCAACACTGATCTGTGTATTCTGATAGGAGGGAAGTCTCCTTGCTGTCAGAATACAATAGCTCAGCAGGGAGGATTTCCCCATCCACATTGAGTGACTGGTGGATGGGGTAATCGGGTCAGTTTTTTTTTGTTCAACCCACTGGTTGAATGAAAAAAACTGACTTATCTACGGGCTGCTTAAGACTAACTTGTAAATATGTACACCTTTATACCAAGCTCAATGTAAATCAGTTCTAATGATATTTGATGGATTGTACAATCTTATGTAAATAATAAATTATACAAAAATAACGCAAGTTTACTACAATCATATTTATATAACACCATAATACTTACCATCATCTGGAGCATTTTCATCCCATACAGACCACATCTGAACGCTGAAGAAGGGTGTCCAGCATATGATATATGAAATTACAATGACAAAAGTCATCTTCACAGTTCTGATCTTGGCTCTGGAAATTGTTTGTATGCTGCTTACTCTAGAAGGCATCACTTGTCTCTGTCTTGATGTCTGAATCTTTCCTTTCAGGTTCTTGCAGATCTCACAGCAAATTAAACTGTAACATACTACAAGGATTCCAACGGGCACGGCAAATAAAGAAATGGTGGTCCATGTAATGTAAGCTTTAGCACCCCATGGATATCTAAAGTCAGCCCAGCAATCTACAATTCCTATGTGCTGTTCAATTTCTTTTAGAGAGAAAATGAAAATCTGAGGAAGACTTAAAAGGCTACTGATAATCCATGTAATCCCAATCATGATATAAGCATGTTGTGTTGGCTGTTGCAAAGTCTTTAGTGGATGACATACTGCAATGTACCTGTCTATAGTCATCATCATCAGCATGTAAGTAGATGCAAACATGCTCATAACTTGAGTATATTTCACAGCCCTACAAAAAAAATCAGAACCAATGAATCGAAAAGTAATATCCCAGATCAACTGGGGTAAGATCTGAAAAAGGGCTACTGCCAAGTCAGTGATGGCAAGATGAACAATAAAGAGATGCATCCTGGTCATCTTCTTCACTCTTCTGTATATAGCAAATATTACTCCTACATTTCCTAGCATTGTGATGGCTAAAATAATACTTAAGACTGCCACTTCAGCTTTAGCTAGATCTTCATCTCTCAAGTCTGAGGAATTCACAATATTGTACAATTTCACAGATGAATACAGAGGATAACGGTCCAAATCCAAAGCAGTACTGTTATAATTAGAACTCATACTTACTTCCTGTAAGCAATAGAGCAGAGTTATGCAGAGTTGTAGTATATTTTCC
This sequence comes from Rana muscosa, assembly GCA_029206835.1. Classification (NCBI taxonomy): domain Eukaryota; kingdom Metazoa; phylum Chordata; class Amphibia; order Anura; family Ranidae; genus Rana; species Rana muscosa. The sequence continues at coordinate 408,596,213 of CM055117.1, forward strand.
AAAATGCCTACAAACAACAGTTCAGTTGTGGTCCAAATTGAGAGACATTATTGCACATTATACAGTAAAATGGATAGTTCTGATGAATGTATAGTTTCCATTAATGTATCAATATTTTGTAGTGTTCCTTACTGATATGTCTTTGCAAAGTTGACTTGAAAGATTTGATATGTATGTCCAGTTATAGACTGATGTCAAGGTACATGGGTGTATTTGTTTTTCAATTGCTGGTAATACACAAAGGTGACTGATACTTGTTCAACAAACAGAAGAATCAGTGGCAGTCCATCCTTTTCGAAGAGAACAAAATCAGCAGAGTATTGAAGTGCAGGTGCAGGTCTAAAGCACAACCCAAGTAACCATACCTATATTAATTTACTTCTGTCTGCTCTCGGTCCCCACCTCTGACATCATGAAATCAAATTATGTAAGAGTCTATGGAAACACCAATCAGGAAGAGAGCAGAGAATTCAATACAGAGTTATGAGAACACAATGGAATACACGTTCACTTCCAATTTACTTAAAACAGATAATGGTGTTTTATAACTTCTAACCCACTTATTTAAACATAGCAAATTTATTTTTATGAAGTTTTTTTCTTTGCATGTTTAACATTTAGGTATCCTTTATAAAAATAAAAATAAATATTATAAAGGGCATTACATATGAATATATCATATTGACCACAATATCAGCCAAAAATATGGCAAGTTCTAAGCAAAGTCAGTAGCTTTCTTGTGCCTCAGGTGACAGCTGTGCTAGAAAACAGGGTTCATAGAGAATAAACAAATGCATACATTGCAGAGGGAGCCACAAGGGAAAAGCACACTGCTCCCTCAATTTCTTAATTTTTATTTTTGCAGCTGGGGTAAATAGAGGCACATTTGAAATCATATTTAGGACCTTAATTACCTGCTGGTGGCACTGTAGTTCCCAGAGCTGAAGGACACAGTTCCCGTGGCCACCAGCATGTGTCCCCCAGCAATTTGGATTTAGGTTTAGGCTAGGTTCACACTGCTGCGAATTCTATTGCGAATTTGAGCCGTTGTGATTTCTCAAATTCGCAAGTCATTTAAATTACATAGTTTAACATTAGTGCCATTCACACATAATTTGCGAATATAAGCTGCGGGAAAAAAGGGTCCTGTGCGAGTTTGATCCGTGTGCGATGCAAATTCAGCTCTATAGACTGGCAATCCCTGAAATCACAGCCGCGAACCGCGGCAAATTCGCGGCAAAATCGCAGCCGCAAAATCGCGGTAAAATCGCATGATTTTGAATTCGCAGCAGTGTGAACCTAGCCATAAAAAGAAATATGCCACGATTACATCATCAGCAGGCAGGGCTGGACTGGGACAAAAATTTGGCCCTGAACTTCATCCAGACTGGCCCACTTTAACTTTGCGAACACGCACAAAAACAGTATATAAACTATACACGGTACAAGAGATGGTCAGAGACTACAGACATACTACAGGAGATGGTCAGAGACTGCAGACATGCTACAGGAGATGGTCAGAGACTGCAGACATACTACAGGAGATGGTCAGAGACTGCAGACATACTACAGGAGATGGTGAGAGACTGCGAACATACTACAGGAGATGGTCAGAGACTGCGGACATATTACAGGAGATGGTCAGAGACTGCGGACATAGTACAGGAGATGGTCAGAGACTGCGGATATAGTACAGGAGATGGTCAGAGACTGCGGACATAGTACAGGAGATGGTCAGAGACTGCGGACATAGTACAGAAGATGGTCAGAGACTGCATACATAGTACAGGAGATGATCAGAGACTGCGGACATAGTACAGGAGATGGTCAGAGACTGCGGACATAGTATAGGAGATGGTCAGAGACTGCGGACATACTGTAGTACAGGAGATGGTCAGAGACATAGTACAGGAATGGTCAGAGACTGCGGACATAGTACAGGAGATGGTCAGAGACTGCAGACATGGTACAGAAGATGGTCAGAGACTGTGGATATGGTACAGGAGATGGTCAGAGACTGCAAACACATTACAGGAGATGGTCAGAGACTATGGACATGGTACAGGAGATGGTCAGAGACTGGGGACATGGTACAGGAGACGGTCAGAGACTGCAGACACATTACAGGAGATGGTCAGTGACTGGGGACATGGTACAGGAGATGGTCAGAGACTGGGGACATGGTACAGGAGATGGTCAGAGACAAGGGACATGGTACAAGAGATGGTCAGAGACTGCAGACACATTACAGGAGATGGTCAGAGACTGAAGACATGGTACAGGAGATGATCAGAGACTGCGGACATAGTACATGAGATGGTCAGAGACTGCGGACATAGTACAGGAGATGGTCAGAGACTGCAGACATAGTACAGGAGATGGTCAGAGACTGCAGACATAGTACAGGAGATGGTTAGAGACTGCGGACATAGTACAGGACATGGTCAGAGACTGCGTTTATGGCTGACTTAGTGTAACATTGTATAATATGGCAGGGTTGCTGCACTCCATTTAAACCAGCTCTGCAAAGATCAAGTTTGTAATCTTCCTTTGAAAGTACACCCATGTGAGAGAAGACAACAGCACATCCAATTTCCAAAATACAAATTGTCTTACAAACAGTGATCCGGTCAGTATTAGTGGAGGGCAGTAAACAGTTAATTGGTCTGTGAAGCTTCTAGCCTGACCTAGCAGTTAATCCTTCCAGAAAACATCACACAAACCGTGTAGCACACACAGAGCTCTGGCTAAATAAATGAAATGGTTAACAGCCAGCCATGTGTCACACTGTCACTGGACACAGAATGCCAAAATGAGAGGGAGGGAGAGAGAGGGGGAGAGGGGACTAATCGGTAACCTGCACACTGCCTAGATTTCTGGAAGACACTGCAGCCAGTGTACATGTGAGATCATGATGTGACATTTCTCCCGAGTCCTGACGATCTGTGTGCTGCAGGACTGTCTATCCTGTAGCTGTGGTCACACCTTCTTGTATCTCATTGGCTTCAGATACTTTGTGTTTCTCCTTCCTCGCACCCCCATTCAGCCCCGCTCCAGCACCCGTGTAGTTACACTGCCTGCTGACTGGCTGTGGATGTGTGGGAGGAGCAGAGCAAGTCCTCGCTTATGCAGTACTCTCATAAGCAGCGGTCAGCGGAGCGCAGAGACTAAGGGCTGTCACTGAAAATTGGCCCACTGAGCCATCGGCCCACCGGGAAACTCCCGGTAGTCCCGATGGCCAGTCCATCCCTGTCAGCAGGTGAAGGGAAAGTACAGAATGTTTTTTGTAGATTAGGGAAGCCCTATTGTAATCGTTAGGTGCAACAGGAGACAACAGATTTTTTTCACAAGAAGCCTTTAATCAGTGAGAAGACAATATAAAAAAAATGACAAACAATTGTTGTTCTTTCAGCTTTGCATCCCTCAACTAGTGAGTTCAACCATCTAACCTCCAGTGAAGAGAAATCATTCATCACTCATCTCTACATACGAGTGTTAGGACACAAGCCTCTTTTCACAATTGAGGACAAAGAGTGCTTCCATTAAGGAAAAGCTCTTATCTCTCAATCAATTACAAGTTTGTACCCTTGTACTATTTCCCCAGACAATATGGTTTCCCAAGACAGGAGACCCCTGTAGGATGTACATTCTTTTTTTAGGGCAATACATTGCACAGAAAGGGCTTACACAGAATAACCATTTTCTCAGAAGCTCCTATTCTCAGCCAGTTCCCCCGATGAGGGGGGAGGTTATCTTCAGCACCTATCTTTCCCTACTCAAAACAGCATTCTTTCCCTTAATCCAGTTCCCACTTAAAGTGATTGTTATTTTTATAGAAAAAAAAATAGACTTTACAAACATGTTATACTTGCCTGCTCTGTGTAATGGTTTTGCACAGAGCAGCCTGTATCCTCCTCTTCTCTGGTCCCTGGCTGGAGCTCCTGACCCCTCCCTCCTGTTGAGTACCCCCACAGCAAGCAGCTTGCTATGGGGGCACCCGAGCCGAGCCGCAGCTCCGTGTATCTATTCAGACACGGAGCCGTGGTTCAGCCCCGCCCCCTCTCTCTCCTCATTGGCTAACTGAGTTTTATTGACAACAGCGGTAGTCAATGGCGCTGGTGCTGCGTCTCAGCCAATCAGGATGGCCGAGGCACTCATGGACATCGCTGGATCGAGAGGGGGCTCAGGTAAGTATTAGGGTGGTTGAGGGGGGCTGCAACACATAGAAGGCTTTTTATCTTAATGCATAAAATGCATTAAGATAAAAAGCCTTCTGTCAGGGCTGGGCTCAGCCCTCCCTTTCCAAGGCTCAGCTGTCAGTTGCCAGCACTCATCATTTCACAGTGCCTCACCTGGTGACCATTTCCTGCTCGTCAGCCAGCCCCTTCTGGCTATTAAAACTGCCTGGTCCTTAATTCTCCCCAGTAAAGTAACTGTCCACACCAACTGAGAATCCAACCTTTGTAATTATTTCACCACGGATAACAAATAGTCTCTATGAGAGCAGACAGGTTGATACGAGACACAGGTCAGATAAGGTGGGAGGAGGTCCAGGCACAAACTCAATTCAGGTTTCTCTTACTGTTCTGCTTTCACGAACAGATTTGGACGCACGGTCTCTGCCACAGACCTGGTGAATATGAAAAGTCACTGCCACTGACTTGTTGAAGTTGGTTACTGCCACTGACCTGGTGAACAGGGCCTTGCCCTATTTGGTCACTGCCACTGACCTGGTGTGCGTAGAGTCACTGCCACTATGACCTACAGAACATGCACTTCCTTCTTGGAGAAACTTGGCCCTTGTTAAGGAGAAGAACCTCCCTCCGGAGAGTTACCAGAGGCCCCCACTGTCACCACGACTCTGCGCTGGGTCTTCAGAAGGGGTCACCTCCCTGGCCTCCTCAATCCTGGATACGGGTCCCCTCGCAAGGCGGCACCCTGGGAGCCCTCAATCCCCGGTGGAACCCAGCCGAAGGTGCTGAGCTCCGGGCCTCAAAAATAGTACCTTACCCCAGACCGAAGGTGTCTGGGATGGAACAGGAACTCAGCCTCCGGGCCTAGGGCACCCGGAGACGACACACGCACCACCCAGGCTGAAGGTGCCTGGGCACAAACCCCACTGGAAGATGGCTGCCCCTTTTTATACCCTCTCCCGAAAGGCACAGCAGGTTCCCCGCCCCGCCATACTGCTGCCGAGAGGGGACAAGAAAAGGCACAACCTTGTATCAGTGGTTCAACCCTGGCCCACGGCAACAGCGCCACCTGCAGGCCACAGGGAACAGCACACCAACACTATCTCCCAATGACAGAAATGGTCCAAGAAAACTAACAATTAGTATATCTGAGCCTAACTACCACTCAGATACTCCCCTTAAATATAGCACCCCGCTACACATCCCCCTCACTTGATGGACACTGGTCCCCAGTGTCTGGAACCAACCTATGCCTCTCAGGCCTGAGTCAGCATAAGCCTGATCTAGAGACAGACTACCAAAAGAAATGGAATTTTTTTTTACATTTTTTTTTAAACTGTTTGTTTGTGCCGGAACCTAACACAGGAAAGAAAAGGGAAACACAGAAGGGAAAATAGAAATACACATGTGCATAGGGGAAAAAAACATTTTGAGGTCACATAAAATTTTCAATAAAATTTACATTTCCCTTCCGCTCCAATAGCTAAGACCCACCCCATACTCAGCAGTCTTGCTTGGCGTTCACCTGCAGGGAAGAGAAAAACACATCTAAAATAACATTAGTTGGAATGAAAAGATCCCTCCCTAGAGAAGAATCCCTTCCTTCCAATAATTAACTGCATCACATAATCAGTAAGGCAATAGTTACGCAACACCGCCACCTAGTGGTAGTGCCAACGTCAGAACACTCATCCCAAAAGAAACTTTTCTTCTGTACCGGGGGGTAAAACGTCCTTTTCTTCTGTACTGTGGCCCTGAACTATCTACTCCCAAAGTCCTTGAATCTTTGCGGTGGGGAGAACAACAAAACAGCAACAGCTCCCGCTCCTCCAAAGAGTAGGCTACCCTTTAACTTAGGGCAAAGAGTTCCTGGGCTTTAAAAAGAGAATGTACTCAAGAAAAAAACAAAGAGTCTTGTCTCTCATAAGTAATAATGTGGGTCAGGCAATACCAGCAGCTTCCAATGTTTGTCAAACGTGTCTATTTGGTACTCAACATTGTCCTTGTCCTTCCTACAAATGAGTACCTTGTCTGCATAGATGTGCCGACCCAACATCCAGACAGCCTTACAGTCCTTAAAACTCTGAGTGGCCGCGGGCGAACATGAGAGGTATCTCCTGGCCTGGGGTACTTTGATATGTGTCCACACAAAGTCCTCATACCACCGGTGTCTACAGGCCTCCACTTCGAACAAAAGTTCCTTTGGTAGGTACGGGTATTCCCACCCATACTCGCTGGCAACTCTTTGATTGAAAAGTCTCTGTAAACGGGACAGTGGTGGCATGGTAGCGCGGTCTCCCGCGCCAGGCAAGACGATGGCATTAGGGTGCCGAGGTACTTTAACTACCTCCGGACCAGTTGCAGGGGCCCGCAGTGACATCCGACTTGTCTCGGCTGTTGAAGCAGGTGCCTCCAATGATGGAGGGGCAAGCAAGGGGACAGATCCCTCCTCAGGCTCGGAAGCCACCACCCGGGGTGTATTTTCCCCAATGGACATGGGTGGGTCCCTAGCACCACGGGACAAGGACAGGGGCATCTTATCCCATCCCTTTCTCTCGAACAGTTCATCAATGGCGGTGTCATCACCCGCATCAGAGCTGGACTCCAGATCGGAGGTGTCATATTCCTCCGCAGGAAGGTAACTCCTGGCACAGGACAAATCACCTCCTCTAGCTGATTCACTGACATGTGAATCCCCAGGGCTAGGGGCCTTTAACAGAGTCTCTTCCCCCGGCTTACCTCGGCTTGAAGAAGAACCAGGACGTCTGGGACTTTTCCCTTCGGATGCATTCGTCCCGAGTAAGCGCTGGGGAGTTGCTCCACCACGGCCGCGGGAAGCTGTCACAAACCCAATCTACCTCTTGGGCGGTGGGAGAAAGGACTCTGTACTAACCGAAGCAGCATCCTCTGGTCTCTCACTCGCTATAACAAGCTCCTCTGTGACTTCCTCCGAAGACCCGTCAGTGTGCGCAGGGGTGGCTGTGCAAGCTCTGATTCCTCCTTCTGGAGTGGTGGCGCCTGTAAGGCAATTGAGGTGGAAGGCCCGAGGCTTTTCCGTAGGTTGCTCAACCTCAAATAGGAACTCCTTACAGTTCTCGCATCACCCGAATGGCTTTAGATGAACCACCAGTCCCGAGCAGCCGGGACAAATCACTCCGAGGGCCTCCACATCTTTACACACGTAGAGGGCAAATCGTCCCTGGGGCTTGAGCCGAATCCCCGTATCCGTTAACGAAGCAGCGAATGAAGTCATCTTCATGGTAGTAGTAACCGGAACCCATGAGGCATGAAACGCCATGTTGTCTATCCGCTGCTCCATTGCGCACTGACCTTTTCGCGCCAAAGTCCCCACGTGCAACTCCACACATGGCCAGACTCCTCCCAACTCCTGCACCGTTCGCGGGCTTTCTGAATAGGCACGCCCACGAACTACGCAGTTAGGGTTCTCCTCGTGGCGCAGTTCACACTATGGCCGACCTCCACAGAGCTTCACTGGGGAATAAAGTTCAACTTCTGGGGGATTTTCACACTTTGCAAACGCAGACACATCCCGGACTTGAGCCCCCACGTCTAGCGCACTCACCCCAGACTTTACCTGCTTTTATTTCTTTACTTGGCTCCTCCGCAGGAAAAGAATGAGGCACACTGCACCAGCAGCCGTACCCTCCTGGATGAGGAGGTTGACTTTGTGTGGGATCATATAAAAGTACCAAGAGGCTACAGGTTTTTCAAGTGTTCAGCTGAAATGACAACCCGTTATAAAGGCTGCCGCAAAGACTGGGCTTATGGTCGGCACATCCATGCGGACCGTGTGGTAATCTGCAGCAAGGACAGAGAAGATGCTGTTTATTTCATAGAGACTTTGGACAGACAGTGGAAAACTCTTGTCCTCCCTGATCCCAAGTATTACCTCTAAAGTGGGAACTTGTGTTTTTTTTATTATTCCACTTCAGGGAAACTGCCTTGAACTATTGACTTGGCCCTCTGCTCAAAGGGGGAACTTACTCTATAGAGGAATCGGAGAACTGTTTTTTTTTCTCCCCTCTTCAGTCCCGCAGAAAAGGAAGGTTTTTTTTTGCTTTTGTTTTAAAAAAAAAAAAAAGGAAAGAAAGAGAAAACTGGACACTGGGTAAGTTAGTCAAGGCCAAAGCAGGAAGCCACCGTGATCAAGAAGGAAGGTTCCTGTGTGTTAAAACATGCCTATGCGCATCAAATTACAGTGTAGTGATGTGTGCTGCCACTAGGTGGTGGTGTTCTGCAGAAATGTATGCTGCAGAAGCCAATCATTCTTTCTAGGAGGAATGGTTCGCTTCTGGTTTTCTAGGAGTTAGGATGTGTTTATTGTGTGTTTGTTTTCTCCCTCTGCAGGCGATCGGCCATCAACTCTACCGGAGAATGGGTGGGGAACATATGATAGGATTGTGGGAGGGATTGTATATTAAAAATATATATATATATATATGTGTGTAATGTATATTGCTATATTCTTCTTTCTTTTCCTTCTCCTCTTTGCTCTGTTTCCAAAATTTTATTCAGGCACCGAACCAATTTATTGTACATTGTTCTGGAAAAGACCAGAACCTATTCAGGATTGAATGGGGTCTTCTGATCTCTTCCAGCCACCGGGGACAGTGGCCCTTTAAGGGGGGTATATGTAGCGGACTCCTAAAATTAGGGGGTCACTATGCCCAAATATAAGGGACAGCCTGGGCTATAGTTTGGCCCAGGCTTTCTAATTTAATTCTGGACTCTGCTCTGCTGTGGTGTTGTGTGGTGTGCAGTTCCCCTTCGGCCTGTGGGTGGCGCTGTTGCCCGGGCCTGGGGTAGAACCTCAGGTGACACAGTGGCGTGATTGGATGTTCTCTCTCGGCTGCCGTGCGGTGGGCGGGGTTTCGCCTGCTGTGCATGACTGTGAGAGGGATCTATCCGGGTGAGCTAAACCCACTCAGGATCGAGTGGCGACGAGTGATTCGGGTGTTGTGTGCCTGGATCTACCTCCTCTCTTCGCTAGCTTATTTCTCTCTTCAATTTCCTGTTAACTTATGCAAAGGAAAATAAACTCTTTTTTGGAGTTAAAGTCGTGTGGACATTGGCCTTCTTGGGGAAGAATGTAGACTTTTCCTTATAATCTAGGGACGAGAACCAGTGGAAAGAGGTAACTCGCTTCAGGACCCAAATCTGTGAACACCGCCTGACCTCTAATAAGGAGGACACGGGCTTGTGGCATGGTGTGTCCTATCCCCGCAGGTGAAGGTAAGCGGGGGCAAAAGGATGGGTGTGCTACATACATATTAAGGTTTTTCTCTTATTTAGGATACTGAGAAAAAACTTTATAGAAGAAAGCTATACTTTTATGTTTTACAGGTTTGTTAATGGTGAGGTGTGACCAAATTAAGGATGGAACTTCAAAATCTGGATGTGGATTAAAGCTTTGCAGATGGTTAAGCTTATTTAACTTAGCATCAATCGTGGCTTTGTATTCTGAGGGAAGGTGTACGTAAAAGTAATCCATTTGTTCATCGAGAGTCGGCCTCTACAGTAGTCAAGGGCTCTGAGTGGTATAGGTATCTTTTGTAAATGCCCTAGAGCATGAAAGTTTGAGACAAGAAACTTCAATGCTAACAGGGTAGCTTTAATGGAAAGCAATTTAGAAACTATGACCTTAGGGAATATCATGTAAGCCACTGACAGGGCAAATAAATAATTTCCCTTGGTGATTTCTCTTTCAATGGATAACCACAGCTTGTCATCATTTGGGAAGAACCAGTAATTAATTTGATCCAAAAGTGTTGTGTAGTCGTATTTATGCATATCAGGTAAGTTCATACCCCCTTTGTTTTTAGAAATGTTAAAATAGAGAAAGCTACCATTGTTTTTTTGTTATTCCAGACCAGGTTTCTCAATTTAGTATTTAGAAAATTAAAAAAGCTTGAAGTTATTGGAATAGGTATGGATCTAAAAAGGTAGAGTATCTTGGGTAGGGTTTGCATTTTATTTAAATGCTGCAATTTTGCCTATCCAGGATAGGTGCGTTTGTTTTATATTTTTAAAATCTTTAGAAATCAAGTCTAATAACTTAGGAAAATTAGCTGCATAAAGTTTTTTTGCTGGAAATGTAAGGTTGATACCTAGATCGGTGAACGAAGATGCATCCCAATTATAATTATATTTTTCTTTGAGGATGGTAAAGGTATTGTTAGATATATTCATAGGTAGGGCAAAGCTTTTCCTATTGTTAATTTTGTAATAAGATACTTTACTAAAGGAGTTAAGTACTGATTGTAGCACGTGCAGGGATTTGTTGGGATTACGGTAGATAAAGATAGAATGATGTCATCGGCAAATAGCCCAATTTTATGTATTCTATCACCTATCTTTATTCCTGAAATATTTTCATTGGACCTAATGGTTTCTGCTAAGGGTTCAATTACCAAAGAAAATATAATGGATGAGAGTGGGCAACCCTGTCTGGTGCTGTTCGGGAGGTTAAAAGTCTTAGACAACATTCCCGAGGTGGAAACTTTTGCTGATGGTTGTGTATAAAGTAGCATAATTGCTTCATGGATAAATCCTGAAAATCCAAACTTCTCAAGAGTCCTGGAGATATAGTTCCAATGCACTCTATGGAATGCCTTCTCTGCGTCCAGACCTAGGAGCAGAGAAGGCGTTCGTGTGTTCTCAACGTAGTTAATCAAATTGATTATCCTTCTCGTGCTGTCCGGGGCTTGACGAATCTTAACAAAGCCTACTTGGTCAGAGTCGACCAGGTAAGGGGTTATTTCTAACAAACGATTGGCCAATATTTTGGCATAAATTTTAATGTCCGAATTGAGCAACGAGATTGGTCGATAGTTTAAAGGAGATGTCAAGTCTTTGTTAGGTTTCGGGAGAGTAATTATTACCACTTCTAATAGTTATTTCGGGCAACATTTGGCTGTAGCTATGCAATTAAACAGGTTTGTTAAGTGCGGAGTTAAAATATTAATGAATGTTTTGTAATATTCTTTGGATAGACCGTCATTACCTGGTGATTTATGCAGCGGAAGGTCTTTTATAACTTTCTGGGTTTCCAATAACGCTATGGGTTGATTTAGTGCGCCAAGTGTATTAGAGTCAATTTTGGGTAAGTTCACTTTGTCTAAGAATACTGTAATGTCTTTTAATGTTGGTTGGATAGTATCCTTGTCATTTTTTAAGTTGTATAAATCTCGATAATAATCTGAGAAAGCATCTGCTATTTCTTGTGGGTTTATTAATGCTTTCCCAGATTTATGATGAATTAGTCTATCAATTTTTTGTGTTCTTTGGCGGTGACGTGGTACAGAGGTCATCAATTTGCCTGCCCTATTATTTTGGGAGTAATAATTCAATTTCAGTCGTTTGAGGTATTTGTCATGGTTAGTTAATAAAGTTGACCTAAGCTCATTCCTTTTGTAGTTGAGTTTTTGTAATAAGTTAGAATTATCTGGAGATTGTTTATGTTCTTTTTCAAGACTAGATATATCTTTTAAAAGGGTATTAACAAATTTTAGCCTTTCTCTTTTATCCCTAGATGCCATCTGGATAAGGATACCCCTAATAAAAGCTTTGTGAGTACAACACAGATTTGTAGTGGATGTAGAGCCATTATCATTAAAATCAAAGAATTCTGTCAATTTGTACTTCATTGCAGACACGTATCTGTTTTGAGAGAATAGAAATGTATTATTCTTCTAATGTGTAGACGTTGGGCCTTGTTGGCCTGTCGTAATAGATAAAGAAAAACAGATAGATAAAAACGTGTAGTGTTTTTCAGTGGTATGCAAACACCTCCATAGATCGTATAAATCTTCCTCAGCGAAAATATTACCACGACTCAATCTTTTTGTGCGGTCTCTTTTAATAGTATCTACCTTAGGATCCATCGGGGCATTAAAGTCTTTGCAGATGATAATATGCCCTTTCTGTATTTTCCGTACCTCTCTCAACAGCTTACGGATTAATTTTTGTTGATGCTTGTTAGGAGCGTAAATGTTGGCTATTGTGTAAGTAACATTGTCTATATTAGCAACTAGAATTATATACCGACCATGGTCATCTATTACTGAATCCAAAAGGTGGAATGAGACTGTCCTTTTGATTGCCGTTATAACACCTTTCTTCTTTTTGAGGTTGTTAGAGCAGAAGTTATGTGGCAAAAGACGATGCAAAAATTTAGGTGCTTTATCCTTCGCAAAATGCGACTCTTGTACACATATGTCACTCTGAAGTTTGATAGCATTAGTCCAGAGAGATTTTCTTTTATGAGGACTGTTAAGCCCGTTGGTGTTCAGAGAATTTTTTTTAAGTTGCAACATTTTTTAAGGTGTTGATGATAAGTAGCAGCGACATCCTATTGTGGATAAGCCAAGATATATAATGATCATGTTCCTGAGTGGAGAGACCAACCTTGAAGGAAAAAAGATAGATTCTCATAGAATGTATGAGTAATTTTGAAATCCTGTTAAAAAAAAAATAAGGAGACAAAAATAGAAACAATCATAAAAATTCAGAACGTTGAAGAAAAACTTTGAGTCGCCATGCAACTGTAGGGTGCACCAATGTGCACTTATAGATAGGGGAAAATTTACCATTTCCTTCTGGGGTAAAAGTTTCCCTGAGAACAGATAGGTTTGAGGGTTTAGCAATATAAGCAGTGAACCGTAGTAATCCAATGAGTTTAGGCATGACCAAGGTGCTCTTCTTGTGCGATTTATACTGCAGATTATTTGCTCTGTGAGTTATCTTCATCCATAGGGAGCAACCCCCATTTCCCCAACAACTTCAGGCCATCATCCAGTGTATGGATATTGTAAGAAACATCATTACGATCAGCGATCAATTTGGTGGGGAAACCCCATCTATACTTAAAGCGGAGGTGCACACAAAATGGAACCTCCGCTTTTCGGACCCCCCCCCCCTTCGGTGTCTCATTTGGCACCTTTCAGGGGGGTGGGGGGTGCAGATACCTGTATAATACAGATATCTGCACCCACTTTCAGACATAGACAGCTGCAAAATCGGCAAAAATCTGCAAAAATCTGCCGCAAAATCTGCGGGGGTCCACATCATGTCCTGTTGTCCCCCGCTGTCTTCTGGGAGACAGAAGACAGGAGGGACCATTTCGATTGCGCAGCGCGACTCGCGCATACGCAGTAGGGAAGTGAAGCCGCAAGGCTTCATTTCCTGATTCCCTTAGCGAAGATGGCGGCGGCAGCATCCGAGGAACGAGGCACGGGTCGGCCTTGGGTGCCGTTATCCCGGGTGCGCTGGACAGGTAAGTGTCCATATTTTAAAAGTCAGCAGCTGCAGTATTTGTTGCTGCTGACTTTAAAAAAAATGTAATTTGGCGGACCTCCGCTTTAAGATTATGATTACGGAGTATTTTAGTAATGGAATTCAGGTTTTTCCGTGCCAATAAAGTTGCCTGTGAAAGATCTGAGTATAAAAAAATACATGCATATGGATCAGGTATTGGGACATATTGTTGCGCACTTTGCATCAGGAGATCTTTAATATGATAGAAATGAATTCTCGCAATAACATCTCTCTGGAGTTTTTCTGGTATAAGGTTTTGGCAATCGATGAGCCCTGACAATTGTCAGCTCTGATGCAGGATTTTGGGGAGTAGGTCAGACATAATTTTTAAAAAAAATCCCTGTAATTTAGTATTTTTGACAGTTTCTGGGATCCCTCTGAATTTGATATTATTGCGTCTATCCACGATAACTGACACTTTCAACTTAAGTTGCCTCAATTCTTCTATTAGCTCAAAATGGGAGTCTACCAATTCATTATACGCGTCAGCGACATCCTCCATTTTATTTTCCATGTCATAAATTCTTACTCCTAGACCTTCTATTGCCACATTAGTTTTGTGCATATATGACTGCACATCTTGTTGAATCGCTCCTCTCAGGGACAGAAGCATTTCTTTGATATCTGTATCTAGTATAGGCTGTCCAGATGTGGGGAAGGCAAGCAGTTTATCAGCACGGATTATTAACAGGTAGCTGGTCATAATCAGGCAGTGAAATACTGGCATGTTTACCTAAGGGGGAAATCCTACTTCTTTGTCTCTGAGGTTCAATAATTTCCTCCCCCATGTCAGGGTCAGTAACATATCTGCTGTTTTCAGTGTTACCAAGCTCACTGTCTCTGTCACTGAGGTGTGCTGGCTGCTGTCCAGTGTCAGAGTGCTGAGGTAAAGCTGAGCCATTTTTCCTCACAGGATCACCATAGTGATTCTTAAATGACCCCAATTTCCTGGGTCCTCCACGATCTTTCCTTTTCCCCATTGTGACACGCTATTACTCCAGATATTCCAGTATATTTTTGTGCCCTCAATGCCTTATTTAGTTGCCGTGTGCCGCTTCAGGGAAAGTCAGTGCTGCAGAGCTCAGATAGATAGCAGCCATCTTCCTTCACTGCTGGCCACGCCCCTTTGCTGGTGATTTTTAACAGAGAAATTTTGTAGATATTGAGTAATAGGAGTATACTGTATGTGATAAGCCTCAAAGACTTCCCTGGGCTCTTGGGACTAAAGTTGCGCTCTGAAAAATATTAGGATTTTGTGATTTTGACGATCCCCTTACAATCTTTGTTGTCAGTGTAATGATGGCCAGGTTTTGTTTCCTGAACACTTTTTGTGCATCCTATAAATTTTTTGTCTGCTAATCACAAAAATAACCTGTAATTTACCTTATCCATTTCCTGGTTTTGAAATTTTCAATACCTGTTGGCCATGCTCAGGGCAGCCATCAGAAATTTTTGGGCCCCTTACACAGCTTTGGGCCTGGGCCCCCCCCCGAACCTGACCACCAACATTCCCCAGGGCTTGCCCACAGGCCATCCCCCCAAATTCGCTCACTGGCCACCTTACCTGTACGCACTCAGCCCCCCTCAATACTGTATATGTCAGCCCCCCACACACACACACCTGTATATATGTCAGCCCCCCCGCACACACACACACACCTGTATGTATGTCAGCCCCCCAAACACACACACCTGTATATATGCCAGCCCCCCCACACACACCTGTGTATATATAGCTCATTGACACGAGAACAGCAGAAGCTGTGAAATCGTTTCTATAATGCACAGCACTGCTCCCCTCCACCCGTCCTGCCTTCTTCTGCCCAGGGGGCCCATTACACTTTTGACGGCTTGACCCCCTTGATGGCAGCCCTTGCCATGCTGCACACATGAAAGAAACATACAAAAACATGGAACACATCTGTTACACCAATTATAAATGGAATATCTGTGGAGATCGAAAAGTAGTGGCTCTTTTTCAGGGCTGGCCCAAGGCATTGTGCTGCCTGGGTTCAAGAATTAAATGCTGTAAAATAAAAAATCGCAACCACCAAAAGGCCCCCAAATACATTATTTTATATCATGATAAAACTAAATTTACATTTATCAGGGAGTCAGATTTACATGCAACAGCACCCACACTTCACATCAGGAGTCCCCCTTAACATCAGGAGCTCCATACTTAGCATCAGGAGTAGTGTTGAGCGAACCCGAACTGTAAAGTTCGGGTCCGTACCGAACTTTAGCTTTTTCCCGAACCCGAACCCGAACCCGGACTTTGCGCAAAAGTCCGGGTTCGGGTTCGGCAATCTAATTACGCATTTAGAAATGCTTCAGGGGCCAGCCAATCACTTTTTGATTAGCTGGTGTGCCCTTAGAGGCCATCATAGCCATGCCTACTAATGGCATGGCTGTGATTGGTCAGTGCAACATGTGACCCAGCTTCTATATAAGCTAGAGGCACACAGCACACACGTCACTCTGCTTCAGAATAGATAGGGAGAGGATCTTGGCTTGCTGCTGTTGCTAATAGGGAGAGATTGTAAAATACATGAGGTAGTCCTGATTCTGCAATCTGAGGGAAAAGATAGAGAGATAGTGTAGTGTAGGGCCAGGTTCCTGTTGGTGCTTTCAGGGAGACAGAATATTATATAGGAGTCCAGATTCAGAGATTAAAATCAGCGATCTGCATAGGTTTACCTGTTTGTGTTGCAGTGCACAGTCTTTTTACACTGCCATGAGCCCAGTGTCAGAGAAAATCTAACTTTTAGGGGGAAAAAAAAGCACTTTATTGTGCTCTTTTCCAAAAGACCCATAGGGCAAAAAAAAAAAAAAAAAAAAAATTTGCATTTTATTTTGCTCGTGCAAAAAAAAGACCCGTTTAGGGAAAAAAAAAAAAAAAAAAAAATTTGCACTTTAATGTACGCTTGCAAAAAGAGCCATTCAGGGCCACAAAAATAGTTTGCAGTGTGTTATACATATGTGGAGGTGTGTGAAATAAACAATTTCTATATAGTTTTCTCCTATTGTGCTATACTAAAAAAACAACATTTTTTTTGAATAGCATTTTCTGCAGTTCTGTAGCTGTGCGATTCAGCGGTTACGTACTGTGGGTGTGTTCTGCTCTTCCAAAAAACGCCGTTTAGGGGCACAAAAAATAGTTTGCAGTGTGTTATACATATTTGGAGGTGTGTGAAATAAACAATTTCTAAATAGTTTTCTCCTACTGTGCTATACTAAAAAAACAACATTTTTTTTGAATAGCATTTTCTGCAGTTCTGTAGCTGTGCGATTCAGCGGTTACGCACTGTGGGTGTGTTCTGCTCTTCCAAAAAACGCCGTTTAGGGGCACAAAAAATAGTTTGCAGTGTGTTATACATATTTGGAGGTGTGTGAAATAAACAATTTCTAAATAGTTTTCTCCTACTGTGCTATACTAAAAAAACAACATTTTTTTTTAATAGCATTTTCTGCAGTTCTGTAGCTGTGCGATTCAGCGGTTACGTACTGTGGGTGTGTT
Source organism: Rana muscosa (assembly GCA_029206835.1). Taxonomy (NCBI): domain Eukaryota; kingdom Metazoa; phylum Chordata; class Amphibia; order Anura; family Ranidae; genus Rana; species Rana muscosa. The sequence continues at coordinate 408,613,262 of CM055117.1, forward strand.
CTGCTCTTCCAAAAAACGCCGTTTAGGGGCACAAAAAATAGTTTGCAGTGTGTTATACATATTTGGAGGTGTGTGAAATAAACAATTTCTAAATAGTTTTCTTCTACTGTGCTATACTAAAAAAATAGGATTTTTGTACTCACCGTAAAATCCTGTTCTCTGTAGTTCACTGACTGACACAGCTCCTTTACTTTAGACCATCGGGTTGTTACGCCACCTTCAGGAGAGGACTAGGCAGAACATGTTAACATGTACAAAAAAACAGAACTTTCTAGTTCCGCCCAAGGGGTGGTCCCTTCAGTAACAACCCCCCAGCCTGCACCTTGCAGCCTCAGTACATCAACAAGCAGTATAACGTAAAAAAAATAGGAGGGGTGGGTGCTGTGTCAGTCAGTGAACTACAGAGAAAAGGATTTTACGGTGAGTACAAAAATCCTATTTTCTCTTACGTTCACTGACTGACACAGCTCCTTTACTTTAGACCATCGGGACGTCCCCAAGCAGTGTCAAACGAGGGGTGGGAAAAGCATAAAAACGTCACCCACAAAAACAGAAGTGCTCCCTAACAGGGGAGACACCACCTTATCTAACCGCCTCAGAATTTGCGGTAACAATGCAACAGTGCATTGACTGAAAAGCAACTGTGGTTCTTGCCAAAAATCAAGTGCAATTGCAAATTACACGGCCGCCTGCAAAACTTTGCGACCAAAACAGGCATCAGCCGATGCACTGACATCTACTTTGTAGAATTTTGTAAAAGTATGAACTGACGACCAAGTCGCCGCTTTACACACTTGAGCGACAGACGCTTGATGTCGGAAAGCCCAAGAGGTTCCAATTGCCCTGGTGGAATGGGCTGTGACCGGAAAGGGGGGCACCTGCCCCTTCAAGGCATAGGCCTGAACCACAATCTGTCTGATCCACCTGGAAATGGTGGCCGATGAGACCGCCATGCCTTTTTTGGGACCAGCTACCGAAACAAACAGAGAGTCTGACTTCCGAAAGGGAGCCGTGGCAGACAAATATACCTCTAACGCCTGGACCACGTCCAGGGAATGGAGGGCTACTTCCTTGGGATGTGTCGGTCTAGGGCACAGAGATGGTAATACAATGTCTTCATTGATGTGGAACGCCGAAACCACCTTCGGCAGAAAAGAAGGTTGCGGACGCGACACCACCTTATCCTTATGGATAACCAGATAAGGCGACCTGCAAGACAAAGCCGCTAGTTCCGACACCCTCCTGGCCGATGTAATGGCCACAAGAAAAACAACCTTTTGGGAAAGAGTCAACAAGGGAATCTCTCTGATATTCTCAAACGGCGGCTTCTGAAGCGCCGACAACACCAGATTCAGATCCCATGGGGGTAACGGTGGACGCACCGGAGGAACTACATGCCGAACCCCCTGAACAAAGGTGCTCACCAAAGAGTGAGATGCCAGGGGACGCTGAAAAAAGACAGCCAAGGCCGATATTTGTCCTTTAATGGTGCTTAACGCCAATTTCCTGTCAACTCCTCGCTGCAGAAACAGCAAGACCCTAGATACGGAATAGGAACGCGGACGCCAGCCTTTCTCCTCACACATAGCGATGTAGGCCTTCCAGGTACGATGCTATATCTTCCGAGATGAAGATTTCCGAGCTCTCAACATAGTTGAAATCACTGAGTCCGATAGGCCCCGGTTCCTTAGCACCTGGCTCTCAACAGCCATGCCGTTAAACCCAGCGATGGTAAAGCAGGATGGAGAATCGGACCTTGAGATAAAAGGTCCTCTCGTAACGGCAGACTCCAGGGGGCGTCCGCCACCAGGCGCACTAGGTCTGCGTACCAGGGACGTTGAGGCCAATCTGGGGCAATCAGAATGACTGGAATCCCCTCGATCCCCACTCTGCGGAGCAGACGTGGTAGTAGCTTGAGCGGAGGAAAAGCATATATCAGTTGGTACTGACCCCACGGAGCTACCAGCGCGTCTGACGCGTCTGCCCAAGGATCTCTTGTCCTGGACACGAACCTCTGCACCTTCCGATTGAGACGGGAAGCCAGGAGATCCACGTCCGGTGTGCCCCATCTCAGGCACAGCAGCCTGAACACATCCGGATGCAGCGCCCATTCTCCTGGGTCCAGCATCTGGCGACTTAGGTAGTCCGCCTGCCAATTCTCCACTCCTGGGATGTAAATGGCCGACAGGGCTGGTACATGTCGCTCTGCCCACTGAAGGATGTGAGCGACCTCCCGTGCGGCGGCCGCGCTTCTCGTTCCTCCTTGATGATTGACATATGCCACTGCCGTGGCGTTGTCGGACTGGATCCTGATCGGACGTCCTCGAAGACTCATTGACCAGGTGGAGAGGCATAGCCTGATCGCACGTAGCTCGAGCACATTGATCGGCAACTTGGATTCCTCCTCCGACCAGAGGCCCTGGGACGAATGTACTCCCAGTACTCCACCCCAGCCGGACAGGCTGGCGTCCGTCGTGATCACTGTCCAATGTAGAGGTAGGAACGACTTCCCGGACCGAAGTGCCGGGGATCTCAGCCACCAGAGCAGGGAGTCTGCCGATCCAGGGAGAACGGAGATTTGTCCCATTTTGTCAAGATCTCCTTCTGCAAGACTCTGGTGTGAAACTGAGCATATGCTATTGCCTCGAAGGAGGCCACCATGAGCCCCAGGACTCGCATGCAGAAGCGTAGGGACGACCACCTGCGGTTCACCAACAGGTTTATCGTGGCTCTGAGAGTTTGTAGCTTGTCTGGAGGGAAAAACACTCTCGCTTCCATGGAGTCCAGCAGTAAGCCCAGGTACTCCAAACGCTGAGTCGGTAAAAGTACCGACTTTTTTAGGTTCAACAGCCACCCAAAATCCTGCAGGGTCTGCATGGTGATCGCCACATCCTCCTTTAATTCTGAGGCGGAAGATGCTCTCAGGAGGAGATCGTCTAGGTAGCCTACGATCGCGATCCCGCGTTGTCGCAACAACGCCAGAACTGGAGCCAATACCTTGGTAAAGACTCGGGGGGCTGATGCCAAGCCAAAAGGGAGAGCCACGAACTGGTAGTGGGCATCCCCAACTGCAAATCGTAGAAACTTCTGATGCAGAGGGCATATGGGTATGTGTAGGTACGCATCCTGGATGTCCAAGGACGCCAGGAAGTCCCCTTGATGGAGTGCAGCGACTACCGAGCGAACTGATTCCATTCTGAACCTCTGTACCTTCACGAAGCTATTGAAAGCTTTTAGGTCAAAGATTGGACGCACACCTTCCTTTTTGGGAACTACAAACAGATTGGAGTAGAACCCCTGGAATTTTTCCGGCTCTGGAACAGGTACTATCACCCCGTGACTCAGCAAGTCCCTGACCGCCCCCATGAGGGCCTCCCGGCGAGCCGGAAGCACGGGTATGCTGGAGGGAAAGAATCTGTTTGGTGGCCAAGAGAGGAACTCTATCTTGTAGCCAGAGGAAATCAGTTCGCAGATCCATCGGTCGGACAGCCGAGAGGCCCACCGGGCTGCAAACTCCCGAAGGCGACCCCCCACCCGTGTGGCGGGCGGGGGCAAACCTTCATGCGGTAGCGCCTTTGCTCGCAGGCTTGTTAGGCTTGCGGTTCCAGGGACGCTTCTGTCCCTCAGAGGTCGTCCTGTCGGGCTGGGGACGTTTAGCCGAAGCCCCGGAGGGACGAAAAAGCCATTTGTGAGTGGAAAAAGAGGGCCCTTGCCTACGGCGTGGCTCCTTAGCCTTCCTGGTCTGCGGAAGTAAGGTACTCTTCCCACCGGTGGCATCCTTAATGATGTCATCCAACGAAGCTCCAAAGAGCCGTTCCCCAAGGAAGGGTAGATCCGTCAATGCTTTTTTAGATGCCTGGTCCGCAGACCAGCATTTTAGCCAAATCAGGCGCCTCAGCACCACTGCTGACACTGAAGCCCTGGATAACAGAGGGAGGGTATCCAGGGCTACGTCACAAACGTACTTAAGGCCTTGTACTAACTGGTCCGCTAGTTCCACGCAGACAGGAGAAGCCTGTTGTTCCCCCAATTCGCGGTGCAAAAGTTTTGCCCACTCGGTCAGTGTCTGTGACACAAGCGCGGAGGCCAGTACTGGTCGCATCGCTGACCCCACAACCGTAAATAAGGAACGGGCCACTGCCTCGGCCTTCCTGTCCGTGGGGTCCTTAAAGGCAGGAGTCCCCTCTACCGGGATCGTGGTTACCCTATTTAACCTGGATACAGTCCACGACCGGAGGAGCCGACCATTTCTTAAGAAGGCTCTCCTCAAAGGGGTAACGCACCGCCATATATCTTGGGACTGAAAAGGTCTGTTGCGGACGCCCCCATTCCTTGTATATAAACTTATCGAAATAAGTCAGATACGGAAACACCTTAGGTGTACGGGCTGGCTTACGGGACCCAAAAGGGACCACTACTTCAGCAGAGAAATCTGTTGTATCCTGAATCTTCAGGGTATCACGCACAGCTGTGATAAGTGCTCCAACTAGCGCTTTGTCGCGCGTGGACCCGGACGGGGACTCATCCTCACTGTCTGATCGGTCCTGGTCAGCATCATCTGAAACAACAGAGCAGGGGTCACCAGCCTCAGCGGGGCCCGAGTCTGCGTCAGAGCTCTCCCCGGAGGACAGGGGGGGGCGGAGGCCGCTTTTTACCACCTTTGCGGCCACGCACCACCTCCATCTCGGCAATGAACGAGTTAAGGACCGCCGACAAAGCGTCCAGAGGCACCACACTGACTGCAGGCGAACCGGTTGCAATTGCCTGGATTTCGGGGGAGGAAACACTAGGTTCTGAAGCCATGCTGACCCACCCTGTCTGCCACCTGTTGGGGACTTAGGACAGTGAATGGTCCCACCCTCCTAACTGCTGCAGACTGAGGGGCCCCCACCGCAGGACTCACCACCCTGACCGAGTTCTGCGCCGTCCAACTAGGTGTGCCTGTGTCCTGTGTCAGCTCCCAGGTGCCTGTGAGAGGAAACTGCGCCGTTCTGAGCATCCTGGATCAGCGCTGAGCATAAAAAATGAGCCAGGCTACAACAAAATGGCCGCCGACCGTCCAGTATAAAGGACATAATCACAGGGAAAATGGCCGCCGAACTACAAGAAAATGGTTCCTGACCATGCTTCTCCCTGGGCACACCAAAGATGGCCGACAAACAACTGTATGCAGGGAAAGACACAGTGAAAAAACGGCAGAAAACAGCATAGAAGCCCTCCAGACACCCAGAGGAGAGACAACAGACACCCAGGACACAGCCACCCAGCGCAGCCCCCCACCCAAGGTGAGAGACCCCCGGGGGACCCCTGTCCATGTGGCAAACACACCGAGTAGCAGCCCATGCAGCATCCACCACAGAGGGGGGAGGGAAGATAGGGACAGGGAGAGAAGAGAGGGCGGAGAGGGACCCCCGAATCAACCTCCCAGGGAATGCCCAGCTGCTCAGCCCCACCGGGACAGGGAGAGCTGTACTTACCATTCCGGACGAGCTGGGGACATTCCATCACAGACCCACTCTTCGATCAGTACGGGGTGGCTGCTGGCCCGGCACACTGTGACGCAGACATCAGTAGCCCGGTCATATGTGTGCCCCGGAGCATTACGCTCACCGGCCGCCCCTGGAGCCTGAGGGGCATGTCGTGGCCGACCCAGCGCGGAGCTCTGGTCTGCACACGCTCTCTGGCCAGGCTACAAGGATAAGGTTATCCAGCCTGTCACCCAGCCGGCTGTTGATAGCAGATCAAAGGATCCTAATCTTGCGCAAAAGGCAACTTCTGCAGAAGAAAAAAAACAAAAAAACAACACGGACCGATGGGCCCGCAGGGTTCCTAGGTCCTTCTCCTTCACTAGGCAAAAAAAAACTGAGGCTGCAAGGTGCAGGCTGGGGGGTTGTTACTGAAGGGACCGCCCCTTGGGCGGAACTAGAAAGTTCTGTTTTTTTGTACATGTTAACATGTTCTGCCTAGTCCTCTCCTGAAGGTGGCGTAACAACCCGATGGTCTAAAGTAAAGGAGCTGTGTCAGTCAGTGAACGTAAGAGAAAACAAAATTTTTTTTGAATAGCATTTTCTGCAGTTCTGTAGCTGTGCGATTCAGCGGTTACATACTGTGGGTGTGTTCTGCTCTTCCAAAAAACGCCGTTTAGGGGCACAAAAAATAGTTTGCAGTGTGTTATACATATTTGGAGGTGTGTGAAATAAACAATTTCTAAATAGTTTTCTTCTACTGTGCTAAACTAAAAAAACAATTTTTTTTTTGAATAGCATTTTCTGCAATTCTGTAGCTGTGCGATTCAGCGGTTACGTACTGTGGGTGTGTTCTGCTCTTCCAAAAAACGCAGTTTAGGGGCACAAAAAATAGTTTGCAGTGTGTTATACATATTTGGAGGTGTGTGAAATAAACAATTTCTAAATAGTTTTCTTCTACTGTGCTATACTAAAAAAACAACATTTTTTTTGAATAGCATTTTCTGCAGTTCTGTAGCTGTGCGATTCAACAGGTACGTACTGTGGGTGTGTTCTGCTCTTCCAAAAAACGCAGTTTAGGGGCACAAAAAATAGTTTGCAGTGTGTTATACATATTTGGAGGTGTGTGAAATAAACAATTTCTAAATAGTTTTCTTCTACTGTGCTACACTAAAAAAACAAAAATTTTTTTGAATAGCATTTTCTGCAGTTCTGTAGCTGTGCGATTCAGCGGTTACGTACTGTGGGTGTGTTCTGCTCTTCCAAAAAACGCCGTTTAGGGGCACAAAAAATTGTTTGCAGTGTGTTATACATATTTGGAGGTGTGTGAAATAAACAATTTCTAAATAGTTTTCTTCTACTGTGCTATACTAAAAAAACAACATTTTTTTTTAATAGCATTTTCTGCAGTTCTGTAGCTGTGCGATTCAGCAGTTACGTACTGTGGCTGTGTTCTGCTCTTCCAAAAAACGCAGTTTAGGGGCACAAAAAATAGTTTGCAGTGTGTTATACATATTTGGAGGTGTGTGAAATAAACAATTTCTAAATAGTTTTCTTCTACTGTGCTATACTAAAAAAAAAACATTTTTTTTGAATAGCATTTTCTGCAGTTCTGTAGCTGTGCGATTCAGCGGTTACGTACTGTGGGTGTGTTCTGCTCTTCCAAAAACATCCATTTAGGGCAACATCCTAAATTTGGAAAATATGAGGAGAAGGTCAAAGGGACGTGGTGGCCCCGGTCGTGGTGCTGTTGGTGGAGCTCCTGTTGCAGGGAGAGGACGTGGTGGATCTGTGCCAGATACACGCACAAGTGAAACACCTTCCTCAGGTGCGAGTAGGCGACCGAGCCTGCGGCGGTATTTTGTCGCGCCTAATGAGGCTGTACGAATGTTTAGGCCAGGACAAGTACAGGCGATAGTAGATTGGGTTGCTGACAGTGCTTCGGGTTCCTTCACATTGTCTCCCACCCACTCTTCTGATGAAAGATCAGAGTTGGCACCTGAAACCCATGTCCATCAGTCTTTCACCTCACCCCCTTGCAAATCAGCCAAGCAGTCTGAGCCCCAAATCATGCAGCAGTCTCTTCTGCTTTTCGATGACTCTGTTAGCAGGGTTTCCCAGGGCCATCCACCTAGCCCTGCCCCAGAAGTGGAAGAGATTGAGTGCACCGATGCCCAACCACTTATGTTTCATGATGAGTACATGGGAGGACCATCACAGTATGTCTCGGATGATGACGAAACACAGGTGCCAACTGCTGCTGCTTTCGCAATTGTGCAGACAGACAAGGAGGGCAGGGGTGAAGACTGGGTGGAAGATGATGTGGAGGACGATGAGGTCCTCGACCCCACATGGAATCAACGTTATGCAGGTGACCAGTGTAGTTTGGAGGAAGAGGCGGTGGTCGCACAGAGCCACCAGCACAGCAGAAGAGGGAGCAGGGTGCAAAAGCGGAGCGTCCGTCCCCTAGACAGTATGTCTGCTACTGCCCAACGCAGCAAGGGACCGAGCACACCAAAGCCAGGTCCAAGGATTTCCCTAGCGTGGCAGTTCTTCACACAATGTGCTGATGACAAGACACGAGTGGTTTGCAGGCTGTGCAATCAGAGGCTGAAGCGAGGCATAAACGTTCTCAACCTGAGCACAACCTGCATGACCAGGCATCTAAGTGCAAAGCACGAGCTGCAGTGGAGTAGACACCTCAAAAACCAAGAAAGGTCTCTGGCTCCTCCTGCTTCCTCTTCTGCTGCAGTCTCGGCCTCTTCATCCACCTCTGTAGTGACAGTGGCACCTGCCACCCCGCAAACAGAGGATCTGCCAGCAACACTACCACCTGGGTCACCAACCATCTCCACAATGTCCCATGGAAGTGTTCAGCTCTCTATCTCCCAAACATCCCAAACAAACTTCCTCTTGAAGTACCCCCCTAGCCACCCGCGATCCCTGGCCCTGAATGCCAGCATTTCAAAACTCCTGGCCTTTGAAATGCTGTCATTCCGTATGGTGGAGACGCAGAGTTTTAAAAGCCTGATGGCATTGGCTGTCCCACAGTACGTCGTGCCCAGCCGCCACTATTTTTCCAGGCGAGCCATCCCTTCCCTGCACAACCAAGTGGGGGACAAAATCAGGTGTGCACTGCGCAACGCCATCTGTGGCAAGGTCCACCTAACTACGGATGCGTGGACCAGTAAGCACGGTCAGGGACGTTATATCTCCCTAACAGCACACTGGGTAAATGCAGTGGCGGCTGGGCCTGAGGCAGATAGCAGTTTGGCGCATGTCCTTCCACCACCGAGGATTGCAGGGCGCTTCAGTTTGCCTCCTGTTGCTAACTCCTCCTACTCCGCTTCCTCATCCTCTACCGCCTCCTCCTTCCGGTCAGCGTAACACCTTCACCACCAACTTCAGCACAGCCAGGGGTAAACGACAGCAGGCAGTTTTAAAACTTTCCTGTTTGGGGGAAAAACCCCACACCGCGCAGGAGTTCTGGAGGGACATGGAACAACAGACCAATGAGTGGTTGCTGTCAGTGAGCCTCAAGCCCGGCCTGGTGGTGTGCGATAATGGGCGAAATCTCGTAGCAGCTCTGGGCCTAGCCGGTTTGACGCACATCCCTTGCCTGGCGCATGTGCTGAACTTGGTGGTCCAGAGGTTCCTTAAAAATTACCCCAATATGCCAGAGATGCTGCAGAAAGTGCGGGCTGTGTGTGCGCACTTTCGGCGTTCTCACCCTGCTGCTGCTCGCCTGTCAGCGCTGCCGCGTAACTTCGGCCTTCCCGCTCACCGCCTCATATGTGACGTGCCCACAAGGTGGAACTCCACCTTGCACATGCTGGCCAGACTTTGCGAGCAGCAGCAGGCGATAGTGGAGTTTCAGCTGCAGCAATCACGCGTGAGTCGCTCTGCGGAACAGCACCACTTCACCACCAATAACTGGGCCTCCATGCGAGACCTGTGTGCCTTGTTGCGCTGTTTCGAGTACTCCACCAACATGTCCAGTGCCAATGACGTCGTTCTTAGCGTTACTATCCCAGTTCTATGCCTCCTTGAAAAAATGCTTCGGGCGATGATGGAAGAGGATGTGGCACAGGAGGAGGAGGAGGAAGCGTGATCATTTCAAAGGCTTTCAGGGCAGTCTTTCACAAGTGGCTACGAGGGTGGGTTCCTGCACCAACAAACGCCAGGTACACAATTGTCCGGCAGAAAGGGCACAGTTCTGGAGGATGACGAGGTGGAGGAGGAGATGGAGGAGGAGCCATTTTCACAGCAGGGTGGCACCCAGACCAGCTCGTGGCCATCACTGGTGCGTGGCTGGGGGGATACAGAGGATACAGACGATACACCTCCAACAAAGGACAGCTTTTCTTTGCCTCTGGGCAGCCTGGCACACATGAGCGATTACATGCTGCAGTGTTTCCGCAATGACCGCCGAGTTGCCCACATTTTAACTGGTGCTGATTACTGGGTGGCCACCCTGCTGGAATCCCCGTTACAAGGACAATGTACCGTCCTTAATTCCCTCACTGGAGCGGGATCGTAAGATGCACGAGTACAAGCGCACGCTGGTAGATGCGCTGCTGGTGGCATTCCCACCTGACAGCGGGCGTACGGTGGAAGCACAAGGCAAAGGCAGAGGAGGAGGAAGAGGTCGCCAACGCAGCCGGGGCACCGGCAGCACCTCAGAAGGCAGGGTTAGCATGGCTGAAATGTGGAAAAGCTTTGTCAGCACGCCACAACAACCAGCAACACCAGCTGAGATGGAACGTCTTAGCAGGAGGCAGCATTTCACCAACATGGTTGAGCAGTATGTGTCCACAGGCCTACACGTACTGGATGACGGGTCTGCCCCCTTTTAACTTCTGGGTCTCCAAATTGGGCACATGGCCTGAGCTTGCCCTTTATGCCTTGGAGGTGCTGGCCTGCCCTGCAGCCAGTGTATTATCTGAACGTGTATTTAGCACGGCAAGGGGCGTTATCACAGACAAGCGCAGCCGCCTGTCCAGAGCCAATGTGGACAAGCTCACGTTCATTAAAATGAACCAGGCATGGATCCCACAGGACTTGTCCGTACCTTGTGCAGAATAGACATGTATACCGGTGTTGTGACAAAAACTGTCCGGCCATCGGATTGTGTCCGGCCCATACTGCGAAGGCGCAGCGCTTGCGCAGTACAGAGGACAAGGAGATTCACAAAATCTCCGAAGATGAACGGCGCCTGCGCAGTGAGTGCAGCTTCAAGCCCCACCATCCAAGTGGACATACGGTAGCACATAGTAACAGGGCCCCTCACGGGCTCGGTTCGATCGCCACGCTTCGGGCACGGCCTCACTTGGCTCGGCTTGAACCACGGATGGTGTGGCCTTCACCTGAACTCACCACGCAGGCGCCGTTCGTCTTGGGAGATTTTCAAAATCCCCTTGTCCTACATACTGAGCAAGCGCAGTACAGGGTGGACACTATTTGACGGGGTACAGAATTCGACACATCACCGGCCTTACCCAGCCATTGTTGTATTTTTGAACCAGTGTTGGCTACCTCGTCCTCCTCCACCGCCGCTTCCACCTACACAGCCACATCCACCGCCACCTCAACCTCCTACTCCATATGGACCTCGTCCTCCTAGGTCAAGATTATAATTTTTTATTTTTTTTTGTAGCGCACAGATCCTTTCCCCCTTACCTGCCTTTATGTTGTTGGCTCCTCGCAGGAGGGAGAAAGGCACACCGCAGTACCAGCCCGTACCCTCCTATATAAAGAGGTTGAGCGGTGTACTTGACGGGCCGTGTCCACAGCCGGAGTCAAAACTCCTCCAGAGGATGATTCTCACCTCTACTGTAGGTAGAGGCAAGTCCTTTAATTTCCAGTAAAGTCAATGTCCACACCAGCTGAAATTACAACTCTTATGCCCCATACACACGATCATTTTTAATGTCATTTTTAAAACTGACGTTTTTCTCCTCATTTTTTTTCTTGTTTCCTCTCAAGCCTGTCTTGCGTACACACCATCATTTTAAAAAATGTTCAAGAAAAGCGCAGTGACGTACACCATGTACGACGGCACTATAAAGGGGAAGTTCCGTTCGAATGGCGCCACCCTTCATGTTAGTAAAGTTTGTTGAGAGACGATTCGCTCTTTTCAGTCTAGTGCTTTTCATTCCGTTACAGCATGACGAATGTGCTATCTCCATTACGAACGCTAGTTTTACCAGAACGAGCGCTCCCGTCTCATACTTGATTCTGAGCATGCGCATTTTTTTTCACGTCGTTAAAGCATACACACTATCGTTTTTCACGTCGTTAAAAAAAACGACAGGAAAAACGACGTGAAAAAAGAGAGCATGTTCGAAATTTTTAATGCCCGTTTTTCACGTCGTTAAAAATGCTCTGGAGCATACACACGATCATTTTTAATGGCCATTTTTTTTAATGGCATTTTTAACGGCATGAAAAATGATCGTGTGTATGGGGCATAATTCTCTCATGGCAAAATAAACTCTACTCGGATAGAAAAGGTTAGAGCAAAGAAACAGGACAGCTTAAGGTGTGGAGGAGGTCCAGGCACAAACGTAGCACATTCACTTCACTGCTTAGGTTTCTCAAACAGTTTTAGGTGCACGGTCTCTGCCACAGACCTTGAGGTTGGTCTCTGCCACAGACCGGTGTACAAGGCCCCTGCCACGGACCTGGAGAACTTTGGTCTCTGCCACAGACCAGGGTGTATAAGGCCCCTGCCACGGGCCGGGTGAATAAGGCCTCTGATACAGTCAAGATGACCTTGAGCTTCTCCTTCTACGAACCTAGCCCATATCAAGGGGAAGACATCTCTCCAGGGAGTCAACAGACCCTTCCTTCACCGTGACTCCCGCATCGGTCCATCAGAATGATCCTCCCTTCCCTGGAACATGGTCCCCTACATGAGGCGGCACCCTAAGACTCCTCGACCCTTAGCGGACTCCAGACGAAGGCTCTGGACTCCAGGCTTTACTCCCGCACCTAGGCCTCCATACCCAGGGCAGCAGGAACTCCAGGATAGTACCTCACCCCGGGCTAAAGGTACCCGAGATGGAACAGGAACACATGCACCCAGGCCGAAGGCACCTGGGCGTGGACCCCACTGGACATCAGCCCCCAGGCCAAAGGTCTGCCCCTTTTATATGCTCTCCCGGCATGCACAGCAGGTTCCCCGCCCCGCTGTACTACTGCCAAGAGGGGACACAAAAGGCACAGCACTGTATTGGCGGTTCAACCCTAGCCTACCATGGCAGCGCCACCTGTAGGCCGCAGGGAACTGCACACCAATACTGTCCCCCGAGGACAAAATGGTCCATGAATCCTTCAGAATTAGGGTGTTTGAGCCTATTTACCACTCAAACACTTCCCTTAAATTTAGCACCCAGCTACATTTTTATTTCAAAGTATTTTATTTTCCCACTAGCTTATCCATTAAATTTAATAATTTATTCCAGAAAGGGCGTATTCTGGGGCATTCCCACCATATGTGTGGCATCGTGCCGTTGAGTTTCTGAGGTCCTTAATGACTTCCCGTACCTCTTCTGCTGAAAAGGGGGCCTCCAGCATATTTTTTTATTTTTTTTATGTTATTTTAAGTTATTTCTGTAACGAGCCCCTTTGCTCGCTCGGCTCCACTCTCCCGACACTCCTCTGCTCTATTGGATCATCCGGTGCTCCAGGATTCAAACTACCGCTATGTGCCATTCGAATCCATTTGTGGTCGGTCAGAACAAACACCAGGCAGGCTGTATGTAAGTTCAACCAAGAGAGACTTTTATTATGACCAAAATCAAGTCTTATATACAGAAACAGAGGGGGTAACCAGAACATAAATTAACATGCTAATTAACTAAGTTCTTTAGACAGCCCAGGTGACTCCTAGATATGACCTTTTCAGGGTAGACATCCCGTCTCCGGTCTCACCTGCTAATACACATTCCTAAGTGTAAACATCACACATTTTAACAGGATCAAATTAGCACAGAGGACAGACAGATGGCTGGAGGTGATTGCATTCGCATATCCTTAGAGTGAAGGTGTGAAAATCCCAACAGTATGAATTAGTCACTCTAATATGGCATATACAGGGTCCCCAGAGTCTGTGTGTCTTGGGGGGACATGGACCTGAATCCAAAGTAACACCCCCTCCAAAAGCCTCTGTCCTGGCTAGGTCTGTCACAGATTCAAAGGAGAAATACTTCCGTATTCAAAGGTCCATGACAATTTCCCTATCCACATTTGTTTGCAGAGCACTTGCCATGCTCTTAACAACATTTTGCTGCCATTTGCAGCCCTCTCCATTACTTTTTTAGAGCCTTTTTAGTCCTTAGAAGTCCGGGTCCCCATTGACTTCAATGGGGTTCGGGTTCGGGTTAAAGTTCGGTCCCGAACCCGAACTTTTTTCCGAAGTTCGGCCGAACCCGTCGAACCCGAACATCCAGGTGTCCGCTCAACTCTAATCAGGAGCCCCCTTTTCACATCATGAGCCCCCTAATTAACATCAAGAATCTCCTTTTACATCAGAAGTCCCCCCTTTACATTAAGAGTCCCACTTTGTGTCAGCAGTCTCTACTTAATCTCTACTTACATCAGAAGTCCCCCTTTACATCAATAGCCTTCTACTGAACATCAGGTGTCTCCCTTTATGTCAGAATCCCTCTTTACATCAGAAGTCTCTCCCTTCACATTAGGAGTTCCCCTTCACATCAGAAGTGGCCATTTAAACCAGGAGCCCCCCTCATATACCTTATACAGCAGCTGGTCTTGCACTTTACTAAGTTTATGCCATGGAACCAATCTGAAGCCCTGGAACTGCAGCCAATTAGGAAAGGTCTACCACTACCACATGACGACATTTGAATTTCCTGATTGGCTGCAGTTCCAGGCTATCTGATTGGGTACACAATATCACAATGACGGTGATGTAAAAAATGTCTCGACCCATGCAGGATCTCGAGCGCTTTACTTCCTGTGCACCTACGTCACAAACACAGCTGATTCCGGGCTCCACTGCGCATGTGCGGCTTCACCGCACCTATACCGCGCATGTGCAGAAGCCCATTTCGGTCCGTGAAAATTCTAGACTCGAGCGGGCAGGCGGAGGCGTTGCGAATTGCTCAACATCGTCGCCAGCACCGCCTCCAGCCCTGCCCCCAACACGCCCCTAGCCTGCTCTGGAGAAGGGGGCGGACAAGCTAGCCACTTAACACTGTGGACCGAGGTCGACATAAAATATAGTGCTGCACCGCCTCCAGCCCCTGTCACGCCCCTAGCCTGCTCTGCTGAAGTAGGGCGGGCCCCGTGTATAGCACTGTATATATGAATGGCAGGTCCATCAAAAATATAGAGCTTTGCCTGTGGGAGGGGCCAAGCCTTTGCATCAAATAACTCATCAAATAAACTGAACCCCCCCCCCCCATTCAATTGCAGCCTCACTGTGCCCGTCAAACGCAAACGCTGTGCCCGTCAAACGCAAACGCTGTGCCCGTCAAACGCAACCGCTGTGCCCGTCAAACGCAACCGCTGTGCCCGTCAAATGCAGCCTCTGCACCCAGCAAACGCAACCGCTGTGCCCGTCAAACGCTGTGCCCGTCAAACACAACCGCTGTGCCCGTCAAACGCAACCGCTGCGCCCGTCAAATGCAGCCACTGCACCCAGCAAACGCAACCGCTGTGCCCGTCAAACGCAACCGCTGTGCCCGTCAAACGCAACCGCTGTGCCCGTCAAACGCAAACGCTGTGCCCGTCAAAAGCAGCCACTGTGCCCATCAAATGCAGCCACTGCGCCCAGCAAACGCAGCCACTGCGCCCGTCAAACGCAGCCACTGCGCCCGTCAAACGCAGCCACTGTGCATCAAACGCAGCCACTGTACCCATCAATTGCTGCCAGATTGTCAAGCCGTAGCTGTGCTCCCTGGGGATAAGCTGATCGCCCATCCGTGCTGCTGGAGGGAGCCCAGACGACCATAAATGAGGGACCTGCAGACTTGGTCATGGTAAGTGAGACCATCCCATATCCCACTCCATCTTCCCCGAGGACAGGGACCCCCCTCCCCCCAAGACAGAGACCCCCTTCTCCCCCCTAAAACGGAGAGGGAAATCTTCTCCCCCCTGAGGACAGGGACCCCTTCTCTCCTGGGGACAGGGACTCCCTTCTCTCCTGGGAACAGGGACTCCCTTCTCTCCTGGGGACAGGGACTCCCTTCTCTCCTGGGGACAGGGACTCCCTTCTCTCCTGGGGACAGGGACCCCCTCCCCCCCAAGACAGAGACCCCCTTCTCCCCCCTGAGGACAGGGAAACCTTCTCCCCCCTGAGGACAGGGACCCCTTCTTTCCTGGGGACAGGGACTCCCTTCTCTCCTGGGGACAGGGACTCCCTTCTCCTCTGGGTACAGGGACACCTTCTCTCCTTTGGACAGGGACCCTCTGGGCCACTCACCTGGGAACAGGAACTCCTCCTCTCCTGGGGACAGGGACCCCCTTCTCCCCTGGGGACAGGGACCCCCTTCTCACTCTGGGGCAGGGATCCTATCTCACCTGGGGGCAGGAACTCCATCTCACCTGGGGGCAGGAACTCCATCTCACCTGGGGGCAGGAACTCCATCTCACCTGGGGGCAGGAACTCCATCTCCCCTGGTAACGGGGAATTCATCTCACCTAGGGATCCCATTTTCCCTAGGGATCAGGACTCCACCTCCCCTAAGAACAGGAACCTGATCACCCTGTTTGTGCCAACCTCACTGCCCTGCCTGCCATGTGTCCTGTGTGAGGGCCCTTCTGTGACAGCTCTTATCAGTACTTCATCCCACTGTGTGATCCCCCTACATGACTGATCCCTCTGTGTGCACCCCTTACACGGGGAACCCCTCTGTTTTCTCCCCATACATGTCCGCATACTCGGACCACCACCTGTACCATTTCCACATCCTCTGACTGCCTCCTGTATCCTGTCCACCATCCTCTGACCACCTCCTCTGTCCTGTACACATGTTCTGACCACCTATTGTCTTCAGCCTCTAACCACCTCCTGTATCCTGTCCGCAGCCTCTAACCTGTCTGCAAACTCTGACTATCTCTTGTCTTTTATCGTGTCTGCAGTCTCTTAGGGGAAGTCTGGAGAGGAATCAAGAGTGAGAGCGTCGCCGGGATTGGGATTACGGGAGGAGTCAGAGGTGTATGGACTGTGGAGAACAGACTATAGAATAAAACCAGAGCCACCAACCTGGAGCCATCTAACTGAGACCTGCACGCTGCACCGGAGAGGAGGTCAGTGACAGCGCCGTCAGGT
Source organism: Rana muscosa (assembly GCA_029206835.1). Taxonomy (NCBI): domain Eukaryota; kingdom Metazoa; phylum Chordata; class Amphibia; order Anura; family Ranidae; genus Rana; species Rana muscosa. Next base: position 408,630,026 of record CM055117.1, read on the forward strand.
CAGTCTGAGGGGGGTCACTGATGTAAGGGGGGAGTGAATACAATTATGTAAGGGGGCACTGATATAAAGGTTTCCCCTTATCTCAGTAACACCCCCCCCCCATACCTTAGTGTATTCACTCTGCGGAAGGTGGTCTCTGGTCACCAGAGGCTGAAGACAATAGGTGGTCAGAACATGTGTACAGGATAGAGGAGGTGGTCAGAGGATGGCGGACAGGATACAGGAGGCAGTCAGAGGATGTGGAAATGGTACAGGTGGTGGTCCGAGTATGCGGACATGTATGGGGAGAAAACAGAGGGGTTACCCGTGTAAGGGGTGCACACAGAGGGATCAGTCATGTAGGGGGATCACACAGTGGGATGAAGTACTGATAAGAGCTGTCACAGAAGGGCCCTCACACAGGACACATGGCAGGCAGAGCAGTGAGGTTGGCACAAACAGGGTGATCAGGTTCCTGTTCTTAGGGGAGGTGGAGTCCTGATCCCTAGGGAAAATGGGATCCCTAGGTGAGATGAATTCCCCGTTACCAGGGGAGATGGAGTTCCTGCCCCCAGGTGAGATGGAGTTCCTGCCCCCAGGTGAGATGGAGTTCCTGCCCCCAGGTGAGATGGAGTTCCTGCCCCCAGGTGAGATAGGATCCCTGCCCCAGAGTGAGAAGGGGGTCCCTGTCCCCAGGGGAGAAGGGGTCCCTGTCCCCAGGAGAGGAGGAGTTCCTGTTCCCAGGTGAGTGGCCCAGAGGGTCCCTGTTTCCAGGGGAGAAGGGGGTCCCTGTCCAAAGGAGAGAAGGTGTCCCTGTACCCAGAGGAGAAGGGAGTCCCTGTCCCCAGGAGAGAAGGAAGTCCCTGTCCCCAGGAAAGAAGGGGTCCCTGTCTTCAGGGGGGAGAAGGTTTCCCTGTCCTCTGGGGGGAGAAGAGGGTCTCTGTCTTGGGGGGAGGGGGTCCCTGTCCCCAGGAGAGAAGGGAGTCCCTGTCCCCAGGAGAGAAGGGAGTCCCTGTTCCCAGGAGAGAAGGGAGTCCCTGTTCCCAGGAGACTGTCCCCAGGAGAGAAGGGGTCCCTGTCCTCAGGGGGGAGAAGATTTCCCTCTCCGTTTTAGGGGGGAGAAGGGGGTCTCTGTCTTGGGGAGAGGGGGGTCCCTGTCCTCGGGGAAGATGGAGTGGGATATGGGATGGTCTCACTTACCATGACCAAGTCTGCAGGTCCCTCATTTATGGTCATCTGGGCTCCCTCCAGCAGCACGGATGGGCGATCAGCTTATCCCCAGGGAGCACAGCTACGGCTTGACAATCTGGCAGCAATTGATGGGTACAGTGGCTGCGTTTGATGCACAGTGGCTGCGTTTGATGCACAGTGGCTGCGTTTGACGGGCACAGTGACTGCGTTTGACGGGCGCAGTGGCTGCGTTTGATGGGCGCAGTGGCTGCGTTTGCTGGGCGCAGTGGCTGCATTTGACGGGCACAGTGGCTGCATTTGATGGGCACAGTGGCTGTTTTTGACGGGCACAGCGTTTGCGTTTGATGGGCACAGCGTTTGCGTTTAAAGGGCACAGCGGTTGTGTTTGACGGGCACAGCGTTTGCGTTTGACAGGCACAGCGGTTGCGTTTGACGGGCACAGCGGTTGCGTTTGCTGGGTGCAGTGGCTGCATTTGGCGGGCACAGCGGTTGCGTTTGACGGGCACAGCGGTTGCGTTTAACGGGCACAGCGGTTGTGTTTGACGGGCACAGCGTTTGCGTTTGACGGGCACAGCGGTTGCGTTTGCCGGGTGCAGTGGCTGCATTTGACGGGCACAGCGGTTGCGTTTGACGGGCACAGCAGTTGCGTTTGACGGGCACAGCGGTTGTGTTTGACGGGCACAGCGGTTGCGTTTGCTGGGTGCAGTGGCTGCATTTGACAGGTACAGCGGTTGCGTTTGACGGGCACAGCGGTTGCGTTTGACAGGCACAGCGGTTGCGTTTGACGGGCACAGCGGTTGCGTTTGCTGGGTGCAGTGGCTGCATTTGACGGGCACAGCGGTTGCGTTTGACGGGCACAGCGGTTGCGTTTGATGGGCACAGCGGTTGTGTTTGACGGGCACAGCGTTTGCGTTTGACGGGCACAGTGAGGCTGCAATTGAATGGGGGGGGGTCAGTTTATTTGATGAGTTATTTGATGCAAAGGCTTGGCCCCTCCCACAGGCAAAGCTCTATATTTTTGATGGACCTGCCATTCATATATACAGTGCTATACACGGGGCCCACCCCACTTCAGCAGAGCAGGCTAGGGGCGTGACAGGGGCTGGAGGCGGTGCAGCACTATATTTTATGTCGACCTCGGTCCACAGTGTTAAGTGGCTAGCTTGTCCACCCCTTCTCCAGAGCAGGCTAGGGGCGTGTTGGGGGTGGGGCTGGAGGCGGTGCTGGCGACGATGTTGAGCAATTCGCAACGCCTCCGCCCGCCCGCTCGAGTCTAGAATTTTCACGGACCGAAATGGGCTTCTGCGCATGCGCGGTATAGGTGCGGTGAAGCCGCGCATGCGCAGTGGAGCCCGGAATCAGCTGTGTTTGTGACGTAGGTGCACAGGAAGTGAAGCGGTCGAGATCCTGCATGGGTCGAGACATTTTTTACATCAACGGCCTAACATACTGAACTGCGGGATTGGCTTTCAGGAGAAATTCTGCAGTGTGCCTCTGTGAGAGAGATCAGTGAGTGGTGCAGAAAGTTCATGCAGGTTGTACTGCATGAACTGTACAGTACCTAGGGGTGTTTATACAGGGGTCACAGGGGTTGTGATTGCGACCTGACCCTATGCTCCAGGGGCCCATGCGGCCTCCTGTACACATGGATAGGAGGGGCTGCAGCATGTAGAGTAACTGATCCCCTGCAACTGCTGAATGCCCGCTTCTCCTCCTCTCAGGCATGGGACAGCACAAAGTACTTATTACTAATTTAAATAAATAAAACATACACCAAGCTTTATTTTGGCTATTAATTGGCCACGACGTTTATTAAGGGGTTACCCAAATATAAACAATCACCAGTAACATAAAATATAATCTTAACATTTATAACCAATAAATTATTTAATTTATTAATAACACATAGTCCATCCAGAACTGAACTGGATGACAAACCCCACTAACAAACGTCATGACAGTACAAAACATTTTATTCATAAGGGAGGGAGGGTGGGAGCAGCACGGTTCCTGCTTCTGCGGCGTCCCCTCAGGCTGTGACACAAAGCGGGAAAGCTGCCGGCTTTTAAAACCACTGCCCAGCTCAATCCCGCCTGAATCAGCCAATCAGGAGCCGTTGCTATGCCGCTCCGAATCCTGCCATCACCCGGAGCAACCCAATTCACCATAAACAGGGGGGGGGGGCCCGGAAGATGGCAGGAACCACAGCAGCACTCTGTACTGTCCCATGTAGCCCCGCATGAACGCTAGGGGCTTGTTCATGGGACAGCACAAAGTACTTATTACTAATTTAAATAAATAAAACACACACCAAGCTTTATTTTGGCTAATAATTGGCCACGACGTTTATTAAGGGGTTACCCAAATATAAACAATCATCAGTAACATAATATATAATCTTAAAATTTATAACCAATAAATTATTTAATTTATTAATAACACGTAGTCCATCCAGAACTGAACTGGATGACAAACCCCACCAGCTGAAAGCCGCTCAGCAACTGAGCGGCTGAAGCCCCCCAAACGCTGTGGCCTGCTCAATCATATTTTGTAGACCCAGGATGAAAATGTCTAAACCAACATCCGAAAGGTGTACAAAATCCACTCTATAAAAACCAGGAAGAAAACCTTCCAAATCTCAGTGGCGGTAAGCAAAACCACCTTGTGAAATCACAAAATTACGTATAGTTCTGTTTACCCGTTTCCTAATTTTATCTAAATAATGCAGATTACTGGATGCTGACCAAAGGAGTCTCGGTATCATCTCCGAGAAAACTATCACCGTAAAATGAAACAATAACTTGAAAGAAGATAAATCTCTCTTCATTTCACAAATCAAATCCCAAGTTTTAACCCTGCCCAGGTCATTACCCCCGGCATGAATGATAAGAACATCCGGCGAAGGCCATTGTCCTGTCAAGAAAATCAACTGTTCCTTTAAATTCCCCCATCTCAAACCTCTTACACCCCACCATAAAACCTGAAAACGTCCTTTATCCAAACCAAGATTGGTTTCGAAATTCTTGATGGAAGTTCTCCTTTTGGCACAAAAAATAAAGGAATGTCCTATTATCCAAACGACATGCTTGGAAAGACCCAGAAAAATCAAATAATAATATGATCAGGGCGGACATACAACTTAAATCTATCACTATCCCAACGCCCCAATTGTTTAAGACCTTCATTAGAAAAACCAAGAAGACTGGCCTCAGTAGCCGCACCTATACTAAAGGAATGTGAGGAAAAGTGAAAACCAGAAAGTTTACGGTTTTTATGGCAAGAAGACAGGACAGATGAAAGCTGGAATCTTGTCAGAGGAGACAAATTATTGTGAACAAAAAACAAACCTGGATAAACGGGGTGAATGGAAAGATATTGCGAGACTCTGAAAACTGGACAAATGCTCTGAACAGGAGCTCTATGAAGGGTTATCCAGCGACCCTTCCCTAATTGGTCCATCTTAGATCTACGGAGAAAAATCGAACATTCGTTAACAGAAATATCCGAAAACTCTAAAAAAGATGATGAAAGCTTATTAGGTGCTGTAAGCTCACCCACTCTAAAAGCACCAAAGAATGCTATAACAAAAACCGCTCTGAACAAAGAAATCTCATATGGAGAAAAACACACTAATTCCAACGTGGACATCAGTTTAAGCAATAATTCAGAAGAAATGGGCCGTCTATTGTCAACAGCTGTCACAGACCTTCTGAAACCCTTCATTGCTTGCTTAACTGGAAAAAAGGAAGAGAGAGCAGGCAAACCAGACATTTTTAGAAAAAATTAAACACCGGCTAAAATCTTATGCACTGTAGCCGGGCTAAGATTATCCTTAATTAAGGAAGAAACAAAGCATAGAGCAGTATATGCATCCACCGAACCAACTGAACAATCAGCTTCTGTACAGAAGTTACATCACCTAGACCATGATTGAGAATATTCTTCCCAAGTCTTAGGGGCAACAGAATTCCTTATGTTCACCTCAATTAATTCCAGATCAGGTCCCAGAGAGAAACTGGGCATGACAATCCTTCTTGATCCGCATCTGGAGCGAGTAACCGAAACCTCGGGAACTGCGAACAAGATAAAGAATCGGCGATCTCATTAATAAGACCAGGAATATGTTTTGCCTTTAGCCAGATATTAAAAATCATGCATTGCAACACCAAAAAACAAAGTAACTTTATAACTAATTCGGATTTTGATGAAAGGCAATTAATAGCAAAAAACACACCTTTATTATCCGTGTGAAGGATTACCCGCCTATTCTCCAAATGTTTATGCCAAATAGTAATAGCCACCACCACCGTGAATAATTCCAGCAAGACTAGGTTATGGATAATATCTGGTGACCTCCAGGATTCCGGCCATTTATCAGCGCACCAATGACCGTCCAAAAAAGCGCCAAAACCAACCGAACCTGATGCATCAGTAAACAAGCGGATATCTAGGTCTTCCACAAAATCACTCTGCCATACCATACTACCATTAAAATGTAACAGGAATTGGTCCCAAACCTTCAAATCCTCCTTAATAGGACGTGTAATAGAAACATGTGAAAGAGGATTTTTTAACCCTTTAGTGGCCAGAGCGAATCTACGAGAAAAAACTCTGGCCACTGGGATTACCCTAGACGCAAAAGTGAAAAGTCCCAGTAAAGACTGAACCTCGCGCAAAAGCACTTTTCTCCTAGTCAAAAAATTAGCAATGAGTACTCTCATTCTCAAAATTTTTGACATTGGAAGACGGAATTCCATAGCAGCTGAATCAATTGTTATGCCCAGGAATTCAATCACTGTCACCAGACCCATTGTTTTTTCATGGGCTATAGGGATCCCGAATGATCTGCAGATGTTGAAAAAGCAAACCATCATTTCAGAACAAACTTGAACTCCAGGTGGGCCAATAAACAACAAATCGTCTAAATAGTGGATGACTCCACCTTGAGGGGAATTTTGTGATAAAACCCACTGTATAAATGTTGAAAAAGCCTCAAAATAACTACATGACTTGGAAAACCCCATGGGCAAACACTTATCAAAATAAAAGTGATCTTCAAAATAAAAGCCCAGAGAGTTAAAACCTGTTAGATGGACCGGTAAAAGACGAAATGCAGATTTTATGTCTGCCTTTGCCATAAGAGATGCCTTGCCAAATTGTTTCAACAAAGCTAAAGCTTCATCAAAAGATGAATAAGACACAGAAGACTCCAAATCTGATATTTCGTCGTTCAAGGAATTACCATGAGGAAAGGATAAATGGTGGATTAAAACGAAAAGAGCCTGTCTCTTTTTTGGGGACCAGGCCTAACGGAGATAAACGAAAATTCAAAAATGGGGGGGGGGGGATGAAAAAGGATCGGCTATTCTATCTTCATGCAGCTCCTTCAAAAATTTTTCCCTCACTATATCTGGGTTTAACAGAACTGAACGAAGATTTCTAACCGGGGTGCAACCTTGACCTAAAAAGGAAGGGACCAAAAAACCAAATTTGAACCCTTCATATAGAAGGACCGCCATCTTGCGGTCTGGGTATTGATCTAGCCAAAACTGCATTTCTGACAGTCTCACTGGCATCCATGCCCTTTGCATTAGTGTCCCTTGACTGGACTGCAGCAGCTGATTTTTTGAAACAACGGGATGCTGAGTGTGCACCCACGCAGAATGATAGAAAAGGGGGAGATGGTTTCAATTCCCCCTTTTCTCATGGGAAGGCGGCAGAACGAGCAGTTTCAATTTCCCCCTGATGAGCCTGCTAGGTCTCTCAGGGGGAACAGCTGTGACTCGCATGTCTTTCCCGGGTTTTTGTTTGAAACACCTGGTGATCACGCGGCCTGGGGATGCTCAAAGCATGTTTTTCCCGGGCTTTCTTAAGGGTAGAGTGGTTCCGGGCTGGTGGTACCAGTTTAAACTAGCTAGGATAGGGCTATATAAGCAAGGTTCCGTTAGAAGAGTCATTCGCCTCAGAAGACAGGATCTGTGGTGTTCTAGGAGTGTTACTCCATTGAGCAAACAGGGGTCTTCTGAGGCCGGAAGATGAGTCTCCTTCGGCGGCTAATTGAGCGGGCGGGAGAAGAAGGCGGCGAGGATTGGATTCGGCGATGCCTCGACTTACCTGCAGCTGCGTGTCAAGAGGCTCCGGTGGGAGCTACTACAGCAGCAGTGGAAGCCCGAATCCTGACGGTGGATGGAGGTCCGTCGGTGTGTTTGCTGCCTGGCGCGGAGTCCATGATGTGCCCGGAAGAGGAAGGAGCGGCACCGCAGGAAGGAGTTCCTCATCGCGAGAGGATCACCGCCACGTCAGCCAAGGGGAGTGGTTCCGTGAAGAGGAGGCGGGGCCCATGTCAGCGACTCTCTCCCTCCCCGCCCAGAGCTCCGGCAGCCAAAAGAACCGGAAAGACTGCTAGAAGAAGCAGGCCGGAGTCCGTAAGAGCGGCGGTAAGCAGAAATATTGCACCGATAGCGGCGTCATCTGGAAGAGGCTCGGTAAGGGGCGTACCCAGTAATGTAGGCGGAGCAGTGGGCGGTTCGTTGACATAGTCGCCACACCCCCTACAACAAATTTCATCCCCATGGCAACAAGATCAGCGGTCTGAGGTCAGTAATAGGCCAGCTGTCAGATCAGCTCCTTACGATGGAGTGGAGGAGGCTGGGGTTTCATTGCATGGTGAGTCTAATAATGACATTGCTTTACATGCCATTCTTGAATCCATAGCTAGTTTAGCAAAGGAAGTGCAGTTATTAAAAAATCCTACTTCAGTTTCTGTCAATCCTATAGTAGATGTGTTTACGCCATCTTGTGGACAAATAGCAAATGACGAGCAAGCATTACATTCTATTGATAGTAATATGTCTTCTGCTTATCATATTGCTAAAATTCAGAATTTACCAGAAACATGTTTAAAAGAACCTATTTCTTGTGAGTCATCTCCTTTAGGTTTTCACTTATCTTTGTCGATAAAGGAAAAAATATGGAGAGGTGAATTTTTAGATTTATTATCACTACTTCCTTCAGCTAAAGATTTTATTATAAAGTATAAAAAAGAAGATGAAGATAGGAGGAGGCCTGTGACCAGGTCTTTTAATAACTGGTTGCAGGCTTTTTGCATTTTTTCAGGTATCCTTTGTGAAAAATTTCCGGATAAGAGTCCGGGGCTTTTTCAACATTTGGATATAATTTTGGAAGCTTATAAAAGCTTCGGTGGTACATCTTGGTTTTCATATGATGAAGCTTTTCGTCAAAAATTGGCGGCCCATAAATCTTTAAAGTGGGGAGTAAAGGATGTGGGCTTGTGGCTCAATCTTTTTCTTCCCCAGCGACAAAACATTTCTAGACAAAGTGCAGTTTACACACAACAAACTACAACTCAGCCTTCCGGATATAAAAAAGGCATTTGTTTTAACTTCAATGATGGACAATGTAAATGGCTTACCTCTTGCAGGTACCGACACGAGTGTGCTTTTTGTTCAGGAACACATTCTGTTTCAAAATGTTTTAAAAGAATGTCTACTGTCAATCAACAGGGACCTGTTCAGAAAGGCTTGCACGCCAGTGAACTGGCGAAATATGCTCCCTTGGCTTCAACTTTACCCAGACAAGTCGAGGGCCCATCTACTTCTGGAGGGCTTTAGAGATGGTTTTAAGCTTCCTTCCTTTTGTGGTAAAGGTTGCACAATTATAAAAAATTTGAAATCTATAGATCAATTTTTTGATATTGTTTTAGATAAAATCGCTAAAGAGGTTGCTGAAGGGAGGGTAGCTGGTTCTTTTTGTTCTCCTCCATTTATGGATTTTCGGATTTCCCCTTTGGGAATCGTTCCCAAAAAAGAAAAGAATTCTTTTCGTTTAATCCACCACTTGTCATTTCCTAGGGGCCAATCCTTAAATGACCAAATTGATGTTAGTATCTCCTCAGTTTCCTATGCATCTTTTGAGGATGCTTTAAGTAAACGTAGGATTTTGGGAAAAGGGGCCCTTATGGCAAAAGCTGATATTAAATCTGCTTTCCGTCTCCTTCCTATTCACCCAATTTGTTTTAATTCTCTAGGTTTTTTCTTTAACGGAAAATTTTACTTCGATAAATGTTTACCAATGGGTTGTTCCCTATCTTGTTTTTATTTTGAATCTTTTTCTTCCTTTTTAGAGTGGGTGGTTAGCAAGGTTTCTGATTCAACTTTTTTGATTCATTATTTAGATGATTTTTTATTTTTAGGTTCCCCTCGTTCTTCGGATTGTAATTTACTTTTAAATTCTTTTTTCAAAATCTGCAGCTATTTGGGTGTTCCTTTGGCCATCGAAAAGACAGCCTGGCCTTCGACTTGTATTGAATTTCTGGGTATCACGATCGATTCAGATTTAATGGAGTTTCGATTACCCGAAGTCAAAATAATCAAAATTAGAGCTACTTTACTGTCCATCATTAGGAATAAAAAGGTTTGCTTAAAAGAAATGCAGTCGTTACTGGGTTTGTTAGCTTTTGCTTTGAGGATTATGCCAGTTGGGAAGGTTTTTTCTCGAAGATTGTACCTTGCCATCTCTGGTTTAAAATCCCCATTTTCTCATGTAAGAATTACTCATGATTTGAGGGAAGACCTATTAGTATGGCTTCAATTTCTTACATATTTCAATGGGAAAGCGGTATGGCAGGAGCAATTTATTTTAGATAAGGATTTGTTCCTTTTTACTGACGATGCTGGGTCCTGCGGTTTTGCTGCCATTTGGCAAACACAAAATGGTGTACAGACAGTTGGGATCCTAGATGGCAGGCCAGAGGATTGCTGAAAAATATTGTACTATTGGAGCTTTTCCCAATTATCGTAGCTTTGGAGGTTTGGGGTCAGTATTTTCAGAATAAACGCATTTTGGTTAGGACTGATAACAAAGGTGTTATGTTTGCAATAAACTGTTTAACATCTAAGTCCCCGCCTGTTGTTGTCCTTCTTCGCCATATGGTTTTTAAATGCTTGAGTTGGAATATTTGGTTGAAAGCAATGCATGTGGCGGGAAAGGACAATGACATGGCGGATTCTCTGTCTCGCTTTCAGATGGATCGATTTTTTCAGCTATATCCGGATGCGGATCCTGTAGGGATGAAGTGCCCTCAAAATTTATGGGACCTGGTTTGAAACCCATTGCTATCCAGCATTCCATTGCACCATCAACCTTAGCTGGATATCGATCGGCTTGGTTGATGTGGTTGATGTTTTTTAAATTCAATTGGAAGACCTGCCGGGTCATTTTCTGAGCATCTGGTTTTATTGTTTTTAGAGTCTTTATTTAATAAGAATTATTCATGGGCATATGTCCAGAAGACTTTATCTGGTGTTTCATTTTTTCTTAAACTCAATGGGTTTTTGTCTTGCTTGTCATTCTTTTCAGTACAACAAGCCATGAAAGGATATAAAAAAATTAATTTCAAGAAAGACCAACGTTTACCAATTACCCCAGTGATTTTACAAAATCTTTGCTCAGTTACTTCCCTTATTTGTTTTTCCGAGTTTGAAGCAGTTCTTTTTTGTGCAGTTTTTTCGTTAGCTTTTTTCGCAGCACTGAGGATATCGGAGTTACATTTACTTCAAGCCTCTGATGTGCTAATTGCGGACAGTTCCTTAAAAAATTGTATTCGTCAGTCCAAAACGGACCAGTTAGGTATGGGCAGTTGGATAACTTTATTTTATAGTCATAATTCTAATATCTGCCCAGTATCGTTATTATCTCAATATATTATTATTAGGCCCCCGCTAGCTGGAAAATTTTTCTTACATGAATCTGGTTCTCCATTAAGTAAATATCAATTCCTTTGTGCATTTAAAAAGTGTTTAAGGAAACTGAATCTTCAGGAGTGTCATCTAACGTCACACTCCTTTAGGATCGGTGCAGCTACTGAGGCTTCTAGGTTGGGTCTTAATACTGACATTATTAAAAAGGTGGGTAGGTGGAAGTCTGACCGTTATCTGTTGTATATTCGTCCTAATCAATCTGTTTGATTTTATAGGTCAATGCAAAACGGTATGGATTATCGGACATTCGTATGTTTTTTGGGCACAGCGGAGAGCCTCTGAAAGGATATATTCTAATAACTTGGGTTTGGATCCATCCAGGTTTAGAGTATTATGGTTCGGTAAAAGGGGTATGGTGTGGTCTAGCTTGATGTTGGAAATGCATAGACTGCTTATGGAATTTCCCCCTCCAGATGTTTTAATTATCCATCTGGGGGGCAATGACATTGGGAAGTTCAAGACTTTAAATCTCATTTTTGCAATAAGGGATGACTTGCTGAGAATACAGATATTATTGCCGCATACCATTATTATTTTTTCAGAAATAGTGCAAAGGTTAAAATGGCTGTCCTTGCCTGCCATGCGCCCATTAGATAAAGTACGGCGTCGTATAAATAGAGCAGTCTCTAAGTTATTATCAAGTTTAGGTATGCTATCCTTCCGACATACGGAATTAGAGGGTCTGATACATGGTTTATATAGAGAAGATGGGGTTCATCTGTCTGATGTGGGTTTGGATATTTTCAATGCTGACTTGGGTACTTGTGTTGAGTTGGCCGTGGTTGTGGGGAGTGGTGACAGGTAGATTTGATTAAATCCACCTGTCTTGTGGATAATTTAAGTTTGTGAAATGTGATATAAGCTTGAGCCGTAGTGGCTAAGCTAATTTTAAGTGTTATTTATTTATATAATTATTAATTTATTAAATCCAATAATAAAGCAGCCACAACCTTATTTATCCAAATTTGTGGTGTTTGTAGTTTTTATAGGTAATTTAATAAATATTAAGTTCCTGCCTGCTTTCCCATGATAGAAAAGGGGGAGACGGTTTCAATTCCCCCTTTTCTCATGGGAAGGCGGCAGGACGAGCAGTTTCAATTTCCCCCTAATGAGCCTGCTAGGTCTCTCAGGGGGAACAGCTGTGACTCGCATGTCTTTCCCGGGTTTTTGTTTGAAACACCTGGTGATCACGCGGCCTGGGGATGCTCAAAGCATGTTTTTCCCGGGCTTTCTTAAGGTAGAGTGGTTCCGGGCTGGTGGTACCAGTTTAAACTAGCTAGGATAGGGCTATATAAGCAAGGTTCCGTTAGAAGAGTCATTCGCCTCAGTCATCCGCCGCTCTGCCAGTTAAATTACTCGCCAGTAAGGCGACCCAATCTTGGGGCAGTACCTCGTGTATCTGGCATAGTCTCTCAAAGTCCTGCAGGAACGCTTCAATTTCCTCCTCTCCTTCCTTAAATAGTTTGAACGCCCGAAAGGGCAACTTACGGACAGGCACTGCATCTTTAGGTGTTGTCTCCGATTGCCGTATTTCCGCCATTCTCTGCTCATGTTGCCGCTCTAGTTCTCTCTCTTGTCGCTCTCGTTCTCTCTCTTGTCGCTCATCCTGCAGCTTGATGTCTGTAATGGCATTCTGTATGGCGGTCTCTGATGGGTTAGCACCATATAATGCCAACCGCTCTCGGACTCGTTGCTGAAACAAATATTCAACTGACCGGGGTCCTGCATCACCCTTCTTCTGGTCCATCTCGGCTCTCAAGTAGGTCTTTCAGCGTGACTTTCCTGCAGGCTGCATAGCTGGTCCTTCACTGTGGTGGTTTGGAGTGTCCCAGGAACTGGAGAGCAAATCCCACTGCTGCCACCAATGTAACGAGCCCCTTTGCTTGCTCGGCTCCACTCTCCCGACACTCCTCTGCTCTATTGGATCATCTGGTGCTCCAGGATTCAAACTACCGCTATGTGCCATTCGAATCCATTTGTGGTCGGTCAGAACAAACACCAGGCAGGCTGTATGTAAGTTCAACCAAGAGAGACTTTTATTATGACCAAAATCAAGTCTTATATACAGAAACAGAGGGGGTAACCAGAACATAAATTAACATGCTAATTAACTAAGTTCTTTAGACAGCCCAGGTGACTCCTAGATATGACCTTTTCAGGGTAGACATCCCGTCTCCGGTCTCACCTGCTAATACACATTCCTAAGTGTAAACATCACACATTTTAACAGGATCAAATTAGCACAGAGGACAGACAGATGGCTGGAGGTGATTGCATTCGCATATCCTTAGAGTGAAGGTGTGAAAATCCCAACAGTATGAATTAGTCACTCTAATATGGCGGTTGCGTTTGCTGGGTGCAGTGCTGGGTGCAGTGGCTGCATTTGACAGGTACAGCGGTTGCGTTTGACGGGCACAGCGGTTGCGTTTGACAGGCACAGCGGTTGCGTTTGACGGGCACAGCGGTTGCGTTTGCTGGGTGCAGTGGCTGCATTTGACAGGCACAGCGGTTGCGTTTGACGGGCACAGCGGTTGCGTTTGACGGGCACAGCGGTTGTGTTTGACGGGCACAGCGTTTGCATTTGACGGGCACAGTGAGGCTGCAATTGAATGGGGGGGGGGGTTCAGTTTATTTGATGAGTTATTTGATGCAAAGGTTTGGCCCCTCCCACAGGCAAAGCTCTATATTTTTGATGGACCTGCCATTCATATATACAGTGCTATACACGGGGCCTGCCCCACTTCAGCAGAGCAGGCTAGGGGCGTGACAGGGGCTGGAGGCGGTGCAGCACTATATTTTATGTCGACCTCGGTCCACAGTGTTAAGTGGCTAGCTTGTCCACCCCCTTCTCCAGAGCAGGCTAGGGGCGTGTTGGGGGCGGGGCTGGTGGCGGTGCTGGCGACGATGTTGAGCAATTCGCAACGCCTCCGCCCGCCCGCTCGAGTCTAGAATTTTCACGGACCGAAATGGGCTTCTGCGCATGCGCGGTATAGGTGCGGTTAAGCCGCGCATGCGCAGTGGAGCCCGGAATCAGCTGTGTTTGTGACGTAGGTGCACAGGAAGTGACGCGGTCGAGATCCTGCATGGGTCGAAACATTTTTTACATCAACGGCCTAACATACTGAACTGCGGGATTGGCTTTCAGGAGAAATTCTGCAGTGTGCCTCTGTGAGAGAGATCAGTGAGTGGTGCAGAAAGTTCATGCAGGTTGTACTGCATGAACTGTACAGTACCTAGGGGTGTTTATACAGGGGTCACAGGGGTTGTGATTGCGACCTGACCCTATGCTCCAGGGGCCCATGCGGCCCCCTGTACACATGGATAGGAGGGGCTGCAGCATGTAGAGTAACTGATCCCCTGCAACTGCTGAATGCCCACTTCTCCTCCTCTCAGGCATGGGACAGCACAAAGTACTTATTACTAATTTAAATAAATAAAACATACACCAAGCTTTATTTTGGCTATTAATTGGCCACGACGTTTATTAAGGGGTTACCCAAATATAAACAATCACCAGTAACATAAAATATAATCTTAAAATTTATAACCAATAAATTATTTAATTTATTAATAACACGTAGTCCATCCAGAACTGAACTGGATGACAAACCCCACTAACAAACGTCATGACAGTACAAAACATTTTATTCATAAGGGAGGGAGGGTGGGAGCAGCACGGTTCCTGCTTCTGCGGCGTCCCCTCAGGCTGTGACACAAAGCGGGAAAGCTGCCGGCTTTTAAAACCACTGCCCAGCTCAATCCCGCCTGAATCAGCCAATCAGGAGCCGTTGCTATGCCGCTCCGAATCCTGCCATCACCCGGAGCAACCCAATTCACCATAAACAGGGGGGAGGGGGCCTGGAAGACGTCAGGAACCACAGCAGCACTCTGTACTGTCCCATGTAGCCCCGCATGAACGCTAGGGGCTTGTTCATGGGACAGCACAAAGTACTTATTACTAATTTAAATAAATAAAACACACACCAAGCTTTATTTTGGCTAATAATTGGCCACAACGTTTATTAAGGGGTTACCCAAATATAAACAATCATCAGTAACATAATATATAATCTTAAAATTTATAACCAATAAATTATTTAATTTATTAATAACACGTAGTCCATCCAGAACTGAACTGGATGACAAACCCCACCAGCTGAAAGCCGCTCAGCAACTGAGCGGCTGAAGCCCCCCAAACGCCGTGGCCTGCTCAATCATATTTTGTAGACCCAGGATGAAAATGTCTAAACCAACATCCGAAAGGTGTACAAAATCCACTCTATAAAAACCAGGAAGAAAACCTTCCAAATCTCAGTGGCGGTAAGCAAAACCACCTTGTGAAATCACAAAATTACGTATAGTTCTGTTTACCCGTTTCCTAATTTTATCTAAATAATGCAGATTACTGGACGCTGACCAAAGGAGTCTCGGTATCATCTCCGAGAAAACTATCACCGTAAAATGAAACAATAACTTGAAAGAAGATAAATCTCTCTTCATTTCACAAATCAAATCCCAAGTTTTAACCCTGCCCAGGTCATTACCCCCGGCATGAATGATAAGAACATCCAGCGAAGGCCATTGTCCTGTCAAGAAAATCAACTGTTCCTTTAAATTCCCCCATCTCAAACCTCTTACACCCCACCATAAAACCTGAAAACGTCCTTTATCCAAACCAAGATTGGTTTCGAAATTCTTGATGGAAGTTCTCCTTTTGGCCCAAAGAATAAAGGAATGTCCTATTATCCAAACGACATGCTTCGAAAGACCTAGAAAAATCAAATAATAATACGATCAGGGCGGACATACAACTTAAATCTATCACTATCCCAACGCCCCAATTGTTTAAGACCTTCATTAGAAAAACCAAGAAGACTGGCCTCAGTAGCCGCACCTATCCTAAAGGAATGCGAGGAAAAGTGAAAACCAGAAAGTTTACGGTTTTTATGGCAAGAAGACAGGACAGATGAAAGCTGGAATCTTGTCATCGGAGACAAATTATTGTGAACAAAAAACAAACCTGGATAAACGGGGTGAATGAAAAGATATTGCGAGACTCTGAAAACTGGACAAATGCTCTGAACAGGAGCTCTATGAAGGGTTATCCAGCGACCCTTCCCTAATTGGTCCATCTTAGATCTACGGAGAAAAATCGAACATTCGTTAACAGAAATATCCGAAAACTCTAAAAAAGATGATGAAAGCTTATTAGGTGCTGTAAGCTCACCCACTCTAAAAGCACCAAAGAATGCTATAACAAAAACCGCTCTGAACAAAGAAATCTCATATGGAGAAAAACACACTAATTCCAACGTGGACATCAGTTTAAGCAATAATTCAGAAGAAATGGGCCAACTATTGTCAACAGCTGGCACAGACCTTCTGAAACCCTTCATTGCTTGCTTAACTGGAAAAAAGGAAGAGAGAGCAGGCAAACCAGAAAAAATGAAACACCGGCTAAAATCTTATGCACTGTAGCCGGGCTAAGATTATCCTTAATTAAGGAAGAAACAAAGCATAGAGCAGTATATGCATCCACCGAACCAACTGAACAATCAGCTTCTGTACAGAAGTTACACCACCTAGACCATGATTGAGAATATTCTTCCCAAGTCTTAGGGGCAACAGAATTCCTTATGTTCACCTCAATTAATTCCAGATCAGGTCCCAGAGAGAAACTGGGCATGACAATCCTTCTTGATCCGCATCTGGAGCGAGTAACCGAAACCTCGGGAACTGCGAACAAGATAAAGAATCGGCGATCTCATTAATAAGACCAGGAATATGTTTTGCCTTTAGCCAGATATTAAAAATCATGCATTGCAACACCAAAAAACAAAGTAACTTTATAACTAATTCGGATTTTGATGAAAGGCAATTAATAGCAAAAAACACACCTTTATTATCCGTGTGAAGGATTACCCGCCTATTCTCCAAATGTTTATGCCAAATAGTAATAGCCACCACCACCGTGAATAATTCCAGCAAGACTAGGTTATGGATAATATCTGGTGACCTCCAGGATTCCGGCCATTTATCAGCGCACCAATGACCGTCCAAAAAAGCGCCAAAACCAACCGAACCTGATGCATCAGTAAACAAGCGGATATCTAGGTCTTCCACAAAATCACTCTGCCATACCATACTACCATTAAAATGTAACAGGAATTGGTCCCAAACCTTCAAATCCTCCTTAATAGGACGTGTAATAGAAACATGTGAAAGAGGATTTTTTAACCCTTTAGTGGCCAGAGCGAATCTACGAGAAAAAACTCTGGCCACTGGGATTACCCTAGACGCAAAAGCAAAAAGTCCCAGTAAAGACTGAACCTCGCGCAAAAGCACTTTTCTCCTAGTCAAAAAATTAGCAATGAGTACTCTCATTCTCAACATTTTTGACATTGGAAGACGGAATTCCATAGCAACTGAATCAATTGTTATGCCCAGGAATTCAATCACTGTCACCGGACCCATTGTTTTTTCATGGGCTATAGGGATCCTGAATGATCTGCAGATGTTGAAAAAGCAAACCATCATTTCAGAACAAACTTGAACTCCAGGTGGGCCAATAAACAAAAAATCGTCTAAATAGTGGATGACTCCACCTTGAGGGGAATTTTGTGATAAAACCCACTGTATAAATGTTGAAAAAGCCTCAAAATAACTACATGACTTGGAAAACCCCATGGGCAAACACTTATCAAAATAAAAGTGATCTTCAAAATAAAAGCCCAGAGAGTTAAAACCTGTTAGATGGACCGGTAAAAGACGAAATGCAGATTTTATGTCTGCCTTTGCCATAAGAGATGCCTTGCCAAATTGTTTCAACAAAGCTAAAGCTTCATCAAAAGATGAATAAGACACAGAAGACTCCAAATCTGATATTTCGTCGTTCAAGGAATTACCATGAGGAAAGGATAAATGGTGGATTAAAACGAAAAGAGCCTGTCTCTTTTTTGGGGACCAGGCCTAACGGAGATGAACGAAAATTCAAAAATGGGGGGGGATGAAAAAGGATCGGCTATTCTATCTTCATGCAGCTCCTTCAAAAAAATTTCCCTCACTATATCTGGGTTTAACAGAACTGAACGAAGATTTCTAACTGGGGTGCAACCTTGACCTAAAAAGGAAGGGACCAAAAAACCAAATTTGAACCCTTCATATAGAAGGACCGCCATCTTGCGGTCTGGGTATTGATCTAGCCAAAACTGCATTTCTGACAGTCTCACTGGCATCCATGCCCTTTGCATTAGTGTCCCTTGACTGGACTGCAGCAGCTGATTTTTTGAAACAATGGGATGCTGAGTGTGCACCCGCGCAGAATGATAGAAAAGGGGGAGATGGTTTCAATTCCCCCTTTTCTCATGGGAAGGCGGCAGGACGAGCAGTTTCAATTTCCCCCTGATGAGCCTGCTAGGTCTCTCAGGGGGAACAGCTGTGACTCGCATGTCTTTCCCGGGTTTTTGTTTGAAACACCTGGTGATCACGCGGCCTGGGGATGCTCAAAGCATGTTTTTCCCGGGCTTTCTTAAGGGTAGAGTGGTTCCGGGCTGGTGGTACCAGTTTAAACTAGCTAGAATAGGGCTATATAAGCAAGGTTCCGTTAGAAGAGTCATTCGCCTCAGAAGACAGGATCTGTGGTGTTCTAGGAGTGTTACTCCATTGAGCAAACAGGGGTCTTCTGAGGCCGGAAGATGAGTCTCCTTCGGCGGCTAATTGAGCGGGCGGGAGAAGAAGGCGGCGAGGATTGGATTCGGCGATGCCTCGACTTATCTGCAGCTGCGTGTCAAGAGGCTCCGGTGGGAGCTACTACAGCAGCAGTGGAAGCCCGAATCAGAAAGGGGATGGAGGTCCGTCGGTGTGTTTGCTGCCCGGCGCGGAGTCCATGATGTGCCCGGAAGAGGAAGGAGCGGCACCGCAGGAAGGAGTTCCTCATCGCGAGAGGATCACCGCCACGTCAGCGAAGGGGAGTGGTTCCGCGAAGAGGAGGCGGGGCCCATGTCAGCGACTCTCTCCCTCCCCGCCCAGAGCTCCGGCAGCCAAAAGAACCGGAAAGACTGCTAGAAGAAGCAGGCCGGAGTCCGTAAGAGCGGCGGTAAGCAGAAATATCGCACCGATAGTGGCGTCATCTGGAAGAGGCTCGGTAAGGGGCGTACCCAGTAATGTAGGCGGAGCGGTGGGCGGTTCGTTGACACAGTCGCCACGCCCCTACAACAAATTTCATCCCCATGGCAACAAGATCAGCGGTCTGAGGTCAGTAATAGGCCGGCTGTCAGATCAGCTCCTTACGATGGAGTGGAGGAGGCTGGGGTTTCATTGCATGGTAAATCTAATAATGACATTGCTTTACATGCCATTCTTGAATCCATAGCTAGTTTAGCAAAGGAAGTGCAGTTATTAAAAAATCCTACTTCAGTTTCTGTCAATCCTATAGTAGATGTGTTTACGCCATCTTGTGGACAAATAGCAAATGACGAGCAAGCATTACATTCTATTGATAGTAATATGTCTTCTGCTTATCATATTGCTAAAATTCAGAATTTACCAGAAACATGTTTAAAAGAACCTATTTCTTGTGAGTCATCTCCTTTAGGTTTTCACTTATCTTTGTCGATAAAGGAAAAAATATGGAGAGGTGAATTTTTAGATTTATTATCACTACTTCCTTCAGCTAAAGATTTTATTATAAAGGATAAAAAAGAAGATGAAGATAGGAGGAGGCCTGTGACCAGGTCTTTTAATAACTGGTTGCAGGCTTTTTGCATTTTTTCAGGTATCCTTTGTGAAAAATTTCCGGATAAGAGTCCGGGGCTTTTTCAACATTTGGATATAATTTTGGAAGCTTATAAAAGCTTCGGTGGTACATCTTGGTTTTCATATGATGAAGCTTTTCGTCAAAAATTGGCGGCCCATAAATCTTTAAAGTGGGGAGTAAAGGATGTGGGCTTGTGGCTCAATCTTTTTCTTCCCCAGCGACAAAACATTTCTAGACAAAGTGCAGTTTACACACAACAAACTACAACTCAGCCTTCCGGATATAAAAAAGGCATTTGTTTTAACTTCAATGATGGACAATGTAAATGGCTTACCTCTTGCAGGTACCGACACGAGTGTGCTTTTTGTTCAGGAACGCATTCTGTTTCAAAATGTTTTAAAAGAATGTCTACTGTCAATCAACAGGGACCTGTTCAGAAAGGCTTGCACGCCAGTGAACTGGCGAAATATGCTCCCTTGGCTTCAACTTTACCCAGACAAGTCGAGGGCCCATCTACTTCTGGAGGGCTTTAGAGATGGTTTTAAGCTTCCTTCCTTTTGTGGTAAAGGTTGCACAATTATAAAAAATTTGAAATCTATAGATCAATTTTTTGATATTGTTTTAGATAAAATCGCTAAAGAGGTTGCTGAAGGGAGGGTAGCTGGTTCTTTTTGTTCTCCTCCATTTATGGATTTTCGGATTTCCCCTTTGGGAATCGTTCCCAAAAAAGAAAATAATTCTTTTCGTTTAATCCACCACTTGTCATTTCCTAGGGGCCAATCCTTAAATGACCAAATTGATGTTAGTATCTCCTCAGTTTCCTATGCATCTTTTGAGGATGCTTTAAGTAAACTTAGGATTTTGGGAAAAGGGGCCCTTATGGCAAAAGCTGATATTAAATCTGCTTTCCGTCTCCTTCCTATTCACCCAATTTGTTTTAATTCTCTAGGTTTTTTCTTTAACGGAAAATTTTACTTCGATAAATGTTTACCAATGGGTTGTTCCCTATCTTGTTTTTATTTTGAATCTTTTTCTTCCTTTTTAGAGTGGGTGGTTAGCAAGGTTTCTGATTCAACTTTTTTGATTCATTATTTAGATGATTTTTTATTTTTAGGTTCCCCTCGTTCTTCGGATTGTAATTTACTTTTAAATTCTTTTTTCAAAATCTACAGCTATTTGGGTGTTCCTTTGGCCATCGAAAAGACAGCCTGGCCTTCGACTTGTATTGAATTTCTGGGTATCACGATCGATTCAGATTTAATGGAGTTTTGATTACCCGAAGTCAAAATAATCAAAATTAGAGCTACTTTACTGTCCATCATTAGGAATAAAAAGGTTTGCTTAAAAGAAATGCAGTCGTTACTGGGTTTGTTAGCTTTTGCTTCGAGGATTATGCCAGTTGGGAAGGTTTTTTCTCGAAGATTGTACCTTGCCATCTCTGGTTTAAAATCCCCATTTTCTCATGTAAGAATTACTCATGATTTGAGGGAAGACCTATTAGTATGGCTTCAATTTCTTACATATTTCAATGGGAAAGCGGTATGGCAGAAGCAATTTATTTTAGATAAGGATTTGTTCCTTTTTACTGACGATGCTGGGTCCTGCGGTTTTGCTGCCATTTGGCAAACACAAAATGGTGTACAGACAGTTGGGATCCTAGATGGCAGGCCAGAGGATTGCTGAAAAATATTGTACTATTGGAGCTTTTCCCAATTATCGTAGCTTTGGAGGTTTGGGGTCAGTATTTTCAGAATAAACGCATTTTGGTTAGGACTGATAACAAAGGTGTTATGTTTGTAATAAACTGTTTAACATCTAAGTCCCCGCCTGTTGTTGTCCTTCTTCGCCATATGGTTTTTAAATGCTTGAGTTGGAATATTTGGTTGAAAGCAATGCATGTGGCGGGAAAGAACAATGACATGGCGGATTCTCTGTCTCGCTTTCAGATGGATCGATTTTTTCAGCTATATCCGGATGCGGATCCTGTAGGGATGAAGTGCCCTCAAAATTTATGGGACCTGGTTTGAAACCCATTGCTGAATATATCCAGCATTCCATTGCACCATCAACCTTAGCTGGATATCGATCGGCTTGGTTGATGTGGTTGATGTTTTTAAATTCAATTGGAAGACCTGCCGGGTCATTTTCTGAGCATCTGGTTTTCTTGTTTTTAGAGTCTTTATTTAATAAGAATTATTCATGGGCATATGTCCAGAAGACTTTATCTGGTGTTTCATTTTTTCTTAAACTCAATGGGTTTTTGTCTTGCTTGTCATTCTTTTCAGTACAACAAGCCATGAAAGGATATAAAAAAATTAATTTCAAGAAAGACCAACGTTTACCAATTACCCCAGTGATTTTACAAAATCTTTGCTCAGTTACTTCCCTTATTTGTTTTTCCGAGTTTGAAGCAGTTTTTTTCGTGCAGTTTTTTCGTTAGCTTTTTTCGCAGCACTGAGGATATCGGAGTTACATTTACTTCAAGCCTCTGATGTGCTAATTGCGGACAGTTCCTTAAAATTTTTTATTCGTCAGTCCAAAACGGACCAGTTAGGTATGGGCAGTTGGATAACTTTATTTTATAGTCATAATTCTAATATCTGCCCAGTATCGTTATTATCTCAATATATTATTATTAGGCCCCCGCTAGCTGGAAAATTTTTCTTACATGAATCTGGTTCTCCATTAAGTAAATATCAATTCCTTTGTGCATTTAAAAAGTGTTTAAGGAAACTGAATCTTCAGGAGTGTCATCTAACGTCACACTCCTGTCCTGGCTAGTTCCATGCATAGCTAAGCGCCCCCTTCAAGGGAAGTTAACGACCTCCGGTTTAATTAATTTATCTTCAAATCCAATTATCACTAAAGAGTGGGCTAGGGTGGGAAATTAATATAACGGCAGGAAGGAGGAGAGAAATAACCACAACCAATCGTAGCCACCCTAGGTTAGTCAATGGGAGAGGGCTCCATAAAAGGACCCCCCATCCAGTAGAGGGAGAGAGATGAGAGAACCTGGGCCCAGGATTCATTATAGGTAATTATTAAGACCATCTCCCAGCACTTACCCCTTATGCTTGCATTTTTCCTATGTTTGTCTGTCTATTTGTAATGTAATGTATATACTTTGTGTTTGAAACTAATATTTACTCCCTTGCCAAAGACTGTAAAGGTTTGCGGTGTATTAGATAGACTAATAACCTTAATTCTTTAATAAATGCTTGTTATATTGAAGTTTTCAAATCCTGTCAAAAAGGACTCTTATTTAAACCATATCAATAATCATAATCATATTAATTGAATATTAATATTAAATATTAATATTTAAAAATCAACAGTTGGCGACCACGAAGTTAAGTACAGGACTGAAAGCATTTAATATAATAACAAAATCTGTATATTAGAGATTAAGGTTATTAGGAGGAATTCAAGCTGAGTCAGCTTAGCCAATCTATCTAGGGAAAATATAGGTAAATATTTTTGTTTTATTAGTGGGTATTACCTCCAAGGAGAGAATATACACCACAGGTTATTTATTTTTTTATCCCAAAATCATAATTGATAAAATACTTTGGATGTACCATTATAACCGGTCAATTTAATGGGGAGGAAGTACAGAATGGGAAAATTTTTGTTTTAATAATTGTTGTTTATGAGACACTTAAATAGTGATCCGTAGTTTTGAAAAAAAAAAAAAAAGTTTTTTTTTACAAAGCAAAAACATTTTTGCCTTGATTTGTGTTGTTTTATTGGAAGGAGGACACTGAAAACGTGGTCCTTGGTGTTGTGGAGAAAAAGTGTATTTACTTTTTTTGCAGTTTATTAATTTAAAATTTTTGTTATTGAATTATTATTTTTATTTTTTTTAAATAATTCTTGTTATGATAAATTTTTGGTAACCTGGCTTAGTTTTAGCCTTTATTTTATTTTAGTTTTGTTTTTATTTTTTTTTTGTTTAAATCACAGACACGTGCTTGTGTTCTGGTGTGTGTAGGTTGAAACAGGCTCAATAGGGTTTTTGCTTGTTATTTAATTTGCATGTCCACTAACATTAAAAATAGGACATTGCAAATAACCTACAAGAGATTTTTTTTTCTTTACTCTTATTTTTGTTTTTTGGTTTTTATTGTACCTTTTTTTTTTTTAACTGTGAGAAGTTACAAGCAGTAATATTCTCATTGGTGTCAATTAAAGTACAAGTCTGTGGAAGTCTTGCAACTGAAACCTGAGAAAGATTATTAGGATTTTAAAAGGTGCATTGAACTTTTTTTTTTTGTTTTTTGTTTTTGTTTTGTTTTTTCTACTGAATTGAGTGTTACAAATAGTAGTGTAAACACTGCCGTGTTGACATTCCTATTATCAGACTACAGGTATTCATTCTAATTGATCCCTGTGGGGCTTCTATTGTCCCTTGGTCTATTGAGTAGGCTCAGACAAGATAGGCTAAATGCTATTGTTAGTATAATTAGTTTTCCCCACTAATCTGAAAGATTGTTGATTGAGAGCTGGAAAATATTGTTTGACTTTTACTACATTTTCTGCAGCTTATTTCATTTGAGTTCCTATTTATTGTTCTTTTTTTTTGCTTCCTTTTCTTTTTTTTTCCTTTTACTGTAATCACAAGTGAATTTATAGTATAAGGGAACAATTAATTTAATTTAGCTCACAAATTGTGCATACTATCACAATGGCTGCCATGACCTGTCTAGAAAGTTTTGTAGCAACTTATACTCTTAAACATAAGAGCAATGAATTTGCCTGTGATGCTAAATTATTGGAAGAACAAGCAAAAGCAACCAAAAATAACAAAAAGCTTAAAAGTCTAGCCATAGCAGGCATATTGGCTATGAAGGCTAAAATACAGAAATTGAAAGATATAGTCTATAATCAAAATATTACAATTTCTGAGAGGGAGAAGGAGAATACAGCTTTACAAAGCCAATTACAAACCTTAACTACCCTTAATCAAATAGTTAATGCCTCACAGGAGGAAAATTGTAAAAATTACAAATTGGCCCAAAAAGACGGGGTACAATATAAAAGCATGCCAACTAAAGCTGACACTGAACTGGACCATATAACAAGTGCATACAAAGTGCTAGATCGCACACAGGGCACGCAAACAGAGCCACAGTTGCTACAAACAATTTCAATCCTTAAAGTACAGACTATGGCCAGCACATGCGAACATAGTAATGCTACGGCACCTACTTGTGCCTATGAAATTGGGGATACTGAGAAATATGAAGAGTATTGGGGAGAGGAAGATATGGATCCTAATTCTACTTTTCCGGTGGCAATGGGAGAAATCGCAGAGCCACAGGAAAATCGAGAATGCACCATGGTCATAGACCCACCAGACAATGGGGACCAGCTATCCACAAATGAGGAGCATGTCAAGTTCCCCATCATGGTTAGGACCCAGATCTCCTCCTCTACTGAAGGAAATCAAACATTTTTGGGGTTTGATAATGAAGGAAATGAGGTGATTTCCAATGTATATCCAATTCAACCGGTAAAAATCCTTATGAGTGTGGCTGATTTCATTGACAAAATTAAATCTAGTGAACACATGACTTCATATGCAACCATGACAGATATTTTAACTGATTTTTCTTCCCCAAAGAATCTTTTTCAGTACATTGACAATTTACTTAAAGCCACATGCGACAAAGAAAAGCATTTGCGGCTATTGGAGGAACTCCTACGGATCCTAGGAAAAACGGAACAGAAGTGTAATCCCATTAAGGCACAATTGTTGCAGGAATTTGTGTCTTCTCTTGGGATTACAGTGACAGCATACGGTAGTAAGATAGTAACTGAGAAGGTAGAAACCAGTCTACAATTACCTCTGTCAGTAAGTATGCCTACTATCAGATCTTTCCTAGGAATGGTAAATTATTTGCGGCCTTTCATCCCTGATTGTGCCCAAAAGTCTGCACCACTGTATGATTGGTGGAAAAAGGATACCCGATGGCACTGGACTGAGCAACACACCAATCCAGTGCAGGAGCTTAAAGAAGCTTTAGCGCAAGCGCCAGCATTAGCCAACCCAAAGTACCAACTGCCCTTTCACAGTGAGACTGCCATATCAGAGACAACCATGTCAGCGGTTCTGTCACAGGAAAACTATTGGCCTCGGTTGCTCCATGATCGAGACAAACACACAAATAATTCTTCCACTAGGGCCCATGGCCTCCTTTACCAAGGAGTACCACATGAATGTGATATCATACCACAATCAGTTGCGCAACAATTCTTTAGACCTTTGTCAGCAAAGGAAAATGTCCCTGAAAATGCAGTCCAAATTTTCACAGATGGATCATGTTTTTACGTGGAGGGTTCCCCACATGCAGGATTTGGAATATACCTTAACAATCCACATGCAAAGACCCAAACATCAATCTTTCGGTCATGGCAAGTCAAATCAGCACAATTTGCTGACCTGGCTTCAATTTCTCATGCCCTAGAACTGATGAAAAGGGACCAAGAAATAGTTTTATACTCAGATTCCACGTGGGTCTGTAATACTATTTCAGAAATTCTGCCCTTCTGGCACACCCACCAGTACATGTCCTCAGATGGGTCTCCACTTAAACATGCATCCCTGTTGAAATTTATTGTAACATTGGTGCAAAAGTTGCCAGTCAAACCATGGGGGTGCAAAGTAAAAGGTAATTTAGGCACTGCCCCATACTGGGAACAAAAGGAGGTAGCGGATTGTTTGGCCAAACAAGGAGCACATGGGGGGGAGATCTGGGAAATTCCTTTGAATTTACTGGACTCAGTCTTGTGCCCCAGCGTTTGTGCCCTCACAAAATCCTGCAACTAAAATGTTCTGCTTTCTTCCCTTTTAGAGCCATGAAGTCGAGGTGGATTGGGATCCTGCTCCATCTGATCGGACACACCAAGGGAGAGGAGACTGGAATGCTCATTGACCAAGAATCCGGTCTACTACCTAGAGGGGAAATCCATCTTATTACATGTGTCCCCAAAGACTAACACCCCTGCTCCTACAACTGTGCCCAAAAATACAGTTGCAATCCCCTATTATGAACCAACATCCTTGGAATGCCCATCAACGCAAGAGGGACCACCTAGCAGCCTAACGGCAACCTCAATCCCTGTAATATTGTTTAATAACGTTAAGATCATTCATGTGCCGTTGGTACTTAATTTGTCCCAGTGGAACATGGCCGAATTCGGCTCATGTGCCCGGACAAATGGGTCTGTTTTACTCTTCCTTGCTAGTATATTTGATTGCCTCCCATGCAAGCCGAACTCAGGATCCATTTGCAGAACCAAACCTCCCTCCCCACAGGGGCATTTTCAGATCCAGAAAGTTAAAGGGCTTGGACAGCATACTCGCGTCCATCCCAGGACTTTATGGATCTGGCATGTCAATTTGGAACAGAGCCGATCTGTCAGCAATTCGCAGGCATATCGGAAATGTTTATCAGAAGGAGGGTCGGCAAGTGCTGAAACCAGTTCTGCAGGGAGTTGAGGGGCTTGCAGAGGAGGAAAGGTTTACGGTTTATAACATGAAGCTAGAGAGGATGGTATGGGCAAAGAGGTATAATGCACTGCGTATGGAAAGTAAAAGATATAGACCTTACCCAGTGGTATTGTACTCACACTAATACTAGTGGTGGAATGAATGTACATTCTGGAGACAAGTGCAAACCTGTGCCAGTTTCCACAATTTGAAATATAGGGATAGTGACACCACAACCCAAATAGAGGGCCATTTGCTTTCAAGAAGAGCCAGTCACTGCCCACATACCGTGACCTACTGTACGTGTCCTTCACAATGTCGCTGCCCGTGTTCCATCCACAAGATGACTGCTTTACACAATGGCGTCCATACACTCCCTCGGATACCTCGAAAATGACGTGTACAAGGAAAGGTTGCACCTCCCCAAAATGCTCATTCAAGTTCAAGGGTGATGGAAAGCACCACACACTGCCTGCTGCACTGTCAAAGACAATAGATACTTATGCCGTTGTGATGTGTTCGAAATGGACACTCCAGTCTGTGGTCTAAGCAATGACCCAGTTCCCACAGCCAAAGTAGCAAGGGACCCCCAACTGGAAAGTCCACGCCAACCACCTCAAGAAACCAGTCCATGCCAACCACCTCCAGCCAAGTGAGATGTAAGCTAAACTGCCCAGTGAAGTTGTCAAAATGGAGAACACCAAGCACAAGGGTCACCTACCACATGGATGGACTGTACTGCGTCGTTACCAATCACCAGACATTTCTCTATGGGGGTCAGTCGTGTCCAATACCCTATCCACATTTTTGCTTCATTCCACATGAGTACACTACTATTGGGGAAACTGTAGTAACCCCCATACCCGTGTTAACAGAAGATTATATCATTGAGAGTACCCCCGATGTCCCAGATCCTATCACATACATACCCCATTTTGATGTACAAATTGATACTCTGTCAGTAAATCACAATTTGCTTGCAAGGAAGGTTACCCATATAATTTATATTAGTAATGATATGGTGAAAACAGGGAAGAGTTTGAATTAACTTTTACATGATGGGGATTTCAGCTTAGTCACAACTAGGACCTGGGTGGAAATGGGAATAAAAGGTGTTCTCATATTGCAATGTGGGGTACTGATTTTCATGACGGGCATGGAGATATATCTTTGCCGACTTCTAAGATGGCAGAGGGAGAAACTTAACAATTTAACGGAAATTAGACATAAACAATTACTCACGTAAGTGTGGCCTCGTCTTTTCTGTCTCAACGGGCCACAAGGGGTCATCTGTTGCCTTATGAGGAATTTTTATGTATAATTTCCTTGTAAACTGGGAATATCTGTAACATATATGTATATATATAATTTAGAGTAGGAAATATGTGGGTCTGCAAAGGGTTAAACTGGGCTGACAAGCTGGGCTTGAGGACAATCTAATTACCTGTCCTCTTATTTGAATATGCATGAATGCAGGGTAACAAGAGCTGCGGAGTCTTAGGGTCTGACGAGATAACCTAGGAGTCAACAAGCTAGAAAAGAGATCACATCTGAAACTGGTAGTCTATGCGGCATCGTTGTTATCCTCTAGATAAAGGCGTGTGTATTCTCCCATATTAACACCCATATCCATTTAAGGGGTAATTCTTCCTGGCTAGTTCCATGCATAGCTAAGCGCCCCCTTCAAGGGAAGTTAATGACCTCCGGTTTAATTAATTTATCTTCAAATCCAATTATCACTAAAGAGTGGGCTAGGGTGGGAAATTAATATAACGGCAGGAAGGAGGAGAGAAATAACCACAACCAATCGTAGCCACCCTAGGTTAGTCAATGGGAGAGGGCTCCATAAAAGGACCCCCCATCCAGTAGAGGGAGAGAGATGAGAGAACCTGGGCCCAGGATTCATTATAGGTAATTATTAAGACCATCTCCCAGCACTTACCCCTTATGCTTGCATTTTTCCTATGTTTGTCTGTCTATTTGTAATGTAATGTATATACTTTGTGTTTGAAACTAATATTTACTCCCTTGCCAAAGACTGTAAATGTTTGCGGTGTATTAGATAGACTAATAACCTTAATTCTTTAATAAATGCTTGTTATATTGAAGTTTTCAAATCCTGTCAAAAAGGACTCTTATTTAAACCATATCAATAATCATAATCATATTAATTGAATATTAATATTAAATATTAATATTTAAAAATCAACACTCCTTTAGGATCGGTGCAGCTACTGAGGCTTCTAGGTTGGGTCTTAATACTGACATTATTAAAAAGGTGGGTAGGTGGAAGTCTGACCGGTATCTGTTGTATATTCGTCCTAATCAATCTGTTTGATTTTATAGGTCAATGCAAAACGGTATGGATTATCAGACATTCGTATGTTTTTTGGGCACAGCGGAGAGCCTCTGAAAGGATATATTCTAATAACTTGGGTTTGGATCCATCCAGGTTTAGAGTATTATGGTTCGGTAAAAGGGGTATGGTGTGGTCTAGCTTGATGTTGGAAATGCATAGACTGCTTATGGAATTTCCCCCTCCAGATGTTTTAATTATCCATCTGGGGGGCAATGACATTGGGAAGTTCAAGACTTTAAATCTCATTTTTGCAATAAGGGATGACTTGCTGAGAATACAGATATTATTGCCGCATACCATTATTATTTTTTCAGAAATAGTGCAAAGGTTAAAATGGCTGTCCTTGCCTGCCATGCACCCATTAGATAAAGTACGGCGTCGTATAAATAGAGCAGTCTCTAAGTTATTATCAAGTTTAGGTATGCTATCCTTCCGACATACGGAATTAGAGGGTCTGATACATGGTTTATATAGAGAAGATGGGGTTCATCTGTCTGATGTGGGTTTGGATATTTTCAATGCTGACTTGGGTACTTGCGTTGAGTTGGCCGTGGTTGTGGGGAGTGGTGACAGGTAGATTTGATTAAATCCACCTGTCTTGTGGATAATTTAAGTTTGTGAAATGTGATATAAGCTTGAGCCGTAGTGGCTAAGCTAATTTTAAGTGTTATTTATTTATATAATTATTAATTTATTAAATCCAATAATAAAGCAGCCACGGCCTTATTTATCCAAATTTGTGGTGTTTGTAGTTTTTATAGGTAATTTAATAAATATTAAGTTCCTGCCTGCTTTCCCATGAGCATTCGTGCTTATACCTGAAATTGGATAAGAATCTACATTGGGAGTCATTAAATGCGAAACATACTCCTTTACAAAAATTAGCCTGAGAACTATTTGTAGTTTGAGGCCTCTGAGTGTATTGCTGCCTTTGTGGCAGCATCAAATTTAGCCACAAACCTACATCTTTGTCCCCCCAACGGAGGGAAGGATGGACTGAAAGCTTCTGCCTGAAGCTCTCATCATAGCTGAACCAGGAGATGCCTCCAAAATGACGGTAAGCCTCCGCCACTATATCCAGATTTTGGAATAATCCTGAGCACTTGTCAGGGAAACGCTCACCAATTACTGAGGAAAAAATACAAAAGGCTTGAAGCCAATTCTGAAAAGTCCTAGGAATTGCCCTTCTCCTATCTTCCTCAGACCTATCATCTAATCTTTTCTCAGATTTCAATAAGAATTCTTTAGAGGAAGGAAGCAATGATAGTATATCTATAAAATCCCCCCGCCAAATTTTTTCCTTCACAGCCACAGTTAAATGAAAACCCAGGGGGGTCAGTTCACAAGGAAGGGCCTCTTTAAGGCATGTTTCAGACACTAAAGATTTTACAAGTAAAGAGTTCAGTGAAGAAGAAGAAGGCAAAGAAAAAACTGTATTAAAGTCATTCACAGGTAATTTCTCAATCATAGAGACCCTTGTATTCAAAGGGTTAACACTTACTGGAATTGCGGGGTTACCCTGTGAAAAAACAGTATTATCAGACATATGCATACCGCTAGAGCCACCGCTATTCCATACAGTACCAATATTGGATTCATTTATCTTAGCAAGTACATTGGCTAAAGAACCAACTACTTTACCTAATTCAGTTAAATTTAAATAATTTCTCTCACCATGGCTGCGGTCCACGCTGACAGGCTGCCCAGACACTGTCACCTCACTAGAACAGCCCGCACCTGCTGGCTGAGGTGATCCAATTCTGGCTCTGTTGCAGGAGCGTGACCTTGCCTGCTTCACATTCACCTTTTCAGGAGAAGAGGGAGAATCTTCACTTCTCAACCTCTTTCCCCTGTTACCTTTCTGAACTCATTTTTGAACAGCAGGGGGAGCAGCTTCCGGCTCAGACTGAGCCTGCTCTACCCCCGCAGACACCGCCAATGGAGGGACAGCTTCATCCTCCAAACACCTCCGCAGCCACTCCGCCCCTCCATGGCTCTCAGCTTTAGCAATGAGGTGACGCAGCAGTTCTTCCATAATGGCAGGTAACTTCAGCAGCACGGTTCCTGCTTCTGCGGCGTCCCCTCAGGCTGTGACACAAAGCGGGAAAGCTGCCAGCTTTTAAAACCACTGCCCAGCTCAATCCCGCCCGAATCAGCCAATCAGGAGCCGTTGCTTTGCCGCTCCGAATCCTGCCATCACCCCGGAGCAACCCAATTCACCATAAACAGGGGGGGGGGAGCCCGGAAGACGTCAGGAACCACAGCAACACTCTGTACTGTCCCATGTAGCCCCGCATGAACGCTAGGGGCTTGTTCATTCTGCAGCTGCAAGGGATCAGTTCCTCTACATGCCGCCTCTGCTGTCTCCCTATCCATGTCCTGCCCCAGGCCCTGCCTTTACCTCCCCTGCAGTGTCGCCAGGTTCCCTGCTCCCCTCTCCTGCCAGCTGCTTCGGAGGATGCTGTCAGGATGGAGATCGGGGAAGGGGCTGGTAAATGTGATTGATCCTGAAGGTTATAGTTATGCCTCTGGCAGTACCACATATGTGGACACAGTATGGAAAACAGGCAGGGTTTTTTTTTTCCTCTTTAGCAATCTTTTGCTGGGGACAACTTACCAGCTTTAGGTTTGCTATAGAGGGCGACACCGGCCTTGCCTGGCTGGCAAATGTGACCTGACAGTGTTTCCAGGGTAATGCCATGGAAACAGGTGGGGGCTTCTCTGCCCTCTTTAGTGATTTGTTGCTGGGGACAACTTACCAGGGACAGTGTAACAAGTGACACCTAACATCTCCCTCCTGTTGTCCTTTTCATGGATATTGTTTGCAAAGTGAAGCTTTATCTCACTTACTAAGCTCTGGTGCAACTGCACTTACAGTGCACAGTATATCTGCCTTTAATAAATCAACCTCCCTGACTTTCCCTTCAAGGGTTCATTATGTACATACATGCATTGTTAGTAAAATGCAGTTGTAAATTATTTCTATATCTTGTTAAATAATGCTGTATTCTATATAACTATAAAAAGTTGTACTAGAATCGGTCCTTTAACCTGCATGTCACTGGATATAAAAACAATGCTTGCATAGATGGTGAGGTTATGTTTCTGCATACCCTGTTCACAGTACTTGCTGTGATTAGATGGGTGCAGTTAATCCCCCCTTCTTTGTCTTTCCTGACTATACACGCACAGCTTCATCCCAGAATTCTTGATATCTTTATCCCTGGGTGTGTTATTTCATCCAGGATCTGTACTCTGAGCAGATTAGCTTTTGGAATCGTATAAAAGGATTTAACACAAACAGTGTCAGTGATATTACAGTTTGTTTATGGACAAGTAGGTGCCAAACTAATTTTAATCTTTAACAGGTAAGCTTCATGGGCAATTTTAATCTCTTGTTCCTAAAATATCTAACCACTTGTTGGTAATCAAATAAAGCTCTCATCTATCTCATTCTCCAGTTAGCTCCCTGTCCCTAGCTACATACAGGTTCACTTTGACAATATGCAGGACATTTACATTTCATTTAAAAACTATATGTGAGTGAAACGTAAAAAAAAAAAAAAAAAAAAAAAATTATATACCTTTTGAGTAGTGTGTAAATGTACATGTAAATTTTACTTTAATTATAGATTTCCAAACACCTTTTTCTGTATTTTTCCTTATTCTGGGAGTCACAACTTTAGACTTCAATAAGGAGAAATGCCTCTTACCAGGAGAAATGATAAAGAAACGTATTTATATACAATATCTCACAAAAGTGAGAACACCCCTCACATTTTTGTAAATATTTTATTATATCTTTTGACGTGTGAGACTTTTCAACAAAAGTGAGTATGTCGAAATATGGCCAATTAACACCCCCCCCCACCCCATCCACCCGGTGTCATGTGACTCGTTAGTGTTACAAGGTGTCAGGTGTGAGTGGGGAGCAGGTGTGTTAAATTTGGTGTTATCGCTCTCACTCTCTCATACTGGAAGTTCAACATCGCACCTCATGGCAAAGAACTCTCTGAGGATCTGAAAAAAATAATTGTTGCTCTACATAAAGATGGCATAGGCCAGTGATGGTGAACCTATGGCACGCATGCTATGGCTGGCACGCTGAGCCCTCTCTGTGGGCACGCAGCGCGCCGCCAGGATAGGGGAGGGAATCCCCCAGCAAGGTAGTCACTTGCACTGGCGTGCAGGCGTGGAGCAGGCGGCTTCCTTCTTATTATGAGTGCGATCGGGCAGTGGAGCGCCAGATGTGAGTAAAGCCCTCCCGCATGTTCTGAGGGCAGCCCAGTGGAAAGGACACGGAGTGTCTGCTGTAAGCAGCGCCTGATGCCTCTGGATACAGAGTAAGAGAAGAACGATCCTCCCTACCTTGACTTGGAAAACCAATAGGAGAGCGGCTTCCTGTGCAGGGGCTCGGGCACTGAAGCATGGCAATGTGGAGGACTTTGGCTGTACATACACAGGTAGGACAGTGCTATGGGGGAAAGGGGAGGGGCGCAGAGGACACTGCTGTGTATGTGGGGGGGTGTGAAGGGGGCAGAGGACACTGCTTTGGGAAGGGCCTTCACATTACTCCCCCTGATCCCTGTATTCTGAGCATGATGCATCCATCTCTGATCCCTGTATTCTGAGCACAATGCATCCATCTCTGATCCCTGTATTCTGAGCACAATGCATCCATCTCTGATACCTAGGATGAGCTTCGTGTTCGAGACGAACCCATGTTCGACTCGAACATCGGCTGTTCGGCTGTTCGCCGAATTGCGAACATTATGGGCCGTTCGCGCCAAATTCGCGTGGAGCGTCATGGCCCATAATTCACTGCGGCATTGCAGTGCATTGCTGGCTGATGATTGGCCAAGCATGCACTATGACCCGCATGCTTTGGCCAATCACAGCACGCAAAAAACGGAGAGCCATAATTGGCCAAAGCCAGGGTGGCTTTGGCCAATTATGTCTCAGGTGGTTTAGTACACGCCCCACCCTATATAAGGCCGCCTCCGTGGTGGCCTTGTGTAGTGTGTTGCGGTGGTTAAAGAGAGAGCTTACAGAGAGAGAGAGACAGTGTCATTTATATTGAGTTAGATAGAGCAGGCAGGCGAGTCAGTTAGCTGCAGTTGCAGTGTGTAGAGGATATATATATGCATCCTATAGGTGTTGTATATATATTTATACACTGTATTCAGTTTAGCTAGATCCGTTCCTGTTATTCTCTATACTGTGACAGGCAGGCAGGTGATTGTGCTAGCTGCACTGTTTCACTTAGTGTACTGTGTGCTTTGCATAGCGTTCACCTAAAGCTTACCTGAATACAATTAGTGGTTGTAACGGCTGCCCAAGTATGAAAGGGGTTAACGCCGTTTATGATATTCCCTATCTGGACACACATCCACTGCCGATCCTCCACAGTCAGGCGACCGCTTCCCATAGGATTAATCCTTCCAAACATACAAGACAAACACTCTGTGTTGAAGTTCCAAAAACAGGGAATGAATTTATTACAAGCACATGGTAACACATTTCTCTTCAAAAACCCTTCCCTCCCATCCTTGGGGAACAGGGCGGGTTAAACTGTCCAATGACAATGGTCATACAGGTCAGGTGTGTTCAAACTTCTCTTTCAGTAAACAGTCTTAGCAGGAGGGGTGATTCCCCCCCTCCTCACAGAAAGACACTTAAACATCCCATAATAGGCAGCCAGACGGTCTACCAAGCTCCAATCCACATCACCACAGTAGCAGAATTAATTACCACAAGCCACAATAGACAATAGAATGCAATCACTACCCATCACAGCAAATATTACACAACAGCCCACACACAATATACACCCAATATATACCATGTATATACAGCCTTGAATATGACTATCCCAAATCATGGTGGGGTTCTCATTCCCCCTGTGCCCCAAGTGACCCCTGTCACACATCTCCCCTTTCGGCAGGAGACTAACACAGGAGGAGACCCCAGACGGGTTGACTCCGAAGTTAGTCCATATTTCCATTTGTCTAATGCCTGGACAACCCATCAACATTGCACTAGGAGGCCGGGACAAATAATGGAATTCAGTTCTGGAACAGTCACTTGCTTTGCTCTCTCAATGGCTGCCAAAACTTTTTGCTGGTGCTCTTGGGAAAGGTAAGGCAAAACCTGGGCACAAATCCCATTTAACCTTTTCACAATTTCAGCCTGTTTGTGCATTTCAATGTTCAAGCCATGGGACATCTCATAATACATGACGTAGTGTCGTTGCATCTCTGATTTCTCACTGGCCAACTTGTCACATTCCAATTTTAGACTGTGATATTGTGCCTGATCTAAGGTACATGTCGGGGAAGATAATCTTACCCCATTCTCAGCCGCAATCAGGCCGGTTCCAGCAGCATGGGTCTGGGCACAGGTAGTCACTGGGTTGGCTTCAGCGGGGCCCATCGGGGCGTAAGCAGAAACGAGGGGGGCCAAATCATTCCCCAGTAGTACATCCGTGGGCAAGTCCTTCATCACCCCCACATTCACGTGTCCCGAACCAACCCCCCAATCCAGGTAAACACGGGCAACGGGTAGCCGGGAAAAGATGGTACCTCCCGCTACTCTTACGGCTACAGTGTCTCCGGTATGTTGGCTCTCTGGGATGAGGTTCTTCTGTAGTAGGGTCATGGTGGCACCAGAATCACGTAGGCCATTGGCTACCTTTCCATTGACCCAGACAGTCTGCCTGTGTTGCTGCCGGTTGTCCCGGTTAGCTGCTTGTATGGGATCAGCCTCGTGCAAGACACCCCAATGTTCTTTCTCCTCAACGCAGTGGGCCGCAGGCATGGATGTGCGTTGGTTCCCCCCTGCTGGCTGTCTTCACGACTGGGACTGCCGGGCTGAATTCAATGGACAGTCTGGCTTTTTGTGCCCTAGCTGTTTACATCCGAAACACCTGATGGGTTGTGCGTAGTCCTGGGATTTGAACCTGGGCTGCTGAGGATAAGTGGCCGCTGGGGTTGGTGCTGAAGTTGGGTTAGAGGCTGATAAACTGGGCCGAGATAGTGGATAGCGCTCGCTTCCGCCTGACCTTCGAGAGTCCAGATATTCATCGGCCAAAGTAGCCGCTTGCTGTACAGTCCGTGGTCGCCTATCTCACACCCAATCCCGTAGTACCAGAGGGGTGTGGTTAAAGAACTGTTCTAAGAGTACTAGCTGGGTGATGTCCTCTATGGTATGAGCATGGCTTCCCTGGAACCAGCCCTTAAGGTTTCGCTGCAGACGATGTGCCCACTCCACGTATGTTATGTGGGTTTGTTTCCGGGATTCTCAAAACTTAATCCGGCTGGCTTCGGGTGTAATGGCAAATCGGGCTAGCAGAGCTTCTTTTACCCGGTCATAGTCTTTAGCGTCCTCATCCTCCAGGGCCCGATACGCATCAGCCGCTCTGCCCGTTAAATTACTTGCCAGTAAGGCGACCCAATCTTGGGGCAGTACTTCATGTATCTGGCATAGTCTCTCAAAGTCTTGCAGGACTGCTTCAATTTCCTCCTCTCCTTCCCTAAATAGTTTGAACGCCCGAAATCTTTGAGCGTTGTCTCCGAATGCCGTATTTCCGCCATTCTCCACTCATGTTGTCGCTCTAGTTCTCTCTCTTGTCGCTCTAGTTCTCTCTCTTGTTGCTCTTGTTCTCTCTCTTGTCGCTCTAGTTACATAGTTAGTCAGGTTGAAAAAAGACAAAGTCCATCCAGTTCAACCATAAAAAATAAATAAATAAAATAAAAAATATTGTACAATCCCATATACCCAATTCTATACCCACAGTTGATCCAGAGGAAGGCAAAAAACCCCAGCAGAGCATGATCCAATTTGCTACAGCAGGGGAAAAAATTCCTTCCTGATCCCCCGAGAGGCAATCGGATTTACCCTGGATCAACTTTACCTATAAATGTTAGTACTCAGTTATATTATGTACTTTTAGGAAAGTATCCAGGCCTTTCTTAAAGCAATCTACTGAGCTGGCCAGAACCACCTCTGCAGGGAGTCTGTTCCACATTTTCACAGCTCTTACTGTGAAGAAACCTTTCCGTATTTGGAGATGAAATCTTTTTTCCTCTAGACGTAAAGAGTGCCCCCTTGTCCTCTGTGTTGACCGTAAAGTGAATAAATCAACACCAAGTTCACTATATGGACCCCTTATATATTTGTACATGTTATTCATATCCCCCCTTATTCTCCTCTTCTCAAGAGTGAATAAATTCAGTTCCTCTAATCTTTCCTCATAGCTGAGCACCTCCATGCCTCTTATCAGTTTGGTTGCCCTTCTCTGCACTTTCTCCAGTTCCCCAGTATCCTTTTTGAGAACTGGTGCCCAAAACTGAACTGCATATTCCAGATGAGGTCTTACTAATGATTTGTACAGGGGCAAAATGATATCTCTCTCTCTGGGGTCCATACCTCTCTTAATACAAGAAAGGACTTTGCTCGCTTTGGAAACCGCAGCTTGGCATTGCATGCCATTATTGAGCTTATGATCTACCAAAACCCCCAGATCCTTCTCCACTACGGATCCCCCCAGTTTTACTCCCCCTAGTATGTATGATGCATTCATATTCTTAGCCCCCAAGTGCATAACTTTACATTTATCAACATTAAACCTCATCTGCCACACAGTCGCCTAATTAGACAGTGCATCAAGGTCGGCTTGTAATTTGGAGACATCCTGTAAGGTCGTTATTCCACTGCATAGCTTGGTGTCATCTGCAAAGACAGAAATGTTACTTTTGATCCCAGACCCAATATCATTTATATAGATATTAAAAAGTAAGGGTCCCAGCACTGAACCTTGGGGTACACCACTGATAACCTTAGACCATTCAGAGTAAGAATCATTAACCACGACTCTGAATTCTGTCTTTTAGCCAGTTTTCTATCCATTTACAAACTGATATTTCCAATCCTGTAGACTTTACCTTACACATGAGCCGTGTGTGGGGAACTGTATCGAACGCTTTTGCAAAATCCAAGTATACCACGTCCACAGCCACCCCTCTGTCCAAGGTTTTACTTACCTCTTCATAAAAAGAAATCAGGTTTGTCTGACAACTTCTGTCTTTCATGAACCCATGCTGTCTGTTGCTTAAATAGTTTTTTTCCAGCAAGAACTCATCTATGTGGTCTTTTATTAATCTCTCCAGTATCTTCCCAACTATAGAAGTTAAACTAACAGGTCTATAGTTACTTGGTAAAGACTTTGTTCCCTTTTTAAATATAGGCACCACATTGGCCCTGCGCCAATCCAGTGGTACTATTCCTGTCATTAATGAGTCCCTAAAAATTAGATACAATGGCTTTGAAATTACAGAGCTCAATTCTTTTAGAATCCGTGGGTGTATGCCATCTGGTCCAGGTGATTTATCCACCTTTATTCTGTCTAAATATTTCTGGACCATTTTGAGCCATTGTGGATTTGGGGCTGTGTCACTACCACCCCCATTATGGACATGAGCTCCCCCATGTTCCATTGTATACACAGAGCTGAAGAAAGTATTTAATAAATTAGCCTTCTCTTTGTCCCCAGTCACCCACTCTAGATTATTTTGTAAAGGGCCTACATGCTCAGACTTGACCTTTTTACTATTAATATATTTAAAGAATTTTTTGGGGTTTGTCCTACTATCTTTTGCAATCTGTTCGTTTTGAATTTTTGCATCCTTGATTTCCTTTTTACATATCCTGTTATATTCTTTGTAACATTTAAACGACACTAGTGTTCCTTCATTTTTATATTTTTTAAAAGCTCTTTTCTTATTGTTTATAGCTTTTTTAACTTTAAACTTGAGCCACATAGGTTTTATTTTTAGCCTTTTAAACTTATTGCCCATGGGAATATACTTTGCAGTGAGTTCACAAACAGTCTTTTTGAAGAATTCCCATTTCTGTTTTGTGTTAATCGATGCCAATATTCCCTCCCAGTCTAATACCCCGTACACACGATCGTTTTTAATGTCATTTTTTTAACCCGACGTTTTTCTCCTCGTTTTTTTTCATGTTTCCTCTCAAGCCTGCCTTGCGTACACACCATCATTAAAAAAAACGATCAAGCAAAGCGCAGTGACGTTCAACACGTACGACGGCACTATAAAGGGGAAGTTCCGTTCGAATGACGCCACCCTTTGGGACGCTTTTGCTAATTCCGTGTTACCGCGTGTTAGTAAAAGTTTGGTGAGAGACGATTCGCGCTTTTCAGTCTTCGTGCTTTGAAGATCGTTTTCGGGAGTTCAGTTTGCGCCTGTGGGTTCGTATCTGTTTAGCACTGCTTGTAGTCAGTTCGTATCTGTTTATTCAGTGCGGCCTGCTCTGCACGTTCGTGTTTTTCAGCTTGTTCTTCATAGGCCTTGCTGTTCTTCCGTGCGTTCTTCTAGTTTGTTCTGTTCAGCCGACCGTTATCTAGCCATGTTGCGGCTACGTACTCGTCGTAGAGTTCGTGCTGTAGTTGGTGCAGGGGTTCATGCTGTATCCCGACTCCATGCCACGAGCAGGGTCAGGAGGAGTTCATGGACCAAGAATTGGTTGCTCCAGCGGCACCAATTCTGTCACATGCCTTTGTTGCGGGAGATCAGGGAGAATAATCCTGATGATTTCAGGAATTTTCTCAGGATGTCTGACCCCGTATTTCAGCAGCTGTTGGCTTTGGTGTCCCCCTATATTACCAGGCAGGACACCGTTATGCGGGAAGCCATCAGTGCTGAGCAGAGGCTCATCGCCACGTTGCGATACCTGGCTACTGGGAGAAGCCTGCAGGACCTTAAGTTCTCCACAGGCATATCCCCCCAGGCTCTGGGGATCATTATACCAGAGACTTGTTCTGCCATCCTTCAAGTTTTGCAGGAGGATTATATTAAGGTAAGTGTTCTTCTTCAAAAATTCACATTGTATGGTTTTTAGTTTTGGATATTTTTAATTTTATTTGCAGTCCCTAATTCACATGATTCTTAGCTGCAGGGAATGTCCCCTTTCTCCCCATGTTTTATTATTTAAAGTTTGGGGTTTGAGGCCTACCTGTAAATTTGGCTTACCTAACCTCTCCAGCATGCTATCCTGGGGCCATACCTACCTTGCCTAGTCATTTCCATGTTTTTTATTCTATGTTCCATCGTAGTGCTTTACCCATGTTTCATTTTTGTTAACTTCAATACAGAGTGCTACAGCCTTCATGTGTGATATTCCCAACTCATCTTCAACCCCCCCCCCCATAATTTTTTGGTTTGTTTGTTTTTTCTTGCTTCCAATTTTTTATGTTTTGAACAGTTTCTACCAATGTTGGCCATGAATGTGTGTATGAAATCAGCTTTCAATGTTTCTGGCTCCAAGTATTAATTTATTATTTCTTTAATTCCACAGTTCCCTTCTTCGCCACATGAATGGCAGAATGTGGCTTCCGAGTTTGCCCAGCGATGGAACTTTCCAAACTGTGGAGGAGCCATCGACGGCAAACATGTTCGGGTCGTCCCACCACCCCATTCGGGATCCTTTTATTATAATTATAAGGGGTTCCACAGCGTCGTGATGATGGCAGTGGTGTCGGCCACCTACGAGTTCCTCTATGTGGACGATGGCAAGAATGGCAGGATGTCTGATGGAGGAGTTTTTGCCCAGACGGAGTTTGGAGAACGGCTCCTTTTGGATCTGCTGGCCTTGCCACCAGCGGAGCAGAATGTGGAGGGACTACCTTTTGTCTTTGTGGCGGATGAGGCGTTTGGCCTGGGACCCCATTTGATGAGGCCATTCCCGCAACGCACCCTCACCCCTGAGAGGAGGGTGTTCAATTATCGGCTGGCCAGAGTCAGAAGGGTGGTGGAAAATGCGTTTGGGATCATGGCCAGCCGATTTCGCCTCTTCCTTACCTCCATCCACCTTGCCCCATACAAATGGAACCATGCGGTTATGACGTGCTGTGTGCTGCATAATTTCCTAAGGGTGCATTCAACGAGTTATATATCTTTGAGTGGGCCTGAGGCCTCTTTAATCAATGCAGAAACTTTGGTGGCCCTGGAACCTGGCCGTCCTGGCTTGGCCCCCCCAACCGGACGTGAGGTCCGTAACCAATATGTGGACTATTTTATGGGTAGGGGGGCCATTGAAATGCCAGACAATCTTTAATAATTTTATACCAAAAAAATAAAACTTTTTCTTGAGTAAAGATTGGTTTGGATTTTTTATTGTATAATGTTTGATGTTTCTGGTAGATTTACCTAGTGCACTTGTTTTGCCATGTGGATTAAACAATCTTTTAATTAGCCTTCATTGTCAGTGTAAACACCAAACATTGATTAGTTCACTCAGCACCACATTTACATAATGAAGCCACAATTATTTGTTAAGTAAAAATACCTTTATTTCTTTTTTTAGGTGGGAAACTTCCTTAGAAATGTGGATGTTCCCTTAATTTTGGGTGTATTAAAACGCATGACCAGCCATGCATAAACAAACTATATTCGTCAAAATTTTGAAAAAGCTAAACATGTGCTAGTCATTAAAGGGTAAAATAACAAAAATACTTATAAAACTCTGCAAGTAAAACGTTATTTGGTGTAAAAACATTAGACACGCCCAAGCACAGCCATGATATTTTGGAGCCTTTCCTCCACCCGCTTTGTATTTGCCCTGATCTCTAGCAAGTCTCCCTTAATTTTTTCGAGGTCACGACAGCAGACCATCAGGTATTGGATCAGGATCTGGGCACTGTGATGTGTCAACTTATTGGGGTCTTCGGCCAGAACTGCACCTAAATGTAAAAAGAAATATGTAGGATAGAATATGTAGGCCTACATCTATTTAACATGCATGTGTCTGGTTTCTCTCTGACCTGTGGTGGTGCCACTTTCCACTTCCACAACATCACATTCCTCTCCATCCTGGGGTTCTGGGGCTATTGTTGTAGGTGTTGCAATTATTGTCTCATCTGAGGTAGCTTTTCGAATCCCTAGGGAGATTGAAAAAAAGGAATAGTTTCATTAGTAGCGACTCAATTTTGCTAAAATAAGAAAGATGAAAAAATACTTTGTAATCATTCTTTTGAAGCATGCTCCATTTTAAATTTTACCCCCTGTGCCAACCGGGACAAATGATTGGATACATAGCCCAAACCAGAGCATATACATTTTGAACACAAATTTGACACATTGTAACACCCCAAAGTATCTACACAGGATCACCTGTGTGTGACACCCTCAAGCTTTTTGGCTTTAGGCCCACACTTGTACTACTGCGTTCAGATGTTTCATCAGCTGCTGAGCATTCACTCCCTTAACATTACCATGCATATCGTTTTTTCAAACGAACAAATGTCCTTTGGATTAGCACCAAAAAAATAAGTGAGGCCCAAATTTACTCCCCCAAATAAACCAAAATACATGGGTGTTCACACTGGATGATCCTAAAACATCGTTTGAGGAACTGTACGGAGAAAGAGGTTTAATACGTCCGTTTACTGTGCGGACGAACCTGAAAGATGGTATCTTTCAGTGTACTATATGAAAGTTAAAAATACACGACAGAATATAAGAAAATAATATGTACCATGGAAACTAAAAAAAAATTACTTACTTTTTAATATAACTTTCTTGATTCTTTTATATTGGTCGGCCTCCCGCAACTTCAGATCTGACCATCGTTTTCTGAGCTGTTCCTTCGTTCTGCACACCCCGAATTTTTTGTGAAGACTTTTGACCACTTTGCCCATAATTCTGGACTTGACCAGATTAGGCCTTTTATACGGACCATGCTTGGCATCATAATCCTCCTTCTTTAAAATGGCGACCATCTCCACCATTTCCTCGAATGACATGTTGGATGCCTTATATCTCCTGGGTCTTGATTTGGGCTCCTCTGGAATTTCATCCTCTGTAGAGGTAATCTCAGCCACCTGTGTCTCCGCCATGTTTTGTTCAGCACTACGAGCGAGAAGGGGCGGGGAAAGTACAATATCGAACGTCAGGGGCGGGGAAAGCGTGCAGAGTTTCACGCATGCGCTGTGTATATCAAGTGAAGATCCATGTCTGGGAAATACGTTCATTTGTCGGGAGAGGGAGTTAGCAACGAACGTCGTGACGAAGGTACCTAACAATTTTACTTTTTGAGGTTCATCAGACGAGGAGATTTGTGTGCTCAAAATATGTAGACAATGCACAGTTGAGGAATGTTGCCTGAAATATATATTTTTTATGGTTTCTCGCTTTTACAGATATCATGAATACTTTTAAAAACCCAGACTTCATGGGGGAGTTCATCGACAAATGGCAAGAGCTCCCTATATTATGGCAAACAAAAAGTGGCGCTAATAAAAATAAAGACGCCAGGAAAGCAGCACTGGAGAGCCTGCTTGCATTTGTGCAAACAAAGATACCCACAACAACTCTCCAAGATGTCAAAAACAAAA
This sequence comes from Rana muscosa, assembly GCA_029206835.1. NCBI lineage: Eukaryota > Metazoa > Chordata > Amphibia > Anura > Ranidae > Rana > Rana muscosa. Next base: position 408,673,991 of record CM055117.1, read on the forward strand.
TTGCGACCATCAGAGGGACATACAGGACCCAGAGGACTATGGTCCTGAGGTCCCAGAGGTCAGGTGCACCAGCAGATAAGGTTTATAAACCCAGTCTGTGGTACTACAGTAAGCTTGCTTTTCTGGATGACCAGCTGGAAGTGTGGGAATCTCTCTCCACCCTTCCCCCCAGAGGTCAATCCAGCCTTCCTTGTACCCAACCCTCCAGCTTTCACTGCAGCCAGTCCTCCAGCCTTCCTGTCAACCCTGCTCTGGCTTCCTCTGAGGATCAAGATCAGGGCCTTGAGGAGGCAGATTTGGAGATATGGAGCCAGGTAAAGTATTGATATCTATATTTATATCTTACAAAATTGTAGAATTTAAATAGATGTTAGTATTGTTAAAGGTATGTACACTTCTACCAATAAAGTTTGTGAAGAGCAAGATACAGTAGTGGCCTAATTTTATGCGCACAAGACAACAAAACCAGGATGCGGAATCCATGAAAATGACATAACTTTTGGCATTGATTTCAGCAATGTCTAGAGGTGAACAATGTCTGTGAATGATGATGTGGCAAAATAAATAATGTCCCTTTCTTTTTTTACAGCCAGAGCAGAGCCAGGAAGAGGGTGATGTTGGGGATCAGGAGGAGGCAGGGCCCAGTGGCACCCAGGAGGAGGCTGGGCCCAGTGGCACCTAGGAGGAGGCTTGGCCCAGCACAAGAGCCCAGATGCCTCCCCTGGTAGTTAAACCACGAGGGCCAAGGAGAGGTAGGCAGGTGGAGGAGGAAACCAGGGCCTTCCTTTAGAGAGGCAACAGCGGCCCTCAGAGAGGCACCCTCTGTTGATGAGGGATTTGCCACAGTCCTCGCCCACAAACTAGGGCAAATGGAGTTGCAGCAAAAAATTTACAGTGAGACCCTGCTATTGAAAGTCATCAATAAGGGCGTGCTGGGTGAACTCACTAGGTACACGGACATAACGGAGGTTGTCCCTACTCCTCCACCTCCTCCTCCTCCTCCTACTACTCCTCCTGCCACAACCTCTCCTCCTGATCCCCAGCCTCCAAGGAAGAAACCAACCAAGGCTGCAGAGAAGGCTGGAGAGAAGGCTACAAGGAAGAGGAGAAAATAATGCCTGCTGTAGTACCACAGACTGGGGACATATAGGACTTATCTGCTGTGGCTCCTGACCTCTGGGAGCTCAAGACAAGATTGGGCTCCTTTTTTTTGGGGATCTAATCTCTATTTTGGTTTGGACATCTTGGATGGTTGTTGTGGGGTCAAAGGGATGCACAAATGCAAGCAGGCTCTCCAGTGCTGCCTTCCACTTTAATTTGTTAATGTTCTGAAATAAAAAAAAAAATTGTGCCCTTAAAAAACTTGACTATGTGATTTGTATTTCAAAAGAGAGCTTGCTAGGGAGCAGGCAGGGACATCTCAAATTATATTATTGTTATTATCAGGGGACACAAACCTCCCTGAGGCCAAATGAGACACATTTGGAAGGTTGTTGTGGTAACTTTACACAAGAATAATTTAAGCCAAAATAATTAAAAAAAGGCCACAAAAAAAAACACAATAGTAAAATATAATTTAAAGAAAAATGGAGAATTACATTATTTTATTATTATTAGTATTATTTAGGAGGGAGGTGCGGCTTATAAATAATATTTTACAATCATTAGAGCAATTTGGAATTACTTTAGAAACAAGTTTGGCATAACTCTCAATGTCATTATCAAAAGAGGGTAATTTTAAAGCATTATCAAAAGAAGAACGGAATGCGCAGCATTAAAACGATGCTATTAATTCCACCGTGACGAATGTGCCATCTCCATTTCCAACATTAGCTTTACCAAAACAAGCGCTCCCGTCTCATAGTTGCTTCTGAGCATGCGCGTTTTTTTTCACGTCGTGAAAGCATACACACTATCGTTTTTCACGTCGTTAAAAAAAACGACATGAAAAACGACGTGAAAAAAGAGAGCATGTCCGGAATTTTTAATGCCCGTTTTTCACGTTGTTAAAAATGCTCTGGAGCATGCACCTGATCATTTTTCAGGGCCATTTTTTAAAATGGTAGTTTTAACGGCATGAAAAACGATCGTGTGTACGGGGCATAAGTCCTGGAGAGCAGCCCTCATCCTTGGAAAATTTGCTTTATTGAAATTAAGTGTTTTTATCTTTCCTGCATGTATTTCTTGCTTACAGCCAACATCAAATGAAATCATGTTATGGTCACTGCTACCCAGGTAGCAGTTCTTTCTCTTGTCGCTCTAGTTCTTTCTCTTCCTCATCCTGCAGCTAGATGTCTTTAATGGCTTCCTGTATGGCGGTCTCTGATGGGTTAGCACCATATAATGCCAACTGCTGTCAAACTCGTTGCTGAAACAAGTCTTCAACTGACCGGGGTCCTGCATCACCATCCCTCTGATCCATCTCGGCTAGCTCCCTGATCAAGGTGGCCTTGTTCTTTGTCCCACTGGTCCCTCCACGGCTCTCAAGTAAGTCTTTCAGCATGGCTTTCCTGCAAACTGCATAGCTGGTCATTCACTGTGGTGGTTTGGAGTGTCCCAGTAACTGGAGGGAAAATCCCACCGCTGCCAACCAATGTAACAGCTGCCCAAGTATGAAAGGGGTTAACGCCGTTTATGATATTCCCTCTCTGGACACACATCCACTGCCGATCCTCCACAGTCAGGCGACCGCTTCCCATAGGATTAATCCTTCCAAACATACGGGACAAACACTCTGTGTTGAAGTTCCAAAAACAGGGAATGAATTTATTACAAGCACATGGTAACGCATTTCTCTTCAAAAACCGTTCCCTCCCATCCTTGGGGAACAGGGCGGGTTAAACTGTCCAATGACAATGGTACAGGTCAGGTGTGTTCAACCTTCTCTTTCAGTAAACAGTCTTAGCAGGAGGGGTGATTCCCCCCCCCTCCTCACAGAAAGACACTTAAACATCCCATAATAGGCAGCCAGACGGTCTATCAAGCTCCAATCCACATCACAACAGTAGCAGACTTAATTACCACAAGCCACAATAAACAATAGAATGCAATCACACCCCATCACAGCAAATATTACACAACAGCCCACACACAATATACACCCAATATATACCATGTATATACAGCCTTGAATATGACTATCCCAAATCATGGTGGGGTTCTCATTCCCCCTGTGCCCCAAGTGACCCCTGTCACAGTGGTGTTCTCATAATAAAACCACAGGCAGGGAGCTGCATTAATTTCATTTGGTGTACTGTAGTACTTCTGTCCTTTGCACAGCATTCACTTAAAGGAACCTGAATACAATTTGTGGTGTTCTCATAATAAAATCACAGGCAGAGAGCTGCAAGTATTTTCAGTTAGTGTACTGTGTCCTCTGCACAGTGTTCACCTAAAACTAACTGAAGACAATTGCCGCTTTTCTCATACTAATACCACAGCAGGCAGTTGATTCTGATAGCTGCATTATAATCAGTACAGATATATATTGTGACAGGGGTCACTTGGGGCACAGGGTGAATGAGAACCCCAATATGATCTGTGCTAATCAGATTCAATGCTGAATATAGATTGTATAGATTGCGTGTATACTGTGTGTGGGCTGTTATGTAATAATTGCTGTGATGGGGTGTGATTGCATTCTGTTGTCTATTGTGGCTTGTGGTAATTAAGTCTGCTACTGTAATGATGTGGATTGGAGCTTAGCAGACCGTCTGGCTGGGGGAACAAAAACGGGTCATGCATAATCATTTAAACTAGAAAAAGGATTAGCTAACCTGTTTTCTAAGAGATGTGTATTGGAAGACAGAAAGGTCATGTGTCTGAGTCAGCAGCTGTAGCTAATTGGCTCATGTAAATTGGGTCTGATCAGAGGGGTATTATGGGAGGAGGGTCAGAAGCTTTTCTCTGTGTGTATAAAAATTGTAGTATTTTTGCAATAAAGTGTCAATCTATTCTGGAAAGATACAGAGCGTTGTCTCGTTCTTTGGAAGGATTAATCCTATGGGAAATGGTCGCCTGGCTGTGGAGGATCGGTAGCGAATGTGTATCCAGGAGAGGGAAGGTCTTAAACAGCGTTAACCCCTTTCATATTAGGGGTGCTGTTACATTGGTTGGCAGCGGTGGGATATTTTCCCTCCAGTTCCTGGGACACTCCAAACCACCACAGTGAATGACCAGCTATGCAGCCTGCAGGAAAGCCACGCTGAAATACCTACTTTAGAACCGTGGAGGGACCAGTGGGACAAAGAACAAGGCCACCTTGATCAGGGAGCTAGCCGAGATGGATCAGAGGGATGGTGATGCAGGACCCCGGTCAGTTGAAGACTTGTTTCAACGAGTTCGACAGCGGTTGACATTATATGGTGCTAACCCATCAGAGACCGCCATACAGACGGCCATTAAAGACATGCAGCTGCAGGATGAGTGACAAGAGAGAGAACTAGAGCGGCAACATGAGCGGAGAATGGCGGAAATACGGCAATCGGAGACAACACCTAAAGATGCAGCGCCTTTCCGTAAGTTGCCCTTTCGGGCGTTCAAACTATTTAAGGAAGGAGAGGAGGAAATTGAAGCATTCCTGCAGGACTTTGAGAGACTATGCCAGATACATGAAGAACGGCCCCAAGATTGGGTCGCCTTACTGGGAAGTAATTTAACGGGCAGAGCGGCGGATGCGTATTGGGCCCTGGAGGATGAGGACGCTAAAGACTATGACCGGGTAAAAGAAGCTCTGCTAGCCCAATTTGCCATTACAGCCGAAGCCAGCCGGATTAAGTTTCGAGAATCCCGGAAACAAGCCCACATAGCATACGTGGAGTGGGCACATCGTCTGCAGCGAAACCTTAAGGGCTGGTTCCAGGGAAGCCATGCTCATACAATAGAGGACATCACCCAGCTAGTACTCTTAGAACAGTTCTTTAACCACACCCCTCCGGTACTACGGGATTGGGTGCGAGATAAGCAACCACAGACTGTACAGCAAGCGGCTACATTTGCCGATGAATATCTGGACTCTCGAAGGTCAGGCGGAAGCGAGCACTATCCACTATCTTGGCCCAGTTTATCAGCCCCTAACCCAACTTCAGCACCAACCCCAGCGGCCACTTATCCTCAGCAGCCAAGGTTCAAATCCCAGGACTACGCACAACCCATCAGGTGTTTCGGATGTAAACAGCTAGGGCACAAAAAGCCAGACTGTCCGTTGAATCCAGCCATCCAGTCCCAGTCATGGAGACAGCCAGCAAGGGGGAGCCCCCGCCCACCCATGCCTGCGTTGAGGAGGAAGAACATTGGGGCGTCCTGCACGAGGCTGATCCAATACAAGCAGCTAACTGGGACAACCGGCAACAACACAGGCAGACTGTCCGGGTTAATGGAACGGTAGCCAATGGCTTACGTGATAGTGGCGCTACCATGACCCTACTACAGAAGAACCTCATCCCAGAGAGCCAACACACCGGAGACACTGTAGCCGTAAGATTAGCGGGAGGTACCGTCTTCCGGCTACCCGTTTGCCCGTGTTCACCTGGATTGGGGGGTTGGTTCAGGACACGTGAATGTGGGGGTGATGAAGGATTTGCCAGCGGATGTACTAATGGGGAATGATTTGGCCCCCCTCCTTTCTGCTTACGCCCCGATGGGCCCCGATGAAGTCAACCTGGTGACTACCCGTGCCCAGACACGTACTGCTGGAACCGGCCCGCTTGCTGCTGAGACCCAGGTGAGACTATCTTCCCCGACACGTACCTTAGGTCAGGCGCTCCTAGGCTGGGATACCCCAGAAGCATTCGGGAGGGAAACTCGGGAGGACCCGACCTTACACAAGTATAGGGCTAAGGCAGATACTCAGGAAAGGGGAATAGATGGGGAGCTTTTTGAATGGGTGGGGGATAGACTGTATAGGATCCCTAAGCCACCTCAGAGAAGTAAGGCCCCTTCACAGAAACGACAACTTGTGGTACCTAAGAAATACCAGCTGGAGATTCTGCGAATCGGACATGATGTGCTGCTAGCAGGACATCTAGGGTTCCGTCGCACGGCCCATAGGATTACACAGAATTTCTTCTGGCCCAATTTTAGCCAGGATGTGCGACAATACTGCAAAACGTGTGACACATGTCAACGGATAGGTAAGAGGGGGGACCACCCTAAGGCTAAACTCATGTCCATGCCTATTATTGGGGAGCCTTTTTACCGCATAGCCGTTGACATTGTGGGTCCCCTGGCCAGGCCTAGTCCATCCGGGAAGAAGTATATTCTCACCGTGGTGGACTACGCCACCCGTTACCCAGAGGCAGTAGCTATGTCTAAGATTGAAGCAGAGACAGTAGGCGATGCCCTGGTTAAGATTTTTTACCAGAGTGGGGTTCCCTAAGGAGATTCTCTCTGACCAGGGAACCCAGTTCACCGCGGTGCTCACTCAGCAGTTGTGGAAGGTGTGCAATATTAAGTCCTTGCTGAGCTCACCTTACCACCCCCAGACTAATGGTCTCTGCGAACGCTTTAACGGGACCCTCAAGCAAATGCTGAGGACCTTTTCGGACGCTTGCAGAGACTGGGAGAGATTCCTGCCTCACCTGTTATTTGCGTACAGAGAGGTACCCCAGGAATCTACTGGGTTCTCACCCTTCGAGTTGCTCTATGGGAGAAGGGTCCGCGGACCCCTCGTTCTCATCAGAGGACACTGGGAGGGAGAGACAGAGCAAGAAGGGACCCCCATAGTGACCTACGTTCTGGAATTTAGGGACCGCATGGAGAAACTGTCTCTGATGGTAAGGGAGAATCTCCAGGCGGCCCAGGGAAAACAGAAGAGATGGTACGATCGGGGGGCCCGACAGCGTATCTTCCAGGTGGGGCAGAAGGTCTTAGTGCTCAAGCCTGTGAAGACCGACAAGATGCAGGCATCTTGGCAGGGCCCGTATAAAGTAGTAGCCCAGGTATGTGATACTACCTATGTTATTGCCAGCTGTGTAGATGAAAGAATCCAGCGAACCTTTCATGTGAACATGCTGAAGGAGTATCAGGAACGGCAGGAGGATGTTGCTGCAGTATGTGCCCCTGCTGCGGACGACCCAGAAGGTTTGCTCATCCCTGACTTACTAGAGAGAGAGCCCCAGACTGACCTCATTAGCCTTGTACAGCTAGGAGACCGGTTAAGCCCCACAAAAAAGGAACAGGCTAAGCGGCTTCTGTGGGAGAAACAGGCGACGTTCTCCCAAAAACCGGGCTATACGACCCTGGCTGTGCATAAGGTAGAGACCCCTGGACAAGCACCCCTTCGACAGCCCCCCTACCGTATCCCTTAAGCAGTCTGAGAAGAAATGCGGAAGGAGATACAGGAGATGATTCAGTTAGGAGTCATTGAGCCTTCTGACAGCCCTTGGGCCTCACCTGTAGTCCTGGTGCCTAAGAAAGATGGAACTACCCGGTTCTGCGTGGACTACAGGCGACTCAATGAGAAGACCACCACCGATGCCTACCCGATGCCCAGGGTAGACGAGCTGCTAGATCATATAGCCAGGGGACGTTATTTAACTACAATAGACCTGTGTAAAGGTTATTGGCAGATCCCCCTGGCCGAGGATGCTATCCCCAAGTCGGCATTTGTTACCCCATTTGGCCTGTACCAGTCTAAGGTCATGCCATTTGGGATAAAGAATGCCCCGGCCACCTTCCAACGTATAGTGGATAGGCTCCTTGATGGCTTCCAGGATTTTGCATGAGCATACCTGGATGACATTGCGATCTACAGTGGGTCTTGGGAGGAGCACCTGGTTCACGTAGGGGTGGTTCTGGACAAAATTCGGGCCGCAGGCCTGACCTTGAAACCAGACAAGTGCCATCTAGGTATGGCAGAGGTGCAGTACCTGGGACACCGAGTGGGGTGTGGGAACCAGAGACCAGAGCCAGCCAAGGTAGAGGCAGTAGCTAACTGGCCCACGCCCCGTACTATGACCCAGGTATTAGCCTTCTTGGGGACTGCAGGGTACTACCGACGTTTTGTCCCTAATTATAGTGCTATCGCCAAATCCCTGACTGACCTGACGAAAAATAATTTACCCAGGCAGGTCCTGTGGTCTCCAGCTTGTGAAACCGCGTTTCTAGCCCTCAAGCAAGCACTTGTAAATGCCCCTGTCTTGGCTGCCCCAGTACCTGACAAACGTTTTCTTGTCCACACAGATGCTTCCATGTTTGGACTGGGGGTCGTGCTGAGCCAAGTTGGGGAGGATGGAGGAGAACACCCTGTCGCATACCTGAGTAGAAAGCTATTACCCCGGGAAGTGAGCTATGCGGCAGTGGAGAAGGAGTGTTTGGCCCTGGTCTGGGCCCTTAAAAAGTTGAATCCTTACTTGTACGGACAGGAATTTTCACTGGTCACCGACCACAACCCATTGGTCTGGCTTAACCGGGTCTCAGGAGACAATGGCAGGTTGCTGCGGTGGAGCTTAGCCCTATAACCTTACAACTTCACCATCAGCTACCGACCCAGTAAGCAAAATGGCAATGCTGATGGGTTGTCCCGGCAAACAGACGTCCTCCCGGGCTCCTAGTGCAATGTTGATGGGTTGTCCAGACATTAGAAGAATGGAACTATGGACTAACTTCGGAATCAACCCGTCCGGGGTCTTCTCCTGTGTTAGTCTCCTGCCGAAAGGGGAGATGTGTGACAGGGGTCACTTGGGGCACAGGGTGAATGAGAACCCCAGTATGATCTGTGCTAATCAGATTCAATGCTGAATATAGATTGTATAGATTGCGTGTATACTGTGTGTGGGCTGTTATGTAATAATTGCTGTGACAGGGTGTGATTGCATTCTGTTGTCTATTGTGGCTTGTGGTAATTAAGTCTGCTACTGTAATGATGTGGATTGGAGCTTAGCAGACCGTCTGGCTGGGGGAACACAAAAGGGTCATGCATAATCATTTAAACTAGAAAAGGGATTAGCTAACCCTGTTTTCCAAGAGATGTGTATTGGAAGACAGAAAGGTCATGTGTCTGAGTCAGCAGCTGTAGCTAATTGGCTCATGTAAATTGGGTCTGGTCAGAGGGGTATTATGGGAGGAGGGTCAGAAGCTTTTTCTGTGTGTATAAAAATTTTAGTATTTTTGCAATAAAGTGTCAATCTATTCTGGAAAGATACAGAGCGTTGTCTCGTTCTTTGGAAGGATTAATCCTATGGGAAGTGGTCGCCTGGCTGTGGAGGATCGGTAGCGAATGTGTATCCAGGAGAGGGAAGGTCTTCAACAGCGTTAACCCCTTTCATATTAGGGGTGCTGTTACATATATATATATATATATATATATATATATATTGTGAGGGGGTTAGCTCGGCAGCGGGTGTGTGTGACCCCCGGGATGGGCTCCCCACACAAAAACAGGCCCAGCAAACGGAGGTTGTGGTTTTCAAAATCAAAAAGGTGCGGTTTATTTTCTATTTACAGTGACAAAACACAGCAAAGCAAAAGAAACATAAACAAAATAAATCCTGGTCAACTTGACCTCTGACTAAACATACAGGTTTCCTAACTAACAACTGGGATCAGCCTAGTGCTGTCCTAGTCCCTAAGTCCCTGGTTTTAAATGTCCAAGCAAATAGCCACACAGGCCTTGTCTCACCGCACAGGGGTTCACTCTCCCTAGACAGTCCACACAGGTCTGGGTCCAGGCATGAGCAAACACCTAATGAATTTGGGAGTTCTTATAGAGGCCTAAATGAGCTGACAAGCTTCAGCTGGTCTCATCAACTCCCTGTCTGCACGACGCCCCACACTCTCCCTAGAGGTATGAGTCATCCATGAGCCCACTAGCCTCAGCTGGGCTTATACAACTCTCCACCTAGTTGTATAAGTCGGCGTAAAGCCTGAATCTGGGCGAAATATATCTACCCCCCTGGATGCAACCAGGTGACTTTACCTTCCTGCTGTCACATACCCCCCCCTCTTGTTTTAACCTCGGGGTTGGAACACCAGCAATCAGGCATTCATGTACTCGAGACAAAGCATCCACATTCCCCATTTGAACGCCAGGGCGATGCTTTACTGTGAAGCTGAATTCCTGGAGGGCCAGGAACCACCTATTCACTCTTCTGTTTGTTTCCTTGTTTTGAGCCATCCACTTTAACGGAGCGTGATCCGTAACCATGTCAAAGTGCCTACCTAGCAGGTAGTACCGAAGGGAATCTAGAGCCCACTTCACCGCTAAACACTCCTTTTCAACGGTGGCGTAATTTACCTCATGGGACTTCAACTTCCTGCTGAGGTAAATGACTGGGTGCTCTTCCCCGTTCCAGACCTGGGACAATACTGCTCCTAACCCCACATCTGATGCATCACTTTGTACGACAAAGTCTTTAGAGAAGTCGGGTGAGTACAACACTGGCTGGCTACATAAGGCTTGTTTCAAGAATTGGAATGCTGCCTCAGCCTCGGGGGTCCATTTAATCATGACCGACCCTTTCCCCTTCGTCAGGTTGGTTAGGGGCACAGCCTTAGAAGCAAAGTGGGGAATGAATCGCCGATAATACCCAGCGATTCCCAGAAAGGCTCGTACCTGCTTCTTGCTGTTGGGACGTGGCCAACTCTGGATGGCCTCGACTTTGTTGAGTTGGGGTTTTATTACTCCCCTCCCAATGGTGTACCCAAGATATTTGGCCTCCTCCTGCCCAATGGTACACTTCTTGGGGTTAGCTGTAAACCCCGCTTCCCGAACAGAGTCCAGGACTGCTTGCACTTTTGGCAGATGTGAGGCCCAATCTGTGCTATGGACAATTACGTCATCCAGGTAAGCCGCAGCATACTTCCGATGGGGCCTCAGCATCTGGTCCATTTTCCGCTGGAATGTGGCCGGCGCATTCTGTAACCCGAACGGCATTCTTTTATATTGGAACGCCCCGTCTGGGGTTACAAATGCGGTTTTCTCTTTGGCCGACTTGGCCAGGGGGATTTGCCAATACCCTTTTGTGAGGTCAAGAGTCGTCATGTATCGGGCTGTTCCCAGCCGGTCGATCAACTCATCTATACGTGGCATGGGGTAGGTGTCAAATTTTGTAACTTTGTTCAACTGACGAAAATCGTTACAAAATCGCCAGCTCCCATCCGGTTTAGGCACCAACACAATGGGACTAGACCAATCACTTTGGGACTCCTCTATCACCCCTAAGTTCAGCATTTTCTGTACTTCCTCCCGTATTGCCTCCCGTCGGGCCTCTGGGATCCGATAGGGTTTTAACTTCACCCTTTCACCGGGCGGGGTAATGATGTCATGCTCTACCCCAGATGTTTGTCCCGGCAGCTCAGAGAATACCTCCTTGTTGCGAAGCACAAACTCCTTAACCTCCTGTTGTTGGGGTTGTGACAAGGTGGCTGCTATTCCAACCTCAGGAATCACGCAACCAGTTTGAGCTGGTGACCAAGTGTCTGCGACTAGGGACTCTCTATCCCTCCAGGCTTTCAACAGATTAACGTGATAGATCTGTTCGGGCTTTCGCCTTCCTGGTTGTCTGACCTTGTAATTCACTTCGCTCACTTTTTCCATTATCTCGTAGGGGCCTTGCCATTTGGCAAGGAATTTACTTTCAACCGTAGGGACAAGTACCAGTATCCTATCCCCCGGGGAAAAGGTACGGGTCTTGGCTCCACGGTTGTACACTCTCTGCTGTGCTAACTGCGCTTGGGCCAAATGTTCCTTCACGATGGGCATTACCTGTGCAATTCGGTCTTGCATCAGGGCGACATGCTCAATCACACTCCTGTGGGGAGAACTCTCACTTTCCCAAGTTTCCTTGGCAATATCCAACAGCCCTCTTGGGTGTCTCCCATACAGTAACTCAAAGGGGGAGAATCCCGTAGAGGATTGGGGCACCTCCCTAATAGCAAACATCAGATAAGGAAGTAGACAGTACCAATCCTTTCCATCTCTATCCACCACTTTCTTCAACATTTGTTTTAGGGTTTTGTTGAATCTTTCAACCAGCCCATCGGTTTGGGGGTGATACACAGATGTACGTAATTGCGTCACTTTGAACAATTTACACAGCTCCTTCATAACCCGGGACATAAAGGGTGTACCTTGGTCCGTAAGCAGTTCTTTACAAATACCCACCCGGCTAAACACAAGAGATAGCTCTTTGGCTATGGTTTTGGCCGAGGTATTTCGGAGAGGGATCGCTTCTGGATAACGGGTGGCATAGTCCATTATAACTAATATGTACTGGTGCCCCCTAGCGGACTTGATTATAGGACCTACCAAATCCATGGCGATCCTCTCAAACGGGACCTCAATGATGGGTAGAGGGACCAGCGGGCTACGGAAATGTGGCATCGGGGCCGACCTCTGACACACAGGGCAGGAGGAACAATAATTTTCTATGTCCTTCATCACCCCCGGCCAATAGAATCTCTGTAATACCCTCTCTCGGGTTTTCTCTGTCCCCAGATGACCTCCAAGAATGTGCCCATGGGCCAACTCCAACACCAACTTCCTGTAAGGTTTGGGCACCACAAGCTGCTCAACGGTTTCTTCTGCCCTTTTTGCCACCCGATACAGTAGGTCCTTCTCTACGCTGAAGTATGGGTAAGTGCAGGTATTATCTGGGTTCACTAACTCGCCATCTATTTTCACTACGTTTTCCCGTGCCTTTATTAGGGCGGGGTCTTTCAACTGTTCTGTGGCAAAGTTTTCCCTGTGAACCTCAAGATCAGAAAACTCCACAGACGGTAGGTTTTCGTCTGAGGAGGTGGGCTCCTCTCCAGTTTCTTGAGTCTCCCCTGCCAATACTGATAAGGGAAATTCCGGAGAGTCCTCACCACTCTCAGGGGAGTTCTGGCTATCACATTCCTGGTACATAGGGGCACCAGTGGGGGGCTCAGGATCATCCCACAGTTCCCAGAACTTCGGAAAATCCCTTCCCACAATGGCGTCATGCGGTAACTGAGATACTAAGCCCACTGGATGAGAGAGGGTACCTTTGGGGGTCTCGAAACACACTGTAGTCACTGGATACTCTCGGGTGTCCCCATGCACACAAATAACAGCTACCTTGCTATTCCCAGAGACCTCTGTTTTAACTAACTCAGCCTTTATCAGGGTCACAAGGCTACCTGAATCCAGCAATACCACAACATTTCTACCATTAACACACATTTTGCATAAATGTTTCTCAGTTCCTCGAATGGCAGTGCATGCGACTGTCGCACACAGCGACTGACGTCTGCCCGTCAGAAAGTCACACTGCATGGGTTCCTCCACAACCGGGCAATTGGCTGCAATATGTCCCGCTTGCCGGCAGCGGTAGCAAACGATTCTTCTTGCCGCCTCTTGAGCCACTGATTTCCCAGGCTGTTCTCGCCAAACTTGGGGTAGAGCTCCCACCCTCTCACTCTCTCCACCCTCACCCCTTGGAATCCTCTTATCCGCCCCTGGGGATGGTCTGGTCTTAGGGTGGAAAGTCCGAGTGTCTCTGGAAGAGGCCGTCAGGTTCTCTGTAGCCAAGTATTTCTCCACACGATCCACAAGACCATCGGCCGTCTCTGGGTCTCCATGGCTTACCCACTTTTGGATGGCAGTAGGAAGAGCTCTCAAAAACCGATCCATTACAACACGTTCCACAATCTTTGGTGCGGACAAAGTCTCTGGCTGTAGCCACTTTCTGCTCAGGTGAATGAGATCATACATTTGAGACCTGGGAGGTTTTCCAAGCCGGAAAGTCCAGTTATGCACACGCTGAGCCCGGACAGCCTGGGTGACACCCAGCCTTGCCAATATTTCAGCTTTTAGCATCACATAGTCTTTTGCTTGGTTAGGCTCTAGGTCATAGTAAGCTTTCTGCGATTCACCAGTTAACAGAGGAGCCACCAGTCCAGCCCACTGCTCCTCAGGCCACTTTTCTCTTTCAGCGGTCCTTTCAAATGTGGTCAAAAATACCTCTGGATCATCCTCTCCAGTCATTTTTGTCAATAAACGACTCACCCCAAAGGACGCGGTATTAGTGGGACGGCTTTCCTCACTGGTCTGCGGACGTTGCTGCATTACTGCTTCCATCTGTTGTTGTAGTCTCTGCTCTTGCTTCTGCAACAGGTCTATGAAGCGGGCCTCAGATTGCTGCTGGGCTTGTTGCTGAGCCTCCAGACTCTGTTGCAAAGTTGCGTTTGTCTGCTGCTGGGCTGCAAGGCTCTGTTGATGAGCTTGCTGCTGGGCTGCGAAGTTCTGTTGTTGAGCTGCAAGGCTCTTTTGCAAACCTGCATTTGTCTGCTGTTGATTGGCATTTGCTAGAGCCAGCTGCTTCAGTATCTCCTCCATGCTGGCTTAAAAAAAAACTACCCGCATTCTCCACCAACTGTGAGGGGGTTAGCTCGGCAGCGGGTGTGTGTGACCCCCGGGATGGGCTCCCCACACAAAAACAGGCCCAGCAAATGGAGGTTGTGGTTTTCAAAATCAAAAAGGTGCGGTTTATTTTCTATTTACAGTGACAAAACACAGCAAAGCAAAAGAAACATAAACAAAATAAATCCTGGTCAACTTGACCTCTGACTAAACATACAGGTTTCCTAACTAACAACTGGGATCAGCCTAGTGCTGTCCTAGTCCCTAAGTCCCTGGTTTTAAATGTCCAAGCAAATAGCCACACAGGCCTTGTCTCACCGCACAGGGGTTCACTCTCCCTAGACAGTCCACACAGGTCTGGGTCCAGGCATGAGCAAACACCTAATGAATCTGGGAGTTCTTATAGAGGCCTAAATGAGCTGACAAGCTTCAGCTGGTCTCATCAACTCCCTGTCTGCACGACGCCCCACACTCTCCCTAGAGGTATGAGTCATCCATGAGCCCACTAGCCTCAGCTGGGCTTATACAACTCTCCACCTAGTTGTATAAGTCGGCGTAAAGCCTGAATCTGGGCGAAATATATCTACCCCCCTGGATGCAACCAGGTGACTTTACCTTCCTGCTGTCACAATATATATATATATATATATATATATATACATCCCACCTTTGTGCAGCTACATCTCACTGCAGGCCATTAGTATGTCTGGAAGGCAAGCAAGGAGAGGCAGACAGTCACGAGGCAATAAAAGAGGGCAAGAGCAGGCTCTGTGTCTAGAGGCAACAGTGCTGATCGTGGACACGGTGCATCCTCATCAGCACGTGGCCGTGGGACACGCTTGTCCTTCTTTTCAGCAGTTGGCCATGTTGAGCCGCAACATGCCCAAGACTTGGTAGAGTGGATGACCAAGCCGTCCTCATCCTGCTCATCCTCTCTCACCCAGGCTTAGGGTACTTTGTCTGGCAAAGCAGCTGCCAAAGCGGCCTCTTCCCTCGGCTCAATGGCATCAGTCACTCCTTCCCTAGCCCCACCATGTCCTCCTGAGGAGTCCCCCGAACTGTTTGACCACAGTGTTGGGTACATGCTCCAGGAGGATGCCCAGCGTTTTGAAGGCTCTGATGATGGAACCCAACTAGAGGAAGGCAGTAACAAGAGCCCAGAGAGAGGGGGTGTCCAACAAGGACAGCTATCTGGCAGTCATGTTCCCCCAGCTGCAGCATACTGCCAGATTGGCTCCAGTGATGAGGAGGGAGGGGATGATGAGGTCACTGACTCCACGTGGGTGCCTGATAGGAGAGAAGAGGAGGAGGAGGCACATCTCCAATGAGGCAGGATGCCCTCCAGGGGCCAGCTTAAGGGCAGTACACCAACTGCATCACACCGTAGAGCTCTGCATGTGCAGGGCGCTGCTGTCTCTGCGCGTTATTCCAAAAGTTCTTTGGTGTGGGCCTTTTTTCAGACGTGTGCAGCAGATCGCACAGTTGCCATTTGCAACATATGTCTGAAGCGTATCTCGCGTGGCCAAAACATCCGCCGCTTGGGAACCACGTGCTTGATCAGACATATGTCGACCTGCCATGCAGTTCGTTGGCAAGCGTACCTAAAAGACCCACACCAAAGAACAAAGCGGACCTCTCCTTGCTCCTCATCAGCTGGGATCTCCAACCCCACTATACCTTCAGTCCTCTCTGAAACCTGCACTGAGAGGAATGAAGGTGCAGAATTAGGTGTGTCACAGCCAAGTACTTGTGGCCAATCTGCTACCGGTACACCGACGTCCGATTGTACCAGGCAAATTTCCCTGCCCCAGCTGCTGCACCGCCAAAAGAAGTTCGCTCCCAGCCATCCACATGCCCAGCGGTTAAATGCTAGCTTGGCTAAATTGCTAGCACTTCAACTGCTGCCTTTTCAGTTGGTAGACTCTGCCCCCTTCTGTGAGTTTGTGGAATGTGCGGTCCCTCAGCGGCCGGTTCCCAAATGCCACTTTTTCTCACGGAAGTCAATTCCGGCTCTCTACCGGCATGTGGAAGGCAATGTCTTGGCCTCGCTGGACAGGGCGGTCAGCGGTAAGGTGCATATTACCACTGACTCATGGTCCAGCAGGCATGGACAGGGACGTTACCTATCTTTCACGGCGCATTGGGTGACTCTGCTGGCAGCTGGAAAGGATGTAGGACAAGGTGCAGTAGTGTTGGAGGTTGTTCCACCACCACACCTCCAAAATGTTACTACTGGTGATTCTGACACACCTCTCTCCTCCACCCCCTGTTCTTCTTCTTCCTCCATGGCCTCTACCTGTGCTTTGTCCTTGGAACCAGCGGTGCTCCGTAGGCGTTCAAGGGGCTACGCAAGTACGCAGGCAAAAAGATGCCACGCGGTACTTGAGCTGGTGTGCTTGGGGGACAGGAGCCACACTGGGGTAGAGATTCTGTCAGCTCTGCAGGGGCAGGCTCAGAGGTTGTTGATGCCACGCCAGCTTAAGCCAGCAAAGGTGGTTTGCGACAATGGCACCAATCTCCTCTCCGCCCTCCGACAGGGACAACTGACCCATGTGCCCTGTTTGGCTCACGTCCTTAACTTGGTGGTGCAGCAGTTCTTGGGCAGGTACCCAGGCTTACAGGAGGTCCTAAAGCAGGCCAGAAAACTCTGTGGGCATTTCCGCCGGTCATATAATGCCATTGCTCAGCTGGCTGACCTGTAAAAGGAATCCAACCTGCCCAAGAACCACCTAATCTGTGACATGCCCACCAGGTGGAACTCTACGTTGGCCATGCTGCAGCGGCTGCACACGCAGCAGAGGGCCATCAATGAGTATCTGTTGCAATATGGCACCAGGACAGCGTCAGGGGAGCTTGGATTTTTTTCCCCACGCCAGTGGGCCATGATCAGGAATGCATACACTGTCCTGGCACCATTTGAGGAGGCCAAGAGGAGGCTGCGTGGAATAATGGACAGGGCACTTGAGGCAGAACAGAGGCAGGAAGAGGAGGACTTCCTTACCTCTCAAGGCCCCCTTTATCCAGACAGTGTTCCTGCTGGCTCGGCTATCACACAGGAAGAGGAGGAGGAGGAGGATTGTGTCAGCGTGGAGGTGGAGCCTAACACTCAGCATCAGCAGCAGTCTTCAAGGGATCAATTACAGTCCCAAGACACCCATGGACTTGTACGTGGCTGGGAGGAGTTGGCTGCGGATCATGACGTCCTGAGTGACCCAGAGGACTCCGGACTAAATGCCTCAGCAAACCTAAGCTGCATTGCCTCCCTGATCCTGCAAAGCCTGCGGAGGGATCCTTGTATTCGTGCGATCAAGGAGATGGATCATTACTGGCTGGCAACCCTCCTTGATCCACGTTACAAGGGTAACGTTGCGGACCTTATCTTGCCGTCGCAGAGGGAACAGAGGATGAAGCATCATCGGGAGGCCTTGCAGAAAGGTCTGTGCAACACGTTCCCAGAGACTGGGAGGTTACAAATTCCTGGTCCTGGACAACTTGTTGCTGAGGCTTCGGTCAGTCAAAGAAGGAGCGGTGGAGAAGGTGGCCGTCTGACCGATGCATTCAGACAATTTTTTAGTACGCAGCCCCAAGGTATGATCAGTTCCAGCAACCATCACCAGCGTCTGGTTTACATGGTGCAGGAATACCTAGGGGCAAGATCAGACTTGGACACCTTTCCCACCGAAAATCCTCTGGGTTACTGGGTCTTGAGGATGGATCACTGGCCAGAGATTGCACAGTATGCAATTAAGCTACTGGTCTGTCCTGCATCCAGCGTTCTTTCGGAACGCACATTCAGTGCTGCTGGAGGCTTTGTAACCGATCACAGGGTCGATCACCACCGACTCGGTCGATCGACTGACCTTCATAAAAATGAATCAGCCTTGGATCACCACCAGCTACCAAGCACCTGATACTGATGTAACCGAATATTTTTTTTTGAAATGTCAGATCCCTTCAAGACTGCCTATGCTAATGCTGAGTGACTATCCTTTTATGCTGAGTGACTTTCCTCTTCTTCCTCAATGATCATGCTGATAGCTTGTAAGAATATTTTTGGTTCTGGGCACCGCCACCAGTGGCTAAGGCCCAATTTTTCAGCCCCTGTTTAACAGGGGCGTGTATTTACAATTTTTGATGCAATACTTTGCAGCAGGGCTCATTGCTGTGCTCCAACTACAGTATCTGTGAGGGGTTGCAGTGTTGTAGCACCAGCACAAGTGCCTAAGGCCCAATTTTTCAGCCCCTGTTTAACAGGGGCGTGTAAATACAATTTTTGATGCAATACTTTGCAGCAGGGCTCATTTCTGCACTCCTAATAGAGTATTTGTGAGGGATTGCAGTTTGGGGCACCAGCACCACTGCCTAAGGCCCAATTTTTCAGCCCCTGTTTAACAGGGGCGTGTAATTACAATTTTTGATGCAATACTTTGCAGCAGGGCTCATTGCTGCGCTCCAAGTACAGTATCTGTGAGGGGTTGCTGTGTTGTGGCACCAGTGCCTAAGGCTCAATTTTTATGCTCCTGTTTAACAGAGGTGTGTAGTTATAATTTTTGATGCAATACTTTGCAGCAGGGCTCATTGCTGCGCTCCAACTACAGTATCTGTGAGGGGTTGCAGTGTTGTGGCACCAGTGCCTAAGGCTCAATTTTTATGCCCCTGTTTAACAGGGGCATGTAATTACAATTCTTGATCTAATAATTCACAGCAGGGCCCATTCCTGCGCCAACCATGAGTAACTGTGGGGGCTTACAGTGTTGTGGCAACACCACCACCACCAAAGGCCCAATTTTTCTGGCCCTGTTCAACAGGGGCATGTAATTACAATTCTTAATCTAATATTTCACAGCTGGGCCCATTCCTGCGCCCACCAAGAGGAACTGTGAGGACTTACAGTGTTGTGGCACCAACACCACCACCAAAGGCCCAATTTTTCCTACCACTGTTCAACAATGGCATGTAATTACAATTCTTGATATAATAGTTCACAGCAGGGTGTTCCAGCGCCCACCAAGAGTAACTGTGAGGGCTTACAGTGTTGTGGCAACACCAACACCTAAGGGCCAAATTTCTGCAGAGTATATATGGCAGGCCCCTACTTTCAAACATCCAACTTATAAACGACTCCTACTTGCAAACGGAAGAAGACGACAGGAAGTCAGAGGAAATCTACCCCTAGGAAGGGAAATTCTCTCCTGTAAGAGTTAATATGGGAAAAAAGTGTCTCCTTTCCACTGATGCTTTATCACCAATCCTTGTTTCAATAAAAACCCCAAATTTTCAAAAAACATTTGTCATTGGGACGGAAAGTGAGGTGAAATGTTCTGAACAGGTGCACACTGCACAGACAGCAAAACAAACAGACTACTTAAGAACAAACCTACAGTCCCTTTCTTGTTTGCACCGCCTGTATACTGCTGTTCAGAGTATATAGGGCCTTTTTTTAATTTGGGTGCGGGGTTCCCCTTAATATCCATACAAGACCCAAAGAGACTGGTAGTGGGCTGGGGGGGGGGGGGCGGCGCTATTTTTAGCGGCGCTTTATCGTCATTTTTGCAGTGCTTTTCGGCCGCTAGCGGGGCGCTTTTAATCGCTACAGTAGCACTTTGCCAGGGCTTCACTGGCGCTGCCCATTGATTTCAATGGGTAGGGGCGCTTTAGGAGTGGTTTTAGCCTCCTGTCAGTGCACCACCCTCGGGCTTTCACACTTGGGTGAGAGGAGAGGCGCTTTGCAGGCACTATTTTTTGCGCTATAGCGCCTGTAAAGCACCTCAGTGTGAAAGTGGCCTTAATGTGCTGTTATCAATTGTTTATAGCGAATATTTTTTATCTTAGCTATATAATCGATTAGTCCTATTTTTTGTAAATTTTTCGGTAATGTTAATTATTTATTCATGCACTGATTAGCGCAATTTATTTTTATAGATAAATAGCAATAATGGCTCCCGGATAATGGAAAAGTACCAATCTTTCCTTTGTACTAGAGAAAAACAAAAGAAGGCGCCACTTAGTTATAAACTGTCACACTTTAATATTACAATAGTATTAAAGCACTCACTATTAGGTAAACTGTAACAGGCACATAATGGTCCGGTCTACGATCGTACTCTGCTTATTGGCAATCTCAGTAGGAAAAAACATCTGTGCGTGCTGAGCGAGGAGCCGGTGTAATGTCCATATGGATGTATCCGGATAGTCTCTCAATAAGCCTGGAGGAGGGCTGGAACGCAAGCAGGAAGTCTAACTGGGACGCCGCACTCAGCGGAGTGACGTCACGACCAGCGTGCTTAAAGTGTGACAGTTTATAACTAAGTGGCGCCTTCTTTTGTTTTTCTC
Organism: Rana muscosa; assembly: GCA_029206835.1. NCBI lineage: Eukaryota > Metazoa > Chordata > Amphibia > Anura > Ranidae > Rana > Rana muscosa. Next base: position 408,694,647 of record CM055117.1, read on the forward strand.
TGTTTTATATGTTGGAGTCTGGCTCCAGCTCCCCCAGTAAGGCTGCCCAGTTACATCCCAGGATTGTTTTACTCACATCAAAGCTCTTCACACAGCTTAAAGGACTCCTTTGGTAATATAATTTATATTGTTTCTATGCATCTAAAGCGCCAGTATTGTATATCACTCTATTTCCTTTGTACTACATGGACATAAAATAATTTAGTTTGATTTAGACTGACTGCTCAAGGGACCATAAAATGTAACTGTATTCATAATTACTGCCACAGTGTATCAAACAAAACTCTTAAGCCCCGTACACACGATCGGTTGGACTGATGAAAACCATCCGATGGATGGTTTTCATCAGACCAACCGATCGTGTATGGTACCCATCGGTCTTTTTTCCATCGGTTGTAAAAAATAGAACTTGTTTTAAAATTTTCCGATGGATAAAAAACCGATGGGAATTTCCGATCGTCTATGGGCAAGTCCATCGGTTAAAAAACCCACGCATGCTCAGAATCAAGTCGACGCATGCTCAGAAGCATTAAACTTCATTTTTCTCGGCTCATCGGAGTGTTTTACGTCACTGCGTTTGGAACGGTCGGTTTTTTGACTGATGGTGTGTGGCCAAGACTGATGAAAAACAGTTTCATCGGATTTCCGATGGACAAATCCATCGGACGAAAATCCATAGGTTATCCGATCGTGTGTACGGGGCTTTAGGCCCGGTTCACATAGGGGCGACTCGGTCGCCTGACGAGTCGCGTCCCGCTCTGTTAAATGGAACCGTTCTAATAGGAGCAACTCAGGTCACTCCGACTTAGAAAAAGGTACCTGTACTTCTTTTGGGGGCGACTCAGGGCGACTTGCATTGACTTCTATACAGAAGTCATTATGCAAATTGCCTGAACCAAGCGAGTCGCCTCCAAAGTCGTGACGCCCCTGTGTGAACCGGGCTATAACTTTTAGTTCACAAAATATTACAAACAAATTAAAAGTACAATAACTTACCAATGAGCATTGAATTTACAAATATTGTGTAACTCTTATCAATATAATGTATTCCATAATGTTTATATCAAGTAAATAGATGAATCGCATCAAACCTTTTTATGTGTTTTATGAAAAAACAAACTTCACTCGCTATTAGAAAAACTTTTTATTAGAAAATCTTTTTAGATTTTAAGATTGCTTTAACATTTTATCAGCTAAATGGTATGGTTTCTTACCAAGCATAAGAGGGCCTTTATTCTTTATTTTTTTATTATAATGTGATATTGCTGTTAATCAATCAAATGTCATGAATTCAGTTCATTATTTCCTTGTCAAATTTGTTTATTAAATTTTCAAAATTACAAGCATATATTGTCAATAAACATAGTCACTATAAATAGCAGCAGTTAAGGAGAACACAAATTAGATATTTATATCAAGCTCCAGTGATTTTTGAAGGCAACAACAACAGAAGAGGAGGAAAAAAACAGTAATTTAAGTTTAACATATGTTGACCATTATCTGTAGACTTGCTAAAATATATGCTTAGTGTTGAATTTAGTAATTACAAACCAGATTTAGTAATAATATATAACATGTAAGGTAATATAAGGATTTATAAAGAAAAAATGAAGGGTCATAATTTCTAGACCTCATATAATGTTGTTGTAATATATAAGGTTTGTATTGTTTCAAAGGAGCTCTAAAGCTGAAATATATGATAAATAAAAAACATAAAAAAAAAAAAAAATGTTGCTACCATTTTTGCATATAATAACAATATATGCTAAGAAAGAAAAAACAACAAAAAAAGAGCTAAAGAGCGAAGATAGAAGAGAGGGAAGGGTAAGAAGAAGAAGAGAAAAAAATAAAGATAGTAGGTAGAAAAGATAGAAAAGGTCGAAAAGGTCCCCGGGGTATCTTATTATGTTGGTCTGATAATATTAGTATATTAAATAGCTATTAGTAGTTATATTACCAAGGTCTTAATAATGTGATGTCAAAGTTGGGAGGGAAAAAATTAGTCACCCAAGGATTCCAGATTTTTTCAAATTTTCCAATATTATCATTGGTAATGGCTTCCGTTTTTGAGTGGGTCATGGCTTGGTTTATTCTGGTTTTGGTTTCTGAGATCATTAATGTTTAGGTTTTCCACGCTTTGGCGATTGTCTGCTTTGCTGCAGTAGTGATTTGTAGAAGGAGTTTGAATTGAGTGTGGGAAATAGAAGTCGGTTTTAGATTTAGTAGTGCAATTGAAGGGTCAGGTATGATTGGTTTTTTGAATAAGGTAGAGAGGATAAGAAAAACCTCTTTCCAAAAACATTTTGTAACGGGACAATCCCAAAATATGTGTATGTGTGATCCTAGTTCACCACAGCCACGGAAGCAGAGTGGGGAGTATTGCGGAATATATTTTGCGATTCTGACAGGAACCAAATACCAGCGCAAAAGTACTTTATAATTTGTCTCTAAAGCTATTATATTTTGTGAAGATGATTTTGTTGTGGTCCAAATTTTATCCCAATCGGATGGTTCCAACTGAAGTCCAAGGTTCAGTTCATTATTTCCTTTCCACTACAGTACATAGTCCACTGCTATAATAACATACAATTTCACTTCAATGTGCCTTTGTGTTGTCAAGCAATCGTGCATAAATATAATAGCAACAGGACACTTTTCTCATTAAACGGTACTCTAGCCAAATACTCTATAACTAGGTAAATCTGCTTGCATTTAAAAATATATGTATTAATGATTACAGAACTGCCATGCATCAAATGTCATGAATTCAAGTAAATATTTATTTTCTGCTACAGCTTATTTAAAATAACTAAATAAAATTGTTAGCATTTAAAGTGGTTGTATGGACTGAAGGTTTTTTACTTTAATGCATTAAGGTAAAAAAACTGCATGCAGCTCCCCCACCCCCCAGCCCCTCCTTATGAGCCCTGATCTCAATCCCGCGCTGTGCATTAGAGCAGAGGCTCTCTTGGCTTTTCCCTCTCATAGACTTATGTAGTGCCCTCCCCAAATGGTTGGGATGCTATGTGTAAATTTAGGGGTAGTCTGAGCCATTAGTTAAACTCAGACCTGGATAATTGTGTTGAAATTTGCTTCTGCTCTGGGTGTGATACTGCCTGGCAGTTATATTCCCTGTTTGCCACTGGCTCAGGCTGGAATACAGGGGTATCACAACACCTTGGGTGTCCTCTCTCGGCAGCCGTGCAGTGGGCGTGGTTGACCCGCTGTGCATGCTGGGAGATGGTACATAAGGGGCAGACGCCATTAGCAGAGGGTCGTTCCTGTGTGCGCGCCTCGTGGCCCGCATGGCACGGGGTGCGTGCATGTGTTCCAGCCCCGGGCACCTTCAGCCCGAGGCTGCATCACTGCCTGGTAAGCCCAGCTCTGCTGGCTGGGGCCTATGCCTTTGGAAGGGATCCCAAGCTGCCCACCTGCGGGAAGCCCACTCTTAGGGAAGGAGGCCAGGGGAGGATCTGCCCCAGAGGAGACTGGCAACGGTACTGCTGTCTCGGGAGGAGGCCTGGAGACTCACCTAAGAAGGGATCCATTACTACAAGCCCTGCAATACGCCGATCTGGCATAAAGGTTCTCTCTATTGCTAGGCTGGGAGGTTCGGGACTTTGATAATCCTGTGGCAGAGGATTCCTGATCGCATCCCTAAATTCTCAGATAAAGTTGATCCGTGCATCATCCCGGCTGCTAGGACCAGTGAACGGGACTATCCAGGTGAGCAATACCCACTCCGGCTTGAGTGGCGATGTTGTTCCTTTAGTGTTGCGTGCCTGAACCTTCCCCTCTACTTCTCTTGTTTCCTGCTTTCTCTACAAGTTCCCACAGCAAGAAAAGGAAAATAAAGCCTTCCTGTTTAGGTTTTACATTGGTGTGGACATTAACTTTTTTTCTAGAGACTTTCTATACCCTGACAATGGAAGCCATGGAGGTAGTTTGCATGACCCAAAACAAAACCAGCCGGCCCCTTAAATGGGGGTAAGTGCTAAACTTAGATTATAGCCAGTGATGAGGGAGCAGAGGGCGGGGCCAACCCCAGATCTGTGTGTATATGGACACACAGAGTCGGCTTGGGAGTGAGCCTGCGTGAGTGCCCCCATAGCAAGAGGCTTGCTATAGTGGGAACTTAGTGAGGGGGAGGAGCCAGGAGCGCGGATGAAGGACTCGAGAAGAGGAGGATCGGAGATGCTCTGTACAAAACCATTGCACAGAGCAGGTAAGTATGAAAAATCCTTTTGCTCTACAGACACTTCTCAGGGACACTTGTTCTTGATAATATATAAGTATTTAACTAACTGTCAGCTATAACGGGGAAGGCATGTGTAGTGTGGAAAAGCAACCTGGAGATTAGGCTTATCGAAGGTGGCTGGTAAGCCATCAATACCGTGACACATAAGAAACCTTGATTAAAACAATTCAGGAAAACAGTTGTAAAATTAGGTCTCTACTTCAGTCTCCAATCGATGTTGGAGATATGATAAAGAGGATTGTAATATGTTCCACATTTGGTGGACATGCCCAGAAATCCAACTGTAGCTCCCTGCTCCTGATGATCAGGCGCTATGTTAAATTTAGTGGGTGTCTGAGCTGGTAGTTAGCTCAGACTTTGTAATGATCAAGGCTAAATCGGCCTCTGTTCCAGCTATGGCTGTTTGGAAGGACTTCCCACTGTTCGCCTGTAGGTGGCATTTCCACCCCAGGCCAATGTTGGAACACAAGCAGGCCAAAGTGTTTACACTGAATTAAGCTGAGTAAACACTGAATTAGTGTGAAACGCGTCAGCTGTCCTGAGTTATGCTGATTTTTGTAGTGCCTGTTTTCCCTGAATAAATATACGTTGGATTGGAGTGCGGCTGTCCTCACTAATTTTCTTCGAAGGCCTGGTGACCCTATTGGAGGATGCACCGTAGCTAATGTTACCTTACAGTGTGCCGGGTTGGCTTAAAGGCTCTTAAACTGTAAGGCTAGATATCCGGGTACTAAAATCCTGTGGCAGAGGATCTTTGAACAGTTCAACTTAATTGTCCTAAAGGTCTGTGGCAGAGACTGTTATTTCTTTATTTGTTCGTTCATCATCCTGGCTGCTAGGCCAAGTGAGAGGGGTCTATCTGGCAATACCCACTTGAAGGAGAGTGGTGAGTGTGACTTTTGAAGCTTAGAAGTATACCCAGTGATCTGCTGTGTGTGCCTGATCCTTCCCCTGATCCTCCATCCCTCTACCTATGCAAGTTTGTTTGGAAATAAAGCCTGCCGAAAAGGATTCATAACTTGTGTGCACATTGAACTTTCTAAAGACTCTCATCCCCTAGACAACGAACAGTGAGGTAACGTGCAAGGCCCAAATCTAAACCAGCAGCTCCTGCGGGGGTGTGCTACACAACATTTTGGTATAGGATCCATAACATAATTACAGACATTTCTATGCTCTTCCTAGACTACACCCCAGCTCAGTATCTCCTACATGTCTATTTTCTGCCTGCCCAGTGTTAACACAAATCTTTAGCAATACACATGGTAGATGCCATCAGACTGCGTATTCCCAAACACTGGCATTCAGCGCAAACTCGTTCTGTGAACGAATGGCTTACTAAACGTAATCGCGTTGCAGATATAGAAGAATTGATCCACATAACACAAAAAAGACCATTCACATTTACTGTACATCCACTTGGATGCATTGGATGCATTTCAATACAACCCCCATGTACCAGACCCTCATGACAAATCCCAGTTAATTGAGTAATCTGCATATGTGTCATGGAAAGCTTAAATACTCAATGGTAGGTTTTTTTCTGCATAGCGTGAGAGTGGGGACCAGGCAGTTTTTTGTCCCTTTTTTCTTTTGCTCTCAGTTTGTTTATGCTTTTCTATTAACTTAAAAATTGCTAGATATCTATTCTTCGTTTTGAGAGTCTCTTTTCCTGTCATCAGACCATGCAGAGATTGCAAGGATCCCAAACCCTATTAACCCGTCTCTGTTCCTAAACATACACTTCTTCTTATCTTATGTCCATTCTCATACTCAACACACTATCATGATAAGGGCTGTCTTGCTCTTGCCCTGTCCTAGGCCGCTAGGTCTTACACAAACTGGAACGATTGGTTTGAGACCATCAGGCATCCTGTAACAGGTCCTTTTCCACCATATATTAGCTTTGAATACTTTCTCTACTTAATTTGGTCTCTGTTGTTCCTTATCTTTTTCATTAGCATTTACCCTTTACGTTACATTTTACATTGGTAAAATGTACTTCACCTTGTTATGACAACTATGTTATTGGTATTTTATGTAATAGACCAACACAAAGTGGCACATAATTGTGAAGTGGAAGGAAAATAATAATTGTATTTCCAAACTTTTTACAAATAAATATCTGAAAAGTGTGGCGTGCATTTGTATTCAGCGCCCTTTACTCTGATACCCCTAAGTAAAATCCAGTGAAACCAATTGCCTTCAGAAGTCACTCAATTAGTAAATAGAGTCCACCTGTGTGTAATTTAATCTCAGTATAAATACAGCTGTTCTGTGAAGCCCCAAGAGGTTAGTTGGAGAACCTTAGGCTACTTTCACACTGAGGCGCTGGATGCGCTGGCGGTATAGCGGTGCTATTTTTAGCGGCGCTATACTTTTTTTTGCCCAGATTTGCGGGCGCTAGCGGGGGTATTTTAACCCCCGCTAGCGGCCGAAAAAGGGTTAAAAACGCCCGCAATAACGCTTCTTTGCGCCGTTTTGGAGGCGCTACCCCATTGATTTCAATGGGCAGGGGCGCTATAGGATGCTATTTTTAGCGCTCCTATTGCGCCTCAAAGATGCGGCTTGCAGGAGTTTTTTGACCCTCCTGCAAGCACAACACTCCAGTGTGAAAGCCCTCGGGCTTTCACATTGGATACTATTGAGCAGCTTTTTTGGGGCGCATTGCAGGAGCTATTTTTAGCGCAATAGCGCCTGCAAAGCGCCCCAGTGTGAAAGGGGCCTTAGTGAACAAACAGCGTCATGAAGGCCAAGGAACACACCAGACAGGTCAGGGATTGGAAAGTTGTGCATAAGTTTAAAGCAGGGTTAGGTTATAAAAAATATCCCAAGCTAAGAACATCTCACAGAGCACTGTTCAACCCAATATCCGAAAATGGAAAGAGTATGGCACAACTGCAATCCTACCAAGACATAGCCGTCCATCTAAACTGGCAGGCCGGGCAATGAGAGCATTAATCGGATTAGCAGTCAAGAGGCCCATGGTAACTCTGGAGGAGCTGCAGAGATCCACAGCTGAGGTGGAAGAATCTCTCCACAGGACAAATATTAGCTGTGCACTCCACAAATCTGGCCTTTATGGAAGAGTGGCAAGAAGAAAGCCATTGTTGAAAGAAATCCATAAGAAGTTCCGTTTGCAGTTTGCGAGAAGCCATGTGGAGGACACAGCAAACATGTGGAAGAAGGTGCTCTGGTCAGATAAGACCAAAATTTAACTTTTTGGCCTAAAAGAAAAACGCTATGTGTGGCAGAAAACGAACACTGCACAGCACCCTGAACACACAATCCCCACCGTGAAATATGGTGGTGGCAGCATCATGTTGTGGGAATGCTTTTCTTAAGCAGGGAGAGGGAAGCTGGTCAGAGTAGATGGGAAGATGGAAGGAGCCAAATACAGGGCAATTTTAGAAGAAAAACTGTTCCAGTCTGCAAAAGACTTGTGACTGGGTTGGAGGTTCACCTTCCAGCAGGACATAGACCCTAAACATACAGCCAGAGCTATAATGGAATGGTTCAGATCAAAGCATATTAATGTGTTAGAATGGCCCAGTCAAAGTCCAGACCTAAATCCGGTTGAGAATCTGTTGCAAGACTTGAAAATTGCTGTTCACAGATGCTCTCCATCCAATCTGACAGAGCTTGAGCTATTTTGCAAAGAATAATGGGCAAAAATGTCACTCTCTAGATGCGCAAAGCTGGTATAGACATCCCCAAAAAGACTTGCAGCTGTAATTGCAGCAAAAGGTGGTTCTAAAAAGTATTGACTCGGGGGGCTGAATACAAATACACGCCACACATTTCTTACATAATTATTTGTAAAAAAAAAATTAAAACTATTTTATAATTTTCCTTCCACTTCAAAATTATGTGCCACTTTGTGTTGGTCTATCACATAAAATCCCAATAAAATACATTTACGTTTTTGGTTGTAACATGACAAAATGTGAAACATTTCAAGGGGTATGAATACTTTTTCAAGGCACTGTATAGGATTCTTGATAGCATTCATATTATCCTACACTAGGACTGCATGTACTGGATCTGGGCTTTGCTGGTCAGTGGGCTTGTCCATTTCCAGCTAACACAGCTTGTCAGCATGTCCTTCCACCATGCACAATAATCAGGTGAGCCCAGATTCAATCACTGCTTTCCCAGTGTGCCCATAGTAAGTGTAAGGGCTGAGCAGGGGAAGAAGGAGCAATTTGACAGATATACGTACAAGCACCATCAGACCTCTGGCATAGGGGGATGCTGACAATATCTCCCTCCCTGCCAACGGCCATGCCATCTGTTTTAAGTACATGCTATTGACAGGCTGCTTGTTACACTTCTGTTGCTCTTGGAAACCACATGTGTCTTCACATGTCTCTATGCTGAAGTCTTCATACCCCAATGTGTTAAAGACCCACTTGTTAACTGTATGTGTGCCAGTTACTTCTGATACACCTCTTTAGTAACTTCAGACCAGGCAAGGACAAGGTTTCAAACGCTTTACTTAATAAGGATGCAAAGGTAGACATTTTACAGTCCAACAGGCAAGACATAATACTTCCGTAGTTCCCTAACTATAACTACAGGCTGATGTGCTGCCCTGGCATACCTGAAAAAATGAATTTCTAATTAAGTGTGCATAGTCTTTTACAGGTTCTCTCATGCAAGTGTAAATCATTCGGAGGCATACTCCAGTGCTGGTGTCTTCAGGATGAACGCCAAGTTAAAAGTCTCTTTTGTGGGCCATGACAGTCGACTCTCTCTCCTGCTCCTATGGGTCTTTTCTTCCATATCCATCCCCTAAGGGTCTCATAACACAAGGCTGTACTGTGCTTGCAAAGTGCCTCCTGTGGAACCCTGATGACTCCTCGGACTTCTGCGTGGGACTCTCTTGGACCAGACCACTGCCCCATTTATATCATACAGGCAAGTGACCCGGACCCGGACAGGAAAACCCACCGAAAAGGATCAGGAGAGCAGGCAAAGCATTAATCCCAACCCTCCCATGTAAATGTTAGTGCTGCTGCAGCACTTTCGGTACATCACAGAGGTGCACCCCATTCACAGGCAGGATTAGGACACCCCAAGCATGTTATTTAAAGGAATTGGGCTCCCATTGATTTTGATGAGGTTCGGCAAGCAATCCCAGGATAGTTTGACTCATCTCAACTGTCTTGTAATGTAACAAAATGTAATGTAATGAAGAGGTAAGTAAAACCTTGGACAGAAGGGTGGCGGTGGACGTGGTATACTTGGATTTTGCAAAAAAAAAACGTTTGATACAGTTCCCCATACACAGCTCATGTGTAAGGTAAAGTCTACAGGATTGGAAATATCAGTTTGTAAATGGATAGAAAACTGGCTAAAAGACAGAATTCAGAGTAGTGGTTAATGATTCTTACTCTGAATGGTCTAAGGTTATCAGTGGTGTACCCCAAGGTTCAGTGCTGGGACCCTTACTTTTTAATATGTTTATAAATGATATTGGGTCTGAGATCAAAAGTATAATTTCTGTCTTTGCAGATGACACTAAGCTGTGCAGTGGAATAACGTCCTTACATGATGTCTCCAATTTACAAGCCGACCTCAATGCTCTGTCTAATTGGGCGACTATGTGGCAGATGAGGTTTAATGTTGATAAATGTAAAGTTATGCACTTGGGGGCTAAGAATATGCATGCATCATACATACTAGGGGGAGTACAACTGTGAGGATCCGTAGTGGAGAAGGATCTGGGGGTTTTGGTAGATCATAAGCTCAATAATGGCATGCAATTCTAGCAAGTTCCCAGACATGTTGACAAATTGCTGATGGGAACCCAGTCTGTTATGTGCGAGCCCCTTCACTATAAAAAAAAAAAAAACATTATTGGCCTCGCTAAGCCACATGACTTACGTTTAAATGCCACAAAGTGCATACTGGTAGCTGATTGCTATGGCAGCAAATCCATGCCATTAGTTCACCATGTACACATGGTGGGGCATAGGGCATGGATTAAAATACCCCACTGGATTACATAATGTAGGGCAGACCAGAGCTACGAGTTGCACTAGATAGTAAACATGGGAATTTAAAGAAAAATATGGTTATATCATGGTGTTTCCAAGCCTTTTGGATAAAGGATTTTTCGCTTAGTTTAGCATCTTACATAGAAGAAAAATGGAAAACTCAAGCGCTATTAGGATTATAAAAAAACAGATGATAATAAAAGATAAACAAATGATTCCAGCTGCAGTCATTCACTGGTGATCTGATAACCCAAAAATATTATAGTAAACTAAATAATGATGCGCTTGAAATCAACCCTCTATTAGTGCACAAAGTGATGTGACAAAATAAAAGCTAGGTAAACCAAATATATAGCAGCCTGTGATAAAAATAGGATTTTTTACTCACCGTAAAATCCTTTTCTCTGAGTCCATGGACCGACACAGCTTCTCTATTGACAAAGTGGGTATTATCCGTTAATTAGGAGAGTGACTAGGCAGAAAAACTTGTAAAAAGTGTTGCAACACACCTTCTACAGTACCGCCCAGGGGGCGGACCCTCTGGGTATACCCTCTCAGTCTGCAAATCGCAGATCAGTTCGTCAAAAAGCAGTACAAACTTAAAAGGAGGGGTGGGTGCTGTGTCGGTCCATGGACTCAGAGAAAAGGATTTTACGGTGAGTAAAAAATCCTATTTACTCTTTCGTCCATGGACCGACACAGCTTCTCTATTGACAAAGTGGGACGTCCCAAAGCAGTGTCAGAGAAAAAACGAGGGGTGGTAACAGCATAAAAACAAACTTCACCCCAAAACACAAAACAGCACTCCTCCAACGGAGGAGTTGCAACTCTAAACAGCCGCCTGCAAAACCTTGCGGCTTAAAGAGGCATCCGAAGATGCACCTACATCAACTTTGTAGAATTTTGTGAAAGTGTGAGCGGACGACCAAGTCGCCACTTTACATAGTTGGGAAACAGACGCTTGATGTCAGAAAGCCCAAGAGGCACCTATTGCCCTGGTCGAATGCGCCGTGACAGGAAAGGGAGGCGCCTGACCCTTTAAGGCGTAAGCCTGGATTACTATCTGTCGGATCCACCTAGAGATGGTGGCCGATGAGACTGCTTGGCCCTTCTTGGGACCAGCCACCGAAACAAACAGTGAGTCTGACTTCCGGAACAGGGAAGTAGCAGATATGTATACTCTCAAAGCTCGGACAACGTCCAAGGAATGCAACGCCGACTCCTTAGGATTCGACGGCTGAGGACACAAGGATGGAAGTACAATGTCTTCGTTGAGATGAAAAGCCGAAACGGGGGCGTGTCCTGGCTATGGAGGAGTGAGGACGTGCGTCTCCACAGCTCCGTCTCATCGCCGCACTTCATCATCGCTCAGGGGGAGAATCTCACTCCATCGGCCTTCTATTATGCCTCAGAAGTCCCGGGCATCCTCGCAGCCACCGCGGACCGACCGTACCAGGCAGGGACAGCTTGGTTTCTTCCCCGAGAGCAACGGGCGAGGCCGCGAGGCTGCAAAGATGGCGTCGGCAGCAAAGGCCCAGAAAGCCGCCAAGGCCTCCCAGAACGCACCTGCCCCTTCGCAGCAGCAGACTGGCTCTCCTGTACCATCCCCGGGATCGGTGAGTGACACGGTCCCCCCGACCTCCCCGGGCTCCCCTTCTCTGCGGGCGGATGAGGCGGCAGGCCCAGATCCCCTGGAAGAGGCAGACATCAGGCGCCATATTTGGTCGCTCCCCACCAAAGCAGATTTGGAGCGCTTCGCTGATAGGGTAGAGAAGGCCCTAACAGAGGACATTGCCCAGCTCAAAGCTGACACGTCTCAACTGGGAGGAAGGATGGAATCCTTAGAACAGAGATTTGAGGAAGCCCTCCCTGTTATCGCTATGCTGCAAGACAAGTGCACCACTCAGGATCATCAGATTGAGGCCCTGCTCTGTCAGTTAGACGACATGGAGAACCGTAACCGCAGGGCCAACATTAGGATCAGAGGCCTGCCTGAGGCCACTGGTGCTAGGGACATTGTCCCCACCCTAGAAGGAGTCTTTAAGGAAATATTGGGACTGCCTGCCACAGCCACCATTGAGATAGATCGCGCGCACAGGGCTTTGAAACCCCCTTCCCAAGATGTGAATAATCCCAGAGATATCATTTGTAAGCTGCATAAGTACACAATAAAAGACTGCATCATGCAGAAAATGCGGGGTAAGCCCTACTTTGATTTTGATGGCGCACACTTGGCCTTCTACCAGGACATTTCTCGCCGCACTCTCATGCAGCGCAGATCTCTACGCCCCCTCCTGGTGGCTATCCAAGATGCAGGTCTCCAGTACCGTTGGGGCTTCCCCTTCTTTCTTCAGGTCACCAAAGATGGCAAAACGGTGACTCTCCGCACTAAGGATGATCTCCCAAATTTTTTGTCCTCTCTGGACCTGGATCCGGTGGACTTTCCTGACTGGAGGGGAACACCAGACTTTTCTGCTACCAGACTACCGCCACCTCAACCGTGGCAAGTATCCAAGCGCAAGACTCGCAGACGGGATCGCAGACGACATCCTTCTGAACCCTCCATGGGCCCAGTCTCCTCAAGGGTCTAACAGTGGGACTTGTTTTGAGGAGGGTCCACTCTCTAATTTGCCTTCCCTTTGATAACCAAGCCATAGACTCCCAGGTCGTGCCTTGAGCACCTACAACAGGCTTCGGTGTCCCAATGTCCTCTGTTTTTCGCCCACAAGAAGTATCCCCTCTACTACCCCTCCCCCACTACAACGTGTTAGATGAGATGGGCGGAGCTGAGAGCCCCCCTCGCCTACCCCCCTATGTTGGTCCACGTACCCCCCGTAGGCCACCCTTTTTTGGGATCTGATCCCCATAGGGATCGTGGGCTAGGACTCGGGCCCCCTCCCCTTACAGGGGGCGGGATCCCGAGCATGGCCCTTAGAGGTTTTCTATGTTCAGATGGCTCCGGCCACTCTGCTATGTTTGTGTTGTATTTTGTATTTGTCTCATGTGTTTTTTCTTCTTTTTTTTCGTCCCCCCCTTCCTTTTCTCTTCCCTATCCTTCTCTTTTCATTCAGGAGCGACCTGCCGCTGCGTCACCCACACCGAGCGTGCCACCAATCTGCGAGCTTCGACCATCTTCCCTCTCCCTATGACTAAGCTACAGGTAAGCTCATATAATGTCAGAGGTCTTTGCTCACCCCACAAGCGTAGTAAATTGTGGTGGGAGTTAAAGCGCCTGAAATCGCAGGTGGTCTTCCTTCAGGAGACCCACTTTACGCCGCAGTCCCTTCCTAAGCTTCCTACTCATCTTTTTAATCAATGGTTCCTTAGCAACTCCCCTACACCCAAGTCTAGAGGGACGGCCATTGCTGTCCACAAATCTTGCCCCTTCCAACCCTCTGACAGTAAAATAGACCCCCTAGGTAGATATGTGTTTCTTAAGGGCAGTATTGCTGGCCAGACGTATACGTTTGCGACGATATACGCCCCAAATACAGACCAACTCACTTTCATTGACGCTACTTTGGAACGCCTGGCTGACTTTAGAGAAGGCTTCTTGATTCTTGGAGGTGACTTCAACATCAGCCCTGACCCTCTGCTCGACACGTCCCATGCGAGATCCCCACACTCCTATGTGTTCCTTAAACACTCCGCAAGACGCTCCAATCTCATCTCCTAACAGACTGTTGGCGAGTTCTACACCCTTTGGACCGTGACTTCAGCTACTACTCTAAAGTACACGACGTCTACACACGTATAGACCACATCTATGTGGATGTTAAGACTCTAGAACTCCTTCACACTGCGTCCATTGGCACCATCTCCATTTCAGACCACGCCCCGATAACGGTTGCCTTCACCCTACCTTCGGGCACACATCGGGCCTGGACGTGGAGGTTGAATGATAATCTGTTGGACGATGTGGTGGTAGTGAAGGAAGTGTCCGACACCTTGACCCATTACTTTAGTGAAAACGCGGGAGATGCTCTGACAGAGGGAGTGATCTGGGAAGCCCATAAGGCTGTGGTCCGAGGTGAGCTGATCTCTCAGGGATCCAGACTTAAAAAGGCTCGTGGGGCAGAATTCTTGAAGGTACACGCTGCCCTCCGGAGGGCTGAACTTCAACACAAGGCAAATGGGACCTCTGAGGCGTTGAAGGCACTGACTGAATTACGGGAACTATTCCTGCGCCTTCTTGACCGCCAAACCCGTAAACAGTTTCGCTATATGGCCCACAAATACTACGAGCACGGGAACAAATGCGGACGGATGCTAGCGCGGGCCCTTAGAAAAAGACATGCCCTGACGTACATACAAAAACTGCGCTCCTCCTCAGGGGGAATGATGATGCAGTCTTCTAAGATTGCCTCAGAGTTCCGTGATTATTATGCCACACTTTATCACTTAGACTCTGAGCTCCCTCCTACCACACATGAAGCTAGACAACAAGCGATCCGGGAATACCTTGCCTCGGCCGGTCTCCCCCCCCTTACAGAGGACCAGTCCTTGGCCCTGGAGCTACCGATCACAACGACCGAGCTTGGGGCAACGGTGGAGTCCTTGCCCAATGGGAAGAGTCCTGGCCCTGATGGGTTTACTAAGGCATATTACAAGACCTTTTTTTCTCAATTGGCGACCCCCATGTGCAAATACTTTAATTCTATAGCAGGGGGGAAAGACATTCCCTCTGAGGCCCTCTTGGCCCACATCACTGTGATTCCAAAGGAGGGCAAGGACCCCACTGTCCCCCAGAGCTACCGTCCCATTTCCCTCCTTAATTTAGACATAAAACTCCTGGCAAAAATACTAGCAAACAGACTGAAACACCTTATACCTGAGATTGTCCACCCAGACCAAACCGGCTTCATTATAGGCAGAGAGGCCAGAGATAACTCCCTCAGAGCTGTCCATCTCGTCCACTGGGCCCAGACCCGTCGGAACCCACAGCCATACATAATTCTCTCGACAGACGCAGAAAAGGCCTTTGACCGTGTAGACTGGTCTTATTTAACAGCAGTACTTAGGTCAATAGGGTTAGGCCCGCGGATGATGGCGTCGGTTCTGGCCCTGTATTCCACGCCTTGCGCACAGGTCAAAGTCAATGGGACCCTCTCTTCTCGATTCCCCATTAGAAACGGCACGAGGCAGGGGTGCCCCCTGTCCCCCCTCTTGTTTGCTCTGGTGCTGGAGCCATTACTCCGCACAGTGCGTGCCAGCAAAGATATTAAAGGACTGCAGGTGGGGAACACAGAACATAAGCTCTCGGCATACGCCGACGATGTCCTCTTCCACCTTTCAGACCCCCTACTCTCGTTGCCCAACTTGATGAAAGAACTGAAACTCTTTGGGTTGATCTCCAACTTCAAGATCAATTTCACGAAGTCGGAGATTCTTCCCATTTGCCTGCCCCCCCACTTGGTCTCGAGTCTCAAAGCTGCCTTCCCCTTTACCTGGGCCACATCGTCTATACGCTACCTGGGTATACAACTTACAGACCGATTTGACACCCTATACGCCGTTAACTACCCCCCACTGCTGGCCTCGGTCAAGAGTGATCTCTCACACTGGACGCGTACTGCCTTTACTTGGATAGGCCGGGTGAACATAATAAAAATGAACGTGTTACCGCGCATACTTTTTTACCTACAAATGCTCCCAGTTCCGCTACCCAGACTTTTCTTTGACCGTCTCTCTAGCATGCTATCTGACTTTATATGGAACGCGCGTAAACCCAGAATAGCCCTGAGGGTGCTACAGCGGCCAAGGCGGGGGGCGGCTTGGGGGTCCCGGACATTAGGAGATACTACCGGGCTATAGCCCTGCAGAGGATCCTCGATTGGCGTTTCCACACCCATTCGAAACTCTGGGTCTCCCTAGAGAAGAGCATGGCGGGCAGGAATTTGTCCTACGCGCCATGGCTGTCTCGGGAACATAGGGGGCTATCCGAGATGACCTCCCCACTGACGACTCAGGTGTTGTCGGTGTGGGACAAGATCAACCCACTGCTGAACTTGGCCCCCCCTATGTCCCCGCTGACCCCGTTGGGCGGTTTCCATTGGTTCCCCCCAGGTGAACAAATGGCCTTTTTTGGGCCATGGGTGGATGACGGAAACGCTAGTTGTGGCAAACTAATGAAAGACGGCAAACTCCTGGGTTTTGAGGCTCTCCGGGCCGGACATCAGGGCCAGCGAATGAATTTCTGGAAATACAGGCAACTACACCATTTCTTCGAGGTACATGGTCACACAATTAGAGACACATCGTCCCTCACCCAATTTGAGCGCCTTTTCATTGCAGAGACTCCTGCCCCTCACCTGGTGTCAGAACTGTATCGACTTCTAGACTCGACCGCTTCTCAGCCCAGGCCCGCCTACATCCGACGCTGGGAAACCGACCTGGGACACGTTCTTACGGAAACACAACTGACTCATTTATACTACCTCACCCACTCGTCCTCTATTGATTCCAAGACTCAGGAGACAAACTTTAAATTGCTGTCCCGTTGGTACCGGGTACCAGCGGAGATGGCCCGCATTTACCCCTCTACATCCGAGCTCTGTTGGCGCGGCTGTGGACTCCGGGGTACGTTCCTCCACATATGGTGGGACTGTCCCCTACTTAAGCCATTTTGGGAAGACTTACGAGACCAAATAAAATTAGTAACAGGGATAGATGTTCCTTTTTCTCCAAAGCATTTTCTTCTGCATGTCCCCCCGATTTCGCTCAGCCGATTCAAGAAAAGTGTGCTGCCCCACCTGCTTAATGCAGCAAGGCGCCTGCTCCCAATATACTGGAAAAAGCCCAAAATTCCTACTCGGGCGGAGTGGATCGGTGGGGTGAATGCGGTGCGAGAGGCAGAGGACTGGGTAGCGACTTGTCGAGGCACCCGGGAACGGTTTACCGACGTCTGGGCACCCTGGTCTGAATATGTTTCTGACCCTGACTGCGTACCCTCCAGTTTGGATATTGCCTTACTGGAATTGGCGGACCCCTCCCTTAAAACACACAGGTTACGGCGCGCCTAGAAGACAGAACGACACTCCCTTAGTAGGCTGCAGACATTGGCACTGGGCCATACAGATGGTCTGATCCTGGCGTGGCGTGCTCGGTGTGGATCTGAACGCAGCCCTCTCCTAGACCGCAGGTACGCTCCCCCTCCCTCTTCTTCTCTCCCCCCCCCCCTTTTTTTTTTTTTTTTTTCCTTCCCTCTGTTCCTTTCCTATTTTATCTTACAAGTTCTATGGTGGCCTTATTGTTATACTGGTGTCAAGTTCAAATACCTATTGTTTAGCTGTGGGGGAGTGTAGATGCAGAAGTCCCTCTGTGCTCACGGGGCCGTCCCCTGACTATACGGGGACACTGGCGGCCCCGAGGGGGTACACTTTGACGCCTTTTGGGGCCCTTGGCGCGCGGGGGGGGGTGGGGGGTGGATTGATGGAGGCCTCCTGGCCCCCCCCTGCCCTGGTCGCGGGCCTCGGTCCCATACATGTAGTACATTTTGGGTTACAGCCCCCTGGCTCGTGGCCGGGGACAGGGCTGTCCATGGGCAGGTCAAGAAGCTATATATTTTGCCCACACCCCCACGGCTATTTGCTATGCCAAGGCCCCCTTTGGACCCCCACAATGCTTGTCGACCCAGTGGACACTGGGGGCACCCCATTAGGTATCTGTCACCTTGGCTTTGTAATTGTATATGTATTCCCCTGTTCAACCTATGTTTTCGTACCGCTCTTGCTATCTCGGCCCTGCGAGGTCGGTGTTCTCTATTTTAACCACCAACTGTTGAACATGTCCTGTTATCTGTCATTTTTTGAAAACAATAAAATACTGATTATATAAAAAAAAAAAGCCGAAACGACTTTCGGAAGAAAGGAAGGCTGCGGCCGCAGCACCACCTTATCCTTGTGGAAAATCAAATAGGGAGCCTTGCAGGACAGGGCTGCCAGCTCAGAGACTTGTCTAACTGACGTAACAGCCACCAAAAAGACCACCTTCTGAGAAAGGGTCAACAGGGGAATATCTCTAATATTCTCAAACGGTGCCTTCTGAAGCACCGAGAGGACCAGGTTCAAGTCCCACGGAGGTAACGGGGGGCGGACCGGAGGGGCCACATGTCGAACCCCCTGCACAAATGTACTCACGAGAGAGTGAGTCGCCAGGGGTCGCTGAAAAAAGACAGCCAGGGCAGATATCTGTCCCTTAATCGTACTTAGGGCAAGCCTTTGGTCTACCCCATGCTGTAAAAACAGCAGGATTCTGGAAACCAAATAGGTACGCGGATGCCATTTCATTTCCTCACACATGGAGATGTAGGCCCTCCAAGTGCGGTGATAGACCTTCCTAGAGGACGGTTTCTGAGCACTTCTCATAGTAGAGATTACTGAGTCTGACAGGCCCCGATCTCTCAGTACCTGGTTCTCAACAGCCATGCCGTTAAAGCCAATGACTGTAAAGCAGGATGGAATATGGGACCTTGCGATAGCAGGTCCTTCCGTAGTGGTAGGCGCCAGGGGACGTCTGCTACCAGACGTACTAGATCGGCGTACCAAGGACGCTGAGGCCAATCTGGAGCGATTAGGATCATTGGAATTCCCTCTGCCTCCACTCTGCGGAGCAGAAGAGGAAGAAGCCTTAAGGGAGGGAAGGCATAGATTAGCCGATACTGACCCCACGATGCTACCAACGCGTCCGTTGCGTCTGCCCATGGGTCTCTTGACCGGGCCACAAACCTCAATACCTTCCGATTGAGTCGGGAAGCCAGAAGATCTACGTCTGGTGTGCCCCATCTTTGGCAGAGGAGTTGGAACACCTCCGGGTGTAAGGACCATTCTCCCTGGTCCAGCATCTGGCGGCTCAGGTAGTCTGCCTGCCAGTTTTCCACACCCGGAATGTACACGGCCGAAAGTGCCGGTACGCTCCTCTCTGCCCACTTCAGGATGCGAGCGATCTCCGATGCTGCAGCTGAGCTTCTTGTTCCTCCTTGATGATTGACATATGCCACTGCTGTGGCGTTGTCTGACTGGATCCTGACTGGACGCCCTTGCAGTCTCTGAGACCATTTGAAGAGGCACAGCTTGATCGCCCGGATCTCCAGGACATTGATCGGCAGGAGGGCTTCCTCTGGGGTCCAGCGACCTTGCACCGACTGGACACCCCAGACTCCCCCCAACCTGTAAGGCTGGCGTCCGTCGTGATCACTATCCAGTAAACCGGAAGAAATGACTTCCCGGCCATTAGAGCCGGTGCTGTCAGCCACCATACCAGGGATCTCCTGACTAGGTGGCTCACTCGGATTTGATAATCCAGAGATGAAGGGCATCTGTTCCATCTGGACAGAACTTCCTTCTGTAACACTCGAGTGTGGTATTGAGCATATGGGACCGCCTCGAAGGAGGCTACCATGAGGCCCAACACTTGCATGCAAAAACGGAGTGACGACCAATTCCTGGAAGTCAGCTGCCGTACTGCAGCCCGGAGGGTCTGCAACTTCTCCACAGGGAGGAATACCTTTGCCTCTGAGGAATCCAGAATCAACCCCAGGTACACTAGGCGTTGAGTGGGCACCAATACTGACTTTTGCGTGTTTAGTATCCAACCACAGTCTCGAAGAGTCTGACAGGTAATGGACACGCTTACCTCTAATTCTGAGCTTGAAGGGGCCTTCAGCAGAAGGTCGTCCAAGTAACCTGTGATAGCGATACCCCGCTGTCTTAGAAGTGCCAGAATCGGAGCAAGCACCTTGGTGAACGTCCTGGGTGCTGAGGCAAGGCCAAACGGGAGGGCCACAAACTGGTAGTGGTTCTTCCCGATAGCAAATCGCAGAAACCTCTGGTGTCTGGAGTATATGGGGACATGCAGGTATGCGTCCTTGATGTCCAAGGAGGCCAGAAAGTCCCCCGGATGGAGAGCCGTGACTACAGATCGAACCGACTCCATCCGAAATCTTTGTACCTTCACAAAGCAATTGAGGGCTCTGAGATCCAAGATTGGACGAACCCCCTCCTTCTTTGGCACAATGAACAGATTTGAGTAAAAACCCTGACCCCGTTCCTGTTCTGGAACTGGAATAACTACCCCGCGTTCCAGTAGACCCTGGACCGCCCCATACAGGGCCTCCCGACGGGTCGGTAGTAGCTGGAGATTGGAGGTGATGAATCTGTCTGGTGGACAAGAGAGAAATTATATCTTGTAGCCTGAGGAGATTACTTCGCAAACCCACCTGTCGGAGACTAGAGCAGTCCACTGAGTCGCGAATTTGCGAAGACGTCCCCCCACCCGAGAGCTGGGTGGGGGCGTACCTTCATGTGGACGCAGATTTGTCCGCAGGCTTGTTGGGTCTGCGGGACCAAGGACGCTTTTGTCCTTGGGCAGGCGCTTTATCGGCCTGGGGTCTTTTCCCTGTCGCCTTAAGGGGGCGAAAAAAACGCTTACGTGCAGTAAAGGAGGGCCCTTGCCCTTGGCGTGGTCCCTTACCCTTGCTAGTTTGGGGAAGCAAAGTGCTTTTACCTCCTGTGGCATCCTTGATGATGTCATCCAGAGAAGCCCCAAAAAGTCTGTCGCCCTTAAAAGGCAGATCCAATAGGGCTTTCTTGGAAGTCTGGTCCGCAAACCAGCCCTTTAGCCAGATCAGGCGGCGTATTGCTACTGCATAAACCGAAGCTCTTGACAGCAGGGGAATAGTATCCATGTCTGACTCGCAGACAAACTTAAGGCCCTGGACCAACTGGTCGGCCAAAGTTATCTCATTAGGAGGAGCATCTCGCTCCTTTAACCCCTGGAGTAGCAATTTTGCCCATTCAGTAAGTGTCTGAGACACTAGGGCCCCCGCCAATGCCGGGCGTACTGCCGAGCCTACCACTGAGTATAGGTAGCGAGCGAGTGCTTCAGCCTTCTTATCCACAGGGTCCTTGAAAACAGGAGCCCCTTCTACTGGAATAGTGGTGGCTCTATTAAGTCTGGACACCGAAGGGTCCACTATAGGGGGAGAGGTCCATATCTTCAGAAAACTCTCCTCAAAGGGGTACCGTACTGCAAACCTCTTTGGGGCTGTAAAGACCCTCAGTGGGTTCTCCCATTCCTTGTATAAGAGTTTGTCAAAATAAGACACATAAGGGAACACCTTAGCAGTGCGGGCAGGTTTACGAAACCCAAAGGGGACTGGAGTATCTGCTACTTCTTCAGTCCTTTCCAACTTTAGCGTATCCCGCACTGCAGTAATAAGGTCAGATACCAAAGCCGTCTTGCGTACTGACCTGGACTTGGAGTCCTCCTCACTGTCCGATCGGTCACGGTCTGCAGTCTCTGATGCATCAGAATCTGGGCCATGAGCCGTAGCTGGACCTGGTTCTGCATCAGAAATATCCCCAGAAGATTGCAGGGGACGGGGGCGTTTATTACCCCCTGTATTCCCGTGTGCTGCTTCCACCCTGGCAGCAAACGCCTCTAGGATTGCCGACATAGCGTCCATAGACACCTCAGGGACACCAGCTGCTAAATCTGGTGTTTCAGGGGAGAAGACATCTGGCTCAGATGCCATGCTGACCACACGCTGACACTCACAGGGCTCCAGGCAAGATATCAATAGGCCACCCTCCTGCGCTGCAGAGATGCTGGGTTACCCAGAGGACTCACCACCCTGGATAGGTACTGCTATGCTGCGCCTGTGATGCTGTCCCCTTGCTGCTGTGTCAGTCTGCTTCTTTTATCAGCACTTCCTGTGTGAATTTTCGCGCCAGTGTAATGCACCCTAGAGGCCGGAGGCTCTCGCAAAATGGTTGCCAAAAACGTCTGTATGGAAGATAATGTGGGCTCTAAGAAAATGGCCGCTGACAGAAGATAGAGGTCAGGCAGCCATAGCCCACAAAAAGATGGCCGCCGAACGGCAATATCTGCATACAGGGTGGACAAACATGGCCGCCGATCACCTGATAGGGGCCAGTGGGTGTGGCCGAACCACAGGAAGATGGCCGCCAGGCAGTTACAAGAGGCCAAACTTGGCATGGACCACCTCAAAATGGCCGCCGACAGCATGGAGACACAGAAACACAGGTAAGCAAAAATGACATTTCTTTTAAAATGTTAGTTACAGCCAGCCCCGCTCCAGTGGGACCCCCTAGGTGACCCCCAGCACCCAGCAACCTTTAGCTAGAAGCCCAGGGAGGAGGGAAAGGCAGGGAGAGAGGGAAGAAAGGGGCCACAACCACTTACTTGATCTCTCCAGGAATGTCCAGCTAAATCACCCAGCCGAGGCAGGGGAGTTTTACTTACCTATCCTGCATGTATTCTGCTGGAAGACATTCCAAACAGATCATCGTCCGCGCACGGAAGGTGACTGTTGGCCAGGCATGCTGTGATTGGACCCTGAAGGGACGATCATATGTATGCCCTGGAGCATGACGCTCACCGGACAGGCTGCTGCGACTCGGCCGTAAGGTCAGCCGAAGCTGAGCGGTCCGATGCAAGCCTTGGAGCGTAAGCTCACCGGCTAGGCTGCTGCGACTCGGCCGTAAGGTCAGCCGAAGCTGAGCGGTCCGATGCAGGCCCTGGAGCGTAGGCTCACCGGCCACCCGTGGAGCGACGGGCATGTCGTGGAAAACCCAGCGCGTAGCTAGGGTCGGCACACGCTCGATGGCCGAAACTGGGGAGACTACAAGGATCGAGGATCCAGCCTGTCACCCAGTCGGCAGTTGATCGAAGATCGCAGGAAACAACAAATGTAGTAAAAAAAAAAAAAAATATATATATATATATCTTTTTTCCCCGGACCAATGGGCCCGAAGGGAGCCATGTCCTACTCCTTGCTAGACAGAAAAAAACTGATCTGCGATTTGCAGACTGAGAGGGTATACCCAGAGGGTCCGCCCCCTGGGCGGTACTGTAGAAGGTGTGATGCAACACTTTTTACAAGTTTTTCTGCCTAGTCACTCCTAATTAACGGATAATACCCACTTTGTCAATAGAGAAGCTGTGTCGGTCCATGGACGAAAGAGTAATAAATATTCCGTGCAACAATGTGAAAAGAGCCTGAAATGGCGAAAAGATGCAATATTGCAAAAATATGCTTAGGAGGCAAAACACTCTAATAAAAAACCCTTATGGGTAAGAGGGCTGGCGGCCACCCTGCATCCAGGATGTGCTGAGTGACGTTATCAAAGGTGTTTTCAACACACCAGATATGGAATGAGGATCGTATTGCTTCACTTGACTGAGTGTCTACATGCGCTGTGGGCTTCTTGCCGTATGTGAGTGAAACCACCTGAAGTATCTGCACATGATTATTGTATTGTGGATACAGCATTGTGCAATGATACATTTTTTTTCTTCCTACATGTGAGAATCATACATTCCTGGCACATTATTACTAGGCAACATCCAGGATTGAAAAGCATCAGAGAAAACAAGTTAAAGCTGAACACTGCGGGACGGACTGATTTTTGTCCAGTTGTGAGTTCAGAAACACGGACAATCAGCACATCCTGGATGCAGGGTGGCCGCCAGCCCTCTTACCCATAAGGGTTTTTTATTAGGCTACTTTCACACTGATGCGCTGGATGCACTGGCGGTATAGCGGCGCTATTTTTAGCGCCGCTATACCGTATTTTTTGCTGCGATTTGCGGGCGCCAGCGGCGGGATTTTAACCCCACTAGCGGCCGAAAATGGGTTAAAAACGCCCGCAATAACGCCTCTTTGTGGCGTTTTGCGGACGTTTTGGAGGTGCAACCCCATTTATTTCAATGGGCAGGGGCGCTATAGGAGCACTATTTTTAGCGCTCCTATTGCGCCTCAAAGATGCGGCTTGCAGGAGTTTTTTTACCCTCCTGCAAGTGCAACACTCCAGTGTGAAAGCCCTTGGGCTTTCACATTGGATACTATTGAGTGGCTTTTTTGGGGTGCATTTTTAGCGCAATAGCTCCTGCAAAGCGCCTCAGTGTGAAAGGGGCCTTAGAGTGTTTTGCCTCCTAAGCATATTTTAGCAATATTGCATCTTTTCGCCATTTCAGGCTCTTTTCACATTGTTGCACGTGGAATATTTATTTTATCACAGGCTGCTATATATTTGGTTTATGTTAGCACAGATTACCTAGTTTTTATTTTGTCACATCACTTTGTGCACTAATAGAGGGTTGATTTCAAGCGCATCATTATTTAGTTTACTGTACTCTTACATAGAAGGCATTTGCAACAAAGACAGTAAATGATTTTTACATGAAATAAAATATGACCAGAAGATCTCAATGAAGAGATATAAATGAATATAATTTTATGAGAAGCTTTAGCCAGGCTTTTGTATGTGTGTCCTTCTATATCTATACTATACATTGTAGCTGCCTTGAAGGATAATAAAATACAACAGAGTTTAGACCAGAGTAAAAACAAAAGTAATTTGGCTCCATCTAGTGGATTTTTCGAAATATTACACAGTGCCTCTTACACGTTTGGCGATCAATCTTTCTCTCTCTCTCTCTTTTTTTTTTTGTAGATTGCAACTGAGGAGAATATTTATAACACATTGGCAGGGACTTTCACTAATGAATCCTAAATTATGATTTGCTGGTTGTGTATTTGATGACCTTACATGTTATGGCTTTATTCACTTTATTTAGAATTGGTGCCTTTTGGGGCAATGTTGTGAAAAGAATGGCAGCCAAATGTGTTTTCTCTGCAAGAAACGACAAGAAAACGGTTGAGAGAGCTTTCTCGCCGAGAAAACCGTTCGTGTGTATGGTTTCTCGTCGAGAAAACTGCCAGGAATCTCGACGAGAAAAAAAGAGAACCTGCTCTCTATTTTCTCGTCGGGATTCTCGTTGGCCTGTTTCCCGACGAGAAACCCGAGAGTGTGTACACTTACCTGTCGCCGTGGAAACCCGCGCATGCTCGAAATGACTTTGACACATGCACGGTAGCTTCCTAGGTATAGGTAGGGTGTAGCAAGATGGTGGTGACGGCATCGAATGTGACGAGCGCACGCTCGTCGCAGTCGATGACGTCACCGCCTTCGTGCCATTCAAAAGAACGGCGGTTCTTTTGAATCGTACGCGTGTACACTCGGCCGGGACAAGATTCTTGTCAAGAATCTTGTCAGGGAAAAATTACGGGTTTTTCCCTGACAAGATTCTCGGTCATGTGTACAAGGCCGCTCTCTATTTTCTCGTCAGGATTCTCGGTTTTCTCGTCGGGATTTTAGTCGGTCTGTTTCCCGACGAGAAAACCGGTCGTGTGTATGCTTTTCCGAGTCTTAAAAAAACGTTCATGCTCAGAATCAAGTATGAGACGGGAGCGCTCCTTCTGGTAAAACTATCGTTCGTAATGGAGATAGCACATTCGTGACGCTGTAAATTATTGCATCGTTTAAATGGTGCGCATTTAAATCTTCTTTAGAATGCTACAATAATGAAAAATAATGAACTTGTTTTGCTGCTGATATTCACACAGAGTTCTGATTAACTTTTTGAAACATTTTTCATGCTGATCTCATGTAGATTTTTTGTATTATATATAGAGCAAGATCTCCTTAATATTTATTTATTTATTTTTAATTTTGAATGCAGATCTTCATTTTAAATGATTATTTAATTTCTAGTGATCTCCATGATTAGAATTTTAATTTTGTTGTGTCAAGTTTACCAAATTAATATTATTATCTTGTATTTTTTGACCTTCAAGGAGATTGTTTTGTGTTATCTGGCCCTTTTATTTTATTATTTTGTAGAAATGTATCTGCCTACTCCAAAGCTAATTGTTTTATTTTTATGAAAAAACATAGGCAAGTATTAACTATAAAAAAAAATCTATTTATTATGGTATATAATTTTTAAAAATAAAGGCAGCGCTGGAGAACCTGCTGCCATTTGTGCATCCATGGGACCCCAGAGCACACATCAACTCTGTGTGGACAATAAAATTGGGACCCTGAGAAACACATCAGTTGTGAGCACAATCTGCAGAGGTGTGGGACTTGAGTCACATGACTTGACTTAAGTCAGACTTGAGTCACCTGTTTGATGACTTGCGACTTGCTTGACAGAATTCAATAAATGACTCGACTTGACTTTGACTTGTCACTAATGACTTGCGACTTGACTTTGACTTGGGCTATATGACTTGCAATGACTTGGCACCACTAACACTAACCGCAAGCCGCCGTCTGCCTACCTTATCAGCGTGTCATGCAGACAAACGGCGGCCATTGCAGTGTTCAAAAGCCGCGCCTCCTCGTCTGTGGTTCAGCCTATCACGGACATCCTCTTATCCTCGTCTGTGTTATGAGGATGAGCGGATGTCCGTGATAGGCAGAACACTGAATGCTGGGAAATTGAGTGTTCCGCCTATCACAGACGAGGAGGAGGCGCGGCTTTTGAATACTAGAATGGCCGCCGGGATGCCGCCGATCAGGTACACGGCTGACGGGCACAGTGAAGCATGGGCACAGTGAGACATGGGCACAGTGAGGCATTGGGCACAGTGAGGCATTGGGCACAGTGAGGCATTGGGCACAGTGAAGCATGGACACAGTGAGGCATGGGCACAGTGAGGCATGGGCACAGTGAGGCATGGGCACATAACCAATATTATTTATTGTTATCCCTCCTATTATTTTTATACAGTATGGGGTAGATCAGTATTTTGACTTGATTTGTGATTTGACCAAAATAAATGACTTAACTTGACTTGCTTGACTTCTAGCAGGGACTCGACTTGACTTGCTTGCTTTTCGTCACAGTAACTTGGGACTTGCTTAAGACTTGAAGGCTAAGACTTGAGATTTGCTTGTGACTTGCACATGTGTGACTTACTCCCATGTCTGACAATCTGATCCTGGACTCCCAGAGGTCAGGAACAGCAGCAGGTGATATACATGTCCCAAGTCTGTGGTACTACAACAGGCTGCCTTCTGTCAGACCACATTGAAGCAAGGCCATCACTTCCTGGTCTTCTTGGCAGCCTTCCCTGCAGCCTTCCCTGCAGCCTTCCTTCTGCATGTGGCTGGAGTCTGTGCCACTGGAGGCGTACTCGTGTCAGGAGGAGGAGAAGGAGGTGGAGGAGAAGGGGGTGGAGGAGAAGAATTAGGAGGTGGAGGAGGAGGAGGTTGAGGTTCTAAAAGCTGGGCGACCTCACATATGGCCGTATTGGGGGTAATTCTCCTCATCACCCCTTTGTTTAGTAAGTTGAGTAGCAGGGGCTCACATAGGAGGCGTTGTTCCATGCTCATTGATTTCAATTTTGCCCCAACTAGGCCGGCATAGGCCTCTTCAGTGGTTGTTGGCTCCTGGAGGGTGGCATGTGCCTCTCTTATCAGGGCCATTGCTGCCTGTCTGGTGCTCCTCTCCCTCCTGGTCCTTCTTGTAAGGCGGAGGAGAGGCACCTGCGATCTTGTCCTGCTACTTGGCCCGGCCACCTCCTGTGTGCCGCTGGGCCCTGCCACCTCCTGTGTGCCACTGGGCCCTGCCTCCTCCTGGCTCACAGTGGGCCCTGCCTCCTCCTGTCTGACAGTGGGCCCTGCCTCCTCCTGCCTGACACTTTCCAGCCTCTCATCCTGGTTGATGTCATCCTGTGTATGAAAAAGGGACATAGTTTGGGTTTTTGGTTCATCAATCACACACAATTTTCAGCTCATGACTGTTGCAAATTGAATGTAAATACATTTAAAAGACAATCATTATGACCCCAGCAGATTCATTCTTCTCCCAAACTTTTTGGGCCACTACTGTCTATTGATATGTCAAACACTTTTTCCTCAAACTTTCCATATTAACATCTTTTTTCCAGCATTAATTTTTATCACAATAAATGTTTTGAAAATACTATACCTGGCTCCAGATGTCCAAATCCGGTTCTTCCAAGATGGCTGCCTCCTCTTGCTCCAGAGAAGGCTCAGGTTGGCTGCAGGGAAGTCTGGGGGGAAGACTGGACAGTGATGGCCTTGCCTCAATGTGGTCATTCAGAAAAGACATCCTGCTGTAGTACCACAAAATCGGGACATATACATCCGCTGCTGCTGCTCCTGACAAGCCAGGACCTTAAAGCGCTCAGTCCTGTATGTGCCTCTCAAGCTCCCAATTTTACTGTCCATCTGTTGGATGGTTGCTTTGGGTATCCTGGTCTGCACGAATGGGAGCAGGCTCTCCAGCGCTGCTGTCCTTACCCCTCTTTTCCTATGTATGGGGTTTTTGGTCTCCCACAGAGCGTGCAGCTCCCTTACCCGATCAATAAATTCCCCAAGGAATTCTTTATCTAAAAAAGCATTCATTTTGTCTGCAAGACAAAACACAAGACAAAATTTGTAATGTCAGTCAGTCTAAACTCAAGTAAATCTTTACCCCCATATATATCCTCAAACAATCTCTATGCAGTATAGGCCACCGATTTCACAAAGTATTAAAATCATACCTTCGGTCTTACGTTCATCACTTTTCCTCCTCTCTTCGCACACAGAACGTAGCAACGTCACATGTGTGTTTGCTTTATATACACTACGCATGTGTGAAACTCGGCACACGTCGCCCGCCCATGACGTTCACATTATCGACTTTTCCCCGCCCCTTCTCTTTCGGCGTGCAGACGATATGGCGGAGTCACAGCAGGTGTCTGGTAATTCATCTAATAACGATGAGACAAGCCCGGAGCGTGAAACGTCACGATCAAGGAGGAGATTCAAGGCATCTAATATGTCCTTCGCGGAGATGGCGGAGATGGCAGACATATTGAGAAAGTCGGATTATGATGGCAAGCATGGGCCGTATACCCACCCTAATCTAAGGAAGGCCAAAATTATGAAGAAAGTAGTGAAAAGTCTGAAGAAGAATTTCGGGGTATGACGATCAAAGGAGCAGCTTAGAAAGAGGTGGTCTGACCTAAAACTGAGGAAGCCGGAGCAGTTAAGAAGCATTAAGAGAATGCTAGAAAAAGTAAGTACTTCACCTGTGTTCCTATTATTGTATTTCATAACTTGCATGTTGCTCCATGCAGTTGCTTTTTACTATTGGGCCTTTATAGAAAATGACATTTCGCCAAATTTAGTGGGCACAGTAATCGGACGTTACAGAACTATCTTTCACCCACTACATACAATGTTTTTAGAAGATACATGGTTTAAATAATTTAGACATGCCTCTTATTATTCCATAAATGTTATTACATTGTTATCTAGATGATGTGTTTGGAACTAGAATGAAATGCAAACTTGATTAGTGTAAAGGAGAGGACACTCAGCAGCTGTTTACACATCTGCACTCTGGAGCACTATAGTGTGGCCCACCAGAACAACCTTTTTAGGGTGTCCCACACAGGTGCTTCAGTGTATTCTTGGGGTGTCTCCATGTGTGAAACTTGTCCCAAAAAGGCTTTTTCTTGACAATAATGTCTTCAGCTTGTAACTCTTCTCAAACAGACACTTGTACCCAACTTCCAAGCAATGTATTATGTTAGTATTTTTCCCATAAAATATCTGTGTGCCAAGTATACCTTTTCTTCCATTCTCATAGGGGAGAGAAGACTGGGAGGACACCACTCCAGGGAACACAGGAACCTCACACCACAGAGAGAACCCCAACCTCACCAAGAACCCCAACCTGAGGATGTGGAAGAAGTAGAAGTGGAGGAAGGAGAAGTGGATGACGTGGTGGAAATTGTCACCACAACAGGTCAGTGTCTGTCACCACAGCTTCAGGTAAGAGATGTATGTAGGCCTGCAGAGTTATAATACCTTTTTTTTTTTTAGGGGATGAACATGTTGTTGAGGAAGAAAGTCCTTGTTTCTCTAGTGATAGTGCACAAAGAATAATCCAGCAAGTTATGGAGTGTAGTAGTGAACTGGACATAATGAAGAAAAGGATGAATGTTATGGAGCAAACATTTAAGGACATCATTGATGTTTTGGGGCGAATTGAATGAAGCACAAAACCCCCTTTTTCTATTTTTCTATATTTTCTCCAAAAAATTTGCACTTTTTAAATCAAGTCAAAATTTGAAGATGCACACAGTGGGGGTTATTTACTAAAGGCAAATCCACTTTGCACTACAAGTGCACGTGGAAGTTCAGTCACTGTAGATCTGAGGGAGACATGCAAGGAAAATAAAAAACAGCATTTTTAGCTCACACATGATTAGATGATAAAATCAGCAGAGCTTCCCCTCATATCAGATCTACCCCTCAGATCTACAGCGACTGCACTTCCAAGTGCACTTTCAGTGCACTTGTAGTGCAGAGTGGATTTGCCTTTAGTAAATCAACCCCAGTGTGTCAACATCTGCCATCAGGGGATATCCATGTACGGGTTTTGTGGGTGCAACCCCTTCCTCGCATCTCAAGTAGGTGAAAGGAAGAAGGGGTTGCCCCCCCAAAACACGTCCATTGATCACCCATGATGGCAGATAGCACATGTTGACAATAGGAATCAGGAGGGAAATACCCCTTACTCTTTCGTCCATGGACCGACACAGCTTCTCTATTGACAAAGTGGGTATTATCCGTTAATTAGGAGTGACTAGGCAGAAAAACTTGTAAAAAGTGTTGCATCACACCTTCTACAGTACCGCCCAGGGGGCGGACCCCCTCTGGGTATACCCTCTCAGTCTGCATCTTCGCAGATCAGTTTTTTTCTGTCTAGCAAGGAGTAGGACATGGCTCCCTTCGGGCCCATTGGTCCGGGGAAAAAAGATATATATATTTTTATTTTTTTTGCTACATTTGTTGTTTCCTGCGATCTTCGATCAACTGCCGACTGGGTGACAGGCTGGATCCTTGATCCTTGTAGTCTCCCCAGTTTCGGCCATCGAGCGTGTGCCGACCCTAGCTACGCGCTGGGTTTTCCACGACATGCCCGTCGCTCCACGGGTGGCCGGTGAGCTTACGCTCCAGGGCCTGCATCGGACCGCTCAGCTTCGGCTGACCTTACGGCCGAGTCGCAGCAGCCTGGCCGGTGAGCTTACGCTCCAAGGCTTGCATCGGACCGCTCAGCTTCGGCTGACCTTACGGCCGAGTCGCAGCAGCCTGTCCGGTGAGCGTCATGCTCCAGGGCATACATATGATCATCCCTCCTGGGTCCAATCACAGCATGCCTGGCCAACAGTCACCTTCCGTGCGCGGACGATGATCTGTTTGGAATGTCTTCCAGCAGAATACATGCAGGATAGGTAAGTAAAACTCCCCTGCCTCGGCTGGGTGATTTAGCTGGACATTTCTGGAGAGATCAAGTAAGTGGTTGTGGCCCCTTTCTTCCCTCTCTCCCTGCCTTTCCCTCCTCCCTGGGCTTCTAGCTAAAGGTTGCTGGGTGCTGGGGGTCACCTAGGGGGTCCCACTGGAGCGGGGCTGGCTGTAACTAACATTTAAAAGAAATGTCATTTTTTCTTACCTGTGTTTGTGTCCTTCCTCCTCCATGCTGTCGGCGGCCATTTTGAGGTGGTCCATGCCAAGTTTGGCCTCTTGTGACTGCCCGGCGGCCATCTTCCTGTGGTTTGGCCACACCCACTGGCCCCTATCAGCTGATCGGCGGCCATGTTTGTCCACCCTGTATGCAGATATTGCCGTTCGGCGGCCATCTTTTTGTGGGCTATGGCTGCTTGACCTCTATCTTCTGTCGGCGGCCATTTTCTTAGAGCCCACATTATCTTCCATACAGACGTTTTTGGCAACCATTTTTCGAGAGCCTCCGGCCTCTAGGGTGCATTACACTGGCGCGAAAATTCACACAGGAAGTGCTGATAAAAGAAGCAGACTGACACAGCAGCAGGGGGGACAGCATCACAGGCGCAGCATAGCAGTACCTATCCAGGGTGGTGAGTCCTCTGGGTGACCCGGCCTCTCTGCAGCACAGGAGGGTGGCCTATTGATATCTTGCCTGGAGCCCTGTGAGTGTCAGCGTGTGGTCAGCATGGCATCTGAGCCAGATGTCTTCTCCCCTGAAACACCAGATTTAGCAGCTGGTGCCCCTGAGGTGTCTATGAACGCTATGACTGCAATCCTAGAGGCGTTTGCTGCCAGGGTGGAAGCAGCACACGGGAATACAGGGGGTAGTAAACGCCCCATCCCCTGCAAGCTTCTGGGGATAATTCTGGTGCAGAACCAGGTCCAGCTACGGCTCGGGGCCCAGATTCTGACGCATCAGAGACTGCAGACCGTGACCAGACAGTGAGAATGACTCAAAGTCCAGGTCAGTACGCGAGACGGCTTTGGTATCTGACCTTATTACTACAGTGCGGGATATGCTAAAATTGCAAAATACTGCAGAAGCAGCAGAGACTCCGGTCCACATGGGTTTCATAGACCTGCCCGCACTGCTAAGGTGTTTCCTTGTGTGTCTTTTGATAAACTCTTATACAAGGAATGGGAGAACCCACTGAGGGTCTTTACAGCCCCAAAGAGGTTTGCGGTACGGTACCCCTTTTGAGGAGAGTTTTCTGAAGAAATGGACCTCTCCCCCCTATAGTGGACCCTCCGGTGTCCAGACTTAATAGAGCCACCACAATTCCTGTAGAAGGGGCTCCTGTTTTCTAGGACCCTGTGGATAAGAAGGCTGAAGCACTCGCTTGCTACCTATACTCAGTGGTAGGCTCGGCAGTACGCCCGGCATTGGCGGGGGCCCTAGTGTCTCAGACACTTACTGAATGGGCAAGATTGCTACTCCAGGGGTTAAGGAGCGAGATGCTCCTCCTGATGAGATAACATTGGCCGACCTGTTGGTCCAGGGCCTTAGGTTTGTCTGCGAGTCAGACATGAATACTATTCCCCTGCTGTCTAAAACTTTGGTTTATGCAGTAGCAATACGCCGCCTGATCTGGCTAAAAGGCTGGTCTGCGGACCAGACTTCCAAGAAAGCCCTGTTGGATCTGCCTTTTAAGGGCGACGGACTTTTTGGGGCTTCTCTGGATGACATCATCAAGGATGCCACAGGAAGTAAAAGCACTTTGCTTCCCCAAATTAGCAAGGGTAAGGGGCCACGCCAAGGGCAAGAGCCCTCCTTTACTGCACACAAGTGGTTTTTTCGTCCCCCTAGGGAGACAGGGAAAAGACCCCAGGCCGATAAAGCGCCTGCCCAAGGACAAAAGCGTCCCTGGTCCCGCATACCCAATAAGCCTGCGGACAAATTTGCGTCCGCATGAAGGTCCACCCCCACCCAGCTCTCGGGTGGGGAGACGTCTTCGCAAATTCACGACTCAGTGGACAGCACTAATCTCCGACAGGTGGGTTTGCGAAGTAATCTCCTCAGGCTACAAGATAGAGTTTCTCTCTTGTCCACCGGACAGATTCAACACCTCCAATCTCCAGCTACTACCGACCCGTCGGGAGGCCCTGTATGGGGCGGTCCAGAGTCTACTGGAACGCGGGGTAGTTATTCCAGTTCCAGAACTGGAACGGGGTTTTTACTCAAATCTGTTCATTGTGCCGAAGAAGGAGGGGGTTCGTCCAAGCTTGGATCTCAGAGCCCTCAATTGCTTTGTGAAGGTACAAAGATTTCGGATGGAGTCGGTTCGATCTGTAGTCACGGCTCTCCATCCGGGGGACTTTCTGGCCTCCTTGGACATCAAGGACGCATACCTGCATGTCCCCATATACTCCAGACACCAGAGGTTTCTGCGATTTGCTATCGGGAAGGACCACTACCAGTTTGTGGCCCTCCCGTTGGGCCTTGCCTCAGCACCCAGGACGTTCACCAAGGTGCTCGCTCCGATTCTGGCACTTCTAAGACAGCGGGGTATCGCTATCACAGGCTACTTATAAGACCTTCTGCTGAAGGCCCCTTCAAGCTCAGAATTAGAGGTAAGCGTGTCCATTACCTGTCAGACTCTTCGAGACTGTGGTTGGATACTAAACACGCAAAAGTCAGTATTGGTGCCCACTCAACGCCTAGGGTACCTGGGGTTGATTCTGGATTCTTCAGAGGCAAAGGTATTCCTCCCTGTGGAGAAGTTGCAGACCCTCCGGGCTGCAGTATGGCAGCTGACTTCCAGGAATTGGTCGTCACTCTGTTTTTTGCATGCGAGTGTTGGGCCTCAGGGTAGCCTCCTTCGAGGCGGTTCCATATGCTCAATACAACACTCGAGTGTTACAGAAGGAAGTTCTGTCCAGATGGAACAGATGCCCTTCATCTCTGGATTATCAAATCCGAGTGAGCCACATAGTCAGGAGATCCCTGGTATGGTGGCTGACAGCACCGGCTCTAATGGCCGGGAAGTCATTTCTTCCGGTTTACTGGATAGTGATCACGACGGACGCCAGCCTTACAGGTTGGGGGGGAGTCTGGGGTGTTCAGTCGGCGCAAGGTTGCTGGACCCCAGAGGAAGCCCTCCTGCCGATCAATGTCCTGGTAATCCGGGCGATCAGGCTGTGCCTCTTCAAATGGTCTCAGAGGCTGCAAGGGCGTCCAGTCAGGATCCAGTCAGACAACGCCACAGCAGTGGCATATGTCAATCATCAAGGAGGAACAAGAAGCTCAGCTGCAACATCGGAGATCGCTCGCATCCTGAAGTGGGCAGAGAGGAGCGTACCGGCACTGTCGGCCGTGTACATTCCGGGTGTGGAAAACTGGCAGGCGGACTACCTGAGCCGCCAGATGCTGGACCAGGGAGAAGGGTCCTTACACCCGGAGGTGTTCCAACTCCTCTGCCAAAGATGGGGCACACCAGACGTAGATCTTCTGGCTTCCCGACTCAATCGGAAGGTATTGAGATTTGTGGCCCGGTCAAGAGACCCATGGGCAGACGCAACGGACGCGTTGGTAGCATCGTGGGGTCAGTATCGGCTAATCTATGCCTTCCCTCCCTTAAGGCTTCTTCCTCGTCTGCTCCGCAGAGTGGAGGCAGAGGGAATTCCAATGATCCTAATCGCTCCAGATTGGCCTCAGCGTCCTTGGTACGCCGATCTAGTACGTCTGGTAGCAGACGTCCCCTGGCGCCTACCACTACAGAAGGACCTGCTATCGCAAGGTCCCATATTCCATCCTGCTTTACAGTCATTGGCTTTAACGGCATGGCTGTTGAGAACCAGGTACTGAGAGACCGGGGCCTGTCAGACTCAGTAATCTCTACTATGAGAAGTGCTCGAAAACCGTCCTCTAGGAAGGTCTATCACCGCACTTGGTGGGCCTACATCTCCATGTGTGAGGAAATGAAATGGCATCCGCGTACCTATTTGGTTTCCAGAATCCTGCTGTTTTTACAGCATGGGGTGGACCAAGGGCTTGCCCTAAGTACGATTTAAGGGACAGATATCTGCCCTGGCTGTCTTTTTTCAGCGACCCCTGGCGACTCACTCTCTCGTGAGTACATTTGTGCAGGGGGTCCGACAGGTGGCCCCTCCGGTCCGTCCCCCGTTACCTCCGTGGGACTTGAACCTGGTCCTCTCGGTGCTTCAGAAGGCACCGTTTGAGAATATTAGAGATATTCCCCTGTTGACACTTTCTCAGAAAGTGGTCTTTTTGGTGGCTGTTACGTCAGTTAGACGAGTCTCTGAGCTGGCAGCCTTGTCCTGCAAGGCTCCCTATTTGATTTTCCACAAGGATAAGGTGGTGCTGCGGCCGCAGCCTTCCTTTCTTCCGAAAGTCGTTTCGGCTTTTCATCTCAACGAAGACATTGTACTTCCATCCTTGTGTCCTCAGCCGTCGAATCCTAAGGAGTCGGCGTTGCATTCCTTGGACGTTGTGCGAGCTTTGAGAGTATACCTATCTGCTACTTCCCTGTTCCGGAAGTCAGACTCACTGTTTGTTTCGGTGGCTGGTCCCAAGAAGGGCCAAGCAGTCTCATCGGCCACCATCTCTAGGTGGATCCAACCGATAGTAATCCAGGCTTACGCCTTAAAGGGTCAGGCGCCCCCCTTTCCTGTCACGGCGCATTCGACCACGGCAATAGGTGCCTCTTGGGCTTTCCGACATCAAGCGTCTGTTTCCCAATTATGTAAAGCGGCGACTTGGTCGTCCGCTCACACTTTCACAAAATTCTACAAAATTGATGTCGGTGCATCTTCGGATGCCTCTTTTGGCCGCAAGGTTTTGCAAGCGGCTGTTTAGAGTTGCAACTCCTCCGTTGGAGGAGTGCTGTTTTGTGTTTGGGGTGAAGTTTATTTTTATGCTGTTGCCACCCCTCGTTTTTTTCTCTGACACTGCTTTGGGACGTCCCACTTTGTCAATAGAGAAGCTGTGTCGGTCCATGGACGAAAGAGTAAATAGGATTTTTTACTCACCGTAAAATCCTTTTCTCTGAGTCCATGGACCGACACAGCACCCACCCCTCCTTTTAAGTTTGTACTGCTTTTTGACGAACTGATCTGCGAAGATGCAGACTGAGAGGGTATACCCAGAGGGGGTCCGCCCCCTGGGCGGTACTGTAGAAGGTGTGATGCAACACTTTTTACAAGTTTTTCTGCCTAGTCACTCCTAATTAACGGATAATACCCACTTTGTCAATAGAGAAGCTGTGTCGGTCCATGGACTCAGAGAAAAGGATTTTACGGTGAGTAAAAAATCCTATTTTTTTTAAAACCCTAAAATTGTGTGCATCATCAAATTTTGGCTTGGTCAGGGGTGACAACACCCCATATTATGAAGGACAGATAGAGACATTTTTCATAAAATAAGAATGTCTGATATAGCCTAGAGGTTTGCAATGTTGTATTTTGTTGTATGGTAATGAGAGTTTTCTATTTTCTTAGCATTTAAAAAAATGGCCTGTTTATGGGCACCAAAAAAAAAAAGAAATCTTTTATAACACCAAAAATTTTATATTTACCATGTGTGAATGTGCACAGAGTAAACATTTTGAACAACAACAAAGTGTAGCTTCTTTATCAAATCCACTATAACTTTTTTTGTGTATATTTTTGGTGTTACCAGTGAAATGGTTGGTATTTACTAAAGGAAATTACACTTGGCACTACAAGTGCACTAGGAAAAACTAGGAGACAGCTAAAAGAAACACAAGCAATATATACAAAAATCTGATTAAACCAGATTTTTTTTTTTGATGGTAAAAAAGCTTTTATGCATTGCCTGGCATAGGAATTGCCCCCCTACCCGTGAAATACTCAACGTATCTCTGACGAACCTCACAGGCTTTTTGGGGGGGCAAGCCAGGACGGCCAGATTGAAGGCAGGCAAAAATTGTCCCCCGAAAGTCCAGCCTCAGGCCCAATTGAGGCCATATAATTTGGGGATTTGATGCACAAAAAATTATGCAGCACGCAGCAACAGAACACAATATAGTTTTTTTTGTACTCCGCCAAGTTAATTGATGTCATGAAAAGGAGGAACCGGCTGGCCATTATCCCGAAGGCATTCTCTACGACTCTTCGGGGCCTGGCCAGCCGGTAGTTGAAGACCCTCCTCTCCGGGGTCAGGGTCCTCTGGGGAAATGGCCTCATGAGATGCGGTCCCAGTCCAAAGGCTTCATCAGCCAAAAACACAAAGGGGAGTCCTTCAACATTCCCTGCATCCGGTGGCAATGCAAGGTCGTCACTCTGGAGACGAAGAGCAAACTCCGTCTGGCTGAAGGCTCCCCCATAGGACATCCGGACATTCTTCCCCACATCCACATAGAGGAATTCATACTGTGCTGACACCACCACCATCATCACGATGCTATGAAACCCCCTTATAGTAGTAGAAATAGGACCCAGACCGGGGTGGTGGCACGATGCGGACGTGCTTCCCATCTATTGCCCCTCCGCAGTTAGGGAAGTCCCACCACTTGGCAAAATGGGATGCCACAGTCTGCCATTCCTGTGGCATGGAAGGAAGCTGTGGAGTCAAACAAGATAAAAAAATATTAGGACTTTTGCACATAACATTGCTAGTAGATTACACAAATATATGTTCTTGGCCAACATCATTATAACTTTTATTTTAAGGAGTATTTAAATACTAAAATAGAAGGCACAATTCTCAGATTCATCACCCCCTCTGATGGCCCATGGTGTTTAGGGGGGGGAGGGTAAAGCACTACAATGGAGCTGAAAAAATACATTGGTAAGTGACTAGGCTAGGGGTGTATGGGCCCAGGATAGCATGCTGGAGAGGTAAGTGAAGGCAAATATGCATGTAGGCTAAAAAAGGGGCATTACAAACTTACAGCATGCATGGGGACAAAGGGGACATTCACAGCATATTACAATCATGGTAATTAGGGAAGGATGAAAGAAATACAATACAATACATTATCATACATTAAATAAATAGAATGTGATGTTCAAGGAGAAAACTTACCCTCATATAGTCCTCCTGCAGGACTTGGATGATGGCAGAACAGGTCTCTGGGATTATGAGGCCCAGAGCCTGGGGGGAGATGCCTGTCGTGAACTTCAGGTCCTGCAGACTTCTCCCAGTCGCCAGGTATCGCAACGTGGCGATGAGCCTCTGCTCAGCAGTGGTGGCTTTCCGCATAACGGTGTCCTGCCTGGTGATATAGGGGGACACCAAAGCCAACAGATGCTGAAAAACGGGGTCCAACATCCTAACAAAATTCCTGTAGTCATCAGGATTATTCTCCTGGATCTCCTGCAGCAGAGGCATATGACAGAATTGGACCCGCTGGAGCAACCAATTCTTGGTCCATGAACTCATCCTCACCCTGTTCATGGACTGGTCTTGGTCCAAGACAAGCAGACCAACACCAAGCGCACGCACAGCACGAACTCTACGACGAGAACGTAACATGGCTAGGAAACGGTCGTCTGATCAGAAGGTACTAAACAGAACGCACTTAAGAACAGCAAGGCCTATGAAGAATGATCTGAAAATCAGAAACAAGCGGACAAGAACGCACTGAAAAACAGATACGACCTGACTGAAAGACAAGATACGAACCCACAAGCACAAACTGAACCGCAGAAAACGAACTGAAAGCACGAAGACTGAAAAGCGCGAATCGTCTCTCCCCAAACCTTTACTAACACGCGGTAACACAAGATCAGCAAAAGCAGCCCAAGGGGTGGCGCCATTGGAATCGAACTTCCCCTTTATACTGCCGTCGTACGTGTTGTACGTGACCGCACTTTACAACGACGAGATTTGGAATTGACAGTGTGTATGCAAGGAAAGCTTGACAAGAATCTCGTCGAGAAAAACTACCTGTTTTTTTACAAAGCAATTCTCGGTCGTGTGTCATGTGTCATTCTCGGCTTAAGAAATACAAAAAAACGTGACTTTTGTATTTATTTATTTTTTTGCATATTATGGCTTATAAATATGTTACATGAAATAAAATGCTTTCTGTGTCAGGATGATCTTCTTTTTCCTGGTATATGGCAGGCAACATATCAAAGGGTGCTGCTGACAGCTCCTTATGGAGGAGGAAGGAGAGAAGGGTTTCTGTGTCCAGTCACAAATCCTGACCTGGTCCACCCAGGAGAACAATGTGTTAATCACGGCCACTTCACACTTGGTTTGAGTTGAAGGGCCAACATTCCGGGGGCCAGCAGGCATTCAGCCATCCATCCATCTCCCTACACTTTTACCATTATACAATTGTCTTCTCCATGCAGTGTTGCCAACCTACCAGATTGAAATTTACTGACACAACACCCAAAATTTAGTGGCACAGCCAAGTTTTCTTTTTCGTACATCACGGGACACAGAGCGACTTAGTCATTACTAATGGGTTATATAGATTACCTTCAGGTGTTGGCACTGGCCAATTCCAAACCGGAAGTACCCTCCCCTATATAAGCCCCTCCCATCCGGGAGCACCTCAGTTTTTTGCCAGTGTCTAAGGTGTTGGCCAAAGAGTAACATGTGTTTTCACTGGGCTTGCGTACAGGTTCTTTTGGGCCTTAGTAAGCTGTTCCGGATCCCACCAAAAAAGCTTCATAGCTAAACGGTCGGTACCCGGGCCTTGCAGCAGAAGAGCAAGGTTTTGCCTGTAATGCTTCTCTTAGGAGGGCTGGACCCTGGGATCCAGAGCTCTGGTCATACCCACGACCAAGATGTTGTCTGTGCAGGGTGCTATACAGGTCCAGGGGAGTGGAATCCTTGGGAACCCGGTCCCTGAAGGTTTAATTACAATGCCTGCCGTGATAGGTGAAGTTTGGACTTCTGTGGACCAAACAAAGTCCTGCGGCGGGGATCAGGTAAGTGGGGGCCCCCAGGAACTTGGTTCTATTGGGGGACCCCCAAGCCTAATTTGTCTTTCTGTCTGTTACCTAACGGTATTCCCGCTAAATATCTGTGTTTGCCTGTAACTACTGAAAATGTAAAATTTTAATAGTAGTCAAGAAAAAAAAAAAAAAAGGGACCGCGGTACCTGTGTTAAACCACTAGAGGCCGCTGTAGTCCATTTTTCTTGTCATGTGGATCTTTGGTTTTCTCAAGTCAAAAGATCCAGGCAGCTGGTAAGTTTCTCTGTGGGAATCCACTTCCTCTGCCCTGTTGCTGCGCTCATCCACCGCACAGGCCCTCCGGCAAAAAGGGCCCTGGCTCCTAGTCCCCTGTTTGATTTCGAAAAGGGCGCCAATGGTGCACGGGCGCGCGCGCGGGCGCGTGCACGCGCCTCCTATGAAAAAAAGGGGCGGGGCGGGTGGATGACGCTCGATGCGCGCCGCGGCGCTTCTGCGCATGTGCGGGCGTCCCAGCATGGTTAAAAGACACAGTACAAGTGTCAGCTGGATGCAAACAGAGCTAGCAACAAACAGTGGCACACAGAGGCGGTTGATGCAGGCATCCCCATAGAAAGGCACTTTAGTGGACACCAGCTGGTATATAGCAGCAACTTTGTTAGACTATTACCAGCAAAAATTGGTGTATGACGACGGGAATACCTCAGCTTTGTGCTTAAAGGATATGTCGTCCAAACGCTCCGGAAATAGATCTTCCAGGAAGCCAAAGGGGTCTCCATCGGGCTCTGAGGATATTGGGCATGCTTGTACTGCACCAATCTCCCCTGAGAATTCAGAGGTCAGTAGCCGTAGAAACCCCGCAGGAATGCCTGGTGCTGCGGCTGTCCCCAGTCCACCTGCTCCTGTATATATAACAGAGGAGGTTTTATCCTCAACTCTGGGAGGATTGGAAGAGAGATTAACAGCATTGATCGCTGCTTCCCTGTCACAGGAAAAGCGCGTCCGATCTCCGTCTCCTCCTTCAGAGTGCCTGTTAGTGGAGGAACAGCCCCACACAGAGATCGACCTACCTGAAGGGGATCAGGATGAGGTTGATTCAGTTATGGAGGAATCAACAGTGGAAGAACCTTTCTCAGCATCTCAGGCTGAAAGATTATGGGTTCAGTCTCTGACTAATATGGTCCGATCAGCATTTAAAATGCCTCTGGCGGAACCACCATCCACTACGGTTTCCTCACTGGGGTCGCTAAAAGCTCCCCAGGCTGTCTGTTCCTTCCCAATCCACCCTTTATTAGAAGGGCTTATTTACCAGGATTGGGAGCATCCTGATAAAATATTTGCTCCCCCCAAGAGATTTCCGGTGATCTATCCCATGGAGGATAAGTTCATAAAAAAATGGAGGGTCCCTACAGTGGACGCAGCCATCTCTTCTGTTAACAAATCACTGACATGTCCAGTAGATAATGTTCCAATGTTCAAAGACCCAATAGATAAAAAATTGGAGTCTTTACTAAAATCTGCTTTCTCTACAGCAAGCATGGTGACACAACCTGCGGTAGCAGCGATTGGAGTCTGCCAAGCAGTGAAAGATCAGTTGAAACAGGTCTTAAGGGACTTACCAGATCAGCAGGCTCTTGCCCTAGCTGACCTGCCTAGAGCCTTGTGTTTTGCGGTAGACGCCATAAAGGATACAATCCAACAGGCCTCCCGCTTTACGCTGTCTATAGTACATATGCGTAGGCTTCTGTGGCTCAAAAACTGGTCTGCTGAAGCTCCCTGTAAAAAACTGCTGGTTAGCTTCCCATTTCATGGAGAACGCTTATTTGGAGAAGATCTGGACAAATATATCCAGAAAATTTCTGCCGGTAAAAGTTCACTCTTACCGGTTAAGAACAAGGGTAGAAGTCCTTCTTTTAAGAGGCCTACTTCTCCAGTCCCGGGCACATCGGCTGTGAAGCAGTTCCGACGGCCTCCGCGGTCAAATTCAGGGGGCAGAAATCAGGGACAATCACAGGGTAACAAGAAGCCCTGGATCAAGAGAGGTACAAAACCTCCCCCCAAGGCATGAAGCGTTGCCCCCACTCAATCGGGTGGGGGGAAGACTTCAGTTGTTCACAGAGACCTGGCGGGACACCATCAGAGACAGATGGGTGCTCTCCGCAGTAAGTTTGGGATACAAGCTGGAGTTAAAAGGCACTCCTCCTGCCCAATTTATGAGGTCAAACGTGCCAAGAGATCCCCAAAAGAGAGGATCCCTCCTTCTGGCACTAGAACAACTATTGCTCCAAGGTGTAATCATGAAGGTTCCCCTGGAAGAAAGCGGATTCGGGTTTTACTCGAACCTTTTCACAGTCCCCAAACCAAATGGGGACGTGAGGCCCATATTAAATCTAAAAGGGCTAAACAAGTTCCTAAATATCAGGACTTTTCGGATGGAGTCGATCCGATCGGTGGCCACCGCCCTACAAGGGCAGGAATGGTTAGCCTCGATCGACATAAAGGATGCTTATCTGCATATTCCCATCTTTCCGGCCCACCAGAAATTTCTACGCTTTGCAGTAGAAGGGCGCCATTTTCAGTTCAGAGCCTTACCTTTCGGTCTGGCCACAGCACCACGAGTGTTCACAAAAATTCTGGCCCCATTATTGGCCAATCTAAGAACACAGGGTGTAACGATAATGGCATATCTGGACGACCTGCTACTAATAGACCACTCAGTGGAAAAGCTGGAAGTAGCTATTCACAAGACAATCAAGTATCTGGAATATCA
The DNA here is from genome assembly GCA_029206835.1 of Rana muscosa. Lineage (NCBI taxonomy): Eukaryota > Metazoa > Chordata > Amphibia > Anura > Ranidae > Rana > Rana muscosa. The sequence continues at coordinate 408,737,712 of CM055117.1, forward strand.
CGGTTGGATTATCAACCGGGACAAGTCAGCTCTAAGACCAGTCAAAAGTCTGGAATACTTAGGGCTAAGGCTGGATTCAAATCAGAGAAAGATTTTCTTACCTCCAGAGAAGGTGTCGTCTTTAAAAGATTTGACCCACTTAGTGGGTACAAAAAGAAAACCATCCATACGCCTATGCATGAGGCTGCTGGGAAAAATGGTGGCTTCATTCGAAGCGGTACCCTACGGTCAATTCCATTCAAGGAATTTGCAAAGGGCCATACTGTCAGCCTGGAACAAAAAAGTTCAGGCTTTAGACTTACCAATGTCCCTGTCCCCTTCCGTTCGCAAGAGCCTCCATTGGTGGTTGGTGCCCCAGAATCTGGAAAAAGGGAGACCCTTCAGTCCGGTTTCTTGGAAGGTAGTCACTACAGATGCCAGCCTCATAGGCTGGGGGGCAGTACTGGAGCAATGGTCTCTCCAGGGCAAGTGGTCAGAAGCAGAAAAGGCCCTGCCCATCAATCTCTTAGAGATACGAGCAGCCCGGTATGCCCTAGTAGCATGGACATCCAAACTCCAAGGGTCCCCTGTCAGAATTCAATCAGACAATGCCACAGCAGTGGCATATATCAATCACCAGGGTGGCACCAGGAGTCGTGCAGCCCAGAGGGAAGCAAATTGCATCCTGGAGTGGGCAGAAAAATATGTCCCAGCCATATTCGCGGTTTTCATCCCAGGAGTGGAAAATTGGAGAGCGGACTTTTTAAGTCGCCAACAATTATGCCCGGGGGAATGGTCTCTTCACCCCGAGGTTTTCCAGGCAATATGCCAGCGGTGGGGAACACCGGATGTAGATCTGCTAGCATCCAGATTTAACGCAAAGGTGGACAGATTTGTGTCTCGCACAAGGGATCCTCTAGCTTGCGGCTCGGATGCCCTAGTGTTCCCTTGGGATCAGTTCAAGCTGATATATGCATTCCCACCGCCACAATTGTTACCGCGATTACTCCGCAGAATCAGGGTAGAAAAGAAACCAGTGATTCTGGTGGCTCCAGCGTGGCCCCGAAGGGCATGGTACGCGGAGATTGTAAAAATGTCAGTGAGGAGTCCTTGGACCCTCCCACATCGTCCGGACCTGCTGTCGCAGGGACCGATATACCACCCTTCCTTACCAGCCCTAGGTTTGACGGCCTGGCTATTGAAGCCCACATTCTGAAAAAGAGAGGGCTCTCTAATTCTGTGGTATCTACCATGATCAATGCCAGGAAGCCGGTATCCAGGCAGATCTATTATAGGATCTGGAAAGCGTACATTACGTGGTGTGAGGCCAAGAAATGGCATCCACGTAAGTACGTGATAGGGAGGATTTTGGACTTCCTACAGTGGGCTGTAGATAGGAAGCTGGCGTTGAGTACTATCAAGGGTCAGATTTCGGCCTTGTCAATATTTTTTCAAAGGCCCTTGGCTTCGCATTCACTAGTCAAAGCTTTCATACAAGGAGTGATGCGTATTAGCCCTCCGGTTAGTGTTCCCATATGTCCTTGGGACTTAAACCTGGTTCTGTCAGTTCTACAGAAACAACCGTTTGAACCATTGCAACACATTTCCTTGGTTCTTCTCACCAGGAAATTGGTTTTCTTAGTAGCCGTTTGTTCGGCTAAAAGAGTATCGGAATTAGCCGCCTTGTCCTGTAAGGAGCCATATCTGGTTGTCCATAAGGACAGAGTAGTATTACGTCCTCATCCAGCCTTTCTTCCCAAGGTGGTATCGAGGTTTCATTTGAACCAAGATGTGGTTCTTCCTTCTTTTTTCCCCAAACCTAGCTCGGTAGAGGAAAAGTTATTACATTCTTTGGATGTAGTAAGAGCAGTTAAAGCTTATCTAAAAGCCACTGCTCAGATTCGCAGAACGGATACTTTGTTTATTCTGCCGGAAGGCCCTAAAAAGGGTCAGGCAGCATCAAAATCCACTTTAGCCAAGTGGATTCGACAGGTCATAATACAAGCCTATGGCTTGAGAAAGAGACCGCCTCCGTTCAAAGTTAGGGCACACTCCACAAGAGCAGTTGGAACTTCATGGGCAGTGCATCACCAGGCCTCCCTGGCTCAAGTATGTAAGGCCGCAACATGGTCTTCGGTACACACGTTTACTAGATTCTACCAGGTAGACGTTAGAAGTCAGGAGGATGTCGCCTTTGGGCGCAGTGTGTTGCAGGCCGCAAAAGATCCTCATGCCTGATGGCGCCCAGCTTATGTATCCCTCCCCTCATTTGGAATTGCTTTGGGACGTCCCATTAGTAATGACTAAGTCGCTCTGTGTCCCGTGATGTACGAAAAAGAAAAAGGGATTTTTATAACAGCTTACCTGTAAAATCCTTTTCTTGGAGTACATCACGGGACACAGAGCTCCCACCCCTCTTTTTGGGACACTTATTGCTTGGCTACAAAACTGAGGTGCTCCCGGATGGGAGGGGCTTATATAGGGGAGGGTACTTCCGGTTTGGAATTGGCCAGTGCCAACACCTGAAGGTAATCTATATAACCCATTAGTAATGACTAAGTCGCTCTGTGTCCCGTGATGTACTCCAAGAAAAGGATTTTACAGGTAAGCTGTTATAAAAATCCCTTTTTTACTAACATTTCACAAAAGTTACAAAATTACATTTTTAGGTGAAAATTTCAGTATTTAGGCTACAAACAAGTACGCTAGGCAAATATCAATGTGATTTAAGGTAGATATTAAGGTAACAAAACATGTTTTTGTTATTTTTGATATAATAAGGGTGAATTATTTAGTCCAATTACCTCCTGCCTTCATCACCTGTCACAAAAAGGAAAATGAAAAATATATGCACACTCAGGGGTTATCTCCTCATATCCGATTTATTGAAAAGATTAACAGCACCACAATGCACAGCTCTCCATCGTGAACCTAACCTCCCCCACATATACCCACCACACCCCATAAATGAACCATCCCTCCGTCCTACAATTTACAAAAAGCACAATCCCATAAATATCCCCCTCCTTCCCCTTCACATGATGGTACCACTATAAAGCCTCTCCCTCGGAGCAGGAACCAGAAGACTGTATAGAACACCCCCCAAGGTGGTACTCCTGATAATAAACCTGTATCCAAGACCCTACCCAAGGATTGATCTAGAACGGAATGCTCCCAGAAGCCTGAAAGGAAAACTCTGCACCTTATAGCCACAATGGGCGAATTTAGTGGCCTTATCCGTGACAGGAAATACTGGGAGTCAATCTGACTGGTGAGTGGTACTGGCTACCTCTGTTGGAATGCCTCCTATATGTGTCACAGAACCTAATCCCAACTGTCCGGGTATGTGGAAGTCCCCAATGAGCCTGTCTGGATGACCGCTGCAGGGGATATAAAGATAAACAAGTTGCTGGATGATAAGGGAAGTCCCTCATTCAAATGAAAAGGCACTGCTGAGCATGCCACTCCAGAACACCCAGGGGTTGGTCAGAAGGAGACTGTTCCCACAATATGGATGCAACCAATCAATATCACATAAGAGCATGGATAATTACATCCGATCCAGCCAGTATAAAAGTGAGGTGTGGTGGGTATATGTGGGGGAGGTTAGGTTCACGACGGAGAGCTGTGTATTGTGGTGCTGTTAAATTTTTCAATAAATCAGATATGAGGAGATAACCCCTGGGTGTGTATATATTTTTCATTTTCTTTTTGTTTTTTGTGAACACACCCTACCATTATTTATGGAGGTACCCTCATGTTCTTTACTATATTGGGCTCCCAGTTTGCATTTTTCTATTTCCTTTATAAGCCTCCATCACCTGCCTCCAACACCCCCTGCCTCCAACACACCCTGCCTCCATCACCCCCTGCCACCATCACCCCCTGCCTCCAACTCCCCCTGCCTCCAACACCCCCTGTGTCAGAGAAGGCTAATAGACCAGACTGTGTGACTGCGAAGAGGAGACCAAACGGGCGTAGGTGAAAATATAACAATTTATTGTAATAGATGAACAACATGCAACCACCTCCAATAGAACACAGTGCAATAAATCAAACAATAAACAGTGACTATAAACAATATATATACAAATATGTGAGATACCGGAATCGTAGTAAAAAGCCAGGCCGATGTCATACACAAGGGAATGTCAGCAGATGGGAGGGAACAGGAACAGGGAGGGGACGGATGGATAGGCTGCAGAGCAGGGATAAGTACCCAGGTCAACAGGAGGGACAGATACAGGATGGGCTCAAGGTAGGGATCAGGTCGGATCGGGTCAGGCAGGATGCAGGGATCAAAGTCAGGGTCACAGGTCCTAGGTCAGGGAGAGAGATACCAGGGCAAGGAGTGTTTGTACTAAATAGGCAGGCTGTGATTAGCTTCAGGTCACAGCTGAGCAAAGGAAGAGCAGCTGGCTCCACACTGCCAGGATCCATCCGCTGGTGGAAACCAGTACTGCGTCCAAAGGATAATACAACACCAGCAGGGAAAGATTCTCCTGAAAGTTCCAAACTGCCAGGAGACACCTGCTGGTGGACCACAGTACTGCAAGCCAAATAATAAATATCACCAGCGGATGGAACCTTTCCTGACACCCTGCCTCCAACACCCCCTGCCTCCATCACCCCCTGCCTCCAACACCCCCTGCCTCCATCACCCCCTGCCTCCAACACCCCCTGCCTCCATCACCCCCTGCCTCCATCACCCGCTGCCACCATCACCCCCTGCCTCAAACACCCCCTGCCTCCAACACCCCTTGCCTCCATCACCCCCTGCCTCCATCACCCCCTGCCTCCATCACCCCCTGCCTCCATCACCCCCTGTCTCCATCACCCCCTGTCTCCAACACCCCCTGCCTCCATCACCTGCCTCCAACACCCTCTGCCTCCAACACACCCTGCCTCCATCACCCCCGGTCTCCATCACCCCCTGTCTCCATCACCCCCTGCCACCATCACCCCCTGCCTCCAACACCCCCTGCCACCATCACTCCCTGCCTCCAACACCCCTGCCTCCATCACCCCCTGCCTCCAAAACCCCCTGCCTCCAACACCCCCTGCCTCCATCACCCCCTGCCTCCATCACCCCCTGCCTCCATCACCCGCTGCCACCATCACCCCCTGTCTCCAACAGCCCCTGTCTCCAACACCCCCTGTCTCCAACACCCCCTGCCACCATCGCCCCCCTGCCTCCAACACCCCCTGCCTCCAACACCCCCTGCCTCCATCACCCCCTGCCTCCATCACCCCCTGCCTCCATTACCGCTGCCACCATCACCCCCTGCCTCCAACACCCCCTGCCTCCATTACCCCCTGCCTCCAACACCCCCTGCCTTCATCACCCGCTGCCACAATCACCCCCTGCCTCCAACATCCCCTGCCTCCATCACCCCCTGCCTCCATCACCCCCTGTCTCCAACACCCCCTGTCTCCAACACCCCCTGTCTCCAACACCCCCTGCCACCATCACCCCCTGCCACCATCACCCCCTGCCTCCATCACCCCCTGTCTCCAACACCCCCTGCCACCATCGCCCCCCTGCCTCCAACACCCCCTGCCTCCAACACCCTCTGCCTCCATCACCCCCTGCCTCCATCACCCCCTGCCTCCATTACCCGCTGCCACCATCACCCCCTGCCTCCAACACCCCCTGCCTCCATTACCCCCTGCCTCCAACACCCCCTGCCTTCATCACCCGCTGCCACAATCACCCCCTGCCTCCAACATCCCCTGCCTCCATCACCCCCTGCCTCCATCACCCCCTGTCTCCAACACCCCCTGTCTCCAACACCCCCTGCCTCCATCACCCCCTGCTACCAACACCCCTTGCCTTCATCACCCCCTGCCTCCATCACCCGCTGCCACAATCACCATCTGCCTCCAACACCCCTTGCCACCATCACCCCCTGCCACAATCACCCCCTGCCTCCAACACCCCCTGCCACCATCACCCCCTGTCACATCACCCCCTGTCACTATCACCCCCTGCCACCAACACATCCTGGGCCCTGCCTCTATCCCCCTCTGCCACCATCACCCCCTGCCTCTTTCCCCCTCTGCCACCATCACCTGCTGTCACCGTCGCCTCACTCGGCAGGGCTGTCACTCCGTCCCTGACTCTCTGTGGACTCCGGATTGCCTGGAAGCAGGGCTCCTCCGTTCTGCGTGCTGCCCAGCCTCCTCCTGCTTCAGGTTAGATTTTAAATGCTGGCGCGCCTGGCGGTATGTGCTAGTACATCACTTGCCTCGCCAGTATAGCGCGCCGCACAGCCTCTTTTGAAATCTGCCCTCACCCCGCATGCGCAGTTCCAAACCACACTGTCTCCAACACCCCCTGCCTCCAACTCCCCCTGCCTCCAACACCCCCTGTGTCAGAGAAGGCTAATAGACCAGACTGTGTGACTGCGAAGAGGAGACCAAATGGGCGTAGGTGAAAATATAACAATTTATTGTAATAGATGAACAACATGCAACCACCTCCAATAGAACACAGTGCAATAAATCAAACAATAAACAGTGACTATAAACAATATATATACAAATATGTGAGATACCGGAATCGTAGTAAAAAGCCAGGCCGATGTCATACACAAGGGAATGTCAGCAGATGGGAGGGAACAGGAACAGGGAGGGGACGGATGGATAGGCTGCAGAGCAGGGATAAGTACCCAGGTCAACAGGAGGGACAGATACAGGATGGGCTCAAGGTAGGGATCAGGTCGGATCGGGTCAGGCAGGATGCAGGGATCAAAGTCAGGGTCACAGGTCCTAGGTCAGGGAGAGAGATACCAGGGCAAGGAGTGTTTGTACTAAATAGGCAGGCTGTGATTAGCTTCAGGTCACAGCTGAGCGAAGGAAGAGCAGCTGGCTCCACACTGCCAGGATCCATCCGCTGATGGAAACCAGTACTGCGTCCAAAGGATAATACAACACCAGCAGGGAAAGATTCTCCTGAAAGTTCCAAACTGCCAGGAGACACCTGCTGGTGGACCACAGTACTGCAAGCCAAATAATAAATATCACCAGCGGATGGAACCTTTCCTGACACCCTGCCTCCAACACCCCCTGCCTCCATCACCCCCTGCCTCCAACACCCCCTGCCTCCATCACCCCCTGCCTCCAACACCCCCTGCCTCCATCACCCCCTGCCTCCATCACCCGCTGCCACCATCACCCCCTGCCTCAAACACCCCCTGCCTCCAACACCCCTTGCCTCCATCACCCCCTGCCTCCATCACCCCCTGCCTCCATCACCCCCTGTCTCCAACACCCCCTGCCTCCATCACCTGCCTCCAACACCCTCTGCCTCCAACACACCCTGCCTCCATCACCCCCGGTCTCCATCACCCCCTGTCTCCATCACCCCCTGCCACCATCACCCCCTGCCTCCAACACCCCCTGCCACCATCACTCCCTGCCTCCAACACCCCTGCCTCCATCACCCCCTGCCTCCAAAACCCCCTGCCTCCAACACCCCCTGCCTCCATCACCCCCTGCCTCCATCACCCCCTGCCTCCATCACCCGCTGCCACCATCACCCCCTGTCTCCAACAGCCCCTGTCTCCAACACCCCCTGTCTCCAACACCCCCTGCCACCATCGCCCCCCTGCCTCCAACACCCCCTGCCTCCAACTCCCCCTGCCTCCATCACCCCCTGCCTCCATCACCCCCTGCCTCCATTACCCGCTGCCACCATCACCCCCTGCCTCCAACACCCCCTGCCTCCATTACCCCCTGCCTCCAACACCCCCTGCCTTCATCACCCGCTGCCACAATCACCCCCTGCCTCCAACATCCCCTGCCTCCATCACCCCCTGCCTCCATCACCCCCTGTCTCCAACACCCCCTGTCTCCAACACCCCCTGCCACCATCACCCCCTGCCACCATCACCCCCTGCCTCCATCACCCCCTGTCTCCAACACCCCCTGCCACCATCGCCCCCCTGCCTCCAACACCCCCTGCCTCCAACACCCTCTGCCTCCATTACCCGCTGCCACCATCACCCCCTGCCTCCAACACCCCCTGCCTCCATTACCCCCTGCCTCCAACACCCCCTGCCTTCATCACCCGCTGCCACAATCACCCCCTGCCTCCAACATCCCCTGCCTCCATCACCCCCTGCCTCCATCACCCTCTGTCTCCAACACCCCCTGTCTCCAACACCCCCTGCCTCCATCACCCCCTGCTACCAACACCCCTTGCCTCCAACACCCCTTGCCTTCATCACCCCCTGCCTCCATCACCCGCTGCCACAATCACCATCTGCCTCCAACACCCCTTGCCACCATCACCCCCTGCCACAATCACCCCCTGCCTCCAACACCCCCTGCCTCCAACACCCCCTGCCACCATCACCCCCTGTCACATCACCCCCTGTCACTATCACCCCCTGCCACCAACACATCCTGGGCCCTGCCTCTATCCCCCTCTGCCACCATCACCCCCTGCCTCTTTCCCCCTCTGCCACCATCACCTGCTGTCACCGTCGCCTCACTCGGCAGGGCTGTCACTCCGTCCCTGACTCTCTGTGGACTCCGGATTGCCTGGAAGCAGGGCTCCTCCGTTCCGCGTGCTGCCCAGCCTCCTCCTGCTTCAGGTTAGATTTTAAATGCTGGCGCGCCTGGCGGTATGTGCTAGTACATCACTTGCCTCACCAGTATAGCGCGCCGCACAGCCTCTTTTGAAATCTGCCCTCACCCCGCATGCGCAGTTCCAAACCACACTGGTCACGGCTATTTTTTACTGGCACTTTCCCGCTATTACGGACATTTACGGGCGGGGAAAAACTGCCTGTTTTTAAGGACTGCCCGTACAAATACGGGCGGTTGCCAACACTGTCTCCATGTGACTACACAAATGAACATTTGCTTAGTTACTCTAATATTTCTTTCTTTTATGATCCATATATACATACACATATTTTAAAACAGGATGTTTTCCAGGCAAGTACTGTGCAAGCACCACAAATCTAAGCAGGCTGATCAAGCCATTGGGGAAAGTTCAGTACATTCTTTTATCCTCAGGCCTCAAGGATCCCTTGGCATGGAGTACATATACAGGCAGGCAGGGGAGTAGTTACAGTACTATGACATGCTGCAACACTACGCACTTTATATATATTTTTTTGTGTCAGAGCCTGCAGCCATAGCACCCACATACCAGGGGAGGGTCAGGTAAAGATATCATCTGCACCAAAGGACAACTTTTTTTTGCCTTAAAGTTGGAGTAAAGTTGTTTTTTTAAACAAATGACTGACAAGCAGGGTATTTATTACAGAAGAGACCCTATTGGTCTCTTCTGCAATAAATGCATCCTTCTGCCTGTCAGCTGTCATGTTCATTGAGCCACGCATGTGCAGCTCAGTGAACATTTAAGGCCCCTATCGGTCATGATCCGTGCCGCAGTGATGCGACTCCCATACGCGGGACTGGCATCATTGGAGTCTGGCCTATCAAATGGCCAAAGGCACGGGACACGGAAGGAAGACCGGGTGAAGATGAAGTGCCGGGGGCCCACCGGATCGGTCCCAGCGCTGCGCTGAAGGACACCATATGATAGGTAAGTCTGCCATAATGTACTAATATGCTGTGCATACTAGCACATTATGGCATAACCCACCTAGGGGGCCTTAAAAATATCTCTAAGTGGATACTAACATGTATATGTAATAACACCAGGGGTAGTTGATCCAAGGACTATCGGATTGCCCTTTGGGGGGACCAGGAAGGAATGTTTTTACTCTGCTGGAGTAAATTTGACCATTTTTCATAGGCATAGGTGTGCGCAGCCTATTGCATTAAGTTGTGAACAGTGGACCCCAAAGCTCAAACACACACGCCTTTCTCTGCAGCCTCAGATGCACGGGACAGTGAATGAATGGGAAGTGCTCTGTGCTGAGCAGCTTCCTGTTCATTAACAAACTGAAGCATAGGAAACATAGTTTACTATGCTTCAGTTATAAACACAGTGTGTGTGTGTTCACTGTGTTCATTTAGAAAAGGAAGGGGCTGGTAAGGCTGGATTCACACCTATGCAGTTTTAGTGCTTTTTTTCATTTTGCAGATTTGCACTACAGTCCATTTTATATGGTTTCCTATGGAACACAATCTGTAGTGCAAATCTGCACAATGCAAAAAGCCCCAAAAATGTATAGGTGTGAATCCAGCCTAAATGGCATATTGACTAGCCCCTTTCCTCCGAAGTAGCCAGGGGGGAGGAGAGGCGGGAAGCCAGCAGCACTGCCAATGGGGGGGGGGGGGAGCAACATGGGGGGAAACCTGGGCAGTAGGGGGAATTGGCACTGCACATAATAAATAGGGTGTGGCCGCGCACACCTGGCACATGCCTATATTCATGGGGCTATTTTGCCTTCCTCTGAATCAACTGTGGTTTTAGAGTTGTGTATAAGGAGGTTTTCCATTAGTTTGGCTTTTTTCTATTGGTTTAACTAGATGATCTTGTGTCTTTTTTTACCCTGACGAACTAAGTAACTATGTAAAAATGTACTTCAATGTCATCACTTTTGAAAGAAAAAAACCCCTTTATTCTTAACCACTTCAGGCCCGGACCATTTGGCTGCCAAATGACTGGGCCACTTTTTGCGATTTTTGCCTGGACCAATGCAAACACCAATGTGATACAAACGTGATACAAACGGACTGAGCATGCCCGCTGGAGTGGCAAGATGGAGTAAAGGGGCGGAGATATTATGTCGTCCCGAAGACTCCAAAAACACAGCCTATGGTTAAAGAACCTGGCAGCTTACGTGTGGCGGGCAATCCTAGTGGTCAGTTGCAATGCAGCCGGAATGGGGACAAAAATAAGTTATTCTTCTTTTTGTCCCCGCTGGTGAGGCATTCTGTGTAGGTGGGCTGGGTGTGCGGGACGCCGCTCTGACGTGCTGACGCTCGCGCATGCGTGGTGGGGGCTGGGCCGCGCACACCCAGCCCAGGGGGCGTGTATAGGATCTCTCGTCAGTCCTCTCCTCATTAGCAGCTGTCCGCAATCATTTGCGGCGGCTGATTGGGGAGGCTTCAATGTAAATAGACAGCCAGCACACTCCCACATCCAACACTTGCGGGATGTCGGGGTTTGCGGCTGGCTCTCTCCATACACTTATAACTTAAGGTAAAATTCAGAATAATTGTTTCCCTTTTGGTTTAACACATGCATTACTAATATATTACTGGGGATCGCTAAAGTGCCTCCAGGATGGTGGATGCAAAACTCTGTGTTTTTTTCCAACACCTGTGGTACAAACCCACTATGTTTTATGACTTAACCAGCATACTAACATTTGAACCACATGCATTTAGCACTGACCTGGAATATAATTCCTATTATTTTCACTGATAATTACCACATACCTGTTTGGAAGGTATGTGTGCATGTATATACTGTATTTATTGGCGTATAACACTCACTTTTTTACCCTGAAAATAGAGGGTAAACTGTGCCTGCGTGTTATACGCAGGGGGCTGTGGAAAGTTTTTTTCCTGAAACTTCCCTCTTAAAGTTAGGGTGCGTGTTATACGCCTGTGCGTGTTATACGCCGATAAATACGGTACATCGCACCCTGTCAAAATGTACCTACAAATAGGGGTGAGCCGCACACCCCCCCCCCCCCCCCCCCCCCGTTCGTTTCGCACCAGAACCTGCAAACGGACCGAAAGTTCACACAAACTTTAGAACCCTATTAAATACAATAGACTCGAACGTTCGAAATCAAAAGTGCTAATTATAAAGGCTAATATGCAAGTTATTGTCCTAAAAAGGGTTTGGGGACCCGGGTCCTGCCCCAGGGGACATGTATCAATGCAAAAAAAAGTTTTAAAAACTGAAGTTTTTTCGGGAGCAGTGATTTTAACCACTTCAATACAAGGCTTTTATACCACTTCCATACCGGGCCTATTCTGGCACTTCTCTCCTACATGTACAAATCATCATTCTTTTGCTAGAAAATTACTCAGAACCCCCAAACATTATATATGTTTTTTTTAGCAGACACTCTAGGAAATAAAATGACGGTCATTGCAACTTTTTATCTTGCACGGTATTTGCGCAATCATTTTTCAATTGCCTTTTTTTGTAAAAAAAAATGGTTTCATGAATTAAAAAATAACAAAACAGTAAAGTTAGCCCAATTTTTTGTAAAATATGAAAGATTATGTTACGCTAAGTAAATAGATACCTAACACGTGACGCTTTAAAATTGCGCACACTCATGGAATGGCGCCAAACTTCGGTACTTAAAAATCTCCATAGGTGACGCTTTGCAAATTTTTACAGGTTACCAGGTTAAAGTTACAGAGGAGGTCTAGTGCTAGAATTGTTGCACGTGCTCTAACGCACGCAGCGATACCTCACATATGTGGTTTGAACGGCGTTTACATATGTGGGCTGGCGGGACTTACGTGTGCGTTCGCTTCTGAGCGCGAGCTACCGGGGACAGGGGCGTTGTAATTTTTTTTATTTATTTTTTTATTTTATTTTACTTAATTTTTTTTATTTTTACACTTTAAAAAAAAAAAAAATTTGATCACTTTTATTCCTATTACAAGGAATGTAAACATCCCTTGTAATAGGAATGGTGTGTGACAGGTCCTCTTTATGGAGAGATGCGGGGTCAATAAGACCCCACATCTCTCCTCCAGGCTGGAAAGCATGAGATCAGGAAAAATAAATCACCGATCTCATGCTTTCAGCCAAAATCGCGGCTTTGTTTACTTTTGGGAACCCGGGCGTGACGTCATCGCGCCCGGGCCTCCGACGGTCATAGAGATCATAGAGTCATCTCTATGCTCGTCATGTGACAAGACAGCAGTGCCGGACGATTCTTTCTCCGGCCCGCCGATGGCACGGGAGAGCCCGGAGAAGCACCGGATGGCGGCGGGAGGGGGGGGGATGTCCCATCTGTGGACGTCATATTACTATGGGCGGTAATGAAGTGGTTAATGATGCTTAAAGTGAAAAAAATAAGTGAAATATTCCTTTAAATATCGTACCTGTTTCCCGTGTTTAGAACTGTTCCTGCACAAAATGACATTTCTAAAGGAAAAAAAGTAATTTAAAACTGCTTGCAGCTTTAATGTAATGTCTGGTCCCGGCAATATGGATGAAAATCATTGAGAAAAATGGCATGGGTACCCTTTGGGTCTTGTATGGATATTAAGGGGAACCCCACACCCAAATTAAAAAAAGGCCCTATATACTCTGAACAGCAGTATACAGGCGGTGCAAACAAGACAGGGACTGTAGGTTTGTTCTTAAGTAGAATCTGTTTGTAATTTTGAACAGGTACATTTTTTAAGTGTAGCTCCAGCCAAAAAATCTATTTTTAAGCTTTTTGGAAAACATAGGGAAGGGTTATCACCCCTGTAACATTTGTTTTTCTGTCTGTGCACCTGTTCAGAACATTTCACCTCACTTTCCGTCCCAATGACAAATGTTTTTTGAAAATGTTTTTTTTTTATTGAAACAAGGATTGGTGATAAAGCATCAGTGGAGATGAGACACGTTTTTCCCACATTAACTCTTACAGGAGAGAATTTCCCTTCCTAGGGGTAGATTTCCTCTCACTTCCTGTTGTCTCCTTCCGTTTGCAAGTAGGAGTCGTTTGTAAGTTGGATGTTTAAAAGTAGGGGCCTGCCGTATATACTCTGCAGAAATTTGGCCCTTAGGTGTTGGTGTTGCCACAACACTGTAAGCCCTCACATTTACTCTTGGTGGGTGCTGGAACGCCCTGCTGTGAACTATTATATCAAGAATTGTAATTACATGCCATTGTTGAACAGTGGTAGGAAAAATTGGGCCTTTGGTGGTGGTGCTGGTGCCACAACACTGTAAGTCCTCTTGGTCAGCACAGGAATGGGCCCAGCTGTGAAATATTAGATCAAGAATTGTAATTACATGCCCCTGTTGAACAGGGCCAGAAAAATTGGGCCCTTGGTGGTGGTGGTGTTGCCACAACACTGTAAGCCCTCACAGTTACTCTTGGTGGGCGCAGGAATGGGCCCTGCTGTGAATTATTAGTTCAAGAATTGTAATTACATGCCCCTGTTAAACAAAAAAAAAAACTGGGCCTTAGGCACTGGTGCCACAACACTGCGACCCCTCACAGATACTGTACTTGGAGCGCAGCAATGAGCCCTGCTGAAAAGTATTGCATCAAAAATTTTAATTACACACCCCTGTTAAACAGGGGCAGAAAAATTGGGCCTTAGGCACTGGTGCCACAACACTGCAACCCCTCAAAGATACTGTAGTTGGAGCGCAGCAATGAGCCCTGCTGCAAAGTATTGCATCAAAAATTTTAAATACACGCCCCTGTTAAACAGGGGCTGAAAAATTGGGCCTTAGCCACTGGTGGCGGTGCCCAGAACCAAAAATGTTCTTACAAGCTATCAGCATGATCATTGAGGAGGAAGAGGATAGTCACTCAGCATAACATGATAGTCACTCAGCATCAGCATAGGCAGTCTTGAAGGGATCTGACATTTTAAAAAAAATTATTCAGTTACATCAGCATCAGGTGCTTGGTAGCTGGTGGTGATCCAAGACTGATTCATTTTTATGAAGGTCAGTCGATCGACCTAGTCAGTGGACAGGCGCACCCTGTGATCGGTTACAAAGCCTCCAGCAGCACTGAATGTGCGTTCCAAAAGAACGCTGGATGCAAGACAGGCCAGTAGCTCAATTGCATACTGTGCAAGCTCTGGCCAGTGATACATCCTCAAGACCCAGTAACCCAGAGGATTTTCGGTGGGAAAGGTGTCCAAGTCTGATCTTGCCCCTAGGTATTCCTGCACCATGTAAACCAGACGCTGGCGATGGTTGCTGGAACCGATCATACCTTGGGGCTGCGTACTAAAAAATTGTCTGAACGCATCGGTCAGATGGCCACCTTCTCCACTGCTCTTTCTTTGACTGACCGAAGCCTCAGCAACATGTTGTCCAGGACCAGGAATTTGTAACCTCCCAGTCTCTGGGAACGCGTTGCACAGACTTTTCTGCAAGGCCTCCCGAAGATGCTTCATCCCCTGCTCCCTCTGCGACGGCAAGATAAGGTCCGCAACCTTACCCTTGTAACGTGGATCAAGGAGGGTTGCCAGCCAGTAATGATCCCTCTCCTTAGTCGCACTTATACGAGAATCCCTCCACAGGCTTTTCAGGATCAGGGAGGCCATGCAGCGTAGGTTTTCTGAGGCATTTGGTCAGTAGTCCTCTGGGTCACTCAGGACGACATGATCCGCAGCCACCTCCTCCCAGCCACGTACAAGTACATGGGTGTCTTGGTACTGTAATTGATCCCTTGAAGACTCCTGCTGATGCGGAGTGCTAGGCTCCACCTCCATGCTGACACAATCCTCCTCCTCCTCCTCTCCCTGTGTGATAGGCAGGCCAGCAGGAACACTGTCTGGATAAAGGGGGCCTTGAGAGGTAAGGAAGTCCTCCTCTTCCTGCCTCTGTTCTGCCTCAAGTGCCCTGTCCATTATTCCACGCAGCATGTGCTCCAACAGGTGGACAAGAGGGACAGTGTCACTGATGCATGCACTGTCACTGCTCACCATCCTCGTGGCCTCCTCAAATGGTGCCAGGACAGTGCATGCATCCCTGATCATGGCCCACTGGCGTGGGGAAAAAATCCAAGCTCCCCTGACCCTGTCCTGGTGCCATATTGCAACAGATACTCATTGATGGCCCTCTGCTGCGTGTGCAGCCGCTGCAGCATGGCCAACGTAGAGTTCCACCTGGTGGGCATGTCACAGATTAGGCGGTTCTTGGGCAGGTTGGATTCCTTTTGCAGGCCAGCCAGCGGAGCACTGGCATTATATGACCGGCGGAAATGCCCACAGAGTTTCCTGGCCTGCTTCAGGACCTCCTGTAAGCCCGGGTACCTGCCCAAGTACCGCTGCACCACCAAGTTAAGGATGTGAGCCAAACAGGGCACATGGGTCAGTTATCCCTGTTGGAGGGTGGAGAGGAGGTTGGTGCCATTGTTGCAAACCACCTTTCCTGGCTTAAGCTGGCGTGGCGTCAACCACCTCTGAGCCTGCCCCTGCAGAGCTGACAGAATCTCTGCCCCAGTGTGGCTCCTGTCCCCCAAGCACACCAGCTCAAGCACTGCATGGCATCTTTTTGCCTGCGTACTTGCGTAGCCCCTTGAACGCCTACAGAGCACCGCTGGTTCCAAGGACAAAGCACAGGTAGAGGCCATGGAGGAAGAAGAAGAGGAGGGGGTGGAGGAGAAAGGTGTGTCAGAATCACCAGTAGTAACATTTTGGAGGCGTGGTGGTGGAACAACCTCCAACACTACTGCACCTTGTCCTGCATCCTTCCCAGCTGCCAGCAGAGTCACCTAATTCGCCGTGAAAGATAGGTAACGTCCCTGTCCATGCCTGCTGGACCATGAGTCAGCGGTAATATGCCCTGTAACGGCACCCCAAATATGAAAGGGGTTTAACGCCGATTAAAGATATTCCCTCTCCTGGACACACATTCGCTGCCGATCCTCCACAGTCAAGCGACCACTTCCCATAGGAATTAATCCTTCCAAAAGAACGAGACGCACTCTGTATCTTTCCAGAATAGACTGACTCTTTATTGCAAAAGTACTACACTCTTATACACACAGAGAGAAGCTTCTGACCCTCCCCTCATCATACACCTCTGACCAGACCCAATTTACATGAGCCAACTCTCTACAGCTGATGACCAATACACATCTCAGTTTAATGATTATGCATGACCCTTTTGTGTTTAGCTTTTGTCTCCCAATCCACATTATCAAAAGACTTCACTCATTGAAAGGATGTGTAGCATATTTGAGGTTCTTTAACATTACTCAAGCAGACAGGTGACACCTCAGCATCTCTTCAATTAACCTGTCTGTCTGCTAGTTCCTCAACCTATAATTACAGGCTTAACTCCCACAAGCCACAATAGACAATAGCATGAAATCACACACCATCACAGCAAGTATTACATAAACAGCCCACACACAGTATATACCCAATATGTGCCCTGTATATACCGTATTGGATATGGCTATCACAGATCATGGTGGGGTTTTCATTCACCCTGTGCCCCTAATAGGGACACAGGGTGGTTTACACATAAGAGGCATTGGGGAAGCTGAAGCAAGGGTATCTCATACTTTCTAGGAGATTCTGGGTTCCCCGGGCCCTCCCGTTACATGCCCCTTACCGCTGACCACCCTGTCCAGCGAGGCCAAGACATTGCCTTCCACATGCCGGTAGAAAAAGTGGCATTTGGGAACCTGCCACTGAGGAACCGCACATTCCACAAACTCACGGAAGGGGGCAGAGTCTACCAACTAAAAAGGCAGCAGTTGAAGTGCTAGCAATTTAGCCAAGCTAGCATTCAACCGCTGGGCATGTGGATGGCTGGGAGCGAACTTATTTTGGCGGTGGAGCAGCTGGGGCAGGGAAATTTGCCTGGTACAATCGGATGTCGGTGTACCGATAGCAGATTGCCTGCAAGTACTTGGCTGTGACACACCTAATTCTACACCTTCATTCCTCTCAGTGCAGGTTTCAGAGAGGACTGAAGGTACAGTGGGGTTGGAGATCCCAGCTGTTGAGGGGCAAGGAGAGGTCCGCTTTGTTCTTTGGTGTGGGTCTTTTAGGTACCCTTTCTAACGAACTGCATGGCAGGTCGACATATGTCTGGTCAAGCACGTGGTGCCCAAGCGGCTGATGTTTTGGCCACGCGAGATAAGCTTCAGACATATGTTGCAAATGGCAACGGTGCGATCTACTGCACACGTCTGAAAAAGGCCCACACCAAAGAACTTTTGGAATAATGCGCAGAGACAGCAGCGCCCTGCACATGCAGAGCTCTGCGGTGTGATGCAGTCGGTGTGCTGCCCTTAAGCTGGCCCCTGGAGGGCATCCTGCCTCATTGGAGATGTGCCTCCTCCTCCTCCTCCTCCTCTCTCCTATCAGGCACCCACGTGGAGTCAGTGACCTCATCATCCCCTCCCTCCTCATCACTGGAGCAAATCTGGCAGTATGCTGCAGCTGGGGGAACATGACTGCCAGATAGCTGTCTTTGCTGGGCACCCCCTCTCTCTGGGCTCACGTTACTACCCCCTCTCTCTGGGCTCACGTTACTACCTTCCTCTAGCTGGGTTCCATCATCGGAGCCTTTAAAACGCTGGGCATCCTCCTGGAGCATGTACCCAACACTGTGGCCAAACAGTTCGGGGGACTCCTCAGGAGGACATGGTGGGGCTAGGGAAGGAGTGACTGATGCCATTGAGCCGAGGGAAGAGGCCGCTTTGGCAGCTGCTTTGCCAGACAAAGTACCCTGAGCCTGGGTGAGAGAGGATGAGAAGGATGAGGACGGCTTGGTCATCCACTCTACCAAGTCTTGGGCATGTTGCGGCTCAACATGGCCAGCTGCCGAAAAGAAGGACCAGCATGTCCCACGGCCACGTGCTGATGAGGATGCACCGTGTCCACGACCAACACTGTTGCCTCTAGACACAGAGCCTGCTTGCCCTCTTTTATTGCCTCGTGACTGTCTGCCTCTCCTTGTTTGCCTTCCAGACATACTAATTGCCTGCAGTGAAATGTAGCTGCACAAAGGTGGGATGTGTGTGTATAGATATATATATATATATATATATATTAGGGCTGTGGAAATTTACTATTAATCCTCGATTAATCGATTAATTTTTTTGATCGATCAAAATTGTTTTGATCGGTACTCACCTCTCCGCCGACTTCCGGGTCTTCAGGGAGTTCTGTCGGAGATCCGGTGACGTCACGGACACCGGCGGGGCTTGCCGTGTCCATCTGAAGGGCTCCTTTGCTATGCCTTCATATCTGCATGCCGGCGGGACCTTACTATCTGCCACAGGCAAGGACTGTTACACTTCCCTCTATCAACCTGGGATTCTACAGCCATCCACTGGGAGTTGTGATAGTTCCCTTCACGGGACATCTACATGCCGACGGACTGATGTTAACCCTTCCTCATTTGGATTCAGCAGTGGTATCGTTGTACACATTTTTATACCAGTATCATACTTAGCTACATGTTTTTATGACTGCTTTTGCTACCGTTTGGTATTACGCGCACCATTTTTACAGTTTATGTAGCTACATTGATTTTATCTCCAGTGCAATATTTATTTTGTTACCTAGTTAAAGACTATAAAAGTTTTAATGCTATTCCCATTGAGCGCTGCCTTTGTGTATTTTTTGTATCCTGCTATCCATTTTTTCAATGGTTGGTAGCTGCACTGGGAATCGGCCTGCAAGGAGATCAGCTAAAAGTAGTTGGATCTGTATGTGCATTATAATTAATCAAAATTAGTCGATTAATCGATAAAAAAAAAAAAAACTATTAATCGAACACGAAAATTTTAATCAGTAACAGCCCTAATACATATATATATATATATATATATATATATATATATATATATGTACTGATTATAATGCAGCTATCAGAATCAACTGCCTGCTGTGGTATTAGTATGAGAAAAGCAGCAATTGTCTTCAGTTAGTGTACTGTGTCCTCTGCACAGTGTTCACCTAAAACTAACTGAAAATACTTGCAGCTCTCTGCCTGTGGTTTTATTATGAGAACACCACAAATTGTATTCAGGTTCCTTTAAGTGAACGCTGTGCAAAGGACAGAAGTACACTACATGAAATTAATGCAGCTCCCTGCCTGTCGTTTTATTATGAGAACACCACTAACTGTATTCAGGTAAGCTTTAGGTGAACGCTATGCAAAGCACACAGTACACTAAGTGAAACACTGACTGCAGCTAGCACAATCACCTGCCTGCCTGTCACAGTATAGAGAATAACAGGAACAGATCTAGCTAAACTGAATACAGTGTATAAATATATATACAACACCTAGGATGCATATACTGTATATCCTCTACACACTGTGACTGCAGCTAACTGACTCGCCTGCCTGCTCTATCTAACTCAATATAAATGACACTGTCTCTCTCTCTCTGTAAGCTCTCTCTTTAACCAACACTGCAACACACTACACAAGGCCGCCACGGAGGCGGCCTTATATAGGGTGGGGCGTGTACTAAACCCCCTGAGACATAATTGGCCAAAGCCACACTGGCTTTGGCCAATTATGGCTCTCCGTTTTTTGCGCGCTGGGATTGGCCAAACCATGCGGGTCATAGTGCATGCTTGGCCAATCGTCAGCCAGCAATGCACTGCGAAGCCGCAGTGAATTATGGGCTGTAACGCACCACTCGAATTTGGCGCGAACGGCCCATAATGTTAGCAATTTGGCGAACATCCGAACAGCCGATGTTCGAGTCGAACATGGGTTAGACTCGAACACAAAGCTCATCCCTACCTACAAATATGAACTTACCATATATATTTAACCACTTAACGACCGCTCACTGTATATATACGTTGGCAGAATGGCACCGACAGGCACAATCACGTAGAGCATACGTGATTGCCTTTGTATAGTTGGGGGGTCCAATCGGACCCCCCTCCTATACAGTGAGCGGTGGCTAAGTGTCCGGGAGCGTTCCGGGATGAGGGGGCAGCCATTCGTTTCTGGCCACCCCCTCGCGATCGCTCCCGGCGAATGGAAATGCCCCCTCTGTCTGTGTCAGACAGAGGGAGCAGGAGGAAGTGATGTCATCTCTGGTGCGGCGCTCACATATACCGAGCGCCGTACAAGAGAAGACATCAGGTCAGTGCACACAACACTACACTGACACCAGGACACATAGGGACATAAATCGCCCCCCCAGGCCCCCCCCAGACACCCCAGATCACCCCCCAGATCACCCCCCAGCCCCCAGTCACAGTGTCACTGATTGCAGTGACCATTTATTTAGTGATCACTGCAATCAGTGACATTTGTGACTGTAAAAGTGTCACCAAAGTTTAGTCTTAGGTCCAGTGTAGCCCCCTAACCCCCCCTAATAAAGGTTTAACCCCCTGATCACCCCCCAGATAACCCTTTCACCCCCTATCACCACTGTCGCTTAGCGATCATTTTTCTGATCGCTGTCTTAGTGTCAGTGATGCCGATCGGCAGCCAGTAATTTTTTTTAGGTTCGCCGCAGGTTTTTATAGCGTCAGGTACCCCAATATATTATCTAATAAAGGTTTAACCCCCTTGATCGCCCCCCAGGTAACCCTTTCACCCCCTATCACCACTGTCACTAAGCGATCGTTTTTCTAAACGCTGTCTTAGTGTCTGTGATGCAGATCGGTAGCCGGTAATTTTTTTTTAGGTTCGCCGCAGGTTTTTATAGCGTCAGGTACCCCAATATATTATCTAATAAAGGTTTAACCCCCTTGATCGCCCCCCAGGTAACCCTTTCACCCCCTATCACCACTGTCGCTAAGCAATTGTTTTTCTAAACGCTGTCTTAGTGTCGGTGATGCAGATCGTAGCCAGTAATTTTTTTTAGGTTCGCCGCATGTTTTTATAGCGTCAGGTACCCCAATATATTATCTAATAAAGGTTTAACCCCCTTGATCGCCCCCCAGGTAACCCTTTCACCCCCTATCACCACTGTCACTAAGCGATCGTTTTTCTAAACGCTGTCTTAGTGTCTGTGATGCAGATCGGTAGCCGGTAATTTTTTTTAGGTTCGCCGCAGGTTTTTATAGCGTCAGGTACCCCAATATATTATCTAATAAAGGTTTAACCCCCTTGATCGCCCCCCAGGTAACCCTTTCACCCCCTATCACCACTGTCGCTAAGCAATTGTTTTTCTAAACGCTGTCTTAGTGTCGGTGATGCAGATCGTAGCCAGTAATTTTTTTTAGGTTCGCCGCATGTTTTTATAGCGTCAGGTACCCCAATATATTATCTAATAAAGGTTTAACCCCCTTGATCGCCCCCCAGGTAACCCTTTCACCCCCTATCACCACTGTCACTAAGCGATCGTTTTTCTAAATGCTGTCTTAGTGTCTGTGATGCAGATCGGTAGCCGGTAATTTTTTTTAGGTTCGCCGCAGGTTTTTATAGCGTCAGGTACCCCAATATATTATCTAATAAAGCATTAACCCCCTTGATCGCCCCCCAGGTAACCCTTTCACCCCCTATCACCACTGTCGCTAAGCAATTGTTTTTCTAAACGCTGTCTTAGTGTTGGTGATGCAGATCATAGCCAGTAATTTTTTTTAGGTTCGCCGCATGTTTTTATAGCGTCAGGTACCCCAATATATTATCTAATAAAGGTTTAACCCCCTTGATCGCCCCCCAGGTAACCCTTTCACCCCCATCACCACTGTCGCTAAGCGATCGTTTTTCTAAACGCTGTCTTAGTGTCGGTGATGCAGATCGGTAGCTGGTAATTTTTTTTAGGTTCGCCGCAGGTTTTTATAGCGTCAGGTACCCCCATATATTATCTAATAAAGGTTTTAACCCCCTGATTGCCCCTAGTTAACCCTTTCACCAGTGATCACCATATAAGTGTTACGGGTGACGCTGGTTAGTTAGTTTGCTTTTTATAGTGTCAGGGCACCCGCCGTGTATATAACCCAATAAAGGTTTAACCCCCTGATCGCCCGGCGGGTGATATCAATTAGGTTTTAGCATCAGAGAGGGTCTGAGTCACACCCCAGGCAGCGTCAGGTTAGTGCCAGTAACGCTAACACCCACGCGTGAAGCATACACCCCCCTTAGTGGTATAGTATCTGAACAGATCAATATCTGATCTGATCAGATCTATACTAGCGTCCCCAGCAGTTTAGGGTTCCCAAAAATGCAGTGATAGCGGGATCAGCCCAGATACCTGCTGGCACCTGCGTTTTGCCCCTCCGTCCAGCCCAGGCCACCCAAGTGCAGTATCGATCGATCACTGTCACTTACAAAACAAAAACACACATAAATGCAGCGTTCGCAGAGACAGGCCTGATCCCTGCGACTCCAGTGCTGTAGGAGGTGATTTCACCACCACAGTTAAAAAAAAAAAGCATATATGCCGAAGCATTGGGGCAGCAGGGGCGGAGGAGCGATTTTGCTCCTAATGCCGCGTACATACGGTCAAAATTCCGACGGAGGCTTGCCCGTGGAAAAGTCCGACCATGTGTGTGCGGCATAACTTTTTTGCGGGAGGATGCCCCCATGCTTCGGCATATATAAATGGTGCGTGTATGCCCATCATTGGAAGTGGGTGGATGAAGGGCGGTATTCTAATGGTGGGCATACCCACCGATCGATCTCTTTTTTCGTTCAGCCAACTGGCTGCATGAAATAAAAAGATTACAATACATGTCCAACAAGGACCAGCAACGTACTGGTATGTTGCTGGACTTTGAATGTTTATACCAGAATGATGCCTGTGGGTTTAGGTATCATCTTGGTATCATTCTTTTCAGCCTGCGGCCGGCTTTCATGTAAAAGCAATCCTAGCGGCTAATTAGCCTCTGGACTGCTTTTACAAGCAGTGGGAGGGAATGCCCCCCCCGGATATAAAAAGCGCCATTGGGAAATTGGGAAAGCATTTTATCACACCGATCTTGGTGTGGTCAGATGCTTTGAGGGCAGTGGAAAAATCTAGGGTCTAGAAGACCCCAGTTTTTTCAAAAAAAGAGTACCTGTCACTACCTATTGCTATCATAGGGGATATTTACATTCCCTGAGATAACAATAAAAATGATAAAAAAAAAAAATACTTGGAAGGAACAATTTAAAAATAAAATAAAAAAGCAAAATTAATAATAAAAAAAAAAGAAAAAAAAAAAAAGCACCCCTGTCCTGCCCTGCTCTTGCCCAATGGCGAACGCAAGCGTCGGTCTGGCGTCATATGTAAACAGCAATTGCACCATGCATGTGAGGTATCACCGCGAAGGTCAGATCGAGGGCAATCATTTTAGCAGTAGACCTCCTCTGTAAATCTACTGGGGTAACCTGTAAAGGCTTTTAAAGGCTTTTAAAAATGTATGTAGTTTGTCGCCAATGCGCGTTTGTGCGAAATTTTAAAGCATGTCGTGTTTGGTATCTATGTACTCGGCCTAAGATCATCTTTTTTATTTCATCAAACATTTGGGCAATATAGTGTGTTTTAGTGCATTAAAATTAAAAAAAGTGTATTTTTTAACCCAAAAAATGCGTTTGAAAAATCGCTGCGCAAATACTGTGTAGAAAAAAAAATGCAACATCCACCATTTTAATCTGTAGGGCCTTTGCTTTAAAAATATATATAATGTTTGGGGTTTCAACATAATTTTCTTGCAAAAAAAAAAAAATGTTTTCATGTAAACAAAAAGTGTCAAAAAGGGCTTTGTCTTCAAGTGGTTAGAAGAGCTTCCTAATGTTGTGTATAAAATGCCAGAACAGTTCAAAACCCCCCCAAATGACCCCATTTTGGAAAGTAGACACCCCAAGCTATATACTGAGAGGCATGTCGAGTCCATGGAATATTTTCCAGATCTGCAAAATACTCACAATACCTCTCAGCAAATAGCTTGGGGTGTCTTCTTTCCAAAATGGGGTCATTTGGGGGGGGTTTTGTGCTATCTGGGCATTCCATGGCCTCTGAAACTGTGATAGGCAGTGAGAAGTGAAATCAAAAATTTACACCCTTAGAAAGCCTGAAGGCGGTGCTTGGTTTTTGGGGACCCGTACGTGGCTAGGCTCCCAAAAAGTCTCACACATGTGGTATCCCCGTACTCAGGAGAAGCAGCAAAATGTATTTTGGGGTGAAATTCCACATATGCCCATGGCATGTGTGAGCAATATATCATTTAGTGACAACTTTTTGTAATTTTTTTTTTTTTTTTTTAGTCATTATTCAATCACTTGGGACAAAAAAATAAAAAATTCAATGGGCTCAACATGCCTCTCAGCAATTTCCTTGGGGTGTCTACTTTCCAAAATGGGGTCATTTGGGGGGGTTTTGTACTGCCCTGTCATTTTAGCACCTCAAGAAATGAGATAGGCAGTCATAAATTTAAAGCTGTGTAAATTTCAGAAAATGTACCCTAGTTTGTAAACTCTATAACTTTTGCGCAAACCAATAAATATACGCTTATTGACATTTTTTTTACTAAAAACATGTGGCTGAATACATTTTGGCCTAAATGTATGACTACAATTGAGTTTATTCGATTTTTCTTATAACAAAAAGTAGAAAATATCATTTTTTTTCAAAATTTTTCGGTCTTTTTCCGTTTATATCGCAAAAAATAAAAATCGCAGAGGCAATCAAATACCATTAAAAGAAAGCTCTATTTGTGGGAAGAAAAGGACGCAAATTTCGTTTGGGTACAACATTGCATGTCCGCACAATTTACAGTTAAAGCAGCGCAGTGAAAAATTCTGAATTCACCTCTGGTCCTCTAGCTACCAAATGGTCCGGGGCTTAGTGGTTAATGAATTCAGTGCTAAACATAGGTATATGCACACACTATCTTTGATTTCTACACCAAGATTCTTTACAAATATGAATCCTACCATATCATTATATATCCCCAATAAATGCAATCAAAATGGTGCTAGACATGTATGTATGTGTACACTATTTTTTGATCGTTATATTCATTTTTGCATAAACTACTCTTAACTAATAGATTGTTCTCTACTAACTACTCTTGCAGTCGCTGTAAAATTGTTTAACAACACTCAGTGGCTTTCTCTGATCCATCTGAGTGTATCTACTATATCCAGGTATATTTTCTTTACTTATTCGTGTAATCTTACAACTTGCACTTTCTAATTTATTTCCATCTTGGAATTATAAATCAGTACAATGCTCTTATACATATCTTTTCTAGGGATTTCCTGTTTTTGGCCCCAGTATATCCTTCTGGCCTTTTGCTGCCCTGGAATGTGAGAAAACTTTTCTCCTAAGGGACGATAGCCACTCTACTAAGTCTCTTTTGCAGACTCTTTTGTTTTGGCTAGCGGTGCAACGGATCAAAAAACTCACGGATCGGATCGATCCTCGGATCAGGGGTCATGGATCGGATCATTTTCGGATCTGCAAAAATAAATAAAAAAAAAACGCAAATCTTGTTACCCCCACCGGAGTTTTAAATTTCACAGTTATTTTCAACACAAAATGGAGTTTATATGCTTAACCACTTCAATACCATGCACTTATACAGCTTCCTGCCCAAGCCAATTTTCAGCTTTCAGCACTGTCGCAATTTGAATGACAATTGCGCGGTCATGCTACACTGTACCCAAACAAATTTTTTATAATTTTGTTCCCACAAATAGAGCTTTCTTTCGGTGGTATTTGATCGCCTCTGCAATTTTTATTTTTTGCACAACAAAATTTTGAAAAAAACAACGTTTTTCTTTGTTTCTGTTAATTTTTTTTGTAAATAAGTACCTTTTCTACTTCAATGACGGGCACTGATAAGGTGGCACTGACGGGCACTGATAAGGCGACACTGATGGGCACCAATGAGGTGGCACCAATGAGGTGGCACTGATGAGGTGGCACTGATGGGCACTGATGATGGGCACTGATAGGCGGCACTGATGGGCACTGATTTGTGGCACTGGTATGCGGCACTGATTGGCACTCATAGGCGGCACTGATTGGCACTTATAGGCGGCACTGATGGGCACTTATAGGCGGCACTGATAGGTGGCACGGATGGGCACTGATAGGTGGGCACAGATGGGCACGGATGGGCACGGATGGGCACTGATAGGTGGCGCTGATGGACACTAGTAGGTGGCACTGATGGACACTGATGCCCAGCAATGCCAGCCACCACACATTGTGGTGGTGCCATCATAGTGCCAGTCAGTGCCCATTTGTGGGCACTGATTGGCATATTTTTTTTATTTTATTTTTTATTTTATTACATGTGGATGGCCATGGGGGCCATCCACATGCTTGGGGCTTCCTGGGGCGTCCTGGGGGGCTTCCCTGGTGGTCTAGTGTGGGTATCCGAGGGGGGGCTGCGCTGATAAACGATCAGCGCGAACCCCCCCTGTCAGGAGAGCCGCCGATCGGCTCTCCTCTACTCGCGTCTGTCAGACGCGAGTGAGGAAGAGCCGATCAACGGCTCTTCCTGTTTACATTGTGATCAGCCGTGATTGGACACGGCTGATCACGTGGTAAAAAGCCTCCGCCGGAGGCTTTTTACCGAGATCAGTGTAGCGGTGGGTCAGACTGACCCACCGCTCCACCGATCGCCGCGATGCGTGCCCCCCCCGAGCGCGCGGCGGCTGTTATCCCGCAGGACGTCATATGTCGTCCAGTGTGGATAACACAACCACTTCCCGGACGTCAATCTGCTATTGACGGGGCGGGAAGTGGTTAAATACATTATTTGTAAATCTAACAGTCTGTTTATATGTTACATTTTAAAAGCAACAGCAAACCTGCTGACCTTACATGGTTGTTAATGTGACAGAACACCTCTGATTTTCACATTTAACTAAATTTTAAATGTGAAAATCAGAGGTGTTCTGTCACATTAGCAAGCATGTAAGGTCAGCAGGTTTGCTGCTGCTTTTAAAATGTAACATGTAAACAGTCTGTTGGATTTACAAATAATGTATTTAAGCAAATAAACTCCATTTTGTGTTGAAAATAACTGTGAAATGTAAAACTCCATTGGGTGTAACAAGATGTCCGCTTGGCCCCTTCTTACTATCATTACTGTGCAGGAGTGTGAGTGGAGCAAGATGGCGGCGACGAAACGTCATTACAGCGGCGCCGCCGGGTGTACCGTGGATCGCGTGGTGATCCGATCCGAACAGGGTGACCCGTTCGGATCACGGATCACCACCGATCCGTTGCACCACTAGTTTTGACCGATGCCTATAGGCCTTGAAATGGCCACCCCACTGGTACAGCTCTCTGTGTTACCTGCCTACATATTTTAATGTTTTATAATGAAATATTGAAAACCACCCTGCTATTTAATATCATGTAAGTGGATTTTTGAAATGTTTTGTATGTCATGTACTATGTTTGCAATCTTTTACTTGTGAAATTCATTATTTATATCCTCAATTATGCCATAGATGAATTTCTCCTTTCTATGCACCCCTGAAGAAGGAGTACAATGTACCCCGAAACGTGTTGGGTGTAAGGAGATCTCTTCATATACCCTTTAGCACGGTGATATTTGCTGACGTTGTTCAGATAAATCAATATTTCATGAGATTGCAGGCCCCACCCGCCCAAACCAGAACTTCCCCAGATACAACTTAACTAAAATAAATAACTGAACACATTTTTTAAATGGCAAAAACTTGGCCGCGACACCTTTATTGGTTTTTCACAAATAATTTTCCATAAATCTTTATTATCATTCCAAACTTCATAAATCATCCAATAACATATTTCTACCTGCTCACTTGTTAGAACTCGAGCAGTAGCACAACTTCAAAGATAAATAAAAGTCCCCCCTGGATCCAGGGTGACCCACCACATAAAAGTGTACGCGACTGGGGCGGGAGGGAGGGAGCTCAAATCTTCCTGCTTGTTCAGCTGAAAAGAGGCAGAACCCTGCGCCTGCTGGCCCTTTTATAAGCAATCCCAAAATCCAGAAAGTTCCCTGAAACCTGATTGGCTCTTCTTGCTTCCTTGTGGACCGGCCCCAAAAGGGGCGGGGCCCCTTACCCCACTGTACTAATGCAGCTAAACCTAACTTAATAATTTACCTTTTAAATTTGTGCTAGGGAGGCCGCAATCTCAGGAAAGTGGCCCCATAATGTGACCCCTTTATTCATGAGATTGCACAGGCCCCACCTGCCCAAACCAGAACTTCCCCAGATACAACTTAACTAAAATAAATAACTGAACACATTTTTTAAATGGCAAAAACTTGGCCGCGACACCTTTATTGGTTTTTCACAAATAATTTTCCATAAATCTTTATTATCATTCCAAACTTCATAAATCATCCAATAACATATTTCTACCTGCTCAGTTGTTAGAACTCGAGCAGTAGCACAACTTCAAAGATAAATAAAAGTCCCCACACGCCGGTCTTGAGCATCAAGACCGGCACACCCCAATCGTCGCGGCCTTTTCGATCATGTTCTGCAGACCAACATTAAAAATGTAATTTCCTACTTCTGATAAGTGCACCCCATCCAGTCTGTACAGACCTGGATATCCCCCTTTCAAGTCCATGTGCCTATAAGACAGTCCCCCAACTTGGGGCATGAACTTTTCGAGGGCCCTATTGACTCTCTTCCTCATTTTTTCCATCACCCTCCTCTGCGCAGAGGAGAGCCATGAAAGACGAGGAACCACTTCTGAAAAAACTAAGGTTGTACCTGGGAAAGTCGCACTGAAGCGATGCAGGTCACGCTTAATCATAAATAATAATGTTAACATTTCCCAAATCGTTACCTCCCAAATGAATTATCAGTATGGATGGCAATGGCCACAGCTGACATAACCTAGACACATGCAAATCCAGTTGCGGCCATTGAAGGCCTCTTATACCTTTCCAGAACAAACGAAATGAGTCCGGGTGCAAGGATAAATTTGATGAATAGTTGCGTTGAGCCGCTCTTTTTTGTGCCCAATAAATAAATGAATGCCCCAAAATCCACACTGTGTGCTGGGTACCTAAAATTAAATAAACAAATTAGGACGAACATACAACTTAAAACATTTTGACTTCCACCCACCCAATGCCTTGATATCTGATTCGGAGACGCCCGATCGGGCCGCCTCCGAAGCTGCGCCAATCCGAAAGGAGTGGGAGGAAAACTTAAAATGACTTAAACCCATGGCACCCAAACTCTTTTTTAAAACTGCATCGAATTGGTATTTCGTCAGGGGCAATAAATTAGCATGAATGAGAAAAATTCCCTCCCCGGGAGGCCTAAGCCCCATAAATTGTTTAACCAAGGCTACCGGGCACAATAAGCTCTCATTTTGTTCTTTTAGATGAGCCCATCTACCCTTACCATATTGGTCTGTTTTGGAATACTGCAGCCACACATGAACACCCGATTGATCAACTAGCACCTGGTCAAATCGCACACCCGAACCACCTTGTTTGCTCACTGGAATTAATTCCGAGATGCGAAATGCCCCAAAAAATGCAAGCACAAAAGCTGTCCTGAATAACAAGGCCTCGTAGGAGGAAAAACAAACCACTGAAGTCATTCTGCAAAGGCCACCGAGAATGTCAAGAGAAATCGGTCTCCTATCATCTATGACAAACGTCAATCTCTTGTATCCCTTCAGTGCCTGTTTTACAGAAAAATAAGAAGAACAAGGTCTCAGACCCAATAAACGGAAGAAAAAGGACATACCGGCCAGCGTTCTTGTCACATAATTATGTGAAAGTTGCTGCCGCATTAAACTTGACATAAAAGCCAAAATGGTACCTTCCGAAGGCTTATCAAACTGACCACCTTCAGCACTTGCAAAGGATATCCAGCTGCTCCAGGCTGCCGAGTAACTCAACCAGGTTCTAGGAGCTAAAGAGCTTTTTATAGCATTCGTCACAGTACTCAGATCATCTCCCACAGATAGGCCGGGCATGAGTTGCCAACTGCGTCCGCCTCCGGCAGCAGACTCCGAAAACGCTCCTCCTGAAAACGAGATAGAGAATCAGCTATATTATTCAATATCCCCGGGGTATACCTAGCCTTCAACCAAATATTAAATTTGAGGCATCTGAAGACCACCTGACGCAAGATTTTGATTACCGGCAAAGAACTGGATGAAAGGCAGTTCACTGCATATAATACACCCTTGTTATCCGTTTCCACCAAGATGCGCCTATTAGCGAACTCTGAGCCCCACAACTCCAATGCCACTAATATTGGAAATAATTCTAGCAATACCACGTTCCTGGTCACTCCCGAACTCACCCAAGGCTCCGGCCAAGCCGCGCAACACCAGTGCGATCTCCAGATGGCACCGAAGCCTTTGGAGCCAGCTGCATCCGTAAATAAACAAAAATCCTTTGCCACAACAAATTCCGCCTGAAAAAGGACCTACCGTTATATCCGTCAAGAAAGTTGGCCCAAACCAAAAGATCTTCCTTAATGGGGGCCGTTATTCTAACATGATCCAAAGGAGATTTCAAGCCTGAAATCGCCAGGTAAAGCCGACGCGAAAATATTCTGCCAACAGGCATGATTCTGCACGCAAATGCCAGAACCCCCAGCAGCGACTGTATTTCTTTCAAGCGTACCTTCTTTTTCCGCAACACCGTCGTGATTAACCATTTTAATTTACTCAATTTTTTTTCCGGCAAACGAAATTCCATACCGCAAGTATCTATCTCTATGCCCAAAAACTCCAATGAAGTGCTTGGCAAGCAAGTTTTTCCCTCAGCCAACGGTACTCCAAATTCAAAAGCCATGGCCTGAAATGACAGCAACAAGTCAGAACAAAAACTAGAGTCTGCTGGGCCAACAAACAAAAAATCATCTAGATAGTGCACCGCACCATCCAGCCCAGATCGGATGCCAAGTACCCAGTGGAGAAATGTAGAGAATGATTCAAAGTAGGAACATGACAACGAACACCCTATCGGGAGACACATGTCAAAAAAGTATTGACCCTCAAAATAAAACCCCAACGAGTTGAAAGCCTCCGGGGAGACGGGCAAGAGGCGAAATGCGGATTTTATGTCAGCCTTCGCCAACAAGGCCCCAGGGCCAAACCTCCTGATCTTACCAATCGCTTCTTCGAATGTGGCATACGACACTGAGCATAGGCTCCCGTCAATCTCATCATTCAAGGAGTCACCTTTCGGAAAGGATAGATGGTGTATAATACGAAATTCATTGGGTTCCCGTTATGGCACTACCCCCAATGGGGAAATCCGAAAATTATAGAAGGGGGGTGCTCAAAAGGGCCAGCAATTCTACCTTCCTTTAGTTCTTTACATAACTTATCCCTTACCACCTGGGGAAATTGATCTACAGATTTCAAATTACCTACCAATTTACACCCCTCCCCCGAAAAGGAAGGCAACGGGAAACCCTGATCAAAACCTTCTCCCTGTTTGGGTAGATGTCCAGCCACGGGCGCATTTTTTCCAGCCTCACTGGCGTGCAGGCTTTTGGGAAAAATATGCTGGACCGGGCTAGCTCCTGTCACTGCATTCCGCTTAAAACATTTTGCCGCTGGGTGCGTCCCCGCACAAATGGCACATTCGTGTCTGTATTTACACGAATTATTCCAGCGGCACTGGCTGTCATTAAATGCAAAACAGCAGCCTTTCCTAAAGGCCGCTGTCGACCCTGTCGCAGCGGGTTGTCTAGGCGCTACCTGCCTTTGTGGCACAATCAAATTGAGCCACAAGCACACATCTTTCATACCCCACCTTAGAGACGGGTGAATGGACAGTTTCTGACGAAAGGATTCGTCATAGAAAAAACACCCCAGGCCCCCAAAATTTTTATAAGCTTCCAAGATGTGATCTAGATGCTGGAAAAGCCCCCCACACCTTTCCGGGTGCTTCTCCGCCATAATGCCAGAATAAATACAAAAGGCTTGAAGCCAATTGTTAAACGACCCAGGGATTGCCCTGCGCCTTTCTTCTTCGCTTCTCTCCTCCCCCCTCCTTTCTGTTCTAACAAATTCTTTATGCGCAGGCAGGAGAGAAAGAATGTCAACATATTCCCCTTTCCAAATCTTTTCCTTAACATTTACACTTAAATGGTATCCTAAAGGGGACATTTCACATGGCATGGAATCTTTCATATATATCTCAGGGACCAGTAACCTTTGCCCAGCCGTCTGCAAGAGCTCAGGAGCTGATTTGTCAGACTGCATAGCAGAAACTTTATCTAGCTGAGATAGTAAGCTGACAGGCAGACTAGACAGTACTGGAGTAGGAGATGACACAGAAGGGTTAACAGAAATAGAAGCAGCAGACACAGCAGGTGCTGAACCTTTAGACAGTGATTGTATTATGGAAGACAAAGAGCCTACCAAACCAGATAGTACATGCAATTGGTTTAACTCACCACCAGCTGGAGCCTGCAACACCTGCTGCTGAGCCACCTGCTCCAGCATTGAAGGGGGGTCTTGCACCTGTAGCATCTGCTCACCTGTTGCATGCTGTGGCATGTCTGTGTTCTGAGTGCCTTGCTGACACTCTAAGCGCTGGTTCCCGGGAGACCGCTGCGCGCGCTGTCTCCCCCGACTGTCCTGTGCGGCCTGCTGCGGCTGGCCGTGCCGTCCTCCTCTTCCAGCCGGCGACTGCGAACAGGTCCGCCATTTCTGACCTCCGCGGCGGCCTCGTGACGTCACACCGCCGCCATCTTCCCTCAGCATCACTAGCGGCGCACGGGTGTCTGTAGCTTCTGCGGAAGCCCCGCCTTCCCTCTCCGGCGGTGCGCGTCTCCTCGCTTTTGCAGGCGGAGCTGGTTCAGGAACTCCCTGCACCATGTCAGTGTCATTCCTCCTCTCGCCGCTCGCTACCAAGTCTCCACCCTCTTGCTCCAGCAGCCGTCCTTCTTCCTCCGGGGCTGACTCCAGGCAGCGTCTAAGCCATGCCTCTCCTCCTGAGCTGCCAGCTTTCTCTAATAGCTGCATCACCAGCGCTTCCATCATGTAAGATGTTCTGTGTAAGGTAAGAGCTCAAATCTTCCTGCTTGTTCAGCTGAGAGCTCAAATCTTCCTGCTTGTTCAGCTGAAAAGAGGCAGAACCCTGCGCCTGCTGGCCCTTTTATAAGCAATCCCAAAATCCAGAAAGTTCCCTGAAACCTGATTGGCTCTTCTTGCTTCCTTGTGGACCGGCCCCAAAAGGGGCGGGGCCCCTAACCCCACTGTACTAATGCAGCTAAACCTAACTTAATAATTTACCTTTTAAATTTGTGCTAGGGAGGCCGCAATCTCAGGAAAGTGGCCCCATAATGTGACCCCTTTATTCATTATCATTAAACGATTTTTAATGATGTTTAATTATTAATAAAATCTTTTTCTACTTTAAATCTTGCATACTTGCACATCAATACTAATAGTGCCTTAAAAGTCAGCTTAGGGGAAATCTCTCTCTTGTTCTTAATGTACTATGATGATCATTTTATCTACCCTCAATAAATTCTGAAAGTATGTTTATTTCATATTTAGTGGCCACGTGTGTTCACCTCACCTAAAGTCCCAGGGCTATTTTGTTTTGTTTTGCGTGTTGATTTGGGAATGAAGGTGTGTCATTGGTAGCACCAGACCTCTTACAAATTTGTTACAATTTCCTACCTGCAACAATCATAGTTCACTGCTTTCTTTGGCGGGTCAAACAACCAATAGTTCTTTGTTAAGATGAGCATCTATCTTGGAAATCCACATCATTATTTCTCTTGGAAACTAAGAACAGGTTTACCCAAGCCATGATCCATGGTAAGATTGAGATAGAATTCCACACCTGAAAGTTTGGTAACCCTGGGCGAATAATTTTCTCCCTCCAAACTTTGATCTCTTGCTCTTAGAACCCCAATTCCCCTCCTTTCAACATCCAACGGACAGATATCCCCCTGCTCCTAGGCGAGCCAGCGACCACACTCTTTCCCTTCTCCTTTTTCTCTCCTTTCTTTTCTTGCTGTTCTTCTTGCTCTCTCTTTTCCTCCCCTTTTTTTGGTCTCTTGTCTCTAAGTGCCCAGGACGTACGGTCCTGGTCACCTGTTTAACGTTTTATGTACCTCACTCACTATTTCTAAAGTTACACACCTTAAGATGGCACTTGTTCCTAGATTAGGTGCTTCCTTTGGGTGGCTGTTCTTCCCCTATAACCCATTGACTCCGGTATACTGTTAAAACTCAGAACTTTTATACCCTTGTATTATGCAAAATACTTTATTATCCTCTTCTATGTATATCTATGGATGATGTAAGATTTCAGTAGTATTGACATATTCAAACTTTTGGAATGTTCTGCTCTGCTTTTAATACCAAAAAAATAGTTGAACAAGACAATGACCATCTATGTTACAGTTACATTGTACAATTGTCCTTTATATTCACTAAAATTATGTGAGGGCCTACCAAAGCAATTCTTTTGAGATGTATCCAATAAGGCAGACCCTTGCACCATTGAGTTGCTGATACATCCAAAGTATAGTCAAATTGTAATGGTATATGGTAAGATGTTTATTTACTATGTTATAACAGCAAAAAATACAAATTCCTATAGTGTGCAGGGTCCTACCTGATTAGATATAATTTCAATAGCTTGTTTAGGTAGTTATTGGTAAATTTTACCTGATCAGATCTAATGAAAACAAACTAATGTATGGACAGTTTTACAGAAGCTGGTAATGAATCCAGTAAACTTCAATTTTTTTATTTAATATTTTTACATTTAAAAACAAAGAATCTAGACAGATTAAAAAAACTGACAGCTACAAACATTGTACATAGACAAACAGACATATGGAAATATAAATTAGGATTACACATATCTAGACTTACTCCAATAAGGCAGTGCAAAGAGCAAAGCTAAAGTGCAAACTGCAGTAAATCAGAGCAACCAATTAGGATTTCAGTTTACTTTAGTAAGATAACTAAAAAATTTATTTGGATAGGTGGTGCATGGGTTTCTGCACTTTGCCTTTTGATTATTGAATAATATTGACTGATTGAGGAGTTTATGGACAGGAAAAATGGAACAAAAAAGGCCAGTACAGAGAAGTACATAGCAGAATCCAGAGCTACGGAGCATGTGTGTCATTACCTACAAGTACCAATTGTGAGTGTTGGTTCTACACCAGCTGTTTGCCACCATTGCTGCTGAACTGTGTTACAAAATGGAGATGCCAGTGAGAGTGATCTGGAACCTGTGCATTGAGCAGTCACTTAGGACTCATAACCACCATTGGTACTGAAAGGTTTTCCTTAATATGGTTCATAGAACATGCTAACTCACAGAAGCTGTGGCCAGAGGGCATATACCATGTAAAATAATATTTTTCAAGGTAATTATGAAGGAGGAAATGACCAGATCAACAATATTAACCACTTCTGGACCGCCGCACGACTATATACGTCGCCACTTTGAAGCGGGATATCTCTGTTATGGCAGCAGCTAGCTGCCATAACCCAGATATCCTTGTCTTCAGGTGGTGTTCTGGTTTCCGATAATGGTGGTCTCTGCGGCGGATTCGCCGCAAAATCACCATTATCGGGTGATTTTACATTACCGGAGCCGTCGGTAGCGGCAGAGGCGATCGGGTCCTCTCTCGTGCTGGGTATGGATACGAGTGAGGGCAAGAGGGCCCCCACCCGTCTCCATACCATTGCAGGGCGGAAGCGACGTCAAAACGTCACTTCTGCCCATAGCTCTTAAAGGGACATTTTTTTTTTGTCATTTTTTTTCAAATGACAATTTTTTTAATTTCTTTTTTATTGCATTTAAGTCTAAATATGAGATCTGAGGTCTTTTTGTCCCCAGATCTCATATTTAGGAGGACCTGTCATGCTTTTTTCTATTACAAGGGATGTTTACATTCCTTGAAATAGGAATAAAAGTGAGGCAATTAAAAAAAAAAAAACAGTGTAAAAATAAATAAAATAAAGTAAAATAAATAAGAAAAAAAAAGTTTTTAAAGCGCCACGTCCCACCGAGCTCGCGCGCAGAAGCGAACGCATACGTGAGCAGCGCCCACATATGAAAACGGTGTTTAAACCACACATGTGAGGTATCCCCACGATCGTTAGAGCGAGAGCAATAATTCTAGCCCTAGACCTCCTCTGTAATTCAAAACATGTCGAATTTTTTAAACGTTGCCTATGGAGATTTTTAAGGGTAAAAGTTTGTCACCATTCCACGAGGGCGCGCAATTTTGAAGTGTGACATGTTGGGTATCCATTTACTCGGTGTAACATTATCTTTCACAATATAAAAAAATTGGGCTAACTTTACTGTTGTCTTATTTTTTAATTAAAAAAACTGTATTTTTTCCCCAAAAAGTGTGCTTGTAAGACTAATGCGCAAATACGGTGTGACAAAAAGTATTGCAATGACCGCCATTTTTTTCTCTAGGGTGTTAGAATTTTTTTTATAATGTTTGGGGGTTCTAAGTAATTTTCTAGCAAAAAAACCTTTGTTTTTAACTTGTAAACACCACATCTAAAAATGAGGCTCGGCCCTTAAGTGTTTAAGGTAAACAGGTCAGTACCATAAAAGTGCTGAACAGGCCTAAGCAGTACAGATAAGTGGGGTGGGCCTGGGCCAGCTTTTACCACTACCAGGAAATGTAAAATTCTGTATTTTACTGCAGCCCAGAACTCTGGGCACTGAATGAGTCATGTGAAGTACAAACACTGCTAGTAAACAGTTACATTCTGTTCACTATGGTACACTTATGCCACTGACAAGTTTTTATAGTATGATTGTATTTACAAGCTTACTTTGTGATATTACTGGTGGCTGCACAGTTTATGGTACACATACACTATATTACCAAAAGTATTGGGACACCTACCTTTACACGCACAGGATATTTAATGGCATCCCAGTCTTGGTCCGTAGGGGTCAATATTGAGTTGGCCCACCCTTTGCAGCTATAACAGCTTCAACTCTTCTGGGAAGGCTGTCCACAAGGTTTAGGAGTGTGTCTATGGGAATGTTTGACTATTCTTCCAGAAGCGCATTTGTGAGGTCAGACGCTGATGTGGACAAGAAGGCCTGGCTCGCAGTCTCCGCTCTAATTCATCCCAAAGGTGTTCTATGGGGTAAAGTCAGGACTCTGTGCAGGCCAGTCAAATTCTCCCACCCCAAACTTGCTCATCCATGTCTTTATGGGCCTTGCTTTGTGCACTGGTCCAAATCTTTTGGTGAAGGGGGGATTATGGCATGAGGCGGTTTTTCAGGGGTTGGACTTGGCCCCTTAGTTCCAGTGAAAGAAACTTTTAAGGCGCCAGTATACCAAGATATTTTGGACAATTTCATGCTCCCAACTTCATGGCAACAGTTTAGGGATGACCCCTTCCTGTCCCAACATGACTGCAGTGCACCAACCCCTGAAAAACAGCCTCACGCCATAATCCCCCCTACACCAAATGATTTGGACCAGTGCACAAAACCAAGACTGGAATGCCATTAAAGTTCATGTGCGTGTCAAGGCAGGTGTCCCAATACTTTTTGTAATATAGGTGTGAGGGGTTAATGTTTCTATGACTAAACTGGATTTAGAACCTTATAATCTATTAAAAGCCTTCCTTTATATATTTGGATCTTGTTTTTACACCAAAGTACTCAGTTTTGGGTAGTCTTGGGCAAGCTTTGATGCTCTTCTAGGACCACTGTAGGCATATCTTTCCCATCTCTTGAGTGGCTTTGTTCAGTTTTATACCAAGTAGCAGTGTTCCTGTTTTCTACATATATTTTTTAAAGAGACCAGTCTGGTAACATCAGGGTGATAATTTTACCCACATCATCTGATTAAATATGGGTTTCATAAAATGCCCTTCTTCTAGCTGCATTTTATGCACATTTGCATAAAGTAAAAATGAATGTGCTACCAAACAGGATACAGCTGCTCTTCAAATGGTGCAAGACAGATTAACCAACCTATTCAGCCACTTTCCTGCAATTCTAAGGCTCTATGCATTCGTTATTGTTTGTGTTTAAGTTAACCATAACACTATAGGAGAAAAAGTGTACTGAGTTGAATGTATTTATTTAAAACTAATATTATGATTATACAGGAATTATATAGCGCTGGCAGTTTACTCAGTGCTTTAAAAAATGAATGTAAACATTGTCTTGTTTGATGTTGCATTTTAACTTGCTTTAACCACTTCAGCCCCAGAAGAATTGGCTGCCTAATGACCAGAGCATTTTTTGCGATTCGGCACTGCGTCACTTTTAACTGACAATTGCGCGGTCGTGCGACGTTGTATCGAAACAAACTTAACGTCTTTTTTTCCCTCAAATAGAGCTTTCTTTTGGTGGTATTTGATCACCTCTGCGGTTTTAATCTTTTGCGCTATAAACAAAAAAAGAGCGAAAATTTTGAAAAAGAAAACACTATCTTGTACTTTTTGCTGTAATCAATAGCCCACATTTTTTTTTTAAAAGCAAACTTTTT
The DNA here is from genome assembly GCA_029206835.1 of Rana muscosa. Classification (NCBI taxonomy): domain Eukaryota; kingdom Metazoa; phylum Chordata; class Amphibia; order Anura; family Ranidae; genus Rana; species Rana muscosa. Next base: position 408,776,671 of record CM055117.1, read on the forward strand.
TCCTCAGTTTAGGCCGATATGTGTTCTTCTACATATTTTTGGTAATAAAAAAATTGCAAAAAGCGTATATTGGTTTGCGCAAAAGTTATAGGGTCTACAAAATAGGGAATAGATTTATGGCATTTTTATTATTTATTTATTTTTTACTAGTAATGGCGGCGATCTGCGATTTTTATCTGGACTGCGACATTATGGCAGACATATCAGACACTTTTGACACATTTTTGGGACCATTGGCATATATACAGCGATTAGTACTATAAAAATGCACTGATTACTGTGTAAATGTCACCGACAGGGAAGGGGTTAACACTAGGGGCGATCAAGGGGTTAATGTGTGTTCTAACTGTAGGGGGAGGGGACTCACTATAGGAGATGACAGATCGTGGTTCCCAGCTTGTAGGAACTCACGATCTGCATCTCCTCTCCTTTCAGAACAGGGATGTGTGTGTTTACGCACACACACACACACGTGCCTGCTCTTCCTTTCGTGCCCACGATTGTGACCGCCGGTCACGAGCATTGGCACTCCCGCTGTGCAGCGGGCGCCCACTATCCCCCTTAAAGGGGCCGACGTACAACTACGACAGTCCGCGGGAACGGCAAGCGGTTAATGACACTGTTGCCACTTAAGTAGGCTGCTTGGTATAGCTTTAAAGTGGTTCTAAGGCTGGACATTTTTTATCTTAATGCATTCCCTGCATTAAGGTAAAAAAATGTCCCAGTGTTTGTATCGCCCCCTCAACCCCCTCAACTCCCCCCCATCCTCTATACGTACCTGAGCCTGATGTCAATCCAGCGCTGTGCCCGTCTGCAGTGGTTCTCTCATTGGCTCCTGCTGTTGTCAATCAAATCCTATGAGCAGAGAGCTGGGGCTGAGCCGTGCTGTGTGTGTCAGTAGACAGAAGCAGCTTCCTATGGTACACACCGAGAAGAGGAGTAGCCCAGAGCACGGGTGGAGGTTCATACAAGAGGAGGTTTGGGGCCACTCTGTGCAGTACCATTTCACAGAGAAGACAAGTATAACAAGTTTATTGTTTTAACTACTTGAAGATCGTAGGATGTCCATGGACGTCCTCGGTTTGCAGTGGTTATACCGGGATGATGCCTGCACCTGCAGGCGTTATACCGGGATGGGGATGATGCCTGCACCTGCAGGCATCATCCCAGTATGAACATTTTCGGCTGGTGATTCCCTGTAATGCAGAAGTGATTTGAGTGGCTTCCAGAGCCACTCCATCACTTCTGTGGGTGGCGGAAGGGGTCCCACCCCCCCTTCTGCCCTTGCCTTTTCAGGGCTCTGCCACCTGATCGCGGAGCCCGGGAACAATGCAACTGGTGGTGATGGCTGCACAGAACAGAGAGAGAGGAACTGATGTTGTTCCTCACTCTCTGTGACTCTGAAAACAGGAAGCAATGAGAATGTTGTCACTTCTGGTTCCGCCTGTTTACATGGCTGTTAGTGGCCTGTAAAGCAGCCGATCAGACCGATCTGTGTCTGATCGTCTGCATTGGAGGCCAGAGGAGAGATTTTGGGACTCCAGATCTCTCCATAAAGAGGACCTGTCACAGCCCATGCTGTCATAAGGAATATTGTTTATCCCTTGTGATAGCAGTAAAGTTAATACAAATAATAAAAAAAAATAGTCAGTGCAGAAAAAAACGTTTTGTATAAAATAAATAATAATTTTAAAAAATGTAAGCGCCCCTGTGCTTACGCACAAATGCGAACGCATACATTACTCCTGCACGCATATGTAAACGGTGATCGCACCACATGTGTGAGGTATTGTCATGAACATCAGAGTGAGAGGAATAATTCTAGCACCAGACCTCCTGTGTATCTCTAAACTGGTAACCTGTAACATCGTACACATCATCTTTTATATTTTACAAAAAAAAAATAGCGTTTATATATAGTGTGCAATAAAAATGAAAGTGTATTTTTTCCAAAAACATTGTGTTTGAAAAACCACTGCGCAAAATACTATGTGACATAAAAAATTGTCACACGGTAGGGCCTCTGCTAAAAAATATATTTAATGTTTGGGGGTTCTAAGTCATTTTCTAGCAAAAAAAAGGTCAATTTTTACATGTAGGTAGGAAGTGTCAGAATTGGCCCGCTTGGGAAGTGGTTAATAAAATAATATTAAGCTTTACAATCACTTTAAGCATATATTTAGTTGAGATCAAAAATTCTGGTCATTTTACAAACCAGTTATTATGGAATGCTTCTTCTGGAAAATGGTAGCTGTTGCCTAGAACATGTTAACAATTACTAATGACTTCCTTTGATAACACAGAAAAATGGAAAGCAAGTGCTATAAGATACCTCTAATTTCTGACATAACAAAAGAAAGATGATCCCTATTGGCCTGTATTTATCATTATTTATGAATGTAGACTTAAATGAGCTATTTTTGTTTATTATGTTTTTCTTTTTCTTTCTATTCTAATAACCCATTAAGAGACTTTGAAATAATTTCAGATTTGTAAGGCTAAAGCTAAGATTAATTATATTCACAAAGTTTAGTATACTTTATTATTTTAATTATGTAAAAATAACACATTTTTCCAGTAAACTTTATTTATATATAACAATAGTACAAAGTGGGTCCTTGGCTTGCAAAATAGGAGTGTTTCATATTTACAATAGGTACACAATAATATATTAAAATAATAACAAAACTTTTTTTGTCTCCGAACAGTTTTTAAATAATTAAAACTTTCTTACATTTTTTTTCACAACAACTGTAAAAATGACAGAAAAGAAGCAAAGCAGATATAAAAAATAGGCAAAAACAAAGACACAATACTCTTACAGAAGTGCAGCAGAACTGGAGAGCAGGGTGTCCCAACATTCAGCAATCAGATTGGTTGGTGTGGTTCATCTTGTGACACACTGAGAAACAAGAGCATTATCAGTGGGAAAGTAGAGTAGTCTATGTAGTAATGAACCATCCAGATTTTGGCAAACATTTCTGCCCTTCAATATTATCAGCAATGTTATTCTGCCTTCTGACACTTGGGAGCAGATAACTCAAATAACAAACATAAACTGACATGAATGGAATACAAACATTACAGTTCAACTTTCATTCAGCTACTAAAAATACAGCAACTATTTAGTTTGATTTGGCAAGAAGGCATATGGTTAACAAAGTCTGGAATGCAGGAGACACAGTGGATCAGTATATTCTGAAGTAAAGTTCAGCAACTGCAAACATCACACACAGATAAAGCCTTTGATATGCAAGAGGCCAGCAAATATTGCCCAGCAATATGTTACTTGGTCTCCTAGTTTTAAGAGGGACTCAGCAACAGAAGATCAAAAGGGGCTTTGGTCTGCAGGTGGGAGACTAGCAAGCTGCATTAAAAAGTGGGTGGCGTAAGTCACATTCTTCTGATGGTACGTAAAAAGTACCCTTGACACAAACAAATTTCTATTGGCTACAACACTTCTCTGAACATATTTTACCTAGTTAAAGACTTTGAGAGATTCCCTGATACTACTTACATTTGCTATATCACTGTACAAAACAGTAAGTTAGGAAACGTTGCAACAGACTTAAAATGACTAATTTAAAATTATACATGAGGCAAAGTTCCAAGAGCAAAGATTACAAAGAAAGAGATAACAAATGAATATCCAACATTTCAAGTAATAGTTGCTGTAAACATATCATTAAATGGCCTAGTGGGCAATGATTCTGATGACACAAATACTTAGTAACGGATCCCCCGCTTGTAGGCATCTTGTGAGAAACCTCACAAATTATCATCATAACAAACACGATGTAAGGAAGAGAGAAAATGTTGACTTTTCTGGCAACTCTATTTTCTTTTTGCAAAATAGAAAATTTGCTAAATGCAAAAGTGTTCTACAGTGTTTGGTACTTTTACAATGTACTCACAATGTGCGTGAGCGTGGCCATAACTGGTTATTTGGCACTCATAGCTCCCATGTTTATCATTTCATTTGGGCTTTTAAGGACAAACATAGTTCTTATGAAAAAGCAAATTGTACATAAATGTATACTTGTTTATCGGCTTTTCTCAGTCATAATAAACTGCTTGGCGTTACAAAACTCTGTTATTTTCCTTAAAACATTTAAATGCAGTGCTTGGAAGGCAACATAATATGAACAACATGAAGTTATGTAGATATTGTGGATTGATGTGAACAAGCTGCTGCAGTTTTGACGAAGACCTATACTTATATTGTTAACTTTACCTGTTAACATGGTTTAATTAGTACTATCTAATGTGGTACAAAATGTACATTTAACATATAATTCCCTATTAGAAGCTGTAGAGCAATTTAACAAACCTGACAGTGCCGAAGCAAACTCTGTTTTTCAAGCCTCACAGTAGCCTCTCAGTAGTTTTCAATTATAAGGAGCATATCCCACCCACTCCTGCTTTTTATCACTAGATTAGATAAATGGCATTTGGAGACTAGGTCTAAGGTCTAGAAACAAGAAGTGTTGTCTTTTAATAGCGTAATAGAGTAGTGCAGAATGAATACCAAAGAGGAATTTGGCAAACGGGCGGCTGCAGAATTTTCACTGGAAAAGCTGTCAGTTACAGCAGACTTGACTTCCGTCTTTGAAGTGCCCAAGCTTAGATCTGCTTTAAGTGTGGCTAAAGCACTTCTAGCTAATGTTATACAATATTTTCTGATTGGTAATATCACATGCGTGCGTTCTACTACAGCTAGCTTTAAAACGCACGGTCCTAGTTATAAAACTAATGTAGACTTTACCTACATTATTACACTTCAATGTGTACCTATTTAGGTGCAGCCCTCGGCTTCCCCACAGACCTGGCTCAGACCATAGGCAAAAGTTTAGCTAGAGTTAAGAGTATTATTATTTTGCAATATGTACTCATGTTTTAGCATATGGGGCATAACAATTTATATGGCACTGTATTAGTGGCAGGGGGTGGATCCCTAGCTTTTGCAGTAGCTGTACAACACGTTTCATAAAAAGTGCATAATGTAAATTCAACAATTGTGTTCTTTTTAGCCTAACACTATGGCATTCTCTGGCCTGAGAACAAAGCAGAATAGTACTAACATTTAACACAATCTGCCACTTATAAGATCCCTCATTTAAAAAAATAACAGCTAGGCATGGCAGTCATGTCTTAATAATGTCCTGTTTCACAATCAATTTAACATTGCAACGACATATACATATAAATTCTGTAACCTGCACAGTGGATTGTTTGCAATGTAACTAAACATTTTTGTGAAATAATCACTTGTTTCCCTCAGTGGTGTTTTATTTCATATTCCTAGCTACAAAATGTATCCTAAATTATTGGAAATATGGACTGGTAAAGTATCAATATATTAGCTTATCCTAAGTTCATAAAGCAGAATTCCTCTAACTTATTCCTTTCAAGGGCTCTGCTGCAAATATCCTGAGAGGCTCAAAAAGACATTATATCACCACCATAATCAAGCAATTTAAAGGGGATGGTTTGAGAAAATTGTTTTTTTTTTTAGTTTACAAATTTGTAAATGGATCATTTAAATGTTTTATATTATTTTTATAAATCTGTATTTTACAAATAAATATTCAGTGAAGGGTAATTCTATGACACCTTGCAGAGCAACCCAGCACTGCTCTTTATCTTTCTGTCTGTTAAACTTAAGATCCATATAATTCTGAATCTGTTAAGAAAGAAGGCAGGGTGATATTCCTCCTCTGTCAGTTTTAGCTGATTTTGTGTGATTCGATCACTTGCATTCGGGTCTATTCATAACACATACTTTTCAGGCTATTCACAGCTTACAGTAAAATAATATGCAGAAAACCTAAAGTTGCATTTCCTAACTCAACATCTGCTGGAAGTGGTAACTCTTAGATGTTTATTTAAAAATTATTTAATTGTCTTATTTAAAAAAAACAAAAAACGTTTTTTTTTATTTTCCAGAACATAATAAAGAAAATAATATAAATAAACTGTTCAATTAGGTTGAGGCAATTATCTGAGGATTACAAATAACATCCTCACCACAGAAAGACAATTCAACCAGCTGGACTGGAAATTTCTGGTTGGTCTTCCATCGTTCTCAGCTTATATTAGTTGAGTGCGTTGTTAAGTTAGTGACTGGGTTAGGGATATCATTTTTGGCTTTTAGGTGCCCTATAGAAGGCCCAGTCTTCAGATGGACCTTGCATTTTGCCATTAATCAAGGTGGAACTTTTATGCCACACAAAAGTTGTCAGTATATGGGTATTTGTTTGCATCAGAATGGCTTTTTTCCCTATACATATCAATGGGGATGCAAACACTGCTTGATGTGGCGTATGAGGTCAGCAGCCAGTCAGAGGCACCTCTAAAGGATCACAAAAGAACCTCTAAATCTTATAAAACTAATCTCAAAAGCAAGTGTAAAGCACTTGAAAACATGCTGCATTTGCCCATCTACATAGGCCCTATGGCTGTTCCCTAACAGCCAACCACACTGATTATGATCATCAGCTTTTTTTATCTGAAGATGACGCGAGCAATAAAACAACAGAAATAAATGCTGACGAGCTAATGTAAACATACCCACATACAACAGTGACAGTCATTACCACATTTGACTGTGGAATAGTGGTATAGTTTGTAATTTTATATGTATGAGACTTGGAATGTATTAAAGTCAGAGAAAATTTGACAAATGTGTAGACATACAACCTACTGATGCATGGGATGTATGGTTTTTTTTTTAAGATTGATCCCACTAAGATCACCTGGCCAGCATTAAACTATGCTTTGCTGCTTGGATGCGCGCGGGAGCCGCCAGTCACGGCATGTTCCCTTTAGAAACGGTACGATCGTGCCCTTTCTAAAGTGTGCAAGTGCCAAAGACATCGACGCACGGGTATATTGTAAATATCTCCTAAACCGTGCAGGTTTAGAAGATATTTCCAGCACCTACAGGTAAGCCTTAATATAGGCTTACCTGTAGGTAAAAGTGGTTGTACAGAGATGTCTGTAAATATTGTTTTAAATTATGTAAATCAGCGGGTCTTGGTTTAAATACTTCAAAGCAAAACATAGCCAGCAGTAACATTAAAATTTTGGACTGTCCCTCAGTCTGCACACAGGTCAGCAGGGAATAAATAATAATGATGAGATTTCTCACGCAACTACAAACAGAAAGCACATTTTACCCTCTGCTCTCAGCTAACTACTTTTCAGCTAACTTGTCAGTTCTCTTTTTTGCATAGGTGTAACATTAGAGCAGAGTGGGGACTTTAAAAACTTGAAAGAGAAGACAACCATATAAGAGGTTTTTGCACAGTTCAACATAATACAGTCCTCAGAAGTACAGTACCAATAAATACATCTGGAAAGTACAATTTTGCAGTATATTTTTGTGTAATCTTTCCTAAATTATCAGTTTTCATCAGGAATGGTGTCATACAAAGGACCAAAAAAAAAAAAAAAACCCCAATACTTTACATACCTTAAGCAGGGGAATCTTGGAAATAAAGATGTGTATGAACAAAGCAGTTGGGTTCCATTTTACAACAGCACTGGGATGAATAGCTATCCCAGTAATGTTTTAAAATGGCACCACAGATTCAAGTGGTTAAAATATTTTAAGGGAAACATTTTTCCATTTTGGACAAGATAAAGGTTAGACCTCTGCCAGACTTTCACTGCTCTGTCACTACTGAGGAGATTCACCCTTTAAATTTATCCTGGGGACCAGTATCACTGGGACTCAAAGTAAGGTAAAACATTTAGATTTTTCCCTATGTCAGGAATAGTAACAAAGATGATTTCCCTTACTTTGGAGAGATCATTTCCCACCTCCTGTTGTGTCTCGAGACAGAAAGTAAAGAAAAGTCTCAACAATAGGACACAGGCAGCAACAAAGAATTGTCACCCTCTATCATTCCCTCTATCCCAAAAAAAAAAAAAAAGCAAAAAAAAAAGTAAGATAGACAGATAAACATTTAAGTTTTGGCTCTGGAAAAACTTTTACTGTCAAGCATCAGATTTATGAGCAGCACACAGATAAAATGGTGGTTCTGCTCTATCATGATTTTATGTTAAAGGAAAGATGTACCAAGTTCATGCACACTAAAATATTTACATATTCTAAACATGCAGTAAAAGCATATTAAACAAACCCTCATTAATTTCCGAATTTACGAGCCTTGTGAAGAAATTCCTTTTCAAAGTTCACAACACCGGGGAATAAAATCCTAACACTTCCCTCAATACTTTTTGTTGTACTTTCAAAAGCTTGTCAAAGCTGCCAGCCCTCTAATGTAAACTAATAGCAAATGTTTCCAAGTTACTAAAAACCAACCAACCAAAACCAACTCGTCTTTGTTGCAATCATTAAATAAAATACATTTACATTAGAAGCATTTAGAGAGGTAAGGGGTGGCTTGTTTTAACCTGTTGTCACTGGCTGTACATTTATATATGTGGCAGCATGGCAGTGTTCGTTAACACCATGCTGCTACACATATGCATTTAGCCGGTGCCACTGATTTGTGCTATCACTGACAGATCCTGGTCACTGTTTACAATCAAGAACTGGTAGGATAGGCTCTCGATGATATGCTCAATGTGACAGCCAATCACATGACTGGGAAGTCTAGGGAACACTTCCAGCATTAAATGCCGTTAAGGGACTAACTACTCCCAGCAGTGGGAAGATGTTAAAGCCTTTTCACTGCTTGTTAGGAATATATATAAATAGTTTAATATTCAAACCTAGAAACAAGTGCTCTTTAATCATGGTTGATCGCCCTATGTTCTTAGATGTCTACTGTACTTGTGTGTTATTTAAAAATTTGATTTTTTGGGGGGATCTTTGTATGACATCATGCCTAGTGAAAAACAAAATATTCTTCAAAGAATGCACTTGAATGCAATACGTTTCCCAACAAATTGGCTATATTTTCACTTTGCTGATAACAAAATTTAACATATTGTACATTAACCCCTTTTACAGGTAACAGAACTGTGCTGAAGTCATATTATGTGAACAGAATTTTACGTTGTAAAAGGTTTGATTCAATGTGAATAATACACAAAGAAAAAAAAAAACAGGTTTGTCTTTAGCCTGGTTTGAGGTAAGCTAGGGGACCAAAGATATTATTGTTGCCTAGGGGCCCAGTTGGAATATATCCAGTTTTACCCATTCCATAGTCTTATAGCATCTATGGGCATTTTAATGTTAAATATATTTGATCCTGTTGACTTATATGGCTACTATAGTACTTTTGGGTAGGTAAGTTTACTGCCCCTTTGGCACACATGGAACTTTAGTAATGGAATAAAAAGAAATCACAAACTGCAAAGGAGCCAACAAAAAAATAAGCTTTCATATATATGTATCTTATGTGCTCAATGGATGTCTATTTCAAAAATAATATCATCCCAGAAAAATATGTACTAGCTTTGACAGATTTAGAAATATTTCAGTGCTGTATTTATGTCGATAGCTTCCTTTCATAAGCCACTGAACACAATGCATAGTGTTATTATGATAAACCATATGCATATCATTAATAAAAAGGCTTGATTATCATGCCTGTAACAAAAACTGTTAAATAACTATTGGTCTACAGCTAACAATTTAAACAGACCATATTCAGCTGGGATTCATAACATGGCATTTTTCGAAATATCTTATACTGATACCCTCTCAATGCGCTAAAGTGATTGTAGAATGAAAGAAAACTAACTAATGCACATTATTATACTCTCTTAAGACCAACTGCTATACGTATCTTCAAGGATCTCAAAACTTTCTTTGAAAGCAAGCCATGGTGTCAGCACAGAATATGTTACAGGTTCATAAAGACTGATCATTTTGCTGTGTTATTAGGCCAATGTCTTTTACTACAAGGAATCCATCACAGAATAAGCTGGTGAATTTAAGTGACACTCAGTACAGTTTCAACTTAGGCTATAAAGTTCTCAAGTAGACCAGCTGGTAGTGGAGGTACATCACTCACTCATATAATTAAGGTTATCAGATGAACCAGTGCAAATTCAGCCAAGAGTGGCCTTTTATGAAAATTCTGTTCCTTTTTCTCCTTTTTGGGTGAAAAACAATGCATCCTTCAACACATTTCTCACCCATCCAAAAAAACAATAAATAAAAATAAAAAAATAGTCTTTTGAAGAAAAAACAAGTTAAACAACAAACTGAACCAACAGACATAAAAGTTGAATCTTTTCTTTTTATGCAGTCTCTTAATTTACGTTGCGCATGCAATCAAGGTTCTGCTGGGCTCACTGAAATTCTAGTGACTTCTTTAGGCTTTTTAGAGGAAATTGGGAGTTTGGAGAAGGTTTGAATTCCTTCCCATCCATTCTGTTAGGCAATCAGTTGTTAGACTAACTCATGCCTTATTCACTTTTTCACAGTTGGAAGGAGAGTCCAGGGAACCCTGCAGCTCTATATCCGAGTCTTTACCAGGAGTCTGTCTCCATTTTGTGGATAAAAGGTTGCGCTATAATTCAGCTGTCAAAACTCATGGACACTATCAGCTGCTCCACTTTGTAAGCTAAGCGGTGTCGTCGCCCCTGTTCATCTTCTTCCAAGGCTGTAATTAGCTGTAAGAGACAATACAGATTTTATTGTCAGTGGTTTGCAGAAAGTGTATACCGCATATTCCATACTAAATGATTGGTTCATGTAATTCTTGAAGAGTATTTTTGAGGTTTTTTTTAAAGTACAACCTTATCATGACCTCTTTACTCCATCAGGTAAAGGAAGTCTTTGAAAGCATCTTGAAAGAGCCTATGAAATTACATATATATATATATATATATATATATATTCATATAATGAAAAAAAATGTTCATGTGGGCTGACGTCCTATGCCACTGTTCCTACCTTCTGTATTAACTAAATGGCTCCTCTGCTTCTGCACAGCTATATGTGTCTCTATTTGCAGATACCTACATTTTTATAAGGGAACCTGAAATCAAATAGGAGCTTATGAAGCTTATGCCCTACCTAAGATCTTAATGGTACAGGACTTTGGGAAGTGCATACCAGCATAGGAAGGGATTCAGTGTTTCTTCGGCTAGTTAAAGCAGAACTTCACTCTCTCGATCATTATTGACTATTTTTATTTCTTATGCTGCTAACTTTAGTAAATAAGAAAGAATATCATATTTACTTGTTCTAAACTTTTATTTTTTAAATTTCTTCATTTACTTCCGGATTTCCAGACCTAAGCATATAATGGCATACATCCTAGGAGTCATCAGAAGAGGAGAGTGTTTTTCTTAGCTAAGCACACCCTCCTGCATACATTCTTGGGCTAAGGACAGATAGATTCCAGGAAGCAAATGCTAAAATAAACCACCTGCCCATACTCAAGATGGCTGCGGCCAGAAATGCTAGGTAGGAGGTGTAAAAGTACAAAGACATGGATGGATGGGTAAGGTTGCTTTAAATATTAAAAATTAATTAAATAGTGTTTTTGGTTTGTGGAGCTCAGATGTGGTGTAGCTCCATGTTAGGCCCCATGCACACGGGACGCTGTTAAACTTGTGTTCAGAGGCAGTTGGACACTTTTTTCAACTGCCCCTGAACTCATTCAATGTTATCCTATGTGACCATGTACACTGTCTCGTTTATTGCCGTTTATATGCAGTTGCGTTTAACCTCGTTTTTCTGAAAACAAAAAAATGGGTTCAGACGCAAAAATTTCCACGTTTCAGACGCAAAACGCGGCTAAACGCGGTATCGGCATTTTGCAGCGATTTCGTATATAAGCGTTTTTAAAGGTGACCTATTTTTTTACATTAGAAATCTCAAAAATGATGGCAAATGATGAAAAACCATTAAAAATATAAACAAAACTGTAATTGCTTGCATTGCATTGTGGACAATTCACAACTTGTGGCAGGTGACGTGGCAAGTGGACAACCCACAGCTTGTGGCAAGTGATGTGGCCAGGTGACGTGGCAGGTGACATGGCAAGTGGACAATCCACAACTTGTGGCAGGTGATGTGGCCAGGTGACATGACAAGTGGACAATCCACAACTTGTGGCCAGGTGACGTGGCAGGTGACGTGGCCAGGTGACGTGGCAAGTGGACAATCCACAACTTGTGGCAGGTGACGTGGCCAGGTGACGTGGACAGTGGACAATCCACAACTTGTGGCCAGGTGACATGGCCAGGTGACGTGGCAAGTGGACAATCCACAACTTGTGGCAGGTGACGTGGCCAGTGGACAATCCACAACTTGTGGCAGGTGACATGGCCAGGTGACGTGGCAAGTGGACAATCCACAACTTGTGGCGGGTGACGTGGCAGGTGACGTGGCAAGTGGACAATTCACAACTTGTGCCAGGTGACGTGGCCAGATGGACAATCCACAACTTGTGGCAGGTGACGTGGCCAGGTGGACAATCCACAACTTGTGGCAAGTGATGTGGCAAGTGACACGCTAAATACAAGTACACTGCTGCTCTCTCAACTGCTACTACTCACTCTGGTCTCACAAAATGGCTGAAATGGGTAAATAATACTGTTTTTTGAGCTTAGGGAGGGTCTTATGATGTTTCTTAACTAAACGCTTATAGACGCAAACGCGGTAAAATGCCGCTAAACGCGGCTGCAATCGCGGCAAAAATGGGCGTTTCTAAACGCCGGTTTCAGCCTTTAAAAACATGCGTTCAGCAGAGTTTGCACCGGCGTCTCATGTGCATGGGGCCTAAATCTGGTGAACAATGTTGTTGAGAAACACACACTTAAATTTTTTTTTTGTCTTAAATGCATATGGCAACATGTAAACTATTTTAATTTCAAATAAATTGCACTCTTTAAAGAAAAGTAAACTAAACAAAAAAAAAAAATACATTTAAAGATTTAAATTAACATTTTACTTAGTGTAAGATATGTTTTAGAGTAGTCTGTTTGCAACAAACTACAAGGGGTATTTGTTTTTCAGGATATAATTTCTAGATCATTTATCTGTACCTGATTGCATTACAGAATACTACATCATAAATCAAACCATATTGTGACCTTAAAGTAGTTATAAACCTGAGAAACAAAACAATCTGATCATACAGCATACACTAAGCATAGTTGCGCATCTAGAAGCACTCCCATTCTCCGGCAATCTTCCCTGCTCCACTTAACTGACTTAACCTGACATCAGGAAATCTATGGGGACAGCTCTCTCCTTCTCCTGTGATTGACAGGCGTGCCAAGGGGACACATGCACAAGCCTTCAAGTAATGCTTTGTAAAAGGTGGTGTGTCCACTCCCTGCTGCTCTGTCTCTCTCTTACCCAGCGTTTAAAGCTGGGGGAAGATCGTGTGACATCACATCTCCACCTCCCATTCTCTGGTCCTAAGTTCATGGACTGGAGGTTTTCCGAGGGCTAAAACAAGCTCAGGATGTATTTTTAGGAGGTAAAAACTATGCGATTTATGTTATTACAAATTCATCTAATAACTGGTACAAATGGAGTGTTTTTACATTTAGGTTTACAACCAGTTTAAAGCTGAAAATCTGCTATAATACTGTAAAAGTTATTATAACTAGACTAGAACAAAGTATGTCAATGTAGGTGTTTATGTAAAGAGGAAAAGAGGGAGAGGGTAGGTTGAAGAATCTAACCATCAGCCCGGAGGATTGTGGGCATCAGGGTGTCACAGCTATATCTCAATGTTATATTGGGCAATCCACATGCAAGTTTTTGTAAAGTGGGGTTCATGGTTGCAGTCATGGACTATGCACATTCTGTATGCTATGTTACATCATATTTTATCATAATAAATACAATGTGACATAGACATGTGCATTTTGTTGCATACAAGACATAACAGCAAGATGCCATGTATTGAACACAATGTATGAACTGATAGGAAATATGTGCATGTGTCGTACATGATAAAATGTATAAATGATAAAAAATATGTAAAAAAGAAAGGAGGAGAACCAGTCAGTTTATGGTGAGGTGAAACCAAAAGAAATCAAATATCTTAAGCATTGTATATAAAATAAATGATTCTTTAAAACATAGGGTTAGAACATGCTGTGACCTTTTACTGTGGCTCCAAGCCCAAGGTATAATGTGCTGTGGCTGCTGCCCATTATAGTTCAGGATTTGGGGTGCCGGCGTCACCCATCCAGAAGTGCTGATGTGTGTAGAAAATGTGGGTCGCTGCTTGCCCAGCCCGGCTCATACAAGTGTAGGTAATGGAAAAAGAAAAAATGTGCCACCTTTTGAAATTTAGACCAAAAAACCCAATAGGAATGACTAAACTTGTTCAAATACACATAATAAACTAGCAGATATTGCACCAAATAGTCCAATAATAATTGTACAAATGATCTGAAACAGTCCACAAATCTGTATGGCAGGGGAACCACAAATTGTGTAGGTAATGGCTTCAGCCCCACTGTAGGTAATGGCATGGCCTCAGCTCTACTGGCTATGCCCTCTGACATGTTTCTCCCTGCCTACTAGGGGCTTTTTCATTGAGATCTCTGTTACCTACACTTGTATGCACCAGACTGGCCAAGCAGTGTCTCACATTTTCTAGACACACATAGGGGTTTGTACATGCCATTAGATAATTCAAGTAGAATTCCAGGCAAACACTGTAGGTCTTATTTGCAGAAAGATTCAGGGCGTTTCTGGTGCCCTGTGTGGTAAGAGCGTCTCAATGGCAAAACTGGGAAAAAAAATCCTGCTAAGGGGTTAACATAAATATTCTGGCGAGTGGTCACAAATGTGTAAATGCATATATTCTGGTTACACTGAGGAGTAACTACACATGCTCTGGAAACTGGAAATTAAGGTTTTAATTAATAAAATTCTGGAGGCAGGTAGCTGAGGGGTTAATTCACAAATATTGTAGACATGACATGCAATGGGCACATAACGGAGAACAATGACTTAGTTAAGTGTTAATGCACATACACTGTAGACTGGTTACTGCAGTGTAAATACCCATAATGTGGAAAATAGGGACAGATAGGTTAATGTAAACACTGTGTATTGTTATATGAGTAATGCTGAGTTATAAAAGCATATAAATCAAGGGATACCAACAAACTCCAGACTGCTGAAGATTTATGATCGTACACTGAAATGGGGTCAGTATAGGTTTAATGCACATATTAAAGAAACTGGTAATTGAGAAGTTAACATATGGATCCCTGGAGGAAAGAAGAGTGGAGAGGTGTACAAGGCTGAAAGAAATTTAGTTGTGTTTTTTCGGGACTATATGACAGGAATTACAGAGGAAAAAGTAGTCTATAATGTCTGCAGGAAACATGATATTAGAAGAAAAGGAGTTAGCAAGGATATGAGGAGTATTATTTTGACCTGAGGATCCCAGTGCTGCAAGACAGAACTGCTAACCACTAAGCCCCTTTGCGGGAAAAAAGTTTTCACGACAAAAGAGTTATACACATATAACATTTATTAATTATTTGGATTTACTGTAAAGCAAACACTTCATATTTCATCCATTTTTGAAGATCAAAAGAAAAAAAAAATGATAGTTCTGATACACAGACTAGCTAGCAGTAGTGAGTTTTAGACTGCACATATTGCCAAATGGAATAATGATTTGCCACATTTGGTAAATGTTCAAAATGTACAACTAAATTGATTCTCCACAGATCCCATCCCCATTCTATCCAACTTGTCATGTCTTACCTCCACACTGTATTTTGTGATATACGAGTAGATCTCATTTAAAGCGCTCAGCATATTAAACTCTGATGCATGCATACGAGACTGCTCTGCGAGGTAGGCATTCATATCTTGATCACTAATGGCTGGGAGCTTGGCAATGTCGGCATAATACCTGAAAAACAAACGTTATCGTATAATACAATTGACCTATGGAGTTTTGGCATACATAAATCCAGTAGATAATAAGAATAATTTATTTTAATTTAGAAACACCATTGTTGCACCGGTGGTGATGCACACTGACCTTTCAACCCAGTTCTTGTAATTAGGAATATCCTTGGCATACAGCAGCTTGTTGCTAGGGGAATCTTTTCCAAGCCGATGCTCTGAGGTGGAACAAGAGTCCATGAATGTCTGTGCCACAACAGACAGGCAGGCATCTGTGATGCTACCCTTGTGTATGTCAAACACAAACTGAGGGTTCTTAATGACATTTACCCAAAACCGAAGTGGTAGGCTGTTTAGGAAACAGACAAAAGAAGACAAAGTTTCATTAATGGGTTCATATTCAGTATGCCTTTTTTCCCTTTCTTCCACTTCCATGTTTTAAAGAATGGCCATACTTTTTTTTGATTCCCAATTATCACTTACTCATTACATATTTTCCTACTTTAGGGCATTTCTGTCCCTCTGTACTTACCAGTTGCTTTTCCACGTGTGTCTTACATCCGTATCATAGATGCCATGTCTGTCTGCCTGTTCATCCAGAAAGTCAAACATATACTTGATGGCAAGAGGCAGAGCACTCCCACGATGCACTGTACTGAACAATGTTTCAAACAAATCATCCACAAATTTTTGCAGTGTTCCCTATGGGACAGAATAAGTTATAAGTGAGGGTTTCATGTTTTATATTGCTGTTATATTATTTTTTTCAGATTATATGATTTTTAAAGATGAACAGCTGAACGCATGGTTGCAATACATATTTGAAAGCTGTTTTATCTGGCAGAGGATTTGTATTTCTGTTCAGTCAGCCCTGAGATTTACAAAGCCCTACCACACAGCACAGCCAAGTTGGTGACCACAATTTTCTGTACAGTTTAAGAGAATGTTAGGTTAATCAATATATCCAAGTCATCGATAGTGGGAACGGATAGCCAAGAAGAAGAAGCTGAATGATGAGTTCATCACTGTCAGAATGTATGTGGTTCAGACAGCCCCTATATCCTTACTTTGTCCTGTATTGACCTAGGGGCCAGTAGAAAAAAACATAGCATGTAGTGGGGATAAGGAAATCAACACTCCCGGAGGTTAAAGATTCAGCAGGATCTTTGGAGAGTGTTTTTCTTCTTCAGGGGTACAGGGAGCAGGAATAGTGAATATTCCATGTCTCCTTTGCAGGGGTGGGTTTATTTTGAAGATTGATATTGATATAGTCACTTTAAGAGCTTAGGCAGTTATTCCAAGAATAACTGTGTGTTAATATAAAAACAACATTGTCAAAATTATTTCGGATTTGCATTTTCCAGCTAAGTAGTACATTATGTAATCAAAGGTTATGCTCAAGAGTGGATTTTATTATAGCAAAGAAAAATATCAGTATGGCCTTTTACACTTTGTATACCTTAGTAGCCAAAAGCCGCGTCAGATAAATTTCAGATACCATCTTGCTCCCCCGGTCACCCTCCTTCTGATCTCCATGCTCATGGTTTTTTACCAGATGCCAAACTTTAACACCACTTTCTAGATCTGGAGTTATCATAGGCGCACGAGACCGGAGACTATCAGGGCTGCCAGTATATCGGAATGTGGAGTCTGTAAGAGAGTTAAGTAGCATGTTTAAAGGTACTAAAAAGTAAATTGATATAATACTGGTGGAAAATCCACTTCAAGGTCAGATCGTCAATATTTTTGTTGGTTGGGCAAAAAACATCTGCTTAGTAAAATTTTCATATCCATTTATCTAAATATACATACATACAGTGCCTTGAAAAAGTATTCATACCCCTTGATATTTTCCACATTTTGTCATGTTACTAAAAATGTAAATGTATTTTATTGGGATTTTATGTGATAGACCAACACAACGTGGCACATAATTGTGAAATGAAAGAAAAATGATAAATGGTTTTTAAAATCTTTTGCAAATAATTATCTGAAAAGTGTGGTGTGCATTTGTTTTCAGCTCCCTTTACTTTGATACCCCTAACTAAAATCTAGTGGAACCAATTGCCTTCAGAAGTAATTTAATTAGTAAATAGAGTCCACCTGTGTGTAATTTATTCTCAGTATAATTACAGCTGTTCTGTGAAGCCCTCACAGGTTTGTTAGAGGACCTTAGTGAACAAACAGCACCATGAAGGCCAAAGAACACGTTAAAGCAGGGTTAGGTTAAAAAAAAAAAATATCTTAAGCTTTGAACAACTCACGGAGCACTGTTCAATCCACCATCCAAAAATGCAAAGAGTATGGCACAACTGCAATCCTACCAAGATATGGCTGTCCACCTAAACTGACAGGCCGGGCAAGGAGCGCATTAATCAGAGAAGCAGCCAAGAGGCCCATGGTAACGCTGGAGGAGCTGCAGAGATCCACAGCTCAGGTGGTCGTGCACTCCACAAATCTGGCCTTTATGGAAGAGTGGCTAGAAGAAAGCCATTGTTGAAAGAAAGCCATAAGAAGTCCCGTTTGCAGTTTGCGAGAAGCCATGTGGGGGACACAGCAAACATGTGGAAGAAGGTGCTCTGGTTAGATGAGACCAAAATTTAACTTTTTGGCATAAAAGCAAAACGCTATGTGTGGCGAAAAACTAACACTGCACATTACCCTGAACACACCATCATGGTGGTGGCAGCATCATGTTGTGGGGATGCTTTTCTTCAGCAGGGAAAAGGAAACTGGTTAGAGTAATAGGAGTTTATATAGTATTTTGCGTATGTGCCCTATATAAGTCCAAAACCCTCACTTTTTTTATTGCCAGTTTATCATGGACTACAGTGGAAGGAGAAACAAGTTGGTAGCGGAGGTGGACACCATGCTGAATCCTGTCACCTTTTTAATACAGATTGAAGTCTTTATGTGTAATACTGTACAGCAAAAGTGGAATAACTGGCAGAGTACAAGTCTAAACTGACAACACATCTGACCCTATTGGGGAAAGGCTTTAATAGTAGACAAACCACTATCTGTCATCTAATGCCTTGTACACACGGTCGGTGTTGTGTTACACTATGTGATTATTCTTGCTCTGTGTCTTTAAGATCTGTCCCCTTCTTTCTAGCTGAACTCTCTCTCTCACCGTAGTTCTTTATATATCTCCTCCACTTCCTGATTCTGGTCATTACTCCTGTATATCTTCCATGCTAAACATCTTACATGTGGCTTACAACTGCAACGTTTTTCTACCTATGAATATCCATCATTAAACGGAACATTCGAAAGGATTCATCGTCTGTCGTCCTAACTGTGGGTTTATTCATTGAGTTAAACTGCCTGTATCGATGCAAGGGATGAATATCAAACCAGCTTGAGTAAGGCCTACTTAAACCTGGAGATGAACTTTATCGCTTTGTAGTTGAGACAGAACAGTAGAAAAACGGAGTTTCACAGCCTAATTACAAGATTTCTGCATGTCAGTACTGAAACAGACAAGATTTACTGCCCTCATAGCAAGACAGAAGGGACAGAGCAGCACATGGCAGCCTTATAGCCTGAGACAATCTGCACAGTGTCATATTTCAGCACACAGATCCTGCCTGCTTTCACAGTCAGTCTGCTATCATGAGTGACCAAGCTTCTGCATGTGAACTCACATCTACCTCCCCACAAGTTCCTGAAGAAACTGAGTTACCCAAACGCTCAGTTAAACCCACTTGGAAAGTAATGGAGAATTATGAAGCTTCAAGGACTGAATTGTCAAATAGCTTGGAATTAGTCTGGAAGAAAATCCTTGCTGAAGCCAATACAGTGTCTGTTGAACGTGAACTACTGACACTAGAGGGCGCCATTAAACAACTTTCTGCCTCATATGAGCTTTATCAGCTTACCAACATCAAATTCACTAATGTCTTACAAAACATGAAGTCAGAAAATGCGATGATGCAATTAAAGCGCGTCAATGCTCTCAATATTGAAAGAGACAGTTTTATCCAGCAAACCAGATTAAAGGCAGAAGCAAAGATAAAGCTGTTACAGGACACTGCATCTCACAGATCTGTTTCCACCAGACGTTCTAAAAACTCGTCAAGATCCCATAGTTCAAGATACTCAACACTCAGTGAGCGACTTATTAATGCCCGCGCTGAAGTGGAAGCCAGCAAAGTGCAGGTGGCATATGCAGAAAAAAGAGCAGAGTTGGAAGCGCAGTCAGCACGTCAAAGAGCAGAGTCGGAAGCGCAGTCAGCACGTCAAAAAGCAGAGTCGGAAGCTCAGTCAGCACGTCAAAGAGCAACAATGGAAACCTTAAATGAACAGTGTAAACATGACGCAGCTATGGCAAAGCTAAGGGTCCCACAGCAAGCTATCAGTGCAGACGAAGGTGCAAGTGAGAAAGACAGCATTAACCTAAACATAGTAGATATGGAAGACCCCCTCAAACGCACTAAAGACTATGTCCTAAGCCACTGCAGTGCACACTCCATAGTCTCCAATGCTCCCGACTACATAGAGACTCCTTCACAGCTTCAAGTTAAAGAGGTTCCAGCAACTTCCTGCACTCAAAATCACTCCACTGCATTTCCTACCTGCCTACCTTGCCTGCCTTCATACGTCACAGAGCATCAGCGCAAGCTTCAAGCAAGTCATCAATCTCCAGTCATCGGTACAGCCTTGAATCAACGTATCCATTGGAACAACTGACTTCAAGCAAGCAACTCACCTGGATGCATCTGCTGCACCATATTTCCCTGTGTCCTTTAACAACAATGTCAAAGATAACGCAATCAGCACCATACAGCCAACAGCATCTCACATAAACGCGGAGACAACTGAGACAGAAGAGTTTGTGAGGTACATGCTTCGCAGAAAGCTCACAAAGACTGGTCTTACAAGTTTTGATGACCAACCTGAGAACTACAGAAGTTGGAAATGTGCCTTCAGAACTACAATCAGCAATATTGGCATTACAGCTGATCAAGAATTGAATCTGCTGATCAAATGGCTTGGTCCTCTATCTGCTGCACGTGTTAAGCCATTAAGATCGGTTTTCATGGACAATCCTACTGCAGGCCTCACAGCTGCATGGGAGCGACTAGAGCAAAGTTATGGCAGTCCAGAAGCTATAGAAAATGCTTTGTTCATGCGTCTGGAAACTTTCCCAAAGATGTCCGGTAAGGACAACAAGGAGTTCCAGAGACTGAGTGACCTTCTCCTTGAGCTTCAGCTAGCCAAGACAGACCCAAAACTACCTGGACTCAGTTACCTTGACACTCCAAGAGGGGTAAACCCAATTGTCTCCAAGCTCCCGTATGGTTTGCAAGAGAAATGGACTGCACTAGGGTCATCATACAAAAGAGAGAACAAAGTTTCCTTCCCTCCATTCTCTTTCTTCTGTGAATTCATCAGGAAAATTGCAGAGACCAAGAACGATCCAAGTTTTTCCTACGGTGAGTACAGCCTCTTCTCACCCTTTCCTAAGAGTACCAGTCTTCAGGGCAACTATAGAAACCATAGAGGCCCAGTGTCCGTGAAAAAGACTGACATCCTTCCCACTCCTACCACAGTTCTGGCCACGAACAAACAGAGTAGGAAGATTGAAAACCCTAACAGAGAGTGTCCCATACACAAGAAGCCACACCCCCTCAATAAATGTATCGGCTTTAGGAAAAAGCCTCTGGAAGAGCGCAAGGAGCTTTTAAAGACATTTAGGGTATGTTTCAGGTGCTGTGCTTCTACAGAACATTTTGCAAGGGACTGTAATGTGTCCATCAAGTGCATAGAGTGTGGCTCTGAAGAACATGTGCAAGCCCTCCATCCTCTTGAGCCCAGCTCTGCACAACCTGCCAACACTCCTCCCAGGTTAACGCATGGTGGGGAGAATACAGACCAAGTGCCTAATTCTACCATCATTTCTTCATCCTGCACTGAAGTTTGTGGAGAAGACCGCTGTGGTAAGTCCTGTGCTAAGATATGCTTGGTGAACATATACCACAAGGATCAACCAGAAAAGTCTCTAAAGGCATATGCTATCTTAGACGATCAGAGCAATCGATCACTTGTAAAATCAGAATTGTTCAATCTATTTGAAATAAAAGGCGAAGCTCATCCTTACACCTTGGGTACCTGTAGTGGAACTATAGAGGTTTCTGGAAGAAGGGCTCATGGACTCATGGTATCTTCTTTCAAAGGTAACTTGCAATTACCCTTACCTACACTTGTTGAGTGCAATCAGATACCTGCTAACAGGGAAGAAATCCCTACTCCAGCTGCTGCTTTCCATCACTCTCACCTCAAGGTAATAGCAAATGAGATACCGCCGCTTGACAAAGATGCTCAGATCCTTCTTCTGTTAGGAAAAGACATTCTAAGAGTTCACAAGGTACACAGACAAGTCAGTGGACCCCCAGATGCCCCATTTGCCCAGCGCACGGATCTAGGGTGGGTCATCATAGGCAATGTCTGCATAGGCAAAATGAAAAGACCTACCAACATTTCGTCAATCAAGACAAATGTTCTGCCAAATGGCCGAAACACTTACTTTGAGCCATGCCCACATCACTACTGGGTGAAAGAGAAGATAGCCAGCCACGAATGGCAACATGGTATCTCAGGTGACACAAGCCCTTTCTCCTGCCATGATGGCGACTTCGGCTCTACAGTGTTTAATGCAACCAGTGAAGATGGCATACTGGCTCCTTCAATGGAAGACAAAGAATTCATCAAGGTAATGGACAATGAGTTCTTTCAAGATGACTCCAATAACTGGGTAGCACCCCTACCCTTTCGTCTCCCAAGAGAGAGATTGCCCAACAACTTACAGCAGGCCATCAGTAGATTCTCCTCCTTAAAGCGAAACTTAAGCAGGAAACCAGAGATGCAAAAGCACTTTGTGGACTTTATGCAAAATGTATTTGACAGAGATCATGCAGAGCCTGCTCCCCCACTAAAGGAGGGAGAAGAATGCTGGTACCTTCCATGCTTTGGCGTGTATCACCCACGCAAACCAGACCAAATCAGAGTTGTCTTTGATTCCAGTGCTCAGCACGAAGGTGTTTCTCTTAACAACATGCTCCTTACTGGACCCAACTTGAACAACAGTCTTATAGGAGTCTTGATTCGTTTCAGACAAGAGCCTGTAGCAGTAATGGCCGACATTCAACAGATGTTTCACTGCTTCATCGTCAGAGAAGACAACAGAAACTACCTCAGGTTTCTATGGCACAAGGACAATGACCTTAACAAGAAAGTTATAGATTATCGCATGAAGGTACATGTCTTCGGTAACAGTCCTTCCCCAGCAGTGGCAACTTATGGGCTAAGGAAAACAGCTCAGACTGGAGAAGTTGAATATGGATCTGATGCCCGTCAATTTGTTGAAAGAAACTTCTACGTTGACGACGCACTTAAGTCCTTTCCAACTGCTAAAGAAGCAATTGATCTTCTCACCAGAACAAAGGAGATGCTGTCTGTAGCAAACCTTAGACTGCACAAGATTATATCCAACAGCCAGGAACTTATGAATGCCTTTCACTCTGAGGACTATGCCACTAGTCTAAAAAACCTTGACTTAGGTACAGATGTGCCTCCTGTACAGCGAAGTCTGGGTTTGTTGTGGAACATCAAGCAAGACAAATTCACCTTCCAAGTGTCAACTTGTGACAAACCCTTCACTAAGAGAGGAGTCCTGTCCGTGGTGAATAGCATCTATGACCCACTGGGTTTCCTTGCTCCAGTTACCATTCAAGGTAAGATTTTACTAAGACAGTTGTCTACTGAGAACATAGACTGGGATACTCCCTTGCCTAGTGAGAATCAACACAAGTGGGAAAGGTGGAGATATTCTTTGAAGTCACTAGAAAAACTTCAGATTCCCCGTTGCTATGTTCCAGGTTCCACTTCAACTGCTAACCGGAGAGAGATTCATATTTTCTCTGATGCATCAGTTGAAGCTATTGCTGCAGTAGCCTATTTGAAGACCTCTGAACTGAATAGAGAATTACACTGTAGTTTTGTCCTAGGCAAGGCAAAACTCACTCCCAAGCCTGCGCATACCATACCAAGACTTGAACTTTGTGCAGCCGTGCTAGCAGTAGAAATTGCTGAGGTCATACGAAGTGAAATGGACACTAGAATTGATTCTTTCACCTTCTATACAGACAGTAAGGTAGTACTTGGTTACATAAACAACCAAACAAAACAATTTTATGTGTACGTCAGCAACAGGGTTGAACGTATCAAGAGATTCTCTCTACCAAGTCAATGGCATCACGTTCCCACTGAACTCAACCCAGCTGACTGTGGAACCAGAGCCGTGTCACCTGCCGCTCTTCAGGAGAGCTTATGGCTGTCACCTCCAAGGTTTCTGTGTGAGGACTCTTACTTACTCCCTATTGACACCACCTATGGGCTAGTAAACCCTGAAGATAAGGAAATAAGAACTGTGAACACCTCACTCCACACTTCTGTAAGTACAAAACAGAAGCTGCGGTCACACCATTACGAGCATCAATGGAAGCAGGTGCAGCATCTAGCCAATGTGTTCTGGCATCGCTGGAAGAAAAAGTATCTTCACCACCTTCAAGGTCGTAACAAATGGCAAGCATTTAAGCCGAATCTTAAGGTTGGAGACCTCATCCTTCTAAAAGACAAGGAAGTTTGTCGGAATGAGTGGCCTATGGGTCTTATTACTAAAAGTTATGCCCAGCGACGATAACAAAGTCCGGAAGGTAGAAGTCAAGGTAACCAAGGGAGGATCGACACGAACCTTTAGTCGACCAATTACAGAGTTAGTACTCCTTTTGCCAGGTGAGTGACTTGTGCAAGGACTAGCCATGCTGTTGGCACGGCGGGGAGTACATTGCTGCCATCTACAGGTTCTACTCAGAACTTTGGAATTATTTGAAGACATCATACTGTGACTTTATGTTCTTCATCCTGTTGAACTTACGTTTATTATTTGCTTGTTGCATGTTTTTTATTACAGGTTCCAGGACATTTGTCAGTATTGGACTTTTTGAAAATATATATTTTAGTTTAAGGTTATGAAATCTAAAGATTTCAGACGGGGAGTGTTGTGTTACACTATGTGATTATTCTTGCTCTGTGTCTTTAAGATCTGTCCCCTTCTTTCTAGCTGAACTCTCTCTCTCACCGTAGTTCTTTATATATCTCCTCCACTTCCTGATTCTGGTCATTACTCCTGTATATCTTCCATGCTAAACATCTTACATGTGGCTTACAACTGCAACGTTTTTCTACCTATGAATATCCATCATTAAACGGAACATTCGAAAGGATTCATCGTCTGTCGTCCTAACTGTGAGTTTATTCATTGAGTTAAACTGCCTGTATCGATGCAAGGGATGAATATCAAACCAGCTTGAGTAAGGCCTACTTAAACCTGGAGATGAACTTTATCGCTTTGTAGTTGAGACAGAACAGTCGGATTTTCCGTCGGGATAAACTCAGACGGATTTTTCAGACGGAATTCCGTTCAAGCTGTCTTGCATACACACTGTCACACCAAATTCCGACCGGCAAGAATGCGGTGACTTACAACACTACGACGAGATGAGTAAAATTAAGTTCAATGCTTCAGAGGATGCGTCGACTTGATTGTGAGCATGCGTGGTTTTTTCTCCGTCGGAGTTCCATACAGACGAAAGGCATTTCCGATAGAAAAAGTCTGATGGGGCATACACATGGTCGAAATTTGTCTGATGAATAAATTCCACCTGACTTTTTTCCTCGGAAATTCCTACCATGTGTACGCGGCATAAATGAGTATACAGCAAGCGTGGAATGAGCAAACTGGACAAACAAAAATATATTGAAAATTATTGCCTGATCCAAGGAGACTACCTAATAATATATAGTTGTACATAATATAGTAACCACAACATTTGAATGCCATTTGTTTTTAAAATTCCTTCACCATCTCTATGAATAAAGACAATAAACTTGTCAAGGATTTATGAAGAGAGTCAGATAAGTTTGGCCCTTATAAGCTACCCATGTTAATGAAAAATAAGTCCTACAGTTTATCCACATAAACGGCCACTGACATAGAAGTGATTAAAACAAAATGCACTAGGTAGTAATACAAATGCCATTACTTAGACTGCAGTGGATATTTAATTTAGATGGTCTCTGTTGTCAGGCTAAAGCAGATACAATTATACTGTGTAAGTGAGAGATGCAGGAAACATGACCAGACACATTCTTGCAGTAAATGCCAAACAGAGAGACTGAACAGACTCTAGTGCTTCTGTCAGGAAAAAAATCTTCCTATTCTCATTTGCTCTGTGCACAGCTCCATCAGTTGGAAGCAATGCAGGATTCATATTAACATTTCCAATATCCAAATGTAATACCACAGCAAATGTCAGATTTTCAGAAGTTTTATGGAGTGCTGTGCTCAAACCACAGAACGCTATTGTTTATTCTCAGTAAAGTGTGTTGGTGTTTTTCTTTCAACCATAATCATATTTGTACCTGTTGTCAACGAATGAGACAGACAAATGGTATTGACACTGCCACCTTTTCAGACAGCCAGGGGCTAAACTATTGATGTTGTTCTTTCTATGTTTAGGATAAAAAAAAATGCAGAATTCATAAGAGTTGTAACCCTGTAAGGACCTGTTTACATTTCCCATTCATTACTAAGTAGCTAGCTCACATCTATGGAATACAGCTTAGGCTGGCCATACATAATTTTTTTTTCTTTTCATTCAACCAGTAGATTGCAGGGTTGCCAACCTCTCGCAGCATTTTTTACTGACAAAACATGGAACATTTACTGGCGGAGCATATTTTTTACTGGTAACCTGAGAAATTACAGAACTCCTATTGAAAACTAACACAGTGAAGTTTGGAACAGTATAAAAATGATATGAAAAACTCTTACAATACCTATAACAAAGTAATTTGCTTAATTTACACTTAAAAAGTCAACACAGCATGAAATTATCAGCCCCCGATATTTACTGGCAGTTGTAAAAAAGAATCACTGATTTTTACAAACTGTCAGTAAATTTACTGTCGGTTGGCAACCCTGGTAGATTGAATGTTAAAAAAACTAACCGATTCCCCCATCCACACATTCAAAGTGGACAGGGGAATATCTCCAGCTAAGCTGTTGTATTTTGAAGGCAGGGAGCCTACCCCACCAGAATACAATGATCAGTGTTGCTGACTATAGCCGGTGGCACTGTTTGTTCAGGAAAAAAACGACAGGCTGGTTGTACACAAGGTGGTCGACAGATAGTCTTGTGTACAACCAGCCTGCACATACAAAGATCAAAATTTAGATTCTTGTATGGCCGGCTTTAGTGTGCTTTTAAAATATGTGAAATGCTACATTTTGTGCATTTATCTATGTTAAGCAGGCACATTGAAATGAATGTATTATGTAGCTTTGTGTGTTTTTACTGCATATGCACCATGAAAAAATAGGATTTTTTACTCACCGTAAAATCTTTTTCTCTGAGTTCATGGACGGACACAGCTTCCTATTGAGAAGTGGGTATTATCCTTCATTTAGGAGTGACTAGGCAGAAAAACTTGTAAAAAGTGTTACATCATACCTTCTACAGCACCGCCCAGGGGGCGGACCCTCTGGGTATAATCCCCCTCTCTGCACCTTGCAGATCAGTTCGTCAAAAAGCAGTACAAACTTAAAACGAGGGGTGGGTGCAGTGTCCGTCCATGAACTAAGAGAAAAGGATTTTACGGTGAGTAAAAAATCCTATTTACTCTTTCGTTCATGGACGGACACAGCTTCCTATTGACAAGTGGGACGTCCCAAAGCAGTGTCAAAAACGAGGGGTGGGAACAGCATTAAAACAACTTCACCTCAAACAAAACAGAGGAGTTGCAACTCTAAACAGCCGCAAGACCTTGCGGCCAAAAGAAGCATTCGAAGATGCACACACATCAACTTGTAAAGTTTAGTGAAAGTGTGAACGGACGAGCAGGTCGCCGCCTTACACACCTGGTGAAATAGACGCTAGATGCTCTCAGAGCTCAGGCAGCGTTCAAAAAATACGTCGTCTCCTAGGATTTGACGGATGAAGACACAAGGATGGTAGTACAATGTCTTCCTTGAGATGGAAGGTCGAACGACCCTAGGAAGAAAAGAAGGCTGCAGACGCAGCACCACCTATCCTTGTGGAAGATCAGATAAGGAGCCTTGCATGACAAGGCTGCTGGCTCAGAAAACCGTCTTAGCTGACGTAAACCAAGAGTCATCTCTTGCCCTGGTCGAATGCGCCGCGAAAGGGAGGCGCCTGACCCTTCATGGCGTAGGCCTGATCACGATCTGTCGGATCCACCTAGAGATGGTGGCCGATGAGACCGCTGGGCCCTACTTGGGACCAGCCACTGAAACAGACAGTGAGTCTGGACTCTGGAACGTAGCAGTTCCAGACAAGCATTCTCTCAGAGTTGGTACAACGTCCAAGGAATGCAACGTCGTCTCCTTAGGATTCAATGGATGAGGACACAGGGATGGCAGTACAATGTCTTCCTTGAGATGGAAGGTCGAAACACGACCTTAGGAAGAAAAGAAGGCTGCGCATGCAGCACCACCTTATCCTTGTGGAAGATCAGATAGGGAGGCTTGCATGACAAGGCTGCCTGCTCAGAAACCCGTCTTTACTGGCATAACAGCCACCATAGGGACCACTTTCTGAGAGTGTCAACAAGGGAATCTCCCTGATGTTCTCAAACGGAGGTTTCTGAGGCACTTAGAGGCCATGCGTTAAAACCATTGACTGCAAGCAGGATGGCATATGGGACCCATTGACTGCCAGCAGGTCCTCTCGTAGTGATAGACGCCAAAAGGGCGTCTGCTACACAAGCCCCACGGAGGCAGTGGAGGGTGGCCCGGAGGGGCGGCCTGCCGAACCCACTGTACAAACGTTCTCACTAGAGAGTGAGCCACCAGGGGTCGTTGAAAAAAACAGCCAGGGCAGATACCTGCCCCCTAATTGTACTTAAAGTAACATTTTTGTCCCGTTCCCTGCTGGAGAACAGCAGGACTCTGGAACCAAATAAGTATGCGGATGCCACCTCATTTCCTCACAATTGGATATGCAGGCCTTCCAAGTGCGATGGTAATCTTCCTAGGGGATGATTTCCGAGCACTCCTCATGGTAGAGATCACTGAGTCTGACAGGCCCCGGTCTCTTAGCACCTGGCTCTCGAGCCATGCCGTTAAGCCAGTGACTGTAAAACAGGATGGCGTATGGGACCTTGCGACGAGGAAGGAGCTTCTGAGGAGGAAAGGCATAGATTAGTCGGCACCGATTCCCCAGTGCCCTCAACGCCTCTGTCGTGTTTGCCCATGGGTCTCTTGACCTGGCCACAAACCTCAATACCTTCTGATTGAGTCGAGAAGCCAGGAGATATACGACTGGCGTGCTTCCCCTCTGGTAAGGGAGCCCCCTTAGGAGGTGAGCAACCTCCGATGCTGCAGCAGAGCTGCTTGTTCCTCCCTGATGATTAACATACGCCACAACTGTGGTGTTTGTCCGACTGGATTCTGACTGGACGCCCCTGTAGTCTCTGAGACCATGTGGAGAAGCAAGCCAGATCGCCCGGATTTCGGGCCAATGATCTGCAATGGGATTCCTCCGGAGTCCAGCGACCCAGGTTGACTGAGCTCCTCAGACTCCTCTGCAACCGGGAAGACAGGCGTGCGCCGTGACCACCATCTAGTAAAGAAGGAAGGAACAACTTCCCAGACAGAAATGCCGGTGATGTCGACCACCAACTAGGGAGGTCCTGATTAGGTGGCTCACCCGGATTTCGATAATCCTGGGATGAAGGGCACTTGACCCTTCAGGACAGAGTTACCTTCTGTAACACTCGCGTGTGAAATAGTGCCTATGGTACCGCCTCCTTGCAGTGGTAAGGTCAGATACCAAAAGCCTTTTCGCATGCTGACCTGGACTTGGAGTCATTCTCACTGTCCGACCGGTCATGGTCTGCAGTCTCTGATGGATCAGAATCTGGGCCATGAGCCACAGCCGGGCCTGGTTCTGCATCAGAATTATCCCCCGAAGATGGCTGGGGACGGGGGCGTTTACCACCCCCCGTGTTCCCATGTGCCGCTTCCACCTTGGCAACAAAAAACCTCCAGGGGCACCAGCTGCAAACTCAGGTGTTTCAGGGGAAAAAAACATCTGCTTCAGACGCCATGCTGACCCACATGACTGACACCCACAGGGACTCCAGGCAAGGTATCAATAGGCCACCCTCCTAGCTGCTACAGAGATGCCGGGTCTCCCAGAGGACTCACCACCCTTGGAACGGTACCGCTATTGCTGCCATGTGCTCCACCTGTGATGCTATTCCACCGCTGCCTGTGTCAGTCAGATATTTATCAGCGCTTCCCTGTGTGAAATTCGCGCCAGAGAAATGCACCCTAGAGGCCGGAGACTTCCGCAAAATGGCTGCCAAGCGGCCGTATTGAAAACAATGTGGGCCCTAAGAAGATGGCCGCCGAGCGGCAGTATCTACATACAGGCGTGAATCATAAGAAACATGGCCGCTGAGCAGTCGATAGAGGCCAAAGCATGCACGAACCACAAGAAAATGTCCGCCGAGCGGCGATATATACATATTGGCGCGAACCACAAGAAAATGACCGCCGGACAGTCACCAGAGGCCAAACAGGTGTGGACCACCACAAAATGGTTGCCGACAGCATGGAGGGAGAAGGCACACACAGGTAAGCAGAAAAATTTCATTTTTTAAATGACAGCTACAGCGCCATGGGGGTCCGCTGAAATGTTTTCAGGGGGGGGGCGCTTCAGCAGCGGCGATACACAGTCGCATTTTACCCTTTCTTCGACCGCTAGCGGGGGTTAAAAGTGACCCCCCCCACGTTAAAATGTAAAAACACCCCTCTGTGCCCCCTGCATCTTTAAATATCTCTGTCACTATGGTGTACCCGCTCTCCACAACTGCACCTCTGGACCCCTTTACATTACACAGCACCCTGCATAACTGGACCCCTTTACATTACACAGCACCCTGCATCACTGGACCCCTTTACATTACACAGCACCCTGCATCACTGGACCCCTTTACATTACACAGCACCCTGCATCACTGGACCCCTTTACATTACACAGCATCCTGCATCACTGGACCCCTTTACATTACACAGCAGCCTGCACCCCTTTACATTACACAGCATCCTGCATCACTGGACCCCTTTACGTTACACAGCACCCTGCACCCCTTTACATTACACAGCACCCTGCATCACTGGACCCCTTTACATTACACAGCACCCTGCACCCCTTTACCTTACACAGCAGCACCATGCACCTCTGGACACTACACACACTACACTCTGACCACTACACTGCACACTGACTACTGACCACTACACTGCACACTGACCACACTGACCATATGTATGACGTGTCCTATGACGTCATGTCTCTGCAGTCACACACACGTGTTGTAGGACATCTCCTCCTCCCTCCATACCACACACACAGCCCGGCTCTCCTTCCTTCACACCTTCAGCAGGTCCAGCAGGGCTAGAAGTGGGTGTAAGGGCGGCGAAGGGTGTAGAACACTGCTAATTTGGCCAAAACCTTCTCGATTCCAAGGGGGGGGGCAAACGACCCCCCTTGCCCTCTGGAGCGGACGCCCATGTACAGCGCAGCCCCACTCCAGATGGAGCCCCCTAGGTGACCCCCAGCACCCAACAACCAGACTTAGCTCAGAGCCCAGGGAGGAGGGAAGGCAGGGAGAGAGGAAAGAAAGGGCCACAACCACTTACTTGATCTCTCCAGGAATGTCCAGCCAAGTCACCCTGCAGAAGCCTGCGTGGATCATGCTGGAAGACCTTCCGGACAGATCATCATCCGCGCACGGAGGTGACTGTCGGCCAGGCATGCTGTGATTGAGCCCTAGGGAACGATCGTATGCATGCCCTGGAGCGCGAGCTCACCGGCCAGGCTACTGCGACTTGGCCGTAAAGGTCAGCTGTAGCTGAGCGGTCCGATGCAAGCCCTGGAGCGTAAGCTCACCAGCCAGGCTACTGCGATTCGGCCATAAAGGTCAGCCGTAGCTGAGCGGTCCGATGCAAGCCCTGGAGTGTAGGCTCACCGGCCACCCGTAGAGCAACGGGCATGTCGTGGAAAACCCAGCGCGTAGCTAGGGTCAGCACACGCTCGATGGCCGAAACTGGGGGGACTACAAGGATCGAGGATCCAGTCTGTCACCCAGTCGGCAGTTGATCGAAGATCGCAGGAAACAAAAAACAAACGTAGAAAAAAATCCCCCCGGACCAGTGGGCCTGAAGGGAGCCATGTCCTTCTCCTTACTAGGCAGAAAAAAACTGATCTGCGAGGTGCAGAGAGAGGGATTATACCCAGAGGGTCCGCCCCCTGGGCGGTGCTGTAGAGGGTGTGATGTAACACTTTTTACAAGTTTTCCTGCCTAGTGACTCCTAAATGAAGGATAATACCCACTTGTCAATAGGAAGCTGTGTCCGCCCATGAACGAAAGAGTAATACCATTTCTAAATGTTTCTTTCTTAATTCACATGAAACATATGCAACATGAACAAAAAGCTGATTATAAATAAATACATATAACTACATGCAGTAGCACATCAAAATGTAAGGTACTGCATATGCCTGAGTTTGAAAGGGTCCGAAGTGATGGGATAACCATCTGATTTTGTACTGTATTTTCTGAGGTGGCAGTCTTTCAGCTTTAACCACTTGCCTACAGGGCACTTACACCCCCTTTCTGCCCAAGCCATTTTTCAGCTTTCAGCGCTGTCGCACTTTGAATGACAATTGCGCAGTCATACTACACTGTATCCAAATTAATAATAATAAAGCTTTCTTATGGTGGTCTTTAATCACTGCTGTGTTTTAAATTTTTCGCTTTCTGTCAATACATTTTGTAAATAAGTAATTTTTCTCCTTCACTGATGTGTGCTGATGATGTGGCACTGATGAGCATTGATAGGCTGAACTGGT
This sequence comes from Rana muscosa, assembly GCA_029206835.1. Taxonomy (NCBI): domain Eukaryota; kingdom Metazoa; phylum Chordata; class Amphibia; order Anura; family Ranidae; genus Rana; species Rana muscosa. The sequence goes on from CM055117.1 coordinate 408,809,506, forward strand.
GGGCACTGATTAGGTGGCACTTATGGGCACTGATGAGGCAGCACTTATGAGTACTGATTAAGTGGCACTGATGAGGAGGCACTAATATGCTGCACTTATGGGCACTGATAGGTGGCACTGATATGTGGCACTGATGGGTGGCACTGATGGGACTTGATGGACAGCAGTGATGGGCAGCATTGATAGGTGCCACTGATAGCAAGCACTGACTGGCATTACTAATGGGCACTTGTGGGCGCTGGTGGGCAATGATTGCTGGCACTGGTGGGCACTGATTTCTGGCACTGGTGGGCACAAATTGCTGGTACTGATTGGTGACATGGCGGCGCTATATTGTAATCAGGGCACTGATGATCAGTGCCCTTATTACATGTTTTGTTGTTCCCTGTGAGGATATGCCGCTGATCAGCTCTCCTTGCCACACACACTGTCAGTGTGAGGCGAGGATCGACGATTACCGGCATCTCCGTGTTTACATGTGACATGCTGTGATTGGACTTTAACAGCAAAAATATCAAAAATTCTGTGATGTAACTCTGGTAGGTTCTTCACACTGCTTGGAACAACATAGCAGGTAAGCACCTTCAAAAACGATATGCAAGTGTACCTTATAGAACTGTTGCTGAGGGTGGTCACATATTAATTATTAATTTAATTTATGCTTTTTTCAGTAGATGGGTTTGCTCTGTGTTTGTGAAAAAAATTAACGTCTATGCCTCATCTTTCATTTACAATCTATTCTATGTTGCAAAAAAAAAAACGGTAAGAGGAAACTTGGCTGTAAAGGTACACGTGTTCACTTTTAAACCATGGTTTTGCAGTGTGATCTCCTTTCACTTTGTCATGTCTTCTAGAGTGAAATTCTAGTAAATTGATTAGCCAAGTAATGGGCAGCACAAAGGCTATGCAGTTAGCACTTCTGCCTAGCAGCAGAAAATTCATGAGTTCAAATCCCAACCATGGCACAACCTGCCTGGAGTTTTGCATTTTCTCCCTGTGCCTGCGTGGGTTTCCTCCTACACTCCAGACACGTTCATAAGTAATTGGCTAGTATGTGTATGTATGAATGTGATTTAGGGACCTAAGGTTGTAAGCTCCTTGAGGGCAGGGACTGATGTGAACGTACAATATATACGTATGTAAAGCACTGTGTAAATTGTTGGTGCTATATAAGTACCCATAATAAATAAATATCATTCTTTCTACTTACCCTCACTGGTATACAAAAGGGAAGTGTGTCTACAGTAGTAAAGGTGAATTAGATGGCCAAAGCAAGGGAGAATCAACAAAGAAAAACCCGTTGGTAAAGGTCAGCTAATGGGGAGGGGGAATAGTAGTCGTAAATTAGTTTGGGGTAGTGAAATCTTAACTAACAGATCTGAAGCATTTTGCAGTATTTAAAGTAGAAGTTCAGCCTAAAACGAATGAACTCTAAATCTACTGGCAGCCACATTCTAAGACTAATCTATCTAACCCTGTAAACAAAATATCGCTATACATACCTTTTCTGCAGCCGATCAGGTCTCCAGCGGTGGATGCTGTGTGGAAAAGACAGCCAACAACGGCTGGGAAATGCCTGGGTTGTGACATCACCCATAGACTTACTATATGGACTTCCGTTGTCAGCTGCCTCTCCTGCGCACACCTGCACAGAGAAGCCACTACTAACAGAGTGGGACCAGACGGGAGCAACTGCAGAAAAGGTATGTATAGTGATTTTTGCTTTACAGGGTTAGATAGATTAGTCTTCGAATGTGTCTGCCAGTAGATTTAGAGTTACTTCGTTTCAGGCTAAACTTCTGCTTTAACAATGTTTAACCACTTGCCGACCGCCGCATGTACATTTACTTCGGCAGAATGACAAGGCTGAGCAAAGGGACGTACCTGTACTCGAACTCGATGTCCGCTGGTGTCCCGCGATCGTCTCACGGAGAGGCAGAATGGGGAGATGTAAACAAGGCATTTCCCTGTTCTGCCTAGTAACAGGACAGTGATCTACTGCTCCCTATCATCAGGAGCAGTGATCTCTGTCGTGTTACTTGTAGTCCAGCCCCCACACAGTTAGAATCACTCCCTAGGACACACTTAACCTCTTCCTCGCCCCCCTAGTGGTTAACCCCTTCCCAGCCAGTGTGATTTACACAGTAATCAGAACATTTATATAGCACTGATCGCTGTATAAATGACAATGGTCCCAAAATAGCATCAAAAGTGTCCGATGTGTCCACCATAATGTCGCAGTCACGATAAAAATCGCAGATCGCCGCCATTACTAGTAAAAAAATAAAATTATTAATAAAAATGCCATAAATCTATCCCTATTTTGTAGACGCTATAACTTTTGCGCAAACCAATCAATATATGCTTATTGCGATTTTTATATACATATACATATATACATATGGACCTAAACTGTGGAAAAAAAATTTTTTATATATTTTTTGGGGATATTTATTATAGCAAAAAGTAAAAAATATTGCTTTTTTTTTTCAAAATTGTCTCTCTTTTTTTTGTTTATAGCGCAAAAGATAAAAACCGCAGAGGTGATCAAATACCACCAAAAGAAATCTCTATTTGTGGGAAAAAAGGACGTCAATTTTGTTTGGGTGCAACGTCGCACGGCCGCGCAATTGTCAGTTAAAGCGACGTAGTGCCGAATTGCAAAAAATGGCCCGGTCATTGGGCAGCCAATGACCGGGTGCAATGCTCTGCAGACTCCTGAGAAAAATAATAATAAATGCCCATATTTTTACCTGCAAAAACGTGCATTTATTATATTTTTTAATAGGGGTATTAAGCCTTTAAGTCGGAAATGTTATAGCAGATGAGAGAAAGCAGGAGGGACGAATTGTGGAATATGTATTCAGTGCAAAATTTAGCATCCTTGTTTTGGTATTTTAGCTGTTGAGGTGCTTATGTATCTATTTGCAGCCAAGAGTTTTTATTTTTACACTTCATACAGTAAATTATATCATGCTATCTTTCTTCCTAATCACTTGCTTGAAGGAACAGATACAAACAGGGCTGGACTGGGACAAAAATGTGGCCCTGGACTTCATCCAGACTGGCCCACTTTGACAGGTGACAGGTCTCATGCCGGCCGGACAAACCCGCCCCCCTCCACGGCCGGCCACCAAAGCTACCACCCCCCCGGCCAGCCACCAAAACTATCACCCCCCGGCCGGCCACCAAAGCTACCACCTCCCGGCCGGCCACCAAAGCCACCACCCCCCCTGGCTGGCCACCCAAGCCCCTCCCTTCACTAGCCATTAGCCATTCTACATTATTTCTCTTATAGGCAGTAGACATTTCACCCAGGGCAAAGAATCAGTTTGGTGCCCCCCTCCCGTAATGGGACAAGATTAGGCAGGAAAGTGAGAAACTCCCAGGCCATAGCTGTTGAGTCAGCTGTCTGTCCCCTCCCCCATGCTCCTTCTGGTCCCCCCCAAGCCCTCTGTCCCCCCCCTGCTCCTCTGTCCCCCCATGCTCCTCTGGTCCCCATGTGCTCCTCTGGTCCCCCCATGCTCCTCTGGTCCCTCCCACATTCTCCTCTGGTCCCCCGCATGCTCCTCTGGTCCCCCCTGCATTCTCCTCTGGTCCCCCCATACTGCTCTGATCCCCCGCATGCTTCTCTGGTCCCCCTATGCTCCTCTATTTTCCCCCATGCTGCTCTGGTCCCCCATGTGCTCCGCTGGTCCCCTGCGTGCTCCTCTGGTCCCCCCTATGCTCCTCTCTTCCCCCCCCCATGCTGCTGTGGTCCTCCATATGCTCACCCACCCATGCTGCTCTGGTCCCCCATGTCTCCATATCTTCCTCTTCCCCCCCATGCTCCTCTGGTCCCCTCTGCTCCTCTGCCCCCCCCCCGCTCACCTCCTCTCCCTGGCTTAGTTATGCAGTGCGACTGAATAATGACCTGCTCCTCGGGAGTCGGCACAGAGAAGCTCATCATACAATCCGGAAGGAGGGCTCAGGGCAGCCGCACACAGCTTCCTCTGCACTCTTTTTCCTGCTCTTTCCTTCCCCCGCTTTCCATCCTGTCTGCTGCTGTGGAGAATCTAGATGGAAAGCGGGGGAAGGAAAGAGCAGGAGAACGAGTGCAGAGGAAGCTTATATCACAGCTGTGTGCGGCTGCCGTGAGCCCTCCTTCCAGATCGTATGATGAGCTTCTCAGTGCCGACACCCGAGGAGCCGGTCATTATTCAGTCGCACTGCATAACTAAGCCAGGGAGATGAGGTGAGCGCCACTGAAACCGGCCCACTGAGCCATCGGCCCACCGGGAAACTCCCGGTTGTCCCGATGGCCAGTACATGCTTGGATACAAAGCCTTTTAACTAATTTCTACATGGTGGGGCCACACAAATTCACCACAAGGGTCCATTATTTGTAGCTGCTCTCCTTATTTAAAAAAAATGCTTTTGCATGTTATCAAAAAATGCTGTAGTCATGTATATATATATTGAAATATTTTAATGAAGATGTATTTTCTCACCATATCTGCTGATTGAAGTTCGTGATATGCTAGCTGAAGCTGGGATATTGTATGATGAGGTTTGTTTGGGAACCAGTGCCACCACCGATCGATCAGAGACCTATACAGAAAGAATAGAAAAGAAACGGTTTCTTAGATCTTAAAGTTGATGTAAACCCTCACATATACCCAGTGAAGTGAACACAGATGAGACACAGGGATGAAACAAATCTCCCTACATATTTTACATGTATATCTGCTGTCTTCATCTGTATATATCCTTTAAAAAGTGCTCTTTGTGTTAGGAGCTTTTCTCTTCCTGTTTAACACTGCAGTGAAGCCTGGGCATACAGCCAAGACAGCTGATTGGAGGAAAGGCACGCACCCCCTCTCCTCATTGGTAAAGGAAGGAAGGATTGTGCATTGCTCTGTTCTTAGACGGCAAGCTGTGTGCTAATCTTTTTTAAACAACCTCCCCCGACACACACTTCTATTTCCCGTCTCGGAGAGCTTGTCAAAAGTTATCAGGCTGATAACAGAGGAACTGAGCAGGAGACAGCTACGGGACGCAGTGCTTTGGCGAGAGATAACAAAACACTGGAGATATATATGGCCAGCTCAAATTTCATGAATCAGGTTTACATCCACTTTAATGTAGCCTTGTACAAAGAGTAATGATTTCATTTTTAATAAATATGTACTAAAAGCATATAACTTCTAAAGCTGGATTAGTTGCCACCAGTGCTTGGTAAAGGCCTTTATTAATCAGGATATTTAAGAACTCCCAACAGGTTAAGTATCATTATAGCAGTTTTTATTAAATACAATTGTCATTTTTTCTTTTTCGTACATCACGGGACACAGAGCGACTTAGTCATTACTAATGGGTTATATAGATTACCTTCAGGTGTTGGCACTGGCCAATTCCAAACCGGAAGTACCCTCCCCTATATAAGCCCCTCCCATCCGGGAGCACCTCAGTTTTTTGCCAGTGTCTAAGGTGTTGGCCAAAGAGTAACATGTGTTTTCACTGGGCTTGCGTACAGGTTCTTTTGGGCCTTAGTAAGCTGTTCCGGATCCCACCAAAAAAGCTTCATAGCTAAACGGTCGGTACCCGGGCCTTGCAGCAGAAGAGCAAGGTTTTGCCTGTAATGCCTCTCTTAGGAGGGCTGGACCCTGGGATCCAGAGCTCTGGTCATACCCACGACCAAGATGTTGTCTGTGCAGGGTGCTATACAGGTCCAGGGGAGTGGAATCCTTGGGAACCCGGTCCCTGAAGGTTTAATTACAATGCCTGCCGTGATAGGTGAAGTTTGGACTTCTGTGGACCAAACAAAGTCCTGCGGCGGGGATCAGGTAAGTGGGGGCCCCCAGGAACTTGGTTCTATTGGGGGACCCCCAAGCCTAATTTGTCTTTCTGTCTGTTACCTAACGGTATTCCCGCTAAATATCTGTGTTTGCCTGTAACTACTGAAAATGTAAAATTTTAATAGTAGTCAAGAAAAAAAAAAAAAAAGGGGGACCGCGGTACCTGTGTTAAACCACTAGAGGCCGCTGTAGTCCATTTTTCTTGTCATGTGGATCTTTGGTTTTTTCAAGTCAAAAGATCCAGGCAGTTGGTAAGTTTCTCTGTGGGAATCCACTTCCTCTGCCCTGTTGCTGCGCTCATCCACCGCACAGGCCCTCCGGCAAAAAGGGCCCTGGCTCCTAGTCCCTGTTTGATTTCGAAAAGGGCGCCAATGGCGCACGGGTGCGCGCGCGGGCGCGTGCACGCGCCTCCTATGAAAAAAAAGGGGCGGGGCGGGTGGATGACGCTCGATGCGCGCCGCGGCGCTTCTGCGCATGTGCAGGCGTCCCAGCATGGTTAAAAGACACAGTACAAGTGTCAGCTGGATGCAAACAGAGCTAGCAACAAACAGTGGCACACAGAGGCGGTTGATGCAGGCATCCCCATAGAAAGGCACTTTAGTGAACACCAGCTGGTATATAGCAGCAACTGTGTTAGACTATTACCAGAAAAAATTGGTGTATGACGACGGGAATACCTCAGCTTTGTGCTTAAAGGATATGTCGTCCAGACGCTCCGGAAATAGGTCTTCCAGGAAGCCAAAGGGGTCTCCATCGGGCTCTGAGGATATTGGGCATGCTTGTACTGCACCAATCTCCCCTGAGAATTCAGAGGTCAGTAGCCGTAGAAACCCCGCAGGAATGCCTGGTGCTGCGGCTGTCCCCAGTCCACCTGCTCCTGTATATATATAACAGAGGAGGTTTTATCCTCAACTCTGGGAGGATTGGAAGAGAGATTAACAGCATTGATCGCTGCTTCCCTGTCACAGGAAAAGCGCGTCCGATCTCCGTCTCCTCCTTCAGAGTGCCTGTTAGTGGAGGAACAGCCCCACACAGAGATCGACCTACCTGAAGGGGATCAGGATGAGGTTGATTCAGTTATGCAGGAATCAACAGTGGAAGAACCTTTCTCAGCATCTCAGGCTGAAAGATTATGGGTTCAGTCTCTGACTAACATGGTCCGATCAGCATTTAAAATGCCTCTGGCGGAACCACCATCCACTACGGTTTCCTCGCTGGGGTCGCTAAAAGCTCCCCAGGCTGTCTGTTCCTTCCCAACCCACCCTTTATTAGAGGGGCTTATTTACCAGGATTGGGAGCATCCTGATAAAATATTTGCTCCCCCCAAGAGATTTCCGGTGATCTATCCCATGGAGGATAAGTTCATAAAAAAATGGAGGGTCCCTACAGTGGACGCAGCCATCTCTTCTGTTAACAAATCACTGACATGTCCAGTAGATAATGTTCCAATGTTCAAAGACCCAATAGATAAAAAATTGGAGTCTTTACTAAAATCTGCTTTCTCTACAGCAAGCATGGTGACACAACCTGCGGTAGCAGCGATTGGAGTCTGCCAAGCAGTGAAAGATCAGTTGAAACAAGTCTTAAGGGACTTACCAGATCAGCAGGCTCTTGCCCTAGCTGACCTGCCTAGAGCCTTGTGTTTTGCGGTGGACGCCATAAAGGATACAATCCAACAGGCCTCCCGCTTTACGCTGTCTATAGTACATATGCGTAGGCTTCTGTGGCTCAAAAACTGGTCTGCTGAAGCTCCCTGTAAAAAACTGCTGGTTAGCTTCCCATTTCATGGAGAACGCTTATTTGGAGAAGATCTGGACAAATATATCCAGAAAATTTCTGCCGGTAAAAGTTCACACTTACCGGTTAAGAACAAGGGTAGAAGTCCTTCTTTTAAGAGGCCTACTTCTCCAGTCCCGGGCACATCGGCTGTGAAGCAGTTCCGACGGCCTCCGCGGTCAAATTCAGGGGGCAGAAATCAGGGACAATCACAGGGTAACAAGAAGCCCTGGATCAAGAGAGGTACAAAACCTCCCCCCAAGGCATGAAGCATTGCCCCCACTCAATCGGGTGGGGGGAAGACTTCAGTTGTTCACAGAGACCTGGCGGGACACCATCAGAGACAGATGGGTGCTCTCCGCAGTAAGTCTGGGATACAAGCTGGAGTTAAAAGGCACTCCTCCTGCCCAATTTATGAGGTCAAACGTGCCAAGAGATCCCCAGAAGAGAGGATCCCTCCTTCTGGCACTAGAACAACTATTGCTCCAAGGTGTAATCATGAAGGTTCCCCTGGAAGAAAGCGGATTCGGGTTTTACTCGAACCTTTTCACAGTCCCCAAACCAAATGGGGACGTGAGGCCCATATTAAATCTAAAAGGGCTAAACAAGTTCCTAAATATCAGGACTTTTCGGATGGAGTCGATCCGATCGGTGGCCACCGCCCTACAAGGGCAGGAATGGTTAGCCTCGATCGACATAAAGGATGCTTATCTGCATATTCCCATCTTTCCGGCCCACCAGAAATTTCTACGCTTTGCAGTAGAAGGGCGCCATTTTCAGTTCAGAGCCTTACCTTTCGGTCTGGCCACAGCACCACGAGTGTTCACAAAAATTCTGGCCCCATTATTGGCCAATCTAAGAACACAGGGTGTAACGATAATGGCATATCTAGACGACCTGCTACTAATAGACCACTCAGTGGAAAAGCTGGAAGTAGCTATTCACAAGACAATCAAGTATCTGGAATATCACGGTTGGATTATCAACCGGGACAAGTCAGCTCTAAGACCAGTCAAAAGTCTGGAATACTTAGGGCTAAGGCTGGATTCAAATCAGAGAAAGATTTTCTTACCTCCAGAGAAGGTGTCGTCTTTAAAAGATTTGACCCACTTAGTGGGTACAAAAAGAAAACCATCCATACGCCTCTGCATGAGGCTGCTGGGAAAAATGGTGGCTTCATTCGAAGCGGTACCCTACGGTCAATTCCATTCAAGGAATTTGCAAAGGGCCATACTGTCAGCCTGGAACAAAAAAGTTCAGGCTTTAGACTTACCAATGTCCCTGTCACCTTCCGTTCGCAAGAGCCTCCATTGGTGGTTGGTGCCCCAGAATCTGGAAAAAGGGAAACCCTTCAGTCCGGTTTCTTGGAAGGTAGTCACTACAGATGCCAGCCTCATGGGCTGGGGGGGCAGTACTGGAGCAATGGTCTCTCCAGGGCAAGTGGTCAGAAGCAGAAAAGGCCCTGCCCATCAATCTCTTAGAGATACGAGCAGCCCGGTATGCCCTAGTAGCATGGACATCCAAACTCCAAGGGTCCCCTGTCAGAATTCAATCAGACAATGCCACAGCAGTGGCATATATCAATCACCAGGGTGGCACCAGGAGTCGTGCAGCCCAGAGGGAAGCAAATTGCATCCTGGAGTGGGCAGAAAAATATGTCCCAGCCATATCCGCGGTTTTCATCCCAGGAGTGGAAAATTGGAGAGCGGACTTTTTAAGTCGCCAACAATTATGCCCGGGGGAATGGTCTCTTCACCCCGAGGTTTTCCAGGCAATATGCCAGCGGTGGGGAACACCCGATGTAGATCTGCTAGCATCCAGATTCAACGCAAAGGTGGACAGATTTGTGTCTCGCACAAGGGATCCTCTAGCTTGCGGCTCGGATGCCCTAGTGTTCCCTTGGGATCAGTTCAAGCTGATATATGCATTCCCACCGCCACAATTGTTACCGCGATTACTCCGCAGAATCAGGGTAGAAAAGAAACCAGTGATTCTGGTGGCTCCAGCGTGGCCCCGAAGGGCATGGTACGCGGAGATTGTAAAAATGTCAGTGAGGAGTCCTTGGACCCTCCCACATCGTCCGGACCTGCTGTCGCAGGGACCGATATATCACCCTTCCTTACCAGCCCTAGGTTTGACGGCCTGGCTATTGAAGCCCACATTCTGAAAAAGAGAGGGCTCTCTAATTCTGTGGTATCTACCATGATCAATGCCAGGAAGCCGGTATCCAGGCAGATCTATTATAGGATCTGGAAAGCGTACATTAAGTGGTGTGAGGCCAGGAAATGGCATCCACGTAAGTACGTGATAGGGAGGATTTTGGACTTCCTACAGTGGGCTGTAGATAGGAAGCTGGCCTTGAGTACTATCAAGGGTCAGATTTCGGCCTTGTCAATATTTTTTCAAAGGCCCTTGGCTTCGCATTCACTAGTCAAAGCTTTCATACAAGGAGTGATGCGTATTAGCCCTCCGGTTAGTATTCCCATATGTCCTTGGGACTTAAACCGGGTTCTGTCAGTTCTACAGAAACAACCGTTTGAACCATTGCAACACATTTCCTTGGTTCTTCTCACCAGGAAATTGATTTTCTTAGTAGCCGTTTGTTCGGCTAAAAGAGTATCGGAATTAGCCGCCTTGTCCTGTAAGGAGCCATATCTGGTTGTCCATAAGGACAGAGTAGTATTATGTCCTCATCCAGCCTTTCTTCCTAAGGTGGTATCGAGGTTTCATTTGAACCAAGACGTGGTTCTTCCTTCTTTTTTCCCCAAACCTAGCTCGGTAGAGGAAAAGTTATTACATTCCTTGGATGTAGTAAGAGCAGTTAAAGCTTATCTAAAAGCCACTGCTCAGATTCGCAGAACGGATACTTTGTTTATTCTGCCGGAAGGCCCTAAAAAGGGTCAGGCAGCATCAAAATCCACTTTAGCCAAGTGGATTCGACAGGTCATAATACAAGCCTATGGCTTGAGAAAGAGACCGCCTCCGTTCAAAGTTAGGGCGCACTCCACAAGAGCAGTTGGAACTTCATGGGCAGTGCATCACCAGGCCTCCCTGGCTCAAGTATGTAAGGCCGCAACATGGTCTTCGGTACACACGTTTACTAGATTCTACCAGGTAGACGTTAGAAGTCAGGAGGATGTCGCCTTTGGGCGCAGTGTGTTGCAGGCCGCAAAAGATCCTCATGCCTGATGGCGCCCAGCTTATGTATCCCTCCCCTCATTTGGCATTGCTTTGGGACGTCCCATTAGTAATGACTAAGTCGCTCTGTGTCCCGTGATGTACGAAAAAGAAAAAGGGATTTTTATAACAGCTTACCTGTAAAATCCTTTTCTTGGAGTACATCACGGGACACAGAGCTCCCACCCCTCTTTTTGGGACACTTATTGCTTGGCTACAAAACTGAGGTGCTCCCGGATGGGAGGGGCTTATATAGGGGAGGGTACTTCCGGTTTGGAATTGGCCAGTGCCAACACCTGAAGGTAATCTATATAACCCATTAGTAATGACTAAGTCGCTCTGTGTCCCGTGATGTACTCCAAGAAAAGGATTTTACAGGTAAGCTGTTATAAAAATCCCTTTTTTATTTCCTTGTTAACAAGTAGGTTTAAAAGATTTTTTGGACATACTTCTTTTCTGGGTCACAGGAGTGAACTTATTTCTGCACTCCTGTGACCCAGATTTTGCCTTTCAGCTGAAGTCAAGGAGCCAGTCCAGGCTCTGGAAGGATCTTGACTAAGGTCGGTATATAACCATATGCCTGACTGACAGCTGGCTCAGCCTCTTAGCGTGCTGCTGAGAGCCTGAGCCAGCCACTTCTGCCCCTCCACAGCCTGCCACTCCAATGAGCTCTGGGGAGGTAGAGCAGAGAGCCGGTGACTGGCAGTCACCACTACCTGCTCAATGAAGACGAAGAACTCATTGATCAGTGGTCATATGATCCCAGTTCTAGGTCTTAAAGTCAGCAGGGGACAGCTGCAGCATTGAACCAATGTTGCAACCATATAGGTATGTATATTTTTTTCCCACACTTCTCCTTTAAGGGATCCTAGTGTGGCTACCCTTATTTAAAAGCACAATAGTGTTATGAAAATACCCAAAGCAAAAGAGTGTATAGTGTATTCTTGCAATTTGAATGGCAATGTTTAAGCAACTAAAGTATATTGCTTTCTCTGAAAATGTATGTTAAAATATTATCTTTGTGTTTACACTTAATACATTTAGTGAAAGCAGATCCATGTTAAAATCAACATTTTATGTCCTAATATTGTGGTTGGTTTAGAATTCCTCAAGAAAGTCCAATTCCTCTAAACTGTTTTTAATCTAACTTTGTCATCTATTGTGGATAGTTTTCAGAAATGTGCCCTTTAGAATATGAACTGTGGCACTGGCTGCACTCTCAATGATATATAATGGGAAAGAACATTTCCAAACTGTCAAATAACTATAAGATTCTAAGTATCTTGAGCTTATTTCATGTGACTTTTCTTTCTCAAACACGGTCAGATTCCACCCTACTGCTCTCGCTGCTGCGTCTGTGAGGATTCTCACTGAAGCTGCTGGAGTCTGTAGTCCATTGCACTAGCAGCTCAAAGTACAGATCTCCAGGGAAACTTTATGTCCTTTTAACCTCACAGAGGCAATAAAATAGGCTAAGAAAAAAAAGAGGGCAAGATCAAGAACCCAACAGGGACATGGCCCCAAACTAGCAGGAGGAAAGTTCAAAATGAATTTTATAAAGTATTATTTTTATGAAAGAGTAGTGAGAATATACTTCCAGTAGAGGTAGTGAATCCATTAACAGTAAGTCAATTCAAGCATGCTTGGGACAAACATAGATTTATATTCAGAAAAAAAAAAGTAAAAAATAAAAAAATGGGGCAGACTTGATGTATTTTGCAGGTGAATGATGTTAGGCATCATGCCTCATATTACACTGTTTTTCATTAATCTATTTCAATTTTTGTATCTGGAGATTTTGCCAGTAACAAGTACGTCCTGTGCCTCTCAGTTGGCAACAGCAAGATCAGCCTGCCATACTTGCATCTTCAGTTGGTCATTTAGCTGCCTTTGAGGTCTGTGCATGCCTCCTGCAGACCTGATCAGCACTAAATAAAAAAAAAGTATTTTTAGCATGATGTTAAATATGCCCACAAGCGCTCTCCATGGTGCTTAAACTGTGATTATATAGTCTCAACACTAGTAATCGTCATTTTTTAAAAACAAATATACAGTAAACGCAAAAAAGTATGGAACTGACAGAAGTATGACACACTTAATGGCAATCCTTTAGCACGTGTGAAACTTCTGAATGATAATTGCAGTTTACAAAAAAAGTGCAGGAAATAAAAAATAAAATACATATACACATTCTCACCTATATGGCTGCCCATGCGGCTTGTACATCAGGTGAGGAGAATATATCTACTCATTGTATCATATGACTACCCTTAGAAGTGCTCCCCTTTTCTTTTAGATTGATTTTAACCTATATGACTGAGCCATCACATGACTGCTGGTCACTCAGTTCTCGGTCTTCACTGAGCAGAGAGCAGTGACTGTCAGTCACTGCTCTGCCCCTCCAGCGCTCACTGGAGCGCCGTGCTGTGGAGGGAGCGTGAGTTTTGCTGGCTCAGGCTCTCAGCGGTGTGCTGGTAGGCCAATCAAGCTGCCGGTCAGGCATTTGGGTGGATCCTAACTTTAAATTTGGGATCCTTACAGAGCCTGGGTCTGGTTCTGTGACGTGAGCCAACAGCAGGTTTTAGCCCACTGTCAGCTGAATCTGGGTCACAGGTGTGCAGAAATAAGTGCACTCCTGTGACCCAAGAAGTATAGTCCAAAAAAGATTTTTTAAATTTAAATGGACTGTTTCAGTAATTAACCACTTCGCACCCGGGCTATAAGGAAAAGACGTCCGCAAAGCGGTCGTCAATTGCTGATAGGACGTCTATGGACGTCCTCTTATTTACTTCCGCGATGCGCGCCACCGCGGGCGCGCATCGGGGAAAAACTGTGCCCGCCGTGTCAGGCGAGTGCCGATGCGCATGCCTGGCGGGCGCGATGTCCGCCAGGTATGAGCGATCGGCTGTCACAGAGCCAGGGACGTGGATCTCTGTGTGTAAACACAGAGATCCACGTCCTGTCGGGGAGAGGAGACGGATGGTGTGTCCCTTGTACATAGGGACAACCATCAGTCACCTCCCCCAGTCAGTCCCCTTCCCCCCACAGTAAGAACATCTAGCAGGGAACATATTAACCCCTTGATCGCCCCCTAGTGGTTAACCCCTTCCCTGCCAGTCACATTTATACAGTAATCAGTGCATATTTTTAGCACTGTTCGCTGTATAAATGTGAATGGTCCCAAAAATGTGTCAAAAGTGTCCGATGTGTCCGCCGTAATGTCACAGTCGCAAAAAAAAAATAATCGCAGATCGACGCCATTACTAGTAAAAAAATAAATAAATAAATAATAAAAAAAAATCATAATTCTATTCCCTATTTTGTAGGCGCTATAACTTTTGCGCAAACCAATCACTATACGCTTATTGCGATTTTTTTTTTTTTACCTAAAATATGTAGAATACGTATCGGCCTAAACTGAGGAAAAAATAGTTTTAAAAAAAAAAATGGGATATTAATTATAGCAAAAATTAAAAAATATTGTGTTTTTTTCAAAATTGTCGCTCTATTTTTGTTTATAGCGCAAAAAATAAAAACCGCAGAAATGATCAAAGACCACCAAAAGAAAGCTCTATTTGTGGGAAAAAAAGGACGTCAATTTTGTTTGGGAGCCACGTCGCACGACCGCGCAATTGTCATTCAAAGCGTGACGGCGCTGAAACCTGAAATTTCGCCTGGGCAGGAAGGGGGTTATGTGCCCAGTTGTCAAGTGGTTAAACAACCGCTATTCATGGCATAGCATATTACCCTCTCAAAGGACTCTATTTTGCATGACCATAGGTTTATTCTGTCCAACTAGGATTCTTTTTTTAATAGCTAGAATTCAAGTATATTTTAAACTGCATCTTTGCATGCTTAAAGGTTGGGAGTTATAGAACACAAGTCAAACTGAAAAGAGATGCATTCTTGTAACACAGATGAGAAGAAATTTGTGCCCAGAATTTTTCTGGGAAGTGGATTAAAGTGTATATCGAGCCAAAACTTTTTTCTTCTGATTTGGATAGAGTGGGGAAGGATTATAATCCCTGTTACATAGATTTCCTATCACTTACTGCAAGGAAGCTTTTTGTTGCTGACTGTGTCCCTCTTGTATATTTTACTTAATTTTCTGAATTGTTCAAGCTTGTCACCCTAAGACCCCTTTCACACTGGAGGTTTTTTTCAGGCGCTAAAGGGCTAAAAAAAGTGACTGTAAAGTGCCTGAAAAATGCCTCCCCTGCAGCCCCAGTGTGAAAGCCCGAGTGCTTTCACACTGGAGCAGTGCGCTTGTAGGACATTAGAAAAAGTCCTGCAAGCAGCATCTTTGGAGCGGTTTAGGAGCGGTGTATACACCGCTTCTCCACCGTTCCTGCCCATTGAAATGAATGGGCACTGCTGCCAAATCGCCTGCAAAGCGCTTCAGCAGTGGCACTTTTCGGGCTCATTTAACCCTTTCTTCGGCCGCTAGCGGACAAAAAGCGCAGCTAAAAATGACGGTAAAGCGCTGATAAAACTAGCAGCGTTTTACCGCTAACGCGGCAGCGTTGTGAGTGTGAAAGGGGTCTAAGAGTAAATGAAAGGAAATCCTTCTGATGTACTGCATAGGCTCCAATAGCCCAGGAAATTAAAACAAAGAAAAAAAGTTTTGGCTAAGGATACAATTAAAATTAATTTTATTTAGCTCTTTTTTTTATGAATGATGAACTATAATACTAATAGTATATCTAAAGTTTTTTTTTAGATTTTACCTTCCTGAATGTAAAGCAAATGCACCTTGTATGTTCTATTTGTACATGATACATAAGATATTTATAAATTAGATGCCATTTTATATTATTTTATCATTTCAATCTATTTGAATTAAAGCTGGACAAAACACTACTAAATATATATTAGTAGTCTGCATAGCATGGAGGCGCCTTACAGTAGAAATATAAGCAAAATACATATAGTGCAGAAATTGACATATAAAGTACATTCAAAGTATAAAAGGCTAAAAAAAGATACAGGTTCATCCAGTTCAATGTGTGTGTGAAATTTGTATTCTCTAACAATCCTCATAGCCCTGTATATTCTGTTTCCCAAGGAAGACATCTAAAAGTTCTTTGAAGTTGTCAACACTCCCAGCTAGTACCACTTCTTGAGAAAGGGAGTTCCACATTTTTACTGCTCAAACAAGTAAAGAAACCTTTCAGCAATCTAAGTTTAAACCTCATTTCTCCTAACCACAAATCGTGGCCATATGCCCCCTTCTGGCCCTTAGAGTAAGTAGTTTAGTACAGTTGCCGAAGCCAACTTTGATATATTTGTACATTGTATTCATATCCACCTTAAGCGCCTCTTCTCCAGAGTGAATAACTGTAATCTATGTAATCAATAGTCATGGCTGAGATCTTTTATCCCCCTTATTCATTGTTATGGTCTTCACCAAACTTATTTTTATTCAACAATGTTTTTCCTGAAGATTGATGACCAAACCTGAACTGCATATGCAAGCTGAGGCCAAACAAGTGTCCACAAAAATTTGCGTGCCAGTGTATATAAGAAAAAAGTGCATCCACCAACAGTCCACTGTAAAAGTGAATCTTTATAAGTAACAAGTATATTAATCACCCGTGTATCACAATCTTCTGCCAGTAACGTGCATCACCATGTGCATACATATATAAAAAAGATGCATCTCTGCGCTGTGGTGGGGCGGCAGTTTACACAGATAAGTAATATACCAAACTTATAAATGATCTTAAGATCTGTCCACTGCCAACCCGGTATCAGACAGTGGCCTGATGTCAGCACTAGTGTCTGCTCCTTTGGGGACTTTTTTGGACTTTATTTCAATGTGATGTCCATTTATAACACAGTATCCTCATCGATGTTCATTTACTTTTGGCTCTACACACTTTTTCTTAAAATGTGCATACATATAATGCCACCAAACAGCACATGGATAAACAGAAGGCTTCACAATGTGGGAACGCAACCTCTTGTTATGATACTTCTCTCCAGCAGAGCGCCGCCACACCACCAATATAACGAGCCAGGGAGGGATGCTTACTACATGGAGCCACAAGAAATGGTATATGGTGTAGTAATTTATTCATAAAATGCATATACATCTATCCATTAAAATTACAAAACAGATTTTTCCATCACAGCCAAATAGCAAGCCACAGTATGGAAACAGCACTTAATAATATGGCTGCCAATGCTGGAACGGAAAGCTGCAGCATGACATCAGCACGTGAAAAACATACCAACTAAATTGCATGGTACTGCATTACCATGTGATCTGATGCTCACAAATGCACTGTTTGCGATATGCATTTGGGGTGCTGTTATTGTATTGGCACCCACAGCAGATTGTAAAGGCAGTGCATTTTGAATGCGGTTTGGGAAATAAATATAAAATGACCGGCCCTTACCCATATCAACATAAAAACTGTGCTTAAAGTGTCACTAAACCCACAACAGTAAAATCTGTCAGTACATACTGTATTACATGCTTGTCATATCCACTCAGGCACTAAATGATTAGTCCTCTGTATTCTGTAAAAAACCTGGTAGATCCTGCCGTTCCTTGTCCCTCCCTCCTGTCTGTGTCCCTGGATCCACCTGCAGATTCTGTAAAGTGGCTGTTGGCAAGCAAGTGCACATGCTTTGCTTTTTGTGATTTTCAATTCAGGGCATTCCCTCCCTGAATCCCGAGACTATGCAGTCACACATGTGGGCGTATATATAGAAGACAAATGACAGCACACTCCCTCCTTCCTCCTCCATGCCCACTAACTAGAAAAAACACACTGGGGTGGGATATTAAATCTTGATTGATGTAGGCACCACCCACACCATGGTATTGCCCTAGAATAATAACGTTTTGACTTCACATATATATTTGAATGATGATTAAACACATACATGTTATATTAAATATATATTTTGATTCCTTATTATGAAAGCTTTTTTTTTGTGGTCATGTAACCGGCACAGCGCTAATCAGACACAGGGTCAGAGTAGAGGCTTCCTTTGCTGAAGTATAGCACAAACGTCACAGAGGACTAGAAGCTCCTCCAAGTATATTTCCCTGCACATGTCCAAGATATTGATAGGCGTCAAATGACCGCTGTATACCGCCGATGAAAGAAGGTACTTAGCGGTTTCATTTTCAGAATAACTACACTGGCATGATTAACCTCCCTGGCGGTATGATTATGTCAGATTTTTGATGCTGAAAGCGGTACCATTATTTTGCATTGAAATTTGGCGTTTTATATTGTAGGCCTGTAATTCTTAGAAATAACACACTTAAATCTGTCCAAACAAGAGTCTAGTAGACATGATAAAGTTTGAAACACTAAATCATAAATTATAATACAATAAATAACTATCAAATAATTATAACAAATAACAATAAAAATTATTCAATAATGTAATCAAATCAAAAACACTGAAATTTGCTCAGTTGCAGAATTGTCGCTGTCATTGCTTTCAGTGTTTGATGACGAATTTCCTCACAAATCACTATCGCTTAATTCTGCAATTGATTCTAATTTATTATCGCTGTTTTCTAGCTGGTCTAAAACCACTTTTGACATAAACGGACACTTTTTGGTTGCTATGGACAATCTCCAGTTTCCCTGCAGAAAGAACAGTATTTTTTTAATATAAAACTGCATGCAGGGCACTGGACAAACCACTAGGGACAAAGGGGATGTGTAATAATTTGATACAGTACTGATACAGTACTGTAATCTGTAAGATTACATTATACTGTATGTATTGTGTGTTTTTCACTTTTTGAATTTGGCGCCGAGCTCTGTCCCCGTGCGTCGCAACGCTCGCAGGGAACGGAGCTCGGCACTGTGAATCGAGCGCAGACACGGCTCGCACACAGCGGGGAGACATCCCAGGACCCAGAGACAAGGTAAGTAAGAGCTGTACATGGATCCTGCGATGCGATCCCGAGTGTGGCTCGGAGTTACAGCTTTTGGTACTGAAAATTCACCCCGAGCCACACTCCGGAATACCGCCAGGGAGGTTAAATTACATTATTAGAACGGATAAAGGTTAGTAAGTGCTCTGTGTTTAGTATCACTTTAGCTAAATTTACAATTGTTACAAATATTTAGTTTTGTAAGGAATATCATTTTTGCCATGTTTCATTCTAAATATATTTTATAAGCTATTTTTGATGAGGCTGATCTTGCGTTTTCTGGTCTTTTATGTCATTAGAAAGCAAGTTATTTTACAAAAAATCTGTACGCCTGGAGATAGTATGTCTTTAATTGCATAATGTTTTGCAATATGTTAGCATAGTATAAAAAGAAAATAATAGCATAATAACACCTTGATAAAAACGACATAGGTAAAAGGGTCATATAATTTTTAAAAGAACATTTTAGCTTCTATCATTTACTGTCTGATCTTAAAGCAGTAGAATTTATCAGATTTAATTATAGCTGAAGTACAAAGAGAAGAAACAGGTATCAAATTCTGTGGGTCATAAGCCATTCGAATTAAACCATTTATTTTCTGTTTCTATGAACTTTATAAAAATTAGACAAGACAAGCAACAACTCCACCTTTTTAAGTTTACATCAGTAGGATTAGTAGGGTTACCATAGAAACATTGCAGATTATTGATACTTTAAAAAAAATCTCTTTAATATGCTTTGTTTTTTAAGGGTCATCCATGAATGATGTCATACAATTTTGGTGCGAAGCTGACTCCCCTCTTGATCTCATTTTGTCACAAAACTGTGACCTTACTCCCCAAAAACACTATATAATATACAACAATTGTATTCTCTCACCCAAGTCACAAACACTTTAAATGCCTTTAGAAAGTAATTTCTTTTGTGTTGATAAAGCAAATATATATATAACTGGAAAACATCATAATACAATAACAGAGCCACACTAATTTTCTATAGAACTTAATTATAGACCATATGCATCCATAGGGTTTTAAAATGTTTCACTTTTTTTCACCTTATTTGGTATATTATTATAACATTTTTATGACAGGATCCCACTGCATGTTTTTGGTAAGACTTAAGCCTACACACTAATAGATTTTCTGCAGATTTTTGTCTTCAGATTTACCAAAACCATGTAGTGCAAGGGCCTGCCTGATTGCATACAAAATAAAACTCGGTTTGACCTAAATATTATATGGTTTTGGTAAATCCGAAGACAAAAATCTGCAGAAAATCTAATAGTGTGTATGGGGTCTAAGGGTCATATTTTTAAAGCAGCCACCAAACATTCACAGGTGGTGAATCATTCTCCATAATAAACACATGCAACAGGGAGATTCACCTGTATTGAATTTTTAGTAAATGTCACATTCACTGCTTTATAAATAATCCCTAAGCATATGATATGCTGATATGAAGATTAACCTGTATTGTTTCCCTTTGTTTTGTTGCAAAGCCCTACTAACCTTAAAGTGGTTTTAAACACCAAAAGATCTGTACCCTAATACTTTCTCTGCATTAAGGTTAAAAACCTTTCAAGACATGCCCCCCCCCCCCCACATTCCTAAACACTTATCCCTCATCATCTGCATCAGTAGAGCTAACTAGGTAAATATTAATTGTTTACTCTGCCAGAAACTTGAACTTGTGGCAACAAAATGGACATTGACAAAAGAACCTATGCAGCGTGACCTCTTTGTTTGCCACTGTGTTATGTTTCATGCACTGATGTTCTGGTATTGACAAACACGTGCCAAATAGTGATGAGCCGAACACCCCCGGGTTCGGTTCGCACCAGAACCCGCGAACGGACCGAAAGTTCGAACGAACATTAGAACCCTATTAAATACAATGGATGCGAACGTTCGAATTCTAAAGTGCTAATTATAACAACTATTATGCATGTTATTGTCCTAAAAAGGGTTTGGGAACCCGGGTTCTGCACCAGGGGACATGTATCAATGCAAAAAGAAGTTTTAAAAACGGTCGTTTTTCGGGAGCAGTCATTTTAATGATGCATAAAGTGAAAAAAAAAAAGTCAAATATTCCTTTAAATATCGTACCTGGGGGGTGTCTAAAGTATGCCTGTGAAGTGCCACGTGTTTCCCGTGTTTAGAACTGTCCCTGCACAAAATGACACTTCTAAAGGAAAAAAAAGCCATTTAAAACTGCTTGCGGCTTTAATGTAATGTCTGGTCCCGGTAATATGGATGAAATTCTTTAAGAAAAATGGCATAGCTACCCCATGACCCCCCCCCTACCCCAGCCCATTACCAGCCCCTTTGGGTCTTGTATGGATATTAAGGGGAACCCCGCACATAAAATAAAAAAGGCCCTATATACTCTGAACAGCCCTATACAGGCGGTGCATACAAGACAGGGACTGTAGGTTTGTTCTTATGTAGAGTCTGTTTGTAATTTTGAACAGGTACATTGTTGAAGTGTAGCTCCAGACCAAAAATCTATTTTTAAACTTTTTGGAAAACATAGGTAAGGGTTATCACCCCTGTAACATTTGTTTTGCTGTCTGTGCCCCTGTTCAGAACATTTCACCTCACTTTCCGTCCCAATGACAACTCTTTTTGAAATGTGGTCTTTTTCTTGAAACAAGGATTGCTGATAAAGCATCAGTACAGAGGAGACACCTTTCTCCCATATTTATTCTTACAGGAGAGAATTTTCCTTCCTAGTGGTAGATTTCCTCTCACTTCCTGTTGTCTTCTTGCGTTTGCAAGTAGGAGTCGTTTGTAAGTTGGATGTTTGAAAGTAGGGACCTGCCGTATATACTCTGCAGAAATAGGCCCCTTAGTTGTTGGTGTTGGCACAACACTGTAAGCACTCACAGTTACTCTTGGTTGGTGCTGGAACGCCCTGCTGTCAACTATTATATCAGGAATTTTAATTACATATAATTGTTGAACAGTGGTAGTAAAAATTGGGCCTTTGATGGTGGTGCTGGTGCCACAACACTGTAAGCCCTGACAGTTACTCTTGGTGGGTGCAGCAATGGGCCCTGCTGTGAATTATTAGATCAAGAATTGTAATTACATGCCCCTGTTGAACAGGGGCTGAAAAATTGGGCCTTAGGCACTGGTGGCACAACACTGCAACCCCTCACAGATACTGTACTTGGAGCACAGCAATGAGCCCTGTTGCAAAGTATTGCTTCAAAAATTGTAATGACACGCCCCTGTTAAACAGGGGCTGAAAAATTGGGCCTTAGGCACTGGTGGCACAACACTGCAACTCCTCACAGATACTGTACTTGGAGCACAGCAATGAGCCCTGTTGCAAAGTATTGCTTCAAAAATTGTAATGACACGCCCCTGTTAAACAGGGGCTGAAAAATTGGGCCTTAGGCACTGGTGGCACAACACTGCAACTCCTCACAGATACTGTACTTGGAGCACAGCAATGAGCCCTGTTGCAAAGTATTGCTTCAAAAATTGTAATTACACGCCCCTGTTAAACAGGGGCTGAAAAATTGGGCGTTAGGCACTGGTGGCGGCACCCATAAACAAAAATGATCTTACAAGCTATCATCATCAATCGTATCATTGAGGACTCGGAGGAGGAGGATAGCCAGTCAACATAACAGCACAGGCACTCAGCATCAGCATCAGTCTTGAAGGGATGTGACATGTTAAAATCAATTAGTCTGTTATATCAGCATCAGGTGTGTGGTAGCTGGTGGTGATCCAAGACTGGTTCATCTTGATGAAAGTCAGTCGATCAACCGAGTCGGTGGACAGGCGCACCCTGTGATCCGTGACAAATCCTCCAGCAGCACTGAATGTGCGTTCCGAAAGAACGCTGGATGCAGGACAGGCCAGTAGCTCAATTGCATACTGTGCAAGCTCTGGCCAGTGATCCATCCTCAAGACCCAGTAAGCCAGAGGATTTTCGGTGGGGAAGGTGTCCAAGTCTGACCTTGCCCCTAGATATTCCTGCACCATGTTTATCAGACGCTGGCGATGGTTGCTGGAACCGATCATACTTTGGGGCTGCGGACTAAAGAATTGTCTGAACGCATCGGTCAGACGGCCACCTTCCCCACCGCTCCTTCTTTGACTGGCCGAAGCCTCAGCAACTCGTTGTCCAGGACCAGGAGTTTGCAACCTCCCAGTCTCTGGGAACGCGTTGCACAGACCTTTCTGCAAGGCCTCCCGGAGTTGTCTCATCCTCTGCTCCCTCTGCGACGGTAACATAAGGTCCGCAACCTTACCCTTGTACCGTGGATCAAGGAGAGTGGCCAGCCAGTAATGGTCCCTCTCCTTGATCCGAAGAATACGAGGATCCTTCCGCAGACTTTGCAGGATCAGGGAGGCCATGCAGCGTAGGTTTGCTGAGGCATTCGCTCCGGAGTCCTCTGGGTCACTAAGGACGACATGATCCGCAGCCACCTCCTCCCAGCCACGTACAAGTCCACTGGTTTCTTGGGACTGTAAATCATCCCTAAAAGACTGCTGCTGATGATGCTGAGTGCCAGCCTCCACCTCCATGCTGACACAATCCTCCTCCTCCTCCTCCTCCTCCTCTTCCTGTGCGATGGGTGGGACAGAAGGAACACTGTCTGGGTAAAGGGGGCCTTGAGAGGCAAGGAAGTCCTCCTCTTCCTGCCTCTGTTCTGCCTCAAGTGCCCTGTCCATTATTCCACGCAGCGTGTGCTCCAACAGGTGGACAAGAGGTACAGTGTCACTGATGCATGCACTGTCACTGCTCACCATCCTCGTGGCCTCCTCAAATGGTGCCAGGACAGTGCATGCATCCCTGATCATGCCCCACTGGCGTGGAGAAAAAAAACCAAGCTCCCCTGACCCTGTCCTGGTGCCGTAGTCGCACAGGTACTCATTGATGGCCCTCTGCTGCGTGTGCAGCCGCTGCAGCATGGCCAACGTTGAGTTCCACCTGGTGGGCATGTCACATATAAGGCGGTTCTTGGGCAGGTTCAACTCCTTTTGCAGCTCAGCCAGGCGAGCACTGGCATTAT
The DNA here is from genome assembly GCA_029206835.1 of Rana muscosa. Taxonomy (NCBI): domain Eukaryota; kingdom Metazoa; phylum Chordata; class Amphibia; order Anura; family Ranidae; genus Rana; species Rana muscosa. The sequence continues at coordinate 408,833,241 of CM055117.1, forward strand.
AAGATCTGCGGAAATGCACACAGACTTTCCTGGCCTGCCTCAGGACATCCTGTAAGCCCGGGTACCTGCCCAAGAAGCGCTGCACCACCAGGTTAAGGACGTGAGCCACACAGGGCACATGGGTCAGTTGTCCCTGTCGGAGGGCGGAGAGGAGGTTGGTGCCATTGTCGCAAACCACCATTCCTGGCTTAAGCTGGCGTGGCGTCAACCACCTCTCGGCCTGGCCCTGCAGAGCAGACAGGACCTCTGCCCCAGTGTGGCTTCTGTCCCCCAAACACACCAGCGCAAGCACGGCATGGCATCTTTTTGCCTGCGTACTTGCGTAGCCCCGTGAACGGCTACGGAGCACCGCTGGTTCATAGGACAAACCACAGGAAGAGGCCATGGAGGAAGAAGAAGAGGAGGGGGTGGAGGAGAGAGGTGTGTCACAACCAGTAGTAGCATTTTGGAGGCGTGGCGGTGGGACAACCTCCAACACTACTGCACCTTGTCCTGAATCCTTCCCAGCTGCCAAAAGAGTGACCCAATGGGCCGTGAAAGAAAGGTAACGTCCCTGTCCATGCCTGCTGGACCATGAGTCAGCGGTAATATGCACCTTACCGCTGACCGCCCTGTCCAGCGAGGCCAAGACATTGCCTTCCACATGCCGGTAGAGAGCCGGAATAGCCTTCCGTGAGAAAAAGTGGCGTTTGGGAACCTGCCACTGAGGAACCGCACATTGCACAAACTCACGGAAGGGGGCCGAGTCTACCAACTGAAAAGGCAGCAGTTGAAGCGCTAGCAATTTAGCCAAGCTAGCATTCAACCGCTGGGCATGTGGATGGCTGGGAGTGAACTTCTTTCGACGGTCCAGCAGCTGGGGCAGGGAAATTTGCCTGCTAGAATCGGACGTCGGTGTACTGCTAGCAGAGTGGGCGCAAGTACTTGGCTGTGACACACCTAATTCTACACCTTCATTCCTCTCAGTGCATGTTTCAGAGAGGACTGAAGTTATAGTGGGGTTGGAGATCCCAGCTGATGCGGTGCAAGGAGAGGTCCGCTTTGTTCTTTGGTGTGGGTCTTTGAGGTAGGCTTGCCAACGAGCTGCATGGCAGGTCAACATATGTCTGGTCAGGCATGTGGTACCCAAGCGGCTGATGTTTTGGCCACGCGATATACGCTTGAGACATATGTTGCAAACAGCAGCTGTGCGATCTGATGCACTAGCCTCAAAAAAGGCCCACACCAAAGAACTTTTTGAATGACGGGCAGAGGCAGCGCCCTGCACAGGCGGAGCTCTGCGGTGTGATTCCGTCGGTGTACTGCCCTTACGCTGGCCACCAAAGGGCATCCTGCCTCGTTGGAGATGTGCCTCCTCCTCATCCTCCTCCTCCTCCTCTCTCCTATTAGGCACCCACGTGGAGTCAGTGACCTCATCATCCCCTCCCTCCTCATCACTGGAGCCAATCTGGCAGTATGCTGCAGCTGCTGGAACATGACTGCCAGATTGGTGTCCTTCTTGAGCATCCCCTCTGTCTGCTCTCACGCTACTGCCTTCCTCTAGCTGGGTTTCATCATCAGACCCTTCGAAACGCTGGGCATCCTCCTGGAGCATGTACCCAACACTGTGCTGAAACAGTTCGGGGGACTCCTCAGGAGGAGGACATGGTGGGTCTAGGGAAGGAGTGACTGATGATTTGTCTGACATTGATACCAGGGAAGACGACGCTTTGGCAGCTGCTTTTCCAGTACCCTGAGCCTGGGTGAGAGAGGATGAGGAGGAGGAGGAGGGCTTGGTCATCCACTCTACCAAGTCTTCGGCATGATGTGGCTCAACATGTCCAGCTGCCGAAAAGAAGGACAAGCGTGTCCCATGGCCATGTGCTGATGACAATGCACCGCGTCCACGACCAGCACTGTTGCCCCCAGACACAGAGCCTGCTTGCCCTCTTTTATTGCCTCCTGACTGTCTGCCTCTCCTTGTTGGCCTTCCAGACATTCTAATAGATGGCCTGCAGGGAGATGGGAAAAAAGCAATAAGGGCTACCTTCAGGTGTCCTTCTCTGTCCCTTGAAACAAGGACTTTCACAGTGAAAGAAACTGACACTCTCCCTACCTACAGTTTTGTGTCCCTAGAAAAAATATTTTTTTTAAGCACAATATAGCACAAGGACAATTCACTCACTGTCCTTACAGGTCCCTGGAAACAAGGACTTGCAGAGTGAAAGAAAAAAAACACTCTCCCTACCTACAGTTTTCTGTCCCTAGAAAAAATATTTTTTTTAAGCACAATATAGCACAAGGACAATTCACTCACTGTCCTTACAGGTCCCTGGAAACAAGGACTTGCAGAGTGAAAGAAAAAAAACACTCTTCCTACCTACAGTTTTCTGTCCCTAGAAAAAATGTTTTTTTTAATCACAATATAGCACAAGGACAATTCACTCACTGTCCTTCCAGGTCCCTGGAAACAAGGACTTGCAGAGTGAAATAAACTGACACTCTCCCTACCTACAGTTTTCTGTCCCTAGAATAAATGTTTTTTTTAAGCACAATATAGCACAAGGAGAATTCACTCACTGTCCTTCCAGGTCCCTGGAAACAAGGACTTGCAGAGTGAAAGAAAAAAAACACTCTCCCTACCTACAGTTTTCTGTCCCTAGAAAAAATGTTTTTTTTAATCACAATATAGCACAAGGACAATTCACTCACTGTCCTTCCAGGTCCCTGGAAACAAGGACTTGCAGAGTGAAATAAACTGACACTCTCCCTACCTACAGTTTTCTGTCCCTAGAATAAATGTTTTTTTTAAGCACAATATAGCACAAGGACAATTCACTCACTGTCCTTACAGGTCCCTGGAAACAAGGACTTGCAGAGTGAAAGAAACTGACACTCTCCCTACCTACAGTTTTCTGTCCCTAGAATAAATGTTTTTTTTAAGCACAATATAGCACAAGGACAATTCACTCACTGTCCTTACAGGTCCCTGGAAACAAGGACTTGCAGAGTGAAAGAAAAAAAACACTCTCCCTACCTACAGTTTTCTGTCCCTAGAAAAAATGTTTTTTTTAATCACAATATAGCACAAGGACAATTCACTCACTGTCCTTACAGGTCCCTGGAAACAAGGACTTGCAGAGTGAAATAAACTGACACTCTCCCTACCTACAGTTTTCTGTCCCTAGAATAAATGTTTTTTTTAAGCACAATATAGCACAAGGAGAATTCACTCACTGTCCTTCCAGGTCCCTGGAAACAAGGACTTGCAGAGTGAAATAAACTGACACTCTCCCTACCTACAGTTTTCTGTCCCTAGAATAAATGTTTTTTTTAAGCACAATATAGCACAAGGACAATTCACTCACTGTCCTTACAGGTCCCTGGAAACAAGGACTTGCAGAGTGAAAGAAAAAAAACACTCTCCCTACCTACAGTTTTCTGTCCCTAGAAAAAATGTTTTTTTTAATCACAATATAGCACAAGGACAATTCACTCACTGTCCTTACAGGTCCCTGGAAACAAGGACTTGCAGAGTGAAATAAACTGACACTCTCCCTACCTACAGTTTTCTGTCCCTAGAATAAATGTTTTTTTTAAGCACAATATAGCACAAGGAGAATTCACTCACTGTCCTTCCAGGTCCCTGGAAACAAGGACTTGCAGAGTGAAATAAACTGACACTCTCCCTACCTACAGTTTTCTGTCCCTAGAATAAATGTTTTTTTTAAGCACAATATAGCACAAGGAGAATTCACTCACTGTCCTTCCAGGTCCCTGGAAACAAGGACTTGCAGAGTGAAAGAAAAAAAACACTCTCCCTACCTACAGTTTTCTGTCCCTAGAAAAAATGTTTTTTTTAATCACAATATAGCACAAGGACAATTCACTCACTGTCCTTCCAGGTCCCTGGAAACAAGGACTTGCAGAGTGAAATAAACTGACACTCTCCCTACCTACAGTTTTCTGTCCCTAGAATAAATGTTTTTTTTAAGCACAATATAGCACAAGGACAATTCACTCACTGTCCTTCCAGGTCCCTGGAAACAAGGACTTGCAGAGTGAAATAAACTGACACTCTCCCTACCTACAGTTTTCTGTCCCTAGAATAAATGTTTTTTTTAAGCACAATATAGCACAAGGAGAATTCACTCACTGTCCTTCCAGGTCCCTGGAAACAAGGACTTGCAGAGTGAAATAAACTGACACTCTCCCTACCTACAGTTTTCTGTCCCTAGAATAAATGTTTTTTTTAAGCACAATATAGCACAAGGACAATTCACTCACTGTCCTTAGAGGTCCCTGGAAACAAGGACTTGCAGAGTGAAAGAAAATAAACACTCTCCCTACCTACAGTTTTCTGTCCCTAGAAAAAATGTTTTTTTTTAAGCACAATATAGCACAAGGACAATTCACTCACTGTCCTTACAGGTCCCTGGAAACAAGGACTTGCAGAGTGAAAGAAAAAAAACACTCTCCCTACCTACAGTTTTCTGTCCCTAGAAAAAATGTTTTTTTTAATCACAATATAGCACAAGGACAATTCACTCACTGTCCTTCCAGGTCCCTGGAAACAAGGACTTGCAGAGTGAAAGAAACTGACACTGTCCCTACCTACAGTTTTCTGTCCCTAGAATAAATGTTTTTTTTAAGCACACTATAGCACAAGGACAATTCACTCACTGTCCTTACAGGTCCCTGGAAACAAGGACTTGCAGAGTGAAAGAAAAAAAACACTCTCCCTACCTACAGTTTTCTGTCCCTAGAAAAAATGTTTTTTTTAATCACAATATAGCACAAGGACAATTCACTCACTGTCCTTACAGGTCCCTGGAAACAAGGACTTGCAGAGTGAAATAAACTGACACTCTCCCTACCTACAGTTTTCTGTCCCTAGAATAAATGTTTTTTTTAAGCACAATATAGCACAAGGACAATTCACTCACTGTCCTTACAGGTCCCTGGAAACAAGGACTTGCAGAGTGAAAGAAAAAAAACACTCTCCCTACCTACAGTTTTCTGTCCCTAGAAAAAATGTTTTTTTTAATCACAATATAGCACAAGGACAATTCACTCACTGTCCTTACAGGTCCCTGGAAACAAGGACTTGCAGAGTGAAATAAACTGACACTCTCCCTACCTACAGTTTTCTGTCCCTAGAATAAATGTTTTTTTTAAGCACAATATAGCACAAGGAGAATTCACTCACTGTCCTTCCAGGTCCCTGGAAACAAGGACTTGCAGAGTGAAAGAAACTGACACTGTCCCTACCTACAGTTTTCTGTCCCTAGAATAAATGTTTTTTTTAAGCACACTATAGCACAAGGACAATTCACTCACTGTCCTTACAGGTCCCTGGAAACAAGGACTTGCAGAGTGAAAGAAAAAAAACACTCTCCCTACCTACAGTTTTCTGTCCCTAGAAAAAATGTTTTTTTTAATCACAATATAGCACAAGGACAATTCACTCACTGTCCTTCCAGGTCCCTGGAAACAAGGACTTGCAGAGTGAAAGAAACTGACACTGTCCCTACCTACAGTTTTCTGTCCCTAGAATAAATGTTTTTTTTAAGCACACTATAGCACAAGGACAATTCACTCACTGTCCTTACAGGTCCCTGGAAACAAGGACTTGCAGAGTGAAAGAAAAAAAACACTCTCCCTACCTACAGTTTTCTGTCCCTAGAAAAAATGTTTTTTTTAATCACAATATAGCACAAGGACAATTCACTCACTGTCCTTACAGGTCCCTGGAAACAAGGACTTGCAGAGTGAAATAAACTGACACTCTCCCTACCTACAGTTTTCTGTCCCTAGAATAAATGTTTTTTTTAAGCACAATATAGCACAAGGAGAATTCACTCACTGTCCTTCCAGGTCCCTGGAAACAAGGACTTGCAGAGTGAAATAAACTGACACTCTCCCTACCTACAGTTTTCTGTCCCTAGAATAAATGTTTTTTTTAAGCACAATATAGCACAAGGACAATTCACTCACTGTCCTTAGAGGTCCCTGGAAACAAGGACTTGCAGAGTGAAAGAAAATAAACACTCTCCCTACCTACAGTTTTCTGTCCCTAGAAAAAATGTTTTTTTTTAAGCACAATATAGCACAAGGACAATTCACTCACTGTCCTTCCAGGTCCCTGGAAACAAGGACTTGCAGAGTGAAAGAAACTGACACTGTCCCTACCTACAGTTTTCTGTCCCTAGAATAAATGTTTTTTTTAAGCACACTATAGCACAAGGACAATTCACTCACTGTCCTTACAGGTCCCTGGAAACAAGGACTTGCAGAGTGAAAGAAAAAAAACACTCTCCCTACCTACAGTTTTCTGTCCCTAGAAAAAATGTTTTTTTTAATCACAATATAGCACAAGGACAATTCACTCACTGTCCTTACAGGTCCCTGGAAACAAGGACTTGCAGAGTGAAATAAACTGACACTCTCCCTACCTACAGTTTTCTGTCCCTAGAATAAATGTTTTTTTTAAGCACAATATAGCACAAGGACAATTCACTCACTGTCCTTACAGGTCCCTGGAAACAAGGACTTGCAGAGTGAAAGAAAAAAAACACTCTCCCTACCTACAGTTTTCTGTCCCTAGAAAAAATGTTTTTTTTAATCACAATATAGCACAAGGACAATTCACTCACTGTCCTTACAGGTCCCTGGAAACAAGGACTTGCAGAGTGAAATAAACTGACACTCTCCCTACCTACAGTTTTCTGTCCCTAGAATAAATGTTTTTTTTAAGCACAATATAGCACAAGGAGAATTCACTCACTGTCCTTCCAGGTCCCTGGAAACAAGGACTTGCAGAGTGAAAGAAACTGACACTGTCCCTACCTACAGTTTTCTGTCCCTAGAATAAATGTTTTTTTTAAGCACACTATAGCACAAGGACAATTCACTCACTGTCCTTACAGGTCCCTGGAAACAAGGACTTGCAGAGTGAAAGAAAAAAAACACTCTCCCTACCTACAGTTTTCTGTCCCTAGAAAAAATGTTTTTTTTAATCACAATATAGCACAAGGACAATTCACTCACTGTCCTTCCAGGTCCCTGGAAACAAGGACTTGCAGAGTGAAAGAAACTGACACTGTCCCTACCTACAGTTTTCTGTCCCTAGAATAAATGTTTTTTTTAAGCACACTATAGCACAAGGACAATTCACTCACTGTCCTTACAGGTCCCTGGAAACAAGGACTTGCAGAGTGAAAGAAAAAAAACACTCTCCCTACCTACAGTTTTCTGTCCCTAGAAAAAATGTTTTTTTTAATCACAATATAGCACAAGGACAATTCACTCACTGTCCTTACAGGTCCCTGGAAACAAGGACTTGCAGAGTGAAAGAAAAAAAACACTCTCCCTACCTACAGTTTTCTGTCCCTAGAATAAATGTTTTTTTTAAGCACAATATAGCACAAGGACAATTCACTCACTGTCCTTACAGGTCCCTGGAAACAAGGACTTGCAGAGTGAAATAAACTGACACTCTCCCTACCTACAGTTTTCTGTCCCTAGAATAAATGTTTTTTTTAAGCACAATATAGCACAAGGAGAATTCACTCACTGTCCTTCCAGGTCCCTGGAAACAAGGACTTGCAGAGTGAAATAAACTGACACTCTCCCTACCTACAGTTTTCTGTCCCTAGAATAAATGTTTTTTTTAAGCACACTATAGCACAAGGACAATTCACTCACTGTCCTAACAGGTCCCTGGAAACAAGGACTTGCAGAGTGAAAGAAAAAAAACACTCTCCCTACCTACAGTTTTCTGTCCCTAGAAAAAATGTTTTTTTTAATCACAATATAGCACAAGGACAATTCACTCACTGTCCTTACAGGTCCCTGGAAACAAGGACTTGCAGAGTGAAATAAACTGACACTCTCCCTACCTACAGTTTTCTGTCCCTAGAATAAATGTTTTTTTTAAGCACAATATAGCACAAGGACAATTCACTCACTGTCCTTACAGGTCCCTGGAAACAAGGACTTGCAGAGTGAAAGAAAAAAAACACTCTCCCTACCTACAGTTTTCTGTCCCTAGAAAAAATGTTTTTTTTTAATCACAATATAGCACAAGGACAATTCACTCACTGTCCTTACAGGTCCCTGGAAACAAGGACTTGCAGAGTGAAATAAACTGACACTCTCCCTACCTACAGTTTTCTGTCCCTAGAATAAATGTTTTTTTTAAGCACAATATAGCACAAGGAGAATTCACTCACTGTCCTTCCAGGTCCCTGGAAACAAGGACTTGCAGAGTGAAATAAACTGACACTCTCCCTACCTACAGTTTTCTGTCCCTAGAATAAATGTTTTTTTTAAGCACAATATAGCACAAGGACAATTCACTCACTGTCCTTACAGGTCCCTGGAAACAAGGACTTGCAGAGTGAAAGAAAAAAAACACTCTCCCTACCTACAGTTTTCTGTCCCTAGAAAATTTTTTTTTTTTAATCACAATATAGCACAAGGACAATTCACTCACTGTCCTTACAGGTCCCTGGAAACAAGGACTTGCAGAGTGAAATAAACTGACACTCTCCCTACCTACAGTTTTCTGTCCCTAGAATAAATGTTTTTTTTAAGCACAATATAGCACAAGGAGAATTCACTCACTGTCCTTCCAGGTCCCTGGAAACAAGGACTTGCAGAGTGAAAGAAAAAAAACACTCTCCCTACCTACAGTTTTCTGTCCCTAGAAAATTTTTTTTTTTTAATCACAATATAGCACAAGGACAATTCACTCACTGTCCTTACAGGTCCCTGGAAACAAGGACTTGCAGAGTGAAATAAACTGACACTCTCCCTACCTACAGTTTTCTGTCCCTAGAATAAATGTTTTTTTTAAGCACAATATAGCACAAGGAGAATTTACTCACTGTCCTTCCAGGTCCCTGGAAACAAGGACTTGCAGAGTGAAAGAAAAAAAACACTCTCCCTACCTACAGTTTTCTGTCCCTAGAAAAAATGTTTTTTTTTAATCACAATATAGCACAAGGACAATTCACTCACTGTCCTTCCAGGTCCCTGGAAACAAGGACTTGCAGAGTGAAATAAACTGACACTCTCCCTACCTACAGTTTTCTGTCCCTAGAATAAATGTTTTTTTTAAGCACAATATAGCACAAGGACAATTCACTCACTGTCCTTCCAGGTCCCTGGAAACAAGGACTTGCAGAGTGAAATAAACTGACACTCTCCCTACCTACAGTTTTCTGTCCCTAGAATAAATGTTTTTTTTAAGCACAATATAGCACAAGGACAATTCACTCACTGTCCTTAGAGGTCCCTGGAAACAAGGACTTGCAGAGTGAAAGAAAATAAACACTCTCCCTACCTACAGTTTTCTGTCCCTAGAAAAAATGTTTTTTTTTAAGCACAATATAGCACAAGGACAATTCACTCACTGTCCTTCCAGGTCCCTGGAAACAAGGACTTGCAGAGTGAAAGAAACTGACACTGTCCCTACCTACAGTTTTCTGTCCCTAGAATAAATGTTTTTTTTAAGCACAATATAGCACAAGGACAATTCACTCACTGTCCTTAGAGGTCCCTGGAAACAAGGACTTGCAGAGTGAAAGAAAATAAACACTCTCCCTACCTACAGTTTTCTGTCCCTAGAAAAAATGTTTTTTTTTAAGCACAATATAGCACAAGGACAATTCACTCACTGTCCTTCCAGGTCCCTGGAAACAAGGACTTGCAGAGTGAAAGAAACTGACACTGTCCCTACCTACAGTTTTCTGTCCCTAGAATAAATGTTTTTTTTAAGCACAATATAGCACAAGGACAATTCACTCACTGTCCTTAGAGGTCCCTGGAAACAAGGACTTGCAGAGTGAAAGAAAATAAACACTCTCCCTACCTACAGTTTTCTGTCCCTAGAAAAAATGTTTTTTTTAAGCACAATATAGCACAAGGACAATTCACTCACTGTCCTTCCAGGTCCCTGGAAACAAGGACTTGCAGAGTGAAAGAAAAAAAACACTCTCCCTACCTACAGTTTTCTGTCCCTAGAAAAAATGTTTTTTTTAATCACAATATAGCACAAGGACAATTCACTCACTGTCCTTACAGGTCCCTGGAAACAAGGACTTGCAGAGTGAAAGAAACTGACACTCTCCCTACCTACAGTTTTCTGTCCCTAGAATAAATGTTTTTTTAAGCACAATATAGCACAAGGACAATTCACTCACTGTCCTTCCAGGTCCCTGGAAACAAGGACTTGCAGAGTGAAAGAAACTGACACTGTCCCTACCTACAGTTTTCTGTCCCTAGAATAAATGTTTTTTTTAAGCACACTATAGCACAAGCACAAAACACACTGACACTCTCCCTACCTATCCTTCTCTTTCCCTAAACTAAAGGAATCCAGGTTAAGCAAGAAAGAAATAACAGTCACTGTCCCTGCCTATGCTGCTCTATCCCTGCTCCGGAACACACTACACTAGGCCGCCGTGCTGGCGGCCTTTTATAGTGTGGGGCGTGTACTAAACACCCTCAGCAATAATTGGCCACAGGCATCCTGCCTGTGGCCAATCATTGCTCTCCTCGCTGCCGGCGCTGTGATTGGCCAAGCATGCGGGGTCACAGTGCATGCTTGGCCAATCACAGCGCCTGGATGACACTGCGATGGCGTAGTGAATTGTGGGCCGTTCGCGTCACTCGAATTTGGCGCGAACGGCCCAAATCGTTCGATCTTCGTCGAACGATCGAACAGCCGATGTTCGAGTCGAACGTATGTTCGACTCGAACACGAAGCTCATCCCTAGTGCCAAATAATGAGTTATGAGCATCTTACCATTTTTCTGTACTGAGAAAGCTTGGGTACCCTGGTTAAAGCTGATGTGATTGCCCCTATGGAACACACTAGAAAGATTGACCTAGTATGTGTTCATGTGAGTATCCTACAGCAAACATGAATTTTGGAATGGACTGGGTACTGCAGCATCATCTGGTTTGAGATGTATCACACTTTTTGCATTCTGCAATCATTTGAGGGGATTTCCCAGAATTTTTGGAACTTTGGAACTGTCCAGACTTGGTCACAGTATCTGAATCAGGGGATGAGCCAGAATCCTTGGTCTGCACAGAAAATTTGGGCTTGGTAGACTCCTCTTAGTGACCCCCAGTTTTACCTTTTTCTGTTTTGTCTGGAGTACTGAGGTAGTTACTACAGCCTATGAAAATGGGTAGCCCACTGCTGACACTGAGGTTACACTGGAGTTTGCTTATCTAAATACGCGAAGGGAAAACTTTGGTACTTTGAAAAGTCCCTCCCCCTGCCAGGAACAATTTTTGTTATGGTCAATGTTGTATCTGTCAAACCAGGAGACAGGTTGTGTTTCCTTTCCTTGGTAGCAATGAGAATATCAACCATACAGTGAGGGAAAAAAGTATTTGATCCCCTGCTGATCTTGTATGTTTGCCCACTAACAGAAATAATCAGTCTATAATTTTAATGGTATGTTTATTTTAACAGCGAACGACAGAATAACAACAACAAAAAAATCCAGAAAAACGCATTTAAAAAAAGTTATTAATTGATTTGCATTTTCATGAGTGAAATAAGTATTTGACCCTTTCGCAAAACATTACATAGTACTTGGTGGCAAAACCCTTGTTGGCAATCACAGAGGTCAGACATTTCTTGTAGTTGGCCAGCAGGTTTGCACACATCTCAGAAGGCATTTTGTCCCACTTCTCTTTGCAGATCCTCTCCAAGTCATTAAGGTTTTGAGGCTGATGTTTGGTAACTCAAACTCTCAGCTCCCTCCACATATTTTCTATGGAGTTAAGAACTGAGGACTGGCTAGGCCACTCCTGGACCTTAATGTGCTTCTTCCTGAGCCACTCCTTTGTTGCTTTGGCCGTGTGTTTTTTTGGTCATTGTCATGCTGAAATACCCATCCACCGCCCCTTTGATGCAGTGAAGTTGTCCTGTCCCCTTAGCAAAAAAACACCCCCAAAGCATAATGTTTCCACCTCCACGTTTGACGGTGGGGATGGTGTTCTTGGGGTCATAGGCAGCATTCCTCCTCCTCCAAACACGGCGAGTTGAGTTGATGCCAAAGAGCTCAAATTTAGTCCCATCTGACCACAACACTTTCACCCAGTTCTCCTCAGAATCATTCAGATTTTCATTAGCAAACTGCAGACAGACCTGTACATGTGCTTTCTTGAGCAGTTTCTTCCATTTGCGAATAAGCGCACCAACTGTTGTCACCCTCTCACCAAGCTGCTTGGCAATGGCTTTGTAGCCCATTTCAGCCTTGTCCCTGACATCCTTGGACAGCTTTTTTGGTCATGGCCATGGTGGAGAGATTGGAATCTGATTGATTCATTGCTTCTGTGGACAGGTGTCTTTTATACAGATAACGAGCTGAGATTAGGAGCACTCCCTTTAAGAGAGTGCTCCTAATCTCAGTTCATTGCCTGTACAGAAGAAACCTGGGAGCCAGAAATCTTGCTGATTGATAGGGGATGAAATACTTATTTCAATCATTAAAATGCAAATAAATGTATAACTTTTTTGAAATGGATTTTTCTGATTATTTTTGTGTTATTCTGTCTCTCACTGTTAAAATAAAACTACCATTAAAGTTATGGACTGATCATTTCTTTGTCAGTGGGCAAACATACAAAATCAGCAGGGGATCAAATACTTTTTTCCCCTCACTGTATACTGTAAGAGAATGAAGAAATATTGAGCATATCCTAGTGGCTATAGGAGGAGACACCCCCCCTCTCTGTCTTCCATGGCTTGCTCCGACTTGCTGGCTGGTTAAGCATCCGCAAAAAGCTGAGATCAGCTTTGATCGGTTCTCCGCTATGGTAACCTGGAAGTGATTGACCTGTCATCACTTCTGGATTACCCCAATGTCAATAGCGCCATTTAAAAATACAAAATGGAAAGTATTCAAATACACCAACCTTGGTGTTATAAATGCTTTTAAGGGTAGAGAATGGAATTGGGGTCTTCTAGACCCAAGATCTCTCCAAAAAGAGTACCTGTCACATGCCTATTGCTGTCCCAAGGATGTTTACATTTCCTGTGACAGCACTAAGAATGATAAAAAAATTTTTTTTTTTTTTTTTTAATATAATTAAAGTGCCCCTGTCCCCCATGCTCATGGCAAAGGCATATCACTGCGACTCTCAGATCATGTGCAGTAATTCTAGCACTAGACATCCTCTGTACAGCTAAAGCAGTAACCTGTACAGGCTTTTAAAGCATCGCCTATGGATAGTAAAATTTACTTTGCTTGTCGTCGTTGCACGGGCGTGCGCAATTTTAAACTGTGACATGTTTAGTATCTATTTACCCAGTGTAACATCATCTTTTATCTTACAAAAAAATTGGGTTATGTATTCAGTTTTTTTGCATTAAAATTTAAAAAAGTGTAATTTTTCCCACCAAATTGTGCTCAAAGAAACGCTGCGCAAATACCATGTGGCATAAAAAATTGCAAAATCCAGGAATTTATTTTCTAGGGCCTCTGTTTTAAAAAAAATATATAATGTTTAGGGGTTCTAAGTAATTTTCTAGCAAAAAAAATATTGATTGTTACACAAAAAGTGCCAGAAAAAGCCTGGTCTGGAAGTGGGTTAATTATGTCTGTGTGCAAAAGACATAAAAAGCAGAGCTCCACTTGCTGGCTGGACATGAAAAACAAAATATACACTGAGCAAAATTATAAAACGCAACACTTTTGTGTTTGCCCCTATTTACCATGAGCTGAACTCAAAGCTTTATGACTATGTACACAAAAGGCCTATTTCTTTAATATTGTTCACAAATCTGTCTAAATCTGTGTTAGTGAGCATTTCTCCTTTGCCGAGATAATCCATCCACTTTACAGGTGTGGCATATTCAAGATGGTGATTAGACAGCATGATTATTGCACAGGTGTGCCTTAGGCTGGCCACAATAAAAGGCCACTCTAAAGAAAAGTTGTAGATCTTTGAGTTCAGCTCATGATAAATAGGGGCAAACATCAAAGTATTGCGTTTATAATTTTTCTCAGTGTAGATATAGAACGACCTGAACGACCACAACATACAATGTAATACGAACGTAAAATCACACACATAGGATGAACTTGTGTCTTTTTTCAACCTCGCCTACTATGTAACTATGTAATATTTCATATTTACCTGGCTATAAAAAATTTTTTTTAGCTTTTTGTCCTGAGCTTGTAAAAAAAAACATGACATTTTCCTAATGTTTTCTCTTTATTTCTTACAATTTCTGCAACCTTAAAAAACAGCTTTCTCTCTTTTCCATTAGGAAATCAACCAAATGACATCCAATATACCTGTCATTTATGACCACATAGAGATTTTTAATAATTTAACGGCAGGATCCAGATCACTGGAGGCAACATAGCTGACAACTTTGCCATGTGGTGATATAATTAATGGTATTGCTATCTGTAATTAGGAGCATACTGGAGTAGTTAAAACCATAAACAAACAAACTAGATGATTTTGGCAGTTGGCACCACTGCTTCTCAAAATAATTGATGTATATTCTAGAAACTTAGCTGTAATATGAAATGGAATAAATGCATGCATGCATGTAGAATACATTAAAAAATCTAAGCTTATTGGGCAATCATGTGTCAATTTGAAATTGCATCTATATATAATACCATAATGATTTTAAATATTTTATCAGTTATTACTTTTGTGCTACAGCTAAATAGATTTTGAAAGCTCAGTATATTTTACCAATATGAACCTTTTTTTCCCAATGTGTGAAATGTTTTTCAAAAAAGTGTGTTTTATCTACAGACTTTAGTGTTAAACATTTGGTGAATAACCCTTTTAATACCAATTTTCTGAGACATAGGGGAAAAACTGTTGGCACGTCTAAATCCATTATGTTGTACTGCAAAATCAACTAAACAGTGAGGAATACATCACTGTATTAACAATAGTACATGCAGTTTGACAAAAGTTCATATCCAAGCAGAAGGTTGACATTACTAGAAAATATAAGGATGAGTGGTGTAATCAACGAGAAAGTGATTTAGCTGAAATTACTGATTTTCCTTTTAGGCAGTACAACATGGCAAAACTTATGGGTTATGGAAGCTTGGTTAGATAGTGACAGGCCATCAGGGATTGACATTTTAGTATTGGATGATCTCTGTCCAATCATTTGCTTTCAGCAGGACTCATATCTAAGTGCAGTGTTTACCAAAGACAATAAACAATTTCAGAAAACATTTGATATCCTATAGTGCATTAGCATAGTATTTGAATGGCAATTGGCAGTGTTCATTGATAAAGTCATGGCTGACTTATTGGTGACTTTAAACGCCACATACTTGCTACTGAAAGATGTATTGAGAACTAATGGGTACGAGACATGGTCTTAACCTCCCTGGCGGTATTCCCGAGTGTGGCTCGGGGTGAGATTTCTGTACCTAAAGCGGTAACCCCGAGCCACACTCCGGGTTGCCTCGCTGGATCCTGGAAGAGGTGACTTACCTTGTCTCTGGGATCCCGCGATGTATTCCCGCAGTGTACAGCGGCCGGATCTTCCGCCCGATGCACTGTGTGTTCCCCTGATTCCCTTCCCTGCGAGCGTCGCGACGCAGTGGGGCGGAACCGGCGGCAACTACAAATGTAAAAGCACAAACACACTGATACAATGTAATCCTATTGGATTACAATAAAAAATAAAATAAATTGACTTTTGATTGCCCCCCAGTGCTTTCTCCAGTGCCCTTGCCTGCAGTTTTACTGTACTTAGTACCTGGAAACTGCACAGCGACCATGGCATCCAAAAAACGCGCCTCCACCTCAAAGTCGCTATATGACATGCTGGAAGTCAGCGACAGCGACTCAGAATGGGTTGCAGAGGAGTTGAGCGACAGCGACAGCGATTCGTGGGGAAGCTCTTCATCGGATGCAGAAAGTGATTTTAGCGATGATCCTGCGACTGTGCCCAGCGACGTGTGGACCTGGTGCTCAATTGACTGCGGTACGGAGCACGCAGCGCCCCCAAGATTTCCATTTACAGGAGCACCTGGGATTAAAGTGGAAGTTGAGGACAATAACCCCTTGGCATACCTCGAGCTCTTTCTGACGGATGAAGTTATTTCCAAAATTGTTTTGGAGACGAATCGCTATCAGGAGCAACAAGCTGCTACCCATCATCACTTTTCAAGGACCAGAAAATGGGAACCAGTAACCAGAGATGACATCTGGAACTTTTTGGGCCTCATAATTCTACAGGGAGTGGTGGGGAAACCCCTGCAGAAGTGGTATTGGACCACCAACAAATTGTTGGCCACGCCTTTTTTTGGCACAGTTATTTTCGATTATAAATTTTCTCTTATCATGAAGTATTTGCATTTTGCAAATAATGATGACTTTGATGAGAGTTCTCATCCAGCTCCTAAGCTGAAAAAAATTTGGGAAATTTACCAACTTATTCTCACGAATTTCCAGCAGGCCTATGTACCGGAGAGAGATATAAGTATCAACGAAAGTCTGATGGCGTACAAAGGTAGAATTAGCTGGATACAGTTCATAGCATCAAAGCAAGCTCGTTTTGGCATGAAGTCATTCATGCTGTGTGAATCCAGCTCTGGCTACATCTGGAATTCGGTCCTGTACACCGGGAAAGGGACCAAATTCAGCGATCGATTCAGATTTTTTGGAATGGCAACCGCTTCGGTTCTCTCCTTGATTGAGCCATTGCTGAATCAGGGCTACTGTGTCACCACAGACAATTTTTACACGTCCCCAGAACTCTTTGAGTTCCTTATCTTGAACTAAACGGACGCCTATGGGACCGTTAGGCCTAACCGGTGTGACATGCCGCCAACCTTTGCCCAAAAAAAGCTTGGGGCAGGAGAAATAGTTGCCTGGCAGAAAGGCAAAATGATGGCACTGAAATGGCAGGACAAAAAAAAGTGTGCCTTCTGAGTACCATCCACAACACTTCTCCTGCAATGGTACATACCAAAGGTGGAAAAGAGGTCATGAAGCCACAGGTCGTGTTGGATTACAACAACACCATGGGAGGCGTGGACAGGGCTGACCAGGCCATGACCTTTTATCCTGCGATGAGAAAGCAATAGAAGAAATATTATAAAAAAATATTCAGGCATCTTCTGGAACAGTGCCTGTGGAATGCTTTCATTCTTCTGAAAAAAAAATAGTGACAGGCCTATGATCCATGCGGACTTTGTGTGGAAGGTTGCCGAACTAATTTTTCTAAAGCACCAGACGCCAACGACTGTAAGCAGATCTGGACGTCGGGCTGCTGGCGTTGTGAACCTGGAACGCCTGACTGGTCGTCACTTTATGGACCACATTCCACCTACTGAAAGGAAGTCAGCACCCACAAGGATGTGTGTGGTTTGCTGCTCCAAGCGTGACGACACCGGAAGGAAAATCCGTAAAGAAACGCGGTTCTATTGTCCCGATTGCGATGTAGGACTTTGTGCTGTACCTTGTTTTAAAAATTTTCATACCCGAGACGTATACTGAATCAATATGACTTCTAATATTGCACCCTTGTTTGAGCCAAAAAAAAATCAGTGTTTTTGATTATATTATTTACTAAAATTTATTGAATAAAAAGTATTATTATTATTAAATTATTATTTGTTATTATTTATTATATTATAATTTATGATTTTGTGTTTCAAACTTTATCATACCCGAGATGTCTACTAGACTCTGGTTTGGACAGATTTAGGTGAGATATTACTAAGAATTACAGGCCTACAATGTAAAACGCCAAATTTCCATGCAAAATAATGGTACCGCTTTCAGCACCTAAAATCTTCCAGAATCATACCGCCAGGGAGGTTAAGCGGTTGTAGACAAGGTCGTAAGCGGTTGTAGTCATGTAGTATAGCATTATGACTGCCAGATAAATATGTTAGTAAACTGGTGCACCTTCTTGTCATACCATTAATGAATACAACTGGAAACAAGCAACCTGATTTGTCCCCAGGGTAACACAAACAAGGTGTTATTGATAGAGCCATTAGTTCAAACTGCAGGCTCAAAATAAGGACTGGTTAACCAAGAAAAAGACATAGAACAGCATACTTCGAAAAGTAATTCAACATCTTTTCATTTAATTTACAAACAGAATAAATGAAAAAATCTTGCAGAGGCCATATTGCTTAATTTTTAGAGCAAATGCAACGGTTTTATGTAATTTTTAGTGTAACATTTGATTCAAATTATTTTCTAATGTTGATTCAAAATCTTTTAATGTCTTGCATTACTGGGGATATAGATGAGATTAGCACAAATCTATCCATGCAAATCTATTTTGTTAGCTCCGACATTATAAATTCTAACAAAAAAAAGATCAGCCACTACCTGTTCTCTCATTGACTGCCTATGCTGGATTAAAAATAAATGAGTCCATATCTGCTAGTGCAAAGACGAGGGTTCAACTGTGTGCCTGGTTGGAATTATAGGAGATCAAATTATACCGCTATTTAGGAGATTCAGGATAAACAACTATTGCAGCCTTTAACCACTTAAGCCCCGGACCATTTTGTAGCTAAAGGACCTTTTTGTGATTCGGCACTGCGTTGCTTTAATTGACAATTGCGCGGTCGTGCGACGTGGCTCCCAAACAAAATTGGCGTCCTTTTTTTCCCACAAATAGAGCTTTCTTTTAGTGGTATTTCATCACCTGTGCGGTTTTTATTTTTTGCGCTATAAACAAAAATAAAGCGACAATTTTGAAAAAAATTCAATATTTTTTACTTTTTGCTATAATAAATATCCCCAAAAAATATATACCATTATTTTTTCCCCAGTTTAGGCCGATACGTATTCTTCTACATATTTTTGGTAAAAAAAAATTGCAATAAGCTTTTATTGATTGGTTTGCGCAAAAGTTATAGCGTCTACAAAATAGGGGACTGTTTTATGTCATTTTTATTAATATATTTTTTTTACTAGTTATGGCGGCGATCAGCGATTTTTATCGTGACTGCGACATTATGGCGGACACATCGGACACTTTTGACACCATTTTGGGACCATTGTCATTTTCACAGCGATCAGTGCTATAAAAATGCACTGGTTACTGTGAAAATGACACTGGCAGTGAAGGGGTCAACCACTAGGTGGCACTGCAGGGGGTTAAGTGTTTCCTAGGGAGTGATTGTTACTGTGAGGGGGCGTGGCTACACGTGACACGTCACTGATGACCGTTCCCGATCACGGGGAACGGTCATCAGTTACAGTGTCACTAGGCAGAATAGGGGAATACCTTGTTTACAAAGGCATTCCCCTGTTCTGCTCTTGCCGACCGCAATCGCGGGACTCCCGGGAATATTGAGTTCCTGGGACCCGCGGCCGCACTCGCGAGGCACGCAGCGGGCTCTCGCAGGGCGGCAAATTTAAAGGGACGTACCTGTACGCCCATATGCCTGCCCGTGCCATTCTGCCGACATACATCGGCGTGCGGCGGTCGGCAAGTGGTTAATGGGCCTCCAGCTGCAAAAGAGAACTATAATCATATATAACATTTCACATATCCTTGACTAAAAAGTGTGTGTGTGTGTTTGTACGATTTTTTTTTAAATCTAACCATGAACAAAAAGAACATTTAACATGCAGTCACCATCAGTGATCTTAAAAACAAGACCTAAAAAAAGAAAATAGAAAAGCGCCTCTAAATAAAACAGGTTTATTGTTAGATAAAACAAATTATATCCAACACTTACATTAGGGTAAGTTCAGGTGTACTCCAGTGTAATGGGTGTTCATGCTGGATCCAGGGTCTATGACGCTTCTCCGCGGATGCCCTGAGTCCCGGCAGTAGCAGCCGCAAGTGGCCAAAGTGCGAGCTGGTTAGTCCGTGATGAGTGATGGCAGCGGGAGATGGTGGCGATCAGTCCGAGAGAGAGCGTCTGACGTCAGTTGGATCGGGTTGACCAGGGAACCACAACGCGTTTCAGAGCATGCACGGCTCTCAAACAGAGCATGCGCGCTCCTTTCTCAAGACACTTGACTAACCAGCTCGCACTTTGGCCACTTGCGTCTGCTACTGCCGGGACTCAGGGCATCCGCGGAGAAGCGTCATAGACCCTGGATCCAGCATGAACACCCATTACACTGGAGTACACCTGAACTTACCCTAATGTAAGTGATGGATATGATTTGTTTTTTCTAACAATAAACCTGTTTTACTTAGAGCCGCTTTTCTATTTTCTTTTTTTATGTCACTTACTTGAGTCGGCTTCACCATGGAGTAGAGCTGCCCTGAGTATCTGAGTTAAAATCAAAGACTTTCTATTGCTTCTGAGGATTTTATATTTAAACCGCCACTTGTCATTTTTATCTTTATTTTTATTGACTAGAACCAGTGGTTCTCAACTCCTGTCCTCAGGACCCACTAACAGGCCAGATTTTAAGTATTACCTTGGTGAGATGCAGACTAGAATACTGCAATCCCTGAGCAGCAAATTATATCACCTGTGATGCATTTCAGTTATCTTGCAAACCTGGCCTGTTGGTGGGCCCTGAGGACTGGAGTTGAGAACCACTGGACTAGAACATTTGCTCCTTTTGTGGACAATACCCTCTATATACGCACCCTGGTTTTTGGTGAATGTCTGTATATACATCTTAAGCGCTGGCATTTTTTTGTTTCTTAAAAACAAGACCTGATATTTCTAATTTACAAGCCTCTCCTGTCATTGCCTCTTCCCAACTAAATCTTTAAACATACAGCTCAGTCCTGCAAATTAAACAGTATAATCACCAGAGCTCTACTGTCTACTGTTGTCTCGTTCCGTATTGGGATCAGTTGTCTAAGTGACAGCAGAGTATCACTGATCACATTGTGGCAGCCCAGTCATGCTCTCCGTTTATGAATGGGTGCTGCTGTTATTGACTTTATTCATAAATTTGTGTTATATGTACAATGATAACAGTTTTTATGGCTGTATTTATTATAGAGTTTAGCCAAAACTCAGTGGTGAGCATTCACTCTATGGGGTTTATTTACTAAAGGCAAATCCACTGTGCACTGCAAGTGCACTTGGAATTCAGTCGCTGTAGAGCTGAGGGGGGCATGCAAGAAAAATAATAAAACAGTATTTTTGCTTGTACATTATTGGATGATAGAAATCAGCAGAGCAACCTCTTATTTCAGATCTTTCCCTCAGATCTACAGCGAGTGCACTTGTAGTGCACAGTGAATTTTCCTTTAGTAAATCAACCCCTATGTATAATGCCAATTTACTATAAGTTTGCCTAAGGTTCACCAGGGGGGATATCTGAATGATGCCTGCAGCTAGAGGCATCATTCAGATATCCTTGTCTTCAGCTGGCGCTTCTGCGCATCATAAGAATGATCATAGCGGTGGTTCCGCCGCTTGATCGTTCTTATAGGCGGCGGGAGGGGACATCCCCCCCTCCCGCCACCATCCGGTGCTTCTCCGGGCTCTCCCGTGCCATCGGGGCCCGGAGAAAGAATCGTCCGGCGCCGGTGGTCACATGGGTGAAAAAGAAACCCTGGACTGCCGCACTCTGTATAGACAGTTATTTATTCCAAAATTTCAAGTAAATAATCCAAATTCAAAATAAATCCATAAATCCAAAACAACAAATGCAGATAGTGTGCATGCAGGGAAGGGTGGCTAACGCGTTTCACGTCACGAATTGACGCTTACTCATAGCTAAGGTGGTCACATGACAAGGAGCATAGAGATGACCGTCGGAGGCCCGGGCGCGATGTGATGACGTCACGCCCGGGTCCTCAGAAGTAAACAAAGCCGCCATTGCGGCTAGCAAGCATGAGACCGGTGAAATTCTTTTCACAATCTCATGCTTTCGAGCCTGGAGGAGAGATGTGGGGTCTTATTGACCCCGCATCTCTCCATAAAGAGGACCTGTCACACACATTCCTATTACAAGGGATGTTTACATTCCTTGTAATAGGAATAAAAGTGATAAAAAAAAAGTGTAAAAAAAAGTGTAAAAATAAAAAAACCAAACATTTAAAACGCCCAACCCCAATAGCTTGCGCTCAGAAGCAAACGCACACGTAAGTCCCGCCCACATATGTATACGCCATTCAAACCACATATGTGAGGTATCGCCGCGTGCGTTAGAGCGCGTGCAACAATTCTAGCACTAGACCTCCTCTGTAACTCTAACCTGGTAACCTGTAAAAATTTTCAAAGTGTCGCCTATGGAGATTTTTTTTTTTACAAGAAGACCTATGGAGATTTTTAAGTAACGAAGTTTGGCACCATTCCATGAGTGTGCGCAATTTTAAAGCGTGACATGTTAGGTATCTATTTACTCAGCGTAACATAAGCTTTCATATTTTACAAAAAAATTGGGCTAACTTTACTGTTTTGTTATTTTTTAATTCATGAAACCACTTTTTTCCCCCAAAAAAGGCGTTGAAAAAATTATTGCGCAAATACCGTGCAAGATAAAAAGTTGCAATGACCCTCATTTTATTCCCTAGGGTGTCTGCTAAAAAAAAAAAAACATATATAATGTTTGGGGGTTCTGAGTAATTTTCTAGCAAAAGAATGATGATTTGTACATGTAGGAGAGAAGTGCCAGAATAGGCCCGGTATGGAAGTGGTATAAAAAGCCCTGTATGGAAACGGTTAAGCTTTGACAATAAAAAATCTGGAAGCTGATTGGCTTCTATGCACAGCTGACCCAGATTTTGCACTTTGAAGTTTTAGTAAATCAATCCCCGTATGTCAAAATTGGTCCGTTTTTGGCTATGCTGTGCTATTTTTCAATGCTATTTTTCCTGACAAAATCACATTAGTTTAACCATGTTGCAACCATTCCCCTCCATCCCAATAAGTTGTCCTTGGACCAAAAGTTGGTATCCCTAGGGCTGGTGGACAGAGGCTGTCATTTTCGCACCCTGCATCAGCCTGACCACTGTACATGCAGATGTGCAAGCCTCAGGGTGGGGGGCACTCTTTGGCATCTTCATCCTGAGAGCACAAAAGAATCTTGTCCCACCACAAATCTTCATGAGGTCAAGAGTCTGAGATATAACTTTATAATCTGATGTATGAAAAGTATGCTCTCACAAACATTTCTTGTGGTCTAACACAAGCAATCAATTCTTGTTTCATCTTTATGATCTAGACAAAACAAATTATAGCTGGAAGCTAACTGCTTACTATAGACAACAATCTTTTTTTTTTTTTACTCATGCACACTCTTCATATATCAGTCTCTTAGGGCAGTGCAGATAATTTGGACTTCAATCTATCAGTAATATTAATGGATCTGAGCATTTAAGTGATTCAGTACAAAATGTAATCATAGTAACAAATAAGGAAAATAAATAGTGCTCTTTTAAAAGAACACAGTAATACTGCAAAAATTATTTATAACTCTCTTGACCGTCAACATTTATTGCTGTACTTTGCCAACATTAATTCACGAGCTTCCATGTCTGCCATCTATCTACAACTTTGCTTTGTAGAATATCATTATTGGCCATGTATTTTCTACAATATTTAGATTGAAACATGCCCAAGATTTAGTATACTGAAAGTATGATTCCTGTTGGTAGGACAAGTGACAGTTTGTTCTGTATGTGAGACAAGAATTCTGAAGTTTAAAGTACCATTACAGAAGGGGAACACACATCAGGAAAATATTTCAAATCGGGAGCAGCTATATTTGACATTTTACTTGTCCCTCTTTCCCATTGTGTTTCACCTTTTCTGAGCTTGTATCCATACACTACAGTGTATGCTTCCCACATTTGACCACTCCAATCTCCAATTTGCCTGTTAATACAGTGAGAATTTCAGCAATATTCCCAGAAATGTCAGTGTATAACACACTAATATAAAGTGCTACTGTACAAAGAAGTGCAATTCCCACTTTTATGATCCTGTATAGATTATCAGTGACCCACTGATGCATAAAAAAGTGCTCCTGTGCATGTGCATAGCATCCAGTATTATATAGTTTATCAATATTGCATTGCTGGGTTGTTCAAAGAAGTGCTCCTGTGCACGTGTATGGTATAAAAGTGTCTATCCAGGTGTAATAAAGTTCATGCGATTTTATCATATAAGTGGGAATTGCACTTCTTTGCACAGTAGCACTTTATATTAATTATCATCATTGTTTATGCTTTTATATACACATCTTTTATTTATTTTTTATATTTAATATATGTGTTCATTTATTGCACTATTGTCACTTTCTACTGTTAGAAAATACGTTTTTTTCACTATTGGAGGTTTTTATGTGTTTCTTTTTACACTGGTATAGTGTATGACTTTGGAAAGCGCAGCGTATATATTTATTTATCCACATTTGCATGATATATGAGGCATGTTTAACGCTTGCAGCTGATGTTTAATAATTAAGGCAGTTTGGATTAGTGGAGGCTCACAGGACTCTTTATACTTTAGTGTATAACACACTGATAGCTTTTTTTTAGGGAAGCTAACAGGCAGCTGTACACATTTACAGTAAGTAAAATTTACAAATTTAATGATTAGCTTGACAAAGTGGACCTGCCCTGAAACATTATTGCTTACTAAATTTTCCCAAATTGTGGTAAAAATAATGAAATGATTATCATATAGGATTGTTTAGGTACCTGGTAGTGCATAAGGGCATTGAGCCTTTTCCAGTCACCTTCTATCTTAGTTGTAATATCTTCATCTTGCAAAACAACCCTTGCAATCCGCCCTTGTCTCCACTCTGTAATAAAGATGGTAAAAAAACATGTAAACCTCTAATTGCAAGTAAACTAATTAGAACAGTGTTAGACTCCATTCACACAGGGGCAACACGACTTCCAGCGCGACTTTGGGAGGCAACTTGGACACGACTTAAGTATGAATCACAGCGCGACCTGGAGCTACTTACAATGCAACTTCAAGTTGCCTCCAGGACAGGAGACATTCCAGTGGCCAATCAAACAAGAATCAGCTCTGTGGGAGGGAGGGGGGAGGGAGAGGTTTGCCTGAGAAATGTATGTTCTCTTCCTGGAAAGTTGCTTCTATTAAGACAGGGGATCCGACTTCTGAGCGACTTCCATTGAAATCAATGGGTACAGGTCGCCTAGCAGTTGCCTAGAAGTTGGATTGAAGTAGTACAGGAACCTTTTTTGAAGTCGGAGCGACTGCAGTAGTGTGCATTAAGACGGCTTTATTCACTTACATTGATTTTCTCATGCAGAGCGACTTGAGGCGACTAGGGGGGACCTGGGGCAACTTGAAGTCGGATCCAAAGTTGCCCCTGTGTGAATGGGCTCTAAGGGAAGCATATTATCATATTATATACATATATTATACACACAAACACTAATAATAACTATTAGCATCTATACTACAGAATATAAACAAAGAATAATACATGATACAGATAAAGTCAATAAAATGAATAAAAACAATATATAAAATATTCCTGGTTTAGAATCTATTTCCAGTAACCTACCCAAGTCCATATCTACTGCTCTTGGCCTCTGAGAATATGGCACATTTTTGTATACTGCATCCAAGATTTTTTCCTTGACCTGTGTGATAGTGTCACAGTTTAAGACTTTCACTGGAATCTCCGGGCTGTTCTCATTGTCAGGGTTCACACAATTCAAGATCTGCACAGCACAATAAAAGGACATAGCTTATAAACCATGCTAGCTAAAATCTCATACAGTCACACAAAGATGCAATATAGGCACTATGCAAAAAAAAAAACAATTTAAATGTTCTCACAAAATTATTTGCTTGGAATTTTGTTTCTATTATGTATTAACAAGATTAACCTCAACATTATATATGTAGCAAGTGTCTAATAATCGAAATTATTCGTTTTTGAAATTCCAAAAAGCGGTTTGTATATAACGCCACTGTACAGTACAGTACGTGCAAAGACATTTCACCTAACTGTATAACATTGATCCCTGAATTGGTTTGGGGTGTCTGCTTATAGTTACCAGCGTTTTGTATTCGATTTGTTGTCGAATTAGTTTATCTTCACTAAGCGAGTAGCGAGCTTCTCCAGTGATGGAATCAATAGGTCCTTTTTCCATCTGTTGCTTGATTGCACAATGCAACATGAATAGGGGCTCCCCAGCACACTCCTAAAAATACAATTTACAGATCCTATTATTGGCAAAACATATGAACCAGAAACATGAGACACAGGGCAGCTGCAATGCACATATTTTATGTTTGGATGATTGATTACAGAGCTGTTGATTAACTGAACAAGCTTTTTTTTATTTTTCTTGAGTAATAGAAGTATATCCTCGTTATAAATAGGACCCAAATTTAAGTAACAAATTAAAAAGAAATCATCTGACAAGTTTTACAATTTACAGCTGTGACAAAAAACATTTGTGAACCCTAAGGGAGTTCCTGCATAGTCTTTATCTAAGCTATAATAATAAATAAATACAGTCATAACATACACATTTATTTAACAAAGTGCAAACGCAATCAAGGTCATTGATGGAAAAGTATGGGGACTAAAATAAAGATATCTTAGATAGACTAGGATAAAGATAAGAAGAGAGTAATTAACATCAGGTGCTTCAATCAAAATTAGTTATAGCTTCCATTAGCAAAGCGAAAAAAGATAATTTACAGAAAGAAAAAAAAAACAGTTGCTATTTCTTCTCAGGATAAGCAACTTACAAATATCACTATGAAGTCACAAATTGCAATCCTTGATCAGGTGACAAAGAAGATAAAGAAATCTGTAGTAAACCCTGTATGAGCAGATTGATTTACCCAAATTAGGATTCACATAAATTTGGGTCACATCTTGGGTTGCATATGCTCACTGTAATCTGCCATCTACCCAGGTGAACTGGTCAGCTAATATGTAAACTCCTAAAGGGGCATGGTTAAGGCTATAAAGTGCACATAACCTATTTTCCAGAATGCTTGGCATCATGCCTCACAATTTTGTTAAGTAAACTGTTTTGGTGCAAATTTATTTTAGATCCTTACATGGGCACGCTCCACTCAGTTCAGCAGGGGAACTGTGAACAAATTCCCTGCTGAATCTGAGTGGAAGGTGATAGATGTCCCTTTTGTGTAGGGCTGCCACCTCATCCTTTTAAACCCGAACACATATGAATTACACAGATTCTAAGGCTAATTTAATGCAGATGAGGCACCAAGTGAGTTTAATTACCACCTTAATCAGCCACAGAACCTGTGTAATTAATATGTGTTCGGGTTTAAAGGGATGAGGTGGCAACCCTACTTTTGCGACATCTATTCCCTTTCAGTTTCTTGTTTAGCGGCGGACTGGATCTGTGGGCTGTCAGATTTAAACAGACAAGTGTTCTTTTACACCAGGCTACCCACAATTCATCACGTTTCATTCCAGAAAAAAAACGGAACCTGGACAGATACAGAGGTAAATGGACACAAGTCCGTTTTCATCCACATGGCCACAGACCTGCATGGAGCTTCTAAACAGGTCCACTGGAAAAACTGACAGGTGTACCTGACAAGGCAGACCTGATAAGAAAGATCATGCCAACCAGGTGGGTGCACAGCAGGCTAACAATTTTGCTGCTAATTGTGGAGCAGTAGCTTAAGCCTAGTACACACTATGGCCCCTTTTACACATGCGGACAGTTTGTCCGTTTTTCATCCATATGTTGACGGATGAAAAATGGACATCAATGCACCTCTATGGAAAAAGGAAAGTTAAAGGATGATCATCCTTTTACATCAGTTTACATCCACATCCATCAACATCAGTTTTTTGTAAAACGGAATGGACAAAAAAACGATGTAAATGGCCGGAAAAAAAAACTGTTGAGTAACTGAGCAACTGATGAGAAACTGATGTAAACTTTATCCGTCTTTTCTTTAAAAAAAACCTTACTGAACTGATGAAATTAACGGTCTGCATGTGTAAAAGGGGCCTAACAGTTGAACGAAAACGAAACTGAAAGCTCCAGTCGGAGCCGCTGTACTAACGATCTGTCGTTAGTACAGCGATCTCCCCCTGCTGAGTTGTTGTGTTCTGACAGAGCAACAGCCTTCCTGCCAGCTGCTGGTTTTCCAGCATGCACAGCCAACAGAAGATGGCTTCTGTCGGACTGGCTGCCATACACATGGGCCGAATGTCTAAGGATTTTTATTGAACTGCCCAATGTCGCCTGACATTCGACCCATGTGTACTAGGTTTTAGTGCTGTCAGCCTGCAAGAGGAAGTATTCTTCATAGCAGAGTCTAGAAACGTTCCAACAAATTCACACAAAAACTATTTGCTTAAGAAAACTGTATATAGTGAGCCATGGTGACAAACATATTGAAAAAAACGATTTTGAGTTCACATACACTATATATTTAACATTTCACTATCTGACTCCCTTTATGAGAAGCTTGCTTTTCACCTTTGAGCTTTGGCTTTTCACCTTGCATTTCTGACCTTTGCTGAATTAGTGAAAGGTGCAAAAGATCTTTACTAATTTTCTACACACTAGTGGCTAATGAACTTTAGCATCCGCTCAGTTACATCATTATTGGGATGCATTTTCTGAAATGTATCACTATTTTTACATTTCTTCTAAGACTGAATAAAAGTGGTGTTCAAAGTCATGGAAGAAATCACTGCTAGCATTTCAATTATCCTTCAGTTTAATTCTGTAAGGTACATAAAGATTGTATCTTAATAATTTAGGAACCATTCACAGAAATGTATCTAAGGTTAACTAGATGTTGGTAATGTACATTTATTTTCATTTTTTTAAAGGTCATGTACACCTTTCCTACGCATAATCCTATTTTTAAATAGAGCACTAATGTACTCCAAAACACAGTATATTACTACTTGCAATAGGGGCTAGTACACCAGGTAAAAAAAAACAAATCTGTTACTCTACATAAGTAGCGGGTGTTTCAATGGTAAAGAAAAGATGAGAGCATGATTTGTGCAAGCCTAATAACCTGGCACAAACCCACCCCTCCATCTTTACCTCCTTGTTATACACGTGTGAAACCCTCCCATCTGTGGCAGCATAACAGTTGTGCTACAGACATTTTTAGTTTTATTACAAATTCCTCCCCAAATGCCAAATTTTGGCTTTGGTAATAGCTTCTAATTCCATGACCCACCCAGAGCTGCATAGGCAGCCATCTTTTTTTTTTTTTTACTTCTTATGTCACAATTACACATTTTGGCCATGATCACATGGACATATCCATTCTTGATTTAGTGCATTTATGTTACAAAATATGGTGTTGGTACAAGCTTTAACTGAAATTAGTTGTTTTAATCACTGGCCAATAAATAAAACATTAATTTAGAACACAAAAGGCTAAATTCAAAATACATTAACACCAGCCTAAGGCAGTCTTGTGACAGCCATTTTCAACAATAAAATTCTGATAATTGCAGACACTTAAAAATAAGGATAATTATCCTGGCATGTTACCTGGCTGTATTTTTCCAGTATCACCCCATTTTAACTTATAAGGGGTACTGTCTTTTTGAGCAGTATGATATACATGCTGTGAACTGATAATACCAGCCACAAAACCCTGGTAAGCAGGGTTCAAATGATCCTAAGCATGGATAAATTTTATTTTGAACTGAGCAGATGGATGCATTTTCGACTAGGCTACTTCTGGAAGTATGTAACACAATAAATAGAAAAAAAAGTCATGCTGATCGTTGTACCTTAAGAAACTTGTGTAGAAGAAAAGCAAACCAATTAGTCAGCATCTTTTCTGCCACAGACTCAGTCCTGTAAAAAAAATAAAAAATTATATTTTTACATTACATATAATCAAGTAAACATTTCTGCAAATCTGTAGTACCAGTGCAATACAATTGTATCCACTATCAGAGGAAATCCATAAAAATGTACTAAATAATAGAGGGGCTTTAAATGCCCATTAAGGCTTTCTAAATTCTAAGTAAGGTATTCTCATTGTTTATGGCTCTATTGAATAACATGAGGAATAACTTTTGGCAAGTCCAGACAGTCCAAGATACGTGAACTCTGCCAGTAAAGTCATACACATATATACAATGTAAACAAGGCAGATCACCAATTCTGTCAGTACAGAAGGGATGGATCACGTGTCTCTGCTAAGCAGGGGCCCCGATCCATGCCTTCTCTTAGTACAAGCACCTTCCCCACAATGGTAAAGCACTATTCAGGCACACATTTAATCCTTTGATCGCCCCTGATGTTAACCCCTTCCTTGCCAGTGTCATTAGTACAGTGACAGTGCAAATTTTTTAGCACTGATCACTGTATTAGTGTCACTGGTCCCAAAAAATCCATGGTTCCTGTTTTTGAAGTATGAATGCGTTAATGGTAACACTGGTGGACCTTACTATAATCACTATCATCGACTTCTGGTAACAGCTTGCCTGCCTCATGCAACAGCAAGAGCATACAGGGACAGACTGAGTGTTAACAGGCAGACAACTTCCTAAAAGAAACTGCAAAGCTCTGTTCGACTACTCCTCATGTCCTCCCCTGAAGCGTTTCACCCCAATTGCACTTAATTGTAGAGGATTGAGCCCAATCAGGTTGAAACGTGTTAGAGGGTGTGAACTAAGCCAGGAACTTTGTCTGTGGAAACCAACTACTTGGAATAGTTACTACAGTGTGATTTTACAGAGTGCATCTCTGTTTCTACTTTTTTGCAACATTACCAGGCAGGCAAGTTGGCAGATTATAAGCACATGCACTGGCTCACTATTTTTTATCTTAACCTCAACTGCAAACTATCAGCTTCCAAATGCAGGAAGTTGCTTTATTTTGAGAAATGCATAGAAGTTCAAATAGGCTGCTGGGCCTCTTCACACCATTTGCATTGCACTGCATTACTCCATGCAGTCCCAATGTATGAACAAAACAAATTGCCTTATTTTTGTTTCCTGGTTCACACCAACATGGTGTGCTGGTTGAAGACAGAACATGTTACAATTAAGCATAAGCATTTAGCTCCTGCTGTTAAAAAATGCACATCAATGCAACCTAATGCATTAAAAATGCATGTCAACACAAGTTTGTTTAGTGTGCATTGAATTAAATTAAATGCAACACAAATTGAGGGACTTAGTCTTAGGACTATTAATTCCAGATGCAGTGTGCTAATTGCTGTGCTTGTTTACAAAAAAATAAGGCTTCTCTTGACAAAATATGCTATTGTTTTAATCCAGAAGAAGGAAATTAATTTCCAGACTAATGTACTTACAAAAAAATCATGTGTGTTTTGACAAAAAAAAAATCGCTTACATTTTTGTGAGGGTAAAAAAGTGAATCATAAAATAAAGAGGATCATTACACCGTGTGTGTGTTCTGGCAAATACTGCTACTTTACTATAGCATTGCTGGAAATGAGTGCAATCATTTTGGTAAAATTGATTTCTCTGTGAAATTTTCCCAAAGCGTAAACTCTCAATTTAATTAAGCTCTTTAGGCAAAATATTTTTATTTTATTTAGAGAGCGTGTTTATAGGGAGAGGGTGTATTTGTGATGTGCTTACTTTATTTCAAATGAGTGGGGTTTATTTACTAAAACTGGAAAGTGCAAAATCGGGTGCAGTTCTGCATAGAAACCAATCAGCTTCCAGGTTTTCTTTTTTTGTCAAAGCTTATTTAAACAAGCTGAAGTTAGAAGCTGATTGGCTACTATGCACAGCTGCACCAGATTCTGCTCCCTCCAGTTTTAGTAAACCAACCCCAGTATTCTTTGGTTTTTCCCTTTTTTCGTCCATCAAGTCAAGTTCCTCCACCCCAAACTCGTTCATTCATGTCTTTATGGACATTGCTTTGTGCACTGTTCCAAATTATTTGATGGAGGGGGGGTTATGGTGTGGGGTTGTTTCTCAGGGGTTGGGCTTGGCCCCTTAGTTCCAGTGAAGGGAACTCTTAAGGCATCAGCATACCGAGACATTTTGAACAATTTTATGCTCCCAACCTTGTGGGAACACTTTGGGGATGGCCCCTTCCTGTTCCAACATAAGTGCACAAGGCAAGGTCCATGGATGAGCAAGTGTGGTGGAGGAAATTGACTGGCCTGCACAGATTCCTGACCTCAACCCGATAGGGATGAATTAGAGCGGAAACTATAAGCCAGGCCTTCCCATCCAACATCAGTGCCTGACCTCACAAATGTGCTTCTGGAAGAATGGTCAAACATTCCCATAGACGTACTCCTAAGCCTTGTGGATAGCCTTCCCAGAAGAGTTGAAGCTGTTATAGCTGCAAAGGGTGGGCCAACTCAATATTAAACACCAAGACTAAGACTGGGATGCCATTAATCGCTTCCCGACCGTCGCACGAGGATATACGTCGACAGAATGGCACGGCTGCGCAAATGGGCGTATATATATACGTCCCCTTAAATTTGAGGGCCGTGTGGATGTGCGCACGCCGACCCTGTCGCAACATCTCCCCGTTCTGCCTAGTGACATGTCACTGATCGTCTGTTCCCTGTCATCGGGAACAGCGATTAGTGATGTGTCACGGCAAGCCACGCCCCCTAACAGTTAGAAGCACTCCCTAGGTCACACTTAACCCCTTCAGCGCCCCCTACAGGTTAACACCTTCACTGCCAGTGTCATTTTTACATTAATAAGTGCATTTTTATAGCACTGATCGCTGTAAAAATGGTCCCAAAATGGTGTCAAAAGTGGCCAATGTGTCCGCCATAATGTCGCAGTCACAATAAAAATCGCTGATCGCCGCCATTACTAGTAAAAAAAAAATATTAATAAAAATGCCATAAAACTACCCCCTATATTGTAGACGCTATAACTTTTGTGCAAACCAATCAATAAACGCTTATTGCGATTTTTTTTACAAAATATATGTAGAAGAATACGTATCGGCCTAAACTGAAGAAAAAAATGTTTTTTATATATATATATATTTTTTGGGGATATTTATTATAGTAAAAAGTAAAAAATATTGATTTTTTTTCAAAATTGTCGCCCTATCTTTCTTTATAGTGCAAAAAATAAAAACCGCAGAGGTGATCAAATACCACCAATAGAAAACTCTATTTGTGGGAAAAAAAGGACGTCAATTTTGTTTGGGAGACACGTCGCACGACCGCGCAATTGTCAGTTAAAGTGACGCAGTGCCGAATCGCAAAAATGATCCGGGGTTGAAGTGGTTAAAGTTCATGTGCGTGTAAAGGCAGGCGTCCCAATACCTCTGACAATATAGTGTATATAAACATATATACACACACACTGCATCTACTGTACACTATCTACCTAAATACACACACTCCATCACGATAAACATATGCACATACAAACACAATCCAGACCCATTCTTTTGCTCCTACAGAAAAAGAAGTGTGAATATCTCCCCTGTAATGACGTATGCAGATTTCTATGATTTCTACAGAAAGAAGAATACGGGAGGTAGATGCTATTGATATGTGCTGCTTTTCCCCAGGACAAAAGCTCTTGATGGTGTGTTGGGGCTGAAGCTGGAATGGTGCAGATCTGCAGGTACAGGGGAGATTGGAGAACAGCAGAAAGCTACTTGGGAACCTGGGCAATGACAGAAATCTAAAAATTCAAACTCTCAATCTTTTTTGTTGCTGAATATTTAATGGATATAGTAACTGAATGAAAGGATTTTAGTTCAGTCCCTTATTTCTACACTGAAAGACTGTGAAATATACTGAAAACTCTCCCACTACCAAACCCCAGTCTTAGAAAATGGAAGGAACTGGAGGAGCCTCTACCAATGCAGGAAAGGTGGCATTCAATGCATACATTAAGTGGGCTTTCTCTTTCCTCTCATATTGTTAATCCTGTGCAAGCTGTTCACACTTCATGTTAAGCTTTACAAAAGGAAGAACAAATCTGCTTTTCAAAAAGCAGCTGTAATTAATGTCCAAGCTGTGAGATTATAAAACCCTGAAAGATTATTCCAACAAATCTCTGCTCTCTTTATATTATTTCTGTACAGCAGCTGTGATTATTAGGTTTCTTTTCTCATCTTAACAAAAATAAATAAAAGAATGCATCCCACCATGCATTTAAAAAAAGAAAATTGTGAGAGAAATTTTATATAATTTTGTGGGTACATGCGTTAACTCTTTCAATAATGAAGGAGGGTAATATGGTTAATACATTGAGTTTGCATGTTCTCCCTATGCTTGCGTGGGTTTTCTCCGGGTACCACGGTTTCCTCCCAGACTCCAAAGACATGCTGGTAGGTTAATTGGCTCCTGTCTAAATTGGTCCTAGTATGTGTATGTATGTGAGTTAAGAACTTTAGATTGTAAGCTCCATAAAGACAGGGTCTGATGTGGATGTAGAATATATATGTAAAGCGCTGCGTAAATTGACGGTGCTATATAAGCACCTGTAATAAATAAATCATTTTGAAATCCTATCACCAAATACTGTAATAGCACAGTTCTTTGTATAAATGAAATAAGTATATCCTAACTAAAATAAAAATGAAAGCCTAACACCATTTGTAAAAAAAATTCAGGGAAACAGACAGAAATAAAAACAGCTTTTTATTTTATTTTTCCCCAGTCCATTATGATTTTTATTACTGTCCCCTTATGATTCTATTCCTTTACAAATTGGTTGACCACAATACAAAGACACAGATAGCAATAAAAGCCTATGCACATATTTTAGAACTTTATCGATATGCTAGTAAAGCGTATCAAATCCTTCAACTATTTCAAATACCAGTGTGCTGCAAGTGAAAAGCTGTTAAGTCACCTTTTTGTCAACTTGTGAGTCCTACAAACAAATAAGGTGCAAACGCTCAGTGCGTTATCAAAAACACATTGAGAGATAAAAAGAGTACATACAGTGCCTTGAAAAAGTATTCATACCCCTTGAAATGTCCCACATTTTGTCATGTTGCTAAAAACGTAAATGTATTTTATTTGGGATTTTATGTGAAGACCAACACAAAGTAGCACATAATTGTGAAGTGGAGGGAAAACGATAAATGGTTTTCAAAATGTTTCACAAATAAATATGTGAAAAGTGTGGCGTACATTTGTATTCAGCCCCCTGAGTCAATACTTTGTAGAACCACCTTTCACTGCAATTACAGTGACATTTTGCCCATTCTTCTTTGCAAAATAGCTCAAGCTCTGTCAGATTAGATGGAGAGCATCTGTACAGCATTTTTCATGTCTTGCCACAGATTATCAATCGGATTTAGGTCTGCACTTTGACTGGGCCATTCTAACACATGAATATGCTTTGATCTAAACCATTCCATTGTAGCTCTGGTTGTATGTTTAGAGTCGTTGTCCTGCTGGAAGGTGAACCTCCTCCCCAGTCTTAAGTCTTTTGCAGACTCTAACAGGTTTTCTAAGATTGCCCTGTATTTGGCACCATCCATCTTCCCATCAACTCTGACCAGCTTTCCTGTCCCTGCTGAAGAAAAGCATCCCCACAACATGATGCTGCCACCACCATGTTTCACAGCGAGGATGGTGTGTTCAATGTGTGGTAATGTGCAGTGTTCGTTTTGCACCACACATAACCTTTTGCTTTCAGGCCAAAAAGTAAAATTTTAGTCTTATCTGACCAGAGCACCTTCTTCCACATGTTTCCTGTGTCCCACAGCAAACTAAACAGGACTTCTTATGGCTTTCTTCTTGCATGACTAATAGTTGTAGTTGACAGATTCTCTCACCTGAGCTGTGGATCTCTGCAGCTCCTCCAGAGTTACCATGGAGGAGCTGCTTCTCTGATTAATGGTTTCCTTGCCCGGCCTGTCAGTTTAGGTGAACAGACATGTCTTGATTAGTGATGAGCCGAACACCCCCCTGTTCGGTTCGCACCAGAACCCGCGAACGGACCGAAAGTTTGAACGAACATTAGAACCCTATTAAATAGAATGGATGCGAACGTTCGAATTCTAAAGTGCTAATTATAACAACTATTATGCATGTTATTGTCCTAAAAAGGGTTTGGGAACCCGGGTTCTGCACCAGGGGACATGTATCAATGCAAAAAGAAGTTTTAAAAACGGTCGTTTTTCGGGAGCAGTCATTTTAATGATGCATAAAGTGAAAAAAAAAAGTCAAATATTCCTTTAAATATCGTACCTGGGGGGTGTCTAAAGTATGCCTGTGAAGTGCCACGTGTTTCCCGTGTTTAGAACTGTCCCTGCACAAAATGACACTTCTAAAGGAAAAAAAAGCCATTTAAAACTGCTTGCGGCTTTAATGTAATGTCTGGTCCCGGTAATATGGATGAAATTCTTTAAGAAAAATGGCATAGCTACCCCATGACCCCCCCCCCCCTACCCCAGCCCATTACCAGCCCCTTTGGGTCTTGTATGGATATTAAGGGGAACCCCGCACATAAAATAAAAAAGGCCCTATATACTCTGAACAGCCCTATACAGGCGGTGCATACAAGACAGGGACTGTAGGTTTGTTCTTATGTAGAATCTGTTTGTAATTTTGAACAGGTACATTGTTGAAGTGTAGCTCCAGACCAAAAATCTATTTTTAAACTTTTTGGAAAACATAGGTAAGGGTTATCACCCCTGTAACATTTGTTTTGCTGTCTGTGCCCCTGTTCAGAACATTTCACCTCACTTTCCGTCCCAATGACAACTGTTTTTGAAATGTGGTGTTTTTCTTGAAACAAGGATTGCTGATAAAGCATCAGTACAGAGGAGACACCTTTCTCCCATATTTATTCTTACAGGAGAGAATTTTCCTTCCTAGTGGTAGATTTCCTCTCACTTCCTGTTGTCTTCTTGCGTTTGCAAGTAGGAGTCGTTTGTAAGTTGGATGTTTGAAAGTAGGGACCTGCCGTATATACTCTGCAGAAATAGGCCCCTTAGTTGTTGGTGTTGGCACAACACTGTAAGCACTCACAGTTACTCTTGGTTGGTGCTGGAACGCCCTGCTGTCAACTATTATATCAGGAATTTTAATTACATATAATTGTTGAACAGTGGTAGTAAAAATTGGGCCTTTGATGGTGGTGCTGGTGCCACAACACTGTAAGCCCTGACAGTTACTCTTGGTGGGTGCAGCAATGGGCCCTGCTGTGAATTATTAGATCAAGAATTGTAATTACATGCCCCTGTTGAACAGGGGCTGAAAAATTGGGCCTTAGGCACTGGTGGCACAACACTGCAACCCCTCACAGATACTGTACTTGGAGCACAGCAATGAGCCCTGTTGCAAAGTATTGCTTCAAAAATTGTAATGACACGCCCCTGTTAAACAGGGGCTGAAAAATTGGGCCTTAGGCACTGGTGGCACAACACTGCAACTCCTCACAGATACTGTACTTGGAGTACAGCAATGAGCCCTGTTGCAAAGTATTGCTTCAAAAATTGTAATTACACGCCCCTGTTAAACAGGGGCTGAAAAATTGGGCGTTAGGCACTGGTGGCGGCACCCATAAACAAAAATGATCTTCCAAGCTATCATCATCAATCGTATCATTGAGGACTCGGAGGAGGAGGATAGCCAGTCAACATAACAGCACAGGCACTCAGCATCAGTCTTGAAGGGATGTGACATGTTAAAATCAATTAGTCTGTTATATCAGCATCAGGTGTGTGGTAGCTGGTGGTGATCCAAGACTGGTTCATCTTGATGAAAGTCAGTCGATCAACCGAGTCGGTGGACAGGCGCACCCTGTGATCCGTGACAAATCCTCCAGCAGCACTGAATGTGCGTTCCGAAAGAACGCTGGATGCAGGACAGGCCAGTAGCTCAATTGCATACTGTGCAAGCTCTGGCCAGTGATCCATCCTCAAGACCCAGTAAGCCAGAGGATTTTCGGTGGGGAAGGTGTCCAAGTCTGACCTTGCCCCTAGATATTCCTGCACCATGTTTATCAGACGCTGGCGATGGTTGCTGGAACCGATCATACTTTGGGGCTGCGGACTAAAGAATTGTCTGAACGCATCGGTCAGACGGCCACCTTCCCCACCGCTCCTTCTTTGACTGGCCGAAGCCTCAGCAACTCGTTGTCCAGGACCAGGAGTTTGCAACCTCCCAGTCTCTGGGAACGCGTTGCACAGACCTTTCTGCAAGGCCTCCCGGAGTTGTCTCATCCTCTGCTCCCTCTGCGACGGTAACATAAGGTCCGCAACCTTACCCTTGTACCGTGGATCAAGGAGAGTGGCCAGCCAGTAATGGTCCCTCTCCTTGATCCGAAGAATACGAGGATCCTTCCGCAGACTTTGCAGGATCAGGGAGGCCATGCAGCGTAGGTTTGCTGAGGCATTCGCTCCGGAGTCCTCTGGGTCACTAAGGACGACATGATCCGCAGCCACCTCCTCCCAGCCACGTACAAGTCCACTGGTTTCTTGGGACTGTAAATCATCCCTAAAAGACTGCTGCTGATGATGCTGAGTGCCAGCCTCCACCTCCATGCTGACACAATCCTCCTCCTCCTCCTCCTCCTCCTCCTCCTCTTCCTGTGCGATGGGTGGGACAGAAGTAACACTGTCTGGGTAAAGGGGGCCTTGAGAGGCAAGGAAGTCCTCCTCTTCCTGCCTCTGTTCTGCCTCAAGTGCCCTGTCCATTATTCCACGCAGCGTGTGCTCCAACAGGTGGACAAGAGGTACAGTGTCACTGATGCATGCACTGTCACTGCTCACCATCCTCGTGGCCTCCTCAAATGGTGCCAGGACAGTGCATGCATCCCTGATCATGCCCCACTGGCGTGGAGAAAAAAAACCAAGCTCCCCTGACCCTGTCCTGGTGCCGTAGTCGCACAGGTACTCATTGATGGCCCTCTGCTGCGTGTGCAGCCGCTGCAGCATGGCCAACGTTGAGTTCCACCTGGTGGGCATGTCACATATAAGGCGGTTCTTGGGCAGGTTCAACTCCTTTTGCAGCTCAGCCAGGCGAGCACTGGCATTATAAGATCTGCGGAAATGCACACAGACTTTCCTGGCCTGCCTCAGGACATCCTGTAAGCCCGGGTACCTGCCCAAGAAGCGCTGCACCACCAGGTTAAGGACGTGAGCCACACAGGGCACATGGGTCAGTTGTCCCTGTCGGAGGGCGGAGAGGAGGTTGGTGCCATTGTCGCAAACCACCATTCCTGGCTTAAGCTGGCGTGGCGTCAACCACCTCTCGGCCTGGCCCTGCAGAGCAGACAGGACCTCTGCCCCAGTGTGGCTTCTGTCCCCCAAACACACCAGCGCAAGCACGGCATGGCATCTTTTTGCCTGCGTACTTGCGTAGCCCCGTGAACGGCTACGGAGCACCGCTGGTTCATAGGACAAACCACAGGAAGAGGCCATGGAGGAAGAAGAAGAGGAGGGGGTGGAGGAGAGAGGTGTGTCACAACCAGTAGTAGCATTTTGGAGGCGTGGCGGTGGGACAACCTCCAACACTACTGCACCTTGTCCTGAATCCTTCCCAGCTGCCAAAAGAGTGACCCAATGGGCCGTGAAAGAAAGGTAACGTCCCTGTCCATGCCTGCTGGACCATGAGTCAGCGGTAATATGCACCTTACCGCTGACCGCCCTGTCCAGCGAGGCCAAGACATTGCCTTCCACATGCCGGTAGAGAGCCGGAATAGCCTTCCGTGCGAAAAAGTGGCGTTTGGGAACCTGCCACTGAGGAACCGCACATTGCACAAACTCACGGAAGGGGGCCGAGTCTACCAACTGAAAAGGCAGCAGTTGAAGCGCTAGCAATTTAGCCAAGCTAGCATTCAACCGCTGGGCATGTGGATGGCTGGGAGTGAACTTCTTTCGACGGTCCAGCAGCTGGGGCAGGGAAATTTGCCTGCTAGAATCGGACGTCGGTGTACTGCTAGCAGAGTGGGCGCAAGTACTTGGCTGTGACACACCTAATTCTACACCTTCATTCCTCTCAGTGCATGTTTCAGAGAGGACTGAAGTTATAGTGGGGTTGGAGATCCCAGCTGATGCGGTGCAAGGAGAGGTCCGCTTTGTTCTTTGGTGTGGGTCTTTGAGGTAGGCTTGCCAACGAGCTGCATGGCAGGTCAACATATGTCTGGTCAGGCATGTGGTACCCAAGCGGCTGATGTTTTGGCCACGCGATATACGCTTGAGACATATGTTGCAAACAGCAGCTGTGCGATCTGATGCACTAGCCTCAAAAAAGGCCCACACCAAAGAACTTTTTGAATGACGGGCAGAGGCAGCGCCCTGCACAGGCGGAGCTCTGCGGTGTGATTCCGTCGGTGTACTGCCCTTACGCTGGCCACCAAAGGGCATCCTGCCTCGTTGGAGATGTGCCTCCTCCTCATCCTCCTCCTCCTCCTCTCTCCTATTAGGCACCCACGTGGAGTCAGTGACCTCATCATCCCCTCCCTCCTCATCACTGGAGCCAATCTGGCAGTATGCTGCAGCTGCTGGAACATGACTGCCAGATTGGTGTCCTTCTTGAGCATCCCCTCTGTCTGCTCTCACGCTACTGCCTTCCTCTAGCTGGGTTTCATCATCAGACCCTTCGAAACGCTGGGCATCCTCCTGGAGCATGTACCCAACACTGTGCTGAAACAGTTCGGGGGACTCCTCAGGAGGAGGACATGGTGGGTCTAGGGAAGGAGTGACTGATGATTTGTCTGACATTGATACCAGGGAAGACGACGCTTTGGCAGCTGCTTTTCCAGTACCCTGAGCCTGGGTGAGAGAGGATGAGGAGGAGGAGGAGGGCTTGGTCATCCACTCTACCAAGTCTTCGGCATGATGTGGCTCAACATGTCCAGCTGCCGAAAAGAAGGACAAGCGTGTCCCATGGCCATGTGCTGATGACAATGCACCGCGTCCACGACCAGCACTGTTGCCCCCAGACACAGAGCCTGCTTGCCCTCTTTTATTGCCTCCTGACTGTCTGCCTCTCCTTGTTTGCCTTCCAGACATTCTAATAGATGGCCTGCACGGAGATGGGAAAAAAGCAATAAGGGCTACCTTCAGGTGTCCTTCTCTGTCCCTTGAAACAAGGACTTTCACAGTGAAAGAAACTGACACTCTCCCTACCTACAGTTTTCTGTCCCTAGAAAAAATGTTTTTTTTAATCACAATATAGCACAAGAAAAATTCACTCACTGTCCTTACAGGTCCCTGGAAACAAGGACTTGCAGAGTGAAAGGAAAAAAACACTCTCCCTACCTACAGTTTTCTGTCCCTAGAAAAAATGTTTTTTTTAATCACAATATAGCACAAGAAAAATTCACTCACTGTCCTTACAGGTCCCTGGAAACAAGGACTTGCAGAGTGAAAGGAAAAAAACACTCTCCCTACCTACAGTTTTCTGTCCCTAGAAAAAATGTTTTTTTTAATCACAATATAGCACAAGAAAAATTCACTCACTGTCCTTACAGGTCCCTGGAAACAAGGACTTGCAGAGTGAAAGGAAAAAAACACTCTCCCTACCTACAGTTTTCTGTCCCTAGAAAAAATGTTTTTTTTAATCACAATATAGCACAAGAAAAATTCACTCACTGTCCTTACAGGTCCCTGGAAACAAGGACTTGCAGAGTGAAAGAAAAAAAACACTCTCCCTACCTACAGTTTTCTGTCCCTAGAAAAAATGTTTTTTTTAATCACAATATAGCACAAGAAAAATTCACTCACTGTCCTTACAGGTCCCTGGAAACAAGGACTTGCAGAGTGAAAGAAAAAAAACACTCTCCCTACCTACAGTTTTCTGTCCCTAGAAAAAATGTTTTTTTTAATCACAATATAGCACAAGAACAATTCACTCACTGTCCTTACAGGTCCCTGGAAACAAGGACTTGCAGAGTGAAAGAAAAAAAACACTCTCCCTACCTACAGTTTTCTGTCCCTAGAAAAAATGTTTTTTTTAATCACAATATAGCACAAGAAAAATTCACTCACTGTCCTTACAGGTCCCTGGAAACAAGGACTTGCAGAGTGAAAGGAAAAAAACACTCTCCCTACCTACAGTTTTCTGTCCCTAGAAAAAATGTTTTTTTTAATCACAATATAGCACAAGGACAATTCACTCACTGTCCTTCCAGGTCCCTGGAAACAAGGACTTGCAGAGTGAAAGAAACTGACACTCTCCCTACCTACAGTTTTCTGTCCCTAGAATAAATGTTTTTTTAAGCACAATATAGCACAAGAACAATTCACTCACTGTCCTTACAGGTCCCTGGAAACAAGGACTTGCAGAGTGAAAGAAAAAAAACACTCTCCCTACCTACAGTTTTCTGTCCCTAGAAAAAATGTTTTTTTTAATCACAATATAGCACAAGAAAAATTCACTCACTGTCCTTACAGGTCCCTGGAAACAAGGACTTGCAGAGTGAAAGAAAAAAAACACTCTCCCTACCTACAGTTTTCTGTCCCTAGAAAAAATGTTTTTTTTAATCACAATATAGCACAAGAAAAATTCACTCACTGTCCTTACAGGTCCCTGGAAACAAGGACTTGCAGAGTGAAAGAAAAAAAACACTCTCCCTACCTACAGTTTTCTGTCCCTAGAAAAAATGTTTTTTTTAATCACAATATAGCACAAGAAAAATTCACTCACTGTCCTTACAGGTCCCTGGAAACAAGGACTTGCAGAGTGAAAGGAAAAAAACACTCTCCCTACCTACAGTTTTCTGTCCCTAGAAAAAATGTTTTTTTTAATCACAATATAGCACAAGAAAAATTCACTCACTGTCCTTACAGGTCCCTGGAAACAAGGACTTGCAGAGTGAAAGGAAAAAAACACTCTCCCTACCTACAGTTTTCTGTCCCTAGAAAAAATGTTTTTTTTAATCACAATATAGCACAAGGACAATTCACTCACTGTCCTTCCAGGTCCCTGGAAACAAGGACTTGCAGAGTGAAAGAAACTGACACTCTCCCTACCTACAGTTTTCTGTCCCTAGAATAAATGTTTTTTTAAGCACAATATAGCACAAGAACAATTCACTCACTGTCCTTACAGGTCCCTGGAAACAAGGACTTGCAGAGTGAAAGAAAAAAAACACTCTCCCTACCTACAGTTTTCTGTCCCTAGAAAAAATGTTTTTTTTAATCACAATATAGCACAAGAAAAATTCACTCACTGTCCTTACAGGTCCCTGGAAACAAGGACTTGCAGAGTGAAAGAAAAAAAACACTCTCCCTACCTACAGTTTTCTGTCCCTAGAAAAAATGTTTTTTTTAATCACAATATAGCACAAGAAAAATTCACTCACTGTCCTTACAGGTCCCTGGAAACAAGGACTTGCAGAGTGAAAGAAAAAAAACACTCTCCCTACCTACAGTTTTCTGTCCCTAGAAAAAATGTTTTTTTTAATCACAATATAGCACAAGAAAAATTCACTCACTGTCCTTACAGGTCCCTGGAAACAAGGACTTGCAGAGTGAAAGGAAAAAAACACTCTCCCTACCTACAGTTTTCTGTCCCTAGAAAAAATGTTTTTTTTAATCACAATATAGCACAAGGACAATTCACTCACTGTCCTTCCAGGTCCCTGGAAACAAGGACTTGCAGAGTGAAAGAAACTGACACTCTCCCTACCTACAGTTTTCTGTCCCTAGAATAAATGTTTTTTTAAGCACAATATAGCACAAGGACAATTCACTCACTGTCCTTCCAGGTCCCTGGAAACAAGGACTTGCAGAGTGAAAGAAACTGACACTGTCCCTACCTACAGTTTTCTGTCCCTAGAATAAATGTTTTTTTTAAGCACACTATAGCACAAGCACAAAACACACTGACACTCTCCCTACCTATCCTTCTCTTTCCCTAAACTAAAGGAATCCAGGTTAAGCAAGAAAGAAATAAATGTCACTGTCCCTGCCTATGCTGCTCTATCCCTGCTCCGGAACACACTACACT
This sequence comes from Rana muscosa, assembly GCA_029206835.1. Lineage (NCBI taxonomy): Eukaryota > Metazoa > Chordata > Amphibia > Anura > Ranidae > Rana > Rana muscosa. The sequence goes on from CM055117.1 coordinate 408,877,007, forward strand.
AGGCCGCCGTGCTGGCGGCCTTTTATAATGTGGGGCGTGTACTAAACACCCTCAGCAATAATTGGCCACAGGCATCCTGCCTGTGGCCAATCATTGCTCTCCTCGCTGCCGGCGCTGTGATTGGCCAAGCATGCGGGGTCACAGTGCATGCTTGGCCAATCACAGCGCCTGGATGACACTGCGATGGCGTAGTGCATTGTGGGCCGTTCGCGTCACTCGAATTTGGCGCGAACGGCCCAAATCGTTCGATCTTCGTCGAACGATCGAACAGCCGATGTTCGAGTCGAACGTATGTTCGACTCGAACACGAAGCTCATCCCTAGTCTTGATAGGTTTTGTAGTTGTGCCAAACTCTTTCCATTTTCGGATGATGAATTGTTTAGTGCTACTTGAGATGTTCAAAGCTTGGGATATTTTTTTATAACCTAACCCTGCTTTAAAGTTCTCCACAACTTTATTCCTGACTTGTCTGTTGTGTTCCTTGGCCTTCATAATGAGATACTGAGACTAAATGACACACAGGTGGACTCTACTTATTATTTGGTGACTTCTAAAGGAAATTGGTTCCACTAGATTTTAGTTAGGGGTATCAGAGTAAAGGGGGCTGAATACAAATCCACGCCACACTTTTCACAAATGTATTTGTAAAAAATTTTGAAAACCATTTATCATTTTCCTTCCACTTCACAATTCCGTGCCACTTTGTGATGGTTTGTCACATAAAATCCCAATAAAATACATTTACGTTTTTAGTTGTAACATGACAAAATGTGGAAAATTTCAAGGCACAGTGATCCACTTCTTCTCGGGTGCCTCTTTGCTGCTCCTGGCCCCTCCCTCCTGTCGAGTGCCCCTAGAGTCAGCAGCTTGCTCTGGGGCACCCGAGTAGAGCTGCAGCTTTGTGTGTACATTCAGACACACGGAGCTGCTGTTGGGCCCCTCCCCTGATTGGCTAACTGACTTTGATTGACAGCCAATGGTGCCGCTGCTGTGTCGCAGCCAATCAGGAGGGAGAGTCGCAGGTGGCCCAAGGGATTCATGGACATCGCTGGACAGAGAGGGGGCTCAGGTAAGTATTAGCGGGTGCTGCTACACATAGAAGGTTTTTTTTTATCTTAATGCATAGAATGCATTAAGATAAAAAAAAAACTTCTTCCTTTACAACCACTTTAACTATTTACACCCAGTTCATCTTCACAGACATCTTGACAAAAGCGGCACTTTATGGCTAACATTGGTTAATTTAAATATTGGTGATATCACAATAAATGTTTTTAGAGATTAGTTGATGTGCTGGTGACATATGAAGTATGATTGGATATGACATTTTGTAGATGTATGGCATGTAGCACAAGTTTTCAAGAGATCTATAATGCTTTCAGTAACCTGCTCAGATGATTACTTTAGCTTCAGTGTATCTAGGTATTCCCAGGCCTCGAGTACTCTATTATGCAAATACTGACAAATTCTATGGTCAATATATGGCCTGCTTCTTCCCCAACCTCTTCACATTACTACTAGCCAATGAGATGTCCCACGTTATTAGGATATATTATTGCAGTCTAAAGTGAAACCCATGCTGGTCATGCAGAACAAATAAACATGTTTCTATTCATGCTGGATCCTGTAGAAGATTATATTTTACTTCACTTCCCCACCACTCCATTTGTCGTAGGAAACAAAGAGAAGAAACGGTATCATTAAACTTGCACAGGGTTCGAAGGCACAAAGGGGACATCCCTGACTGCCTGATCATCCAACTTGCAAGCACCAGAACTGTAACATTGGAGGAAGGGGAGTGAGTCAAAATGCACCTTATATGCCCAAATGTACTGGGAACAGTGCAGTGAGAGGAAAGTATAAAAGGGTTGCTGTTGGGGTGGCCATTAAAGTAAAATGGTTTACTTTAAACAGTTTAGATAATTAAGGCATATAGCAAGTGACCTTGGAACAAAAATATCTGCATACTAAATATTTTAAGTTTTTGTAAAGAATAAAATAATTATACCAAAAAGTGAAACATCAGCACATTACAAATGCATGTAAATGTGCATGCAGGACTGACCAGCAATTCCCACATGCAGTGTGCAATTATGTTTAACTTTTTTAAAATTAGTTGATAAATAGTTATTTTTATCCATTGCTATGGCACATTAGCTGTGTCTTGCCAGGAGTCGAGGCGAGCTTCCTGATCATGTGATCACTGTGACTGGCTATCACAGTGGTCACATGATCAGGAGCCCACCCTGCCAGCTCCCAATCATTAAAGTCCAGGTGCCCCATCAATACAGAGATTGTCGATAGGGGAACCCCTCCTGCCGGGCCATTGTCTTCTCCTGGTGGGGGGGGGGGCAGGGCAGAGGAAGCTGTACTCGCCAGGAGAAGAAAATAATTATTGCTAGCTAGCGATAATCACGGGTAAAACTTGGCATGCTGGTTGTACCAAAGTTGATCAATCAATCAACTTGGTACATTCAGCCTGCTCATACACATTTCGAATCTCAGCCAGTTCAGCAGGAATTTGAACCGTGTATGGCCTGTCTAAATCATTGTTCTGGATGAGGGCTCTCAGCTCAGAAATCTCACTTGATATGGACGCATATGCGTGATGTGTGGGTGTTAAGGCCCACACATCCTGCCCCCGGCAAATATGAGTTATGTGGTCATTGTAAATTTATCAAATATAGTCCACAGTTGACCCAATTGATATTTAGTTATTATAATGATGTATATACAGTAAGTTATGTTATTCCCGCAGCATCACACCCAAGTTCTCCAGAGAATGCACTTTATTGACTTCCAATACAGAACAAAGTTCAATACTTGCACAGATGACAACGAATCCAATCAGAGTATATATATATTTCAGAGTCCCACATCTCCTAGATCATATTCTAGACCTGTGCTTTCCTAACCATGCAGAGTGACAAGACTAGAGCAGACTGAATGCCAGCTTGAATGTCTCAAATACTGGTCTGACACTGGGGGGTGGGGGGTTTCCCATGAATACCCCCTCAAGTCTAATTACCATCTAAACAATGTCCCCTTTGAACTGTTCAATTAAGTTAACAGGCCACCTTACACACCTAGGTAGACTTGCATAAGATTAGCACATCAGAGTCATTATCTGTCAACCTTGTTTGGCCACTAACCCATTTTGGTCAACACCCTTTGATGTGCGTAACTAGAATGCCTGTATGTAACACAATATATAATACATACACCTATATAATATTACATATATATTATTATATATAATATTACAACAGTCATCAAGAGGTTAACATATAAATAAATACAAACAATTCTAGATTTACAAAGATACAGAACAAGAATTTCCCTAGCACTATAGGTTAGCAAAAGAGAAAGCACAGCAGACATAGCATGCTCTAATGCCGCGTACACACGATCGTTAAAAATGCAATTTTTTAAATTGGGCATTAAAAAACGATCGTGTGTAGGCTCCAGAGCATTTTTAACGACGTGAAAAATGGCCTAAAAAAATTAGAACCTGCTCTATTTTTTCACTTAGTTTTTCACGTCGTTTTTTTTAACGACGTGAAAAACGGTAGTGTGTATGCTTTTACGAGGGAAAAAAAAATGCGCATGCTCAGAATCAAGTATGAGACAGGAGCGCTCGTTCTGGTAAAACTAGCGTACGTAATGGAGATAGCACATTCGTCACGCTGTAACGGACTGAAAAGCACGAGGCTGAAAAGCGCGAATCGTCGCTCAACAAACTTTACTAACATGAAGGGTGGCACCATTCGAACGGAACTTCCCCTTTATAGTGCCGTCGTACGTGTTGTACGTCACTGCGCTTTGCTCGAGCGTTTTTTTTAATGAACGTGTGTATGCAAGACAGGCTTGAGAGGAAACAAGAAAAATCACGTCGAGAAAAACGTCGTTTTTGAAAATGACATTAAAAACGATCGTGTGTACGCGGCATTGGGCTCAGTTTATCTGATTTAAATCTCAGAGCAAATCATTTGATGGGAGATAAATTACTACTGTGGTGGTTCACTGAGTGCTAGCGCTCTCCCTGCAAGCTAGATAGTTAACCACATTTATATCAAGTATTTCACTGTTCTCTGACCTACAAATCTGTGCAAACCACATATACTGAACACCAAAGCAGTCCAATGCAGAAACGAATATTTATTGCAGTTTATCCAATGATTTCAGCAAAGTGCTATCACCTGAGATTTCATACACATTTCATACTGATCTGGTTATTTTCATTGGAAAGTGTCTCCCATATCACCTACGCAGACACTGGATACATGTATTAGGTTGTTTGGTTAAGAAGAAAGTAGCACTTAAATTCTAAAGACACGTTAAGGTTTGAAATAGTCATAAAGTCCAAATAATTGTTATAACTATTTATGGCCATAACAAATTTTTTTAAAAATTACCGTATTTATCGGCATATAACATGCACCCTAACTTTAAGAGGGAAGTTTCAGGAAAAAAACTTTCCACAGCCCCCTGCGTATAACACGCAGGCACAGTTTACCCTCTATTTTCAGGGTAAAAAATAGAGTGTTATACGCCAATAAATACAGTACATAAAGTGCACATATCTGGTAATCTTGTAAAGTATCAATGAGAACTACTGTTCATTTTTGGAGTAATGTCTTTAAGCAAGAACAGTCTATACCTATGCTCCCATATCTGGAACATTTTTGTGAGTTTAGCAATGAGCTAAATATGAAAAGGACAGATAGATTTCACCTATCTTTATGCACAAGAGATCTACATGTATATTAATAATGTGACCTAATACAGGACACTAGTTCAATAAAACATTGTAAAATAAATACAAGAAAACCCTGCCACTTTATACCGAATAATATGGTATTATACTGTAATACCAAGCTTTTCAGAAGTGGCATATTCTACCCTGCACTGCTTATTACCTCTGATTGTGCACTCTTGCATCAGCAACCCCTTTCATACAACGTTTTACTTGGCCCTCCATAGACCTCCCCCCACCACCTTCTTGAAGGAAGCTGTCTGACTCAATATCCCATCACCAAACAAATTTCATTTTGAAACAGCCAACCATGTAATTAAATTGCAGGAATACGTCTAGCGTTTTCATTCTCTCTCTCCTTACTGAGTATTTTCCCTCAAGCCATGGCTGATCTTTTGTGCTCCGCATTAATATTTACTATTTCCCAAAAATAATAGATCTGTCCTTGCAGTGAGGCCTCTTGGATCTGCCAGTGTTTGAACCTTTGCAGACAATCCTACTGGTAATAAAATAAATAATACTTCTCTTTATCTTTTACAAAGCAAACATTACTGGAAACATTTCTTACAAATGGCATAGTGGAACAGAGAGATAATTTTATTTAGAATATGCACTTAAAACTAAAATAAGCATAAAATAAGCCTTGTGGGCACTTAAACATTGACTTATCCTTCTACTTTGTTGTATTAATGGAGCTGGATGAATCTATAAACACATTGATACAATGAATTATGCTTTAATCCATCCTTTTTTCTTACATCATGGTATATTTTTGGGTTATGTGCCAGCACATTCTCATTGGAACTGAGTGAGTTAACTACATGGTAGAGAGAGTCTGAATTAATATGCTTGCTGCACAAGGGTTAGTATTCCTCAAACGGCACCTATTTTTAGCCCACTCGATAATAGTCATGAACTAATATTAAAAGCTTCCATTCTCTGCTTCCCTCTCCTACAATTCCCAAGGGAAATTAACAAGGATTTCTTTAGAGTTTCTAACAACACACCGGAAGGAACATCAATTTCATGTACACAAAATCACACTTGTATTTCAACATGAAGCTTGTACCAAGGATAAGCTGTTAAGAAACCTCCAGTCAAAACGTTCTTTAATTTTAAAGTGGGGAGGTTTTAGAACCTCAGTCATGTGTTTGTTGCCATCTGTGTCTCTGTTGATGAAATTTTCCCTTTTTTGTCCTGGAGACTCCCTAAGATAGGGGTGTCCAAACTTTTTTCAAAGCGGGCCAGATTTGATGAAGTGAACATGCTTGAGGGCCGACCATTTGGCCTGACATTCTTTAAACCCTTAAAATTCGGTCTAAGTGTGTTCGTCTGAGCACTAATACACGGCCCAACAAGAATTTTCTTGCCTTTGTGGCTGTGTGTGGTGAAGAGATGAGCTTGGGCGTGTTATTTGGATATACCGTATTTATCGGCTTATAACACGCACCTTCACTTTAAGGAGGGAAGTTTCAGGGAAAAATCGTAAATTTTAAATAAAGAACTGTGAAGCAAAATAAGGGTCAGTGCCCATCAATGCAGCCTAATCAGTGCCCACCTGCAGCCCCACAAGTGCCATGAATGCAGCACCCACCATATTGCCATGAATGCAGCACCCACCATATTGCCATGAATGCAGCACCCACCATATTGCCATGAATGCAGCACCCACCATATTGCCATGAATGCAGCACCCACCATATTGCCATGAATGCAGCACCCACCATATTGCCATGAATGCAGCACCCACCGTATTGCCATGAATGCAGCACTCACCGTATTGCCATTAATGCAGCACCCACCGTATTGCCATGAATGCAGCACCCACTCCATTGCCATGAATGCAGCCCTCACACCATTGCCATGAATGCAGCCCTCACACCATTGCCATGAATGCAGCCCACCGTATTGCCATGAATGCAGCACCCACAGTATTGCCATGAATGCAACACCCACCGTATTGCCATGAATGCAGCACCCACCGTATTGCCATGAGGTGATAGCTTCACAATAAAAACAGATAGAGGCTTGTTAGAAATCTGTTTATCTGCTTAATAACAATATGTACATGTTAAAGCTGAACAATACTCACCTCAGCTCCAGCGATTTCTCTGAGCTTCCCGCCCGGCTGCTGACATTTAAACCCCAATTGTAGAGGAGAAAATAAATTGGTACACGGATATAGGTGCTGGCAGTTTCAATTATGCTAGCAGAATTTCGGTATTGTCATGACTTGCAGTTTTGCCCAGTCTGGACTTGAGGTTAGATGTTGATGAATATGCCTCCGTTTGCAGGTAGCAGCCCTCGGTAGTCGGGGATCATCTGCACGTCCAGACTGGGCAAAACTGCAAGTCATGACAATACCGAATTCCTGCTAGCATAATTGAAACTGCCAGCACCTATATCCGTGTACCAATTTATTTTCTCCTCTACAATTGGGGTTTAAATACGGATATTGGGCTTTACACCGTAGCTATATATTATGCTATCCAGTTTGTTCAAGATACCCAGAGGCATTTTTCTACTACTACTGCCATCGTGACCATCTATAACCTCCGTTTTTACTTGGAAAACCTTTGAACTCATACATTCAAAAAACTCCTGAAGAAGCGATCTATGTCGCGCAACATGTCGGGTTTAGGAATGAATTTCTGACGACACATCACCAATCAATGCCACTAGCGTCTATTGGTATCCAATATACTGAAAGAATTGACCTTGCTGTCATTTTACTTAGTATAACCCTATTTCTTTATTGAATTTTGGTCATTGGGTGATGTGTTCAAGTGTGTCAATATTAGGTTGATGAATAGTTCTGTATACTATTCATTTTTATTTGTATGATTTGTTATTTTCTTTTGTCATTTTTTAATAAAACTTGAGTAATTTTATATCAATTTTGTCGTGCCCATAAAGTCCATCTTTTCATCCTAATTTATTCAATGTATCACAGAGTAATTATAAAGCAGAAAAATCTTCCTGGTTAAAATGTGCAGGATATCAATTAGGTTTTGCATTTGTAGAAATGTTACTTTAAAGCCTTCAACAAAAACCATGTTCCTGTAACTCCTATATTGTCTAGTCCTTTAAAAAGGTCTTTACTACATCCTGTATTTCCAGCACCCAAGAGAATTTGGATGCCTTTGTGGATACAGGCAGTCTCTGAGAATTTTCATATACATTTTCCTAAGACTTTTCCTAAGAATTTGTAATTAAAAATTCTATCCATTTATGGTAAGCTTTACCCTGGATCTCAAAGCAGCTCTAATAGTGTAGCACCCAATATATTTTGCAAGGACATTCACCCTTTTCTCCTTCAACCACTGTGTAGTAATTTTTGCTGTGTGCTTTGGGTCATTGTCATGTTGGAAGGTAAACCTTCCCATTGACAACTTTCTGGCAGAGGGCAGCAGATGTTCCTCAAGAATTTGATGGTATTTTGCCCCAACCATAAGGAAATAGATTCATGCAGGTGACAGGGAGGAAGTAGCTCTGTGAACAAGAAAGCAGGAAGACATAGCAGCGCTCATCTGAGTGTAGTACAAGTAGTAAAATTCATAATTTAATGCAATTAAAAAAATGGCAACTCACAAGAAGGAAAATGTATAAATGCATGTCACATGGGTTGGCCTCTCTGTACGATCCTGATTCTGGTAGCTGGCAGGTTGGGGTGCTGGTAGAGGCTCGTCCGCTCTGGTATTTTCCAGGGCTCCGAGTGAATCCGAGACTCGTATCCTCATCAACTGTGCCGTCGGTGGGCAGGGGTACGAAGGACAGTCAGGTGCGCATTCGGAGCATGCGTGCTCCTTCTTCAGGCTGTCAAGGATGTGTCTCTCGGATTCATTCGGAGCCCTGGAAACCACCAGAGCAGACGAGCCTCCACCAGCGCCCTAACCCGTCAGCTACCAGAATCGGGATGGTACAGAGAAGCCAACCAATGCGACATGCCAGTATACATTTTACTTGTGAGTTGCCATTTTTTTTAATTTTCAATTTTCAATTGCATTAAATGATAAACTTTACTAATCTTACGACACTTAGATGAGCGCTGCTGTGCCTCCCGACCTGGAAGCTGGCTGCCCGAAGATGTCAGCAGCCGGGCGGGAAGCTCAGAAAAATCGCTGGAGCTGAGGTGAGTATTGTTCAGCTTTAACATGTACATATTGTTATTAAGCAGATAAACAGATTTCTAACAAGCCTCTATCTGTTTTTATTGTGAAGCTATAACCTCTGATAGATCACAACATAAATTTTAAAAATGGGTTTGAGTTAATTGCTAACAGTAAATACCCGCTGATTTATATTTATATTTATATATATGTTTATATTAGAGGAATGGCAAGCTGCCATGGCAATGGCAATTCTGTTATCATAGAAAAAAGCTAAGATTTTACAGTCTGCATTGTCAATTTTGAAAATTAATTTCACTATAATGCTTACATACTGTATATACACAGATGAATGAAGGCTTGTTTTAAAGAGGTTTAACTGTTTATTCAAAATATGAAAATACTTTAGTATGCATTATCTAGACACAGGTTCACTTTAGAGTGGTAGTAAAGTCTGCCTTGTTTGTTTGTACCTACAGGTAAGCATATAATAAGGCTGTGACGTGGCTGTGACTCCCGCCTGATTATGTAAAATCCACATACATATTCATCATCAAGAATAAATAATTCTGAGTGAATTTTCTACCACTGTGTAATAAAACAAACATTACACTGGTAGATAAAATTGGCTTCAAAAGCATTTCACAGTAGAACATGGACTCCTGCAGGGCTCAGCACTGTCACGCAAGGATTACCAAGGCATCCCAGGTATCCTCAACTCATTTATTTAGTCAGTATAGCAGAAAACCTTCAAAATATAACACTGATTTCTTAAAGCCACGTGTCATGAGAGAAACACGGAGGCTGCTATCGCTACCCTATTTTGATTTAAGTTAATGAATCAAAGCATTAAGGCCAGAAGCCAGTAAAGGCAGCCTTCCCAATTTCTTTTATAATATCTTTATATTAAAAACACAGGGCATGTGTCATTTCCATCCTAAATCCAAATAACAGGGCTGATTCAGATTTAAACAGTTATGGGTAGAGAAATGCAAAATATTTCTTAAGGATAGAAATATGTATGTCAGAACCTCCCTTCAAAACTATTCTTTTTTAGCATAGGTAATTTTAAATGAGGGCTGGGGCAAGCCATAGATTATTAAATTTTCTTTCCTGCAACCACGGCTTGCAGGAAAGATAATCACTCGATTCCCCCATCAACACATTCGGTGTTGATGGGCGAATCCCTCCAGCGGAGCTATTGTGCTCACCCAAGTTTTCACTTGGGTACAATAAGCCTGCTGAACCAGCCGAGATTTGATCCATCTATGGCCGGCTTAAGACTTCACACAACCTTCATCACTCCAGTAAAAGTCAATCAGCTGATCTAAATAAATTCTACAAATGATTTTCTATACCTCAAAAGGTTCTTATGAAAGATTAAATACTTAAAAAAAAAAAAAACACCCTAACCACAGATTGCATTTAAAGTATCCTGAGATTGTAAGTTCAACCATATCTGTGACAGAACTTTGTTTTCAGCATGATACTAACTGAAATCTTTTTGTTTGCATCTGCAAATGTTACCTCCGCAAAAGAAGCTTGGGGTGATTCTTGTTCTCCAAGTTCTTCTCAATTAGGTCCGACAGTAGCTGTTTCAAAACATCTGTGGCATATTCCAGCTTTCCTTGTAGAACAGTCATGATTAGAGATGCCACGTTCCCTCTATCACGCATGGAAAAACTACGCTGCATTTCCAGGGTGCGGATAAAAGTTAGCAGGAAAATCTTGTTGTTGATCAACTGAGCAAACAAATTTAAAGCTTTCTCCACACTCTGCTGTCCTTTACCTGGCACCTAGAAAGGGAACAGAAAACTGCATAATTAACCATGATCATTCTGGAAGTCAGTTGCAATTGCCCAAAAAGTTACAGCATTTAAAAAGAGTGAGATTTGTACATGTAGCCTTCAAACAACACAATCTTAAGCTGGGTATACGTGTATCAAACTTTGGCCAGTATTTTCGCACGTGTCTGTTTAACAGAAGTCAGGGAGAGTCCCTGTTGTCAGGACTACAATAGCACAGTGGGGTAGATCCCTTGTGTTCTCCTTGTGTGGATGTGGGGATCTGTCAGTTTTTTTCCATTGAATGAAAAAAAAATGGTCCGTGTATACACAGACAGCAGAAACCAGCTATACAGTAAACAATGGTATGGCAGAAAGTACACCAGTAGGTAGATTTACATACTAAAAATTTTGCAAAAATTCTCAATACATTTGGTGACTTGACAAATGTCGTTCAAAAGTACTTAAAAAATATGTTTGCATTAAACATTTTACTTTTTTTTAATTAATGGACCTTACTGAATGAAAACCACATACACTGTTAAACATGTGTTAGTTTGAGATACATTTTCCATCATGCTCCTCAAATTTTCTCTTCACTGTGGTCAAAAACAACCATCAATTTGACCCCACTAACAACTGGAAACTTGAACAAACATTCCTAAAACTAAAACATTTTAATGAAATTCTACTAGTGCATGGCCATCTTAAGGATCAGGACTGGGTCCACAGAAGTGTACAAGGTCATCTGCTGGGGCACCACAAAAGCAAAAGGTGAATGTTTATCATATAGGCAGATAAAAGACTGTTTAATAGTGCCACAAGTCTCTATATAACTTCACAATTATTATATATACAGGCAACAATATATATATATATATATATATATATATATATATATATAATTGTATATATTTTTTTTAATAAAAACTGCACCTTTTATTAATAAAAAATGGTTTTACATGTGCTTGTGAAACTGTGGCAAACTTCAGTGCACAAAATTGTTCATAGGCAACACATTATTAACTTTTGCAAATTTTCAGTTTAGAGTTAACAGTGAACAATGGGGCCATAGAATAATTGCTCTCACGCCATTTGCAGAGATATGCAAAATGTGTAGCGCAATCCGCATCTGTTTGCATTCTATGCATCAAGGTAAAAAACCTTCTGCAAGCAGCTCCTCTCCCCCCAGCCCCCCTTATACTAACCTGAGCCTGATCTCGATCCAGCGATGTGCACGAGAGCAGAGGCTATTTCCTTATTGGCTCAGACACAGCAGTGGGAGCCATTGTCAATCCCAGCCAGTGAGGAGGGAGCGGGGGACTGGGCCGAGCCGTGCTCTATGTGTCTTATGGACACATAGAGCCAGCTCAGGAGTGCGCACGTGCCCCTATAATAAATGGCTTGCTATGGGGGTACTCAGCGAGGGGGGGGCAGGTTGGATGGCCAGCAGGGGATTCTAGTAGAAAAGGATTGGGGGTGCTCTGTACAAAACCATGCACAGAGCAGGGTACAGTAAGTACAACATGTTTGTTATTAAAAAAAGCTGAGCCTTTAGAATCACTCTAAAAGTCAGCAACTACAACTACTATGGAATATTGAGGAAGTGTGAACGGGTACTTTCTAAAAAAAAAAAAAGATACTCACTCCTCAAAAAATAAAAATAAATGAAAAAGATAAAGCATCGATAAGCGAGTTCCATATTTGCTAATACAGTATATTTGTATTACATAATACTGCACAGTGCGTTTGCCAAATGTAAACCTGCCTTTGGAAATTAGCTATCATGCAACTACCGGGTCAACTTTTCTACAGGAGTCTGGAGGAGCTGGAAACTCAACTTTGAAATCAAATAGTGTATAGTAAAGGTCTTAATCCAGGGGTCTCAAACTGGCGGCCCTCCAGCTGTTGCAGAACTACAAGTCCGATCATGCCTCTGCCTATGGGAGTCATTCTTGTAACTGTCAGTCTTGCAATGTCTCATGGGAATTGTAGTCCTGCAACAGCTGGAGGGCCACCAGTTTGAGACCCCTGCCTTAATCCAATGACTGTTCTTATTCTGAGGTCCACATGATAGCCGTTATTGACTGAGCCATTTTTATAGATCCTGGTGCAGAAATATACTTTGGTAATACTGCTTGCAAGATCATCTGTTAATACTTTTTATTTTTTAATTTAAAATTTTTGTATACCCACAGTTTAGTGAGGTTACTGGTTTCAGTATTTTTTTTATTTGCTAAAGAAAGCAGTGTGTGTTTTTTGTGAACAGCTTGGGGTCTCCAGACTATGGCCCTACATTTGTTCAAGAACTACAATTACCATCATGCCTAGTCATGTCTGTGAATGTCAGAATTTTATAATGCCTCATGGGACATGTAGTTCCGCAACAGCTGGAGGGCCATAGTTTGGAGATCCCCTATTGTCTACTAGAAAGCAAAACTTTCAGTCTAGAAGAGTAGGAGAGTGAGACTTTCACAAATCTATAATTGTGAGCAGTGGCAGCCTGTTTATGATTCTGTGGATTTTAATGTCCAGAAAGGGAATTTGTTGTCTTGCATTAATGAACAGCATGCTGGTAAATATTTTTCTTAGAGGACAAACATTTATTTTTTGTTTCACATTTGCGCCTCCCCCTTACCTGTGACACCATGTAAAATAAACTTTTTGGTAAAAGCTACAATCAAAATATTGACCCATTACAATACACTGTAGTCACTCATTAAACTAATAATAATTCATTCTCCCTTGCTCCTCGGCTCTGGGAGAAGTATGTTGATTTTAAGTTTGAGGACTGGCTTGATTATCGACACATGTATAAGTACAAATGTTTTTTGCACAAATTTAAAATGCATTCATGTAGAATTTATAATGACCATATATATTTGGCACTGACCCTCCTAACCCCAATACTAACTCTGGGGCAGCATAGGGGCATAGTGGTTAGCACTTCTGCTTGGCAGCACTGGGGTCATCGGTTTAAATCCCAACTATGACACTACCTCCATGTTTTCCCTGTGCTTGAATGGGTTTCCTCCAGGTACTCCTGTTTCCTCCCACATTCCAAAGACATGCTGGTAGGTTAATTGGCTGCTGTCTAAATTGAGCCTAGTATATGAACAAATGAGTTAGGGACCTTAGGTTGGAAAATCCGGGCAGGGACTGATGTGAATGTTAAATATAAATATGTAAAGTGCTGCATAAATTGACAGTGCTATATAAATACCTGTAATAAATAAATGTGAATGTACGATATGTAAAGCGCTGCATTATATAAATGCCAATAATAAAGAAAATAAATAGCCATCATCCAAACCCAAGTATTAAAGTTTTTTTCACCAAAAAGTTTACAAAAATATAATTATCAATGTAAGGAAATGTTGCCAATATCCTAACACACAAATAAATCTACAACAAAAGACTGTATTCAGAATTCAGTGCAGATATGTCAGCAATCTAGTGTACATGCCACCTTGTCCTCATGTCAAAATGACCGTCAGCAAATCGGTGAAGCACAAAAGAGTAGAGAAGCTGTTAAGCATTCCATCAGTCACTACAGATTATAAAAGGAAACTGTCTTCAGGAAACATTTTCATAACTCAGTACAAATACAGGGGGATTCATAAAGAAGTATACAGTTTTCAGATGCTGTGGAGCAGTAACAGTTGAAGACACGGGCACAACTGCAAACCGTTAGTAGCAGGACACAAACTTTATAAGTACAACTACCTAAGGGAAGTCACATGACTAGTTAGTCAAAATAGCAGCGTCTGCAGTGGAGAAAGCGTTTTGTGTTCTTGAATTGAGCAAAACAAAATCTGTAACTCTTGTGCAACGGCATTTTCGATCACGAGTCGGAAAAGAACCTCCAACCAGAAAGTCTATATGTTAAGTCTTTGGTTAAAGCCACAGTTGCAGGACAACAGTGACAACTTTATTCTCCAATTGGATGGTGCACCATCACACTGGCCAAGAGATGTGCAAGATTACCTCGATGAACATCTTCCTCGCCGATGGATTGGACGAGCTACGGACTACAACATGCCACTGACCCAATGGCCACCCAGAAGTCCTGACTTAACACTTTGTGACTTTTTCCTGTGGGGGTACGTAAAGAACAATTTATTCGCTCCTCCCCTTCCTGTTGATCTAGTGGAGCTGAAACAGCGTATCACAGCCACTATCACTGCACTTGATTCAGGTATCGTGTTTGGGCGGAAATGGATTACTGGCTCGATGTGTTGTGTGACTAAGGGTGCACACATAGGACATCTGTGACGGTCTCTAAAAAAAATTAAACATTCCTCTACAATTCTGTTACAGGTAACATAAAATACTTACATTGTTCTTGTTTTATAGTGCATTGAAACTGTATACTTCTTCATGAATCACCCTGTACTGTATTTAGGAACACTGGAGATGCATACCTATGTTTATAAAGCTGTGACGTTCACCAAACATTAAATGTTTGGTGAAAGCCACATCTTTTATCCACTTGAGGACCAGCACCCTTTTATTGACTAGTGCATTTCTTTGCACCATATAACTTTTCACCTTTGTAGTTTGACCCAACTTATCACGTATATATATATTTTTTTAATACATATATATTTTAACAGGTAGGGAGATTAATGTCAAAGCTGCTGTTGCTGACCTCTGCAAAAAAAAAAAGCAGACACATAGCTGTCACTTCACAGATATGCATACTAGTTCCAGGGTTGACGACTTGAAACCAGTGGGCCAGCAAAGCAGCTAGACAATTAACCACTTAAGGACCGGAAGGATTTGCCCCCTTAATGACCAGGTCATTTTTTGCGATATGCATCGTTTTAACTGACAATTGCGTGATCTTGCAAAGCCGTACCCAAACAAAATTTATGTAATTTTTTTCCACACAAATAGAGCTTTCTTTTGGTGGTATTTGATCACCTCTGTGTTTTTTATTTTTGTTGCGGTCTAAACAAAAAAAGTGGGACAATTTTGAAAAAAAAAACAATATTTACTTTTTGCTATAATAAATATCTACCAAAAAAAAATAAAAAAATCGCAATAAGCGTTTATTGATTGGTTTGTGCAAAAGTGGCGATCTGCGATTTTTAGCTGGAATGCGTCATTTCGGCGGACAGATCAGACACTTTTGACACTTTTTTGGAACCAGTGACACTTTTACAATGATCAGAGCTAAAAATAGCCACTGATTACTGTATAAATGTCACTGGCAGGGATGGGGTTAACACTAGGGGGCGATCAAGGGGTTAAGTGTTCCCTAGGGAGGTGTTTCTAACTGTAGGGGCAGTGTACTGGCAGAAAGTAGAAATAGATTGCTGTTCCTGATCCTTAGGAACAGCAGATCTCTCTCTACTTCCCTGACAGACGGGAGATCCGTCTGTTTACATTGACAGATCCCCATTCTGTCTCTCTTCTGTTGTGCCATGCATGCGTCCGGCGGGATACGTGCACCCCCTAGAGCTCTTAAAGTGGCCGACGTACACCTACGGCGATTTGCGCAGTTGTGCCAACCTTCCGCAGTATAATGATGGCGGCTGGTCAGCAAGCATTTAAACATCTTCATAAATTGATCAGCAATAGTAGCTTCCATATTTCTCACTGAGACACCTTTTCCACTAAACCATAAACCCTATGTTCACACTTTTGCGTTTTGTAGTGCTTTTTGCAGTTTGCAGAAACTTCCATTTAACATGGTTTTCTATGGTACACGTTCACATCTATGTGTGTTTGTGGAAAGGGTCGGGGACTTTTTTCCCACGTTTTGCGTGTAATAGACTTCAATGGAGTCGCCATAGAAACACAAGTGTTGCGATTGTGATGCGATTTTTGATGCGTTTTGAGTTTTTTTCCTTTAAAAACACTGTATATAGCTGGTTGCTAAGGTGTGGGCTGGGAAGCCGGCTGCCATGTCCTTAACAACCGATGAGTCATCAGCTGTCAGCTGAATGCAATAAAAAAAAATGCCATACCAGGCCACATGGAGCTCTGCCCCCCTCCCACCCCAAAGGGCCTCTCCCCGACAACCCTGGGTGGTGCTTGTGGGGTTCTGCAGGCAGGGGGCTTATCCGAACCGCGACCCCTCCACGTGATTGAGTATGGGGTACATTGCACCCCTACTCATTTACCAAAAAAAAGAGTAAAAAAAAACAAAAAACAGTAGACGGTTTTTGACAAGTCCTTTATTAAAAATGAAGAATGTCTCGTCGTAGCTCCAACGTGTCTTCTTTCTCTGGTATCATCACCAATGTCTTCTTCCTCCGGTCTTCTCCCTCAGATGATGTCTTTCCCTTCCGCTGTGTTCCCCCTTTGGTGGTTTCTTCTCCCTCTGCCGCAGCTGACCCGCTAAAAATAAGAAAACATTTTCCTCTTTTGACTCTGGCTCCCTCTGTTGTGTCAGCTCCGCTGTTGCATTTTATGTTCAGAAAATGAAGGAAAATATTCCAAACATGAGACTGCCAAAAAATAACTTGACACACACAAGTGAAAAAAGAATGTGTAAAATATTAGTGCAGCAATTAATATTGTTTTGTCATTCCTGAATGCAGTCTGCAGATTACTGTTCCTAGGCATGGTGCCCTGTGTTGGGAGAAGCTTAATTGCTGTTATATTTTAGGATTAGGTTTTCACACCTACAGTGTCTTGAAAAAGTATTCTGTCTTGAAAAAGTATTCATACCCCTTGAAATTTTCCACATTTTGTCATGTTCCAACCAAAAACATAAATGTATTTTATTGGGATTTTATGTGATAGAAGAATGTGGCGTGCATTTGTATTCAGCCCTGAGTCAATACTTTGTAGAACCACCTTTCGCTGAAATTAAAGCTGCAAGTCTTTTTGGGGATGTCTCTATCAGCTTTACATATTTAGAAAGTGAAATGTTTGTCCATTCTTCTTTGCAAAATAGCTCAAGCTCTGTCAGATTGGATGGAGAGCATCTGTGAACAGCAATTTTCAAGTCTTGCCACAGATTCTCAATTGGATTTAAGTCTGGACTTCGACTGGGCCATTTTAACACATGAATATGCTTTGCTCTAAACTATTCCATTGTAGCTCTGGCTGTATGTTGAGGATCATTGTCCTGCTGGAAGGTGAATCTCCACTCCAGTCTCAACTCTTTTGCAGACAGGTTTTCTTCTAAGATTGCCCTTTATTTGGCTCCATCCATCTTCCCATCAACTCAGACCAGCTTCCCTGTCCCTGCTGAAGAATAGTATCCACACAACATGATGCTGCCGCCACTACCTTGTTTCACGGTGGGGATGGTGTGTTCAGGGTGATGTGCAGTGTTAGTTTTCCACCACACATAGCATTTTGCTTTTAGGCCAAAAAGTTCAATTTTGATCTTATCTGACCAGAGCACCTTCTACCACACGTTTGCTGTTTCCCCCACATGGCTTCTCGCAAACTGAAAACGGAACTTCTTATGACTTTCTTTCAACAATGTTTTTCTTCTTGCCACTCTTCCATAAAGGCCTCATTTGAGTGCACAACTAATAGTTGTCCTGTGGACAAGATTCTGCCACCTGAGCTGTGGATCTCTGCAGCCCCTCCAGAGTTACTATGGGCCTCTTGGCTGCTTCTCTGATTAATGCTCTCCTTGCCCAGCCTGTCAGTTTAGGTGGACGGCCATGTCTTGGTAAGTTTGCAGTTGTGTCATACTCTTTCCATTTTCGGGTTAATGGATTGAACAGTACTCCGTGAGATGTTCAAAGCTTGGGATACTTTTTTTATATAACCTAACCCTACTTTAAACTTCTCCACAACTTTATCCCTGACTTGTCTGGTGTATTCTTTGGCTGTCATGATGCCGTTTGTTCACTAAGGTTCTCTAACGAATCTCTGAGGGCTTCACAGAACAGCTGTATTTATACTGAGATTAAATTACACACAGGTGGACTCTATTTACTAATTAGGTGACTTCTGGAGACAATTGTTTCCACTAGATTTTAGTTAGGGGTATCAGAGTAAAAGGGGCTGAATACAAATGCACGCCACACTTTTAAATATTTATTTGTAAAATATTTTTATTTGTAAAAATTAAAAATCATTTATCATTTTGCTTCCACTTCAAAATTATGTGCCACTTTGTGTTGGTCTATCACAAAAAATCCTAATTAAATACATTTACATTTTTAGTTATAATGACAAAATGTGAAAAAAGGAGTATGATTACTTTTTCAAGGCACTGTATATACACTCCTAATTCTGAGACCACACTGTCACTGACAGTACTGGTCTCTCACAGGTGAGATTTGCAATCACTATGACAGCTGATTTACAAATCACTGACTAACATAGTAAAGCAGGTCATGCCCAGTTCTTTTTTTTTTTTCAGCCAACAGGCTGATACATTTTTTTTTTAATGATTCCTCCATCCACACAGGCAATGTCAATGGAGAAATCCTCACCACTGGCACCCGCAGCTGTTAGAATCCACTGATCAGAAGCTGCTGCTGTGGCTTCTATTGAGCAGGGATGACCACACACTAATCAAAGATTCTATGGTCTCTGCGAAACCAGCCAAATTTTAATCACTGTATGGCAAGCTTAAGCAAGAACATTTTTAAAACAGTGTACCAAATAAAAACATTATATGTACCTTAAAAACAAAGAAATGCAAACAATTTTTACACTTTCTGCAGCAACCGATCACTTATAACGGTGTTGTCAGCAAACAATAGAGTACTTTTACAATGACTATTGCTGCAGGAGAAGACCAGGCTAATTTGGACAAACTTTCCCTTGCTACAAGTCGGTAGAGCATACAATAAAATCCTAGTGACGCCATGGATAACCTCACTGGCTTTCCTCTGTAGCCACAACTGGAACTAATTACATTATTCTCAACTTAGCTACTGAGATCAGCACTGGGCCTTGGCTGTCACTGAAATAAACGAAGTCGTTTTAAAAAGATGATGTGACAAAGAACTACTTGTGATGCATAGTTTTTAACTGGACCTATGTCCTAAAGTGGTAAATAAAGCTGGTTTGTATTTAAATACCGTATTTATCGGCGTATAACACGCACAGGCATATAAAACTTTAAGAGGGAAGTTTCAGTAAAAAAACTTTCCACAGCCCCCTGCGTATAACACGCAGGCACAGTTTACCCTCTATTTTCAGGGTAAAAAATTGAGTGTTATACGCCAATAAATACAGCAAGTAATGTTTGTCACCTGTATCATTTATGTTTTTGTGTGCATATGATACACCAACATATGCGTCACTGAATTCACACAGCAAAAAAGCTCTATCCATGAAATTATAGTGCTTGATGCCAATCTCAGTCTTTAACGATGTGCTTTATGGGTAAATTAACTAGAAAAGAAATGTCTGCCATGAGCAACAAATGCTATGCTTTTTGTTCGCATGCTGCATGAGGTCTTTTTTTTTGTATGTTATTCTGCATGACTGCCAGCAATTTCAGGAAATATAGTCTGTTTAAAACATCATTACTGAATAAACCTTTTCAACAATCTAATTTTTGCTGCAATGTGAGTTTATTTTACACACAGTAATAAAGTGGTTAAAATGTAATTTATAATAATATTGTTGGAAACGACACACATCTGCATAGATATATACTTACTCAAAAAAAATGAATTAACGTGAAAAAGCAAAATGCATCACCATTGTATAAATGACAGTAAATGAAAATGTTATATGACACACACAAACACACTTTCATATGTATATGTAAACATAAAAATGTTGTGTAGCGGGGTCTCTAAATTTAGGTGGGATACACCTGGGTAATATTATGACCCAGGTGTGTAAATCATGAGAGGATTTGGACCATTTGTATTCGTGGAGGACTGGGTGGTGTATTATTCTCCTTGGCCTGTGGGTGGCGAGGTACCCGCAGGCTCAAGGTAGATTTGCTGCCGCAGTGCTGTCCTTTTTGTCCCTTTCCGGAGACGGTACGGTGAGGGCGGGGAACCTGCCGTGACGTCAATGGAGGAGATAAAAGGGGAAGATGCCCTGGCCACGAGGTCTTCGTCTTCTTCTTCACGTGCCCAGGCACCTTAGGCCTGGGTGCGGGCGGTCCTGAGTTCCGGCCCAGGCGCCCTAGGCCTGGCCGGAGCGGAGTTGGCGTCCATCCCAGGCACCTTCAGCCTGGGGCCCAGTGACTTCGACTGGGTCCCGCGAGAGCGGAGGAGTCCGAGGGTCCCTGAGGTGGATGGGGCTCATGTCTGAGGTGAGGAGGCCGGAGAGGTCACCCGTCCGGAGCAGCATCAACCCGGTGACGGATGGGCCTCTGGTAACTCCCTTGGAGGGACATCTCCCCCTGACAGGGGCCACAACGCAGCGAAGGTACTCCTATCTACATTCTCTTGAGTCGCTGGTAGAGACTCACAAGTTCTAAGTTCTCTCTCTAGCCAAGGCTATAGTAACCGCTGGTGAATCCACAGTGATTTAGCGTACAATCAGGATAGTGCCCCGACCTGCTCACCCCACCGTATCGAACTGTTATTGGGTCTCAACCAGTTGGCTGGTAAAGCACTGTTTATTGTGAGTGTGACAACAAAGCAAGAGTTGGACCTTAATCGGTGTTTGGTACTCTGGTTAATGGGAGCAAAGGGAAGTGTCAGCACAGCAAGACTTGGTCATTAACTGAAACACACAGGCCCGAGGAAAATAACTGGTACTGGCCTTCACCTCACCCACTGCCATGGGGAGGACATGGGCCTTAGCGCATCTCACCCTCACATACGAAATACCCCTAGACAAAGAAGAGGGGGTGAGGCCACTACACGTGGGGGCTCGTGAGTCCGGGATGATGTGTGTTTTAACCTTGGAATTAAGAACGGCTGTGTCTGAACTTTGCTGCCCAGAGGAGTTCCGAGCGGGTCGGCCATGTGATCGGCCAAAGTGCATCCCTGCTCAAAGTCGTGGAAATGACCCTAAGACGGGAAAGGCCCATGCGGAAGAGCGAGAAGAGGGAGAAGTCCAGCCGTGTGACGTACTACATGTGGGGGCTTTTACTGCACTGCGCCATGAGGCACCCCGTGACTACACAGTTCGTGGGCGGAGTTTGATGGAAGCCCACGAAAACGTGCAAGTCGTGGGAGGAGTCTGGCCATGTGGGGAGATACACGTGGAGACTTCGGCGCGTGGTCAGTGCGTGATGGAGCAGCAGACAGTCGGGATGGCCTCAAGCTCCCCGTGGATTCCGGTTCCCTACCCCACGAAGATGACTACCTTTGCTGCTCCCCTTACAGACACGGGGATAAGACTCAGGCCCCGAGGGCAGTTGGCTCTGTACACCTGCAGAGACACGGAGGCCCTCGGCGTGATCTGTCCCGGATGTTCGGGACTGGTGGTCCACCTGAAGCCATTCGGGTGTTGTGAGGCATGCAGAGAATTCTTATTCGAGGTGGAGCCATCCACAGTAAGGCCCCGGGCCCTTCGCCTCAACTGCCTCACAGGTACCGCTACTCAGGCCTTTGCGGAGGTTCCTGTACGCACTGACCAGGGCGATGTGACTGCCCAACCAGAGACTGAGAAAGAAAAATCCGAGGATGCTGCTTCGGTCACCACAGATTCCCTGCTCCCACCTCCGAAGAGGAAAGTCGGCCTGGTACAGGCGTCCTGTGGTCGTGGTCGAGCTTCACCCCGTCGCTTGCCGGGCCTGGATGGATCCGGTTGGAAGAGTCCTGGACATCCCTGTGCTTCGAAAGGTCAAGGTGAGCCAGGGGCTGGGACTGTGGTGGTGGTTGGAGGTGTCGGGAGTCCACAGTCGGTGGAGCCCGCTTGGGAGGGTAGTTCCACGTCTACTAGAGACTACCTTCCCGCAGAGATGTACGGCACCTCCGACCTAGAATCGCTGTCGGACTGTGGAGATGACGGTGAAATAGACAAACTTTTCCACCGCAAGGGCTGGGACAAACGCCCATTACCTGTGTTACGTGCACCACGAGATTCGCCTATGTCCATAGGAGATAGCACGCCCCGGGCGGAAGCCCCGGAGTCTACGAGGAAGCCTAGTCCTCCAATTGTCCTTCCACAATCCGCATCATCACCCGTTTTGTTGGCGGGGACACAACGCGCATCACTACGGGCACCAAGAGCAAAGCCATCAGAGGTAGTGAAATTACCTCGGCATCCGGAGGCCATCGTTCAACCAGGAGAAGGTGAGCGGGCCACAATGCCCCCTTTGGCCCGACTGCAACGACTCTTCTGCCAGAGGGTCGCCTGTGAGTACAGATGGGAATATCCTTACTTGCCCCGGGACTTACTGTTTGAGGTTGAAGTTCTGCGGCAGCGATGGTATGATGAGTTTGTTTGGGAGAAACTTAAAGTGCCTCATGCTCGGCGATACTTGTCCTGTTCGCCACCCGTGTCGAAAAAATTCAGAGACTGCAGAGCAGACTGGATGTTGGGGCGTCACATTCATGCGGACAAGGTGCTTATCTGCCGGAAAGATGGAGAGGACATTGACTATTCGATTGAAGTTTTCGATAAGCATCTGAAGCCCCTGTTCTTGCCTGACCCGAAGTTTTACTTGTGAGGGGAGACTCTCCTGTGTTTTTTTTTTCTGCTGCTGGACTTTCTGGAGGTGCCTTTGCCAGAATATCAGGACTGTGCCCTAGTTTTTTTTTTTTTCTACTCTTGGGAGGAATGAGAGCTGTTTTGTTTTGTTCTCTCTTCCTTCACAATTCAAAGACTTTGGGGGTAGAATCAGAGTAGGGCCGCAAGAAGAAGGAAGATTTCACCAAGTGTCATTACCGCGGCACTATCACCAGGTGGCAGTGTTGCGCAACGGCTGTTTGTTTTTTTTACACTTGCATCACTTTACTCGTTTGAGCGAATGGGTCTCTCGGCTGATAGACCCATTCATTCCAAATTAACACAAATGTGTTAGGATGTTGTGTTTTTTTTGTTTCCCTTCTGCAGGAGATCCATCTGTCAAGACTGCTGAGTATGGGGTGGTTCTTAGACAGTGATGGGAGGGATTGTATATGCGTACATGCGTAGATGGTTTTATGGAAAAGTTTTATTGGTTTATGTTCCCCTTCCCTTGAGCAGGTCTTGGCACAATTAGGATTAAAATTTTGAGGGATAGCCTCTGGGGTCAGGCTTATGTCACCACTCCATGGGAGACATGGGCTTGCACCAGACGCTGGGGACAGCGTCAAATCACAGGGGGGAGTGTGTAGCGGGGTCTCTAAATTTAGGTGGGATACACCTGGGTAATAGTATGACCCAGGTGTGTAAATCATGAGAGGATTTGGACCATTTGTATTCGTGGAGGACTGGGTGGTGTATTATTCTCCTTGGCCTGTGGGTGGCGAGGTATCCGCAGGCTCAAGGTAGATTTGCTGCCGCAGTGCTGTCCTTTTTGTCCCTTTCCGGAGACGGTACGGCGAGGGCGGGGAACCTGCCGTGACGTCAATGGAGGAGATAAAAGGGGGAGATGCCCTGGCCACGAGGTCTTCGTCTTCTTCTTCACGTGCCCAGGCACCTTAGGCCTGGGTGCGGGCGGTCCGGAGTTCCGGCCCAGGCGCCCTAGGCCTGGCCGGAGCGGAGTTGGCGTCCATCCCAGGCACCTTCAGCCTGGGGTGAGGTACTAAACCGGAGGCCTGGGGCCCAGTGACTTCGACTGGGTCCCGCGAGGGCGGAGGAGTCCGAGGGTCCCTGAGGTGGATGGGGCCCATGTCTGAGGTGAGGAGGCCGGAGAGGTCACCCGTCCGGAGCAGCATCAACCCGGTGACGGATGGGCCTCTGGTAACTCCCTTGGAGGGACATCTCCCCCTGACAGGGGCCACAACGCAGCAAAGGTACTCCTATCTACATTCTCTTGAGTCGCTGGTAGAGACTCACAAGTTCTAAGTTCTCTCTCTAGCCAAGGCTATAGTAACCGCTGGTAAATCCACTTTGACCTACAAGTGCACTTGGAAGTGCAGTCGCTTTAGATCTGAGGGGAAGATCTGAAGATTTTATCATCCAATCATGTGCAAGCAAAAATGCTGTTTTTTTTTTTCCTTGCATGTCCCCCTCAGATCTACAGCAACTGCACTTCCAAGCGCACTTGTAGTGCAAAGTGGATTTGTCTTTAGTAAATAAACCACCATGTCTGCACAATGTGTGTTGGTAGAGGTATTTGCAGACTCAAACGGGGGCTCATGCAAAAGTTAACTGGAAAACGGTTATCATGCCATAACGTAAAAAGCATGCACAAAGATAGTCATGACAGAATCATCAAGTATTCTTTAAATTAATGTCACATATGTAAAAAAAAAATATAAAAAAAAGGAAAACACATTTTTTAGAGTACAAAAACATAGTAAAGCATGTATGAGATTTTAGTGATTGAGTTTACATCTATTCTGTTCACTCAGAAACTAGTTTTGTGTCAGATTTTGTATAAAGGAAAACCATCAAGATGTAAAACTGCTGGCTGCAGAGATTGTGACTAAAGCAGCTATTCAGTGACTTGCCTACTATATTCTAGGCAGGTACAGAGTTCCGTTGCACCAGGACTACCCGGAGACACAAACGTAACAGAATTGCTGCTTCTAATAGGCGTTTTGCTGTCTTGACAGAGTGCCTTAAATAGGTTTTAAGAGGTTGATATTGGAAAAGTGGGGTGCAGCAATCTTAATCTGTGTGTAGTAAGAGCCAACAGCATCCCCCACTTGGTCCCATGTACATGCAATAGTATATTTTAGAGTCTGTACAAGATAAATTTGAATATGTCCTCAAAATGGAACCCAAAAAAAGCTGAGAAGAGAAACAGTCTTTATTATCCAAATGGTACTCTGAACAACAAGCTGCCAGAATGATAAAAAAATTGTAACAATTGCTTGCTACAATATTGAAAGAACATATCGTCTTCATGTTTGGCACAGGTTAAGATTATGTATATTTTGGTTTTGTTTCCAAAAAAATTATAATACAGAAGATTAAGCTCAAAGTCAGATAAAGAATGTGCCGCTTCCAAAGTGCATTACCTTTGTAAATAAAGTTATCATTTGTATCTATGTATGCTTTTAGTATACCCATAACATATTTCTTGTAGTTACAAAATAAATAGCTGCTGCATAACAAAATAGATAGGATTTTTGACTATGGCTTCCACATAGTTGGAAAAGTTGAATCTGCTCCAGAATTCTCAGCAATCTCCTCCATTGGGCCTTGTAAGCGACTAGCAAGAGCATATCTTTAGGCAAACTTCATATGACTTGACTTATCATACATGCAATTGGTAGACCTTTCTACTTTAAATTCAAATGTAATTGTTGAATAGAAAGGACCAGTTGTAAGACACCTGTGAAGCAAACAAAAATAATAAATCCCTTTTGTTATCTTTACTACAACAAGCAACCAAACAATGGCATAAAGTACAATAGAAGTAAAAGGTTCCCACCATCACAAGTACAGTAAAACCTTGCTTTGAGAGTAACTTGGTTTGAAAGCAATTTGCAAGATGAGCAAATTCTTTAAATACATTTTGACTTGATATACAAGCGATGTCTTGATATACAAGTAGCTTCATATCACAACTGAGTATAAAAGAGAAGAGAGGCACCTCTAAGTGTAGCAATATGGTTACATTTAATGAAGGTACAACATTTAGCAACTCACATGGTTGACGATTAAAAGAGGCACCTCTAAGTATTTCGGCATCCGGGGTAAAGCTGTCCTGACCATCCTCCGCACTGCCATCTACGTTATCTCTTCCACTCTGCTCTCCACGAGCGGTTCAATTCAAACTTTCAGATCGCTCTACTGCAGGGGAGTCTTCCCAGGCACGATTGCAGACTGACAGCGGTGAGAGCTGGCGGTGCGGAGGATGGTCTATGTGGATAGCTTTACCCCGGGTGCCTGCATACTTAAACGTGCCTCTTTTAATTATCAACCATGTGAGTTGCTAAATGTTGTACCTTCATTAAATGTAACCATATTGCTACACTTAGAGGCACCTTCTCTCTTCTCTTTTCTTCTCTTCTCTTTTATACTCTGTAGCTCCTGCTAGATTTTGCTTCTAATCCCCTTGTGAAGGCTTCCATTTGTGGATGGACATTTTATGGTTAGACAACCTATCACATTGCTATAATCTTTTTTATATGGACGATAAATGGTTGTGGAACAAATTATTTGAGTTTCTATTATTTCTTATGGGAAAATTTGCTTTGATATAAGAGTGCTTTGGATTACACGCTTGTTTCTGGAACGAATTATGCTCGCAATCTAAGGTTTTACTGTACACCATGAGCAGAGCAGAAATTACATCACATTAGGCACACTGTAATTTCTTTGCAATGAGTCCTTTCAGAGAAATAAGGGATGTTTATTTTGTTCGATACAATAAGGTTGATTGAGTTGGGCAAAAAGGCTGCTCACTTTGCAAGATAATTAGCATCTTGCAAGGGAATTTCCACTCAGCCTAGTGATAGTGCTGAAAATTCATCTTGCAAACAAAAACCCAAGAAACCTATGCCTATTTATCATTATAATGCAGCTCTTATACGCCACCATCTGAGGCTGGTTCTCATATGCAACAGTGTACCCATGTCTAATGCCGCGTACACACGGCCGTTTTTAATGTCATTTAAAAAACAATGTTTTTCTCGACGTGATTTTTCATGTTTCCTCTCAAGCCTGCCTTGCATACACACGTTAATGAAAAAAAAATGCTTGAACAAAGCGCGGTGACGTACAACACGTACGACGGCACTATAAAGGGGAAGTTCTATTCGGATGGCGCCACCCTTTGGGCTGCTTTTGCTGATCCTCGTATTAGTAAAGTTTGGTGAGAGACGATTCACGCTTTTCAGCCTCGTGCTCTTCGGTCCGTTACAGCGTGACGAATGTGCTATCTCCATTACGAACGCTAGTTTTACCAGAAGGAGTGCTCTCGTCTCATACTTGATTCTGAGCATGCGCATTTTTTTCCCCCTTTTAAAAGCATACACACTACCGTTTTTCATGACGTTAAAAAGAACGACGTGAAAAACAACGTGAAAAAATAGAGCAGGTTCTAATTTTTTTTAGGCCATTTTTCACGTCGTTAAAAATGCTCTGGAGCCTACACACGATCGTTTTTAATGACCAATTAAAAAAATTGCATTTTTAACGTCATGAAAAACGGTTGTGTGTATGCAGCATAAGGGTTCTGGGTGCATTTTCCATGAGTCTGCCCACAGCAACAAGCAGTAAATGTAAAACTGATCTCCCTCTACAACTATCCTGGAGCATTAAAAAAAAACAACAATGAAAAAATATTTATTTAAAGTGCTTACTTAAATGTCAGACATGTCCTTCCTTTTAAAAACATGACTGGTATGGGTAATATTTGCACAAAATAAATACACTTATCCTACCATATTGTAACTTTAATGCACTAACCATCTTCATTAACATTTAATTCAAAAACTATTTACCAGGATCATTACACCAATGCAATTTAACCCAAGGGTTATAATGAAAACTGCACTTTCAGAGTGGGCTAGATGTAAAATGTATATTGTTTTGAAGGATGATATTTAGCAATTGTTGACACCTTCTTTAGATAAAATCTGTGCTACTGCAAATAAAACGACTGTCAAAAACACTGGACTTTTAATTATAGCCCATATAAGGCTGACACACAAATTATATAACATGGTGCTTAAGTGATTTGGTTCAAAGTAACATTTAACCTTTTCATATAGGTATATGTTTATAAAAAATTCTCAAAAAGTAATTCCAGGCAAAGAATACATTTATGATATCTAAAAATTTAACACATTAGCTAAAATTTCCCTTTCACAAATAAATATTTAAAAAAAAATTCACTTACCGCTGGGCATATCAAAGGAAAACTCCAATTCTAGCAACACTTAAAGTGGTTGTAAACCCACTTTTTTTTTTTTTGGCCCACCTGCAAGAGAAAGGCATAATGAGCTATTATGACTAGCATAATAGCTCATTATGTTCCACTTACCTTAGATCGGGGCCCCCGAAGCCGTCCTCGTCCCTCTGTCCAGCCGCAGACATCACTGCGGCGATAGCCGGAATGTTACTTCCGGGTATCGCCGCACCAGCCAATCACAGCCCCGCTCCTGCGCTGTGATTGGCCGGAGCGGCGGAGACGTCACTCTGCGCATGCGCGCGGGAGGCGTCCCACTCGGCTACGCCCAGCGATTGCTGGGAAGTAGCCGAGTATGTGAATGGGATTAACCCCATAAATGCGCCGTTGTCTACGGCGCGCATGCGCCGTAGATAGCGGCGCTTAACATTTTAGTAAATATCTCCTAAACCGTGTAGGTTTAGGAGATATTTCTTGCACCTACAGGTAAGCCTTAATCTAGGCTTACCTGTAGGTGCAAGTTGAAAAAGTGGGTTTACAACCACTTTAATGCAGAACTCCAAAAGCATAATGTAATACTTTTTAGAAGCTAAAATATATATATATATATATATATATATATATATATATATATATATATATATATATATATATATGTATATGTTTGTATAAGAAAATTGCAAAATTAAAGCATAAATCAAAAATTTATTGTGTCAAAAGCTGTTAACAAAATAAAAACTTACTTGTCATACAGAATATTTCTGAAACTTGTCAGGATTCGGGCAAAGGTTTTCTCTTCTTTGTCTTTCAAGAACATCTTTTAAAAGCGATTACCACCAGGATAATAATTGAAAAGGCTGAGCAATGACATGTTTGCTGATTGACAGCTAACAAAACCACTGCTGATTTCAGATCAAACAAATTGGTAGGAAATGTCACAGGAGGAAAACTTTTAGTGCCATTGAAAACACATTTAAAAATTGCATAAATAGTGGACATGCTGTAACTTCATGAAAACAAATCACAACAATGTAGTGAAAGGCGCATTAAAAATCATTTGTGCCAGTGAACAACTGTCTATTTTTTTTTTAAATGAATGTAGTGTTCTATGTAGAGAGCAATAGTGCCGATAATGCTAGCTAGTAAGGAGATCGAATGAAGAAGAATGGACGTAGTTATCCTCCTAAATAATACATTTTCAGAAAAAAATATTATGTAATAAATTGCATGTATACAAAGTTAACGATAGGAGAATGAGATCGAAAGCAGGGGGTTATATTGATCAATACTGCTCCCCCTTTTAAGGATTCTGGAATAAGAAAATATTAATCAATGTATTTAGCAATTCAAAGTCGTCAAGAAGTGGAATAGCCATATTGATCCACAATCTCAGATTGTATGCACCTAAGCTTATAACATTCTAGACTGCCGCAACATTCTGTAGAAGTGTAATTTTGTTCTTTTGCTGCTTGTTAATTTTCCTCATGCATAAGCCAAACCACCTCTGTGCAGCCACCTCACCGCCTCTCCCATGTGAATTTCTGGCCCCCTCTAATCTCTACCTCCTTTGAGACAGATTTAATATGAGGCCATTACCTTCCCTGGAATTCATTACCAGCATATTTGCACTGAATCCTAGCTCGACTGCAGTCCATCGCCGTGGGTCAATGACCCATAACTGTACGAAGACAGAGAGTTAACAGAAAACAGCCTGCGCCATTAGCCTGAGAAATTATGGTTGAAATTCCCTAATGCCTTTGCTGCCAGACACAAAAGCAGAGATGTGCAATTGTGTGTGTATATATATATATATATATATATATATATATATATATATACACACACATATACACACACCAATAAATCCTATGCTTTATGCCTGATTATAAGCAAAAAATAAATACAAATTCCCCATAAAAGCAGGTGCAACCTGTTAATATGTACTGTTAGGCTGGAGCAGGCTGCACATTTTTACCAAACGTAATCATGAACACTTCCGTGATATATACACATGTGGCTTTATTAACCTTGCATGGTCACACAAATATGAAACATACAGAAAAAAACTGCAATAATACAAGATCAGTACCTAACATGAAGACAGAAAAAATAACAATTTATTGCTGACCTCTAGTTCCCGAAGCACAGGGTGATCTTCAATGCCAGGGAACAGCACTCGCATTGCATAGGTACGATAATCCAAGTAAGGGATTCCTGAGCGATCCAAGTCACTGGTTAATTCATTGATGTCAGTCTGCAGCTCTGCAAAAGCTGAAATCCATAGCAAAAGAAACAATTAATATAGCATAGCATGCATGGTTAAAGGTGCACGTTCCTTGAGTTGCAGACAAATCAATTACAACTACAAGTTAAAGTGGTTTTGACTGGCATGTACTGCGGCAGCTTGCTATTGGAGAAGTGTTTATAAAAAAAAGTAGCGCTGAAGTAAATGTAAAAATTAAACTAAAGAACACATCTCAACAGAGCAGGAATTCAGTGATAAACGACTGCTGTAATATTTGGAGCTACCAATTAAACCTAATTTTAAAACATACTGCAATCTCATCTGTACATAAATAAAATAGGATTGGGTTATTCTTCAGCTTTATTGGCACTTAACCTATAAGAAAATAAATATGTATATTTGGCATATTACTTCAGTATCATAAGTAATGACAAAATAATTGAGAAATAATAGGCCTATAGCAAAAATGTAAATCTGAAAATAATTTTCTTGGTCGACTGACGCTTCACACTGTTTTTTATTCTTTTTTAAATCAATTTATTTCATTTGAAAATATATTTTCAATGCTTTGTACCATTGCTGGGCGCTATGGCCTGTACTGTCTAAAATAGCAGTTTGTTTATGTGGCTGGAGCTGTGTGCAGGCAGCCTGTTACACTATGGGGAAGCAGCAGCTGTACGAACACAGCCACAGGTCCTACTGTAATTTAGCAGGCATGTGGGTGCAGCTGTATGGCCCTAAGGCTGGATTCACACCCATGCAGCTCCAGTGCCCCTTGCATTTTGCAGACCTGCACCACAGTCTATTTAACATGGTTTCCTATGGAATACATTCTGTAGTGAAAATCTGCAAATTGCACCAAAAATGCACAGGTGTGAATCCAGCCTAAGGCCTGATTCACACCTATGCAGATTGCAGGTTGCATATTGCAGATGCATTTTGAGGTTTTCTTTTTTTTTACATTCAAATTTCTATTTAGTTATCAGAACATAAAATAATAAATAAAGACATTAAGCTCCCTGGCGGTATGATTCTGTCAGATTTTAGGTGCTGAAAGCGGTACCATTATTCTGCATGGAAATTTGGCGTTTTATATTGTAGGCCTGCAATTCTTAGAATAACGCACTTAAATCGGTCCAAACAAGAGTCTAGTAGACATCCCATGTATGATAAAGTAAAAAAACAAAAAAAAACAAATTATAATATAATAAATAACTATAAAATAATTATAACAAATAATAGTATAATAATAATAAGTGTTTTTCAGTGTTTGATGACGAATTTCCCAAAAATCGCTATCGCTCAATTCTGCGAGTGATTCTAATTTATTATCGCTGTTTTCTAGCTGGTCTAAAACCACTTTTGACGTAAAGGGACACTTTTTGGTTGCTATGGACAATCTCCAATTCCAGGCAGAAAGAACAGTTTATTATATAAAAGTGCATGCAGGACACTGGGCAGACTACTAGGGACAAAGGGGGTGTGTAATTTTTTTATACAGTACTGTAATCTGTAAGATTACAGTGTACTGTATGTGTACTGTGTTTTAACTTTTTTGAATTTGGTGCCGAACTCTGTCCCCGTGCGTGGTAACGTCACAGGGAACGGAGCTCGGCGGCACTCGGACACCGTGTGAATAGAGCAAGGAGACAGGTCGATCACACAGCGGGGAGGCATCGCAGGATCCAGGGGACAAGGTAACTAACTCTGCCTGGATCACTGCGATGCAATCCCGAGTCTGGCTCGGAGTTACCGCTTTTGGTGCTGAAATTTAACCCCGAGCCAGACTCGGGAATACCGCTAGGCAGGTTAAGAAAAGTATAACAGGATTCACACCATTACAGTTACATAGTATAGCGAATGCATTTTTGATAAATACATTAAGTCAGTATATTAATCGTGAATAATCCTTCAAATTTATATCTTTAAATTCAGTTTCTAGCTAGTAAACCTCCAAGAATAAACCTATTCACCCCTAGGGGAGCAAAGT
Organism: Rana muscosa; assembly: GCA_029206835.1. Lineage (NCBI taxonomy): Eukaryota > Metazoa > Chordata > Amphibia > Anura > Ranidae > Rana > Rana muscosa. The sequence goes on from CM055117.1 coordinate 408,909,691, forward strand.
GTGAACAGGTCTATTCTAACATGAATAAACAAAAGAGAGGATGTCGTCAAGTAAATCAATGTATTCTAGTGAGTCAAACCAATCAGGAAATGAAATCAGCATAAGTCTCTGCAAAGAATAAGTGATACCAACAGGCTACCTAGTGGTAGTTAAGAATGAGCGTACAAGTCCCACTGGTTTTCACACAAGTAATTCCCTAAAAATACTATGAGTTTCGCACTCGTCTCATGCAACTTTACAGTGCTGACAGTCCTTTGAATTGCTCCTAGACAGCCATTTTTTTCTCACCTTACTTTACCAAAACTCACCACCAAATGAGATTCACTAGAAAATCCTATTACTCTAAAAGGCAATGCTTGCGGCCACCAAATTACCTAAACTTAACAAACACCCTGGCCCAAATGGCTTGCCCATAGCTTACTATAAAACATTCACTGGCCTCCTAGCCCCAATGCTCACAACCGCCTTTCATACCCTCCTCAATTTGTAACACTTTCGTTTGGAAACCTTGACTGCCATTATCACCATGTTCCCCAAGCCGAACACCAGCACCACGTCATAGTCAAATTTTAGGTCTATATCTGTACTCAATTTCAGTGTCAAATTACTGGCTAGCAGCTCATCTCAATCCTATCATCATTTCCATGTTTCATGAAGACCAGGTGGGATTTATCCCAGTATGTGACAGCAGTGACAATATTTACAGAGCTTCTTTAATAAATAGGCAACACGACGTGCACCCGTTGCTTCTCTGCCTGCCTTCTTTGCCTTGATATTAGGAAGGCGTTTGACTCAGTGTCTTGGTCGTATCTCCATCACGTAGTACACCTGTGGGGTTTTGAACCCGATTTTCTACAATGGGTAGCCTCCCTATATCATGACCCAAAAGCCTATATAAAATATGTTGGGCATAGGTCAGATGTGTTCCCCATCTGCAGAGGAACTAGGCAGGGTTGCCCTCTATCCCCATTCTTGACACTGAGCCTATAGCACAGCTGATCCGTTCAGAGCCCAACATCCAGGGCATTGAACTGGGAGGACTGTACCATAAACCTTGTTTATTTGCAGATGATGTACTGGTCTTCATGACCTTATCCCTCACTTCCATGCACAACCTTCACACTCTGGAGAAATGTGCTCGTATCTCTCCGGTCATCCTTCAAAATCCTAAGCCCTTAATATCTCTTTATTGCCCCCTCCACCATCTCACAACTACAAACAACATTCCCATTCCATTGGGCAACCAACCACCTTCCCTATCTAGGAAAAAAAGTTATCAAACAAAGTGAAGGACCTATTTAAAGCCAACTACCATTCCATGTTATCCCACCTCTTCTTCCTCCTCTCTCGCTGGGTCTCACTGCTAATCTCCTGGCTAGAGGGAATAATGGCATAATGTCAAGATCCTGTGTCTTTTTCGAGTACTACCTGCTGCTGTGCTGGCCTATTATCTTTTTTTCCTTCAACACACCTCTTTTACATGGGGAACTCATAAGACCTTGACTCGATATGTTTGCTGGAACTCTTCAACTTGGCTAAATACTATTATGCAGCACAACCATTCCAACTTATGAAATATCACTTGGTTTAGGAAACCTCCTCCTGGCTACACATTGAGGCAGTTGAATGCGACCTATCTTTGGTAGCAAATCTTCTGTGGCTTAACTGTATGGATCACCAACATATTATGAATCTGAAAACATTCTCTCATCCTCTAGGACAAACTCAAGGTCCCTTACGGCCTCTAAATGTCACACTCCCTATGTTATCATAACTAAAAAATCCAGCCTTTTATTTAGGCCCTTACCGCCCTCTCTGTCTTCCAGCCTTGGGTAGGGGAACAGCTGATCAGATTATGTCATTGGACCCCTCCCATGGCCTTTCCCAGCTCTCCACGAAGCCCTCGACCTACAAAATTCAGAAATTTTCTATTACCTGCAACTTAAGCATTTACATGCCCCACTGTGCCGAAAAGGCCAGACCCTTGAGACAACAGCCTCAACGCTTTTGTAAGCAAGGCTCTCGTGCCCTTGGGCTAATATCCAAACTTTACTATGACTTGATAAACCTGGTTGCACCCGCACAAACTAAACTAGCAAATGGGAAATGGACCTTGGAGTCGCTTTAACTCTAAATCTTTGATGCAAAATGTCACCGCTCTGGAGGCAAACTATACGTTTATGACTTAGTGGTACCTGCTCCCGGCCAGAGTATCAAAATACTCCTACTCAGTGCTCGGATTCCATGGCTGGGGAGATCCGGGCACCTATTTCCATGTGTGGTGGTCCTGCCCCAAGGTGCACTAGTTTTGGACTGATATTTTTTAGATTCTGTCCACCCTGTTCTTGAAAATAATCACTCCCGACCCACTTATAGCACTTTTGAACCACCAACCAGATCATATTTCAAAGACCCAATTTAAATTATTACTACAAATAACCACAGCTGCCAAACAAACAAACCATAGCAAATGCATAGAAATCTTCTTCACTCCACTCTAGTTACATAGTTAGTCAGGTTGAAAAAAGACACAAGTCCATCCAGTTCAACCATAAAAAAATAAAATAATAATATCATACAATCCCATATACCTAATTCTATACCCACAGTTGATTCAGAGGAAGGCGAAAAACCCCAGCAGAGCACGATCCAATTTGCCACAGCAGGGGAAAAAATTCCATCCTGATCCCCTGAGAGGCAATCGGATATTCCCCTTTACCTATAAATGTTAGTACCCAGTTATATTATGTACATTTAAGAAAGAATCCAGGCCTTTCTTAAAGCAATCTACTGAGCTGGCCAGAACCACCACTGCAGCGAGTCTATTCCACATTTTCACAGCTCTTACTGTGAAGAAACCTTTCCGTATTTGGAGGTGAAATCTCTTTTCCTGTAGATGTAAAGAGTGCCCCCTTGTCCTTTGTGTTGACCATAAAGTGAATAACTCAACACCAAGTTCACTATATGGACCCCTTCTATATTTGTACACGTTGATCATATCCCCCTTAATCTCCTCTTCTCAAGAGTGAATAAATTCAGTTCCTCCAATATTTCCTCATAGCTGAGCTCCTCCATGCCTCTTATCAGTTTGGTTGCCCTTCTCTGCACTTTCTCCAGTTCCCCAATATCCTTTTTGAGAACTGGGGCCCAAAACTGAACTGCATATTCCAGATGAGGTCTTACTAATGATTTGTACAGGGGCAAAATGATATCTCTCTCTCTGGAGTCCATACCTCTCTTAATACAAGAAAGGACTTTGCTCGCTTCGGAAACCGCAGCTTGGCATTGCATGCCATTATTGAGCTTATGATCTACCAAAACCCCCAGATCCTTCTCCACTACGGATCCCCCCAGTTGTACTCCAACTAGTATGTATGATGCATTCATATTCTTAGCCCCCAAGTGCATAACTTTACATTTATCAACATTAAACCTCATCTGCCACATAGTCGCCCAATTAGACAGGGCATTGAGGTCGCTTTTAAATTGGTGACATCCTGTAAGGACGTTATTCCACTGCATGTGTGTACCAGGCTTTAGGCTAAGCCAATACATTCTTCCTGCTTTTGGCTTCACCTCTCTGGTCAGTCCTTTATAAAGTCCTATTTATGTTAGTACCAGTATCTGGACCACACCACTTTTACATGATCGCCTTCAAGTCTATTGTAACTTCATTTATTATGTTATACAATGTTAACCTTATCTATCGAGCCAAATTTTTGTTGTTAAAATTGTAACTCTTGTGTCGTATAACCATTGTGATTTTCTTGGAGAATAGTACAGGACACAATGCACTATAGTGCCTCAGAACAGAGGGAAGGGACCTGTATCCTGTACTGTACTCCAATAAAAAGATTTTACAGGTAAGTAAAAAATCCTGTTTTCTAATTCGTCCAGAACAGGACACAGGATCTTAGTCTTAGCCATGTCCAGCTGGGGAGCAGGCAACACAGGGACCTACTTCTAACAGGCCATGTAACAATGGGTAAAAAAGGGCTCAATAGAATTCATAAAGCAGCTTGCAGCACCTTTTGACTAAAACTGGCATCAGATAATGCCTGAACATCTAACTGGTAAAATTTAAAGCAGTGTTAAATCTAAAAGCAAACATTTATTATATTGTAGTTTACCAACTGTTATGGTTACATTGGTTTTCTTTTTTTGTCTTTCTTTCTTTTATTTTCACCTGGTGATCTGGCCAGTAAGTTTGTTTTTCAAGAGAACACGCTCTCCGGCAGATGTTGCATTTAAAGGGATGAGAAAAAAACATTTAACACCGACAGGGGTGCTTACAGTGGTTAACTTTTATCACAAAAGGAAAATAAACTGTTGTTGTAACTGCTTATAAAGCTGGAATTTAGCTTCAATTTGTTAGCCTATTTAAATCTGCTAGAGCATCTAGCACTCCCCTCTCTCTAGACTGACAATGCTGTTGTTCAAATGTGTCCCTGTACACATTTATCCAGAGTGGAGGCATTCTAATACAGGAGTCGTGTTACTGGCCAGATCACCAGGTGAAAACAGAGGGGAAATAGCCTAAAAAAATAAAGCTAATCCAGCCACCACATCTAATGATTGATAAGCTGCAATATTACACTTTTGGTTTTGGGTATAATACTGATTTAACAAACATCTGAACAGAAGACAGGGTGGCAGCATTGAACAATGGGAGAAAACAGATCCATGATGCTGAGAAGCCTTTGAAGCGCCTCTTTCCCAGATCTAGTAGAATGAACCTTAACAGGGCAGGGATAAACCCTATCCTTTAGACCAGTGGTCTCCAAACTGAGGCCCGAGGGCCGGATGCGGCCCTTTGCTTGCCTTTATCCGGCCCTTGGGGCAGTATCCCTCCCACTGATACGAGACACTATTCTGACATCTGACACCGACAGTGGAGAACTATTTCTCCCAATGACACCACTAATGGGCCACTATTCCTCCCTATGATACCATATGTTTAGTCCCACTGATGCCAGGAAAATTTCCACCCTCCGCTGGCCAAAGTCCGGCCCTCCAAGAGTCTGAAGGACAATAAACCGGCCCTTTGTTTAGAATGTTTGGAGACCCCTGCTTTAAACCATAGGCTTGAATGAATACTTGTCTAATCCACCTAGCAATGGTGCAGCGAGAAGCAATGAGCCCTCTGCAGGAACCTTCAGAAAGGGCAAAGAGGAAATATGATTGCCAAAAAGATGCTGTAGTCGAAAGGTAGACTCTAACATATGTACCACCCCAATACAGTGGAGAAAAAAATTATTCGTATGTTTTGGAGCAGGAGGGAAGAACAATGTTGTGGTTGAGATGGAAAGAAGAAACTACCTTAGTGAGAAAAGAGGCTTTAGGCCGCAGGAGAATCCTTGTGTAACACTAGGAAAAGCTCTTTAGGGGATAAGGCCGCTAACTCACTTGAGACTAACTTGAGAAAAAAAATATATGAATTTAAAATAGAGAAGCTTCTCTCAGTAGAGGGAAGACAACCATCACCTAAGGACATTAGCAAATAAAATAGGTTAGCTGGTCTATAAATATCAAGTTATATTCTGTGCATTTAGGAATCTAACCAGCTCGCTGCATATAAACCATGGTTAAATTCCTGTGTCCTGTACAACATGATTAAGAAACTTTTTTTGCTGTTTTGACCAGTGGTAGTTTGAAAACCATGGGTCTATAAACAACTTTACCCAACATTCACACAACTATTCCTCAGGATTAACACAGTTTTCAGTTGAACCAATTAGAAGAATGTATGAATCTTGAGTGAAAGTTGTATGAACAGACCTCTAGTATTACTATAGATATAAAGTATAAAGTACAAAGTAAAAATGTGATTTGTCCTGTTTTCTGACACTAAATCTATTTTCCAAGTACAAAGACTGATAAACTAAATTACAAATAAAATAAACACAAATATAACAGTTTGGATTTAAAGCACTAGCTAGTGCTAGAAGGAGACCGGAGTAAGTAAGACTGATGGTAAAGTCTAAGTAAAAAAGGAACAATCTTTCTAAAAGTCTTACTAGGGAAGATTTACACTTACTTCCTGTCCCAGTGACAACATACAGTAGGTGCCGCCGATATTGTATTTCTATCGCGCTCCCATCGCCGAGATTCTCGGCGACAGGAGTGCCGAGATCTCGGCAGCAGGGTGGCGACACGTGTCGCGCTCGCTGCAATAGCGAGGAGACGCGACACTGTATTGAGCGGGGATCCGACGCGGATTCCCGCCAATACCAGGCACTGCGTTTGGTATGAATCCTGAGTGGGAACTCCACGCCAATTTTTAAAGAAAAAAACGGCGTGGGTTCCCCCTCCAGGAGCATACCAGGCCCTTGGGTCTGGTCTGGATTTGAAGGGGAACCCTACGCAGAAAAAACGGCGTGGGGGTCCCCCTCAAGATCCAAACCAGACCCTTATCCGAGCACGCAACCTGGCCCCCCTCCCTCCTGAACCGTACCAGGCCACATGCCCTCAACATGGGGGGTTTGGTGCTCTGGGGCAGGGGGGCGACCTGCGGCCCCCCCACCCCAGAGCACCCTGCCCCCATGTTGATGACCCTGGCCGTTGGTTGTCGGGGTCTGCGGGCGGGGGGCTTATCGGAATCCGGGAGCCCCATTTAATAAGGGGGCCCCCAGATACCGGCCCCCCACCCTATGTGAATGAGTATGGGGTACATCGTATCCCTACCCATTCACCTGGTGGAAAAAAAATGGTAATAAAAACACAACACAGTTTTTAAAAGTATTTTATTGCACCGCTCCGGAGGTCTTCTTCTGACTTCGGGGGTCTCCGGTGTCGTCGCCGCGCTCTCCGGTTCTTTCTTCTGCCGGGCCGCAGAACGGAGAAGACCGGGCCTCCGCTAGCAAAAGAGCTAAAAAGAAGTTAGCGGAGGCCCGGCGGAAGAAAGAACCGGAGAGCGGGAGAAGAAGAAGGCGACGGAGAAGACCGGGCCTCCGCTAGCAAAAGAGCTAAAAAAGAAGATAGCGGTGGCCCGGCAGAAGAAAGAACCGGAGAGCGCAGCGACGACACCGGAGACCCCCGAAGTCGGAAGAAGACCTCCGGAGCGGTGCAATAAAATACTTTTAAAAACTGTGTTGTGTTTTTAATACCATTTTTTTTCCACCAGGTGAATGGGTAGGGGTACAATGTACCCCATACTCATTCACATAGGGTGGGGGGGCCGGTATCTGGGTGCTCCCTTATTAAAGGGGGCTCCCGGATTCCGATAAGCCCCCCGCCCGCAGACCCCGACAACCAACGGCCAGGGTTGTCAGGAAGTGGCCCTGTCCTCATCAACATGGGGGCAGGGTGCTCTGGGGTGGGGGGGCCGCAGGTCGCCCCCCTGCCCGAGAGCACCAAACCCCCCATGTTGAGGGCAGGTGGCCTGGTACGGTTCAGGAGGGAGGGGGGCCGCTCTCGTCCCCCCCTCTTCCCCTGCGGCCTCCCAGGTTCCGTGCTCGGATAAGGGTCTGGTTTGGATCTTGAGGGGGACCCCCACGCCGTTTTTTCGGCGTAGGGTTCCCCTTCAAATCCAGACCAGACCCAAGGGCCTGGTATGCTCCTGGAGGGGGAACCCACGCCGGTTTTTTCTTTAAAAATTGGCGTGGAGTTCCCGCTCAGGATTCATACCAAACGCAGTGCCTGGTATTGGCGGGAATCTGCGTCGGATCCCCGCCTATCGGCAATGCGTGTCGCTCATCGTGAAAGGAACATTTTTTCCTTTCCCGATGACGAGACAGCTCGGCGCTGGCTCTCGCAACGGAGCTCATAGGGTGTCAATATCGCCGCTATCGGCGGCACCTACTGTACCATTCTGCAATATAAAACGAATCCCTAATGCCCTGTACACACAGTCGGTTTTTCCGATGAAAAAAGTCCGATGGACTTTTTTCATCGGAAAAAACGATCGTGTGTGGGCCCCATCGGACTTTTTTCCATCAGTGTTAAAACATAGAACATGTTTTAAATTTTTCCGATGGAAAAAAAAAAAGATAGGAAATTCCGATCGTCTGTGTTGAAGTCCATCGGAGAAAAATCCACACATGCTCAGACTAAATTAGAAGACGGAGCGCTCGTTCTGGTAAAACTAGCATTCGTAATGGAGATAGCACATTCGTCATGCTGTAACGGAGTGAAAAGCACGGAGACCGAAAAGCGCGAATCGGCTAACACCAAACTTTTACTAACACGCGGTAACACAAAATCAGCAAAAGCAGCCCAAAGGGTGGCGCCATTGGATTTGAACTTCCCATTTATAGTGCCATCGTACGTGTTGTACGTTACAGCGTTTTGGACGGTCGGAATTTTGTCTGATGGTGTGTAGGCAAGACTGATGAAAGTCAGCTTCATCGGAATTCCGACGGAAAATTCCATCGGAAACAGTACAGGGCATAACTCTTCTGCTCTCTGAGCTGCCCTGTTGTGAAATAATCCTCCTCTTAGGTGTCTTCTGAAAGAGACACTATTGGCAGTGTCGATTTGATGTTTCCTCTGCCACACTCAGTAATTACTCCCTCTGACCTCCTATGTCCAGTAGTAACATGTAAATTGAAGGAACCTCTTGTGAGAGAGGGAGTGCATGTCATTTTAAATAATACCAAGTTTACACACCTGTAAAACCTCCTCTGGACCGGGAGTGTTCCACGCATAAGTCAATTACACTTTTTTATAAGTAAATGTGCGAGGGAGGTAGCATGAACTACACATACATGGACACATTTTAATACTCTGCCTCATCTAGACCACAACAGATGAATCCAGCTATGTTCATCGCAAACTCATATCCAAATATACTATCTTGGAAAAATACAAAAGCAGTTTCTTGCCAGCCTTCTCTCTGGTGCCATAAGTTCAAGGACTAACAAAAAATATAATAAGGTCCATCAGTTAAAAGGTGGACCTAGGGAAGGCTCATACTTTCAGATTTTGAATGACTATTGATAATTTTTGCTATTTTTTTTTTTTTGGCCCTCATATTGCAGTACCAGGTTTTTTGCTTAGGGTGGCTTATCCATACTTATAAAGCTTAGAACACAATATAAAAATATGCGTATTTCATTTCTCAAGCAGTTTGATATAGGTTTATGAGGAAATTGTGTGGAGCTGCAGGATATACGTTTTAGCATAGTCTTGTGTACCATTTATGTATTTTAATATATAGAATAAAGATATTTATTTTATTACAGTCGGGAGCTATCATGCATCTTTATGTATTCTCTTTTAATCTTTAAATAAGCCTAAACCTTCTCCATAGCATATAATTAGTAATTAGGATAAACAAAGGCAGGGGTTGAGCCCATATCCATTCATTGCAGAGTTTTTGTGAGAGTGGAGGAACCACTGAGCCCTGCAATAGAGATAGAAAATGGTCACTCCCCTCTGCCAGAGGTGTCCGTTTCAGAAGCCACTTTAGAGGAAGATCTTTTAGTGGAGCAATATAATTTAAAGTATTACTCAATTTTCTTATAGTTATAGTCACTAGATCTCAGCTATATAAGCTTCTAAGCATGACGTCAAAGCACTTTAACTCAATTCGCACATTTGCTGTCTATTTCCTCACCCATTAACATCTCAGACCAAGGATTAGTTATTAAAAACAAAACCTTTAATCACTTTAGCCCCGGAAGGATTTACCCACTTCCTGACCAGGCCATTTTTTGCGATACGGCACTGCGTTGCTTTAACTGACAATTGCGCGATCGTGGCGACGTTGTACCTAAACAAAATGTATGTCCTTTTTTTCCCACAAATAGAGATTTATTTTGGTGGTATTTGATCACCTCTGTGGTTTTTACATTTTTGCGCTATAAATAAAAGAAGCGCGACAATTTTGAAAAAAACACAATATTTTTTTATTTTTGCTACAAATATTCCAATTTTTTATTTACATTTCTTTATCAGTTTAGGCCGATATATATTCTTCTACATATTTTTGCAACAAAAAAAAAATCGCCATAAGCCTATATTGATTGGTTTGCGCAAAAGTTATAGCGTCTACAAAATAGGGGATAGATTTATGGCATTTTTATTTATTTATTATTTACTAATAATGGCGGCAATATGCGATTTTTATCGGGACTGCCACATTGCGGCGGACAGATCGGACACTTTTGACACATTTTTGGGACCATTGACATTTATACAGCGATCAGTGCTACAAAAATGCACTGATTACTGTATAAATGTCACTGGCAGGAAAGGGGTTAACACTAGGGCGCGATCAAGGGGTTTAATGTGTTCCCTCAGTGTGTGTTGTAACTGTTGGGGGATGGGACTGACTTGGGGAGGAGGCCGATTATTGTGCCTATATATTAGGAACACACGATCTGTCTCCTCTCCCCTGACAGGACATGGATTTGTGTGTTTACACACACAAATCCCCATTCTCGCTCAGTCAGGAGCGATCGCAGCCGCCGGGCACGTGCATTGGCTCCTTAGGGATGTGGCAGGCGCACGCGTGCGCCCCCTATACTCCTTAAAGTGCCCACCCTACAGCTACGGTTATTTGCGCAGGAGTGCCATTCTGCCGTGGGGAGTCGGCAAGTGGTTAAACATGTTCAAATGTTCTGTTGAATGAAACATGCTAGAATACGAATAAACAAAAATTCACAAGTGCTACATTGTGCTAACAAATAATAATGAGCTTGATGCTGCTGTTCGTAACAACAGTTAATCAGTGTTCATGACAGCAGTCAATAAATGTGAACAAATAAGTAAATATACCACAGTGCAAAAAAAAAACAAATGCCAATCCTATAAGCAATGCTAATATGCAACACAAAAACAATTGTGATCAATAATGGGTGCAAATATTAATGAAAAAAATTAGCAAGCATATAGCCAGTGAAAGTTCAATGGTGTGCAAATAAACATAAAAGTTCTAATAGCAGGCTTTCTTTAGAGATGCTGCTGTTGCTAGACACTAGAAACATTGAACTTTCACTGGCTACATGCTTGCTCATTATTGTTTTATTGTTGCATATTAGCACTGCTTATAGGATTGTCATTTGGGTTTGTTTGCGCTGTGGTATATTTACCTCACAATGATTTGATCCAAACTGTACGTATCAAATCAATCAAAATGTGGTGGAACAGAAAATCTTTCCTCACACAAGTAGAAACATACACCTACAATCCTGGATCCGACTCTTAAGATAGTGAGCAATGAAAAAGTGTAAGGCCCCTTTCACACTGAGGCGTATTTCAGGTGTTTTTGCGCTAAAAATAGCGCATAAATAACGCCGGAAATACTCCTGCCCCAGCATTCTCAATGTGAAAGCCCGAGGGCTTTCACACTGAGGCGGTGCGCTGGCAGGAGACAAAGAAATCTCCTGCAAGCCGCATCTTTGGAGCGGTGTGTATACCGCTCCTTGCCATTGAAATCAATGGGACACCGTGGTAATACCGCCCGCAAACCGCGGCTGTAGCCGCGGATTGCGGGCGGTATTAACCCTTTTTCGGCCGCTAGCGGGGCTTAAAACCGCACCGCTAGCGGCCGAATATCGCGGTAAACACGATGGTATAGGGCGCTGAAAATCGTGCCGCTATACCACCACCGCATATGCCCGCCCCAGTGTGAAAGGGGCCTAACACTTCCAAGAGTTACCATTTCATTCTAACAAAAAATATATCACTTGCCTTCTTTGCACTCTAGAGCTACCCGTGACTCCAGGTTGTCCATCTGCATCTGCAGTCTCTTCAAGGTTAAGTCATTCTCTCTGGACTTGCGTTTGTAGGCAATTAACACAATGATGACAATGATAAGAAGAAGGCTTCCACCAGCAGCTATGCTCACGATAGCAGGAAGAGTTAGGAGGCTATCTGATAAGACATTGATAGAACCAGGTGAAAACACCATGCCACCAACATGGACCTAGAGGAAAATAATAAAAAAATGCTCAGGGAAAGTAGAATGGGAATGAAAAATTATGCCATATGCAAATTACACCAAACCTAGCAACCAGTTAAAAAGCCTCTTGCACACAGTAGTAAAAAATGGTATGAGTTATTTTTTTCCATAAATGATTTTATTGAAAGAAAAATAAGGTTACATGTACATACAAGACATACAGGCTCATGAACATTTCAAGACTAACCAACGTTTAAACAGAGCAATAACCAGTAACTGAAAGAGAGCAAGTAAACCCATATAAGAGCGCAAGGACCCACCGTAGGCCAATATCAGCAGGCCTATCCGGGGTCATGGTGAAACTTCTGAAATCGGAAATTGCAATGGTCGTATAGGTGTTGGGAGCCCCTAGCAAGGCTCCAGGCTATCTTTTGGTCGGTTAATTCGCAATCGGGAAAGACAAATAGAGAAAAATAATAATCATATCAGAGAGGGGGGGGGGACTAAAAAATAAAATAATAAAAAAAATATATATAAATAAATAAATAAAATAAAACAAAAAGGGGGGAGGGGGGGCGTAAACAGGGAAGAAGTTTGCATTGACATAGGCATGGGAAAGGGGTAAAAGGAGAAGAAGAAGGGTAGGTAGAGGGTAGCAGTCAAGAATAGAAAATAGATAGTAGTGGGGAGAAGTGAGAAGTTTGAGGTGGGGGTGGGGGCCGCTCTCCGTCCCGGGCCCCCGCACCAGATCAAAACGCAGGAAAAATTGCTGTGAGATCTGTTTTTACTTCAAATACTTTAGGACAGCATTTTAGAAGAAGGACTTATAGTAATCCGTAGTCCTAAAATGTGTCCAACAGGACCAGGTCAGACTAAACTTCTGTAAGCGGTCATGGGCTGTATGTATCAATTCCTCCATCTCCTCTATCTTAACGACGCTGATCAACCATTCTCGAATGGTCGGGATATCCTTTGAACGTCAATGTGTAGGAACGCTTAGTCTGGCTGCATTAACCATATGCATAGCCAATGATTTTTGGTAATTTCGTTTGGGTAGAGTAGTATGGTGTAGAAGGTATTGAGCAGGAGTGTAGTCTAGAGTGAAAGTGGTGACCCGTGTAATGATGGAGTGGACCTCCCTCCAAAAAGGTTGGAGCAAGGTACACTCCCACCAAATGTGGATCATGGATCCTACCTCTTCTGTACACCTCCAACATGTATCCGGAATAGAGGGTGAGAATTTATGTAGGCGAGATGGGGTTCTATACCATTTCGTGATGATTTTATAACCGTTTTCTTGGATCGCAACATTCATCGAGCCTTTATGCGCAAGAGTGAATATGGATTCCCAGTCATCGTCCTCAAGTGTGATTTGCAGGTCCCTTTCCCAAGAAGCACGTACATTCTGCATCGTGGGAGTACCAGGAACGTCCTGCAGTAGGGCGTAAATGTGTGACACAAGGTGTCGTTGTGGTGTATTGCGTGAACAAAGTGCTTCAAATGGTGTAAGTTGTCTATCCCACGTGACCTTCGCATCTTTAGAGGTAAGAAAGTGAGTCAGCTGTCTAAAAGACCAGAAAGGAAAAGTGTTAGTACGTGATTCAGAAGTAAGCTCCTCATAGGATCGTCTACGGCCTTTGTGAAAAAAATGACACGCCAGAACCTCCTCGTGTGGCCATTCCTTATGGAAGAATGCGTTCGAATCTCCCGGAGGGAACTCAGGGTTGCCTCTCAGAGGGGTTAGTGGACCCGGATGTGAGGATAGGTTAAAGAGAGCGACTGCTTTCCTAAAGGCCGATAGGGAAGGTGCAATGAGCGGGTGTGTCTTGAGGGTCAGGGGCCAGAATCGAGGTGACAGCCAAGGTAATGTGGCAATCAGAGTTTGCGTGAGAGAATTTTCTAGCATTACCCATGTTTTCCTTAGTTTGTGAAGTTTCCAGTCCACCACTCTAGTTAGGTGGCAGGCCAGATAATATTTATAAAGATCTGGTAGACCAATGCCACCGGTTGCTTTGGAGCATGTCAACCGTGAGTATTTAATTCGTGGGGCATTATTCTTCCAAATGAAGCTAGTGCAGGCTTTTTTATATGCCGCAAAGAATGAGGGGGGTAAGTGAATCGGAATTGTCTGCAGTAAATATAATAGGCGGGGGAGAACCACCATCTTAATGAGGGCCGAGCGCCCAAACCAAGAAACGTTGAGGTTGGCCCAGTCCTTCAAATTTGCCTGGAGCTTAGAGAGGGCATGGAGGAAGTTGTGGCTAAAAAGATCCGCTATGTTCTTAGTGACCTGGATGCCTAAATAGGCAATGGCCAATGAAAGGGAAAGGATTCCTGACAATGTGTGACTTCTTGAGGGGTAAGGGATACATTTAGGGCATGCGATTTGGAATAATTGATTTTGAGATTTGATAACTCGCCAAAGTGTTTTATGTCTTTCAAAAGATTGGGTAGCGATATCCGAGGGGATTGTAAGGATAATAGGATATCGTCAGCAAAGGCCGCAACTTTAAATTCTCTATGGGCAATGGAGATTCCTTTGATATCCGTGTTGGACCTTAGTCTGTTTAGGAGGGGCTCTAAAGTCAAAACAAAGATCAGGGGAGATAACGGGCAGCCCTGACGGGTACCATTGCTTATCGAGAAGGCGTCTGACAGGAGGCCATTAGCCCTCACCCTTGTGGAGGGGTTAGTATAGAGGGCAGTGATACATGCAAGCATACGTGGCAGGAGGCCTATGCCTTCCAAGACCGCCCGCATGTAATCCCACGACACCCTGCCAAACGCCTTCTCAGCATCAAGGGAAAGGAGGAATCCTCTGGTCTCCGATGAGGCCAGCCAATGCTGAACATTTAAAGTGAGGATAGTATTGTCCCTAGCCTCCCTACCCGGGATAAAGCCCACCTGATCAGATGATATGAGGCCAGGGATCAAGGGGAGTAACCTATTTGCTAGCATCTTAGCGTAGATTTTTATGTCTACGTTAAGCAGGGAGATCGGCCTATAGTTAGAGACTTGTGTGATATCTTTCCCATCTTTCGGGATAACTGCTATATGGGCTTCCAGTAATCTGCCTAGGGAAGTGTGAGGGGACGAAAGGGAGTTAAATGTGTTTAGCATTTTGGGAGTAAGATCCTCCTGAAAGCATTTGCAATACAACAGAGGGAGGCCATCGGGGCCTGGGCTTTTTCCCACCTTCATCTGTTTGATTGCTAAGTGGAGTTCTTCCATGGAGAAAGGGCTCTCCATGGCTTCAGCCTGCTGGGGGTGATAGGTTTGGGGCAGTAATCCGCCAGGAAGTCCGATATTTGAGAGGAACGCCTGGCCATATTGGTCACCCCTCCCCCTTCTTGCGCCAAATTGTACAGTTTAGAGTAGAATTTTTCAAAGTGTTTGGTTATTTCTTTGTTCTTTGAAAGGAGTGTACCTTGGCTGTCACGAATATGATGAATCACTGACGAGACCTTATCTGTCTGTATCGTGCGAGCCAACAGTCTCCCACTTTTGTTGCCGTGTTCGTAGAACACTTTCTGTCTGAGGAAGTAACGCCTTCTAGTGCGCTTCCCCAGCTCTCCCACTAAAGCAGAACGCGCCTGAAAAAGCTCCTGCAGTGTAGCTTGCATGGATGACTGTTTATGGGCTCTTTCCAGGCGGTTAATTTTTTCAATTAATGATTGAACGTCTTCCTGGTGCCTTTTTTTGGCTATCGTAGCTAAAGAGATTAATTTTCCCCTTAGGACACATTTGTGTGCTTCCCAAAGTGTTATGGGAGAGACATCTGGGGTAGAGTTTTCTTGAAAATACAGTTGAATTCGGGTACGCACTTGTCTAGCATTTTCAGGGTCTTTGAATAGCGTTGGATTCAGTCTCCAGGTTTTCGTTGTCTTATGGACTTCAGGAAACGTAAGTGTTACTGTTATGGGGTGGTGGTCTGATAAGAACATTGGCTCTATAGTGGCCTGCGAGAGAAAGGATAGGTCTGTCTGCGAGAGAAAAAAGTAATCTATCCTGGAGTATTTCTGGTGAGGTGGAGAGAAAAAAGTGTAATCTTTATCGGTAGGATACATGGTACGCCATGTGTCATGGAGCGTTAGGTATTGAATTTGGAGTCTAATCTGGCGACGTGCCAGGTGTGTGAGGGTGGATGTGCCTGTAGAGGAGTCTATAGTTGGGTTTAATGGAACATTAAAGTCTGGTATGAGTTTTTTACTAATCTGAAATGAGATGCATTGTTGTCTATGGGAAATTGCACACAGCCTAGTAAAGATCAGTAATACAGTACAGTAAAACAATACAGTACAGAGCAGTAAAACAAAAATAGAAACATTTTTCATTTGAGTGCTGTAATTTACTCGTATGCACTAGTTTACTCATCTATAAGCATGTTTACCCAAGTATAAATGAGTATATTACAATACTGGTAATAAAGAAGAAATTTACTTGTCTATATACTTACGCACCTAGCCTATACTCAACATTACTCCTTGCATACGGTCATCACAAGTTCCTGAGTAAAACTTGGTAAAGGGCGGGTTCACATACTGTATGTGCTCCCTGCTCACTCATGCAGGACTAATTCAGGTCTGATTTTTTTGTCTGAGATTGCACCTGAACCGGACCCAAAGACGCACAGGACCCTTTTGGAATGCGGACCACGGCCGCCCCCGGACCTGTGTGAATCGGCTCCATTGCGAGCCGGGCACACTTATGTCATGCGAATTGGATGCGGGCAAACTCCAATCCAATTCACACATATGTGAACCCGGCCTAAATTATGATGCCTGTGTGCAAGAGCTAATGCCTTGTACACACGATAGGAATTTCTGATGAAAATAGTCTGATGGAATTTTTTCATCAGAAATTGTGGGCCCCATAGGATTTTTTTCCGTCGGAGTTTGGAAATAGAACATGTTTTATTTTTTCTGATGGAAAAAATCCTATGGGAAATTCCGATCGTCTGTGTGGAACTCCGACGGAGAAAAAAACACGCATGCTCAGAATCAAGTCGACGCATGCTCAGGAAGCATTGAACTTCATTTTTCTCGGCTCATCATAGTGTTTTACGTCACCGCGTTTTGGACGGTCGGAATTTAGTCTGACAGTGTGTATGCAAGACTGATGGAAGACAGCTTGAACGGAATTCTGACAGAAAATTCCATCAGATTTTAGCCCATAGGAAATTCCTATCTTGTGTACAGGGCATTAGACAGCTTTATTTTACTGGCCCTCTGTAAGATGTTAAAAAATTACTTCTGGCTAGTTGTCAAAGGTTTATCACAACATGACAAGTAATTAAGATTGTGTAGATGTGCTTCAAAAGGCTAAAAACAATAAGTACTACTTTCATGCAATAGAAAGAAGGACAAATAGTCAAAATATTTGAAAAATAGTGATTATAAAATTATAGTAAGGTTACATTTTATACTTGCAGCAGCCACAACACTCCACTTGATGCTCAGTGTAAAAATATATGATAATGAAGAAAAAGTATGGAGGAACTTACAGTCACTTTATGTTGGCCAGTAAGATTAGGCGACTCGCAAAGAAGCTGAGTTTCAGAGACAGTGGCATCACATGGTGTGTCTCCAATCAGAACAGTGTAATTCAGCTTTACCCCTCCTGCTGCAGGTGGACACAGATTCTTTCCCTGCTCAGAAAGTAACATCACATTACTTCAAACCTATGAGGTTGCATTTGTCAACATTACAGAAGTCATGTCAAACTGATGGTTTTGGACTGCATGCAGCCCCCTCTCTCCCTCTTTGTTGTCCTGAATGGTTTTAGCCCCCATTTACACTCAAGCGCTTTCCTTCTCGTTTCCCTATGCCTGTCTACCACTTACTATCCCATTCTTTCTAACTGCGCTGTTCACACTTGTACGCTCAGCTGCCTTTTGCTCTATGCTCAAAAAGTAAATGAGCTTTTTTGAAAGTATTCAGGAATTTTTGATCCAATAGACTTCAATGGGAATGCCCAAAAACATGCAATTGTTACTAAAATGTAGTGTACCTAAGTGCTATAGGCTTTTTTTTCTTTTTGTTTTGCAGTTAAGCAGGCATGGCCCTCATAAGACAATGCAGCCCCTACAAGATTAATTCCACTAAATTCAGGCCATTGTTTGAGATTGTCATGCCTAACGTACATGATTCCATGTTCATGCTTGCAACATTTCTATTGCTTTAAATTACTAATTATGCAATAACATTAGGTCTCATACTAATAAATGTTCTTGGAACCATGAATCAATAAATGTCACCTTCATAAATTCTGTTATTGCACACAATTCCCCATAGCATCTCTATTGGAACTCTAAACCTTAAAGTGGTTGTAAACCCACTTTTGCAACTTGCACCTACAGGTAAGCCTAGACTAAGGCTTACCTGTAGGTGCAATAAATATCTCCTAAACCTACATGGTTTAGGAGATATTTACTAAAATCACAGGCACCGTAGACAACGGCGCATTCATGGGGTTAATCCCATTCACAAATTCGGCTAAGTCCCAGCAATGCTTGGGCTTAGCCGAATTTGACGGCTCCCGCGTGCATGCGCAGAGTCACGTCTTCGCCGCTCCGGCCAATCACAGCGCCGGAGTGGCGCTGTGATTGGCTGGAGCGGCGATACCCGGAAGTAACATTGCGGCTATCGCCGCAGCGATGGCTGCGGCTAGAGAGAGGGACACGGACGGCTTCGGGGGCCCGATCTAAGGTAAGTGGTACATAATGAGCTAGTATGCTAGTCATACTAGCTCATTATAGCTTTGTCTTGCAGGTGGGTTAGAAAAAAAAAAAAAAGTTATATGGGTTTACAACCACTTTAAACTTCCTGCCTTATATAACATAACCTGTGCTTTAGAAAACACCATCATTGTCAAATCTTCCTTTTAGCATGCTTCAAATTTATTTTAACACAACAATTTGCTAAACCATTTTGCACCAGGAAATTGCACATATTACATTATATTACAAACAAAAATATACAGTGCCTTGAAAAAGTATTCATACCCCTTCAAATTTTCCACATTTTGCCATGTTACAACCAAAAACGTAAATGGATTTTATTGGGATTTTATGTGATAGACCAACACAAAGTGCCACATAATTGTGTAGGGGAAGGAAAATGATAAATGTTTTTAATTTTTTTTTACAAATAAATATCTGAAAAGTGTGGCGTGCATTTGTATTCAGCCCCCTTTACTCTGATACCCCTAACTTAAAAATCTAGTGGAACCAATTGCCTTCAGAAGTCACCTAATTAGTCCAACTGTGTACAATTTCATCTCAGTATAAAAACAGCTGTTATGTGAAGCCCTCAGAGGTTTGTTAGAGAATCTTTGTGAACAAACAGCACCATGAAGGCCAAGGAACACACCAGACAGGTAAGGGATAAAGTTGTGGAGAAGTTTAAAATAGGGTTAGGTTATAAAAAAATATCCCAAGCTTTGAACATCTCACGGAAAGAGTTTGGCACAACTGCAAACCTACCAAGACATGGCCCTCCAACTAAACTGACAGGCCGGGCAAGGAGAGCATTAATCAGAGAAGCAGGTAACTCTGGAGAGCTGGAGAGACCCACAGCTCAGGTGGGATAATCTGTCCACAGGACAACTATTAGTCGTGCATTCCACAAACCTGGCCTTTATGGAAGAGAGGCAAGAAGAAAGCCATTGTTGAAAGAAAGTCATAAGAAGTCCGTTTGCAGTTTGCAAGAAGCCATGTGGGGGACACAGCAAACATGTGGAAGAAGGTGCTCTGGTCAGATGAGACCAAAATTTAACTTTTTGGCCTAAAAGCAAAACGCTATGCGTGGGGGAAAACCAACACTGCACATCACCCTGAACACACCATCACGCAGCATCATGTTGTGGGGATGCTTTTTTTCAGCAGGGACAGGAAAGCTGTCAAGAGTTGATGAGAAAATGGATGGAGCCAAATACAGGGCAATCTTGGAAGAAAACCTACAGTATTAGAGTCTGCTATTGGGCTATTTTGCAAAGAAGAATGGGCAAACATGTCACTCTCTCTAGATGTGCAAAGCTGGTAGAGACATCCCCAAAAAGACTTGCAGCTGTAATTGCAGTGAAAGGTGGTTCTACAAAGTATTGACTCAGGGGGGCTGAATACAAATGCATGCCACACTTTTCACATATTTGTAAAAAAAAATTAAAAACATTTATAATTTTCCTTCCACTTCACATATATGTGCCACTTTGTGTTGGTCTATCACATAAAACTCCAATAAAATACATTTTCGTTTTTGGTTGTAACATGACAAAATGTGGAAAATTTCAAGAGGTATGAATACTTTTTCGAGGCACTGTTTACAGTAATGTTTTCATGTAGTTCTGATGTGCCTTCACCTTTAGTATAATTGGAGTTCCGGGCTTTTGCTCAAGAATGCCTGTAGTGCTGAGAAGCTCAAATGTTGGGTTGGGGTAATAGATGAATTTGGTATTATTGAAGATCAGTAGTGACTGCACATTATTAAAGATAAATCCAAACTCGTCTGGCCTCTCCACAGCATCCAGTCCGGGACGATATTCTGGAGTAAGGGCTGGAGCCCAGCACATCAGACAAGAGGCATTAACTATCTTACACACCTGGTGAGAAAAACAATAATATTACAATACCATCTAAAATACTGGAGACGTTTTATGAAACAGATTTACAGGAACTGAATTGAGTTAGTCAGTGTTGTCTGCTGCAAGTTTGTGATACAAAGTCAATTAGGCACAATAATTAATGTATGATGAAATCTTTATTCTGTCAAAGGAATTATTTTTGAAAATGGATAATACCGTACTAATATAATTTTTACCTGGTGAAAAGTCAAGAAAATTAGTTGTGTTGGGTCAGCAAACTAGTCTTTTCTTCTAAACCTTATTAGGTTTAGTTGGATTTCTCATAGAACTGATTGTATTCAGAGAACATAGAGGTCAGTCATGAATTAATCCACCTAGTTTCCCCTGAGTGTGGGATTTTTAGAAAAAACAATTTCCATGATTAAAAATAATAATATGGGTCTTTAAATTTGTACTTTATACACATATATTTCTGTGTTTTGATTAACTTTAGAAATTTCTGTTTAGAAAACATTGCAATAAAACTAGCAGCATTTATTGCATTTTAGTTCCTCCTACTAGCAGTAGGTGGTGCTATATCATCTAGCTGCACAGTTGTTGCACATAGGCAAATAAAAATGTATAGACCAAATGGCAGTACAATAAACAATCAAAATCTGCATAAATTATCACACAACAGTACTTTAAAAATGTGATCATCCTTTCTCCAAGCTAAACAAGCAAAAGCAGAAATCTTGTTACAAATTACAATGACAAACAGCTCGAGGCAGACGTACATTCACAGATTCCTTGCCATTATACTTCACTCGAATTCTTGGCTCCTGTATGATATCAAGGTTGGTACCAGTAATTGTAAGGGATGTGTGACCACTGTCAAGTAAAAAAAAAAAACAGAGTTCAGAAATAGGTTATACCCCATGTTGAACAAGAGAAACACAAAATAACTAGAATAATTTAGAAAACTTGCAAAATAGAAGGATACGTTATGGACATAAATTAAATACATACATTATGAAAGATCTTTAATATCAACCAGAATTATATACCAGAACAAAATAAGGAGGTCAAGCCCTATTTGTGTAGACCTTCATATGATCAATAAATTGCTAGCTTATAATATCTGCAATACAGTTCCAAACCCATAAAATCACAGTTCTAAAGCTGACCACATATGTTACCAGCAGTGGATCTGCTAATGGCAGCCCATGGCTCCCAAGGGTCCACAATTGCCCCAAGGGTGCCAATCTCATGTCAGTCAGTAAAAAGTGGTCCCTTGATAAAAGGTATGGAGCCAGGTTCAGGTCAAGCTCACATTAGTGCTCTTGCTGTGGGGCAATAAGTGCAAAATCTGTGACAGGAAAATTGCTTGTTTTAGGCTGTCTTGTATCTTTGAAAGTGGAACTCTATCTAGACAAACGCTAAATACAAAGATAAAATACCTAAGGAGCGGTTTTACCATATCACAGTATTTGTATTTCTGACCACCCAGTTCTGAAATATACACTGTTATACAACACAGCTCTGCCTGGCAGGGCAGAGGGCCGGATTTTTTTTCTGCTACAGTGAAGTAACATTACAGGGTAAGTCCCTCCTCCAACCTGTGACTGAACAGTGAAATGAGAAGTAGCACACCAATTAATCTCTTTGTTACTTTGCTCTTTGCAACTATAAGCATATTCCTTGTTAGTACATTAGCACTGCAGAAAAACTGATTGACTCCTTGCATTGTTTCTCCCTCTTTCAGTCTAAGCTTCTCTGTACAGGAAATTGCTAGTAGCCAATATCAATTCAAATGCAGGTACTTACACTTCCCCCATGCCACTGTAAAACATACACCTGATGCTGCACTTCAACTCCACTGTGTCCCATTTTCCTCTCCTGTGCATTCCTTCTCCCCACCCCTCCTCCTACAAGTCTTGCTTCCTCCCAGGCGCAATTCAACCTCTGCAGGGAACTAGATGTGTGGCCACAATTTTGTGGTTTCATTTTAACAGGCTTGCAGGGGAATAAATTAAAGTAATCGGGCCCCTTCAAACAAACATTACACATCTTTTCCTGGTACATTCTCCCTGTACAAAGTCAACTTGCTGCTTCTTCCACTGTGTAACTGGAGGAGTGACGTTAGGGTTGCCAACTGTCCATTAATTACAGTCTGTAAAAATCAGACAATTTTTCTCCAATCTCCTAATAAATGTATTGTTTCATTGTATTACTATTTTATTAAATTTATAAGGCCGGGTTTACACCAGTGCAGATCAGATGCGGGTTTCCCAGCATTCAATTTGCATGACAGGAAATTGTGACCAGCTCTCTATGGAGCCAGTTCACACATCTCCAAATCGGCTCCAGTGCGAATTGCACAGGAGTGCTATGCGTCTTCTGGTCCATATCAGGTCAGAAATCAGCCAAAAAGTTCGGCTGAAATCAGACCTGAACCGGTGATTGGAGACGCACAGGACACCTGCTGTGAGCCGCTCCGTTCCTTAGTGTGAACCCAGCTTAAAGGTTTGACTCTGCATGTGACATTACTTAAAACGTTACAATTTCTTTTTTAAATAAAATGTATTCCTATATAATCAAATATTAACCCTTAATTAACCCTGATCAGCCCCAAATAACTCCTTTCTCCATTAGCAATCATTCGTTTTTTCTATACTTTTACTTTGCATTCCTTTTGTTTATGTTTTCATGTGTCATACAAGAAGTAATGATATAAAAAAAAAAAAAATTCTATAGATTACATAAGAAATAATAAAGGTAACTGCAGCTCGGGGACCCAGTAATCTGTGTTGCAGAATATTAGCTCCAGAGTTCCCCCTATTTCTATTTCCAGCTCCATTCATCAACCTCTGGAGCCTTGTGCCACGTGAGTGTGTTGCACATTGTAGTACTGTACTGCCATTAATTCTTAGTGATTGTAAAAAAAATATTTAATACAATAAAAAACATGTCATACTTACCTGCTCTGAACAACAGTTTTGCACAGAGCAGCCCCGAACTTCCCCTTCTGGGGCCCCCCTGCTGACGCTCTACCTCCCTGCTGAGTGCACCCATATCAAGATGCTTACCCTTGTCCATAAGACACACATAGCTCAGTCCTGCCCCTGCTAACTCTTCACTGGCTGTGATTGACAGCAGTGGGAGCCAATAGCTCCTGCTGCTCTCTCTGAGCCAATGAGGAGGGAGAGAGCCAGAACAGCCTTTAAAAAAAAAAAAGTACATGAACAATTTTTATTTTAGTTCATTGAAATGAATGGGCTACCCTAACACAACACACATTTATCGCACAAAGTAACGCATATTACCATGCTTTGCTCTTTGCACCACAAAAATGTAAACATGGCCTAATACAAAATGGGTTTAAACTACAAATTTCAATAGCCTATAATGAAGGCAAAGTTATGTAAAAAAAACACATCCATATTAACCAACAATGTCCTATAAATACAACCAGAATACACAAAGTAAAAAACTGTACAAATCGCTGTAATACTCCTAGATGTGGAGATAGTACAGCGATCACACCGCTGGCAGACCTATTCCTTCCCCCAGTTGAAAGAACACCCCCCTACAAACCTAATATACCTCATGAGCTACTCACGGACATAACCTTCCACAATGATTCCTAATGCAGGACAGTGTATACCTAAAACAGGTTAATATCACTATCCTGCAATGGAAACCCAGCCTGGGTTGGATGATACCTCCCACAAACCACACAGTCGTCAGTCAGTCTGTCATAGGACGTGATAATAGGTATGATGCCTCCAGTTAGATCAATGGAAGTCCAATAGACTAATAGATCTCCCGATCTAGAGGTATATGAAAATGCAGTTATCCTGACCAGATACTTGAATGTATGAGGGAAGGTTATTCCAAAGGATTTCAGATACTCAAGGAATAATTTAAATAGCTGTATGAACCGTGGCAGGTAATGCAGATAAGATCAGAATGGTATAGGCAAAAAGTTACAATTTCATAGAGTTTGTGTATATGCAGCAGATCCCCGATCAATGGGTTAATCTCAAAACCATTCATGAAAGATGCACATAGCAAAAAGTCTCTTGCTTATCCTATGAACTTATTGTTGATGTATGCGTCTGTCACTGAAAGTGTATCATATGAGTTCAGATTGATACACAAGGAATATTTCCTAAATTTTCAAGATGTATCAGTTGGTGTGAGACACTTGTCCAGACATATTAACACCAACAGATCATAGCAGTTATATATATGATCTCAGCGGTATATAACGATAATCACAATTCATGTAGTATAAGCACAATGAGGGTTCCTGCAACCTACAGGTAAATTACACAGTAGATGTTTTGAATGATGCAAACAGTGGTATAAAGTTACTCACGGTACCGCAGGGATCACCAAAGGAGTTGGGATCAGGATCAAATAGTCCACCTGTGATATAATTTCTTTAGTCATCCACTGTTTATACAGAGATCACCAACAAACTGATAGTCAGGATCGATCTGTGCATATGTGTCCTTGGCTGATTATTCGTTTACCGCTATGGAAGACCAAAAGTATCTGTTTAGAAATCCTTATTTCCAAGATCCATTCGGGGGGATGGTAAAAACTTTGAATCCAAAGCGTCTTCCTCCTCCAGGTTTTTACATAACTTTGCCTTCATTATAGGCTATTAAATTTTGTAGTTTAAACTCATTTAGGTGTATGGAGGTCTTTTTTTTTTTTTTTTTTATATATGCATCTTTGACCACCCCCCCGATACTTTCGGTGAGTACTACTACTTTAATAGGTAGGATTCCCATGTTTGCTCTCCTTTTGTATACTAATACAAAATGGCACTATTTTTATTTTAATGTATGTGTTTCAACAGAATTCTAACAACCTCAAATGGATTGGGGGTTGATTTCTGATTGCAGTAGGGACGAACACAGCACAAGCTGACACGTCACAACGCCTGATTTTACTGGAACATTTCTTTGAATAAATTTGTTAATCTGCACAATCCGGCGCGCTTACTTATTGCTCATTTTCAGTTTGAGCAATTTCAAGGGAAACTAGTTAGAAGCTTGCAAGGATTAGTGTAATTGCTTGACTGTGATGTGGATCCTTCCCTTTTTACTTTGTTTGTCTGATCTTGGTGAGCGTATCAGAGTTTGATTCTTTCCCTATTTATCTCTGACTTCCCCACCATACATACTACCGCTCACGTAAAGATATCAGTACAGACAGACTGGTTAATTAAAAGAAATTGCACAGTGTCACACAAATTTTCCTGACAATTTAAAGCAACTCTGTTGCTTGGATGATTCCTGAAAAAAAGGTCTCCCTGAAATAAAGCAGCTAGATTCTCACCTCTTCTGTTGCCCACACTATGGAAGATATTTTAGAAAGTGACACTTTTGAGAGGGATGAGTCAATCTGCTGGCAGTGGGAGGAACCACAGAGTGCAATGGGGGACCAGGAAACAAACTCCTAGAAATGTTCGTTTCTAACAATTCTTCAGTGGGCAACTACTATTGCAGTGATCAGTGGCACAGGAAGGAGGAAAGGTGAGTATCTAATAGAACATAGTAATCTAAATACTTTATTTAATTGGCAGTATTAATAAATACTGTATATCATTAAGTTAGTAAGTTTTATAAGTATCAGTAAGGTAGTTTTTTTTTTTTTAAACCTTCTGATGTCTGCAGTAATTTCTGGTGTGTGTGTCTTGTGTTATTATAGTGTGTAGTACATTTAGAATACACCTAATTTCTTTCTCTCTTTGTTTTAAGTGAGGTGAATTCACAGAGCAATATAGACCGTGGAGTGTAAAGCTGGCCATGCATGCACCGAAATTCGGATAGTTCAGCAGGGACTGGCCAAATTTCATTCCATCTATCGATTGATTTGTGTACAACAAGCCTGTCAGGCTTTTCCTGAACAATCAGTGCCACTGGCTATAGCCAGCAACACTGATCATTGTACTCAGATGGCAGGGAAGGCCCCCCACTGTCAGAATACAATACAACAGGAAGGATTCCCCCCAACCACATCCAGTGTGTGGATGGGAGGAATCGGATACGTTTTTTTTTAGCTCAATCCACTGGTTCAACGGAAACATAATGATCAACGTATGGGCTGCTTTATACCTTGCTTTTTTGGCTGAATTAGCTTCTATTCTGACATGCAAAACCTAAACAGTTCTGAGTAGTGTCAGATCTTGGCATTTTCTTCTAACCTCCCCCCATCCTACATGTCCATTACTATGGGAGTTATTTACGAAAGGCAAATCCACTTTGCACTACAAGTGCAAACTACAAGTGCAAAGTGCACTTGAAATTGCACTAAAAGTGCACTTGGAAGTGCAGTCGCTGTAAATCTGAGGGGTAGATCTGAAATGAGGGGAAGCTCTGCTGATTTTATTATCCAATCATGTGCAAGCTAAAATGCTGTTTTTTATTTTCATTGCATGTCCCCCTTGGATCTACAGCGACTGCACTTCCAAGTGCACTTTGCACTTGTAGTGCAAAGTGGATTTGCCTTTAGTAAATCAACCCCTATGACTCTCTGGCCAATAAAATGTGAAGGAGGTAGAAATTGGAGGGCAATCAGAAAATGTTAAAGCTTGCCTGTGAAAACAGATTACCATTCAGCTATAAATACAACCTGTTCGTACTGTACTTTATACCTGCAATTTTTTATTCCGCTTGATGACACATTTTAAAACCAATTTTTAACACACAGCCTAGCAACTGCAATCTAATGCTTAAGAATTTACTCCCAAGAAGGTCAACAAAAAGGGACCATCACTATAGTATGTAAAAATTATGAATTCCTGATTTATTAAAAGACAGAGAAGGGCATTTTATCATTGACAATATATTTGGGT
This sequence comes from Rana muscosa, assembly GCA_029206835.1. Taxonomy (NCBI): domain Eukaryota; kingdom Metazoa; phylum Chordata; class Amphibia; order Anura; family Ranidae; genus Rana; species Rana muscosa. The sequence goes on from CM055117.1 coordinate 408,936,969, forward strand.
AAGGCTTATCATGAAGCTGACTCTGGAACCACCCAAATGTCATTGTGAACCTTGTAAAGGCCAGTCATCACAATGTAAAGGTCACTATGTAATTGCAATTCCCCTGGGTTAAGATTTTAGATGTCTGGGAACTACTCGCTTTCTCTGCCATAAAAAGTATACCTTCAGTTATTGAAATGACCCCAAGTTGATATATTTTTTACTAACGTGTTATAGATAATAAAAAGTACAAAGACAGAAATATAGCAATTATAGCAAGCTACGCAGTGCTGGTGTACCTGTTGTATGTCTTCAGGTCCTGTGGCAATTTTAATACAGAAGACAAGTAAATAACGAATGGGAAAATCTCAGATCCCTGATATTCCCCAAACTCCCCATTTCAAAAACCATCATAGATAAGTTTATAGGAGGATATTCAATTAGAACTGGATATGATGAGAGTTTTACTTAAAGCGGAGCTCCACCCTAAAGTGGAACTTCCGCTGATCGGAACCCTCCCCCCCTCCGGTGTCACAATTGACACCTTTCAGGGGGGAGGGGGGTGCAGATACCTGTCTAAGACAGGTATTTGCACCCACTTCCGGGAGTCCTCTCTGCGTTGTGTTCTGGGAGACACTCGGCTCCCAGAACACAGGGGACCATTCAGAACGGTGCAGCGCGACTCGCAGGGAACCGGGCATGAGGCTGCAAGGCTTCACTTCCTGGTTCCCTCACCGAGGATGGCGGTGGGGCAGCAGAGTGACGAGCGATTGCTCGTCCTCTGCTGCGGACGTCGCTGGACTCCAGGACAGGTAAGTGTCCATATATTAAAAGTCAGCAGCTGCTGTATTTGCAGCTGCTGGCTTTTAATAATTTTTTTTTCCGCGGCACCTCCGCTTTAATAGTAACAGAATATAATCCGAAAAACCTTATGGCATAATTTTCAGTTCAAAGTACTGCACTCCTCTCTTTAATTTATTACAGGTATTTATATAGCATTGACAGTTTATGTAGTGCTTTATATACTATACAATCACATTTGAGTGATTTTAGTTTATGCCCTCAAGAATCATACAAACTAAGGTCCTGAACTTACATGCATACATACCTGCACACACAAGCTAGGACAGGAGCCAATTAATCTACCAGCGAGTGTAGGAGTAAACCAGAGGAAACTGACACAAGCAAAGGGAGAACATGCAAACGCCATGCAGATAGTGTCCTGGCTGGGTTTTGTACCAAGGACCCGAGTGCTGCAAGGCAGAATCTGTCATTTATTTTCCAAATTACACTTTATCTCCTCACCTGATAAAAAAAAATCAGCAACCTGGCAAACCCATTAAAATGGTAAAAAGGAACCACTGCACTTATTTAATCAGATACAAACCAATGTTTTTCTGCCTTAAAATGTCAGGAGTATGGTAAATTGTTAAAAAATAACTTTTATAGGTTTTTAAAATTCACATCAATCAACAGTAAACATTAGTCTGAACAAATCCTAAGATTTCGTAAAAAAAAGTGAAAATTTTCTTTATAGTGCACAATAAAATGTTTATGTTATCTAGAGCTGTGACAGTGAGGATCTCCTAGTCTTTAGCTAACAGGCTGTTTGTGGGTGTTTTACACTAAATGAACAATATGCTTTGCGGAGTTCAGAGTATCAAGGATCTATATGCCTTTAAATATAGTGGCTGCATGCAATAGGACTTCCCTGATGAATCTATGAATATAAAATGGTACAGCCCCTCAGCATGGGACCCAGAAGTTAGTGGATATTATTGTAGTAGCAGTGCCTACAACAGTGATTTCCAGTGTCCACATGGATCCCACAGGCATGGTACATGCATAATGACATGGGTCCAAGGTGGACCAATATAACTATGCAAAAATATCCATACCTGAAATTAATCTTTAAGGCTCATGGATATCCCTGTGATATACAAATGAAAAAAGGAATCAGTTGACTGAAACAATTACTGAGTCTGGCAACGGGACCCATAAAAGGGGCTGTGAAACAAAACCAAGCTTAGATATGCCATTCTACTTAGACTAAAGCTGGCCATACATGGATTGAAATACAGCCAGTTCAGTTAAATTTTGGATCCATGCATGGCCACTGCGGTTGAAGAGAAATCGATCTACTACCCTGATATATTCCAACCACCCTGTTGTAAAATTTCTGCTAAATCAGTGCGGCAGGCTATGGACTGCTGCACTGATCAGTAAGGATGAGCTCCGGTGTGTTAGCATAGAACACGTGCAGAGCCCACCAGGAAGTCGGCACCGTGCTGTGCTAATCACAGACAGGGAGACATTGTCCCGATGCTCAGCTGCAGAGATCGGGAAATGTCTCCCTGTCTGTGATTAGCACAGCGTGGTGCCGACTTTGTGGCGGGCTCTGCACGTGTTCTATGAGAACACGCCGGAGCTCATCCTTACTGATCAGTGTATTCCGATGGCGGGGAAGTCTCCAGCTGTCAGAATACAGAGACAATGCGAGGAGAAATATGTGGATGGGGAAATCAGGTCAGTTTTTTCAAAGGACACCTAAGTCTTATCAGTGACTTTTCTTTGCAATGTTTAATTGGTATTGCAGCATCAAATAGGCCATTCTATCATTTAAGTTTGTAGCCCTCCCATGTGCGTTGGTCACCCCAGCAACTAATTTAATTACATAATGAGTTTTTTTTACTAAGAATCTTGGCAAATATGCTGGCATCAATGTTAACTAGGAATATAGGCCTTACATTTCTTTGGATACTTACTGGACTTTAATATCAGTACACTGAGCACACTGAGCACCTACAGCACTGATAAATTAAGTAAATGGTAAGTAGCATGGGCAGGAAAAAAAAACCCACAGATGATTTCTGAAGTATCTAAGATGACCTGTTACAGTGCCTTGAAAAAGTACCCCTTGACATTTCCCACATTTTGGCATGTTACAACCAAAAATGTAAATGTATTTTATTGGGATTGTATGTGGTAGCCCAACACAAAGTGTCACATAATACAAATATGTGAAAAGTGTGGCATGCATTTGTATTCAGCTCCCCTGAGTCAATACTTTGTAGAACCCCCTTCCGCTGCAATTACAGCTGAAAGTCTTTTTGGGGATGTCTCTACCAACTTTGCACATCTAGAGAGTAATATTTTTACCCATTCTTCTTTGAAAAAAAGCTCAAGCTCTGTCAGATTGAATGTAGAGCATCTGTGAACAGCAATTTTCATGTTTTGCCACACATTCTCAATTGGATATACATCTGGACTTTGACTGGGTCATTCTAACACATGAATATGCTTTGATTTAAACCATTCCATTGTAGCTCTGGCTGTATGTTTAGGGTCCTTGTCCTGCTGGGAGGTGAATCTCCACCCCAGTCTCAAGTCTTTTGCAGACTAACAGGTTTTCTTCTAAGATTGCTATGTTATTTGGCTCCATCCATCTTCCCATCAACTCTGACCAGCTTCCCTGTCCCTGCTGAAGAAAAGCATCCCCACAACATAAAGCTGCCAGCACCATGTTTTCACGGTGGGGATGGTGTGTTCAGAGTGATGTGCTGTGTTCGTTTTTCACCACACATAGTGTTTTGCTTTTAGGCCAAAAAGTTAAATTTTGGTCTCATCTGACCAGAGCACCTTCTTCCACATGTTTGCTGTGTCCCCCACATGGCTTCTTGCAAACTGCAAACGGGACTTCTTATGGCTTTCTTTCAATAATGACTTTCTTCTAGCCATTCTTCCATAAAGGCCAGATTTGTGGCGTGCACAACTAAATAGTTGTCCTGTGGACAGATTCTCCCACCTGAGCTGTGGATCTTTGCAGCTCCTCCAGAGTTACCATGGGCCTCTTAGTTGCTTCTCTGATTATTGCTCTCCTTGCCCGGCCTGTGAGTTTAGGTGGACGACCATGTCTTGGTAGGTTTGCAGTTGTGCCGTACTCTTTCCATTTTTGAATGATGGATTGAATTATGTTTTTGGTTGTAACATGACAAAATGTATAAAATTTCAAGGGGTATAAATACTTTTTAGAGGCACTGTATTTTAATCATTTATGCCTGGCAAAAAACATAAATAGTAACCTGGTTCTAATCCACTTTTCCAAATGATGCCCACTGATGATCATCTAGTAATGCCAGGGCAATATGATTTGAAATGGAATAGAATTACATATGTATGCTGCAGCTGATAGAAGTCTAATAAAAAAATAAACAAATGTTTTATATTTCAAAGCAAGGTTACAATGAGATATGTGTAGCTATTAGTCTTTGAACGTGGTGAAATAGGCCTGCAGACATACAATTAAATCTCAGATTTAAAGTGGAGTTCCACCCTGAAATTTATTTTTTTACCAAAAATCAAAAAAAAATAATAGAAGAAAAATAAAAAATAAACATTTTTTTTTACTTACCAGAAATAGCGGTTGCTATGCGGAAGTCCCTAATCTGCCTCTTCATCGTCCGCGGCTGGACTTCTTCTTCCGTCCTACTTGCGGTGTCTTCTGGTGAATGGGGCGCGCTGCCTTCTGGGAACTGTGTGTATCCCAGAGAGCAGCCGGCCCATTCACAAAGCGCCGCGCGGCTCGCGCAGGCGCAGTAGGAAACGGGCAGTGAAGCCGCACAGCATCACTGCCTGTTTCCCTTACTGAGGATGGCGGCGCCGGGAGCTGCCAGGATCGAGGGATCGGCCTCGGGGGGCTGACATTGCGGGCGAGTAGGACAGGTAAGTGTCCTTATTAAAAGTCAGCAGCTACAGTGTTTGTAGCTGCTGACTTTTAAAAAAAAAAAAAATTGCGGGAGGAATCCCTCTTTAATATCTCAGAGACTGGGGGTAAAAACTTTAGGCCTGTTTTAGAAATTGTTAAGGTATGAGTTGCCTTTTATCCATCCACTTACTGTAACTGGCAACCATAGAATTTCCAGAGTAAGCTTCCTCAGCATCATTTACTGCATTTTTTAAAGTGAACTTATTCACTTAAAATGTTTTATGTGTGTTGCTAGGGAAGTCAAAAAGCGACTCTATGATACATCTGTAAAGGTAATCTACACACTACAAATCTGGATGCACTTTCTTCATTAGCTTCCTAAAAGAATGGTGAATCCATCAGCCTTATTAAACACTAAAGCAGTAATAAAGAATCCTCAAAACACAAAAAAAGGATTCAAAAGAATTTATCATCATCAACAAAAAATAAATGGAACCATTTCATGACAGTCATTATTAATGAATACTCAGCTTTATACATTGTATAAATGAATACTGAGTAAATATACATTATATAAAAAGGTTTTACCATATGTACATATGTAGCCTCATAGCTAACAAATCACTGAAATTGTCAAGCTAGAGCATATTTGTAGCTAAGACATGGTTAAAAGTTGTTGAAAGGTACACAACCATTTTCACTATCACAACATAATTTTCTGAAAAACACTTCATTCACAATATGCAATTTAACCTGCCTCATCTATTGTCTGTGACATGACACAGACACATCTTGCATACATTTATTTTTTCCAGCAGTAAAGTAGTACAGAAATGTATCTAATTTCTAAATTGCTACCATGTTTGTTTTATGGTTGTACTTGCATTGAAACTTGACTTCAGTCCAAACAATTTGTGAAAATGTATGTGTTTGCTGATTATTTTGCATTACTGGCATTGCGTTGGGTAGCTATTCAAAATGAGTGGCACAGCAAGACAGCAGTGCTCAAGAACATGCATAACCTCTCATTTCTGAAATGCAATGTTATGAATGTGCCCTTATATTTTACAATATAAGGGGATTATCAGCTGTGATTGGAGATCACTGGGATTTTGAACTGTAAGTGAGGAAGGGTTCTTTCTTATACTGCACCAACGACAGATGTTTTTTCTAAACGTATACAAACCTGATCTCCTAAGCTAAACTACACTATTCCCCCAGCTGCCTACTTTCCTTAAGCCTAGTACACACTACTAGTTATTTTTCGTTCAACCCAGCAGGGCTGAATGAAAAAAGAAAAAACGTATAGCTCAGAATCCAATGTTAGTAACAACAATCTCCTCTTTTGTGCTATTGTGTTCTGACAGGGGAATACCCCCCCCCCCCATCAGAACACTCCAGTCAGCGCTCTCATCCATGATCTGGAAACGCTGATCAGTAGCCAATCAGCAGACCTTTTTTGGTTATGCCACTTCGACAGAACCGGCTGAAGTACACAAGGGCCTCCTCTGTTGTTTATAAAAGGAATCAAGGTGTTTAACCAGCAATGTTATAACTTTGAGTTGTTTCTCTATTCTCTAGTGGTAATTGTGCTCATACAGTACCCTGACAACTATACCTTTTGTCTGTAATTTCTCTGTGAAAAAAGCAGTGCACTTCTTGGTGTGTGAGAGTGCCTAGGGATTTCTGTGCCTATTGTCTCAAGGCTCATGTCTAGAGTCTCATATCTGGAGTATGAATCTAGGACAGTGCTGACTCTGACTACTAATAACAGGAGTGAGATTTGGTGATGTTACTTGCTTCTACCAAGATGGGAGCCTCCATACAGAGACATGATGAAGAAAATGACAAGGTAAGTCAGTAACAGGAAAAGATCAGCAGCAGGGAGTGAGATCACAGTCAATACTGGTGACAGGCCCATTGTTCTTTGTCTGCCTTTTTTTTGGCACAGCTTCCGAAGTTCAGTTCCTCTTTAAAGGGATTGCTACGAGGATCTATATAAGAGAATTCTATGGAAGAAATATTGTGTTCACCTACAAGGGTTTATCAAAAGACAGATGACGTCAATGGAATCTACTTTTTGGACTTTGTTAAAGCATTTGGTACAGTTTCCCAGAGGTGACTAAGTAAATGAAGGTCTATTGCTCAGAAAATTCAATTTGCTAATTGATAGAACTCTTACTCTTAAGACTGCATTAAGAGAGCGTTGATCAATATTTTTTTTCATTCTAAATAGTTCAAGGAGTTTGCATCAGTTAATGAAATATCCAAACCTGCATAAAATGAGAAGGAAATCACAGTATCCAAGAAGCCCTAGCTATGGACACTACAATGTTGCAGGAAAGGCCACCTCATTCACAGTTGCACTGTGGCACTGAATAAAACCTGTGCGTGGAGTAAACGCTCTGACAATAACACATTACTTAAACTACATAATAATGCGAACATAAATAACATGTTTAAATAACATGGGGATACTGATTATAGATTTATTTTCCTACCTGACTTGCTTGAGGCAGAAACTCAACCAACAAGCAGTTTTTAGACATCTTTTGAAACAAGAAGGCACAAATATCCCCTGTGTACTGCATTTTTTGTTGTTAATGAGAACCCTATTTTCCTGGTCACAATAAAGCTACAGAACTAAGGGTACTTAGAATTGGTCATAGTGCAGACATTGCAGAGATCAATATTTTTCCCGATTTGTTCCTTAAAGTGGTCCATGTCATTCCTTTTGACATCCCATCTAACAGCACCCTGTGCGTAGAGACTGTGGTAAGCATTTCACTGTTCCCTTTCCCAAGTCATGGGCTGTCTTGAAATTCCTAAATTTTGAAACTGTGAAAACTGTGTAAATGTGTGTATCGGGAATACAAAAAATTAAACAATCGTACTCACGATCCCAGCTGCAGCTATCCCCCACTGGCTGTACAACGAGAAATGAGTAATCAAAAGCCACCGATTGCTTAGTTCTCAGTATTCAGTCACCAGAGAGCGGGTGACTGGCAGGCACCCGCTCTGCCCATTCTGCACTCACTGGAGCGCCGGGCTGTACAAAGGGAGTGGCTGACTCAGTCTCCCAGTGGCTCGCTGAGAGGCTGAGCCAGATGTCAGTCAGGCATCTGGGTGGATCCTGACTGTTACATCACAGCAGTACAGAACGAACTGCATTGCTGTGATCCATAGAAGTAGGGTCAAAAACAGCTTTGGCCATACGTCTCCATTAACTTCAGAAGTCAGATCTGAAGTCTGTGTACAGCATACCTATGTGGATACAATGACTATATTTTCCTACTTGGCTAGATTTTTTTTTCATTTGCTAGGAAAAGGTATAAATCACTTTGGGTTGATAGATGAATATAAACACTGTTTATCTAGGTTTGGAAAGGTAAAAGGTTTTCGGTTAGAGATTCACAAAAACCCACTTGTTGCAAAGTCAAAGATCATGCTTGTTAATAGTTAGGAGCAGTGGCGGCCTGTCCATTAGGGGTGCACGGGCGCAGCCCCCCATCCATGTGCCCAGCCCCCTATTCTACATGCAGGGTGCCGGATGCATGGTTTCCAATGGGGAAGGGTGTTTTTTTTTTTAATCATGTGATTAGAACCAGAGGCTCTAATAGGCTTCAAAAAAGGGTGGTTTTGGGGCACAGAGCACTGCGCTCCGAGCCCACCCATTTGTGTGACAATAGCAAATGAATATTCGCTAGTTTCACACTGAATCTCCTTCCCACCAATCAGGAAGCGGGTCGTGAGACCCGTTTCCTGATTGGCGGAAAGGAGAAGTCATCCTATTGGCCTATGAGGAAGAAGGAGAAGGAGGAGGAGGAGGAGGAGGGAGGAGGAGACATACGGCCGAGGAGACGCATGGAAAGCCTGACCGATGGAACCAGGACAAGAAGGAGACTGAGGGGAGAAGCCGCCGCCACCTCCTCCACCTGTCAACACAGGGTGACTTGAGCTGGAAACCAGGGGGCTGGTTATGGTGCACGGTGCGGGCTGGAGCGACGGGGGGGGGCTTGGTCAAGTCCATCTGCTTGACCCGCTTGACCCCCCCCCCACCTGATGAAGCACCAGCCGCCACTAGTTAGGAGTACACTTGTGGAACAAAAATTACAGGAACACAATATATTACTGAGCAAGTAAATAAGCCCACCCTCTAGGTATCTCCATTAGCTGCTGGAAAGAGGTCTGGTATCCAGGTCTGTCTGGGTATAACATGTTCTAATCAATCAGTGATCAGAGCAAGGCATCCATTTTTCAATACTGAGGATGTTATGCAGAAGATGAATGTAGCAACAGTTTTTAACATGATGAATGGGACTATCATCACACTGAGTTTACCATAGATAGCTGCAGGAAAGGGGTCTGATATCCAGGTCTGTCTGGACATAACATGTGCTAATCAAGCAGTAATAAGAGCAAACAATTTCTCAATACTGAGGGTGTTATGCAGAAGGTGGAGCTTTCACCACACTGAGTTAACCACAGATTCTAGAGTTTTACTACAACCCAAATTCCCAAAAAGTTGGGATGCTGTGCAAAATCTACGTGAAACCAGAAACTAATGATTTGCAAATCTCATAAACCCATATTTTATTCACAATAGAATTCAAAAGTTTAAACTGAGTAAAATTACCATTTGAAGAAAAAAATAAGGCAATTTTGAAATTGATGGCAGCAACACATCTCAAAACAACCATTAACAACCATTAACATCCTATTTTGGGCTGACAATATAGAGTTGTAGACCAAGTGGTGTTAGCCCTGCCCATTGTCTTTTTTTAAATGACTCAACCACTCTGATTATCTCCAGAGCACAAAGACTAAGGCCGGGTACATACTAGTATTTTTTCGTGCAAAAAAAAAAACTGACAGCTCTAGTCGGAACCGCTGTACTAACTATGCAAGGTTAGTTCAGCGATATCCCCCGCTGAGCTGTTGCGTTCTGATAGGAGGACAGCCCCTCTGCCAGAACACTCGGGTCAGCGCTCCCTGTCATTGGCTGAGAGCACTGATTGGGAGTCGGTCTGCTGCTGGTTTTCCAGCATGCACATCCGACAGACCGACATACACACAGGCTGAATGTCAGACGTTTTTTTTTTAAACTGGCTGTTGTCTCCCGACATTCCGCCCGTGTGTACGGGGCTTAAAGCTGGACATAGCTGAATTGAATTGCAGCCAATTCAGAAGGGACCGGCTGAGATTTAATCCATCTATGTGCAGGCTGGTTGAATGAACAAATAAGAAATGTTCATTGTTTGGGTTTTTAGAAAATGTAATCAGAAGTCAATTAACATAATAATATTTTCTTTGACTCTGTATGGAAACAGGAGCACATGAGACAAAAAATAAAAGAACATTTAAACGCATTTAAATATGGAGTCAACATACCTGGCAATGCTCCACTCAGGTTCAATGCGGAGGACTTTGGGGTCATCAATGTATTCAAACTGTAGGTTGCTCTCTATCTGGGCTCTGTCCACGCTGACAAACACATGAACTGGACCCATGCCATATATAGATGGAGCAGACACACAAACAATTTCGTTAAGAGACCTCCTGTAAAATTAAAAAGAGAAAACTTTCACATTTACCATTCATAGATGATGTACCTGTTGTTGTTTCTATTGAAATCGGTTGTATAATGTTTTTGCTCTTTATTTTTCTAAGAGCTACAAGTTTTTATGTTTAAAGTGTTTGCTACCCTAACATTTCATATTCCTTATATGTGTCTGTTGTACCATGTACCTGTATGAGAAAGTATCCTGTCCTCTTTGTATTACTTCCTTTGTGTGAAATCCCTGGTGTTCCTGCCAGTCCCTCTGCTTTCCTATTAAAAACTTACCACACTAGGCAAGAGAACACAGCGTGGTCAGTTCTCTAGTTATGCTGGGAACTCAGCCTGCTCTCTTCCAGTATTCAGACTTGTCCGGACACGCCCCCCCCTATCCCTACCCCCTTGCACAGCTATTTACTGGGAAAATCAGTGTGCTGTTGCTGCTCCTCCTCCCTCAACACTTATGCAGGGAACATAATCACTTATAAAAAAAAGGGGGAAAAAAGGTATTTATAATTTTTTCTTTTTTTTTTTTAATCTATTCACAAATGTTTTGCCTTTCATTTCTATTTTAACCTGAATGGGTTGTTTTACAAGGTGATCGTTTGCAATCACTTTACATTTCTTTGTAGTCAGGGAAAAATTATACATTGTATATGAATAGTGAGATGTTAAAGCCAGCCATAGATGTCAATCCATTTATGAGCAGGCTAGTTGTACTATAGATTGACTTCAGTACAACCAGCCTGTCAGATTTTTTTTGTTCTATCACTGCCTGCGGCTATAGCTGCCAGCAGTGATCATTGTATTTTGATGGCTGGGAAACCTCCTGCTGTCAAAATACAATAGAGCAGTCGGAGGGATTCCCCCATTAACACTGACTGTGTTGATGGGGGGATTAAGCAACGTTCTTTCCTTCAACCCATGGTTGAAGGAAAAAAAATGCATAATATATGGCCTGCCTAACCATTTTCTGCCAGAAAGTTGGATCTCTAGTCTCTGATGACTGCAATTTTCCTGTGGTTCTTTACCTCTTCACTGTAATATGATCTTCTGCAACTGACCTCTCAATACACCAAAAGAGAAACACTTCTTTCATACAGGATTGTATGGTATATTGGGTACAGAGAGAAATGCGCAAGTTGCCACTGCTGTGGTGTAAAAAAAAGCTTAGAATACTTTGCAAACACAAGATTATGGAGTCATCACAGATTAAATGTTTATTTCTAACATACCGGTATATTAAATAAGATATATATATATATATAAATATTTTATACAGGCATGAAAAAGTGGCATAAAAGACCAGTTTACAAGCATATAAAAAATAATTATAATGTAAATATTTCACAAATTTGTTAAAGTTTCCATAATTTTTATTGCATTGGAGCCAAAACTGACATACATTGCTCAACTAAATGTCCATTTTTGACTCCAATAAAAATGCATTCAAGCATTTGTACTTTTATACATAGCTTTTAACACATTTTAAGGAATCTTCGTATTTTCTCTATTGTCTAGTTTTTATCCCTATTGAAGGGGGAGTGCTGAGGCCCCCCCCCGAAACGCGTTAGCTGTTACAAAATAAAGATCTTTTACAAGGCCTATACAAGCTGGTTTTAGGCTCCCACACTTTAAAATTTTTAATGAACTCCTCTGGGGATCCAGCAAGACCCCACGTTTGCTAATGAGCGGCTTACATAGTCAGGTTGAAAAAAAGACAAAAGTCCATCTAGTGCAACCAATAAAAAAAAATCATACAATCCTATACCCACAGTTGATTCAGAGGAGGGCGAAAAACCCCAGCAAAGCATGACCTGATTTGCTACAGCAGGGGAAAAAATCCCTTCCTGATCCCCCGAAAGGCAATCGAATATTCCTTGGTTCCTTGGATCAACTTTAAGTATAAATGTTAGTACCCAGTTATAATAACCACTTGAGACCCGCGCTATAGCCGAAAGACGGCTGCAGCGCGGCTCTCAAGTGCCGAGAGGACGTCCCCAGGACGTCCTTCTCTGTTTACATCCCGCCGCGCGCCGCCAAGGGCGCGCGGCGGGGAACAGCTGTGCGGCGCGCAACACGTGATGCCGAGGAGCGTGCCTGGCGGCCGCGATGTCCGCCAGGTACATTCGATCGGCAGTTACAGAAGCAGGACGTGGATCTCTGTGTGTAAACACAGAGATCCATGTCCTGTCAGGGAGAGAGGAGACTGATGCTGTGTCCCTTGTACATAGGGACACAGATCGGTCTCCTCCACCAGTCAGTCCCCTCCCCCCACAGTAAGAATCACAAATAGGGAACATAGTTAACCCCTTCCCCGCCCCCTAGTGTTAACCCCTTCCCTGCCAGTCACATTTATACAGTAATCAGTGCATTTTTATAGCACTGTTCGCTGTATAAATGTGAATGGTCCCAAAATGGTGTCAAAAGTGTCCGATGTGTCCGCCATAATGTCGCAGTCACGATAAAAATTGCTGATCGCCGCCATTACTAGTAAAAAAAAAATATTAATAAAAATGCTATAAAACTATCCCCTATTTTGTAGACGCTATAACTTTTGCGCAAACCAATCAATAAACGCTTATTGCGATTTTTTTTGACCAAAAATATGTAGAAGAATACGTATCAGACTAAACTGAGAAAAAAAAATTAAAAAAAAAAAAATTGGGATATTTATTATAGCAAAAAGTAATAAATATTGTGTTTTTTTTTCAAAATCGTCGCTCTTTTTTTGTTTATAGCGCAAAAAATAAAAACCGCAGAGGTGATCAAATACCACCAAAAGAAAGCTCTATTTGTGGGAAAAAAAGGACGTCAATTTTGTTTGGGAGCCACGTCGCACGACCACGCAATTGTCATTCAAAGCGACGCAGTGCCGAAAGCTGAAATTTCGCCTGGGCAGGAAGGGGGTTATGTGCCCAGTAAGCAAGTGGATAAATATGTACATTTACAAAAGAATCCAGGCTTTTTTTAAAGAAATCTACTGAGCTGGCCAGAGCCACCTTTTGAGGGATTCTATTCCACATTTTCACAGCTCTTTCTGTGAAGAAAACTTTCCATATTTGGAGATTAAATCGATTTTCCTCTAGACGTAAAGAGTGCCCCCTGTCCTCTGTGATGACCTTAAAGTGAATAACTCAACACCAAGTTCACTATATGGACACTTTATATATTTGTACAGTAGGTGTCGGCGATTTTGTATATCTATCGCGCTCCCATCGCCGAGATTCTCGGCGACAGGAGTGCCGAGATCTCGGCAACAGGGTGCCGACATCCCGCGCTCGCTGCAATAGCGAGAGGGAGACGCGACACTGTATTGAACGGGATCTGACGTGGATTCCCGCCAATACCAAGCACGGCGTTTGGTATGAATCCTGAGCGGGAACTCCACTCCAATTTTTAAAGAAAAAACCGGCATGGGTTCCCCCTCCAGGAGCATACCAGGCCCTTGGGTCTGGTCTTCATTTGAAGGGGAAACCCTACGCCGAAAAAACGGCGTGGGGGTCCCCCTCAAGATTCAAACCAGACCCTTATCCGAGCACGCAACCTGGCAGGCCGCAGGGGAAGAGGGGGGGTCGAGAGAGCGCCCCCCCTCCCTCCTGAACCGTACCAGGCCGCATGCCCTCAACATGGGGGGTTTGGTGCTCTGGGGCAGGGGGGGCGACGTGCGGCCCCCCCACCCCAGAGCACCCTGCCCCCATGTTGATTGGTTGTCGGGGTCTGCGGGCGGGGGGCTTTTCTTTGGTCCGCAGAGATTAATATAGGCTTCTCATGACGTCACAGTCACATGCTCCGGGTGGCCCCGGAGCATGCGACTGTGACGTCATGGGAACATGTGACTGTGACGTCATGAGAAGCCTATATTAATCTCTGCGGACCGAAGATTTAGCATTACTGCGAGAGGAAGCGACGAGTCAACATCGAGGAGGAGAAGAGGGAAGAAGACGCCGCTGGCGACGACGGGAAGACCGGCCCCTCCACTAGCAAAAGAGCTGCAAGAAGATAGTGGAGGGGCCGGCAGAAGGACAATGGAGAGCCAGACGAGACGACGGAGAAGACCAGGCCTCTGCTAGCAAAAGAGCTAAAAGAAGTTAGCGGAGGCCCGGCGGAAGAAAGAAAGAACCGGAGAGGAGAAGAGGGGAGAAGGCGACGGAGAAGACCGGGCCTCCACTAGCAAATAAGCTAAAAGAAGTTAGCAGAGGCCCGGCGGAAGAAAGAAAGAACCGGAGAGGAGAAGAGGGGAGAAGGCGACGGAGAAGACCGGGCCCCGCTAGCAAAAGAGTTGGAAGAAGATAGCGGTGGCCCGGCAGAAGAAAGAAACGGAGAGCGCGGCGACGACACCGGAGACCCCCCGAAGTCGGAAGAAGACCCCCGGAGCTGTGCAATAAAATACTTTAAAAAGCTGTGTGTTTTTTTTTTATTGCAATTTTTTTCCACCAGGTGAATGGGTAGGGGTACGATGTACCCCATACTCATTCACATAGGGTGGGGGGGCCGGGATCCGGGGGCCCCTTTATTAAAGGGGGCTCCCGGATTCCGATAAGCCCCCCGCCCGCAGACCCCGACAACCAACGGCCAGGGTTGTCGGGAAGAGGCCCTGTCCTCATCAACATGGGGGCAGGGTGCTCTGGGGTGGGGGGGCCGCAGGTCGCCCCCCTGCCCCAGAGCACCAAACCCCCCATGTTGAGGGCATGCGGCCTGGTACGGTTCAGGAGGGAGTGGGGGCCGCTCTCTCGTCCCCCCCTCTTCCCCTGCGGCCTGCCAGGTTGTGTGCTCGGATAAGGGTCTGGTTTGGACCTCGAGGGGGACCCCCACGCCGTTTTTTCGGTGTAGGGTTTCCCCTTCAAATCCAGACCAGACCCAAGGGCCTGGTATGCTCCTGGAGGGGGAACCCATGCCGGTTTTTTCTTTAAAAATTGGCGTGGAGTTCCCGTTCAGGATTCATACCAAACGCAGTGCCTGGTATTGGCGGGAATCCACGTCGGATCTCCGTCTACCGGCAATGCGTGTCGCTCATCGTGAAAGGAACATTTTTCCTTTCCCGATGACGAGACAGCTCAGCGCTGGCTCTCGCGACGGAGCTCATAGGGTGTTAATCTCGCCGCTAGAAGTGGCGAGATTGACACAATATCGGCGGCACCTACTGTACATGTTGATCATATCCCCCTTAATCCCCTCTTCTCAAGAGAGAATGAATTCAATTCCTCTAATCTTTCCTCATAGCTGAGCTCATCCATGCCTATATCAGTTTGGTTGCCCTTCTCAGCACTTTCTCCATTGCCCTATGACTGACACACATGGGTAGTATGCCTGCACTGCACCCTGCTGCCTGGGACTGGTCCCTGTCTATTTACTACCCTTGCCTGTCCATTTACCACCCTAGCCTGTCCATATACTACCCTAACCTGTCCATATACTACACTAGCCTGTCCATATACTACCCTAGCCTGTACATATAGCTGCGGACCATGACTGGTGTGAGGAAGCGAACCGGTGCCTCCACTATATGCCTTCAGGCCAGGTCTAGAGACGCAGGTGCAGGCCTGTGGACCACGGCTAAAGAAATAGGTGGAGAGGCACTGCAAATATCTCCACCCTGCCACCTCCATCATATACATGGGCAGGGCAAAGGGTCAGGGGCGGTGGCAAAATTAGGTTTTGCCTAGGGTGTGAAAAACACTTGCATCCGCCCCGCATCGATGCCAATATTCCCTCCCCTTCTAAGTGTTGGAGAGTAGCCCTCATTCTTTGAAAATCTGCTCTCTTAAACTTAAAGTGTAAGTAAACCCCCCTATCATTTTCAGCCAAGGAAGCTGCCATCTTAGCCTCTGTTTAATCTACAACTGCCATGATGCTGCACATGTGATCAGTTATGACACCAGCCATTGACTGGTTTGACAGTTTGGTTGAGAGCACAACCAATGGGAGTGTTATGCCTTGTACATACGTTCGGAATTTCCGATGAAAAAAGTCAGATGGAATTTTTTCATCGGATATTCCGACCGTGTGTATGCCCCATCTGACTTAGAAAGAGTCAGATGGGGCATAGAGTTAGAAAGAGAACATGTCCGTTCGTCTGTATAGAACTCTGACGGAGAAAAAAACACACATGCTCAGAATCAAGTTGACGCATGCTCGGAAGCATTGAACTTAATTTTTCTCGGCTCGTCGTAGTGTTGTACGTCACCGCGTTCTTGACAGTCGAAATTTGGTGCGACAGTGTGTATGCAAGACAGCTTGAACGGAATTCCGTCTGAAAATCCGTCGGAGTTTATTCCGACGGATAATCCGACTGTGTGTACAAGGCATTACATTTCCAGCATGTGCCGGAAATGATGGATGGGTTTACTTATTTTTCTGTGTATTTATATTTAAGGACAGCAATTGTTAGCTTCCCTGTCTTTGATGCTAAGAGCAAAAGCACAATAGACCTTTATAGGCTTATAGCCTTGAAAAAACACTAAGGTTGCAGCCCTAAAATGCCATCCAGTCAATAAAAAATGCACAATATGCACTCATTTGGTCTGTTTAACTCATCCCTGTAACTTGTCTAATATCACCAACATTACTGTTCTCTGAATGGGAGCCACATCTGCACAAACCATTTTAATGTTCGATTTTCGTTTACAGAAAATGAAAAGGAATTTACACTATAAGTGATCTTACAGTTGCTGTGATGAGAACTGTGTGTTTGCAACATTATTTAATGCACTCTTGTAGACTGTGAGAATCAAACACCTGCTCGCCACGCAATAAAATAAATGTTGCATAGCATATTGCCAAGAAAGTCTGATGGTCAAGTCAGTTTTATTAGACTTCTTACAAGGTGACCAAACTAAGTGATAAACAGAGACTCTTTTGTTGCTATATTCGAGGTGCTGTAAACCACTTTTGCTTTGTATTTTGTTATAAGTGCTACCTTTCAGCATGTTATTATAGCCGCTTCTAAAGGCCCGTACACACGATCGGATTTTCCGATAACAATTGTGTGATGGCAGGGTTTTTGTCAGATAATCCGACCGCTTGTACTCTCCATCGGAAATCTGTTGTAGGAATTTCCGACAACAAATGTGGGATAGCATGCTCTCAAATTTTTTCCGACAACAAATGTGTTCCGCCGGATTATCCGATCGTGTGTACACAAGTCCGTCTGATTAAAATCCAAAGTACAAACACGCATGCTCCGAACCAATGCCAACATTAGCAGAAGTTGCCCAAAGGGTGGCGATAAAGAGCAGAAAAAACACGTCGTTTTGTGTATGTTGGCTGAAAAAGTTCTGCCGTCTGTATGCAGAACAAGTTTGCGGCCAACGCCCTTCACATAAAATTCCATTTGTCTGATGGAAATCCGATCGTGTGTACGAGGCTTTAGGCTACAACTATTATCCTGGTCAAAATAGATGATGATTTATTGCAAAGTAATTAGTGCTTGCTAATCATATAAAAATGGTTTCCCAACAAGTTTGGCTAGAGTTAGGGAGGGTTATAACCTCTTTTCTTGCCACCTGTGTCCCATTGGGGAGATTTCCCTTCATTTTCTGTCCCATAGCCAAAACAGGAAGTGGAAGTAAATCCCTGTGAATTAAGGGGATCCCCTTGGGGCCCTCCAGGTCACCAGTACCAGAACTAGTATCCCCATTAGAAGATTAAAGATATTTTACTTTTTTGCGACAACCCAAAATGTGGGATTTTTTTACTTCAATGATAACGTTAAACAGGCCAGATAGAGAGGGTGAATAGATAGAGAGGGGGACACAGACAGCATAAAAGTTAATAGGTGTTCTAATCCATCTCGAGGGCTTTCACACTGGAGCGGTGCGCTGGCAGGACGCTCAAAAATGTCCTGCCAGCCACATCTTTGAGGCTCCTAAAGCGCCCCTGCCCATTGAAATCAATGGGCAGCGCCGCAATAACCCTTTTTCAGCTGCTAGCGGGGGTTAAAAGCACCCCGCTACCCGCTGAATAGCGCTGCAAAAACAACGGCAAAGCGCCTCTAAAAATAGCGGCGCTTTACCGCCGACGGCGCAACGCCCCAGTGTGAAAGTAGCCTTAAACCCTTCAACAAGGGAACAGGTAAGGGATGGTAAGGACAGGTAGTGAAAATAGAAAATGTCAGTTCTTATGGGAGGAAAATCATTAATATTATCTCTGTCCTGTCAGGAAGGTGTTATGAGGAAAACATTTTTAAGGGTGCTACAGAATTTTATTTTTTGTTCGCTATTGTTGAGGGATTTTTATTAATTTGGATTTACATGCAAGTGGTGGGCTGAATATCTAAGGTTTCAGGAATGTCAAAGATAATGCCTGCCTGTCCTGAAAATGCAAAAAAGGCAGTAAAAAGTGAAAGATTATACCATACATTAAAATAAACCCTATGAGACCCAAGTTCCCTCAGTGAAACAAGAGCTAAGAGAGAAAACAACTTCTATAGCTTAAACTGTTGTTCCACTTTTGCCAAAATTGGAATAATACCTACTTTATATTTGTTACATGTTCTCATTCACATAGCATAACTTACAAAAATATTAAAAAATTGCAGAATACATTTTTTAGAAGTTCTGTTCCAAAAATTCAAGCAATATAAAATCCTATTAATTGTTTTTGTTTATGAGGGAAATGGGCAGCTGTATTTGCCATAATTAACCCTGTTTGTACTGTGCAGGCAGATCTTAATTATCTGTGAGGGATGTGCCGGCCATGGCATTGCTTGTGCTCGAGGGAGGACGCTAATGCGCAGTGGTGATCCTGCAAGTGCCCATCCTGTCAGACACGAAAATTCGTGCACGCGCCACAATAAACGCTGGCGCCCAAATGTCATATATAAGTGCAGCAGGTCCACTGGTGCCTTGCTGTCTGATCTGCAGCTTGTATTAGTATTTCTGTTCCATGATCCTTGCATTTGGCCTGGCTTACTCTGACTACACTTGCTATCTATTATCCTGACCACGGCTTGCCTTGTGGACTTTGCTTTAACCCCTCTTCTGCCTGATCTTTTGCTAGAACCTTGCCTGCATCCTAACTATTCTTTGCCTTCTGTTTATGCTTGTATCGGATTCTCCGTGTATGACCTGGCTTGTCTGACCCTACACTTCTCCTCGTATGACTCTTATTATCCAGCTCTGTGTAGCTCCTGTGACGTTGTCCTGCATCCACAGCATACCTGCATCTGCTGTACCACCAGCTACTCAGCGATCTGGTTTGTTCCCGCAACTCGTCAGCTACTCATCTCTGCTATCAACAGAGAATCTTGTAGGCACTCCTACCTCACCATGCTCTCATGGCCACTGTTGCAACTCCAGTGGCCCTTGAGCCGGGGCTGTGTTCAATGTTTCTAGAATTAGGTCCCAATAGAGGTCATGTAGTATTGACCGCAGTTCATAAAATGGCTCATTTAAATTTTTTGTTCTTGTCCTACCCTCATGCCTCCTTTTTCTATGGTTTACGCTAAATGTGATAATCCTGTGATCGCTAGATCCCAAGTTGTCCCGTATTGCCACATCTGAAATCAGACTTGGATCGTTTGTAATTAATAGATCTAGCAATGCATTCTTTCTCCGGAAATCCACCAAGAGAGATATAAAGTTGTCCTGTAAGACATTCATGAAATGACGGGCATTTGATGGCTGAGCTGTCCCTCTCTGCCCAGTCAATATCAGGATAATTGAAGTCCCCCATTATGATGACATTGCCCTGCCTCGCTGACATTTCTAACTGTAAAAGTAGGTCCAGCTCCTCCTCCCAACTTTAGAAGAGAAAGGGGGCACCTTGGCATTCAGTTGATCAGCAGCAGATGTAGTGTGCCATAGCAAAAACAAAAAGGAATCCTTACATTGCACATTGTTTAAGATGGAACTGAAGTTCCCCCACACAAAAACTTTTCCCAAGATACTGCTGATTTTTTTGTCTTTTGTATACACTGCACAGCACGTTGCCATGCGGTATACATCCCGACTCTATTCTTGGCATGTGCAGGAGATACATCTTCAGTGGTTGTCCAATGGCTGAAGAGGTTCGGAGAGGGATTCAAAAGAAGTGTTTTCAAGGGATGCAGCAGTGACAGGATTCTGGACCTGCCATTGCTGGAGGACAACATAGTTGGTGGTAGCAATACCATATTAGGAAAGTATGCTGTGCATGCTTGCACATTATGGACAGATCTTACCTGCACCAGTGGGAATTTACTTTTAAAAAGGAGCATGATTAAGATATATAAAGAAAAAAACTGCGCTGTTGCAAACATACCACTAATGCTGCAACTCAAAGTGAAATACACACAAACATTATAGAAAAACATAGGGAGCTGCGCTCTCAAACCATATATCTAAATAAAAATGTGTAATGACATATGAAAACTAAAAAAGTCCCAGTGAGTTAATCATGTGACAAATAAATCCAGAGAATAAACAATCCTAGAAAGTCCTCCAATGGAAGAATGGGTAAGTGTATGAAACGACACAATATGGTGACTGTCTCCTGTGACTTCAAAAACAGACAATGTGAATCCACCACCACAGAGAGTGCAAGCTTACCAGCTGCACAAGCTTTTGAGCTTGTGGCTAATACCCAGCCAGGACCTTTAAACCTGCAATAGCCTCCGGTGGCTGATCATACCAAATACTGCCGAGGACTGTTGATGATATCCGCAATCAGCAGCCATACATTTGAATCCACACTTGATGTAGATGTTCACAGTAATCCAAAGAAAAAATGGAAAGAAATCGCCATAGGAAAATCTGAGCTGCAGACTCATCTGGTAGGCTCTTCCATATTTCAAACTCAAGCTTTTGTTCAATATAGTCCAAGTCAGATTCAGCTTTTTGGAACAGAGCCTCCAGCTTATGATTAAGATATGTCTGAGACTATTTGCAGTATACATTGCACACACCCAGGGCCGCCATCAGGAATTTTGGGGCCCCTTACACAGCTTCAGGCATGGGCCCCCTGGAGCAGAGGAGAACTGGGGGGGTGCTGCTGCCGCAAATTGGGAAGCGGGGGGGGGCTGCCGCCAAATTGAGAAGTGGGGGGGGTGCCACGAATTGAGAAGCGGGGGGGTGTTGAGGTCGGGGGGGCTTTGGGTGCTGACGAACAAAAGGAAGAAAAAAAGGGGGGTTGCCATCCGGGGCCCTGGGGACCTCCGGGCCCCTTACAAAAAAATAAAATAAAATAAAAATGTATAAAAAAAAAAATGTATAAAAAAAAAAGGGGGGTTGCCATCCGGGGCCCTGGGGACCTCCGGGCCCCTTACAGGTGTACTGCCTGTACCCCCCTGATGGCGGCCCTGCACACACCACAGTCCTTGTACCCAGAAAAAAATCTATAGTTGCCAGTTTCACAGCACACCAAATTTCAAGACAAAGAATATTTTTTTTTTAATTAAACCTTTCTATAACATATGCTTTCTGTATACAGAAAAGTAGAGTGGAATATATCAACCAGCAACTGCTGAGACAAAATAATACCCTTAGTCAGGATAATGTAATGTACAGCACACAGTGTGCAATAGTTATAACTATAGTATGTAACGTAAAACACAAGGTATAGGGTACAGGGGCCAGAGTACGTACAATAAAACATAGCTTATAGAGTGCAAGGGTCAGTGTTATAATGTACAGATCAGCGCACACAGTGAAAAAGTCTGTATATAAAATGGTGCAGTTTGATCTGAGAGAAAAAATGTCCCATGATCTGTGGTCAGTTGCAGGAAGAATGCGCTATCACTAGTGGTCAGTAGAAGCAAAAAATGCCACATTGTCTGTGGAAGAATCCCTATTCTCAGCATTGATGTTTGTTGGATGAAGAATCTACCTTTTTAGAATTGGCTTCAATGAGAGACCCCCCCCCCCCCCCTGTAGGCTTCAGTAGGCGCAAGATTCTCTATCCCCAAACATTACTGTTCAGTAGGGGGGAAATTCTTCCCCTCTCTCTTCCTTTACACACAGTCAGGGCAGATGCATGCACACACATGTGCATGTAGTTAGGAAACACACAAAGTCAGAGCAGACACATGCACAGTCAGAACTAATAGTTATGAACACATTGAGGGCAGACTGGAGCACACACAGTCATAGCATGTGTAACCACTAAGGCAAGACATACAAACACACATACAATTATACCAGGAACACTCACATAATCAGGGCAGAGAAGTTCAAACAGATTCAGTACAGATACACATGGGCGACACACAAACAAACATACACAGTCAGGGCAGACATGAAAAACACTAAAATAATAATAATAATAATAAATTGCAAAACCACTTATTCTATGTTGCCTTTTTTTTTAGAACTTTCAAAACATAGCAATAAAAAATCTTATTGCATATAATGCACTGGTGTCCACATGTGGGAGATTTTTCTGTTTTATATCATTTATATATACACAAGATTTTAATTTTTCAAAATCCTTCCTCTGAACTAGGTGTAAAAGATTCATTCATATCTGGCGTAATAAATGTAACATGCATTATTAAAGAGCAGAGAAGGAAGGGGGGCAAGGATAAAGGCATAGCACACATACATCAAATTTGTCTGTATACAGCCAAAAGTGCATAGGGGAACCACATATAACACACAGGGTGACATCAGGGCTAAGATCAGTAAGCCTCCATGGTGTGAAGCCAGACCCGCCAAATAGATGGCAGCTGGCGGTGTCTATGGCTGTCCTACATATACCATGCTACACAGCAATAGTGGAGTGGGTCGGTAGCAGCGAAATTCAGGAGCCCTGCTCCTTTGTCCAGCTTGCCGGAAACAGGAAGGAGCCAACTTATAAGCACAGTGTGAAAGGAGACAAGAGGATTAGCATGAACACCACATCAGGATATAGTGACCTGGTCCAAATCATTTGGTGGAGGGGGGATTATGATGTGGGGTTGTTTTTCAGGGGTTGGGCTTGGCCCCTTAGTTTCAGTGAAGGGACACCTTAAGGCCTCAGCATACCGAGACCATTTCATGCCCCCAACTTTGTGGGGACAGTTTGGGGATGGCTCCTTCCTGTTCCAGCATGACTGCACAACAGTGCACAAAGCAAGGTCCATAAAGACATGGATGAGCGAGTTTGGGGTGGAGGAACTTGACTGGCCTGCACAGAGTCTTGACCTCACCTTTGGGATAAATTAAAGCCGAGACTGCGAGCCAGGCCTTCTCGTCCACATGAGTGCCTGACCTCACAAATGCGCTTCTGGAAGAATGGTCAAACATTCCCATAGACACACTCCTAAACCCTAATGGACAGCCTTCCCAGAAGAGTTAAAGCTGTTATAGCTGCAAAGGGTGGGCTGGCTCAATATTGAACCCTACGGACTAAGACTGGTATGCCATTAAAGTTCATGTGCATGTAAAGGCAGGCGACCCAATACATTGGTAATATAGTGTGTATATATATATATATATATATATATGTGTTGTGTGGACAAAAATGCCTTGTTCATGTCAAGTGTGAGGATCAAAAAAAAATTCACATCGACATCATTTTTGGAATCTCTTGCGAAAGATTGGACCATTTGGGACATACTCTTTTACCCAAACCTTTAGTCCCCAAACGTATTTTTTGAAGATCCCTACACATTTACTATGTTAAATTCTGTAAAATGTATTCACTATGCCCTGTGAAATGTCATGGTGAATACAGATTTCACAAAGCCTGCCTTCTAAACTACATAGGCGCTGAGAGGAGGAATTTCGGGAGGTGGAGTCAGTACAGGAATCACTGCTTGCAGGCAGCAAGGTACAATGGGATCTGTAGTCCTTAGACACTGAAATTAAACAGCAGAGGAGAAGCTGCAAAGCATGCAGGGAATCCAGGGAGCTGTGGAAAGAGATGGCCAGCAGACAGGCAGAGCACATATAAAAAAAGGAGATTTTTCAAATAAGCTTGGATTGTCAAAAATAACTATTGTTTGTATTGCTATTACAATGCTGATGTTAAAAAAAAGAAAGTGTATGCGTTTTTGAAGCCCCAAAAATGCCTATGAAAATTGTGCGCACTGCAGTGGCAAGTGTTGTTCACACAGTCGCGTTTGCATCGCATTGTGTCAAAATTGACCAGCCATGTGTCTTTGGCACTGATGTCAATGTAAATGCACTGAAAATGTGCCATAAATACGTCTATAGCATTTAAAGAGCATTTAAGATGCGGTTACAAAAGCGCAACTAGCTAAGATGATAGTACAAAAATCCATAAAATAGAAGACCAACACAGAGAGGGCATCTGGAAAAAATTATTGAAAGCAGCGCAAATGCGTTGAAAATGCATAAACGCAATAAAAAATACGCCTTGGATGTTGAAATGTCTTTGCACATTTAAATGAGCCCTTAAGGTTTTAAGAGTTTAGTAACCCAGGATTCAGTTTGTATATAAGAAGTGTGTACAAAGCATTTGTTGAGCTTTTGGAAAGTTTTGTTTAAAGTTGTAAAGTTTTAAGTTGCCATTCATTTCCAGTTTGGGAAAGTTAAACACAGATCTTAAAGCGGAACTAAACCTATTGATTTAACAGTTTCAAAAACAGTTACATTTGGCCATGTGCCGAGAGTGTAACTGTCTCATTTGCTTGTGCTCTCAACCAAACTGTCAAAACATCTGATGGCTGGTGTCATAATTGATCACATGGTGCAGCATCATGGCAGATGAAGATCAAACAGAGGCCAAGATGGCAGCTTCCTTGGCTGCAAAGGATAGGAGGGTTTAGTCCTGCTTTATTGGGACTGCTTACTGTCACAAGCTTGCTGAAAGCATGTTAGCAGCTTGTTTAAAGTGATAGCACTTCTCTAAGTTATACTTTTAATATTCCCAAACTGGAACTGAAATATTTTTTTAAAAGTTTACAAATATTTCCTTTACAATTATAATTTTTAACAAGTGTAGGTAAAATGATGTGTCACAGTAAACTGTTCTCTTTAAAATCACACCAACATTAAACTACACAACCAATTGCTGTGTAAGGGCCAGTTGCTTGTGCTTATGCCAAAACCAATACTTCACAGTTATTTGGGGCCATAACAGTTCTGCTATTGGTGTTTGGTCTCTAAAGGTACATAAACAAGTTATATGATATCCAATTGTATTCACAAATTTAAAAAGCATAATACTTTCCAACAATATTACTTCTGTGTATATCTTTTGCAGCAATCATTTTTGTAAAGTATGTTTCCTATTTCTTTTAGACTTTGAATTCTATCCATTTCCTTTAAACACTGATTTTGCATGTACTAATGTTTTTGTAGCATTTTAAGTTTGGTATGTATGCACTGCTTTTAGAAATTCTTAATTTTTTATTGCTCTACAGCAAATCAGAACATACAGAATGAGCCTTTTGTATCTGTCTGCACTATGTATATTAAGCTAGCTTTTAAATTGCTATAAAAGGCAGCATGTGTGTTTGCAAAAAAACCTGGGTTCTAGACTGTTATTTGCTAAATTAAAAGAGCATGGATCTCTCACAAGTCTGTAATTTGTGCGTAGTGGCAGCCGGGAAGTGTTTTTCCTTTGCACATCGAAGGACTTTGTGTTCTCGCAATTATTGGCTAGTGTGCTGGTAAATGTTTTAGAAACACAGATTTACTCTTTTTTTTCCCTCTATATTTCTTCATACCCCCCCATCTGTGATGAAAATCTTTGGACCATTCCACACTCTGAGAAAAATATTACTATGCTTGCAACCATTTGTTGAGAAAGCATAATGTCTCACAGTATCAAACCCTTTTTTGCATTCAAAGTCTATCTAAACCCAACCAAAAATCTAATATTTTACAGCTTACCATTCTTAACTGATAAGTGTGCAGCACAGGCAGAGACAGGAAATTATAAACTCGGTTATTGCAATTATTTAACAGATATACCAACATGCTTTTAATAGTATATTTACCAGATCAAAAGGGAGAAAATAAGGGAAGTTCATTGTTAGGATGTATATACACTTTGGCATGAAACTCTTTTTTAGCATATACAGCAATGTTGTTACATCAAGGATCAAGGAGGAATCACTGACATCATGAGTGATGAAAATTAGTATATTAATCAAAAAATCAATATTTGCATTCTCTGGAATTTTTCCCCTGCTATTGCCACTAGAAAAAATCTACACCTTCCCTTAATAGCTAAAACTTGTGAGTAATGGCGGGCAAATATGCCTAGAATCACTAACTTTAAATATGTCTCTGAGTCGGTAACTGCATGGTTACTACACTAAATATAAATCAGTACAACTGTATCTATACAACAAGCCCCCTATGTGATAGCATTAGGCAGGTGATAGGTACCCTTTATGGAGAAACTGGGGGTCTATTAGATGCCAATATCTCCTCTGCCCTCTAATGCAGCTAATCAAGCACAGATTGTGCTTATATAGTTGCTTTCTTGGCTGTAGCAGCTGGGGGGATGACAGCTCTGAAACCAGAATTGCTCAGACCTGAGAGCTTCCAGCTTCACAAACATCAGAGAAGATCAGGGAATGGATGAATTTTTCATTTATTTTACATTATGGAGAATGTAGCAGCATATGTAGACCACAAAGGTGGGCCAGAAAAACCTAAACTCTATAGCCTCGTACACACGACCGAGTTTCTCATCAAAAAACGACAAGAAACTCGGTCGTGTGTACGTGGCTATCAGGTTTTTCGTCAAGAAAACCGACAAGAATCTCGACGAGAAAAATAGAGAACCTGCTCTCTATTTTCTCGTCAGGATTCTCCATTTTCTCGTCGAGATTCTCGTCAGCATGTTTCTAGACGAGAAAAGTGTGTGTGTGTACACTTACCTGTCGCTGTGGAAACCCGCGCATGCTCGAAATGACTTTGACGCATGCGTGGTAGCTTCCTTAGGCATAGGTGGGGTGTAGCAAGATGGCGGCGACGGCATCGAATGTGACGAGCGCACGCTCGTCGTAGTCGATTACGTCACCGCGTTCGCTCCATTCAAAGAACTGCGGGTTCTTTGAAAGGAGCGTGTGTACACTCGGCTGGGACAAGTTTCTTGTCCAAGAATCTCGTCAAGAAAAACGACGAGTTTTTTCCTGACGAGATTCTCGGCCGTGTGTACGAGGCCTAAGACTGACAAGAGGTAAAATGGCAATTATAGTAGACAGCTAGGGGCTGGTTCAGCACATCAGGCTTCACCTATAATCAAATTATAGCTTTTTGATGAACCAACACTTTCAAAGGCTTTTACTTTTATTAAGACTATTTTTATTTATACTCACCCATAGAATTCACAGGTTTGGTTTCCAAAGCGGATGGAAACGGTACTACCGGCTCCAAGATTATAGCCTGTTATAGTTATCATGGTACCCCCAGATTCAGGACCCCTGCTTGGGCTAAGATGTGAAACTGTTGGATTCTGAAAAATTAAACAAAAACATAAGTACATTTTCAGAGACTTTTAATTTAAGCTTATATAATCACCTGTCCAAACTTTATTTATTAACGTGCACTGTTACAAAGGTATGTTATTTTTATGTAAACACTTTATAAATATTCAAATGTGATTGACTCTTTCACCCTATTGTACTATTATTTGTATTGTGATTGACATTGAAAATAACTGCAACTTGAGGGCCAAAAAATAAATAAAAATTTCTAAGCCAAATAAGATAGGGGTGTTTTTAGTGTCAGTCTACCCAGCCAAAGGCCTTCTCTGTGCTTTAGTGGATAAAAGTAGGAGAAAGGTGACCCTCGAGCAGGCAGAATAAATTAGGTGGATGGCTCTATTGGTGGTGTCACAGACCTCTCATTGGTATATAAAACCTATCTGGTCTAAGTGCATATCTTTATATGGAGAATAAGCCAATTGGCCAGGGTTTTGGAAAAACTGCAGATCAACATTTTAAAGATATAAGAAAAAAGGAAAGATAAAAAGAAAATCCTTCCAGGAGAGATTCTTCAAAAAGGAACTGGTGAAAATCATGTATTTATTAAACAAATCGCAATATATTAATACAAATTGAATTAGAAAACAAACACTGTTACAAAACCCTTCATCTATTTTAAAATGAGACTAGTCTTAAAACCTAAGAACATGGGTGGCCACCCGACCAGCCATACACACCACAATCAATCTGCTATCAGATCATCCATCCAATTTTCATAGATCAGTCCAAATGGTTGAATGCCCAGAGAGGATCCTCCTTCAAGTGCAATAGGCTGTCTATCATGGGAATGAAAATGGTTTTGACAAGAAATTTGATCATTTTTAGGAAGTCAGGAAAGGATGTAAAGGTAAATAGTAGATTAAATCTGAACTTTACTGTGACCCGCGTTATTAAATGTCTGTTTTCACTGGGTTATTTTACACATTGCTATACACGAGATCCGGTGTTGATGATCATAAATTTGCTGACAGTACATGTAAAAAAGTAACTGATTTGGATTGATCTCACCGTTTGTAGTTAAAGACAGACCTGATAACAGGTGTACAGCGATCAATGATTTTTAGTTTGATCTTTTCTCCTTCATCATTCCTTCAGAGTGGATATAGATGAAAATAGATATTTTGATCAGATGATCAGGTGGTTGGCTCCATGGGTCACACACACCCATATTCAGGATACTGCTGGTGTACAGGCAGGCTGCTTACATGTTTCGGTTTGTTAGTCAAACCTTCATCGTAGCAACATGCAGCAGTATCCTATATCTATATCCACTCTGAAGGAATGATGAAGGAGAAAAGATCAAACTAAAAATTATTGATCGCTGTACACCTGTTATCAGGTCTGTCTTTAATCACAAACAGACAGGAAAAAGACAGATGGTTCGATGCTGAACATATATGTCCCGCTATATATGATCTAAAACTGGGATCAACATACCTACAACCTTGGAAAGAGATCAAGTGAACATCGCTGTCTCCATTTAGGAGAGCACCTGAAAGACGGAGGCGATACGAGTGTACCAATATCCACTCGTGGAACTACAAACGGTGAGATCAATCCAAATCAGTTACTTTTTTACATGTACTGTCAGCAAATTTATGATCATCAACACCGGATCTCGTGTATAGCAATGTGTAAAATAACCCAGTGAAAACAGACATTTAATAACGCGGGTCACAGTAAAGTTCAGATTTAATCTACTATTTACATTTACATCCTTTCCTGACTTCCTAAAAACTATCAAATTTCTTGTCAAAATCATTTTCATACCCATGATAGACAGCCTATTGCACTTGAAGGAGGATCCTCTCCGGGCATTCAACCATTTGGACTGATCTATGAAAATTGGATGGATGATCTGATAGCAGATTGATTGTGGTGTGTATGGCTGGTCGGGTGGCCACCCATGTTCTTAGGTTTTAAGACTAGTCTCATTTTAAAATAGATGAAGGGTTTTGTAACAGTGTTTGTTTTCTAATTCAATTTGTATTAATATATTGCGGTTTGTTTAATAAATACACAATTTTCACCAGTTCCTTTTTGAAGAATCTCTCCTGGAAGGATTTTCTTTTTATCTTTCTTTTTTTCTTATATGCTCAAATCAATTCAGAGGAACTAAAGGGGAAAAGTTACCCCAATTAAGTTTATATAACTATATATATTGGGACCAACTCGAGAATGGGGATATAATTAATATAAGTGATTAATTTCTCTTTTTAAACTAACTTTCCCCTAGTGAATATAGGGGGTGAGCTCTCTTTCTTTGTTTACCTAATTTTTGTTTTCTTTACAACATTTTAAAGAGTTGCATCACAATGGAAGGGATTCTTGTCCTTCTTGGGAATGACAGTAATGTGTGCCCTGAGCATATCCACTAGGGGTTGGTTGCATATTATGGAGTTACAGACCTGCAAGAAATATGGTATAAGGAGTTCCTGAAAGGCCCTGTAATAGAAAAGGGGAAGGCCGTTAGGGCCCAGCTCCTAACCAGTTTGGAAGGAGGAAATGATATACTTAAGTACTTCAGCTGAGAGGGGGGCTGCCAGACTTTTTTCAACTTGGGAGATAGTTGGGATGAAAGTCGGCAGTCAGTGGAGGAGTCAATGGTCCTTGTGGGGAAGAGACAAACAGTCGATATGCGAGAGGTATAAAGAATTTATGTATATCTCTCTTGTGAGGTTGGGTGAATAGCCAGCCACATGTCTACTAGATGAGCTAGGCAGAGATCATTTTTGAGTTTGTAAAGGTAAAATGTACCCTCTAGAGATATTGGTGAAATTGAAGTCATCTCTCAAAAGTCATTCAGGAAATTTCACGATGACCTGGGCAAGTTATTTGAGAAAGGTAAGCTGGTCAGTGTTGGGAAAGTAAATACTGACCAAAGTGAGGGTACTTTCTTCAGTCCTCCCCTTAACCTTTAGATACTTCACATTTTATCTAATAATTGTATTAGTGAAGTCCAAAGGACTGACTTTGCAATTAGTATACGGATTCTTTTGGCTTTAGAGAACAAAGAAGGACAGTGGTAAACTGCAGGAAACTGGTTATTAGAAAGCTTTGTAAATTTTCTCTTCTAAAAAGAGTCACTTGTAGGAACACCACTTGATTCCCCATTTTAGCCATGGCCAAAAGAAAACATGAACTTCTTTTGGAATATTGAGCCTTTTACATTTTAGGTCATCAGCTTAATGGGAGCCATGTAGTCCACCATGGAAAATGGGCTAACACTTTTTATGATAGAGGTTGGTTGGGAGAGGGAAAAGATAAGAGCTGGTAGGGAGAGAAATAAATAGCAGGAGAAGGGAAAGGTGATGTCAGGCAAGGGGAGAGGCAGAGGGGCGGGGGGTGGGAGAAGCAAAGTAAGGGAAAGGGAAGAAAAAAGGGTAGGGAAGTAGCTGTAAAGTGTTAGGGTGGGAGAAGGAAGTGGAAAGGGGTTGGAGAAAAGAGGAAAGATGAGCAGTGTGATGAGAAATGCCAACAAAGCAAGGTCAGTCACTAAGGCAACAGGGCATGGATGAAAACTCTGGCAGTTAACCCAGAAAAATTGCGTTTTCCTGAATACCGATCTGCTGTGAACCTCTTTTTGAAGAACCAATATGTATTCCCAATGGGGAGGAGAAGAGCAGTTCTATAGAAACAGATGTTGGAGGTTCTGTAACATGCAGAACTGCTTAAATAAGCTACAGTTATCAACACCCGGTCCCCCCATACCTACAAAAGGAGCAAGGCTGGGGTGCATGCTTTCACACCGCAACGGCTCCTGTTTAAATAAGCAGAAAGCAAGGGCTAATGATAGCCCCAGTAAAGTTCAGGAGGAGCAGGTAATCCAGAATCCTGTTTAACTGAGAGTGACCGAAGGAAGAGCCCTCCCACTGGCATCAATATAAAATGGCAATGACATGCCAAGTGGAATATAGGTTTTGAAAAAAAAAAAAGTCTTGGATATAACTGATGACTGAGGGAGATAAGTAAAGGTTTGTTTCAGGCTACTCTAATCCTGACCAAAGGTTTAGAGACCAAAAGTGGTGAAACAAATTTGAAGCGGAACAATCCCCACTGGGCTAGTGCTAGACGGGTACAATAATTGGGTGACCATGTGGGGTCAACTGCAGCAAGATAGGGGTCAGGAATCCAAATGAAAATGATAGTAACTGGTGTAGCTTCTCAGATAGATGGCACAGGTCAACGGGAAACTATTAAGAAGTTAGAAGGTCACACACCCATGTAAGGTCAGTGTCCTTTCCTCAGAGATATTAGTCAGTAACATTTTGTTTGTCTCTGGAGAAAGGGGACAAAGGGTGTGAGAGTTTGACACAGAGGTCTGGTTTTGGATCCGCTTTCCCTTGGAGGCCTAAGTGAAAGTCCCAGTTCTGGGTGCAATTGTCAGGAAAATCCAACCAGTTTGGCATCAGAGTAAAGGGAATGGAAAGACATACTCTGGTCTTTAAGACTTCAAAGAAAAAGAAAAAAACTCAAGAAGATAATATTTCAAGAATAATTTTCAAATTCTCTAATGAGCACAAGAAAATCAGACAGATTCTAACCAAATATTGGCCGATCCTTACTGAGGACCCAGTCCTGAAGACACTAGTACCATCAAAACCAGTAATCACTTTCAAAAAGGCAGAATCTATCGGTGGAATGCTAGTCAAAAGTGAATACAAGGGAGAGGCAAGAAAGGACTCATGTAAAATCTTTGGGACCTATCCCTGTGGGGCATGCTCTCAATGTACTGTCATTGGCGGGGGATCCACACTCACTTTACCCAATGGGGAGACCTTCACACTTAGGCACTTTGCCAATTGCAAGACACAAGGTGTGGTTTATTTAATGGTCTGTCAGTGTGGATGTTTTTACGTCGGAAAAACAAGACAGGAATTTGGGAAGAGAGTGGAAAAACATATACATAGCATGAGGATAGGGAACCTCTACTTGCCTCTTGGGAGACATGGGAGACATGTGGCCAAAAAACACAGGTATAGAATGCCCAAAGTAATTTTTTCAGTTGTTGAAAGGATTCATATTCCATGTAGGGGGGGTGACTGGAACAAGGTCCTGCTCCAGCGGGAAATGCGCTGGATCAGGTACCTTAGGGCAACTACGCCCCCAGGTTTAAATGAAGTTGAAAGCTTTCGTCCATTCCTGGAGGGCTTTAGTTCGGGGAAGACTGATTAGCCTGGTTGATATATTCTGGCGTGATGTTCCACCCACCCCCAGTTATGAGCCCTGACATTCCAGCTTTTCTCCATGTCTATGGATAGAGGAGAACTTTTCTAATTTTTTCTAAAAACACACTGACACACATGTGGGGTTTTGAGATATATAGACTTTTATATCATATATATTCTGTGTGCTCAATGTTCCATAACATTTTTTCTGCGGAGGCATCTTTTTTGATGCTTCGGCTGATTTTTTGACGTGCTCCCATGCATGCGTCCCATATTGGTTTGTGATCAAGCCAGAGTTCCGTTTTGGGGTGGCCGTTTTCTTTCTCTCTATCTAGGATTCCTTCTTTTTCAATTTCACATGTGCATATCCGGTGCCGGGGAGGGGGTTTTCCAATGGAATTTATCCCCCACCATTTTTTCCTGGGCAGGAGAAACTTTTTTGTTCCTCCCGTAGGCTTAAAACGGCACCGGTGGTGTTAGTCCCTGGTCCGCTCCCCGTCCATATACAATTGTTCTGGGATAAGGATCTATATCCTGGGCACGAGTTTACAATGGTAAACTGGTGCTAATATTCAATGTCTGATTGCCCCACGGCAATTTAGTTCCATCTTTTCCATCTAAACCATTTTTTCCATCTGGCATCCCTTTACTTTGCCCACATTCAAGATGGCCGTCTATGCACTTCCTGCGGTGCGGGACGGATCGGAATGGGGACTGATTTAGCAGAGGGGTCGTTTATCATACCCTTGCTTCCATAGCGGGGTATGATGGGTGACGCTATAGCGCTTCAATGATGCATCCGTGGGCTTTTTCATGCCGCGCTCCCTTGGTGTTTTGCTGCTGATATGCAATGATGGCAGACGCACCACTGATTGGTTTGGTTGCGTCATGTGATCGGCGCCTGACGTGGCTTGACCTGGGAAGCGTGGCGTTTCCATGGCTACATGAGGCTCTGCTCTATGAGCAGGTGCGTCATGTGACCTGGTCTGGACCAATCAGACATAGCAGAGGGATATAAAGGACGCCAAAGGAGTTATATGGTGTCATTCTTTCCCTCTGCTGGCAGGCAGAGGATGTTTCTGTATGGACCTCTACTGCATGGAAACTTTTTTGGATAATTATCGGGATTTCTGATCCTTTTGACAGGTAATACTCAAAAACTTTTGGAGACGTTTTATTTAGAAGAGGGAAGAACTTTTCTTCTCTTTTGATTGATACAATTTTTATTGTTTTCTTTAATTATTTTTAGGACATATATCTTTGGACTCAAGCATCCTTTGGTCCTGTCTCTGTACATGAGTTATACTTGCCTGATGAATCTGAATCCTAGATTTCCATTTTTCCATCTACAGGTACCACATTCTCTCTAGGGATAATTATTTTATTCCCCAACAGAATTACATCCATACTTATGTATGTTATTTATTATTTTTTGTTTAAGGCACCTATTTTGGACCAATTTATTTAGATGTCCGTACTTCTTATATGGACATGTGTTCTGACAGAGGGTTTTCCTGGCATTTTGAGGGCATCGGGGAATCTACCCCTGGAGTTTCTGGAACCTGGGATGCATGTATGGGAACATTGATGGAATAATTTATATATGATTTTTTGTGTAAGTTTGTTTCCTTTGTATTGCATTTTATATAATGGTTGAAATTAAAGTGAAAACTTATCTTATTGTTTCTGTATTTAACAGAAATTTGATCTCTTAGAAGCAAATGCATTTGAAATCCCTGATGAAGGACAATTACAGTTTGAAACGCGTTGGATAAGCCTCTCTTGATCTGCTTCCGGCGGGAGTGGTCAATCAGGCTACTGTATTGCTTCTTGAAAGATTTGTAATATGTTAGATTTATGTAGTTATTGTACAATATCCATGTTTATATGTGCCTTTTTTGTACAATTTTGTAATTTTATATATGTGTCCGTTTTATACGGTTTTGTTACAAATAAATATTCAGATATTTTTAAATTGAGGTTTTTCCTCCCCCCCTTAATTTGCATTGCCTCCAAAATCCCAACAATAGAGGTTTTCTCATTTTCCTTAGTAGTGTACACATCAAGGAAGTGGAACAGTGCTATCATCTATGAGACAGTATAAAGAAAGAATGATCTGTTTCTATGGTTACTTGTTTTCCCTGTCCTCCATACAAAGGTAGAGAGTAGTAAAACACTGGAAGAAGTCCTATGCGACGAAACTAGTCTGGGAGAAGCTACACGGCGCTCTTTATAGTGTGTGGCGTTCGGTTTTTCCGACCGCTCATCGAATCTACAGTCCGGTGTTTGGACGGAAGATCACGGTGTTTTCGATTGGAGTGGAGAGACGGGAATATATGAAGGAGGGTGAGACACAAATGATTGATTGGTCCGCCGAGACCGCAATACATCGCGGCTACCTGTCGAATGCCTGTCTGGTATTTTGAAGTGGTTTTGCTGAAGTGCCTAACTTTGATTTGCTAGATGTGAGTGAAACTATTGAAGGTTACCTGTGCTGTGTTTGATAAAAGTTTTTACGTACTTCATTATTGGAGACCTTTTTGCTTTTTCATGTGGGAAAACTTGACTGACCTAGCAACATCGTTTGGATCTATCTTTTATACCCTGAGGGGTGTTTAAGCTGTGAAGCCGAGCATGAGAGTGCAAGGCAAATCCTATTGGTGAGTGCAAGTCCTTAGGGAGTGGAGTCACTAATCACGCTGGTGTGGTGAAGGTTTATTCAAGAGAACACAGGAAGATTTTTATGCAAATTTTAGTTTAAGTCACTATTATTGGAACACTTATCTCACTGATAGACTTTTTTAAAATGTTTTTTCACAACTGGTTTGAAAACATTATTTGAACGCCACGGACACTTATTAATTTATTGTAGGTGCACATATATTTTTAGAGTATATGTTTTATAGTTTTTCACATATATGTATTTCTTCACGGGACATATATATATTTTCTATAGTATTTAGATTTGTGCTGTGATACACAGAAGCGCTACTAATTTTGTTTATTCAAAATACTTTTTTTATTATGTTTTTTGTAAAGTAGCCACTAGTAAGTTTTTTTTTGGTCTGCATTCAGCAGACCTGCTCCCGAAGCGCAGTGGAGTGTATAAGGGAAGAAGAGGGCAGTTGATTTCTTTTTATACACTATTTTAGTCATATTTTATATAAATTGGCTTCCTGATCTTTTGCCAATACTTTATCTAGTTTTAAGCATTTTGACACGGATTGCATAATCATAGAAGGCAATGCACGTAAAATGCACCTAAAAATCACCAAGAACCTAAAGTGAACTATACCCACAATGTGCCAAAACACGACGGTGAGATTCAAGCCTATTTTTCCTTGTCATTTCCAAAATACTTTTGTTAAATAACATCATAAAACACAGAGTGACAGTTATGGCCTTGTACAGTTCAGCTACAAAAAGCTTAGCATTGATTTTTGCAGAAGAAATGTGTCATTTTATCATGAGCTTGAACCAACCCATAATTTGCTGCTAGGGATGACATAGTGCAGCTGATAAGAGATGAGAACTTCCACTTTCATATTACTATTAGCTTTGAGCTAGCAAAGTAAATTATAGACAGTGTGCAGAAAAGAGGGCCAAAGGAAATAAAATGGGCTAAGAAGAGAGAAATGTGGTAATAATTTTATCCTGGCTTTTGAGGCATCTCCTGGATAGCAGTCAGCTCTAGAAAAGGTAATGTTTTGTGGGTATACCAATTCAGAGTACTACTACAGTGAACACTGGGAATGATTAAAAGGGATCTGTCATTTTCCGAGTGCTTACACATGGTCAATGACCTTTCCAAACTTTCTCAGTAGTGCATCCTGGAAGGCAGAGGAGAAAGTTACATATTCACCCATATCCAAATCTACCAAAGATTTCTGAGGGCTCTGAGAAAGTCACATGCTTCATCGTATCTGGAAGCACCAGGAATTTCCAAGGACTTAGATAGCGTTTGGACCAGCAGGGGCGCATGGCAAAAGTAAATCTGTGGATGGGGGGTGGGCAGTACCCAGCTTGTAATAGTCATTTTGCCTAATTTATGAAATCTTGCATGCAGGCTAGGAACTAGCTTCTGTGTGAGGGTGGCAAACTATTCTATGACTACTCTTAAGATTAAAAGTAATCTCTAGGCGTGGTCTGGTGCCGTTCCGAGATGGACGTGTAGTTTGGAGCTCCCGTCCTGAGGTCCAGCAACTTCAGCTTGTCAGCTTATCTTCCCCCCCAGACATGGTGAGAACCGCCCGGAGTGCCTCAGCAACCCGTTCCCGATCCCCGCTGAACACCGACACCCCGCTAAACCAACATATCCCTGAGATCTTTCGATCCCGGCCTACAGCCAGGATGCAGGCCTCACAACCGGCATCCTCACAGGGAACCCGCCTTCAGAACGCAAGCCCGCAGCGCTCCGACACACGGACATCTCCAGAGCGGGCAACGGGGATGAACCACCCCCCGGCAGTTAGCCTGAATGACCTACACAGCGTGGCTTCGGATATAAAAAACACCCTCATGGCGGCCATCTTAGACATGAGGTCGGACATACAGGCCATGACGCTTAGAGTGGAGGAGGTGGAAACTACTCAAGCCCGCCATGACACAGCGATATGCCACGTTCAGCAGGTCACAGAGTCACATGCGATCCACCTCAGGGAGATTAATCGCCACATGGAAGATTTGGATAACCGCGGGAGGCGCCGCAACCTTAGAGTGAGGGGTATCCCAGAAACGATTGATTCCAACCAGCTCCCTGTGGCAGTGACTACCATTTTCAACGACCTACTTGAAAGAGCCCCGGATACGCCGATTATCTTTGAACAGCTCCAC
Organism: Rana muscosa; assembly: GCA_029206835.1. NCBI lineage: Eukaryota > Metazoa > Chordata > Amphibia > Anura > Ranidae > Rana > Rana muscosa. Next base: position 408,974,576 of record CM055117.1, read on the forward strand.
AGAGCACTGCGTCCGCCGGGAAAAGACACAGATCCTCCGCGGGATGCAGTCTGCTGCCTCACAGACTTCCCCCTGAAGGAGGAAATACTACGCAAGGCTAGACACCGCAATCAACTGTCTTTCCAAGGAACGGATATCAGGATCTATCAAGACCTGTCTAACATCACCCTGCAACGTAGACGCGAGTTACGTCCCCTCCTGGAAACACTGAGGGCCAGATCCATAGTTTATAGGTGGAAGTTCCCTTTCTGCCTCACAGCGACTCACCAAGGCCGCACAGCCAATCTAAGGGTTCCGGAGGACCTAGAGCACTTCTGTTTTGCCATGGAGATACCGTACGTGGAGGTACCAGACTGGTACAGCGATTTTCGTATCCCTCCACTCAGAAGAGCCGCCTCCATGGAGGGTATCGCCGAAGCGGGTAACTTCAGTATTAGCCGCTGACGCTCTCACCCCCCTCCTCCACACACCCCTTCAAAAGATCAAGGAGCTCCACGTAATGGCAGCCCTACGGCCTCCCCAGTGCACCGCAGAGCACGCACCTCCTAACAAGGTAATCAATCCTCTCTTTACCCAGTTTTCACATGGCGCAGAGTCCCTAACCCTACGGTTTGACATTCCCCTGCCCAGGAGATAAACAGTTCAAACTTCGTTCGACCCGAGTTCCATACCCAGGCCCAATCCCCGTGAAACCCTGGCCGCCCTCAGCATGCCTTATTTGTTCTTATACCGTAACAGGGGAACCAGCTCCCCACTTCTCACCGCTTATGCCACCTAGCTGCAGAACAGGGACTTACTTTATTTTCTCCCTCCTTCTACCCATCCTCCTACCGGAGCCATGCTTTCCTTAGCCTAGACACCCTTCCCTCTTAGCATGCATTGCTCAGATCCAGGACTAACCGCTATCTGCCTATCTGCCTGACCCGATGCCACCACGATACACCAGGAGCAGAGCTCCCTGAGAGAGGAACATTGGATAGTAACCGTAGCCTCTCAGCCAAGTCTCTGGCTCCCACCTACCAAACTCCTGTAATACCAATATGATTCTTTCTTTACTATCCCATCAAACACTTTCTTGACTATGACTTCAGCTGTTCTCGTTTTTTAAAACCATCCCTCCGGTACCGGAACCTTAACAACTCGCCGACATTGACTCAGCCTCCAACGGTAGCTGCACAGCAGACTTGCTTCACCCTCGACAACTCTCTTCACTCCTAGCACAAGTCAATCTACAACGTGGTCCTAAACTTCTATGCAGAAACATGAATACCGTCCTTCTGTTTCCACTTCACAGCTGGACTCTGGACCACTCCAGATCTCAGGTAACTCTATACAGCAATCCCTAGGGAACACTGGCAGAACGGTTGGTATCCTCTTTCCCTCCTGGACAACTCCCGAAGGTTTCCCCGGTCGTCCTAACTTCCTTATGTCGGGTCAGAGACTACCTTCTCCTGCAATGATTGTCTTTTCCTCCTTCCCCTAACACTATATTCATTCTTGCTCATCGGCTGTACCCATTTCCTATTGAAGCCTTCTTCCTACATTCTCCTATCTACTCCAATGCAGCTAATGGCATGTTGATATATAATCCCCCGATTGCATTATGTGCTGTCTTTCTCCCCACAGGCCCTACTAGCTCCTGAATCTTCTGCTTTACAGCACTGAGGGTGGTCGGAGATCCGAGGGGGACATGCACAGGTGTGTGGCCTACGTGGATGTCGGGTAGAGTCCATTCTCAGGCTTGGGAGTGGGCGTGCCCCCCTCGGATCTAGACAGCCTGCCCTTAACCCCTGGGTATGTTTTTGTTTGCTTTGTTATCCATATTTGGAGTTTTGTTGTCAGCCATAACTGCAGATGCATACTTGTTCACGGTAACGCAAGCTGTACGTTCTGTTTTGTTTTAACTAATTCACCATGTTATTGACTCTGTTCCTTGAATATTCCTCTAAACCAAAGTATACGCCCCCCACTCTCCGTCATGTGACATCTGAAACTTGAGCAATACACTTAATTCCTTATCCCCCTCTTCCACACAAACCCCCACATTACACAATGCTAAACATCCTCCTCTAATTAACAAACAAATGCCCTTACAACTCCACAGCCTTCACACTTTATGAGAATAAGCCGTCACACACAGCCCTGACGCCACCTACTAATCACCCTCTCACCATGTCCTTATATGACCTGTCCGTCATCTACACAACAAGACTACTCCTCTGACACCTAAATGAGCCATAGATGACGCTAACAACCAGCAGCGTCTGTTATCCTTAAGACCTCATAGACAGACACAGACCTCACCTCTCTCTAGTTGAACTCCACCTACCGCTCTCACACACAGCGGACTCTGGTAGACACCGCTGAACCTCACCGGTACCCCCACTCCTAATTGGTGGGCTTGCAGGTCAATTCCCACACCCGGCATAATATCCCATCCCCCTACCTGTCCCCTCCTTCCTCCCTGGTTACCTTCCTCCTCAACGTCCTAACCTCACCTACCCCACATCTTCCCTTTTCTCCATCTGCATAACCCCCCCCTTTTTTTTCCTCCCGTCTCTGACTCCCCACATCCTCCCGCCCCCCACTCGCTTAAACCTCTACTACCAACATGAGCCCCGATAATGTCCGAGGCTCCAACCTGTCCCTAAAGGTAGTCTCCCTTAACGCCAAAGGACTGAACATACCTGAAAAGCGAACACAACTCTTTTCCCTCATGCGCAGCATGAAAGCTGACATAATCTTCCTACAGGAAACCCACTTTTGCAAGAAGTCAGTTCCCAACATGACTAATCGCCTCTTCCCCCATAGTTTCCATGCCACCTCACCTATCTCGAAATCCAAAGGAGTCTCCATAATCATTTCCAAAAACCTTCCCATCCAAATTACGGACACTCACCTTGACGAACTAGGCAGGTATATCTTCCTAAAAGGGACCCTCAGGAACAAACCAATCACTTTGGCTAACATATACAGCCCCAACTCGTCCCATGTTCCCTTTTTTAGGGCTGTAACAAGACACCTAACCAATTTCAAAGAGGGTATTCTTATACTGGGAGGGGATCTCAATGTACCCCTGAACCCCCATTTAGACACCTCGTCGGGGAAATCCCACCTACCATACAGGGCGCTCCGACAAATCAGAAAATGTTTCCAAGATCTCTTGCTCCACGACACATGGCGCACCTTACACCCGAATGTAAAGGATTTTACATTCTTCTCCGCCCCACATAACAAATATTCACGACTAGACTACATATTTCTTACCCAACAGGATCTCCCGTCCCTGAAAGCAGCAACCGTCGAACCGATGACCTTCTCTGACCACCACCCTATCTCAATGACCCTCACTTTCCCTGAAAAAGTATACCGCTCGCAAATCTGGAGACTAGACCCTTCCATCCTGACAGACAAAACCAAAGAATTAGAGATTCAAACTTGCCTAAGCAATTATTTCACTGAGAACAACACCCCGGACATTTCTAAACTTACTCAGTGGGCGGCTCACAAATGTGTTGTCCGAGGGAAATTGATTTCCCTGGGGGCCGCAATTAGAAAGGAAAAACGGGCCAAACTAGCTGATCTCTTTTCCAAACTTAATAAACTAGAAGCACTACACAAACGAAACCTGGCCCAGCAAACCCTCGTAGAACTACTAGAGACTCGTACACTCATTCAGGAAGAATTGGGCCATCACCTCAGGAAGAAATACACTCTATCTCAGAAACTTTTTTACGAATTCGGCAACAAAAGTGGCCATCTTCTTGCTCAAGCCTTACGCAAGAAAAGGGCTGCTAATACGATACATCACATACAATCCCCCACGGGTAAGACACTCACAAATAACAATGACATAGCCAGAGAGTTTGAGAAGTACTACTCGTCCCTATATAATCTAGATAAATCCGAACCCCCTACTACCTCATCAGATGACAGACCCAATGATATTAACTCGTTCTTAGACCAATTTGCCCCAGAAAAGCTCCCCACTGACACCACCATGATTCTGGAATCCCCGATCTCTATTCAGGAATGGAAAAAAGCTTTAAAACAACTTAAGCCTGGTAAGAGCCCGGGACCTGACGGTCTTTCCGCCGTATATTTCAAGACATTCTCAGACCTTCAACAACCCTTCCTTGACGCCTTCAATACACTCTCTCCTACAAATCCTTTCAAAAGCGAAATGTTAGAAGCACATATCGTTGTTATCCCCAAAGAAGATAAGGACCCCACCCAAACTGGAAACTATAGACCAATCTCATTATTGAATGTAGATGTCAAAATCTTTTCTAAGATTTTGGCAAACAGACTCTTACCGCTTCTCCCTTCCTTAATCTCTCATGACCAGACCGGCTTTATCCCTGGACGTGAAGCCAGGGACAACACTGTTAAAGCAATAAACTTACACCACCTTATGACACAGACAACCCAAAAAGGCCTGTTTTTGTCACTCGATGCGGAGAAGGCGTTCGACAGAGTAGCTTGGGACTATATGACAGCGGTTCTGAGGGCCATAGGATTGGGCCCATATATGTTAGGCCTAATCCTGTCACTATACACGGGACCATCTGCTAAGGTACGGGTCAACAATACTCTGTCGGACGCCTTTCCCATCGGAAATGGCACAAGACAGGGCTGCCCCCTGTCCCCCATCCTCTTTGTACTCACGCTTGAACCATTCCTCCGTAAACTGACATACAACCCATATATCCAAGGTATAAGTTCCTCCAAAAAAGAATATAAATACGCTGCTTTCGCAGACGATATTCTGTTGTTCCTGTCGAACCCACTGATCTCCCTACCAAACCTTCTTTCTGAATTTAAACAATTTCAGTTCCTCTCCCACCTTAAAATTAATTTCTCGAAATCCTTTGCCCTTAATATTACATTACCTCAACACATAGTTGATCAATGTAAGGCTAACTTCCCGTTCCAATGGAAACATGACTCCATCACATACCTAGGGATACAACTCCCTTCCAAACTCTCAAACCTCTACGCTAAAAACCATGTTCCTATCCTACACAGACTATCCTCCGATCTTGAAACCTGGAACAAACCGCTTTCCTCTTGGTTTGGCAGAGCAGCGATCCTCAAAATGAATGCCCTCCTGAGAATACTCTATATATTGCAGGCGATCCCTATACATATACCTCAGGCCTTTTTTAAATCTTACAGAAACATATGCACTAAATTCTTATGGGGGAACCGTAGACCCAGAATCAGCTTTACGCAGCTCACCCGACCTAAAAGACTTGGGGGCATAGGCCTCCCCAACCTTCTCAATTATTACACTGCTACACACCTTACCAGGATAGTGGACTGGAATACTCAATCTCTCCACAAAGATTGGGTTTCCCTAGAAGCATCTTTTTCTGCTCTCCCTTTGGAGTCTCTCCCATGGATACTCCCACCCCACGTCCCTTCTGAATTACGCGTACACCCACTTATAGGCCCAACCTTGCAATGCTTCAAAAAGCTTTGCTACCGATCACCCATATCTTCGATTCCCAGCCCACTGACACCTGTAAAAATGAACCCTGGGTTCCCACCAGGTATGCACGCAAAGTTTCTTACCGATAACTGGACACAGAGCCCAATTAGATCACATCAGTTCTTCCTCCGGGGCAAACTATTGTCTACATCCCAACTCTCCTCCCAACTAAACAAGCCACCCATTCCTCCTTGGACATATATTTTAATTGCTCATTTTCTAAAATCCCTTAACAAGAATATACAATGCTCCAGAGAACTCACCCCTTTCGCAAAGCTATGTATCCAAACGACACCCCAATCTCACCTAGTGTCTACCACACATGAACTCCTCTTCGCCGAGATGAAAGCTAATGAGACCTTAGCCTGTAAGAACTGGGAGTCAGACCTCTCTGTATCTCTCTCAGCGGAACAATGGGAACAAATTTTCCTCAACATACATAAAGGGTCGACGAATGTGTCGACCCAGGAAAACAGCTTTAAGATCCAATCTAGATGGTACCGCACGCCCACCCTCCTGCATAAATTTAATCCCACAATCCCAGAGGTTTGCTGGAGATGTCTCCGGGAAAGGGGAACCCTTCTCCATATCTGGTGGTCCTGTCCATCTCTAAAAGACTTCTGGGAAAAGGTATGCCATATAACCTCTCGAGTCACTTCATATCATTTGGACCTTTCCCCTTCTCAATTCCTTCTTCACCACTCACCCCTGTCGCACAATTCCTATCACAAATCCCTAGCAATGCACATGATCAATGCGGCAAAGCAGTGTATCCCTATACACTGGAAATCGACTCACCAACCAACCATAAAAGAATGGTTTAACAGAATATGCAAAATTGAGGAAATGGAAAATCTTATACATATTGCAAGAGAGACTCCGTCATCATTTAGTAAAAAATGGGCTTGCTGGTTACACTATAAAATGACACCAGAATATGCAAACTCCCTGAACCCTGACAAAGGATAAATTGCTCCTCTGAGAATTGCCATTAAAAATCTACGACATGCCAGGATCTTCCCTTAACCCTAAACCTTACAAGTACACCTCTCTCCTCCTATAACTCCCCCTATACAGATCCGCCCCTATTTTCTCATAACACACCCCTTGAACACCCCAAGTGGTCGGGGAAGTCAGAGACGGACCCCCTGCCAACGCCATCCCCTCCTGCCTCACTCCCCTCGATCCCCACCCCACCCCCTCTCCTTCCACCACTTACCCCCTTCTACTTTCTCATCCACACGCTTCTGTAAAATACAACCACTAACATAGCTCCAGCCTACACTCCCGCATTCATACACTCTCAACGAAATAAATCTGTTTGTAGCTCCTTCTCTCCCTTCCTGCCATATTGCACCTGCTGGCCTTTCCCTCCCCCACAGACCAAAAGTCCACAACGGCATCCGTGAACCTACCTAGCTCTAACCTACCAACAGGATCTATCTCCGTCAACGGTATCGGACTTTGACTAGACCCCACAATTACCTTGAATTAGGGTAACCCACCCCAACACGGCCTAGTTCATGAAGGATGCACATAGCCATTTCATTTTCACTACCCGCAAGTTGAATTGTATATGACACATGTAATTCATCCCTGTTTTGTGGTTGTATTAATGCCTTATTGTACTACTATTGTTCAAGATATCTGTAAATGCTTTTTACATTTCAATAAACTATTTTGAAAAAAAAATCAAAAAAAAAATCTCTAGTTTAACCGCTTCAGCCCCGGAACATTTGGCTGCCCAATGCCCGGGCCATTTTTTGCGATACGGCACTGCGTCGCTTTAACTGACAATTGCGCGGTCATGCGATGTTGTACCCAAACAAAATTGACGTCCTTTTTTTCCCACAAATAGAGCTTTCTTTTGGTGGTATTTGATCACCTCTGCAGTTTAAATTTTTTGCACTATAAACAAAAAAATGAGCGACAATTTTGAAAAAAAAAATACAATATCTTTTACTTTTTGCTATAGTAAATATCCCAATTGAAAAAACAAACAAAAAAAAAACATTTTTTTCCTCAGTTTAGGCCGATATGTATTCTTCTACATATTTTTGGTAAAAAAAAATCACAATAAGCGTTTATTGATTGGTTTGCACAAAAGTTATAGCGTCTACAATCCATGGGAAAGATTTATGGCATTTATATTGTTTTTTTTTTTTTTTTTACTAGTAATGGCGGTGATCCATGATTTTTTGCCGTATTGCAAAGTTGCGGCAGACAGGTCGGACACTTGACACATTTTTGGGACCACTGACATTTAAAGAGCGATCAGTGCTTTAAATATGCACGGATTACTATGTAAATGTCGCTGGCAGGGAAGGGGTTAACACTAGGGGCAATCAAGGGGTTAACTATGTGGTGAAGGGGACTGACTATAGGAGATGACAGATCGTGTTTTCTACTTTGTAGAAAGACACGATCTGTCCTTCTCTCCTCAGATAGCACGGGGGCTTGTGTGTTTACACACACAAACCCCTGTGCTCCCACTCGTGCACGCGATCGCGCGTGGCTGGCAGCGATCACACCCGCCGGCCACGTGCATCGGGTTCCCTACTGTGCAGGGGGGGCACGCGCGCCTCTGGTGGCTCTCCTGGGCGAAGCCATATATATATATATATATATATATATACACACACACACACACACACACACACACAGGATTCCGCCCAGGAGAGCCATTCTGCCACAGTATATCTGTGTGAGCCGGTCGGGAACCAGTTAAAAGTAAACTCCCTTAACTCATGAGTCATCTGTAGTAATAGATGATCCTTCCTTTATCACAGCCCAAGCCATGCAAACAATTGCTTCACAAGTGCCACTGCATTTAAACGATCAGATATACAACCTGTGCTGACAGATATATAGGCTGCAGCTGTTGACCTCTTTCTAAGAATGCCAGGCTGTCATGCTGATCTAATAGCGCTGACACAAGAAGTGTGCAGCAAGTGAAGTTGAGTTGTTTTTGCTAATTAGTCCAATCCCTTTAATTTATAAAGAAACAAAAAAATAATGGTAATGAATTAACTATGAAATCCATCTCAGGGACATCATTGCTTACTCACCACAAAGCTGTACTGCTGCAAGGATCTTGCCATGAACTCTGGTTTACATTCTCCAACGCAAAGAAGCACTGGTCCAGAGCTGAATGCATTTGGAGCTGGACCCATTTCACACACAATCCTGAAAAAGATGGAAGGAATGGATAGTCTGCTCATTCTAACAAGAATATAAAGTTCTCTTTATCATGAATAATTTGTGAATTTAATGCTCAGAACACTTGAACTGGCCAAAGAATATGCTGGCTAGTAATCCAACAGGTAAGCAAGTCGGTTTATTCAAATGACATACCAAACATTCTGTATAGGAATTCATTAGTGCACATAAAAGTTTTTTTGGCATGTTGGAAAATCCATGTGTGATCGTATGCTTGTTATTTGTTTTCAAGATGTATCAAGTTTTATAAACAAATACAGTAAGAGCCCATTCACACAGGGGCAACATGACTTCCAGCGCGATTTTATGAGGCAACTCAGACACAACCTGAGTATGAATCACAGCGCGACCTGGAGCTACTTACAAGGCAACTCCAAGTTGCCTGCAGGACAGGAGACATTCCAGTGGCCAATCAAACAAGAATCAGCTCTGTGGGAGGGAGGGGAGAGAGAGAGTTTTGCAGGAGAAATGTATGTTTTCTTCCTGGAGAGTCGCTCCTATTAAGACAGTGAGAGGCGACTCCCATTGAAATGAATGGTTACAGGTCGCCTAGGAGTCGGATTGAAGTAGTACAGGGACCTTTTTTGAAGTCGGAGCGACTGCAGTAGTGTGCATAAGGACGGCTCCATTAACTTACATTGATTTCTTCAGCCAGCGCGACCTGAGGCGACTAGGGGCGACCTGGGGCGATTTGGAGTCGGATCCAAAGACGCCCCTGTGTGAATGGGCTCTTAGAGCCCATTCACACAGGGACGACTTTGGATCAGACTTCAAGTCACCTCAAGTCGCGCTGCATGAGAAAATCAATGTAAGTGAATGAAGGCGTCTTAATGCACACTACTACAGTCGCTCCAACTTCAGAAAAGGTTCCTGTACTACTTCAATCCGACTTCTAGGCGACTTGTAGGCAACTTGTACCCATTGAGTTCAATGGAAGTCACCTCAGAAGTCGGATCACTGTCTTAACAGAAGCAACAATACAGGAAGAGAACATACATTTCTCAGGCAAACCCCTCCCTCCCCCCTCCATCCCACAGAGCTGATTCTTTGATTGGCCACTGGAAAGCCTCCTGTCCTGGAGGCAACTTGAAGTTGCCTTGTAAGTTGCCTCATGTCGCGCTGTGATTCATACTCAAGTCGTGTCCAAGTTGCCTCCCAAAGTCGCGCTGGAAGTCTTGTTGCCCCTGGGTGAATGGAGTCTAAATGTATATGTTATATGAACTGTGCACATTTGTCTATACGCAGAAGAAATATTTATGCCATTCGCAAAAAGGGACATACCATTAGTCATGGGTAGCTGGCCATGTCTAGCTTACTTCTGGGGTAAACAGACCCGATAACAGGTGCATAGTTAATAAGTGGAAGTAAACCTTTCTATTGTTTTCAGCCAAGGAAGCTGCCATCTTGGTCTTTGTTTAATCTTCAACTGCCATGATGCTGCACATGTGATCAATTATGACACCAGCCATTGAATGGTTTGACAGTTTGGCTGAGAGCACAACCAATGTGACAACACAACCACATGCTGGCAATATAACTGTTTTTTAAACTGTTAAATCGATGGGTTTACTTCCACATTAAAATCCATAGTACAGTCGGAATATCTGAGCACAGTTTTAACATGCAGAAATAGAGGGTCAGGGTGGAAAAGGGGAGTATATCATGGGGAAAATCTCACAAGGGTGCACTTGAACTGCCTGATGTGAGCTGCTGAAAGTACAGATAGACTTGTGTAAAAAGACAGTTCCCAGTACTCAACTCATGGGACTGTTTAATAGGAGAACTGAGAATGACAGAAACAGACAGAGTGCCAGTTTACATCAGACAGAAGAGCAGACAGAGTTATAACCAGGAGCAACCAGATACATAAAACAAGGACAGAAGTCTAAGCCAATATAGGTAAACACACAGGACTAGATATAGCCAACACCGATCAGAGTAAGATACACAAGACCTAGTCTTGTGTATCTTGAGGTGTGAGTGTCAGCAAGGACAAAGAGCCCGTTGACAGTGTGTCCACTGGGATAATTCGGGCTAAAATCCAATATTTCCATTACATCCGGATCACACAAAATCGATGCATTGATGTGTGCTATATGAAAACATCAAATCAATACAACACGATGCATTAAAAAAATAAAAAATAAAAGATTTTAAAGCACGCCACATCAAGTGCATCATCATGTGCTAAATGCAAAATGCTACATTCTTTTTTTCTTTGCTTAATGTGCGTTGCAGCACACTTGATGCATTTGTGTGAACTGAGCCTATTGGGAAACTATATGCAAATAGGTCTGATTGAGATGTATGCACAAACACAGGCTGGTGAGGGTGCAGCTTCTGAATAACTACAAACACAGAAGAGATAAGGCAAAAGCATAGACTAATGCCCCATACACACGATCATTTTTAATGTCATTTTTAAAACTGACGTTTTTCTCGTAATTTTTTTTCTTGTTTCCTCTCAAGCCTGTCTTGCGTACACACCATCATTTTAAAAAATGTTCAAGAAAAGCGCAGTGACGTACACCACGTACGACGGCACTATAAAGGGGAAGTTCCGTTCGAATGGCGCCACCCTTCATGTTAGTAAAGTTTGTTGAGAGACGATTCGCTCTTTTCAGTCTAGTGCTTTTCAGTCCGTTACAGCATTACGAATGTGCTATCTCCATTACGAACGCTAGTTTTACCAGAACGAGCGCTCCCGTCTCATACTTGATTCTGAGCATGCACATTTTTTTTCACGTCGTTAAAGCATACACACTATCGTTTTTCACGTCGTTAAAAAAAACGACATGAAAAACGACGTGAAAAAAGAGAGCATGTTCGAAATTTTTAATGCCCGTTTTTCACGTCGTTAAAAATGCTCTGGAGCATACACACGATCATTTTTAATGGCCATTTTTTTTAATGGCATTTTTAACGGCATGAAAAATGATCGTGTGTATGGGGCATAACAGAAGACAGAAGGGCCCTGTTGGGGGAAATATGCCAGATTCAAGACATTAAAAGAAAGAAAAAAAAGTAATGACAGCATCTCTATTGCCATAAATAATAGCTTTGGGACCAGGCTTCATATTTTTATTGCTGTACCCGCAGTCATAAAGGTAAAACCTACATTGTGCAAACAGCAACTAAAAGCAGATGCCTAAAGGGAAACAGAATACATTTTTCAACAACTCAGAGATTACAGAATAATGACAGCTAATCTCCTACTGATTGTTACGGGTTTCTGTAGAACACAGGTCACCCTAGTTTACTGTACTGCAATAATTCATATAAACAACAATTTTACACATATGAAACTGCTAAAACAAGATACTCTATATACAACATCATGTAATAAAAACATCATACAACTGGGTCACTATTTTGTCAAAAGGTACACCTGTTTGTTGACTGCATACAGAAAAAAAAATGGTAATGCGGTAGAATTTTATTATCCTAATATCATTCACCAGTCACACTTTAAATTTAAAACTCTGATTTAAACAAAACCTTGTCTATATTTCTAATGACAGAACCTAATAACGAGTGTGTCTCCATTTCTGAGGCTGCAAGGGCTGTAAATATGCAAATTAGCTGAGCTCCTACATTTGTCTGTGTTTGCCCTGCCTTACATGGTAAGTCCAACACAAACTGATGTCCATTACATTTTCTTGCTACCTAACTTTGCATATTCCAGCTTCTCTTGTTGCATTCTTCATATCAAAAAATAAATCCAACAGGTAAAGGGTGAACCCTTCATAAAGGCCACAGCATGTAGAATCTAGTTCTTTATGCATTCTAGCCTCTGATTTTTCTTTTGGGATGCTAATTGAATCAGCTTTTCCCAGATCATTGCCTTGTGAGCATTCCACAATGAGGCTGTAGCATTCTCCAGAGTGGGTGGAGGGGCAAAAGATTTGAGGGATTCGTGTGGAAGAGAAGTAAGAGAAAAAAAAGGGGTGAAGTGTGAAAGAACAATGAAGACAGACTGCTGTAGTTGTTTGGGGCAGTCCAAAAACAGTCACCATCACAGTTGATAGCATTTGGTGACACTGGGGCTGGCAGTGTCAACCATCTGCAAGTGAAACTGGGAATACATAACATGAACATATGCATAATAATTACCAAGTGTGGTAAAAAAAATATTAAAACATATTATTTTGTCAAAAAGTGTGCAGGAAGAATAAAGCAATATCAGGACTAAAGCTCCAAAGTGACCAATCCATGTTTAGAATGAAAACTGAAGTTGCTAATCCTCAGGGTTCAGCTCATACAGTAGAAAGAGGTAGGTATGCTCATACTGGACCAGGTTCACCCTACCACATACATCAGGGGTCAGCACTCAACAGGGGTTAAAGAAATCAGGCCCTTGGGGGCTACTTGAGAGAGGTCCACATTAACCAGGCGATCCAGTGGCTTTATGGCATATAGGAAAGGGTGATTAGAATCAGAGAGGGTCTGACAAGAGAGAAGGCATATGATGCTTAAGTGCAGGAGGTGGGCCCAATCAAGCACAAGCACCAGGGTTAACATGTACACATAAACATAACACCATGTGTAAAAGAACTAGATAAACATAACAGTTAACATAACAAGAAATAAAAAGTTTTAAACCATTTTGTACTACATATGGCCAGGAGGGAACCCCACAGCTACCAACTGACACTGAACACAGAAGGCTGAAAAGAGGAAAAGGACTGTTTGTAAAAAAGCAGAATGAACTAAGTTGAGCTCTCCGAGCACAATGAGAGAAGTGATGGTGTGCTATATCTAAACTATGCTGTGGGTAGTGAGTCATGGAGAGAGTCCAGAGGAGGGCAAAAAAACGAATAAAGGGACTGGAGGACCTTAGTTGTAAGGAAAGGTTACGAGCACTGAATTTATTCTCTCTGGAGAAGAGGCGCTTGAGAGGGGATATGATTTCAATGTACAAATACCGTACTCAGTGACCCCACAATAGGGATAAAACTTTTCTGCGAAAGGGAACTTAACCACTTCCATACTGGGCACTTAAACACCTTCCTGCCCAGACCAATTTTCTGCTTTCTGCGCTGTTGCACTTTGAATGACAATTGCGCGGTCATGGTACACTGTACCCAAACTAAATTTTTATCATTTTGTTCCCACAAATAGAGCTTTCTTTTGGTGGTATTTGATCACCTCTGCGATTTTTATTTTCTGCTAAAAAATAAAAAAAAGACCGAAAATTTGGAAAAAAAAAAGTTTTTTTTTGGTTTCAGTTACAAAACTTTGTAAATAAGTTAGTTTTCTCCTTCACTGATGGGCACTGATGGGGCTGCACTGACGGGCACGGATAAGGCGGCACGGATGGGCACCGATGAGGTGGCACGGATGGGCAACGATCGTCGGCACGGATGGGCAACGATCGTCGGCACGGATGGGCACAGATCGGCGGCACGGGTGGGCACAGATCGGCGGCACGGGTGGGCACAGATCGGCGGCACGGGTGGGCACAGATAGGCGGCATGGGTGGGCACAGATAGGCACGGATAGGCGGCATGGATGGGCACTGATAGGTGGCATGGGTGGGCATGGGTGGGCACTGATAGGTGGCATGGGTGGGCACTGATAGGTGGCATGGGTGGGCACTGATAGGTGGCACTGTACTGTACTAATGGATGCCAATCAGTGCCAAACAATAATGCCTGCCAATCAGTGGTGCCCATTGTGGGCACTGATTGGCATCTATTGTGGCACTGATTGGCATCCATTATCCCTGGTGGTCTAGGGTGGCATACCTTATTGTGGGCTTCCCTGGTGGTCTAGTGGCATCCCTGGTGGTCTAGTGGCATCCCTGGTGGTCCAGTGGGCATCCTCGGGGGGGCTGTGCTGATAATCGATCAGCACAAACCCCCCCCTGTCAGAGGAGCAGCCGATCGGCTCTCCTCTACTCGCGTCTGACAGACGCGAGTGAGGAAAAGCCGATGACCGGCTTTTCCTGTTTACACTGTGATCAGCCGTGATTGGACACGGCTGATCACATGGTAAAGAGTCTCCGTCGGAGACTCTTTACCTAGATCGGTGTTGCGGGGTGCCAGACTGACACCCCGCAGCAACGATCGCCGCGATGCGCGCCCCCGGGGGCGCGCAGCGGCTCAAAATCCTGAGGACGTCATATGACGTCCAGTCAGGATTCTGCAACCACTTTGCCGACGTCAATCCGCTATAGGGCGGGCGGCAAGTGGTTAATAAGACACGCGGCCATTCACTAAAATTTGAAGAAAAGCGGTTTAACCCTAAATTGTTTTGAGGGTTCTTTGGTGTAAGAGCAGTTAGGATGTGGAATTCTCTTCCACAGGTGGTGGTTTCAGCGGGGAGCATCGATAATTTAAAAGATTGATTAGATAGGCACCTGAACGACCACAACATACAGAGATATACAATGTAATACTGATACACACATAGGTTGGACTTGATGGACTTGTGTCTTTTTTCAACCTCGCCTACTATGTAACTATATTTAAAGAAGTAGTGCGTCTATTAGCAGGTATGGGATGTAGGCATCCCCCAGGGAATAGGGAACAAAACATTCCCAACCAGGAAACCCATGGAGGATGGCAAAAAAACACATTATATATCACAGAAAATAACATGACACTAATGGACTACATTGCATTTAAAAAGGAAAAAATAAAGGAGGTGCTCGGTGTCTGTGTTATCTCACTATGAGATATGTAATTGCTGAGAAATCTATGTAGTGGGTGAGAACAGGTAAAACTATAGTGCACAAGTCACCAACTGCAGCTTGAAATAAAAGTGCTGTCATAACAGCATCATTGGAACAAGGCATTTTTCACTATGGTAAAGATCATTTAAGAGGGTTTCATCTTTTATATATGACTCAGTGGCTAAGAGAAGTGTGAGCGTGAAAAAAAAGAAACAACCAGTCTTCCTTCGAAAATTTTAATTCCAGTCTATTTATAAATAGCTAGAAGATCAATTTTTATACTGTGTTGTGCAACTAGAAGAATGAAAATAAATGTACAGTGGGTACGGAAAGTATTCAGACCCCCTTAAATGTTTCACTCTTTGTTATATTGCAGCCATTTGCTAAAATCATTTAAGTTAATATTTTTCCTCATTTAATGTACACACCGCACCCCATATTGACAGAAAAACACAGAATTGTTGAAATTTTTGCAGATTTATAAAAAAAAGAAAAACTGAAATATCACATGGTCTTAAGTATTCAGACCCTTTGCTGTGACACTCATATATTTAACTCAGGTGATGTCCATTTCTTCTGATCATCCTTGAGATGGTTCTACACCTTCATTTGAGTCCAGCTGTGTTTGATTATACTGATTGGACTTGATTAGGAAAGCCACACACCTGTCTATATAAGACCTTACAGCTTACAGTGCATGTCAGAGCAAATGAGAATCATGAGGTAAAATGAACTGCCTGAGGAGCTCAGAGACAGAATTGTGGCAAGGTTACAAAAAAATTCTGCTGCACTTAAGGTTCCTAAGAGCACAGTGGCCTCCATAATCCTTAAATGTAAGACGTTTGGGATGACCAGAACCCTTCCTAGAGCTGGCCATCTGCCCAAACTGAGCTATCGGGAGAGAAGAACCTTGGTGAGAGAGGTAAAGAAGAACCCAAAGATCACTGTGGCTGAGCTCCAGAGATGCAGTTGGGAGATGGAAGAAAGTTGTAGAAAGTCAACCATCACTGCAGCCCTCCACCAGTCGGGGCTTTATGGCAGAGTGGCCCGACAGAAGCCTCTCCTCAGTGCAAGACACATGAACGCCCGCATGGACTTCGCTAAAAAACACCTGAAGGACTCCAAGATGGTGAGAAATAAGATTCTCTGGTCTGATGAGACGAAGATAGAACTTTTTGGCCATAATTCTAAGTGGTATGTGTGGAGAAAACCAGGCACTGCTCATCACCTGTCCAATACAGTCCCAACAGTGAAGCATGGTGGTGGCAGCATCATGCTGTGGGGGTGTTTTCAGCTGCAGGGACAGGACGACTGGTTGCAATCGAGGGAAAGATGAATGCCGTCAAGTACAGGGATATCCTGGACGAAAACCTTCTCCAGAGTGCTCAGGACCTCAGACTGGTCCGAAGGTTTACCTTCCAACAAGACAATGACCCTAAGCACACAGTTAAAATAACGAAGGAGTGGCTTCACAACAACTCCGTGACTGTTCTTGAATGGCCCAGCCAGAGCCCTGACTTAAACCCAATTGAGCATCTCTGGAGAGACCTAAAAATGGCTGTCCACCAATGTTTACCATTCAACCTGACAGAACTGGAGAGGATCTGCAAGGAGGAATGGCAGAGGATCCCCTAATCCAGGTGTGAAAAACTTGTTGCATCTTTCCCAAAAAGATTCAATGCTGTATTAGATCAAAGGATCAGCAAAGGGTCTGAATACTTAGGACCATGTGATATTTCAGTTTTTCTTTTTTAATAAATCTGCAAAAATGTCAACAATTCTGTGTTTTTCTGTCAATATGGGGTGCTGCGTGAACATTAACCACTTAACGACCGCTCACTGTACATATACGTCGGCACAATGGCACAGACAGGCACAATCACGTACAGTGCACGTGATTGCCTTTGTACAGTTGGGGGGTCCAATCGGACCCCCCTTCTGTACAGTGAGCGGTCGGAATTTGTCTGGGAGCGTTCCGAGATGGGGGCGGCCATTCGATTCCGGCCACCCCCCCGCGATTGCTCCCGGCGAATGAGAATACCCCCTCTGCCTGTGTAATGTAAACACAGGCAGAGGAAGCAGGATGAAGTGATGTCATCTCTTGTGCGGCGCTCACATATACCGAGCGCCGTACAAGAGAAGACATCAAGGTTAGTGCACAAACACTACACTAACACCAGCACACATAGGCACATAAATCGCCCCCCCAGATCACCCCCCAGCCCCCAGTCACAGTGTCACTGATTGCAGTGACCATTTATTTACTGATGACTGCAATCAGTGACATTTATGACTGTAAAAGTGTCACTACAGTTTAGTTTTAGGTCCAGTGTAGCCCCCTAACCCCCCCTAATAAAGGTTTAACCCCTTGATCACCCCCCAGATAACCCTTTCACCCCCTAGCACCGCCGTCGCTAAGCGATCATTTTTCTGATCGCTGTCTTAGCGTCGGTGATGCAGATCGGTAGCCAGTATTTTTTTTTTAGGTTCGCCGCAGGTTTTTATAGCGTCAGGTACCCCCATAAATTATCTAATAAAGGTTTAACCCCCTTGATCGCCCCCCAGGTAACCCTTTCACCCCCTATCACCACTGTCGCTAAGCGATCATTTTTCTGATCGCTGTCTTAGCGTCGGTGATGCAGATCGGTAGCCAGTAATTTTTTTTAGGTTCGCCGCAGGTTTTTATAGCGTCAGGTACCCCCATAAATTATCTAATAAAGGTTTAACCCCCTTGATCGCCCCCCAGGTAACCCTTTCACCCCCTATCACCACTGTCGCTAAGCGATCATTTTTCTGATCGCTGTCTTAGCGTCGGTGATGCAGATCGGTAGCCAGTAATTTTTTTTAGGTTCGCCGCAGGTTTTTATAGCGTCAGGTACCCCCATATATTATCTAATAAAGGCTTTAACCCCCTAATTGCCCCTAGTTAACCCTTTCACCAGTGATCATCATATAAGTGTTACGGGTGACGCTGGTTAGTTAGTTTGCTTTTTATAGTGTCAGGGCACCCGCCGTATATAACCCAATAAAGGTTTAACCCCCTGATCGCCCGGCGGGTGATATCAATTAGGTTTTAGCGTCAGAGAGGGTCTGCGTCACACCCCAGGCAGCGTCAGGTTAGTGCCAGTAACGCTAACACCCACGCGTGAAGCATACACCCTCCTTAGTGGTATAGTATCTGAACAGACCAATATCTGATCTGATCAGATCTATACTAGCGTCCCCAGCAGTTTAGGGTTTCCAAAAACGCAGTGTTAGCGGGATCAGCCCAGATACCTGCTAGCACCTGCGTTTTGCCCCTCCGTCCAGCCCAGGCCACCCAAGTGCAGTATCGATCAATCACTGTCACTTGCAAAACACAACACACATAACTGCAGCGTTCGCAGAGACAGGCCTGATCCCTGCGACTCCAGTGCTGTAGGAGGTGATTTCACCACCACAGTTAAAAAAAAAAAGCAAATATGCCGAAGCATTGGGGCAGCAGGGGCGGAGGAGCGATTTTGCTCCTAATGCCGCGTACATACGGTCGAAATTCCGACAGAGGCTTGCCCGTGGAAAAGTCCGACCATGTGTGTGCGGCATAACTTTTTTGCGGGAGGATGCCCCCATGCTTCGGCATATATAAATGGTGCATGTATGCCCATCATTAGAAGTGGGTGGATGAAGGGCGGTATTCTAATGGTGGGCATACCCACCCGATCAATCTCTTTTTTCATTCAGCCAACTGGCTGCATGAAAAAAAAAGATTACAATACATGTCCAACAAGGACCAGCAACGTACTGGAATGTTGCTGGACTTTGAATGGTTATACCAGATTGATGCCTGCGGGTTTAGGTATCATCTTGGTATCATTCTTTTCAGCCAGCGGCCGGCTTTCATGTAAAAGCAATTCTTGTGGCTAATTAGCCTCTGGACTGCTTTTACAAGCAGTGGGAGGGAATGTCCCCCCCCCGGATATAAAAAGCGACATTGGGAAATTGGGAAAGCATTTTATCACACCGATCTTGGTGTGGTCAGATGCTTTGAGGGCAGAGGAAAGATCTAGGGTCTAGACCCCAGTTTTTTCAAAAAAAGAGTACCTGTCACTACCTATTGCTATCATAGGGGATATTTACATTCCCTGAGATAACAATAAAAATGATAAAAAAAAAAAAATATGGAAGGAACAATTTAAAAATAAAATAAAAAAGCAAAATTAATAATAAAAAAAAAAGCACCCCTGTCCTGCCCTGCTCTTGCGCAATGGCGAACGCAAGCGTCGGTCTGGCGTCATATGTAAACAGCAATTGCACCATGCATGTGAGGTATCACCGTGAAGGTCAGATCGAGGGCAGTAATTTTAGCAGTAGACCTCCTCTGTAAATCTAACGGGGTAACCTGTAAAGGCTTTTAAAGGCTTTTAAAAATGTATGTAGTTTGTCGCCAATGCGCGTTTGTGCGAAATTTTAAAGCATGTCGTGTTTGGTATCTATGTACTCGGCCTAAGATCATCTTTTTTATTTCATCAAACATTTGGGCAATATAGTGTGTTTTAGTGCATTAAAATAAAAAAAAGTGTATTTTTTCCCCAAAAAATGCGTTTGAAAAATCGCTGCGCAAATACTGTGTAGAAAAAAAAAATGCAACACCCACCATTTTATTCTGTAGGGCCTTTGCTTTAAAAATATATATAATGTTTGGGGGTTCAACATAATTTTCTTGCAAAAAAAAAAATGTTTTCATGTAAACAAAAAGTGTCAAAAAGGGCTTTGTCTTCAAGTGGTTAGAAGAGTGGATGTAAGCTTCCTAATGTTGTGTATAAAATGCCAGAACAGTTCAAAACCCCCCCAAATGACCCCATTTTGGAAAATAGACACCCCAAGCTATATACTGAGAGGCATGTCGAGTCCATGGAATATTTTATATGTTGACAAAAGTTGCGGAAAAAATAAAAAATTGAAAAAAAATAAAAAATTTCTTTCTTCATTTTCAAAAACAAATGAGAGCTGTAAAATACTCACCATGCCTCTCAGCAAACAGCTTGGGGTGTCTACTTTCCAAAATGGGGTCATTTGGGGGCGTTTTGTGCTATTTTGGCATTTTATGGCCTTCGAAACTGTGATAGGTAGTGAGGAGTAAAATCAAAAATTTGCGCCCTTAGAAATCCTGAAGGCGGTGCTTGGTTTTCGGGGTCCCGTACGCGGCTAGGCTCCTAAAAAGTCCCACACCTGTGGTATCCCCTTACTCAGGAGAAGCAGCAGAATGTATTTTGGGGTGCAATTCCACATATAACCATGGCATGTGTGAGCAATATATCATTTAGTGACAACTTTTTGTAATTTTTTTTTTTTTGTCATTATTCAATCACTTGGGACAAAAAAAAAAATATTCAATGGGCTCAACATGCCTCTCAGCAATTTCCTTGGGGTGTCTACTTTCCAAAATGGGGTCATTTGGGGGGGTTTTGTACTGCCCTGCCATTTTAGCACCTCAAGAAATGAGATAGGCAGTCATAAATTTAAAGCTGTGTAAATTCAAGAAAATGTACCCTAGTTTGTAAACGCTATAACTTTTGCGAAAACCAATAAATATACGCTTATTGACATTTTTTTTACTAAAGACGTGGCTGAATACATTTTGGCCTAAATGTATGACTAAAATTGAGTTTATTCGATTTTTCTTATAACAAAAAGTAGAAAATATCATTTTTTTTCAAAATTTTCGGTCTTTTTCCGTTTATATTGCAAAAAATAAAAATCGCAGAGGCAATCAAATACCATTAAAAGAAAGCTCTATTTGTGGGAAGAAAAGGACGCAAATTTTGTTTCGGTACAACATTGCATGTCCGCACAATTTACAGTTAAAGCAGCGCAGTGCAAAATTCTGAAATCACCTTTGGTCCTTCAGCTACCAAATGGTCCGGGGCTTAAGTGGTTAATGAGAAAAAAAAATGAACTTAAATGATTTTAGCAAATGGCTGCAATATAACAAAGAGTGAAAAATTTAAGGGGGTCTGAATACTTTCTGTACCCACTGTAAATGCAGAATAATAAACCAGACAATTTGTAATAAAATCCTTTCTAAAATATATCAAATAATTTCACAAAACCTTGTTTAGAATCAGTAGTGCATACCACTTTAAAAAGCTTGGCCACCCTGTTATGGCATTCAGGGATCAGACAGTATCTACAAAGTTTATAGCAGTCTGCACAGACGTCTTCTAAACCTATTTTTGCATTCTCTGAAGTATATCTCTGCCCCTGCCACTGGAGAAAAACTGCAGGCAAATATGCCCAGACTCTTAATAAATATGTCTCTAAGTCAATAATTGTATAGTTATCACACTAAATGCAAATCAGTGCAACTGTAAAGAACTTTATCAAAAGTTAGCCAGAAAAGTCCATGTGTGAAATATTATTGCATATTGCGCCCTTCACATTCTGTGACAAAATACTGGTATATATTTTTTAATATTGTCCAGATTGATAATGTGTTTTTAGTTGTTATTGCAGGAAGATCAGGATTGTACAAATTATTTTATCACAGTTTTTATATTTCACAACCATAACATCCTAACGATGCAATTTAAGATAAAATAAGACTCACTGTTCTGCGATTATGTATTCCTCCTGCACTGGAGTGCACTGTACTCCAGCTACAAGCACATTGTGAGCAATCTCAGAGAAGTCCAACCCAAGATTCATTCCACGGATTGTCACTAGGGTGCCTCCTTCAGGTGGTCCAGACACAGTGAGAATCTAAAAGAGAGATACAAAAGGACTGAGGCATATGGACAATGTCATATTTGTCATCTCCTTCTACCTAGATGCATGTCAATATTTAACCGCGATATGCTAACACAGTGGGGGTTATTTACTAAAGGCAAATCCACTTTGCACTACAAGTGCTCTTGGAAGAGCAGTCGCTGTAGATCTTAGGGGGACATGCAAGGAAAATAAAAAACAGCATTTTAGCTTGTACATGCTTGGATGATAGAAATCAGCAGAGCTTTCCCTCATTTCAGATCTTCCCCTCAGATCTAAAGCAAGTGCACTTGTAATGCAAAGTGGATTTGCCTTTAGTAAATAAACCCCAGTATTGCATAGTGTGTAAATTAATACCACATATTTAGTAAGTGAGTTGACCAACTTAATCTGAAAAAAGAGTTCTTCAATTACACTTAGCTTGAAAGCAAATCATCCACTAAATTACAACACTTGATTACAAAGAGTGGTAGGCAAATTTATTAATAAAAGCAATGAATACAACTGGACTAAAAATAACATAGATGAACAGCAGCAACATTGGAAGATGATGAATAAAGGCTCATTCTCACAATAACTATACCCTTATCCACTATACCAGAGAATCTCCAGATCATAGGCAACTTCAGAAAATTATTTGGGGAGGGGGGGGGGGTTCCCCCACCCTGCATATCATGTTATGATAAGAGCAGAAATAACTAATAAGAAATGCCTGCCTTGAAGAAGATAAATCAAGCATACGTAGCATGCTGACAACAGCATGTAGGCATGGTAAATAAGGTGGGTATTGCTTCACAGTGTATGGCTTGAGGTATTATGAAAAAAGAAACATAAAATAATGTGCAATGCTTAGTCAACAAATTAAAGATACAATGTTATATAGAACTAATTCACAAAACACATACTATAGCCCCTTTTAAATGCACTTAAGCATACAAAGTGCAGTGGTCAGAAGTATGCAACAGTGTTTTCCTT
The DNA here is from genome assembly GCA_029206835.1 of Rana muscosa. Taxonomy (NCBI): domain Eukaryota; kingdom Metazoa; phylum Chordata; class Amphibia; order Anura; family Ranidae; genus Rana; species Rana muscosa. Next base: position 408,997,684 of record CM055117.1, read on the forward strand.
ACATTGCTGGCCATCGAGTGCAAAAAGCAGTTCTAAAATTGGTGTTAATGGGTGTAAAAAATAAAAATAAATCCTAGTTGCCTACATTTGAAAATAATTAGGAGGAACCTGGGCCATCCATAGCACCTTTTGTAGACGTGGGAAAACGTGGGCATAGTTGATTGGTTGTTGCTTCATGGCATGTGGCTTACAGTGTGGAACCTCCCCTTTTGAATTGATATATTTTAGACAAATTAGGGCTTAGGGGTACACAAAGAGATTGTGGGAGTAAAATTAGCCTTACTGTTGGTATCAGTGGCAGCAAAAATAACCCTCCACAATTGTATCAATCAGCAATGATAACACTTAGTATGTGTCAGGATCAGCAATAATTCCCAGCAAGTGTCTGGACCAGTAATAATAAACCCTGGCATGTGTCAGGGTTAGCAATGACAACCCCCAGCAATAACCCCCAGCATGTGTCAGGGCAGGCAATAACTCTCAGCTCAATAATTACCACCAGCACAATAGTAAACCTCAGGACTGCACAATAATAATCCCCAGCACTGGTGTTAAAGCGGAGTTACAGCCTTTTAATGTTTATTAAAAGTCAGCAGCTACAAAAAGTATAGCTACTGACTTTTAATAAACAGACACTTACCTGTTCCACGGTCCAGCGATGCGGTCGCACGGAGCATCGCTCCTCTTTCCGCTCCTCTCCTCTGGGCCTCCATTCACACTCTGGGCAACTGGCCGTGACAGCTTTCGGCTTCACGGCCGGGCACACACTGCGCATGTGCGAGTCGCGCTGCGCTCCCGGAGTGGACAGGCGATCTCCTGGGACCTGTCACATGTCCCAGGAGATCGCCTAGAGGGTGGGGCCGCCTAGGGGCAGAGGAGGAGTTGCCTAGGCGGCCCCTAGGTGGAAGTAGGAAGTGAGACAGGAAGTCCCACTCCTAACGAAGCCCCCACTCCCCCCCAAAGAAAATTACATGCCAAATGTGGCATCTAAGGGAGCGAGGAGTGCTTAAATCGGAAGTTCCACTTTTGGGTGGAACTCCGCTTTAAGCAGTCTAACCAACCTAACTGCCCCTTGTGGAATGAAACTGGAGCACCCAGAGGAAATCAACTTCTGGAGCAAACAGAATCCAGAGCAGCTGTGCATAGTAACTAATCAACCTTGTATCTTCAGCTTGTTCAGTTAAGCTTTAAAAATAAAAGATAGAAGCAGATTGGTTGCCATGCACAATTTCCATCTGGGAGAAGAAAAAAAAACAGTGCTTTCAGTGTTTTTAGAGGGTTTAACACTAAGTGCTAGATGAAGTTGCTGGTAATCAAGACCCATAAGTGCTTATGCTCCCTCAAAAGGGGTATTGATTGGATCAGTGTGCAGAGAGGAGTGACTCTCCAGCATATTTTTACCCTTACAGCAGTACATAGCATTTAAAAAATACACAGAAAGAAGAATATATTAATTACTGTATATGTGGCCTGACTGTATTTCAGTAATATATAAGGTGGCTTTGATTTGGCTTTAAACTATGCCAAGTAAGATAGTCAAGGAATGTGTGCTGCAACTGGGGCAGCATGATGGCTAGGTAGAGATCACACTTTCCTTGCCATGCTGGGCTCAGAGCCTTACAATGGCATCAGACTGCATAGAAATCATTTCCTTTCTGTTTGCACTTTTTTGTGCATTTAGAATTTTTCCTCTTTGGCCTATGTATATTGGCCAAATCACAAGGTTAGTTCCTAGTTTCTACATGACTTCACATAACAGCAGCAAGTATACTCCTATTCCCCTCCAAGGTCAACCTCCCCATTCAGTTAAGCACATACAGTATATACAACACTGACAGATTATTAGCATACCCTGCCCACCAAATCACTGCTCTACTGCATATTTTTGGCACCTGTAAACTGTTAAATAATAACCAGAGCACCACTGATCTTTTTTGGCACACCTGCAGTCTACAATGCAATAGGAATATTTAGCAAACAATTATACTATCACACTATCTCCTGCCTATTTCAATACAGCGCCAACAATTCACTACCTCTTACCTTTGCACAGTACCTCCAGTATCCTTACTTTGTAAACCTCTATTAGCTCATTCATAAACAACATTTTGTTTCCCCTTCAAATATTCACTATTTAACAAATTCAGTCTCACTCTTTATTGTCCACTTACAAATGTCTACACAGTAACAAAAAAGCCATTCTTCTCTTTTAGGCTACTTCCAAAATCTCTGTCTTTTCAACCCCTAGTCCTTCTGCATGACGCTCACATCTTCATTTTGAACATCTAGCTCTTTTTATTCTATCAGCTCGAAAAAAATAAAAAATCAAGCAGCTCAGCTGCTGGATATAAATGATAAAATTTTACCACATCCTACAGGTAATACAATTATTGGTCGTATTCCTCTTCCCTATTGTGCATCTTACAGCTTGGCCACTCAATACACTGATTATGAATACTTCAAATTAAACTTTCTTTTGACACACAAATATACATATAAAAGACAAAGACATCAATTTAATCAGACCAGTACTTTGTATTCTTTAGCCTTGAAACACCCTCTGGCAGAAACAACAATATACATGATGCACAGTTTACTTTGTAAGACCTAATACCCAGAAAAAAAAAATCAGTACTGCACTAGGTGAATACTTCCGTTAATGGTGTGGATGCTTCCAGTTATATTTTATTTGAAAATTTGTATTCAATTTGTATCTGATTCTTAGATGTATTATAATATTGTTTTTTTTTTTCTCAATACATTTTTTATTATTAATAATACACAATATACATGAAATGAAGCATATAATGGCATGTCAAGGAGTATGTACGTATCAAGGTGTGAAGTAAATCAAGCAATATACATGCATCAGTACAACAAAATATGCTGTATAACATTCAACCAAATATAACAATATATTCTAAAAAAAAAAAAAAGGGGGGGGGATAAGATTCATCTTTTCTTCATCATTCTTTCCTTCCCTGTCCCTCCCCTCCCTTTCCATCCCCCCCCCCCACAAGTTTATAAGAAAGTAATGGTAGTAGTTATGGGTCTACCCAAAAGAGGGAAGAAAATGAAGAGCAGGGGGCAAAGGAAAGGTATTTCAAAACTCCTTTCAAAGACGACTAGGAGTAGGTCCCTGCAAGGGAAGGGCATTAGTAAAATAAGTTAAACCATCTATATCACTCTCTTATGTGGAATGAGAAAGAGAATGGAATTCTGCCGAATTCACGAAATGAAGCCAGCAAGCCCATAGTTCAGTAAACTTTTTGGGGAAGTCCCTGGATTGCTGGATCAGATCTTCCATCTCTGCAATTTTTTTAACCCTCCGAAGCCATTCGGAAATGCTGGGAGGTGAGGTGTCTTTCCAGTGGACCAGAATGCAAAGCTTAGCTGCATTGATGAGATGCAAGATTATAGTTTTTTTGTATGTTGGGTATGCTGGGTATGTGAGAAAGAAGTATGATGAAATAAAAATTGTGCTGCTGTATAATCCAGAGTGTAGGATGTGATAAGAGAAATGAGGCGGTGAATTTCTTTCCAAAAAGGTTGTATACGGGGACAGTCCCACCAAATGTGAAGTAATGTTCCATGTTCAATCTCACACTGCCAACACACAGGAGGAACACTAGGATTAAATTTATGAATAATAATAGGCGTTCTATACCACCTCGAATATAGTTTAAAGCCATTTTCTTGTGTAAGGACGTTTAAAGAACCCTTATGCATGTTGAAAAAAATCATTTTCCAGTCATTTTGAGAGAGATCTATATCAAGTTAATTTTCCCATTTTTTACATGTCTCGTCTTCTTTCGGATCAAGAGATTCAAATAAAAGAGTATACATACTAGAGATTAAATGTCTTTGGGGTTCTAGTTTGTCAAATAAGTTCTCAAAGGAGGTCTTTTTCCTGTACCATAAAGAAGGTGAGTTGGAGGAAAGCAAAATCGATTCAATCTTAACAAAATCTAAGGAAGAGATATCACAATTATGGTATTTGAGAAGAAAATCATTAAAAGTAATGAATTTCCCACCTTCGAATTTTTTTTCCGCTCTAATGGAAGGAAAGGTAGAGCAGCCAGGGGTATTATATGTGGAGGCGATTTTAGGAAAATCTGGGTTGTGGTTAATAGGGACCATGGGACCAGGGGATGATGAGACGTGAAATTTGTCACAAAGTGATTTGAAAATTTGCAAAGTAGGTCCAGTGAGAGGGTGTTGACTAACGTTACGAGGTACTTTACGAGAATTAATCCAGGGCAAGTGCTGTAATGGAAACTTTGAGGTAGTTCCTTCTAAGTCAACCCAGGCTTTTGTTTTAGCATGTATGTGCCAGTCAACTATGCGGGTTAGATGACAGGACCAATAATATTTCCTCAGATCAGGTAGACCAATGCCCCCGAGTAATTTTGGAGTAAGTAGTTTTTCCCATTTTATTCTGGGTTGTTTAGAAGCCCATAAGAATCTAGAACACATTGTTTTGTACGTGTTAAAAAAGGAAGCTGGCAATTTGATTGGGATGGTTTGCATTAGGTAAAGGAGTCTGGGGAGGACATTCATTTTGATTATAGCTGCCCTCCCGAACCAGGAGAAGAGTCCCTTGTCCCACCGTAGGAGATCCTTTTGTATGGTTTTAAAAATAGGGAGGAAATTTTCAGAATATATGTTTTGAAGTTTCAGAGGAATTCGAATACCCAAGTATGTCAGGGCTAGGTCTTCCCAACCAAAAGGGAAATTATGTTTGCATAGAGAAATAGTTTCGGGGGTGAGAGAAATATTAAGTGCCCTGGATTTTGAGAAGTTGATTTGTAAATTTGAGAGTAGTTTAAAAAAGGAAAAATCTTTTAGTAGATTGGGAATTGTGACAATAGGATCAGTAAGGAAAAGTAAAATGTCATCTGCGTATGCAGCCAATTTATAGTGTCTATTTTTAATATCAATGCCTTTAATGTCCGGATTTTCTCTCAGTCTACGAAGGATGGGTTCTAAAGTAAGTATAAAAATAATAGGAGAAAAAGAAACCCTGGACTGCCGCACTCTGTATAGACAGTTATTTATTCCAAAATTTCAAGTAAAAAATCCAAATTCAAAATAAATCCATAAATCCAAAACAACAAATGCAGATAGTATGCATGCAGGGAAGGGTGGCTAACGCGTTTCACGTCACGAATTGACGCTTACTCATAGCTAAGGTGGTCACATGACAAGGAGCATAGAGATGACCGTCGGAGGCCCGGGCGCGATGTGATGACGTCACGCCCGGGTCCTCAGAAGTATATGCTATGCTATATTCTATGAGTAAGCGTCAATTCGTGACGTGAAACGCGTTAGCCACCCTTCCCTGCATGCATACTATCTGCATTTGTTGTTTTGGATTTATGGATTTATTTTGAATTTGGATTTTTTACTTGAAATTTTGGAATAAATAACTGTCTATACAGAGTGCGGCAGTCCAGGGTTTCTTTTTCTCCCATGCATCAGTGCAGAGCCAGCACCTGTGTGAGTGACCGGGCGGAAGCAGCTATTTGGTGAATTCTTAAGCTTTTGAGCGGTACGTTTTTCCTTTCCTCTATAAAAATAATAGGGGAGAGGGGGCATCCCTGACGGGTGCCATTCGAGATGGAGAAGGCGTCCGACAGGCAACCATTTATTTTGATTCTCGCAGTCGGTGCGGAATAGTGTAAGGATATAGTGAAGCATCCGGTCCTTAATCCCAATCGCTTTTAAAGCTTCCGACATATAGTCCCAAGCCACCCTGTCAAACGCCTTCTCCGCATCTAGAGACAGGAAGAAACCTGGGGTGGAGGCAGTAGATAACCAGTGATGAACGTCAATGGCTTTGAAAGTATTATCCCTAGTCTCTCTCCTGGGGACAAATCCAACCTGATCTAAAGAAATTAATCTGGGGATAAAAGGAAGTAATCGGTTAGCGAGGATTTTTGCGTATAATTTTATATCAACATTGAGGAGTGAAATGGGTCTATAATTAGAGACTAGGGAAGTATCTTTACCTGGCTTCGGGATCATAGAGATATGTGCTTCAAGAAGGTCTCTATTATTTTGGGAAGGTGTAGGAATAGCATTGAAAGTTTTCAAAAAATACGGGATGACAGCATCCGTGAAGGATTTATAGTAGCTCACAGATAGGCCCTCAGGTCCAGGACATTTGCCTGTTTTCAATTGTTTAACCACTTAAGCCCCGGACCATTTCGGGCCATTAGGACCAGGCCTGTTTTTGGGATTCGGCACTGCGCTGCTTTAACTGTAAATTGTGCGGACATGCAATGTTGTACCCAAATGAAATTTGCGTCCTTTTCTTCCCACAAATAGAGCTTTCTTTTAATGGTATTTGATTGCCTCTGCGATTTTTATTTTTTGCGATATAAACGGAAAAAGACCGAAAATTTTGAAAAAAAATGATATTTTCTACTTTTTGTTATAAGAAAAATCGAATAAACTCAATTTTAGTCAGACATTTAGGCCAAAATGTATTCAGCCACATGTCTTTAGTAAAAAAAATGTCAATAAACGTATATTTATTGGTTTGCGCAAAAGTTATAGCGTTTACAAACTAGGGTACATTTTCTGAAATTTACACAGCTTTAAATTTATGACTGCCTATCTCATTTCTTGAGGTGCTAAAATGGCAGGGCAGTACAAAACCCCCCCAAATGACCCCATTTTGGAAAGTAGACACCCCAAGGAAATTGCTGAGAGGCATGTTGAGCCCATTGAATATTTTTTTTTTTTGTCCCAAGTGATTGAATAATGACAAAAAAAAAAAAAAAAAATTACAAAAAGTTGTCACTAAATGATATATTGCTCACACATGCCATGGTTATATGTGGAATTGCACCCCAAAATACATTTTGCTGCTTCTCCTGAGTACGGGGATACCACATGTGTGGGACTTTTTAGGAGCCTGGCCACGTACGGGACCCCGGAAACCAAGCACCGCCTTCAGGATTTCTAAGGGCGCAAATTTTTGATTTCATTCCTCACTACCTATCACAGTTTCGAAGGCCATAAAATGCCAAAATAGCACAAAACCCCCCCAAATGACCCCATTTTAGAAAGTAGACACCCCAAGGAAATTGCTGAGAGGCCTGTTGAGCCCGTTGAATATTTTTTTTTTTTGTCCCAAGTGATTGAATAATGACAAAAAATAAAAATAAAAAATAAATTACAAAAAGTTGTCACTAAATGATATATTGCTCACACATGCCATGGTTATATGTGGAATTGCACCCCAAAATACATTTTGCTGCTTCTCCTGAGTACAGGGATACCACATGTGTGGGACTTTTTAGGAGCCTAGCCGCGTACGGGACCCCAAAAACCAAGCACCGCCTTCAGGATTTCTAGGCACAAATTTTTGATTTCACTCCTCACTACCTATCACAGTTTCTAAGGCCATAAAATGCCAAAATAGCACAAAACCCCCCCAAATGACCCCATTTTGGAAAGTAGACACCCCAAGCTATTTGCTGAGGAGGCATGGTGAGTATTTTACAGCTCTCATTTGTTTTTGAAAATGAAGAAAGAAAATTTTTTTTTTTTTTTTTTTTTTTTTCAATTTTCAAAACTTTGTGACAAAAAGCGAGATCTGCAAAATACTCACAATACCTCTCAGCAAATAGCTTGGGGTGTCTACTTTCCAAAATTGGGTCATTTGGGGGGGTTTTGTGCCATCTGGGCATTCCATGGCCTCCGAAACTGTGATAGGCAGTGAGAAGTAAAATCAAAAATTTACACCCTTAGAAAGCCTGAAGGCGGTGCTTTGTTTTTGGGGTCCCGTACGCGGCTAGGCTCCCAAAAAGTCTCACACATGTGATATCCCTGTACTCAGGAGAAGCAACAGAATTTATTTTGGGGTGTAATTCCACATATGCCCATGGCATGTTTGAGCAATATATCATTTAGTGACAACTTTGTGCAAAAAAAAAATAAAAAAAAAAAAATTGTCTTTTTTCCGCAACTTGTGTCAACATATAAAATATTCCATGGACTCGACATGCCTCTCAGTATATAGCTTGGGGTGTCTACTTTCCAAAATGGGGTCATTTGGGGGGGTTTTGAACTGTTCTGGCATTTTATACACAACATTAGGAAGCTTACATCCACTCTTCTAACCACTTGCAGACAAAGCCCTTTTTGACACTTTTTGTTTACATGAAAACATATTTTTTTTTTGCAAGAAAATTATGTTGAACCCCCAAACATTATATATATTTTTAAAGCAAAGGCCCTACAGATTAAAATGGTGGGTGTTGCATTTTTTTTTTCTACACAGTATTTGCGCAGCGATTTTTCAAACGCATTTTTTGGGGAAAAAATACACTTTTTTTAATTTTAATGCACTAAAACACACTATATTGCCCAAATGTTTGATGAAATAATAAAGATGATCTTAGGCCGAGTACATAGATACCAAACACGACATGCTTTAAAATTTCGCACAAACGCGCATTGGCGACAAACTACATACATTTTTAAAAGCCTTTAAAAGCCTTTACAGATTACCCCGTTAGATTTACAGAGGAGGTCTACTGCTAAAATGACTGCCCTCGATCTGACCTTCGCGGTGATACCTCACATGCATGGTGCAATTGCTGTTTACATATGACGCCAGACCGACGCTTGCGTTCGCCATTGGGCAAGAGCAGGGCAGGACAGGGGTGCTTTTTTTTTTTTTTTTTTTTTTTTTTATTATTAATTTTGCTTTTTTATTTTATTTTTAAATTGTTCCTTACATATATTTTTTTTTTTATAATTTTTATTGTTATCTCAGGGAATGTAAATATCCCCTATGATAGCAATAGGTAGTGACAGGTACTCTTTTTTTGAAAAAACTGGGGTCTTCTAGACCCTAGATCTTTCCTCTGCCCTCAAAGCATCTGACCACACCAAGATCGGTGTGATAAAATGCTTTCCCAATTTCCCAATGGCGCTTTTTATATCCGGGGGGGGGACATTCCCTCCCACTGCTTGTAAAAGCAGTCCAGAGGCTAATTAGCCGCTGTGATTGCTTTTACATGAAAGCCGGCCGCTGGCTGAAAAGAATGATACCAAGATGATGCCTAAACCCGCAGGCATCAATCTGGTATAACCATTCAAAGTCCAGCAACATACCAGTACGTTGCTGGTCCTTGTTGGACATGTATTGTAATCTTTTTTTTTCATGCAGCCTGTTGGCTGAACGAAAAAAGAGATTGATCGGTGGGTATGCCCACCATTAGAATACCGCCCTTCATCCACCCACTTCTAATGATGGGCATACATGCACCATTTATATATGCCGAAGCATGGGGGCATCCTCCCGCAAAAAAGTTATGCCGCACACACATGGTCAAACGTTTCCACGGGCAAGCCTCCGTCGGAATTTCGACCGTATGTATGCGGCATTAGGAGCAAAATTGCTCCTCCGCCCTGCTGCCCCTGCTGCCCCCATGCTTCGGCATATATGCTTTTTTTTTTTTAACTGTGGTGGTGAAATCACCTCCTACAGCACTGGAGTCGCAGGGATCAGGCCTGTCTCTGCGAACGCTGCAGTTATGTGTGTTGTGTTTTGTAAGTGACAGTGATCGATCGATACTGCACTTGGGTGGCCTGGGCTGGACGGAGGGGCAAAACGCAGGTGCTAGCAGGTATCTGGGCTGATCCCGCTAACACTGCGTTTTTGGGAACCCTAAACCGCTGGTATAGATCTGATCAGATCAGATCTTGATCTGTTCAGATACTATACCACTAAGGGGGGTGTATGCTTTACGCGTGGGTGTTAGCGTTACTGGCACTAACCTGACGCTGCCTGGGGTGTGACGCAGACCCTCTCTGACGCTAAAACCTAATTGATATCACCCACCGGGCGATCAGGGGGTTAAACCTTTATTGGGTTATATACGGCGGGTGCCCTGACACTATAAAAAGCAAACTAACTAACCAGCGTCACCCGTAACACTTATATGGTGATCACTGGTGAAAGGGTTAACTAGGGGCAATTAGGGGGTTAAAACCTTTATTAGATCATATTTGGGGGTACCTGACGCTATAAAAACCTGCGGCGAACCTAAAAAAAATGACTGGCTACCGATTGGCTTCACCGACACGAAGACAGCGATCAGAAAAACGATCGCTTAGTGACAGTGGTGATAGGGGGTGAAAGGGTTACCTGGGGGGCGATCAAGGGGGTTAAACCTTTATTAGATAATATATTGGGGTACCCGACGCTATAAAAACCTGCGGCGAACCTAAAAAAAATTACTGGCTACCGATCGCCATCACTGATGCTAAGACAGCCATCAGAAAAATGATCGCATAGCGACAGCGGTGATAGGGGGTGAAAGGGTTACCTGGGGGGCGATCAAGGGGGTTTAACCTTTATTAGATAATATATTGGGGTACCTGACGCTATAAAAACCTGCGGCGAACCTAAAAAAAATTACTGGCTACCGATCGCCATCACTGATGCTAAGACAGCATCAGAAAAACGATCGATTAGCGACAGCGGTGATAGGGGGTGAAAGGGTTACCTGGGGGGCGATCAAGGGGGTTAAACCTTTATTAGATAATATATTGGGGTACCCGACGCTATAAAAACCTGCGGCGAACCTAAAAAAAATTACTGGCTACCGATCGCCATCACTGATGCTAAGACAGCCATCAGAAAAATGATCGCATAGCGACAGCGGTGATAGGGGGTGAAAGGGTTACCTGGGGGGCGATCAAGGGGGTTTAACCTTTATTAGATAATATATTGGGGTACCTGACGCTATAAAAACCTGCGGCGAACCTAAAAAAAATTACTGGCTACCGATCGCCATCACTGATGCTAAGACAGCATCAGAAAAACGATCGATTAGCGACAGCGGTGATAGGGGGTGAAAGGGTTACCTGGGGGGCGATCAAGGGGGTTGAACCTTTATTAGATAATATATTGGGGTACCCGACGCTATAAAAACCTGCGGCGAACCTAAAAAAAATTACTGGCTACCGATCGCCATCACTGATGCTAAGACAGCCATCAGAAAAATGATCGCATAGCGACAGCGGTGATAGGGGGTGAAAGGGTTATCTGGGGGGTGATCAGGGGGTTAAACCTTTATTAGGGGGGGTTAGGGGGCTACACTGGACCTAAAACTAAACTTTAGTGACACTTTCACAGTCACAAATGTCACTGATTGCAGTGATCACTAAATAAATGGTCACTGCAATCAGTGACACTGTGACTGGGGGCTGGGGGGTGATCTGGGGGGTGATCTGGGGGGGTCTGGGGGGGGCGATTAGTGTTCCTATGTGTCCTGGTGTCAGTGTAGTGTTGTGCTCACTGACCTGATGTCTTCTCTTGTACGGCGCTCGGTATATGTGAGCGCCGCACAGGAGATGACATCACTTCCTCCTGCCTCCTCTGTCTGAAACAGACAGAGGAGGCATTTCCATTCGCCGGGAGCGATCGCGAGGGGGGGGCCGGAATCGAAAGGCCGCCCCCTCATCTGGGATCGCTCCCGGTGAAGTAACGACCGCTCACGGCACAGAAGGGGGGTCCGGATGGACCCCCCAACTGTACAAAGGCAGTCACGTAGATCTACGTGATTCTGCCTGTCCGTGCCATTCTGCCGACGTAAATCGGCGGTGGGCGGTCGTTAAGTGGTTAAGGGCCTTAAGTGTTTCATCTAATACTATCGGAGATTCCAAATTGTCGGCGTCTGATTGGGAAATGGGATTCGGGCTATATTGTGATAAGAAATTTTTTATTAACTCTTTTCTGTGATTGGGGTGATCTATAGGGGTTGTTGTATTCAAATTGTATAATTTAGAGTAGAAGTTTTTGAATTCTCTTGCAATATCAGACGAGGTGCAAAGTTTATTACCCAAGGGATCTGAAATGGAATGAATAGTTGATTCAGCCTTCTTAGATTGAAGAGCTCTAGCTAGCAATTTTCCTGATTTATTGCCGAATTCATAGAAGAATTTGCTTGATAATGCAAATGACCGTCTGGTCCTTTTTCCCAATTCATCAAGTAGGGATTCTCTCGTTTTTTGGAGTTCAGTGAAGGTTTCAGCAGCCAGTGATTGTTTATGTTTACTCTCAAGAGAATGAATCTTGTCCGAAAGGTTTGCTATGCGTGCTTGTCTGGCTTTTCTCCTCTTGGAAGCCATAGAGATAAATTCCCCCCTGATCACACATTTATGTGCTGACCATAAGGTTAAAGGATGAATTTCCGGGGACTCATTCTCTTGAAAATAATGTTGCAAACAAGAATTTATTGATTTCACATTAGTCGGGTCTGTAAGAAGGGAATTATCCAGTCTCCAAATTGGGGATTTAGTGGGCATGGAGGAAAATGTAAGGGTGATTGAGATAGGGTGGTGATCTGAAAGGATCATGGGGTCTATAGTCGCTGTAACCAGAGAGTCAAGGTCTGCCTGTGTTAAAAATAAATAATCGATCCTTGAGTATTTGTTATGAGGCGGGGAGAAAAAAGTAAAATCTTTAACGTTAGGGTATAGAGTGCGCCATGTGTCGTGTAGGGTCAGTCCATTAAGCATATTTTTAACCGCACGAAGTGCAGTGTAAGGTAATGAGGAAGAGCCTGAAGAAGTGTCAATTAAGGGAGAGAGAGCTAAGTTAAAGTCCCCACCTAGGATAAGTAAACCAGATTGAAAGGAAGCAAGAAGTTGAGTGATGTTTCTTAAAAAGGGAATTTGTTGTGTATTTGGAACGTAGATATTAGCTAATGTGACTGGTTTATTGTATAAAGTGCCCTTTAAAAAAATGTATCGTCCATCATCGTCAATCAAGGTAGATAGTATTTTAATAGGGCAATGTTTTGAAATGAGTATTGAGACACCCTTTGATTTAGAATCAGGGTTGGTAGCGTGGTAAGTTATAGGGAATAATTTGTTGCTTAGTTTTGGAACATTATTTGTTTTAAAATGGGTTTCTTGAAGAAAAACGATGTCAGTTTTGGCTTTACGCAGAAGTATAAGTAATTTAGATCTTTTTTCGGGTATGTTTAGCCCTTTGATATTCAGAGAGTATATTTTGACCTGGGGAGGGGGAAGTGTGTTGTTCAGGGAAGGCATTCAGAAAGCAGTAACGTCTATAAACTATATACTAAAATTATCTCGAAAAAAAAAAAAAAAAAAAACCTTCAAGGAGATAAAATCTCCCTAAGAAAAAAACGAGAAGATCTGGGACCTGCCCTGTCTTCAATGTATGTAAAGGACAGTAAGGTATAGAGGAAAAACAGAGGTCAGTCACCTGGAAGAGACTAACCACTATTTCTTACTACTATGTGGGGGTTGGAAAAAAAAACAACCGGAAGAAGGAAATGAGTGTTATAACACCCCGCCGCTACAGATCAACTAATATAAATGATGTAGCGGAATTTAAAGGAGAGTGTACTAATATTCCCTTTCGTTTTCTTCTCTCTGACCTTTTATTTCATTTTTTTTCCCCTTATTTCATTTCTTCTTTTCTCCCTTTCCTTCTTTTATATCTTTTTTACCCCTCTTCTTTCTTTTTCCTCTTTCCTTTCTTCCCCCTTTTTCCCTTTAAATGGGGAAAGAAGGGCAAAATTGGTCATTCATATATGAATCATATCAAGAGTGAAAATGTAAACTAATTCACTATTTCAACATCAATAAGAGAGGGAGGAAGATTCATGGCTTTAGATTTAGTAAGGAGTCAAACAGCTGACATAACATAACCATAAGCTGTTTGGACCAGAACACAATGCGTCCTGACCGTAAACAAAAACTAAGCATAACAAATTACAAGAATACTTATGAGTAAAATAAGTCAGTGACAATAGGAGTATGTAAAGAGAGACAAAGTATTAATTTGCTAAGTATATGTGTAGAAACATTGTACTGCCAATTGAACTGAGTGTCTCCCAATAGAAGGCAGCAGTATACATCAAATAACAAAACAAACATGTTCAAACTAAAGGTACCTTACAACCAGAGTCCATCAGGGGGCTGTTAAAAGAGAAGGAAGGTAAACAATGCAATCAAGTCTTATGTTGCTAAGTGACAAAGATTATAATGGTAAAAACATGTTAGTAGATATGACCAGGAACGTTTAGAGCAGATGGTAAGTCCTTAGTCTATTAATTATCCCTTCGGAATCTTCTAGAGCGATGGGTCTCTAATGGGTACGATCCATCCTGTGATCCATTGGGTGCGGTAAGAGATCTGTCCTCAGAAGAAGAACGTCGTCTGCGAAAGCTGGTCGTTTGAGCTTCCATAGGTTCCTCATTTTCCTGTTCTCTTCTTCTAGTATTGTGGCGGAACTCTGCGTACCAGTTTGGGACATCAATCACCGGTATGCCTAGAGTGTCACAGAATGGTTTAATGTCCTCCGGTACCCTCAGCAATGCTGAACGACCTTGTGTAGTGGCTAGGGGGCCAAAGGGGAATTTCCACCTGTAAATTATGTTTTTATCACGTAAGACATCCAACAGAGGTTTAAGATCTCTCCTATGTTGCAATGTTATGTTAGAAAGATCTTGATAAATATGAATATCAGAGCCTCCATGGGAAATGTTAATTCTGTTTCTGGCTTTCCTAATAATCTCTTCCTTTAGTTTAAAATCAACTAAGCAGCATATTACATCCCTAGGGGGATCAGTGGCTCTCCCCCTAGGTCTAAGGGCGCGATGTATACGTTCCATTTCTATGACTGACTGTGAAGGTTTATCCAAGAGGTCATTGAATATGCCAGAAATGGTGGCATTAAGCTGGTCCATATCCACTGATTCAGGTAGGCCTCTAACTCTAAGGTTGTGGCGGTGTCCTCTATTATCGAGTTCTTCTAAATGTCTATGTTGGTCTCTGAGTTGTAATGTGTGGGCATCTACCTTACGGGTCACTCGGCGGAGGACCATTCCCTGTCGTTCAGCATTTTTCTCCACATCTTGTACTCTGTCAGTAATGGCGCGGATGTCTATGCGTAGCTCAGCAATAGCAGCTGACAGGGTGTCTTTAATGTCAGCTGCCACCGAACGGAGGTCATATAGACTGGGGTGTTGTTGCCTCTGTGTCGAATTTCCCTCCGGTTCAGGTGCGGGAATGTGAGGGGTTGTCTCCGCCATGTTTAGCGTTGAATTCTGTGAGGGGTCTTGTCGTGACGCCGCCATGTGTAATGGTCACTACCGTTCGGATATCTGCGCGGGGACCGGGAACGTGAGGCAGAAGAGTGCCGTGAAGCTGTCCCCATATTCGTTCGACCGTACAAGCGGTAAAGGGCTCTCCTTCAGGCTGAGAGAAACTGCAGCGGCGGGAGCTCTGGAGTTATGCTGCCATCTTCCCGCGAGGTTAGGCCACGCCCCCTCATTATAATATTGTTTTATATATATATATATATATAATAACAATTAAATGACATCTTCAGGCCTTATGATCTGAATTATTTCAATATTCAATTATTCCTAAGCTTTCAGAATCACAGCTGATCTTAGACTAATATTTATGTACAAAAAATGTTGAAAAAGTCACGTGTCCAGTGATGTAACAGGTAAGGAGAAGCCAACAACCTCAGTGCTGTGTGAAGCACAGACAGCTAAGTGAGGAGTTTTATCTATGCAACTGACCTTCCTATATGCGATTTTATTGTGGGGCATGTGTGAGTGCAACTGTGGTATATCACATTTATGTCACTCCCAGTCTATTTTATCTGCGCAATGAGTTTGTCATTCTTTTCTTTTTGAGCAACACGTGTTCCTTTTGAAGGATTGAAAAGTAATGAAGGTTTGAGAGGAATCCATTACAGCATTTGGAGATCTAAATACCTGATCATCTGGGTATCGTTATCCTCCTGATTTCAATTTCACCTATTAGTGGTGTCTGACTTTGTCTCCTTATTATCAGAACTCTGGAAAGCACTTTATTCATATTATTTTGGAAGCACCTTATTTATTACTACCTTTAGTATATGTTCATTGAACTATTATCACTTTGGCAGTATATATTGGATCACTGTGCAATAATATTAAGTTTGATGATAGCTCTTTATTAACCCTTATTTCATCTATTCCTGTAGGACTTCTTATTCCTCTTATCTGTCTGAGCCGGAGGTTACGAGAACAGCTAGGGTCAAGTGTGTTCACTCAACCTCTGGACTAACACCACCACTCACTTGTCTGGGGCCTGGACCTCAGCACTCAACAGGGCCAGGTAGTTATTAAGGGTATCTAACCAGGGCAGTCCCCCACAGGCTGATCCTCTGTCGTGAACTCATGGTCTGTCCACAAGTACCAGACATTTTCAGATTTTTTGGGGCATCCTCGGGACAAATATGTTGCTTTGTAGAGGGGTATCATTGTATTAATCAATGTTTTCCACGATGACAGGGTAGGGGGGTTGGCTGACTTCCATTTTAGTACTACGGCTCTCCTCGCGTAAAATAAAAGGATATCTATTAGGGTGCGGTTGCTTTAGCCAATGCCAGCTGTTCCAAAAGGCAGAGAAGACAGACACTGATTGTTAGAGGTATAGGTATGGTAGTAAATCCATGGATAAATTGAGCTACCTCCCTCCAATAATCTTGAACCTGAGGACAATCCTACAATATATGTAGGAAGCCTGCAGGGATACTAGAGCATCTCCAGCAAGCAGCCGATGAGGTTGGGTATATGCGATGAAGGCGTTGGGGCGTACAGTATATTCTGTGCAGGATTTTGAAATGGATGAACTTGTCCCTACTTGCAACTAGTGGTTGAAGCTGGTAATCCCACATGTCTTCCCAGTCTTCACTGTCCAGCTCTCACACCTCCGCCCAGCCACAGATCCCGCAACCCATCCAATCCAACCTGAATGGATGGCAGCAGTGCCTGGTATATTTGAGATAGTAGCTTTGAGAGTTCAGCATTGTTTTTTTAACAAGAGAGAGTTCAGCATTGTTTAGCAGGGTTTTGAGATCATCATGCTCCATCTGTGAACAACCCCAAACCACCACAAATATCCTTCAAGTATTTGATGCCCTGCTGGCCCACAGGCCGGGGTCTTGTAGAGAGTGAAATTCCCTCAGCCTGGGATTACACCAGAGCGGTGTACTAGGGGACCATTTGGCTTTCACCAGGTTAGGTTTTTCTTACCACCGTGTGCCAAGCTCTGATAACCACTTTCATAGTCTGTGTTAAAAGAATCTGAGAGCCCCCCATCCCCCTATAAAGGGCGCTGTGAAGGGCCTCATAAGATTCCAAATGTGCTGCCTCCAGGACTACTGACGCACTGGTATCCTTTGAGACCAGCCAGTTGTGGGTATGGGTGAGCATTGCTGCCAAGTAGTACGTGTGGAAGTCAGGGCTGGCAAGTCCCCCCTGTGTCCATGGCCTACAGAGAATTTTCCTACTAAATCTGGCCAGATATAATTGCCAAAGGAAAGAAGCTATTAGGAACCTAATTGTTGGAAGAGGGTTTTAGGTATCCAGACTGGGGAGTGCCTTAAATTATACAATAAAATTGGAAGCAGTTTAATTTTAATTAAATACATTTTTCCTAAAAGTGTTAGTGGGAGATTTGACCAGGCCTTTAACTTAGATTTACACCATTGCAGCACCGGGGACAAATTACGTTTACTGAAATCCTGAGTGTTGGGAGAGATATTGATTCCTAAGTATCTAATGGTACTTCGTCCCTGGATCTATGGGAAAAATTTGTGACTTGCTCCAGTTGGTGTGGAGGCCAGAAAGAGTGGCAAAGTGGTCCAGAATCTGGAGCGCCGCCGAAAGTGAGGGGCCAGGGTCTTGCAAAAAGAGGATTAGGTCATCCGCATATAGTGCTAGTTTCTCAACTATTGAGCCGACCCGGATCCCAGACACCTCATCTGACTTCCGCAGGGCCTCTGCCAGAGGCTCCATCACCAGGGCTAACAAGTGCAGCCTCGTCCCCCTCCTAATAGGAAAATAAGGGTGAAAGTTTACCATTTAATTTAATATAGGCCATAGGGGATTTGAAGAGTAAACCGATCCATTTCCGGAAGGTTTGGTCAAAGCCGAAACCCTCGAGAACCTGCATCATATATGACCATATATGACCATCTGACCGCGTCAAACGCCTTCTCTAAGTCGAGGGCTACCAAGACCCGAGAGGCATTCTCCTCAGCCGGGAGCTGGAGATGGGTGAAGACTCGTCTAAGATTTACGTCCGTAGACTTGCCAGGCATAAAGCCGGTCTGGTCTATGTTGAGAAGGGACGGTAATACCTGCACAATCCTATTGGCTAGCACCTTAGTAAGTATCTTAAGGTTGTGATTCTGTAATGATATGGGCCTATAGGATGAACAACAGAGGGGGTGCTTCCCTGGTTTGGGTAGCAATACAATGTGTGCCTGGTACATACTGTCTGGCAACCTCCCAGTTTCCAGGCACTATGCAAAGAGTTGAGTGAGCCTGGGGACCAGTAAAGTCGCGTGGGTTTTGTACAATTCCACGGGTAGTCCATCAGGACCTTTGGATTTGTTGTTATGTAAGGAATTGATTGCATTTTCTATCTCTTGGCGCGTTAAGGGCTTATCTAGTGTGTCCCTGTCCTCCTCAGAAAGAGAAGGCAATGTGATTCCCCCCAATTCCTCAAGTATGGCCTCAGAGGTAGGGTTCGGATCATCGCATAATTTGCTATAGAAGAGATGAAATGTATTCATTATAGCCTCAGGGTCTGTATTTTGATCAGAAGTCTGGATCCTAGGAATTACTGTTTGTGTGAGGGTTCTGCCACCAGGTTGGCCAATAGTTTACCATTCTTGTCCCCTGACTCGAAAAGTTTGCACCAGCGAGGTGTAATGGAGCTTCAAAGCTTTTCTCACTTGGGCTAGGGAGGAAAAGTTTTCAGGTTTTGGATGCGCCGTGAAGAGCTCCTACGCCATATCATCTTGTTCAAATTGAGTGGTCTGCGCTGCAAAGCCGGATCTCACTGCCTTAATAGAGGAGACAAATTCCCCTCAGACATGGGCCTTGCCTGCCTCCCAGACCACATCAAGGGAAGTTGAACCCACATTGAGCGCCAAATATTCTGTAAGTTTGGGTCCCACCACCTCCTGGATTTGAGGTTTGTCTATCCAAGGTGATGCCAACCTCCAGCATCCCAGGTCTCACGCATAACTCTTACGGGGAGTGATCGGAAAGACCTGCCGGGAGGTAGGAGGCCACCCTGACATGTGACAGAGTTGAAGCAGACCCAACCAGCAAACCTATGCGTGATCCCGATTTATGTGTAGCTGAGATATGCGAATAAGTCCTGTCCTCCGGATGCCTCCACCGCCAAAGCTCTTGAAGACCAAGAGTGTCCGCCCACAGCACCAGTTCAGGATGGGCAGATCTAAAAGGGTTAGAAGTGTTTTGGTATGGCCTAGGATGGCGGTAAAGTCCCCCCCGACTATAATTTTGTGGACCTGGAGGGGGGCGAGTTTTGTGAAAATAGTATAGAGGACGGTGGAATCAAACGGAGGAGGGATATACACATTAACCATCCCCGAGCATTGAGCATTCATTTCAAGAATTAAAATAACAGGATCGAGCAAAACCTGTTCCACTGAGCAAGTTAGTGACTTGCTCAGTAGAATGGTCACCCCCCTCGCAGAGGAGGAGTATGTGGCATGACCCCTGTTTAGCCTATGCCCTCTCAAGAGCCAGGATCTTACTGCCCATGAGGTGAGTTTCTTGCAAAAACAAAACGTGAGGTTTGTGAGACTGCAGAAACTTAAACAGAGTTCTTTTCACTTTGTCGTTCAGACCACCGATATTCCAAGAGATCAACTTCAGATCTGTACCCATTTAAAATAGAAAACGTTGGCAACATTAGGAGCATAGAAGGAGCCCATACCCCACAGTGTCCCGTCCAGAAGCCAGAGGGAGAGGCATTCCACATGATGTAGCCGTCCGGGTATTCTGAGGGGAAGAAAACATAGTGACCTCTGTCAATCCCTCCGTGACCAATTTGAGTGGGATCGTTTTTGACGCATTGCTGCGACTTTGTGGATCTTTTTAAACGCATGACTTTCACGTATGTTTGTAAGTAGGATTCTTTTATTTCCTTTTTAAATAAATTTATCCAACGAGAATGCACGAGGCTGGTGCGCCTTTCTTTTTTCTTCTTGTCGAAGAAAACATAGTCCAGCAAGAAAAACAGTGTAAGAAATCTGGGTAAACTTGGTAATCGATTAAAGTTATGTGTAACTCCCTACTGCCTGACATAACCCCAACTGTCATCAAATCAGTTTCAATCCCAAAACTTGATAGTAGAAAACACCTACTTGAGGCTCAGAGTTCCAGGGGTATTCCCAGCTCGTGTGCAACCTGTAACGGTAGACGAGATTGGGGGGACATGTGTCCTATCACGGTAAAAGGGACTGTGCAGCAATTCCTCCAGGTAGATGGAGAGCACCAGGTATTTTACTGTTTAGGAAACAAACTGTGGGGATTAAGTGTGAATCTTGTGTCAATGTACCTTTGAGATGGCTCCAGTGTTTACAGGAAGTTTGGTTGGATAGAGCAAACTAGGATGTGGCAAATCCGTGCATCAGATAACTTTGTGGGGAGAGACCTTCAATGCAAGGTGATCAGCCAGTCGTCAGCATCCGCTGGGTTGTCAAAGAACTGTATTGCTTCATCGTGCTGAACCCACAAGCGGCTAGGGTAGAGCATGCTGTATTTTATGTTCTTATCTCGGAGCCATCTACAAACATTATTGAAGGTTTTTCTCTTTCGTTGCAAGTCAGCTGAAAAGTCAGGGAAGAGAATTATGGAGGTGTTGCTATATTTAAGTGTGGGATGTTTGTGGGCTTCAGAGAGAATCCTGTCCCTGTCCCGGTCGTTAAGGAAGTGGACCAGAAAAGGCCTGGGAAGGTTCCCTGGGATGGCACGACCGTGGGTACCCGATGGGCCCTTTTAACCACGTAGGTGGGAGGGACATCCGTAAGGCCCAGGAGATATTTAAAGAACTCCACCGCAAATTCAGCCGGATGATCCCCTTCCTTCTTCTCAGGCAGCCCCAGGACTCTGATATTGTTGCGCCTGAGGCATTTTTCAGCATCGTCTGACTTTGCAACAAGGGACTGTACTGTGCGCTGCAATTCGGCAATGAAGGTGGTATGGGTGGCTGTAAGATCTTCGGTGGCTGATATTCTGGACTCAGATTCGGCCATTGCCCCCCTTATTTTTTCGAGGTCATTCCGTTATAAGATTACACTCCTCTAGTGGGGCTGACTTTGCCGCCACCGGGACCTCCCCAGGACCCATCTTCAAATCTGCCAACAAGTCCTGAAGTCGTCCGACCAGTGTGGGATCTGACCGAGGGGAAGGGGGCGGTGGTATTCGGGGCGGTGAGTTAACCTTTTTTTTTTTATAAATTATTTTTATTAGATTTTCATACAGTACAGCACAGTACAACATTTAAACACATACCCGAGTAGGCAACATACCTTCCCGACAGCGGCCATGCAAGGCCCATTCTACCAGAACTAACATAGCTCATCTAAAACTATAAACCCCCTTCCCCCCTCCCCCCCCCCCATCCCGACCAAGGCCACAATTATAGATATCACATGAGACATTCTTGCATTGATCATAACATCACAGTTCGTCCTCCTACAATACTACCCACTATCCTCCAAAAGAGCCTACATTTTTCCGGAAAACCATGGAGAACACATGTCAACTATACAGTAGTAAAATTATAATCATGTTACCTCTGCCCAACCATCAATACCTATTGATCAGATCAGCCTACTGTTGCAGAAGAGTCCAGCCATGCCTGCCAAACCTTTTTAAATTTTTTCCCACATCCTCTTGCCCTGTACGTAGCCTTATACATATGTATAACCGAGTTGACCAATCCCTTCCAGAATGAGAGTGTGGGGGCACTAGCGTTCTTCCACTTTAATAAAATAGCCTTTCTGCCATAAAACATCCCAATATTTAGCAATGTGCAGTGTGCCAATGATGGAACCACCCCCTCCACCAATCCTATGAGGCAAACTCTAGGCGTCAGAGGGACCGGAGCCCCAAGCACCTCTGACATGCACCCCACAACCCCAGACCAGAAGGTCTGAACTTGTGGGCACGTCCAGAAGACATGTTCCGAATCTGCCGGGGAGTATGTGCACCTCCAGCATTGACCACTGGAGGAAGGATATATACGAGAAAGCCTAGCAGGAGTGAAATAGATGCGGTGCAGAAATTTGAACTGTATTAGACGGTCTCTAGCGGAAACCAAATGCTTAAATGGGTGATCCCACATATCCTCCCAATCCTCCCCCTGTATATCCGGAATTTCTTTTTCCCACCTCTCTCTACACCTAGTTACCCCCAACGGTATTTTTTTAAATAAGGATTTGTAAACAGTGGACAGGGGTTTGGCTAGGTCCTCGTCTTTCAAAAGGGTCTCCAGTGCCAATGGAAGGGACTCAACTCTTTGGCCACTGAACTGCTCCTGAAAAGCGTGGCGCAGCTGCAGATAGCGAAAGAAGAAAGTATTCGGCAGGTCATGCCTTGCTTTTAATTGATCAAAAGAAATAAGCTCACCTTCCCTAGTAATATCCTCTAACACCTTAATCCCCCCACAGGCCCATATCATTGGATCCGGGAGTGAGCAAAAATCGGACAGGTTTGGATTAAACCACAGCGGGGCCGAAGGCGAGACTCCCAGATATGATGGTGACATCAGTGCAGTGGTGACCTCCCAGGCTCTAATGGTGGCCTTCATAGAAACAGTTAAGGGGAGACTGGATTTGGGACCCCTGTATAGGGCCAATCGCAGGCTCTCATACGACCCCAAATGTGCCGCTTCCAGGACCGTGGCCGAATCGCCGTCATCAGCCAGCACCTGGCAAACACCATCTGGCCAGCCAGATAATACTTTTGCCAGTCCGGAAGTGCCAACCCCCCCTGCCCCAAGGGCTCCTGCAGGACCGAAATACTAACACGAGAGGACTGTGGAGACTAGAGAAAAGCCCCCACTATACCATTCAATGTTTTAAAGAAATCTTTGGGGATCCACACTGGAGAGTGACGCAAGAAGTATAGGAGTACTGGCAAGAATTTCATTTTGATTAGACATATTCTCCCCAATAAGGAGAGAGGCAGTTTTCGCCAGACCTGAGTTTTTTGTTTGAGGCCAGACACCAGTGGGAGAAGGTTCAGAGCCATGTAATCCCCAATATTAGCAGTTATTCTGACACCTAGGTAGTAATAGAGGAGACCCACTGCAACGGCAACTCGTTATCTCTAAGTGTCTGTGCCTCAGGACCCAGCGGCAAAATGGATGACTTGCCCCAGTTCACCCGCAAACCCGAAAAGGAGGCAAATAAATCTAATATCCGTAGGACAGCCCTGAGAGAGGGCCCCGGGTCCCTAAGGAACAGGAGCAAGTCATCAGCATATAGCGCTACACATTCTTTAATTGAGCCAACCCGAATTCCCCCCACCTCACTGGAGCGCCTAAGTGCTCCAGCAATTGGCTCCATCATTAATGCAAAAAGAAAGGGGGAGAGTGGACACCCCTGTCTAGTACCCCTACCTAATGGAAAATACTCAGAGATTGTTGCACCGAGCCGGATCGCTGTCCGAGGATCAGTATATAATAGAGTGATCCACCGACGGAAACCGGGTCCAAAGCCCATTCCCTCCAACACCTTGTGCATGTAACACCAGTCAACCGAGTCAAAGGCTTTCTCTATATCTATCGAGACAATTACCTTGGCCAGGGAGTCAGCAGTACTCAGCTGAAGATGCGTAAATAACCTCCTCAAGTTAGTGTCTGTCGACATGCCAGGTATGAAGCCCGTCTGGTCAATGTCCACCAGGGTCGAAATTACCCTGGCCAACCGTGACGCCAGCACTTTAGCAAGGATCTTCAGATCTATATTTAGCAACGCAATAGGGCTATATGATGAGCACTCTAGTGGGTCCTTCCCTGGCTCCAGGAGGAGCACCATGTAGGCCTCCATCATTGACGCCGGCAAGGCCCCCCGTTCCCAGCAGTGATGAAAGAGCACATTCAGTCTAGTGGCCAAGCGGGACCTAAACGCTCTGTAGAAATCCGCCGGGAATCCATCTGGCCCCGGCGCCTTCTGTGGAGGGAAAGCGAGCATAGCTGCTTCAATTTCCAAAACAGAAATAGGTTCGTCTAACATTATAGCATCAGTATCCGATAATCTCGGCATGGAGAGGCTCAGCAACAACTCATCCAGCTCCGAGGGATCGTAAGAAGGGATAGGCAAGTACAGGGACGAGTAAAATTGTACAAATTCCCCTAGAATGTCCATGGGATCTGTAATCAAGGTCCTCCCTTTATTCCGTATCACAGGTATACTAACTGGCGTATTTTGGTCAGCGGCAAGGTTAGCTAACAACTTGCCATTTTTGTCCCCCTCAGCGAACACCGTTTCTGCCCTCTGACGCACCTCCGTGTGCGCCAGATTCGTAAAGTGCAATGCTTCCAGTAAGGATACATAATTGGCCTCTGAGGGAGAGTCTGCATTTGCTTTAGCACTCTTTCGCTCATGAGCCATGAGAAGCTCACTCTCCTGGTTATGATCCTTCCTGACTGACTTTATGGCGGAAATACACTCCCCTCTTGCCACTGCTTTGAAAGCATCCCATACCAAAGAAGGATCAGCCGAACCCTTGTTTGTCTCCCAGTAGGCGTCTATGGATTGTTGAACATGAGCCAGCACTTGATCCTCCAACAACCAACCTGGTGATAAGCTCCACCCCCCCTTTGTCTCCCCATAGAGAAGGCCATAGTGATCATAAGTGGGTTATGATCCGAAGCTCCCCCAGGTAAGTAGTTCACCTCAGATACATACTGCAGGATGGAAGCATTGCTAAACGCCAAATCAATCCTAGCGGAGGATTTGTGAGTGGAAGACAGATGAGAGTAGGATACCGCATCCGGGTGCTTCCACCTCCACAGTTCAGTCAGACCCGCCATAGACATCCAGGAGCAGAGTTCCGCCGAGGCCGGTCTCCCAGCATTGGAGGAGTCCAGCACCGGGTCCAAGATGGCATTATAATCCCCCATGAGAAGCATCGGAAGATGGAGATACGGGGCCAATGTTACCAACAAATCACATAGTAGATTAACCTTGAAAGGAGGGGGCAAATATACATTCACCAGCAGGATTTTATGAAAGAATACGTCTAAGAGGACTGCCACATATCGACCTCCCGGGTCAGTAAACACTTGATGTATTGTGCATGGAATTGCCTTGCTGATTAATATGGAAACCCCTCTAGAGTAAGTGGAATAGGTAGCGTGAACCGCCCTTTGGATCCAGGGCTTGCGTAACGACAATATTTTACTGCCCTCCAAGTGAGTCTCCTGGAGGAGGACGATATGTGGTTTGACCCGTTTGAGGTATTGGAAAATTGCAGCCCTCTTGAATTTATTATTTAGACCCCTGACATTCCAGGAAAGTATTTTAAGTTTACTATCCATTATAGAAATCAAATAAAAATGATAACCACATGAACACAGTTAGTGGAGGGAAGACAATTGAGATTATCACATAGGAGGACAGACACATTTCAGCCGGCAGTTGTGCAAATCCAGGAGAAGCTCCATGGCCTTGGTCAGAAAAACAAAAAAATACCCCTGCTGTCATACCACAAACTACTAATCTACCAAAAAAATAAAAAATCAACATAAAATCCAAAACCCGAACAAAAACAAAAATCGTCCGGTATGCAGCTTTATTCCCGAAACAAACAAACCTGTAGGAGTTCAACCTGAAGCGTTGACAGTTCGGCATTTGAAGACGGAAAAATAAAAAAACAAAAAGTCTGTGTCAGTCGCGCCAGACTCCATCGGCTGTCCATGATAGAAAAGTAGCAGCTGACTGTGCACAGAGAATCCCTTGTGGGTTCAACCTGGACTGTGAGATTTTAACATTGTGTAGTAGTTACCACAAAAGTACAATGCAGCCACCACATTTGTGCAACACCGAATAAAAGTACTCACAAAGGGATAGTGAGATGGTGGGACCACAATAAAGCAGATCCAAGGGCTCCGGATTACAGTCACAATAATGGGGTCCCTGGGAAGAAAAACAGCAAAAGGGCAAAAGAAAACAGCAAGCCCCCCGATTCTGATCCGGGGTATATAGCAATGTGTGGTGCCTCAAAAAGAAAGGGGGAAATAGAATAAGTCTACAGGAGTAAACAGGCAGTCCCCTTGCTGAAATAACAGACCAAAAAAATAAAAATAGAAAAATTATAACAATAACATGGTGGACAAGCAAACCTCGTACGGCATCACAGATTCTGATCCAACCAGTCGCAGGCATCTTGTGGGGTTTCAAAAAACTTTACTGAGCCCTTGTGTTGCACCCGGAGACGGCTGGGGTACAGCATACTGTATTTCAGATCTTTCTCCCTGAGCCTTCTTTTTACATCCGTAAAGGAGCGGCGCCTCCTCTGAGTCTCCGCCGAGAAATCCGGGAAAAGCATGATGCGTGCGTTGTCAAATTTCAGCTCTTCATGTTTCCTTGCCTCCGCCAGTAACATGTCACGGTCCCTGTAATTTAGGAAGCGGACCAGAAAAGGACGAGGTGGGGCACCCGACTGCTGTGCACCAGTGGGGACCCTGTGTGCTCTTTCAGCAACATAAGTGGGGGGGAGATACCCTAAGGCCAGCAGGGATTTGAAGAACTGCTCAGCAAAAGTAGTAGTGGCGACCCCCTCAGCCCCTTCAGGTATCCCCACAACTCTTATGTTGTTTCTTCTCTGGCGGTCCTCGGCGTCATCTGCTCTGTGCTGCAAGAACCGGACCATATCTTTCAGCTCCCCGAGTTGAAAACCCTGAGTATGGGAAGCGTCCTCTTCTCCAGAGATGCGATCCTCCGCGGTAGATAACCTGCCTCTGATCTTGTCCAGATCATGCCGGATAAGGTTGCACTCCGAGGCCAGACAATCAATACGTGTCATAAGCTCCGTTTTGGACGCCGCAATAGCTTCCAGTATCGGACCCGTTATGGCTGCCGTGTCCATCTCTATTTCTTGCGGCAAGAGAGAGGGGGCCTCCTGGACCTGCGACGCCATACTCACTGGCTGCGTCATCCCGGAGGTCTGAGGTTTGGCGCGCTGAATCGAGGAAACAGGAACCAAGATGGCGTGAGCGCAACTGCCTCTGTTCCAATGGTGGCTGATTAAGTCGCTTCTGCTGCTTCTTTGAGGCCGAGGATGGCATCGTTAGGTGCCGCGGCAATTCCCCTTTCACCAGATCAGTCTTACAACGAGTGCAGGGTATTTAGTCAGCTGCAATCAGGATATAGAGCCGGATGAAAGCCGGAGCTCCGGGTAGACACAGCCTGCCGCAATCACATTCGGTCACGCCCTTGCGGTGAGTTAACCTTAGCGGCTTTGGAATTATTTTTTCCCCTTTTTTTTTGGAGGAGGACATCTGATAAGTCTCCAGAGAGTACCCCTACAGAGGGTAGTCTTCCGGGCCCAGGTCAGGGGGCTGCTAGGGGTAATCTAAGTCAGCAGCAGGTATTGAGCCCCGGGAGGTCACAGTCCGGATAGGCGGGCAGTATTCTCCAGCAGCCCTCCACCTTTCAACAAACACACAGGTAGTGGCAGTCCAGTGAGGATGGCAGGCTGGGAGTACCAGGCAGGGAGGCCCAG
Organism: Rana muscosa; assembly: GCA_029206835.1. NCBI lineage: Eukaryota > Metazoa > Chordata > Amphibia > Anura > Ranidae > Rana > Rana muscosa. Next base: position 409,025,307 of record CM055117.1, read on the forward strand.
AGCATTAGGATAGAGGCAGAAGGATGGTAAAGATGCTAGGCCCCACCGCAACCAGCCCACACAAGCAGTCTCCGTTGGGCAGCTCACCAGATCACAGCTGGGAGGTGGACTGATGGTGAGGCAGGTAAAAGCAGCAATGTCCGCACTCCCGAGCCCAGGCCAGGCCAGCCAAGGCGCACCTCCACGGGGCAGCGGCCTAGGAAACAGCGGTGATCGGCAGGCTTCGTTAGGCCATGCGTCGAGCAGCTTCAGTGGCCTGGGAGGCCACTGGACCATGCCAGGCAGGTGGAAGGGCAGGCAGGATGACGAGGGGGAGTCCCTTACCTTGCAGCCAGGCCCGGATCGTCTCACTCCAGCAGGGTACAGGCCGGGAAGATGGCGGCGCCCGAGGGTGTGCGGGATCGATGGCGCCCTAGATGTTTACGGGTGGAACCTCCACACAATATTTTACCAGCAGTCTTTCCTTTGGAACATCTTGTTGCTTTCATTTTATTAATTACACTAGTAATTTTGTGCGCATCTTGACACACAGAGTCTGACAAGTCAAGGCAAATACTGTATATGGAATTGCGTTTGTTTTGACACTATAATACTATCTTAATGAATCTTTCAGTTTAGAGATGCTCTGGATCTTTGACAAGGAAAGAGGACATACAGTATCTGCCTTGAGAGTCGAAGGGCACTGGATAAAAGATCAACACCCCAGTGGTAAGGACAATGATGTGGTAGAGTGTCAGCTTGTTTCTTAAACCAAGTGCATAGAAAAATAAATACATGAGCTCTATCACTGTCAGCTATAGGTATGTACATACAAAGTCATGTGATTACTCCAAAAGAAAAGCAAAATGTTTGGTTGTGCGAATTTAAAATGGATTAAAATACAAGCCTATTAAAGGGGCTGGGCAGACCAATTAAGGAGCAGCATTCCAGAGATTGATCCACGATCAATTCAAGGACATGACCAGCTTGGGTGACTGTAGGAAGCTAAGAGTGCAACACCAGTATGATATTAAGTCTGAAGAATGAATTATAGAATGAGAAAATACAATTTATATTTCCTAGTGTTCATATTAGGCAGGCACAGTCTCCAGGCATTGGTTAGATACTATTTTGGAAAACAAACGCAATAGGTTAAAAGAAGCACTATCTTTTAGGTGCCTGCAATTGATTAGAACAAAGAAATGCTACAGATGAAGCCCAACTTGTTGTTTAAAGCATAATTACCAGAACGAGGAGTTATAAAAGAAAGTACATCATATGCCAGATGGTATGAAACACAAAGATGAGAGTTATTTTTTATTTCTTTTTTTGTTAATGAAACATTGTAAAACCATGTGATAAAGGGGGTCCCTGGTGATTATGAAGCATGGAATGATTTTACAGCGGTTAGATAATAATGTATACTCTGCAGTAACAGGGGATCCAATATTAGGTTCAAACAAAATATTTAATCTCTTGTACACTGTTGGATTAGCTGCCATTCGATATCAAATGTGTCGTACACTAAAGTAGCCCATTTATTTGAATGGACTGCCAATGCTCGACCATAGAAAAAGAAGGCATTTTGCAAAATGTTTTTTTTTTTTTTTTAACACAAATGCATTCTTCCTGTGTTGCCATCATGATTTATCATCTTTGGTACAACAAACACAGACATATTTCAGCGACAGAAGTAACATTTTGATGAAGGTTAAACATTTTAATGATTATTTGATGTTTATTCAGTAACATGGAATTTTTCGAGCTTTTACGCATCGATTTATCAAAAGTCTAGTATCAGAGTTCATCATCTATGATTAAAAGATGTGATTTATCCTCAATTTTTTAAAGTACTTTGCATTTTATATATGAGAACAACCACTTTTATCTAAACCACACTACAACTAAGTAACCTTTCTGTGAATCTATGCCACATGTGCAAAAAGTGTAATGGTAAACAATTCCTATAAATTATATATAGTGCAAATGTGGAAATAAAGTGCTGTTTAACTTCAAAAATAGTGATGTTGTGACTTCAAAAGCAGTGAAATCTTCAGTGACTGGAATCTTCAGTGTTATTACACCCGTAGGTGTACTACCTCCTTACCTTACTAAGTAAGGTAATCAGCGTGTCAGAATGTAAGGGCTGGATGATCGCTCTAGGAGAGGGGTCCTATCCATATTCCTTTCCAGGGATTCCGGTGTCTCAAAAGCCTGATATCTGTATCCTCTAATATCCCATCACCTGGGGTTAGGACAGTCAGCGCAAATCCAACTCAGGTAAATGGACCGGGTGGTGTGGGAAGAAATTAGGAAGGAAGGGACCTCTAAGTGTAATATGTTCATGCTTGTTTATTGTATACACATTAATAACAAAGGGGTACTCACATTAGTAGGTAAAAAAACATGCACATAATAAAAACGAGCATCGAGTTTGCGGCCTGACGTCACTTCTGGGTTCTGTCTATCCAACGCGTGTCCCCACGAATCACGTGACTCCATCAGGGATCTACGTAATAAAAACGAGCATCAAGCTCGCAGCCTGACTTCACTTCCAGGTTCCGTCTATCCAACGCGTGTCGTCGCGAGTCACGTGACTTCATCAGGCATCTACATAATAAAAAACGAGCATCAAGATCGTGGCCTGATGTCACTTACAGGTTCCGTCTATCCAACGCGTGTAGTCGCGAGTCACGTGACTTCACCAGGGATCTACATAATAAAAACGAGCATCGAGCTTGCGGCCTGACGTCACTTCTGGGTTCCGTCTATCCAACGCAAGTCATCACGAGTCACGTGACTTCATCAGGGATCTACATAATAAAAACGAGCATCGAGCTTGCGGCCTGACGTTACTACCGGGTTCCGTCTATTCAACGCGTGTCGTCACGAATCACGTGACTTTGAAGTCACGTGACTCGTGATGACACGCGTTGGATAGACGGAACCCGGAAGTGACGTCAGGCCGCGAGCTCAATGCTCGTTTTTATTATGTGCATGTTTTTTACCTACTACAGTGAGTACCCCTTTGTTATTAATGTGTATACAATAAACAAGTGTTAACATACTACACTTGGAGGTCCCTTCCTTCCTAATTTCTTCCCACACCACCCGGTCCATTTACCTGAGTTGGATTCACGTGACTGCCCTAACCCCAGGAGATGGGATATTAGAGGATACAGATATCAGGCTTTTGGGACACCGGAATCCCTGGAAATAAATACGGATAGGACCCCTCTCCTAGAGCGATCATCCAGCCCTTACATTCTGACACGCTGATTACCTTACTTAGTAAGGTAAGAAGGTAGTACACCTACGGGTGTAATTAACACTGAAGATTGCAGTCACTGAAGTCCCTGAAGATTTCACTGCATTTGAAGTCACAACATTACTATTTTTGATGTTAGATAGCACCTTTTTTTCCACATTTGCACTATATGTCATTTATAGGAATGGTTTACCATTACACTATTTGCACCTGTTGCACTTTTCACTTTTTGGACTTTTATCAATCAATTTAATTTACCTTATTTATTTTATCCTCACTGATTGTGTATTGCTCCATTCTCTGCAAGTTTGCACTTTATTTCATTTATGGACTTTTGCGATTTTGCAATGTATTTTTGTTCATGGACATTTATGATTTTATTAGTTCAGTATATTTATATCTGATTTTATCAGTATAATTTTTCCATACTTTACCTTGAGGAGCGCATCACCAAACATAGATTTTTTATACTATATATTTTGGGTAGTGTTTGACCCTTACGGTGACTGCAGTACCTCCACCAGGGCCATTTGATCTCATAATAGCGTGGGAACACACACTTGTACAAAGGGGAAAGACTGTTATAACAAAATGTCTAGCAGCTGCTCCAGCAGTGAAGGAGTTACAGTTAACAAAAAGAGCAGAAGCACAGCCAAAAATCTTAGTGACACTGCAGCAAAGTGTGATTAATTACATCCAGAGAAGCAGCACTGTCACTTATGTTGTCCAGACAACCAAAGAGTATTCCTTACAAAAGTTAAATTTCAGCTGGAAACATTGGGGAGATGCATACTTAAAATCATCAGTTCTGCTTCATTGATCATCATAGCTCCCTTAGCATCCCATGGTCTAGAGGATTCATAAAAGGCCACCCTTTACAGCTGCCTCCTCCTCTCCTCGAAAAATTGATTTCTCAATGGGCACATCTGCTCCACAGCACTTGTCTCTGGGCCAGCATTTCCATAGCAAGTGTCTTGCTGACCTTTGGCACTGGAAGGGACACAGGACCCAGCAGGAGATTCAGTAATGATTAGCACTGCTCACAGGCATATAGAGGATGCAGAACCATGGGAGCTAGATGTAAACAAAGGATTTCAATTGTCATGCTGCATATTGGTTTATTCTTGTAACAGCATATGCACTCCTACATGTGAATTTAACGTGCCTGTGAGCAGATCAAATAGGAAAAATGTAATGCATCTGTAAAGGGGGACCTTTAGCTTTTTAATGGCTAAGCAAATAGAGTCATCTCACCTGTTAAAAAAGGTTGTTCTACATATTTAAAAATTTAATTCAGCTTACTGAAAGCTCAGACCTGCATTCTGTAGAATTTCTCTTTTAAGCAAACAGTATACTGCCTAAAACCAATTAATCGAACAGTTACCGGTATATTAAATGGTTACACATTTGTTACATAACTCTTTTGTCAATGAATACATTTAAAGTCCTGTTCACACTCTACTCCCCACTGTTCTACTTTATACAAATAACAATGCTATCATCAACAATGAGAAAACGTGGAATTACAGTTAATACCAGGAAAAATCAAAATTAAACAGGCTTAACAAAAGTGGAAAGCTTTATTTTTAAATGGAAGGAAATTAATTGAAAAAGATTAGTCTTGTGAATGAGAAATTAGGCACATAGTATGACATTAGGGCAAAAAATGACTGTATAAAGAAATCACTCTTCTTTAGTCACATAGCATAGTTTTAGTGTTAGCACTAAAAATATTTTGTTTAGAAATAAATAAATGTATATTTTCAACCTAGCTTCTTTGATTTTTTGAAGTATTTTAGTTAAAGTGATACTAACGTTTCAGTTTTTTTTCTTTAACCACTTGACGTCCGCGCTATAGCCGAATGACGGCCACAGCGCGGACCTGAATTTCCGGGAGGCCGTCAATAGACGTCCTCCCCTTTACACGCGCCTCCTGCAGGGCGCGCGCTGTGATCACAGAGTCACTGAGACTCGGGTGATAACAGATCCGAGTAAGGGGCCAGTCCCGGCCCTTTATCACATGATCAGTTGTCAGCCAATGACAGCTGATCACGTGATGTAAACAAAGCTCGGTAACCGTTTTTTTTGACAGCGTGAGGAGAAAAAAAAGCCGATCGCCGGCTTAGGTGCAAGGGACATCGGTCCGGAAGAGACAGGAGGCAAAATCTGCCTCATCTGTGCCCACAATTACCACCTATCAGTGCCCACAATTACCACCTGCCAGTGCCCACCAGTGCCACCTATCAATGCCCATGAGTGCCACCTATCAATGCCCACCAGTGGTGCCAATCAGTGCCTCATCAGTGCCACCTAGCAGTGCTGCCTATCAGTGTAACCTACCAGTGCTGATCAGTGCCCATCATTGCCACCCATCGGTGCCCATCACTGCCACCCATCAGTGCCCATCACTGCCACCTATCAGTGCCACCTATCAGTGCCCACCTATCAATGCCCTTCAGTGTCACCTCTCAGTGCCCACCAGTGCCGCCTATCAGTGCCCACCCTTGCCGCCCTATCGGTGCCCACCCTTGCCACCTTATCAGTGCCCATCAGTGCAGTCCCTCAGTGCCCATCAGTGCAGCCCGTCGGTGCCCATCCGTGCAGCCTCATCAGCGTACATCAATGAAGGAGAAAAATGACCTGTTTGCAACATTTTATAACAAAATATATATATATTTTTTTAATTCAGTCATTTTTAATTTTTTCAACAAAAAATAAAAACCGCAGAGGTGATCAAATACCACCAAAAGAAAGCTCTATTTGTGGAAAAAAAATTATAAAAATTTCATTTGGGTACAGTGTTGTATGACCGCGCAATTTTCATTCAAAGTGCATCAGTGCTGAAAGCTGAAAATTGGTCTGGACAGGAGGGGGGCTTAAGTGCCCAGTAAGCAAGTGGTTACATTTAACAAACATGTTATACTTACCGGGTCTGTGTAGTGGTTTTGCACAGAGCAGCCCAGATCTTCCTCTTCTGGGGTCCCTCACAGGTGCTTCTGGCCCCTCCCTCCTGTTGAGTGCCCCCAAAGCAAACAGCTTTCTATGGGGGCACCCGAGCCAAGCTTCTGCTCAATGTGTCCATTTAGACGCATAGCTGCAGTTTGGCCCCGCCCCCTCTCTCTCCTCATTGGCGCACTGACTTTGACAGCAGCGGGAGCCAATGGCGCTGCACTGCCGTCTCAGCCAATGAGGAGGGAGAGTCCCGGGCAGCAGAGACACTCCTGCAACATCGCTGGATTGAGATGGGCTTAGGTAAGTATTAGGGGGGCTGCTGCACACAGAGGGTGTTATATCCTAATGCATAGAATGCATCAAGATAAAAAACCCTCTGACTTTAAAACCACTTTAAACACTAATTACATTTCTGATGGTTCATTATGAACCAGACTAAATTCATTAATTGTATGGCCATAGTTAGGCTTGTGATTAGTATGATAATAGTAACATTATGACATGGGGATTTTTCTATGCAGCAAGCCCTAAGAAGGCTTGTAAGGGTAGAGGGTAGAATCCTGAAGGAAACCCCGATGCAGTCTGCAAGAAACCTGACCCCAAGGAGAAGATTTGTCTTCCAGCAAGACAATAAACCCAAGCTTAAAGCCAAAACTACACAAACTTCCTAAAAACATCAATGTTAATTTCTTGAAATAAACAAAACAGATTCCAGACTTCATTTCAATAACAGATTTGTGGCTGGATTTGAAAAACAGAATTCACTTTTAACCCCCTTGCACCCCAAAAGAGCTGGAGCAGTTTTACAGACAGGGATACGGAAAAATTGCAATTTCTAGGTATGCAAAGCTGATGGAGACCTACCGGTATCTAGCAAATTAATATGTACTGTCCTATAGGGATTTTCTCATAAGATTATTGTCTGATAAGACCTATAGGGTTGATACAATTCATGGGGAGATCACTGTACAGAAATCTACCACACCTAGCATTCCATGTACACCTGTGCACTCAATACTTCCCTCATTTAAAGTAAATTTGAATGTTTACCCTGTAAAACAATCCATTACATTTAGAGCCGGTTCACACAGGGGCAACACGACTTCCAGTGCGACTTTGGGAGGCAACTTGGACACGACTTGAGCATGAATCACAGCGCGACTCCAGGAAACTTACAAGGCAACTTCAAGTTGCCTCCAGGACAGGCGACTTTCCAGTGGCCAATCAAACAATAATCAGCTCTGTGGGAGGGAGGGGGGAGGGAGGGGTTTGCCTGGAAAACTATTTTTACTTCCTGGAAAGTTGCTTCAGTTAAGACAGGGGATCCGACTTGGAGGCAGCTTCCATTGAAATCAATGGGTACAAGTCGCCTAGAAGTCGGAATGAAGTCGTACAGGAACCTTTTCTGAAGACGGAGCGACTGCAGTAGTGTACATTAAGATGGCTCTCATTCACTTCCATTACTTTTCTAAACCGCGCGACGGGGCGACTTGAAGTCGGATCCCAGGACGCCCCTGTGTGAACCAGCTCTTAATATAGCAATACAAAGCAAAACATTTGTGTATATACTGTATTTAAAAAATATATATTTATCAGTGTATAACACGCACCTTAATTTTATGAGGGAAGTTTCAGGAAAAAACGTACATTTTAAATAAAGAACTTTGAAGCAAACTAAGAGTCAGTGCCCATCAATGCAGCCTTATCAGTGCCCATCTGCAGCCTCGCCAGTGCCCATCAATGCAACCTCACCATTGTCCATCATTGCAGCCTGATCTGTGCCCATATGCACCCTCTCCATTGCCCATCATTGCAGCCTGATCTGTGCCAGATTACACAGAGTGATTTCCTGTTTACTTGGCGCTCGCAGTCACATACAGTCCTGCCTTCTTGGCAGGCTCTTATGATAGACAGAACACTGGTCCTAAGCCAGGACATGTGATGTTTATCCTAAGAGCCGGTCCAGGAGGAACTGCGATCGTCCAGTACACAGGAGATCCGGGCACACACGATTTGCCTTCCATTTTCAGGGGGGAAAAGTGCGTATTATAAGCCGATAAATATGGCAACTATTTTTTTATTTTTTTAATCAGTGATCACATTACCTCTGTTTTCAGGTGCATAAGGGGCTGTGAGAGGTGGGGTTGGAGATTGCAAGGGGGCATGTCAGCAGGAGGCAGATACAGAGCAGAGCAGCACACTGATCTTCCTGGTGAAGAGCTGTGCAAGTAGGCATGTCAGCATACATCTTGGTCATTGGGGACAGGGAGGCTGTGATCCTAGCACAGCCGGAAAACTAACCACACTGGGATAGATGTGCTCTTGTGCCTAGTGTGGTCAGTTTGAAACAGTAAAGCAGGGGAACTGGCAGGATCACCAGGTATTTCATAGAAAGAAAGAAATACACAGAGAACAAAATACTTTTTTTACACAAGTTCTGTACATGGTACAACAGACCCCCCTCCCCCCTGCAGGTGCCTCTGTGGGAGCTCCCGCACCCAGAAGCGAGCCTGGAATGAAAGCCGGCGACTCCGCTTAAAACAGACATCATGGGGGGCTGGAAGGTCCCTGATAATCTCTGTGGTACAGGCAACAGGAAGTCTGGTTTCCTGGATATAAACAGCACCACTTTTAAATGGGCAAAGCATTTGATCTTGGTGTGATCAGATGCTTTTAGGGCAGAGGAGAGGTCTGGGGTCTTCTCTCCATAAAGAGTACCTGTCACTGGCTATTGCTGTTATAAGGGATGTTTACATTCCTTGTAACAGCAATAAAAGTAATAAAAAAATGTAAAGAAACAGTGTAAAAAATAGATCCCACATGCATACCTAAACAGTGATCGCACCACACATGAGGCATTGCCGTGAACATCAGAGCGAGAGCAAAAATTTTAGCACCAGACCTCCTCTGTAACTCTAAACTGGTAACCTGTATAAGCTTTTAAACGTCGCCTATGTTTGTCACCATTCCATGAGTGTGCCCAATTTTAAAGCGTGTAACGTTGGGTATCTATTTACTCAACGCAAATCCATCTTTTTTATTTTACCAAAAATTGGTTATGTAATGAACATAGCATGACAACCTCCATTTTGAGTTCAGGACGCCATGTCATGGGTTAAAGAAAAGGTTTTAAAGAAGTCACACATAGGTTTAAAATTTACTTTTCTCTATGGAAAGTTTTTCATGGTTATGCATGTATATTTAACTAATCTATAGACTTTGCCCTAGCTTATGTTTGTTTTAGGATAAGCTAAACACTTTTTCCAAACAGCTGTTTCTACACAGCAAGAATACATATACACTGTATATGTCCTTATGGTAAAATTCACATAATACAAGTTTTTTTTGTCTTGTCTCACCAGCTAAATATTAACTGAACTTATAACACGTACTAGCTAATAGGAAATTATTAACTTGAACTTATTTCTTTACTTTGTAACACGTATATGCTTAGTAAACTCCTCCCATCCCCACCTTTGTCCCCTAGACCTGCATAAATATCCATGTCTGAAATTGATTAAACAGATACCATTTTGAGCACACCGCAAAACTTGTCACCTGTGTCATTAAAGTGCTATCTCCGGGCCTGGGGGTCACGGAAGTCTTTTTCTTGCATTACCTGAACCTGCCTGGGTGGTCGAATAACCTGAAATCCCCAACAATTGGAGGCTCGTCCGGAAAGAAGCAATCACCTGTAGTAAGTACAATCTTTTTGTCTCTGTTGACGAAATATTTTCTTGCCTCAGCTCTGATTAAAGCTTCTAGTCCCATAAATTAGTAGGGGATAAGAACCACGCCAGGAGGTTAATATTGGGTTTTTGGGAAACCCAGAGGTTAATATGAAGGGTTTTTGGTAAACCCAGAGAAGGGTTTTTGGCAAACCCACAAGAGGGTTTTTGGTAAACCCACAAAGATAAGCAGTACTGCATATAGATACATTCCTTTTGGCAAGGAATATGATATAGATACATTACTTTTGGGAAGGAATATTAAGTGGTTAATGAGGAAATAGACTCCGGTGACCCCCAAAACCTTTGCTTTTTCTTTCTTTAGCATATAAGTATTAAGATAATTTGTTGTGTGGATCAGAAGACTGAGTGGTAAGGCAGTCATCTTCCACTGTCAATATGGGTCAGAAACAAGGTAAAGAAGATCCTCCTCCCAACCCAGGAGAAACGTGTAAGGATTTTGTAGCCAGAATTTGTGGTACTGGGTTTCAAATTTAGCGGGATGGACCGCTGCCATACATAGTGTAGACCCCTTTTCCCGGGATGGTAGTAATGATGAATTTCACATGCATATGGTAAAAGGATTGTGTTTAGCAGATAAGAGATCTTTCCCTTGGTACCCCGGGGACCCTCAATGGGATATGGATTATATGGAAAAGGGAGGAGAGAATTGGTTAAAATACGCCCCATATTGATTTCAGAGGGAAAATAATTAACAGAAAAAGCCCACCAAATGTTTAAGTAAGGAAGATTATGACCAGAAACAGAGACGAAGCCGATAAAATGAGAGTTGTCCCTGACCCAAAAGCCCCACCCCTGCCAATAGTCAGTCATCCTCCACCCTCATATGTACATGTCTATCCGAGTTTAACAAAGGAAGATATTGATCTTCTGGCTGGACATTATGCAACCAGACAACGGCAGGTCCCCCCCGCTCCACAACCAGACAACGGTAGATCCCTCCCGCTCCACAACAAGATAGACAGCGCCTACAGAGGCAAGGACAGGAAGCCCGAGTCGAGGTAGCTGAATCAGAAGAAGATCAGGGAGCTACAGGAGGGGTAGTTTCACCACCTGCCCAAGAGCAGGAGGAAGAACAGGAAGACGCTGAAAGGGGTAAAACACTCAGTCCCCCTAAAACAAAGAGTGGAACTGTATATAGTAACACTAACCTGGAAGCGCCTTTCATGACCATTGGAAATGAAATATTGAAAAAGGAAACAGACATTGAGGATATTGACAGGATAGTAAAACATTGCCCCAAACCCACCGCCTCCACAGGAGGTACTTTAACTTACTTAAAAAAGGCCTGTAAGGGTAGAAATTACACACAGGAAGACATGCTCTTATCATTGATGGCATCATAGGACACACCAGTTCCAGGACCTGGGCAAAGGTTCCAAGTATAAACACTATTGACACTGGAAACGCGGGAACATATGGGTTAAACACAGTACTAGGTAGGAACACCATGTGGACGGAATTAGAGGCTGAAATGATGAAAGTATTTAAAAATAAAAGTTCCCTCCCTACTGCCATAGCATGCAAACAAAAGTCAGGAGAGACTGTAGTTGAGTTCTGGAAAAGTTTTCATGAAAATTGGACAACAGAAGCTGGATTAGCTACAACTACTGATGTGGGAGCTTTGTTTATTCAAACTTACCGTATATACTCGAGTATAAGCCAACCCGAGTATAAGCCTAGGTACCTACTTTTACCACAAAAAACTGGGAAAACGTATTGACTCGAGTATTATGCTGCGTACACACGATCATTATTCACGGCGGTTAAAAAACCGCCGTGAATAATGACAGGAAAAACGAGGGAACCGCTTGGTTCCCTACACACGGTCGTTTTTCCCGTCATTTTTTCTCTTGACGAGAAAAACGACCGTCTGTGGGCTCCGCGGCAGTGTTTCCCTATGGGAAAACTGCCGTGGAAAAAAATGCTGGAAAAAACGATGAGAAAATTTAGAACATGTTCTAAATTTTCTCGTCGTTTTTTATGCCGTTTTTCTAGACGAGAAAAAACGACATAAAGCCCACAGACGATCGTTTTTCTCGGCGAAAAAAAAAATGCAGTTTTTCTCGTCGAGAAAAGCGGTCGTGTGTACGCGGCATAAGCCTAGGGGGGGGGGGGGAATGTGCCCATTGCCACCTCACTGTGCCAATTGCCCAACCTTACTGTGCCAATTGCCCAACCTTACTGTGCCCATTGCCACCTCACTGTGTACATTGCCACCTCACTGTGCCCATTGCCACCTTACTGTGTCCATTGAAGCCTCCCTGTGCCCGAGTCAGTCAGTGTACCTGAAAATATTCTTATTCCGCGGCCGGCGTCTATTGTTTAAATCTCGCGGCTTTCTTCTGGTCCCTTCCATGATAGGCGTTTCCAGCAAAAACTGTGTTGAGTGTTGCACCTATCATGGAGATCCTCTCATTCTCGGACTCCGTTTCCAAGCAGGCACTGTGTTCAGTGTTCCGCCAATCACGGACGTCGGACAAAAGAACGTCCATGATAGGCGCAACACTCAACACAGTGTTTGCTGGAAACGCCTATCGCGGAAGGGACCAGAAGAAAGCCGCGTGATTTAAACAATGGACGCTAGCCGCGGAATAAGAAGATTTTCAGGTACTGACTCGAGTATAAGCCGAGGGGTATACTTTCAGCCCTAAAAAAAGGGCTGAAAAACTCAGCTTATACTCGAGTATATACGGTATATGAATAATCTAAAGTCCCAGTTCGCCTTGATGGTCAAACAAATGATATCTGAATGGACCACACAGACGATTGACCAATTTCAAGAAACTTTAATACAGAAAGAAGCAGCAGGGTGTTTCGATGTAATAGAGAAAGCAGTGAGTACCCATTATCAGGCAGGATGGCAGTTATAGATTTGTTCAAAACCTTCAAGCTTGTAAGAGAAGTCCAGGTAACAAAGGCACGCATGCGCGGGTATACTTTTGTATCCACAAGGAATAACTTGCAATGGCGCATGTGCGCACACACATGGGCGCGCGCACGTGCACATACTGGCGCCAGTTAGTGCCTATTTAAACAGAACACTGACATCTGCCTGTTGCCGAGTGGTCTTTCAGCTAGTGCCTGTTTATCTAACCTGTTCCAGTTTCTGTGTCCTGACCCGGCTTCACCTGAACCTTCTCCTTGATCTCTGCCTGCCTACCTGATCCCGGCTTGTGTTTGACTCTGCTTCTGCCTGATGTTCCTGTACCTTGCTGCCCGACTGTGTACCGAACCTGGCCTGTGTCCCGTCTCTGCCTCTGCCTATCGTCTCGGTACCTGTTCCGTCCGGCTGTCGATGACCTCCTGGCTTACGTCCCGGCTACGCCTCCATCTGCTGATCCAGCGATACAGAGCTCCAGTTTCCAGAGTCAGCTCAGCGCTCTTCAGCCACCTGGTTCCTGCCAAGGCTCAGCCAGTGCCATCTGCTACATCGGCCCTCGTGCCACTCTGTGTCCTTCACTCCCTGTCATCACTACCAGGGGTGTCGGACAGGAGTTGCAAGAGAAGCCCCCTCTCCAGCTCGATCTCCACCAGGTACGTGACAGTACCACTCAGCCAGATGTCGGAGATCGAGAGAGGGGCTTCATCTCTGGAATCGCTGTGCCTGCAACTTGCATCTCTCACCCAGTGTCATGGAGATCCTGCCAGAAACAGGCACCCCGGACTTCCTGGTCTCCGTTCACGCATGCGTCCAGCGGGTGGCGCCAGAGAGACTATTTAAACCTGCCATTTACAGACAGTCCCTGCTGTCTGCTCTACAGCGTAGTACCTGTGTAACCCGATCTGAGAAACCCATCTGCATCTGACCCGGCTTTCCTGTGACCTTCCTGTTATCCGCCTGCACATGATCTCTGGCTTGTTTCTGACCACTGCTCTGCTTTGTCCTATTGTACCTCGCTGTCTGCCAGTGTATCCGACCCGGCTTGTCCGACTACCCTGCCTGACCCAGGCTCCGGTCCGGTCCGTTCAGCTGTTCCAGAACCTGCTGTGCTTCCTGGCTTCCTGGTTCCAGAACCCGCTGTGCTTCCTGGCTTCCTGGTTCCTGTTAACCTGCTGTGCTTCCTGGCTTCCTGGTTCCAGAACCTGCTGTGCTTCCTGGCTTCCTGGTTCCTGTCAATTTGCTGTGCTTCCTGGCTTCCTGGTTCCTGTCAACCTGCTGTGCTTCCTGGCTTCCTGGTTCCAGAACCTGCTGTGCTTCCTGGCTTCCTGGTTCCTGTCAACCTGCTGTGCTTCCTGGCTTCCTGGTTCCTGTCAACCTGCTGTGCTGCCTGGCTTCCTGGTTCCTGTCAACTCGCCTCATCTCGGTGTACCCGGATCCAGCCCGGACCACCCAGCCACTTGCTCTGTGTTGATCCTGCCAGGCACTCGTACCCCTTCTACCTCCGTGCCTCCTGTTTCACTACCAGGGGCCGCTGGTGGGAGCCGTAAGGGAGGCCTCCCTCTGCTAAACCGGGCTCGTCACCGTCAGGTACGTGACACCCAGGCAGTCTGCACCTTGCAGAGAATCTACCAGCAGCTGGAGGATCGCATTAAACCCATGGATCCTACTTTGGCAACTCCCGCACCTGCTACCGCACCTGGCTGCTCCTCCTCTGAACAGACTTTTTCCACATCCTTAGAGACTATGCCGCCACCTGAACCCCGAGTTCCTGCACCAGAGCGATTCGCTGGCGACCGGCACAAATTTCATGCATTTAAGAACTCTTGTGAGCTTTACTTTGCCCTTCAACCGAGAACTTTCTCATTAGAACCCACCAAAGTGGGGTTTGTCATATCCCTACTTCTCAGAGACTCACAGTCTTGGGCTCATCAGTTCCGGGAACAGAACAGTGCAACTTTGGACTCCCTCTCTTCATTTTTTGAAGCAATGGCTCAGCTCTATGATGACCCCCAGCGCACAACCATGGCTGAGTCAACCCTTCATGCCCTACGCCAGGCTCATCGACCTGCTGAGGACTATGTGGTAGAATTCCGCCTGTGGGCCTCTGATACAGGCTGGAATGATGCAGCCCTTCGGCATCAGTTCCGCCTAGGCCTATCGGAAGGGCTCAAGGATGAGCTTGCTCGTGTGGGGACCCCCAATTCCCTTGAAAGAGAGATTCAGAGAGAGGAGAGCAGAGAAGGCTGGCAGCTCCATTCTCCCAATGAATCGGCAGGCACGTCCCCTGCAACTTGGACTTTTGCGTTCCCCTCTCTCCAGTGAGAAAAAGTTGCGATGACGTCGGGAGGATTTGTGTCTATATTGTGGGGTAGCGGGACACTATCTTCAGAACTGCCCTTTAAGGCCTACCAGAACCAAGATCATACCCTTCAACTATCTTGCCAACTGTTCCCTAGGGAGTAGAGCTGCACACATCACTCTGTCTCTGTCACTACAGATTCCTGGGAAAGACATTAAAGTATCGGCCATTATTGATTCCGGAGCCTGCAGCTGTTTGATGGACAAAGACTTTGCCCTACATCATCAGATCCCTTTACAAACAAAGACACGTCTGTTGTCCATCCATCTGGCGGATGGATCCCGTCTCAGGTCTGGGCCTATAACACATGAGACTTACCCACTACTGGCTGTATCAGATACCGGTCATCGGGAGTACCTGCACTTGGATATTATTCCATCCCCTCTGTTTCCCGTTATCCTGGGTATCCCCTGGTTGCAGACCCACAACCCGCAGATAAACTGGGATTCAGGAGAACTGACCTTTTTATCTTCCTACTGCCAGCAGTCCTGCCTTCACCCTATTCCCATGAAACCTGCACCCCTTCTTGGGGTACATACTGACTCTCCCGTGTCACAACTCATACCAGCCGCTTATCATGACTACCTGGAGGTCTTTGATAAACAGAAGGCAGACATCCTTCCACCTCACCGCCCGTATGACTGCCCAATTTAACTGTTGCCAGGTGCAGAAATCCCTTTCGGAGCATTTTTACCCTCTCTGAACTGGAACTCAAGGTATTACGTCAATATATTGATGAAAACTTGGAGAAGGGGTTTATCCGGCCTTCCACGTCCCCCGCGGTTCCTGGAATCTTTTTTGTAGAAAAAAGGGACCATACCCTGCGCCCCTGCATTGACTACCGGGAACTAAACAAGATCACCATCAAGAACAGATATCCTTTGCCCCTGGTTCCGGAACTATTTCAGCGCTTCAAGACGTCCACGGTATTCACAAAACTGGACTTACGGGGCGCATATAACTTAGTTCGGATTCGCGAAGGGGACGAATGGAAGACAGCTTTCCACACTAGATTTGAACACTACGAGTATCTTGTCATGCCCTTCGGGTTGTGCAACGCCCCAGCAACATATCAGCATTTTGTCAATGACATTTTTAGAGATTTCCTTGATCTGTTCCCGATTGTCTACTTAGACGACATCTTGATTTTCTCCAATTCCCTCTCTGCACACTGTGAACATGTGAAGAAGGTCCTCAGCAGGCTAAAAGATCATGGACTATTTGCAAAAGCTGAAAAATGCGAATTTGAAAAAGAAACAATTCAGTTCCCAGGACTTATTATTTCCACCACTGACATCTCCATGGATCCCCAAAAGGTTAAATCCATCCTTGAATGGCCTACTCCTACAGACAGGAAGAGCACACAGAGATTCATAGGATTTGCCAATTTCTATCGCAAATTTATTAAAAATTTCTCTGCCATCATCTCTCCGATTACCCAGCTCACAGGACAGAACACCCGTTTTTCATGGACACCTGCAGCACAAGCAGCTTTTGACCAGCTAAAGACACTGTTCACCTCAGCACCCATTCTGCAGCACCCAGACTCCGCATCACCCTAAGTCCTTGAGGTGAACGCCTCAGAAAATGCTGTGGGAGCCATCCTGTCTCAGCATCGAGGTACGAAGTCCCTGTTGCATCCCATCGCCTTCTTTTCAAGGAAACTCAGTTCCGCGGAGAAGAACTACGATGTGGGTGACCGAGAATTACTAGCCATAAAAGTAGCCCTGGAAGAATGGCGTTACCTACTGGAAGGCGCGGCACACCCCATTTTGATCTTTACCGATCATAAGAACCTTAAGTATCTTAGAACTGCCAGACGATTGAGGCCACGCCAAGCCAGGTGGGCACTGTTCTTTAGCCGTTTCTATTTCCACATTACCTTCAGACCGGGCTCCAAGAATGTCAAACCCGATGCGTTGTCTCGCATGTACCCAGAAGAAGGAGGACACCCCCAACCAAACACAATCCTGCCGGCCCAGAGTTTCCTGTTGTTAAACGCAGACCTAATCTCCCAACTTAAGCAGGTAACCACAAGTGATGTTCTACCATCAGGTGTCTGTTGTCAGGAACAAGAGGGGCTATTCTTACACAACCAAAAGGTTATCATACCCCCAAGCTTGTGCTCCAGGATCCTCAGCCTGTGCCATGACCACCCCTTGGCGGGACATTTTGGGGTAACCAAGAGAGCGGACCTTTTGGTGGCCAAATTTGAGGTCCGATTGTAAGGATTATGTTGGTACCTGTGGGGTCTGCAACAGAAGTAAGAATGATAAAACCAAAGCCTGGGGCCTGTTAAGGCCATTGCCCATTCCCAAGAGACCCTGGGAAATGATCAGTATAGACTTTATCGTTGAGCTTCCACCTTCCGAAAAATTCACCACAATCTTTGTGATCGTGGACAGATTGACCAAGATGGCCCACTTTATCCCCATGTTAGGAACCCCATCTGCAACTGTGACCGCCTGTGCCTTCGTCAAGGAAGTGGTGAGACTCCATGGAGTACCCAGCAGCATCACCTCTGACCGAGGGGTACAATTTACCTCCAAATTCTGGAGAGATCTGTGCAAGATGTTAAAGATCGAGACTTGTTTCTTATCAGCCTATCACCCCCAGACGAATGGCCAGACCGAACGCACAAACCAGATGCTGGAACAATATCTACGGTGTTTCTCATCCTTTGCCCAGGATGACTGGGCATCTCTTTTACCCCTGGCGGAATTCGCCTACAATGATGCTGTTCACTCAGCCACAGGACAAGCCCCGTTTTTTGCAAATTACGGGTTTTTCCCAGTCTTCCTACCTAACATCGTGCCTGACTCCTCGGTACCTGCAGTCCAGGATAGGATAAATACACTTCAGTCAAACAGCAAAATATTACAAGAGGCCATTTCCAAAGCACAACAAAAAGTTTTTTGACAGGAAAAGAAGAGGAGACCTAAGACTTCAAGTAGGAGACAAGGTCTGGTTATCCACAACCAATTTAAAACTGTCATGTCCTTCCAAGAAACCCGGACCTAGATACATCGGCCCTTTTCCTGTCAAAAGGCAGATTAACCCTGCTGCCTATGAACACTCACTCCCAGAGACTTACAGGATCCATCCAGTTTTTCACATTTCCCTACTAAAACCTGCAAGGGTAAACTCTTTTCCTGGCCGTGAGTCAGGTACACCCGCACCTACTATTATCGATGGTAACGAGGAATACGAGGTCGAGACAATTGTGGACTGTAGGAAAAGAAAGAATGTGATTTTGTTTTTAATCAAGTGGAAAGGCTACGGGCTTGAAGACAATTCTTGGGAGCCAGAAACCAATCTTCATGCCAAAAGACTGATACAGGCGTTTTTCAAAGCTCACCACGAGAAGAGGTTACAGATGGGCATCCAGAGGTTGCCCATTGGGGGGAAGCAATGTAAGAGAAGTTATCCACAAGGAATAACTTGCAATGGCGCATGTTGCTGAGTAATCTTTCAGCTAGTGCCTGTTTATCTAACTTGTTCCAGTTTCTGTGTCCTGACCCGGCTTCACCTGAACCTTCTCCTTGATCTCTGCCTGCCTACCTGATTCCGGCTTGTGTTTGACTCCGCTTCTGCCTGATGTTCCTGTACCTTGCTGCCCGACTGTGTACCGAACCTGGCCTCTGTCCCGTCTCTGCATCTGCCTATCGTCTCGGTACATGTTCCGTCCGGCTGTCGATGACCTCCTGGCTTACGTCCCGGCTACGCCTCCATCTGCTGATCCAGCAATACAGAGCTCCAGTTTCCAGAGTCAGCTCAGCGCTCTTCAGCCACCTGGTTCCTGCCAAGGCTCAGCCAGTGCCATCTGCTAAATCGGCCCTCATGCCACTCTGTGTCCTTCACTCCCTGTCATCACTACCAGGGGTGTCGGACAGGAGTTGCAAGAGAAGCCCCCTCTCCAGCCCAACTCCACCAGGTACGTGACAGAGCTGTAAATAACCTGGTGGTGCCCATTGCGCCTATAGTGCCTGATGTGCCATCACTCCTTACCTCCATACCACCCAATGCAGAGTATTTTTCTGTGATTGATTTAACAAATGCATTTTTTAGCATCCTTGTGGATGAGGAGACACAGCCAATCCTTGCTTTCTGTTTTTAAAACAATCGCCAGATGACATGGTGTATAATGCCCCAGGGATATGTGGACTCCACTGTAGTCTACTCGGTTGTGCTCCGGGCCACATTGCGGTCCTGGACTCCCTGCCATCGTTCTGTCCTACTCCAATATGTTGATTGATATGTAGCCCAAGCCAGGTAGCCTGCAAAGAGGATGGTTCAGATCTGCTACATTGGTTGGCAGATAATGGTCATAAAGTTTCCAAAAAAAAAAAACTTCAATGGTGTCAGGAAACTGTTGAATACCTTGGTTTTGCACTCACAAAAGGTGAAAGGAAGGTCAGTCACGGGAGAGCTGCGGCTCTCATGGGTCTAGCCCGCCCACAGACCAAGAAGGATATGCTGTCCTTCCTTGGCATGATTGGTTACTGGCGCAAATGGATACCGGATTGTTCCTACTATGATAACATTTTGAGACAAACCACAGGTACTGACATTCCAGATTGTATGAAAAATGTATAATGCTTTTGTATACATCAAAACAACTATGATAACAGCTCCTGGTCTTGGCCTCTCTGAGTATAGCAAAGGGTTTCACCTATTTGCTAGGGACAACTGTAAAACCATGATGGGAGTCCTAGCGCAAAACCATGGGGGGCAAACTGCGCCCTATCGTTTTTTTTCCCAAGGGTTGTGCCTATGCCAGTGCAGGGCATGCCAGCGTGTCTCAGAACTCTGGCATCCTGTGTGATGGTGGTGGAAATGGCTACATCATTCACTCTAGGACATGCCATCATACTACACTGTAGGGCACATACAGGGCAACAAGATGACATAGCCAAAGGCAATGCCTCAGCTGACAAAGCAGCAAGGGAAGCAGCATCCACACAGTCTGAAAACATACAAATGCCATTGCTCTCACCAGAGATTCCTCTTTTAGATCAAACATTGCATGATCTCCAAACATATGCTACAGACAAAGACATCCAACAATGGAATGAAGTAGGTGTGCAGAAAAGCCCAGAAACTGGCCTTGTCTTGCAAAAGAGGAGACCATGTATCCTTGTAGCCAGCGCACCCATTTTTATTTCACAATACCATGGGATAGGTCACAGAGGGTGGAAAGTCACATGTGAACTTTTGGATAAGGATTTTTACATTCAAGGTCTTCCCTCTCTCTTTAAGGCATACGTTTCCAGATGCATCACATGCATTCGGAATAATCCCAGGAAGACTCACAAGGCAAAACATGAACATCTGATATATCCATCTACACCATTCACTCATCTGCAAATTGATTTCACACGCATGCCCAAACTAGGTAAAAGACAGGAATATTTGCTAGTAATAGTGGAAATGTTCTCAAGATGGATAGAAGTGTTTGTAACAACAAAGGAAGATGCACAAACAGTAGTGAGAATTCTCACACAGGAAATCAGTCCAAGATGGAGTTGTCCACTTCAGATCAACTCAGACAGAAAAATGGTCCTGCATTTGTGGCCAAAGTTTGTCAAGACCTGGTAAAAACCACTGAAAATAGAATGGAAGTTTCATATTCCTTGCCACCCTCAGAGTTCAGGTATAGTGGAAAGGATGAACAGAACCATTAAAGATAAGATCAGGAAGGCCACTGGAGGTACGGATGCAAATTGGAAGAAGGTCCTACCAGCTGTACTAGCCGAGGTAAGAATGACACCCTCTAAAAAGACAGGATACTCTTCTTTTAAAGTCTTAATGGGTAGGCCATTCCCCACCCCATGGGCCAGACAGCCACTTATGTTAGAAAGAGGGGACCTAGACCTTATTCAGGAAGAATATGTAAAAAAACGTATTGAAACTTTAGATCAAGTTAAAAGGAATGTTGCTCGCACCTTTCCTTTTTTTTCATAGGAACCTAACACCCTTTCCAGGTGGGTGACACCGTGGTGGTCCGGCAATTGAACCGCACCAAGAAGGAGTATCTTTTGGACCACCAACCACAGTGATCGCAGTGACTCGCATAGCCATTCTGGTGGAAACACAACAGGCCTGGATCCATGCCAGTCGTGTACAGAAAATGGACCAGACTCCTAAGAAGCAAGCCAAGGAAAATTGAGTGAAGCAGTTGGTCAAGGCTCAGAACAAGATGACGTAGCTTATTTTACCACAGACTTCTGGAAGGCCTTGTGCCTCTTATGCTGGGCTGCCCTGATCGTGTTCCTGCCAACTTGGCTGATAACTAACTGTATTTATCATCCTGAAGATTTGGGACACAAAGAGTATTTGTGGAGCCTCTAACACTCCACAACAGAATAATATGAATAATACACATGATAGACACAAGAGAAATTAAAACTCAGAAAGTTTTCCAGATAAAATGTTATTATTGAAGTTTAAATATGCCTATGCACAGAAATCAGGATATGAAAAATGGTGGATATGTAGTAAATTACACCCCTCCACCGTTAGTATTCCAATCATGGCTGTACCTTTAAATATCCACCCCTTTTTTTTAACCAAACTCCTCCCATTGCAGGTGTGCTAAATGTGAAATACAATGATAGTTATAACTGAGGAAGATGACCCCAGGGAAGAGATAGAGTGTTATCAGATTGTCAGATTAGCAGATTCGTATGATGCCAAGATGGGTGATATGAATGAGTAAAGATATGTATCCACATACACCCTAACCCTAAGAAGAACTTTGCTCCACATAGATGTGAAGTAGTACTGTGGACCCTTTGGTGTCATACTAAGTAGAGAAGATATGGTAGTGACCCCGCCATAGGGGTCTGATAATGTTTATATATATATATATATATATATATATATATATATATATATATATATATAAAATCTAAATAGACTTAATGAAAAGGTTGAATAATTACACTGGCATCATTGATGGAATAATGGAAAAAAATTCGGATATTACTAAATTAAATATAGAAACTAGAACAATTAGAACTACACAAGTTAGCCATAGAAAGCATGAGTGCTGCCATAACTATTATTATGATAGAAGAAAGATTATATAACTGTGAAAGGTAGTGAGCCATATAAATGTCTCAAAGAGAGGATTGTAATGAAAATAACATGACAACCTCCATTTTGAGTTCAGGACGCCATGTCATTGGTTAAAGAAAAGGTTTTAAAGAAGTCACACATAGGTTTAAAATGTACTTTTCTCTATGGAAAGTTTTTTATGGTTATGCATGTATGTTTAACTAATCTATAGACTTTTCCCTAGCTTATGTTTGTTTTAAGATAAGCTAAATACCTTTTCCAAACAGCTGTTTCTACACAGCAAGAATAAATATAGACTGTATATGTCCTTATGGTAAAATTCAGATAATACAAGGTTTTTTGTCTTGTGTCACCAGCTAAATATTAACTGAACTTATAACACGTACTAGCTAATAGGAAATTATTAACTTGAACTAATTTCTTTACTTTGTAACACGCATACGCTTAGTAAACTCCTCCCATCCCCACCTTTGTCCCCTAGACCTGCATAAATATCCATGTCTGAAATTGATTAAAAAGATACCATTTTGAGCACACCACAAAACTTGTCTCCTGTGTCATTAAAGTGGTATTTCCGGGCCTGGGGGTCACGGAAGTCTTTTTCTTGCGTTACCGGAACCTGCCTGGGTGGTCGAATATCCCAACAGGTTATCTCAGTCCTCAAGGTCTAGATAGGCTGAAACATGTTAGTGTTGGCTCTGTTTGGTACATGTGTACTCCTTGGATGAAATAGAGACATTTTAGTCATCCTCACCTGGTTGCCGACTTTAACTACAGTACATGGAAGGTCATTAAATTTACATTTTATGAGAACACCAGCCACATCATGCTGCCCTAAGTGTGCCAAGATCTCTGTGGAAATTAAAGTACATTTTGTTTCTTGAGACTATTGTTTCTTTGCATGTACATCAGTTTTATTTAATTATTAGTTATTAGCTTGTAGATATTGTGTGTATAGCTGGTCAAATATTATACAATTTCCTTCCTGCCTGATTGGATACAAATTAAAAGTGTTGTTAAGGTTTGATCTTATATTTTTTTCATTAAATGTAAAAGGAAAATTGTACAATAAGGTTTTATAATGCATGGCCAGCTTTAGAGACTGAAGTTAAACAGTTAATACAGGAGCAATGAGAACACAGAATATGTGGACATGCTTTTAAGGTGATAATCATGAAAAAAGACATCTGTGAAAAGATTACAGAAATCAAAAGGCTTATATGGTCAGACAGGCTAACCCATGAGCAGATACAAAGCAAATTTTATCCATTACATATTCATAAAAAAAAATTGCTTATTACAAACCTCAGTAATGCGTGGGTTGGTGCACTTTACATTCCTACTGGACCAGTCCAGCCAGCGGTTTTGGTTAGATATACAATGATGTTGCAGGGTACACCGTCCTTCCCCACTGCACCATCCACACTCATATTTATGATCAGCTTTCAGGCAGAGACCACAGCTTTCTCTTTGAGCTGAACATTTGTACAGATGAACTATAAGGAGAACAAAAATGTAAAAAATAAAAATAATTAAATTTTAGCAATTTAAATGCTGTAATATGTCATAAGCAAGTGAATTTATGTGATGTGCATTTGAATACATCATTCCCTAAGCTAGCTGCCATAACCCTAACAACTTTTTTTTCGTTAGGCAGCCGGCTTTCCAATAAAAGGGATTTCCCAGTGGCGGATTTGGCACGAGATCACATACATAGCTTCTGGGTTGTTTCCGAGCTTACCGGAGCCGTCGGTAAGCCCCGAACCGAGCTGGTGCGGCTGATGGCTAGGCAGGAAGTCGAGTGAGGGCAAGATAGCCCACATTTGGCTCTTTGCCCTTGAAGGACCGGAATGATCTCCAATGTCACTTCTGGTTCTCGGGCTTAAAGTGGAAGTAAACCCTCCTATTGTTTTCAGCCAAAGAAGCTGCCATTTTGGCCTCTGTTTAACCACTTCCTTACCGGGCCATAGTAATATGACGCCGGCAGGAACCCTCCCTCCGGGTGGACCTCATATGACGTCCCTGCTTCCCGGCCGTCTAGGGGGCGCGCGCCCGCCGCATCGCTCGTGGCCCCCGGTGCACGTGCCCGGCGGCCGTGATGTCCGCCGGGCACCCGCGATCACGGCAGGAGTGTGGATCTGTGTGTGTAAACACACAGATCCACCTCCTGTCAGAGGTGAGGAGACCGATGTGTGTTCCCAGTACCTCGGTCTCCTCCCCTTGTGAGTCCCTTCCCCCTAGAGTTAGAATCACTCAATATGGAACATATTAACCCCTTGATTGCCCCCTAGTGTTAACCCCTGCCCTGCCAGTCACATTTATACAGCAAGCAGTGCAGTTTTATAGCACTAATCGCTGTATAAATGTGAATGGTCCCAAAAATGTGTCAAAAGTGTCCGATATGTCTGCCGCAATGTCACGGTCACAATAAAAATTGCAGATCGCCGCCATTACTAGTAAAAAAAATAAAAATGTCATAAATCTATCCCCTATTTTGTAGATGCTGTAACTTTTGTGCAAACCAATCAATATATGCTTATTGCGATTTTTTTTTAACAAAAAATATGTAGAAGAATACATATCGGTCTAAAATGAGGAAAACATTTTTTTTTTTTTTTAAATGTGATATTTATTAAATAAAAAAGTAAAAAATATTTTTTTTCAAAATTGTCGCTCTTCTTTTGTTTATAGCGCAAAAAATAAAAACCGCAGAGATTATCAAATACCACCAAAAGAAAGCTCTATTTGTGGGAAAAAAACAAAGATTTAATTTGGGTACAGTGTTGCATGACCGCGCAAATGTCATTCAAAGTGCAACAGCGCTGAAAACTAAAAATTGGTCTGGGCTGGATGGGGGTGAAAATGCCCTGTATTGAAGTGGTTAATCAACTGCCATGATGTTGCACATGTGATCAGTTATGACACCAGCCATTGGATGGTTTGACAGATAGGTTGAGAGCACAACCAATGTGACAGTCACATTTCCGCCACATTCCGGCAATGTACCAGTTTTTTTAAATCGTTTTTTTCAAATCGATGGGTTTACTTCTGCTTTAAAGGCATGATTTTTTTGTTTTGTTTTTTAAACTCAAAGTGTCCAAAAAAAAAATATTTAGCTTTTAAGGGTAAATGAGAGATCTGGGTCTTTTTGACACCAGATCTCTCAATAAAGAGGGCCTGTCATGCTTCTTTCTATTACAAGCGATGTTTACATATTATAGGAATAAAAGTGATCAAAAGAAAAAAAAAAAGGGTACAGTGTAAAACTAAAAAATCAAAGTAAAATAAATAATTAAAAAAAAAGCGCCCATCCGTCCGTGCTCGAGCGCAGAAGCAATCGCATATGTAAGTCGCGCCAGCATATGTAAACGGTGTTCAATCCACACGTGAGGTATCGCCACAATCGCTAGAGTGAGAGCAATAAGTCCAGCACAGGACCTCCTCTGAAAAAGCTAACTTGTAAAAAAATTGTTGCCTATGGAGATTTACTGTAATGTAGTTTGTCACCATTCCACGAGTGTGCACAATTTTAAAGCATGACACGTTAGGTATCTATTTACTCGACATAATATCATATTTAACATTATACAAACAAATAGGCCTAACTTTACTGTTTTAAAAAAAATTGTATTCCTTAAAGTGTATTTTTTTTTAAACTGCGTTTGAAAGATCACTGCGCAAATACAGTGTGAATAAAATAAATATTGCAACGACCGCCATTTGATTCTCTAGGGTCTATGCTAAAAAACATATATAATGTTTGGGGTTCTAAGTAATTTGCTAGCAAAAAATACAGATTTTTACTTGTAAACAACAAATGTCAGAAAAACGCCTGGTCTTTAAAGAGGCTGTGAACCCCAAAAAATATAAACAATACGTAAATAAAATGAACCATTGCATACTAGCTCATTATGAAATACTTACCTTAGAACGAACCTGTTGCAGCGGTCCCTGCACACCGCTGAGACGGCTAACATTTTACCCGGGGTTTCTTCCGGGTTCGCGGGCTCCGGCAGTGTGATTGGCCAGAGCCGCGATGACGTCACTCTCGTGCATGTGCACGGTAGCCACCATTCACGGCACAGGCTCAGAAGGAACGGCACCCATGTTCAGAGCGCATGCACCAGTGATGACACTGGCTGCATGCAATGTAAATATCTCCTAAACTGTACAGGTTTAGGAGATATTTTCACTACCTATAGGTAAGCCTTATTATAGGCTTACCTATAGGTAAATGTAAGCAGAGGGAGTTTACTTCCTCTTTAAGTGGTTAAAATCAACATGGTTTAAGGCGTCGAATCATTGCATTTTCTTCATAAAAGACAATGATTATCTATAGAGAGTGCTTAATCTGTGTTTTAATGTAGGTTCAGCACTTGAATGGTTAATAGTTTATTACTTTTTTTTTTAATATGAAAAAAATAAAATAAAAAATTAATGCTTATTCTGGCCATTGACTCAGAATGCATTGTACTAATTAATAAGGGGTATCTAGGCAATTAGCAATTTTAGAAGAAGGTAAGCAATATAAGCCCTTTTTTTTCTCAGAACTTTTTTTACTTGAAAACTAGTATTATCCATAGGGTTAACAGCATAATGTATCTATGGGTAACATGTTTACCTGGTTTATTTAGGCAGTACATTTGATTTTCTAAGTTTGCTATTTAAAATCAGTGTGACATGAGAATATTTGCTTTTATTTTTATTTCTTACCTTTGATATCATGTGGATTGTCAATGATGAAATTTCCATTCCAGACGACCGAGAAAACCACAGGCAGGTCACTTATATCCATTCCCTCATAAAAATACTGAAAACAAAGGGAAAATTAAGTTAGAACTGCTGTAAGGGAAATATATGTGCAGAATTAAAAGCTAACTGATACTACGGTGAACTGAAATTTCAGCCTGACTACCTAGAGATAGAAGCAACATTTATAAGAAAATATATACAGCTTGCCCAGATCCAGTTATGCAAAGTTTGGATCTATGCCAAATGTTGGGTCTACACTACACGGGTTCGCTATATACGAGTACCTCTCAACAATGTTACAGGAACAAATGTCTGCAAACTTAAAGTGGAACTTCACCCAAAAGGGGAAGTTCTGCTTGTCTGCCTCTCCCCCTTTAGGTGTTGGCACTTTATTTTTTTTTGGGGGGGGGGCGGGTACCTGGTTTTGACAGGTACAGCTCCCACTTTTGGTCAGATCGCCACGCCAATCAGAGTGGAAGGTTGTCCCCCGCAATTCGGGGAATGTGTCCCACTTCACCCTTCTGGGACATGTCACAGGTCCCAGAAGGCTGCGGGACCATAAAGCATCGCTCGCACATGCGCAGTGGGAAGCTGACTGTGAGGCCGCACACATTTACATTCTGTGACACATATTTGCTACACCCTGTTACAAATTTCACAGAGCCTGCCTTTTGAGCTTATATTGGATTGTCAAAAAATACTATCATCTGTACTGCTATTACAATGCTGATGTAATAAAATAAAAGTATAGGCTATGACTCATTTAAAGTAATAACCAAAACACTTCTCTAAGTTTTCTCACAGAAAATGTAATTGCAGAGAGGGGTAAAGGGTGTATCTGACCAAGCCTGTGTAAATTACAAAGACTACTGGGGTCTTTTCTGGTGCCTATTAGACTGTGCAATCATATTTAGACACCCTGGCAGGAACAGTAGAGGTAAAACCATAAAAATGAAGGTTACAATATCTATCTGGCTGCATATCTATGTCTGTGACTTCCATTGAGCATCAAATGGCAGCAAATAAAAAAATTAAATTAAAAAAGACCTTCCTCATAAAATCATACAACACTGCTTAATGGTTTTTCATAGTGAGGTATTGGCATCTCCTAAAAGTAAGGGATGATGTATTCTGGAGGATATGTCTGACAGACTTAAAACCTGTTCAATCTTGCTCGCTCACTAAGCCCACACTAACTTTAGTTTGCGGGCAGAAGTCGTTTTGGGTTTTGGGCTGCAGTTAAAGTGTCATTAAACCCAGACTAAAATTTTCATTATATGCTATTAACAGAGTGTTCATACTCTTAAAAGCCCCAAAAGCATTTGTTTTGTGTAGAGTGAAATATACCTGGTTGATCCTGCCTGCCCACTCCAGGTTGAGATTATGTAGACCAACTGGTGTCCTCTACAGAGCATGCTCAATTTCAGTTCCCTTCTAAGCCCTTCATTTCCTTATATTTCTTATCTATGCAGCCCTCATGACTATAGATTTACACATGGGGGCATATACACAGTGGTATATAACACTCCCCACCCTCCCTCCTCCTCCATGTCCTCCTATTTCTAAACATGTGGGCAGGATACAGTATGATGATTACATTCACTAAGAAACTCACAAATCCTGATTTTAATATAAATCAGTATTAAATATATTGAGTGTAATTGCTAATACCTGTAAAGCCAAAAAAGGAGCCTTGGATGCAGATGCTGTCTGCACAAAGTGAAAGCTAGTGTCAATCATCTCTGACTCCGCCTACACCATATTAATGCACACAAAATACACATTTGATGTTCAATGAAAATGTAATAGGAGCTGTAAAACCGTTTTTTGATACTTATAATCTAATTTGAATTGCTCTTCTGGAACAGTTTTTTTTTCTATTCATGAAAACTGGCACAACACCAATCAGGGCTGTGCAGACACAGACTCATACTGTAGAGAGCATACATCAGCAGTGTAATAGACCCCCCAAAGATCTTTCCCTGCAAATGCCAAAGAACAGGTGATGGTCATGTGACCACACAACAGCGCTGCAGGAAAGAAGTACTTAGAGGATTAAAAAATAAACAGTGCCATGATATACAGTGGGTACGGAAAGTATTCAGACCCCCTTACATTTTTCACTCTTTGGTATATTGCAGCTATTTGCTCAAATCATTTAAGTTCATTTTTTTCCTCATTAACCACTTCCCGCCCAGTCAATAGCAAATTGACGTCCGGGAAGTGGTTGCAATATCGATACTGGACGTCATATGACGTCCTGCAGGATATTGCCTTGCGCGCGCCCGCGGGGGCGCGCAGCGCGGTGATCGGGGACGGCATGTGTCCCTCGGACACAGCGCTTCCCTGATCACGGTAAACAGCCAATTTCATTGGCTGTTTACCATGTGATCGGCTGTGTCAAAGTCACAGCCGATCACCTGTCAAAACAAACTCGGCGGCGCGCTCCGTGCGCGCCGCCACAGGCTTGCAGAGTGGGGATCGGGGAAGGCGAGTGTCCCTTGGACACAGCGCGTCCCCGATCAGAGTAAACAGCCAATGAATTGGCAGTTTACCACGTGACCGGCTGTGTCCAATCACAGCCGGTCACAAATGTAAACAAACTCCACAGGAGTTACTACCTGATCCCTGCTCTCTCCTCACACACCGATCTGTGGGGAGAGAGAAGAGATCAGCAAGTTAGCTCAGTGTAGTTTGTCTACATAAGTTTACAGTGCACAACACGCCCCCCCCCATAAAGAGGACCTGTCACACAGCCCAGCACATCAATCAGCCCAGCCAATCAGCCCATCTGTCAATCAGCCCATCTGTCAATCAGCCCATCTGTCAATCAATCAGCCCATCTGTCAATCAATCAGCCCATCTGTCAATCAATCACCCCACCTGTCAATCAATCACCCCACCTGTTAATCAATCACCCCATCTGTCAATCAATCAACCCATCTGTCAATCAATCAATCAGCCCATCTGTCAATCAATCAGCCCATCTGTCAATCATCTGTCACAGGCCCACCTCCATCGGTACCGCCATTGGCACCGCCACACAGGCTACCAGTACCGCCATCGGTACCAGTACCACCACCAGTACCGCCACCAGGCCCAGCATCTATACTGCCACACAGGCCCGCTACCAGTATCACCACTAGTGCCGCCATCGGTACCACCACCAGTACCACCACCCGTACCACCGTCGGTAGTGCCACCACCACCTGTACCACCACCTGTACCGCCATCGGTACCATCACCACCCGTACCACCACCACCTGTACCGCCATCGGTACCACCACCACCTGTACCGCCATTGGTACCACCACCACCCATACCGCCATCAGTACCACCACACAGGCCCACCACTAATACCTCCATCGGTACTACCACACAGACCGCCACCACTACCACCAGCAGTACCATTACACAGGCCCACCAATAAGCACTGCCATAATGTCCCAAAGGGTTTACACACCTGAGGAGGCATATGCCATTCTTGCCATGTCGGATGATAAGAGCAGCGGGGAGCTCCCATTATCCGATTCTGGTTCGGAATATGAGCCAGTGGAGGATAGTGGCTCAGAGTCCGAGTCCCCGGAGGAAACCGTCCCTCCCAAAAGAATGCGATCGGCACCAAGATCAGCACCAAGATCAGGAGAACTGCCCACCACCAGCAGCGCCATACCCCAGGAAGAGGAGCCCAGTACAAGCAATGGAAATGCACGCCCAACCCGAAGAATCCAGCCCCAATCCTACCTTCCCGATGCCCTGGCAAACCCCTTATGGTTGCCTGCCAACTCAGGATCCGCTATCATCCCCCCTTTCACCGCACAGCCAGGTGTGCAGCCCGACACTACAAATTTTTCTAAATTTGATTATTTTTGTTTATTTTTCCCACAAGATTTGCTGCAGAATATAGTGGATCAAACGAATCTGTATGCATCCCAATTTATTGCTGCCAACCCCGATTCTTCCTACGCCCGCATGTTCCAGTGGTGGCGTCTAACATTGGAGGAATTTAAATTATTTTTGGGCCTTATGTTCAATATGGGGCTTACAAAAAAGAACGAAGTCCATTCATATTGGTCCAAACGCCCCATCCAACACATGCCCATATATTCCGCTGTCATGTCCAGGAAAAGATACGACATGATTATGCGCTTTCTCCACTTCAATGACAATTCACAGTGCCCTCCCCGAGATCATCCCAACTACGACAAATTGTACAAGATACGCCCCCTAATCAATGCCTTTTCCCAGCGATTTGAAGAAGTTTTCATCCCAGACCAAAAAATTTGTGTGGACGAGTCCCTCGTACATTTCACCGGCCGACTGCAGTTCAAGCAGTACATACCAAGCAAGAGAGCCAGGTATGGGTTAAAATTAAATAAATTATGTGATCGAGCCACTGGATACGTCTGCAAATTCAGGATCTACGAAGGCAAAGACTCCCAGCTCCAGCCCCGTGATTGCCCCACATATATTGGAACCAGTGGGAAAATTGTCTGGGAGTTGGCATACCCCCTGTTCGGAAAAGGTTACCATTTATATGTTGATAATTATTATACCAGCCTGCCCCTTTTTCGCCACCTTTACAGTAAACAAACCCTGCGGTACCTTCAAAAAAAACCGGAAGGGATTCCCACAAAATTTATTGACAAAAAAATTGCGACCTGGAGAATCGGCATCCATGAGGAACGAGGAGGTGTTGGCCATGAAGTGGAGGGACAAGAAAGATGTCCACATCCTCTCTACGATCCACAATGACACCATGGTGGAGATCCCAAGAAGACGCGGCTCCATTGTAAAGCCTGAATGTGTCCACGACTACAATTTGTACATGGGGGGGTGGATTTAAACGACCAGATGCTACAGCCCTACTTATCAACCAGAAAGTCCCATTATTGGCACAAAAAAGTTGCGTTTCACCTGTTTCACATGGCCCTTTTTAATTCGTTTGTCTGCTACCAAAAAGCAACTCAAAATCACCGACTCCACTACCTCCAATATATCGAAGATATCATCGATGCCCTCATTTACCAACAAGATCCCGCCCCAGGAAGCATTCGCTCTGATAGTGTGAGTCGGCTTCACGAGCGACACTATCCCTTTAGCATCCCCCCCACAGAATCTGGAAGAAGACGCCAAAAGAAATGCCGTGTATGCAGCAGAGGAGGAGTAAGAAGAGACACCAGCTATTATTGTCCCGATTGTCCCTCCCAACCTGGCCTGTGCATCGGAAATTGCTTCAAAAATTATCATACATCCATTAGTTCCCCTTATTATTAACAGACTGCCATTTCCCTATTTGCCTGCTACCATGTTACTAACTACCTTCCATGTTAATTAACTGACCCTGGCCTGTTTACCGACGATGCCTCTGCCTGCCGATTTAAACCACGTTTCTGACTTCCACGTGTACCGACCTTGGCCTGTTAATCGACCATGTTTTTGCCTGCCACTTGGACTGATCTTTTGGCCATCTACTTTTAGTACACAGGGGTCTCACATATGTGAGGGGCTTCAGAATAGCGTTCTGAGTAGAGAAAACCAGTTTTTCGTTTTCTGTGCTCCAAGAACAGGGTCTGGTTGCCCGGAGGCTTCAAAGCGATTTGGGTGGGAGAAGCCTCTACCCCTGTCCCCCTGGCCCTAAGCTTGATGGTCCTTCCTGCTGCCTGGACCAATAATTTGGCTGTGCTGACCATATTACTGCCTGTAATGACCCATGACATTATGGACCATGTTTCTTCCTGCTGCTTGGACCAATACTTTGGCTGTGTTGACCATATATCTGCCTGCTGCCTCTACTGACTTTGGACAGCATTTCTGCCGGGACACCTCTGCCTGCTACCTGGACCTGTGCTTTGGCTGTGCTCTGGCTGTGCTGACAGTATCTCTGCCTGTGCAAACTATGGACAGTATTCCTGCCTGCTGCCTGGATGATTGCTTCTGGAAAAAAATGAACCGTTCAAAAGACTCATAATGCTTCATAGATTATACGTTGGGGTGTGTGCTTTCCAAAATGGGGTCATTTTGTGGAAAATTCTATTGTCCTGGTGCTCCAGGGCCTTCAAAATTGTAATAGGTGGTTGAGAAAGGATATGTGCGATTTATGCTTGTAGAACGCCTGAAAGTGCTACTTCAATGTTGGGCCTCTGTATATGGCCAGGCTGTGTAAAAGTCCCACACATGTGGTATCGCTATACTCAGGAGGAGTAGCAGAATGCATTTTGGGGTGTCATTTTTGCTATGTATATGCTATGCGTTAGAAATATCTTATAAATGGACAACTTTGTGTAAAAAAAATGCATTTTCATTTTTTCTCCACATTTTCCAAAACCTTCTGGAAAAAAATGAACCGTTCAAAAGACTCATAATGCTTCATAGATTATACGTTGGGGTGTGTGCTTTACAAAATGGGGTCATTTTGTGGAAAATTCTATTGTCCTGGTGCTCCAGGGCCTTCAAAATTGTAATAGGTGGTTGAGAAAGGATATGTGCGATTTATGCTTGTAGAACGCCTGAAAGTGCTACTTCAATGTTGGGCCTCTGTATATGGCCAGGCTGTGTAAAAGTCTCACACATGTGGTATCGCTATACTCAGGAGGAGTAGCAGAATGCATTTTGGGGTGTCATTTTTGCTATGTATATGCTATGCGTTAGAAATATCTTATAAATGGACAACTTTGTGTAAAAAAAATGCATTTTAATTTTTTCTCCACATTTTCCAAAACCTTCTGGAAAAAAATGAACCGTTCAAAAGACTCATAATGCTTCATAGATTATACGTTGGGGTGTGTGCTTTCCAAAATGGGGTCATTTTGTGGAAAATTCCATTGTCCTGGTGCTCCAGGGCCTTCAAAAGTGTAATAGGTGGTTGAGAAAGGATATGTGCGATTTATGCTTATAGAACGCCTGAAAGTGCTACTTCAATTTTGGGCCTCTGTATGTGGCCAGGCTGTGTAAAAGTCTCACACATGTGGTATCGCTACACTCAGGAGGAGTAGCAGAATGTATTTTGGGGTGTAGTTGCAATTATGCATATGCTGTGTGAGAGAAAAAAAACTGTTAATATGACCAGTTTGTGTAAAAAAAAAAAAAAAAAAAAATTAAATTTTCCCAAGAATTGTGGGAAAAAAATACAACTTCAAAAAACTCACCACGCCTCTTAGTAAATACCTTGGACTGTCTACTTTCCAAAAAGGGGTAATTTTGGGGTATTTGTACTTTCCTCGCTTGTTAGTGTCTCAAGAAATGAGATATCCCTTCAGTACATCAGGCGTGATCAGATGTGATAAATTTTCAGTGATTGCCACCATAGTTTGTAGACTCTATAACTTCCACAAAGACCAAATAATATACACTAATTTGGGTTCATTTTACCAAAGATATGTAGCAGTATACATTTTGGCACAAATTTATGAAGAAAAATTACTTATTTGCAAAATTTTACAATAGAAACTAAAAAAAAGTGTTTTTTTTAAAAAAAATTGCTGTTTTTTTGCTTATATCGCAAAAAATAAAAAACCCAGTGGCGATTAAATACCACCAAAAGAAAGCTCTATTTGTGAGAAGAAAATGATAAAAAATTTGTTTGGATACAGTGTAGCATGACTAAGTAATTGTCATTCAAAGTGTGAGAGTACTGAAAGCTGAAAATTGGTCTGGGCGGGAAGGTGCATAAGTGCATGGTATTGAAGTGGTTAATGTACACACAGCACCCCATATTGACAGAAAAACACAGAATTGTTGAAATTTTTGCAGATTTATTAAAAAAGAAAAACTGAAATATCACATGGTCCTAAGTATTCAGACCATTTGCTGTGACACTCATATATTTAAATCAGGTGCTGTCCATTTCTTCTGGTCATCCTTGAGATGGTTCTACACCTTCATTTGAGTCCAGCTGTGTTTGATTATACTGATTGGACTTGATTAGGAAAGCCGCACACCTGTCTATATAAGACCTTACAGCTCACAGTGCATGTCAGAGCAAATGAGAATCATGAGGTCAAAGGAACTGCCTGAAGAGCTCAGAGACAGAATTGTGGCAAGGCACAGATCTGGCCAAGGTTACAAAAAAATTTCTGCTGCACTTAAGGTTCCTAAGAGCACAGTGGCCTCCATAATCCTTAAATGGAAGACGTTTGGGACGGCCAGAACCCTACCTAGAGCTGGCTGTCTGGCCAAACTGAGCTATCGGGGGAGAAGAGCCTTGGTGAGAGAGGTAAATAAGAACCCAAAGATCACTGTGGCTGAGCTCCAGAGATGCAGTGGGGAGATGGGAGAAAGTTGTAGAAAGTCAACCATCACTGCAGCCCTCCACCAGTCGGGGCTTTATGGCAGAGTGGCCCGACGGAAGCCTCTCCTCAGAACTTTTTGGCCTAAATTCTAAGCGGTATGTGTGGAGAAAACCAGGCACTGCTCATCACCTGTCCAATACAGTTCCAACAGTGGCAGCATCATGCTGTGGGGGGGGGGGTTCAGTTGCAGGGACAGGACGACAATTTGAGGGAAAGATGAATGCGGCCAAGTACAGGAATATCCTGGATGAAAACCTTCTCCAGAGTGCTCAGGACCTCAGACTGGGCCGAAGGTTTACCTTCCAACAAGACAATGACCCTAAGTACACAGCTAAAATAACAAAGGAGTGGCTTCACAACAACTCCGTGTTCTTGAATGGCCCAGCCAGAGCCCTGACTTAAACCCAATTGAGCATCTCTGGAGAGACCTAAAAATGGATGTCCTCCAACGTTTACCATCCAACCTGACAGAACTGGAGAGGATCTGCAAGGAGGAATGGCAGAGGATCCCCAAATCCAGGTGTGAAAAACTTGTTGCATCTTTCCCCAAAAGACTTATGGCTGTATTAGATCAAAAGGGTGCTTCTACTAAATGCTGAGCAAAGGGTCTGAATACTTAGGACCATGTGATATTTCAGTTTTTCTTTTTTAATAAATCTGCAAAAATTTCAACAATTCTGTGTTTTTCTGTCAATATGGGGTGCTGTGTGTACATTAATGAGTAAAAAATTGAACTTAAATGATTTTAGCAAATGGGTGCAATATAAAAGAGTGAAAAATGTAAGGGGGTCTGAATACTTTCCGTAACCACTGTATATGATTAATGTGAGTTACAGCAATAAACACTTCTCTGGTTAGTATAACTAACTATATGTGGCAAAGAGTAGTATGATGTGTGTTTTACTGCGTCACACAGCTCCCAAGTCTTTCATGTCATACATACAGGACTATCCAGAGCAGTGCGATATTATGCAAACATGTTGCAAAATATCACACAGCTCTGGAACACAGAGAAAAAACATGATCTTCTGTGAATATGACTGTTGTGGAAATTTTATGAAGATGTATTTAATATGTATTGTCATAGTGTCTCCCAGGGTTAGTTCTCCCGCAGCCCGCTGACTGGGGCAGACTGACACTGGTTGAGATCCGTCTGGTAGTGAAAAGCTTCTTGAGGATGTTTGCAGAGTGGGGATATGTCCGCCAGCAAAGGGCCCCTGTGCAATGCACAGACGTTCGTCTGGGGGGGCTGTTCACTTTGCAGACACATTATCGGTTATGAGGGGATGTACGCTCTTGTCGCCCGTGTGCCTGATCAACTCATAGGGGGGACAATGGCATGCCCCTGCAGATAATCTCCCATCCACAGGAACGGTAGTATAATCCAGGTATGTGTTGTTCTCTGAACAACGCAGAATAAGGATTCAGGCCAACGGTAAAAACGGGAGCCTTTGAATTGTTATGGTCGGGGAGAGCGTCCATGATTTCAAGCCATTTGGCTTCCTGTTTACTGGAGAGCATGGCTTCCAAGTACAGGGGGCGGGAACTTGTACACACTGCCTCCGCCCAGACACGTCCATAAGACTCCCCTAGTCATTGTTCATTGGTTGTTGTATAACCCCTCCTGTTGGAAGGAATGCCTGTGCTTGATTGGTTGATAGTGAAACTATCAAGCTCTATTGTTTTATAAATAAAGATTAATCCCAGGTTCGGGGCGGTTGGTCAAACGGAGGATGTAAGCACGTAAGCATGGTGGTCATGTCTGTTTACTTGGGGATTTGCGAGAAACAGAGTGATACTACGATGCATTATACCATTAGGCTGAAAGTGCGCTTAAAGCGCAGGCAATATGGATTATGCGTAGCATATAGTGGAATTTCCATGGCATGACACATACAAAACTACTGTTTTCTGTGTGTCATTGCAGTTACCTGTGTTTATCCATGAAGAAATACGCAGGTAACTGCACATAGTGTGAATGGGCCCTCAGATAAGTGGCATAAGATAGGCAGGGCATTCTTCTGTCATTCTGTCTAGAAATTCAAATCAATGAGAATATAACTAAACAATGTGTGCTTGGTCTGGGTCAGTCTAATGTATACTAGAGTACAGGAACTTATTTGCTTAGGAATACTACTATTTAACCTATGAATACTGGGGTATTCTGATGTGACTTCTCGCTACATATACCACTGCTTACATAAAGATCTTTATATCGATAGACAGGGTATTTAAAGCGTAACTCCACTTTTGTTGAAAAAAAAAAAACATTCTCCTCTGGGTGATCTATGTACATTACAGGTATTTTAACAAACTTTGTTGCAGATTCCTTCCTTTATTTATTCTGGAGAAATAGCTGTTTGTTCCTCTGTGCCCCTATGCTAGGTTTACACATACAAATCCCCATACTGGCACTCGTGGCCTGTACAGGGTTTTGCGCAGCAGTGCAATTGTGCCGCAGTATATGTACACGAGCCGGTCGGGAACCGGTTAAAATGTCCTATCGTTGTGCTGTACCAAATGATTATATTTCTTAGTCTAGAAACTTTTTAAGAACACCTGCATGTTTATGTGTCTTCATATGTACCTGTCAGCTAGTTACATTTAGCATTGGATGGCAAACCACAGACAAAATTGTGTTTTTCATACAGAGTTTCATCTCAAAAGGAACGCCTGCTAGGCTGTGCATGAGCTCTTTGTATTGACTTAAAAAATAAATAAAATAAAAACTATTATATTAATCCATAGCCATGTAGTGATTAAATATGGCATATTGTACTTTGATCAAAAGTATAAAACTCTTGCCACCTCCATAAATATAGTGGTTAGTATAATGATACACGATATTCATTCACATGATCATGCATCTACACTTCATACATTGAAAATACTTCCTGCAGCTGTTTGTTCAGTGAAAGTGTTTATTTACTCTTTTTTGTGGTTTGCTTCTGTCTCCTGCAGACCATATGCTGCACTGCCAGGAGCAACTGTATTAAGAATTCTGCTGAAATGAGCAGGGACTCACAAAGATAGATAAGACTTTCCCACTCTGTTTTATCAGCCTGCTGTGAATTAGCATTTGGTTGCAACCCTTTTGTCGGGTTGCAGTTTTTTTCCTCGAAGTGACCATCCCCCAGGCTGCAGCACGGAATGACCAGAAAAACTTGGCAATTCTTTCAAAACATATTTATAATTCTCGATGCTTAAGGTTAGAAACGCAACAGCAGTTTAATTTTATTGCAAACTAGGTAGATTACAGCTGCTTTCTTTAGAAAGTGCTTAGGTCTCATGCACACTGGTTTATCGTAAAATGCTGTTTCTCCTGACAGGGGAAAATCGGCGCTAAAAACTCACCTTATTCTCATATAAGCACTGCGCTATTGAACTAAATATAAATATTAATATATGTGCTGCTACTTAAAATGAAAATAATGAAATAAAGGGTGAAAAACAATGTAGTGTCAATCTACACAATCACAGTAGCGCAAAAGAACAATAAAAATTATTTAAAAAGTGTCCATAATAAAATCAAAAATAACGGTCCATCATAAATAAAGGACCGGTAATTATTTCAAATATCACAACTGATTCTTTTTTGAATTTTCACAATTGATTCTTTTTGATATTTGAAATAATTATCTTATTTATGATGGACAATTATTTTAGATTTTATTATGGACCACTTTTTGAATAATTTTTATTGTTCTTTTGTGCTACTGTGATTTTGTAGATTGACAATACATTGTTTTTCACCCTTTATTTTAAATACTCACCTTGGCTGCATTTTTTCAAACCAGTTTAGCATTGTTTAGCAATGTTTGGTGTTTGGCCATTTATTTCATTTAATTTCATTGGCCAGAATTTTTATTTATTCTGGCTATTAAAATGATTAGAGTACCAAAATCAGTGACACCCAATGGGAAAAGCCATGTATCCTGGCGCATAAATGCTCATTAAGCTCAAAATACCAAGAGATCTCCTACAAAATCTTTACACAGTGGTATTTGACTCTGCAAAAGGCTAAAAGATGGTTCCGCACAAGCTCAGATTCTTGCTGGTGCTGCAGCGAGGAGACGGGTTCATTCATGCATATCTGGTGGAAGTTGACTACTGCGGGAAAATCTCAAAATGGATCCAACACATTACCGATACTAAGATAAATTTGAACGCGGCTGCATGTCTGTTACACATTAACTCCTTTACGCTAAGTAAATACAAGAAATCCCTAACCAGACATCTCTTAACAGCAGCAAAGACGCTTATTCCATTACACTGGAAAACCACTCATACCCCGACAGTCAAGGATTGGCTGGACAGAGTCCAATACATATCCAAAATGGTAGAGATACTAGTGATGAAAAAAGAAAATAGCGATGGTTTTAATAAAATGTGGCAACCATGGTTATTATTCACCTATTCAAATGAATACCAATCACTATTTACATAAGAGACTCCTAGCCATATTTCCAGTACTTTGGTTACTTGGTCTTATCAAGATATACATATTCTTCATGCTTAATTAATACTTATACCCTGTCCTGGATTATATACCTGAATACACAACAAATGTTACGCTTTTAAACCCCTTCACCTACCCACCTTATCCTTCTCTTTTCTCCCCTCCTTCTCCTCCCCCCCCTCTCTAATCCTTTTACATTTATCACATATACAATGTAATTTTAAAGACTACCTATACAAATTATATACATGTAATATTAAATTGAGCATCGTTAAACTGTTAAATGCCATTGTTTTCTCATGGCTGTCACAATACTAGCATATTGTCAATTGTAGGCTATATTTTCTTTCAATAAAATATCTTGATTGTGATAAATATATAAAAAAAAAAGATTAAATGCTGAAGTGCTAAATGTACCTAGCGTTTAGGAACATTTAGATGCGTTTAGCAGGGTCAAGTGTTTTTCCTGCCAAAACTCTGCTGCTCCTGGTTGCAATGGCAGTTTTTTTTTTCCTGCCTCTAAAATTTCTTGCCAC
This sequence comes from Rana muscosa, assembly GCA_029206835.1. NCBI lineage: Eukaryota > Metazoa > Chordata > Amphibia > Anura > Ranidae > Rana > Rana muscosa. The sequence continues at coordinate 409,065,616 of CM055117.1, forward strand.
TAAACACTGCTAAAAGCCTGTGTGTGCATGGACACATGGGCTAACATGCAGAGGAGTTTAAAGGCAGGGGAAAAAAAAAAACACCAGACGCCCCTAGTAGCAGCTGTAACAATGTCCAGTGCGCATGAGGCCTTAAGTGGTTGTAAAGGCAGAAGGTTTTATCTTATTGCATTCTATGCAGCAACCCCCCCCCCCCAATACTTACCTGAGCACCATCCCGATCCAGTGATGTTGCACAAGAGTCTCGGCTGTCCTGGACTCTCCCGCCTCTTTGGCTGTGACAGCAGCGTACTCCATTGGTTCCTGCCGCTTTCAATCAAAGTCATTGAGCCAATGAGGACAGAGAGGGGGCGGGGCTGAGGCACAGTTCCATGTCTGAATGAACACACAGAGCAGCAGCTCAGCTCGGGTGCCCCCATAGCAAGCTGCAAGAGTGCCGACAAGGGACCCGACAAGAGGAAGATATGGCCTGCTCTGTGCAAACCACTGTACAGAGCAGTTAATTATAACATGTTTGTTATTTTTAAACAAATAAATAAAAAAATAAAAACAAGACTTTAATATCAATTTAATTTTTGTCAGAATTTACAAATAACCAAAATTATTACCATGTTGCAGCCAACTGTAGCTGAAATCCTCCATAAAAATACTCACCGAACTATTCTGGCACTGGACACTAGAGCTGTTAAAGCGCAATGCAGGCATTCTGTGCATCACACCCTGTATGTTTAGAACACACTCATAACCCCTCTGGCCTGATTGTGGCTGGGGCAGGTTTCTGGCCTTAAGCGTGATTGGCTTCACTTCCCCAACTGGGATTAAGATCTCTTCTGTGGGTACAAGCTGTGGGCAGTCCTGGAAGAAAAATGAACTGGATCAGAAAATAAGGGATTTCTTTTTTTAAAGTTAAAAACATTACCTTGCACAGTAACAGAGGCACACAATGTAAATTTTCCATCTATGATTCCCCCCTCACAAGCATACGGCTGCATAAGGCTGGATTCATACCTATGCATTTTTAGTGTTTTTTGCATTTTGCAGATTTGCACTACAGTCCATTTAACATGGTTTCCTATTGAACACATTCTGTAGTGCAAATCTGCAAAATGCAAAAAGCACCAAAATGCATAGGTATGAATCAAGCCCAAGAGACATATCCATTGCCAATCTGTGTAGAACTGTCACATGTTCTCACCTGAAAAGTAAGCAGCTACCCAACTGCTGCTGTTGTACAAGTTTTCTTTGTACACTAATGCCCCGTACACACGGTTGGAATTTCCGACAGCAAAATTCCGATGGGAGCTTTTGGTTGGGAATTCCGACCGTGTGTATGCTCCATCGGACTTTTTCTGTCGGAAATTCCGACAGCAATAGATTGAGAGCAGGTTCTCAATTTTTCTGTCGGAATTTCGGATGGATATTTTCCCATTGGAAAATCCGAGCGTGTGTACGGGCCATTAGGGCAATATTAGATCAGCAATTTGGTAGCATTAATATACCAGCAATATTTTTGTTAAGTTGCTGACTAACTGACTTTATATCACATATTGGAGCTGACTAAAGAACTACCAGATTCAGTAACTAATCATGTTATCCAGTTTATATACTGATGATCATGCCACACTAGTGATTTATAGCTATATACAGTATGTTATACCTATATGTTTTTTTTGTTGTTTTTTTTATCACAAACCAGGCTTTTTTTTCTGGTGATCTGGTGATTTTCAAAACAATCCATTGACACTATGGGGGAGATTTACTAAAACTCGGAATCTGGTGCAGCTGTGCATCGTAAGCTTCTAGGTTTTATTGTCAAAGGCTAATTAAACAAGCTGAAGTTAGACTATGATTGGTTACTATGCACAGCAGCACCAGATTCTGTGTACACCAGTTATAGTAAAACCCCCCAATTATGTAAAAAAAAATCACTTTTTTACCGAAATGAATGAACTAAAGAAATATAAACTGAAAAAAATATATATATATTTTTTTAAATTGTACTTTAAATCTGACCATTATATGCAGATCAAAAGGTAACAATGTTGCCTTGTATCTCCAAATCACCCTACTGAACAATGTTTACAAACACTGATCAGACCATCTGTTTTTGACATCAGTGGATAGAGCTGCCTGCTGTAATTATACATGTATCGGTTGTAATTTTGACAGCTAGAAATTGCAGGCAAATGTGTAATGGAGAGTGACAAGAGGTGTTATTGTATGCCCTGTGTACCTTGGCAATATATTTTTGGGTGTATGTAATACACCCAAGGCACAGACAAGATTGGTTAAAATAAAACATTGCTCTTTCTGAATAGACATACTTATACAAAGTAAAAAATGTTGGTATAAAATCTGCTTTTTGGAATTTACATATTATTCTTTTACTTTGAGTTTATAAAATGATAAGCTTAACCTTTCTCATAGGAAGTGCTAACTACTATATATAATATTTTCGCTATCAAACAGACAAATTACAGATTGATACAAAAATATGGGTTAGCATTAGAATACACTAAACAAAAGTTATAAGAAAAGTGGGCAAAAAATGTAAATGGTGTCAGTAGGAACCAAGTAAACTGCAGGTGTAATTTTGTATGGTGCAAGGTAATATATTTTTTGTGAGAAACTGAAATACTCCTTTTTTTCCAGTCAATGAGTTGATTGATTTTTCACTTATTTAAACCCTATATCCACCCAGTTTTTTTTAGCCCAAAGGGGTTAAATACTAATGGTTTTTCATCTATTCACCTTTGTGTATATTTGATTAATCTCCAAATTGTGTGTGTTTCTAGCTCTACAGACATGCATTATCCCTGTTTCTATTCCACAGCAGTACTGGTAACTGACATTCTAAAGGTCTTTTCTCCCACAGAGAGTTGCGGATACATACACTGCGTGTTTAAACAAATTTCATTACTTATTCTGCTAGAGTGCTATTCATATGCCAAGCAACCCCAGGGAACTGGACCAATCCATCATAGCTTTTGCCACTAACTTCTAGTAAGTTAAATAACAGCCCTATCATAACTAACACTTACAATCTGTTGTTTTTTTTGTTTTGTTTTTTAACTGTGTTGGCTCTACTATAGAAAGTATGTAAATCATTTTAGTAATAGCTCCCATAATTAAATATCTTGTTTGTGAATTTTCATAAAATATACATGGAGCGTAAATAATTTGAAGTCAAAAAGTTCACAAAACACACAAGACTATATATACATATACGTGCTGCCTGCTTTTGAGCCCACAAATTGGGGAGTTTGGGACTTTAAATGAGGACATTGACCAGTGAAGGTTTAAAAGCATTTATTCACATGGCTGGTTATATACATAGCAGATATAAAACGAGTGAAGTGGGTGAAAATGGTTGATTACATTGGTATATAATACACATATTCCAGGCATGAATGTCAAAGAAAATCATCGTCATGATAACATAAAATGTAGAATGGAATGTATACAGACACATCACTATAGCAGCACCTTGCAATTATTCAAGGGAATTTATATGAGTACAGTAGGAGGTCAGAGATGAATCTGAAAAAAAATCCTAAATATGGACATATAGTTGCATCCTCAATTATCGACGCGTTTCGTGTGTCACACACACTTCCTCAGGGGCAGATGCAGGGGGATATCTATAAATAGAATACAATTAAACTAGTATGAAGGTAGAATTGTAAAAGGAGCAAGCAATTCTGTTTTGCTTGCTCCTTTTACAATTCTACCTTCATACTAGTTTAATTGTATTCTATTTATAGATATCCCCCTGCATCCGCCCCTGAGGAAGTGTGTGTGACACACGAAACGCATCAGGCATTGAGGATGCAACTATATGTCCATATTTAGGAATATTTTCAGATTAATCTCTGACCTCCTACTGTACTCATATATAAATTCCCTTGAATAACTGCAAGGTGCCGCTATAGTGATGTGTCTGAATACATTCCATTCTACATTTCATGTTATGAAGTTAACATATATTATCATGACGATGATTTTCTTTGACATTCATGACTGGAATATGTGTATTATATACCAATGTAATCAACCATTTTCACCCACTTTACTAGCTTTTATATCTGCTATGTATATAATCAGCCATGTGAATAAATGCTTTTAAACCTTCACTGGTCAATGTCCTCATTTAAAGTCCCAAACTCCCCAATTTGTCTACTCAAACCCGGGATGGATGCATACTCCCATGCATAATTTAAAGTCCCAAACCCCTATTCAACAAATACTTTTGAGCCCATATCCTAATGTGTGTCATGAAGCCTAGGATGTAATTTTTCTCACTACTGTTTGCCACTACTATAACATAAAAGACAGGAAGGAACCCATATCATGGCTAGCCTTCCTCTGATGTCCTGCCCGCCTCTGTTCACTTATAAAAGTAAAGATACAGGTGCCTGTACATAAACAAAAAGTAAAAAAAAAAAAAAAAACCTTATTCACTACAGTGCTATTAAAATTCATAATTAGAACAATTCCAAAACAAGATTCTATCACAATAAAACAGGAAACGGGGTGAATCGTTTTAATAGAAAGTTTATCCCATTTTGGAAAGTAGTGGCGCCAGAACCATGGATAGATTTCTGGGGGAATTTCCATCTATTTACAGTATCTCACAAATACACCCCTCACATTTTTGTAAATATTTTATTATATCTTTTTATGTGACAACACTGAAGAAATTACACTTTGCTACAATGTAAAGTAGTGAGTGTACAGCTTGTATAACAGTGATTAATGTCTTAACTGCTGGCAACAAAAATGAGCACACCCCTAAGTGAAAATGCCCAAATTGGGCCCAAAGTGTCAATATTTTGTGTGGCCACCATTATTTCCCAGCACTGCCTTAACCCTCTTTGGCATGGAGTTCACCAAAGCTTCACATCATTTCATAGTTCTACTTTAAAATTAATCTAAAGTGCATTTATATAAAGATTTATTGTTTAGTGTTGACATATGTAAAAAACTGAAAAATATCTGTACTGTGTAAAAAATAAAGAGGAAAAATACAATTCATAATCGAAGGCATTATAAATGCAAGTATGTAGTGTTTCATATAAAACCTGTAAGAAAACTGTCAAGAGGGAAATCTGAAAACATGGAAAAATCATGTCTTCAGACCTAAACCCTATTGAGCATCTATGGGGCATCCTCAAACGGAAGGTGGAGGAGTGCAAGGCCTCTAACATCCACCAGCTCTGTGATGTTGTCATGCAGGAGTGGAAGAGGACTAGAGTGGCAACCTGTGAAGCTCTGGTGAACTTCATGCCCAAAAAGGTTAAGGCAGTGCTGGAAAATAATGGTGGCCACACAAAATATTGACACTTTGGCCCCAATTTGGACATTTTCACTTAGGGGTATATCACTTTTGTTGCCAGCAATTTAGACATTAATGGCTGTGTGTTGAGTTATTTTGAGGGGAAAGCACATTTTCATTGTTATACAAGCTGTACACTCACTACTTTACATTGTAGAAAAGTGTCATTTCTTCAGTGTTGTCACATGAAAAGATATAAAGAATTTACAAAAATGTGAGGGATGTACTCATTTTTGTGAGATACTGTATTTTGGTGAATGCCTGCAATTGCAACACAGATACAAACATCTAAGCACTGGTAAGCCAAGTTCTGTTGCTGTACATGGCTAATGATTTTTTGTTAAATCCTCTCAGATAATAAAAAAAAAAATCCCACAAATAAAATTTGTGCATACGTGTTGATTATTTACAGTAAACCAGTCATCAGTGAAATGCAAGAGTTGCTATTGCTGACCTCCTTCAAATATCTTGCTGTCTGGTTGTTAGGCTGAGCAACTGGCTCAATAGTTTCAGAGTTACTGACCCAGAAAAAGTATGCAGATTGAAAAAAATATAAAAAATAAGAGAAGAGGCAGATTTTCTTATCTACAGTACATAATATTCCTGGGTTACTTTGAACTAACGAACTCAGCATAACACTTTTGAAACTAGTATTTGCAGAAAGAGAGGTATATCAATGGTTTTCAGATTTCCCTCTTGACAGGTTTTTTACAGGTTTCATATGAAACACTACATACCTGCATTTATAATGCCTTGGATTATAAATTGTATTTTACACTTTTTTTTTTTACACAGCACAGCACATATATTTTTCTGTATTTGACATATATATCAACACTAAACAATAAATCTTTATAGAAATGCACTTTAGATTCATTTTAAAGTAGAACTATGAAATGATGTGTTTCAGCACTTAATTATAAGCCCATCTACACTTACAGTTTTCTCTTAGTCCCCTGCAAAGTCCCACAAACACCTGTTTATATATACTGTAATTGTTTGGGGTTTAAATAAAATTTCAAGCACAAAACGCAGAATTTAACATGTTTGTAAAAAATTAAAAAAATTGCCCAGGTAGGCTAATCTGATATGTCTATATCATTGTGTTTTTTGTTAAGTGTAGCATGTAATCATGCACTGTTCATGTGGTTCTGTGTGTTTCCCTGGTGGGATTTTTATACGCCCATATCTTTAGATGTTTACCATCCCTTGATTTTCAATAAATAGATTACCGTATATACTCAACTATAAGCCAAATTTTTCAGCACATTTTTTTGTGCTGAAAATGCCTCACTCGGCTTTTACTCGAGTCACCTTTTTTCGCCTGATCTCCCGGATTTTGGGGACCCGGTACCGGCCGGCCATAGGTTCTCTGGACCCCAAACTTGCCACACATGTAGCCTCTTCTGGACCGGGTGCTTGGCACACATGTAACCCCATTTCTCCTCTACAAGTGTGCAAAGTTTCTTGTCCGGGGGACTTACGGCCAGGGAGCACCGATTTTTCAAATCCAGGCACCCCTTCCATAGACTCCCATGTTAAACGGTAATTTCTCTGGTGATTTTGTGGACCCGGTACCGGCCAGCGATTTAGACATTAATTGGCTGTGTGTTGAGTTATTTTGAGGGGAAAGCACATTTTCATTGTTATACAAGCTGTACACTCACTACTTTACATTGTAGAAAACTGTCATTTCCTAAAGGGTCTGGTATGGATACTTGGGGGGAACCCCATGTCATTTTTTTTAAATTTGACGCAGGGTTTCCCTTAATATCCATACCAGACCTGAAGGGCCTGGTAATTGAATTTGGGGGGACCCCCACACATTTTTTTTTTATCAATGACTTTCAATGACTTTTCTCTGTATTTTCGGGAGCCGACAATTCATTATAGCCACGAGTGCTTTTAAATTACTTTTTTTCCTTCAGAAATAACACTTTGTGCAGGGACAGTTCTAAGCACGGAAACAAGCGCTAGTTTACAGGCATACTATACACACCCCCTATGTACGACATTTAAAGGAATATTTCACTTTTATTGTTTCACTTTAAGCATTATTAAAATCACTGCTCCCGAAAAAACTGCAGTTTTTAAAACTTATTTTTGCATTGATACATGTCCCCTTGGGCAGGACCCGGGTCCCCAAACACTTTTTATGACAATAACTTGCATATAAGCCTTTAAAATTAGCACTTTAGGTTTTTCATGTTTGAGTCCCATAGACTTTGAAGCCCTGTACACACGATCAGTTTTACCGATGAAAACAGTCCGATGGACTTTTTTCATTGGACAAACCGATCGTGTATGGGACCCATTGGTCTTTTTTCCATCAAAAACCAATAGCAAATTCCGATCGTCTATGGGCAAGTCCATCGGATAAAAAACCCACACATGCTCAGAATCAAGTCGACGCATGCTCAGAAGCATTGAACTTCATTTTTCTCGGCTCATCGGAGTGTTTTACGTCACCGCGTTTGGAACGGTCGGTTTTTTGACTGATGGTGTGTAGGCAAGACTGATGGAAGTCAGCTTCATCGGATTTCCGATGGACAAAACCATCGGATTAGAATCCATAGGATATCCGATCGTGTGTACAGGGCTTAACGGTGTTCGGATGTTCGAACAAATTTATTGCCTGTTCGCATGTCCTGATGCGAACCGAACTGGGGGGTGTTCGGCTCATCTCTATCCACCACTTACATCAGTAGTTAGAAAATACTGTATCAAAGCTCTTGTAATTCACTTGAATCAGCAACATGTTAAAAGTCAAATGTATGTGGTCACACTGTAAAAAACACACCTGCAGTTGACACTGGAAACCTTTCTTCATGAATTATATTCTCAAATATTCTTCATGTATTGTTAAATCTAAAACTTGTGATAAGGATCTTGCATAAATTATACTTCTAAAAAAGCCACATACCAGTATATTGTAAAGTCCAAAATTTGCTAAATAGACATATTCCACCTTCTACACAGTAGACAATGGGAATATTGCATGTAATAAAGTTACTAGTAAATACAAAAAGATTGCAGGCTTGCTAAAGTATTAGAATTTAGAACAAACGCTGCATGGTGGAAAAATTCAATATGAAGTGATCCTGCGGTAATCATTGCAATGTAGCTTTTCATTGTATAAATAGCTGATTAATATCATGCTAATTAAAAACCAATATGTATAATCATATGGTTAATGGGGCAATATTCAAATAAAAGTACAGTCCTAACCGCTAGTCACAGCAATAAATGAGGTATATGATCCACAAAGCCACTGCATAATGATGTAATCAACAAAATGGCTAGTTTACTATAGTTCACAGACAACAGAACAAACACTACTTGTTAAAGATATTTACTATATGCAGTGATGTTATAATATTTTAAAATAGTATAATTTCCGGTAATTGTTTTATTCCAAAACTTGCTTTGGATTACAACTTTATTTTCTTATATTCATAGTAAAATAAGAGCATTACAAATGGTTTCCAACTTTGAATTTTAACTAGGGATGCACCGAAATTTCGGCCACCGAAACATATCGGCCGAAAATGGCCCTTTCGGCAATTTGCCGAAAGAGAAAATAGGCCGATAATGGAACCGAAAGTGGGGCGGGGCCTGGGCCGACCATTACGGGGGTGTCGTTGTGGGAGAGGAGAGCCGCTGCTGCCTGGGGATTAGAGCGCGGGTAACATAACAGCTTTCATTTCAATAGCTGTGTGTTCCTCGCGGCGCACCATTACATACAGCCCTTCCTCTTTGTCCGGGCACTTTGATAGACAGATCACCCGTCCAATCCTAGGATGGGTGATCTGTCTATCAAAGTTCCCTGGACAAGGGGGAGGCGCTGTATGTGATTGCGCGCCGCGGGGAACACACAGCTATTGAAATTAAAGCTGTTATGTTCCTGGCGCTCAAATCCCCAGGCGGCGGCGGCTCTCTTCCCCTGCACAGGCTGCTGAACTGGGGACACAGGTAGGCTGCTGAACGGGGGACACAGGTAGGCTGCTGAACGGGGGACACAGGTAGGCTGCTGAACGGGGGACACAGGTAGGCTGCTGAACGGGGGACACAGGTAGGCTGCTGAACGGGGGACACAGGTAGGCTGCTGAACGGGGGACACAGGTAGGCTGCTGAACTGGGGACACAGGTAGGCTGCTGAACTGGGGACACAGGTAGGCTGCTGAACTGGGGACACAGGTAGGCTGCTGAACTGGGGACACAGGTAGGCTGCTGAACTGGGGACACAGGTAGGCTGCTGAACTGGGGACACAGGTAGGCTGCTGAACTGGGGACACAGGTAGGCTGCTGAACTGGGGACACAGGTAGGCTGCTGAACTGGGGACACAGGCTGGGGCAGAACTGGGGACACAGGCTGGGGCAGAACTGGGGACACAGGCTGGGGCAGAACTGGGGACACAGGCTGGGGCAGAACTGGGGACACAGGCTGGGGCAGAACTGGGGACACAGGCTGGGGCAGAACTGGGGAGACACAGGCTGGCTGCATCTGGTGGGCACTGGTGAGGCTGCATTGATCTCCTGTACCACGTCTGCAGTCTCTGACCATCTCCTGTACACCGTCTGCAGCCTCTGACCATCTCCTGTACCATGTCCCCAGTCTCTGACCATCTCCTGTACCGGCACCAAAAAACCTATTCAGTGCATCCCTAATTTTAACGTTTTCTAAATACTATTGTAAGTGGTGGAATAGTCCCTGCTGATATTATTTATTTATCTATTGTGGATAAAGTCTCCTTTTTGGAGGACTATTATTTACCTATAAAGACTTTTTGATATGCATCTGGTTATTGAAGGAAAAATACCACTATAGAAAAAATAGGATTTTTTACTCACTGTAAAATCCTTTTCTCTGAGTCCATGGAGTGACTAGGCAGAAAACTTGTAAAAAGTGTTGCATCACACCCTCTACAGTACCGCCCAGGGGGCGGACCCTCCGGGTATATCACCTCAGTCTGCATCTCGCAGATCAGTTCATCAAAAAGCAGTACAAACTTAAAAGGAGGGGTGGGTGCTGTGTTGGTCCATGGACTCAGAGAAAAGGATTTTACGGTGAGTAAAAAAATCCTATTTACTCTTTCGTCCATGGACCGACACAGCCTCTCTATTGACAAAGCAGGACGTCCCAAAGCAGTGTCAGAGAAAAAACGAGGGGTGGTAACAGCATAAAAATAAACTTCACCCCAAACACAAAACAGCACTCCTCCAACGGAGGAGTTGCAACTCTAAACAGCCGCTTGAAAAACCTTGCGGCCGAAAGAGGCATCCGAAGATGCACCTACATCAACTTTGTAGAATTTTGTGAAAGAGTGAGCGGACGACCAAGTCGCCGCTTTACATAATTTGAAAACAGACGCTTGATGTCGGAAAGCCCAAGAGGCACCAATTGCCCTGGTTGAATGCGCCGTGACCAGAAAGGGGGGCGCTTGACCCTTTAAGGCGTAAGCCTGGATTACTATCTGTCGGATCCACCTAGAGATGGTGGCCGACGAGACTGCTTGGCCCTTCTTGGGACCAGCCACCGAAACAAACAGTGAGTCTGACTTCCGGAACAGGGAAGTAGCAGATAGGTATACTCTCAAAGCTCGGACAACGTCCAAGGAATGCAACGCCGACTCCTTAGGATTCGGCGGGTGAGGACACAAGGATGGAAGTACAATGTCTTTGTTGCGATGAAAAGCCGAAACGACCTTCGGAAGAAAGGAAGGCTGCGGCAGCAGCACCACCTTATCCTTGTGGAAAATCAAATAGGGAGCCTTGCAGGACAAGGCTGCCAGCACAGAGACTCATCTAACTGACGTAACAGCCACCAGAAAGACAGGGGAATATCTCTAATATTCTCAAACGGTGCCTTCTGAAGCACCGAGAGGACCAGGTTCAAGTCCCACGGAGGTAGTGGGGGACGGACCGGAGGGGCCATATGTCGAACCCCCTGCACAAATGTACTCACGAGTCGCCAGGGGTCGCTGAAAAAAGACAGCCAGGGCAGATATCTGTCCCTTAATCGTACTTAAGGCAAGCCTTTGGTCCACCCCATGCTGTAAAAACAACAGGATTCTGGAAACCAAATAAGTACGCGGATGCCATTTCATTTCCTCACACATGGAGATGTAGGCCTTCCAAGTGCGGTGATAAACCTTCCTAGAGGACGGTTTCTGAGCACTTCTCATAGTAGAGATTACTGAATCTGATAGGCTCCAGTCTCTCAGTACCTGGTTCTCAACAGCCATGCCGTTAAAGCCAGTGACTGTAAAGCAGGATGGAGTATGGGACCTTGCGATAGCAGGTCCTTCCGTAGTGGTAGGCGCCAGGGGACGTCTGCTACCAGACGTACTAGATCGGCGTACCAAAGACGCTGAGGCCAATCTGGAGCGATTAGGATCATTGGAATTCCCTCTGCCTCCACTCTGCGGAGCAGAAGAGGAAGAATCCTTAAGGGAGGGAAGGCATAGATTAGCCGATACTGACCCCACGATGCCACCAACGCGTCCGTTGCGTCTGCCCATGGGTCTCTTGACCGGGCCACAAACCTCAATACCTTCCGATTGAGTCGGGAAGCCAGAAGATCTACGTCTGGTGTGCCCCATCTTTGGCAGAGGAGTTGGAACACCTCCGGGTGTAAGGACCATTCTCCCTGGTCCAGCATCTGGCGGCTCAGGTAGTCCGCCTGCCAGTTTTCCACACCCGGAATGTACACGGCCGACAGTGCCGGTACGCTCCTCTCTGCCCACTTCAGGATGCGAGCGACCTCCGATGCTGCGGCTGAGCTTCTTGTTCCTCCTTGATGATTGACATATGCCACTGCTGTGGCGTTGTCTGACTGGATCCTGACTGGATGCCCTTGCAGCCTCTGAGACCATTTGAAGAGGCACAGCCCGATCGCCCGGATTTCCAGGACATTGGTCGGCACGAGGGCTTCCTCTGGGGTCCAGCGACCTTGCGCCGACTGAACACCCCAGACTCCCCCCCAACCTGTAAGGCTGGCGTCCGTCGTGATCACTATCCAGTAAACCGGAAGAAATGACTTCCCGGCCATTAGAGCCGGTGCTGTCAGCCACCATACCAGGGATTTCCTGACTAGGTGGCTCACTCGGATTTGATAATCCAGAGATGAAGGGCATCTGTTCCATCTGGACAGAACTTCCTTCTGTAACACTCGAGTGTGGTATTGAGCATATGGGACCGCCTCGAAGGAGGCTACCATGAGGCCCAACACTTGCATGCAAAAACGGAGTGACGACCAATTCCTGGAAGTCAGCTGCCGTACTGCAGCCCAGAGGGTCTGCAACTTCTCCACAGGGAGGAATACCTTTGCCTCTGAGGAATCCAGCATCAACCCCAGGTACACTAGGCGTTGAGTGGGCACCAATACTGACTTTTGCGTGTTTAGTATCCAACCACAGTCTCGAAGAGTCTGACAGGTAATAGACACGCTTACCTCTAATTCTGAGCTTGAAGGGGCCTTCAGTAGAAGGTCGTCCAAGTAGCCCATGATAGCGATACCCCGCTGTCTTAGAAGTGCCAGAATCGGAGCGAGCACCTTGGTGAACATCCTGGGTGCTGAGGCAAGGCCAAACGGGAGGGCCACAAACTGGTAGTGGTTCTTCCCGATAGCAAATCGCAGAAACCTCTGGTGTCTGGAGTATATGGGGACATGCAGGTATGCGTCCTTGATGTCCAAGGAGGCCAGAAAGTCCCCCGGATATAGAGCCGTGACTACAGATCGAACCGACTCCATCCGAAATCTTTGTACTTTCACAAAGCAATTGGGGCTCTGAGATCCAAGATTGGACGAACCCCCTCCTTCTTCGGTACAATGAACAGATTTGAGTAAAAAATAAGTAAAAAAACCTCGCGCCAATTAAAAATATATATATATGTGCTAATTAAGCTGCACCCCTAAAAAACTTAATGGATACCCATAAAGTGCAATGTGCTTCCTGATGACGATTTAACGAAACGTACGTCGAGGCGGTACTTGGTCACGTTTTTTACCTTACTTCCGGTCCTCGTTGGTTAGCCGCTGTAGCAGGTGGAACGCACGCCAGCTCTCCACACGGACGGACGGAACGAATTGGCTTCTACATGCCTTTCAGCCTCAGTGCCGGGTTAAGGCACCACGTAATGTAAGCAGCCATTTGGCCTTTTCTATTATTGATTTATATTTTAATAAATGGGATTACACTATTTTTGGTATTATTCGTTTCATCTGCATATTCCAATCGAATTTACCCTGGGGAGTCGAACGGACTTGGGATCTTAATCCTTTTACTAGCAAGTGGCATCTTGCGATAAGCGATATCTGACCCTTTTTTAGTTAAAAGGGTCAACATCTTGGGGTAAGCGGCCATCCATCCATAGCACTTTGGGTGTTGTATTTGTATTGGTTCACTTCAAAGAACATACTGGAACACTTTTTATGGACTTTATTATGGATTAGTCACGATTCACTCACTGGATGTTTTTATATTATATTGGTTTCATTTGCTGAGATCACATCTGATTTGTTTCACTTTTTCAAGTCACATCAATAGTTGATGTTTTTATCATTGTTAATTCATGTACTTTTATTTAATATTTGATTTAGCATTCCATATGTGATTGTTTATATATCAGTTGTAATTTATACATTCACTAGCGCCCCCTTGTTATATAATTCCAGATTTGAGTAAAAACCCTGACCTCGTTCCTGTTCTGGAATAACTACCCCGCGTTCCAGTAGACCCTGGACCGCCCCATACAGGGCCTCCCGATGGGTCGGTAGTAGCTGGAGATTGGAGGTGATGAACCTGTCCGGTGGACAAGAGAGAAATTCTATCTTGTAGCCTGAGGAGATTACTTCGCAAACCCACCTGTCGGAGACTAGAGCTGTCCACTGAGTCGCGAATTTGCGAAGCTGCCCCCCCATCCGAGAGCTGGGTGGGGGCGGACCTTCATGCGGACACAGATTTGTCCGCAGGCTTGTTGGGTTTGCGGGACCAAGGACGCTTTTGTCCTTGGGCAGGCACCTTGTCGGCCTGGGGTCTTTTCCCTGTCGCCCTAGGGGGACGAAAAAAATGCCTGCGTGCAGTAAAGGAGGGCCCTTGGCGTTGCCCCCTACCCTTGCTAGTTTGGGGAAGCAAAGTGCTTTTACCTACTGTGGCATCCTTGATGATGTCATCCAGAGAAGCCCCAAAAAGTCTGTCGTCCTTAAAAGGCAGATCCAACAGGGCTTTCTTGGAGGTCTTGTCCGCAGACCAGCCCTTTAGCCAGATCAGGCGGCGTATTGCTACTGCATAAAACAAAGCTTTTGACAGCAGGGGAATAGTATCCATGTCTGACTCGCAGACAAACTTAAGGCCCTGGACCAACTGGTCGGCCAAAGTTATCTCATTAGTAGGAGCATCTCGCTCCTTTAACCCCTGGAGTAGCAATTTTGCCCATTCACTAAGTGTCTGAGACACTAGGGCCCTCGCCAATGCGTACTGCTGAGCCTACCACTGAATATAGGTAGCGAGCGAGTGCTTCAGCCTTCTTATAGACAGGGTCCTTGAAAACAGGAGCCCCTTCTACTGGAATAGTGGTGGCTATATTAAGTCTGGACGCTGGAGGGTCCACTATAGGGGGAGAGGTCCATTTCTTCAGAAAACTCTCCTCAAAGGTGTACCGTACCGCAAACCTCTTTGGGGCTGTAAAGACCCTCAGTGGGTTCTCCCATTCCTTGTATAAGAGTTTGTCAAAATAAGACACACAAGGGAACACCTTAGCAGTGCGGGCAGGTTTACGAAACCCAAAGGGGACTGGAGTTTCTGCTGCTTCTGCAGTATTTTCCAACTTTAGCGTATCCCGCACTGCAGTAATAAGGTCAGATACCAAAGCCGTCTCGCGTACTGACCTGGACTTGGAGTCATCCTCACTGTCCGATCGGTCACGGTCTGCAGTCTCTGATGCGTCCAAATCTGGGCCATGAGCTGTAGCTGGACCTGGTTCTGCATCAGAATTATCCCCGGAAGATTGCAGGGGACGGGGGCGTTTACTACCCCCTGTATTCCCGTGTGCTGCTTCCACCCTGGCAGCAAACACCTCTAGGATTGCCGACATAGCGTTCATAGACACCTCAGGGGCACCAGCTGCTAAATCTGGTGCTTCAGGGGAGAAGACATCTGGCTCAGATGCCATGCTGACCACACACTGACACCCACAGTGCTCCAGGCAAGATATCAATAGGCCACCCTCCTGCGCTGCAGAGATGCTGGGTTACCCAGAGGACTCACCACCCTGGACGGGTACTGCTATGCTGCCGTGTGCTGCGCCTGTGATGCTGTCCCACTGCTGCTGTGTCAGTCTGCTTCTTTTATCAGCGCTTCCTGTGTGAATTTTCACGCCAGTGTAATGCACCCTAGAGGCCGGAGACTCTCGCAAAATGGCCGCCAAAAACGTCTGTATGGAAGATAATGTGGGCTCTAAGAACATGGCCGCCGAGCCGAAGATAGAGGCCAAGCAGCCGTAGCCCACAAAAAGATGGCCGCCGAACGGCAATATATACATACAGGGTGGACAAACATGGCCGCCGATCAGTTGAGTAGAGGCCAGTGGGTGTGGACTACAAGAAAATGGCGCCGAAACCACAGGAAGATGGCCGTCTGGCAGTCACTAGAGGCCAAACCCGGCATGGACCACCACAAAATGGCCGCCGACAGCATGGAGGAGGAAGCACATACAGGTAAGCAGAAATGACATTTCTTTTAAATGTTAGTTACAGTCAGCCCCACTCCAGTGGAACCCCTTAGGTGACCCCCAGCACCCAGCAACCTTTAGCTAGAAGCCCAGGGAGGAGAGAAAAGGCAGGGAGAGAGGGAAGAAAGGGGCCACAACCACTTACTTGGTCTCTCCAGGAATGTCCAGCCAAATCAGGGGAGTTTACTTACCTATCCTGCATGTATTATGCTGGAGGACATTCCAAACAGATCATCGTCCGCGCACGGAAGGTGACTGTTGGCCAGACATGCTGTGATTGGACCCAAAAGGGACGATCATATGTATGCCCTGGAGCGTGACGCTCACCGGACAGGCTGCTGCGACTCGGCCGTAAGGTCAGCCGAAGCCGAGCGGTCCGATGCAAGCCTTGGAGCGTAGGCTCACCGGCCACCCGTGGAGCAACGGGCATGTCGTGGAAAACCCAGTGCGTAGCTAGGGTCGGCACACGCTCGATGGCCGAACTGGGGAGACTACAAGGATCGAGGATCCAGCCTGTCACCCAGTCGGCAGTTGATCGAAGATCGCAAGAAACAAAAAATGTAGCAAAAAAATATATCTTTTCCCCCCGGACCAATGGGCCCGAAGGGAGCCATGTCCTACTCCTTGCTAGACAGAAAAAAACTGATCTGCGAGATGCAGAGTGAGGTGATATACCCGGAGGGTCTGCCCCCTGGGCGGTACTGTAGAGGGTGTGATGCAACACTTTTTACAAGTTTTATGCCTAGTCACTCCTAATTAACGAATAATACCAACTTTGTCAATAGAGAGGCTGTGTCGGTCCATGGACGAATGAGTAATTGTATTATGTGCACATCTGACAATTTGTAAGGCTAGTGTATGATGGTTTCAGTTTTCCCTGTTCAATGTGCAAGTTCAGGCACTAAATATGCATATAGAGTACCTGCCTTGCTGCTTGATATTTGGACAAGGGCAACTGGCTGCTAATACACTGTTAGACAATTTAGAAGATGATGTCAACAAACTCGGCAGCAATGGCACCAAACCAACATTTGTAAAGAAAAAAAAATTCAAGAATTGGATCAGTCGACAGCAGTGTCAATTGCCTTTATGGTAATGAAAATCTGCAAGCTTAATGCCGGTGTAGTGTCATATTTTGCTCCCCATCACAGATTGCTCCGGAAGTGACGTTCCGTCGCCGCCATCTTGCTACACCCCACACTCCTTCACAGTAATGATAGAGTGAGAAGGGGGCAAGCGGACATCTTGTTACACCGACCGGAGTTTTCGATTTCACGGTTGTTTTCAGCACAAAAGAGAGCTTATCTGCTTAAATACAGTATTTGGAAATCGGACGGACTGTTTAGATGTTAAATGTGAAAAACAGAGGTGTTCTGTCACATTAGCAAGCATGTAAGGTCAGCAGGTTTGCTGCTGCTTTTAAAATTTAACATCTAAACAGTCCGTTGGATTTCCAACTACTGTATTTAAGCAGATAAGCTCAGTTTTGTGCTGAAAACAACCATGAAATCGAAAACTCCGGTGGGTGTAACAAGATGTCCACTTGCCCCCTTCTCACTCTATCATTACTGTGCAGGAGTGTGGGGTGTAGCAAGATGTCGGCGGCGGAACGTCACTTCCGGAGCAATCTGTGATGGGGAGCAGAATGTGACAAGACACCCCGTACACACGATCTGATTATCGGACGAATGATCGTCTGTTTTTTTTGCATGCTAATCTCACGTCGAATCTGATGAGTTTACTAAAGTCACGAAAATTCTCGTACGACAGAATAAAAATTCAGAAGTGATGTCATGTGTTGTAATGCATTTGTATTGCATTTTCGAACGACAGCTGTACTGCTTAAACGAAAATTATACGATCTGGCATCGTCTAAAAAAAAATTCCGTGCATGTCTGATAGAATAATATCGGATGAACTGTCCTGATCGGCTCTCGAAAGCTCTGTACTAACGATCCAATTATCGTACGATCAATTCGAATGTGGCATTTTTCGTACGATTTTCGGATCGTGTGTACGGGGCTTAAGTGTAGGCCAAGAGTCCGTAACTGTGACTATAACATCAGTCATGCAATGTAATGGTGGAGAGCTCTGTAGCCACTTGGTATCTCTATCTGAAATGGAATGCGTGAGCACCTGCCAGAACACCAACACATCAACAGAGGTCTGGGGTGGCTACATAACGAAACCAACCCTTGTTTATATCGTTGTTGGTAAGTGGAGGAGTGAAAAAGATTGGCAGGGTTCTTTATAAGGAGACCAATATCTGTGCATACAAGCCAATAGATCTTCCTAGGAATTTTTTTTTTTTAAAGTGTAATACCTCAGAGACGTTGACACGGCCTTCCTGAAAAGAGCATGTAGTCGGATCATGAGTGCAGAGGTTGCGATATTTGCACCAGTGGCAGCGAAATGCACTATTTACACAGGACAAGCACCTGCAGAAAACAGAGAAAGCATTTATCAGAGCTGGTTAAAGGTCTTACTAATCAAGAACAATATTCCTGGGCTGCCAATATCTGATTTCAAATTTTTTAGCAGTTGGGCAGTTTGTGGTTGTTTACCTACCCTACTGCTAATGTTTAATCTCCATTTAAATACAATACATCTCTACATTGAATAAAGTAATAAATATATGGAATGGCAAGCAGGCAGAAATGTAGAATTACACAAAAATTACATTAAGGTAAGTAATACCTTAAAATACATCTAGCCTGAGAATACCCTTTAAAATTAAACATATTCAGAAAGTCAGTGATAAAACATACAGTGGGAAATAAAATGGCTTTTTCTTTTTTTGAGAGGTGTAAATGACAGATACATACACTGAAAGACAGACAGATGATTCAGTATACAAAGAGACCACCCGTGACTGGATGACAGGGGAATCTGTTTAGATTTCTGTGACAAGTCCATCTAAACATTTAGCAGCAAATGCCCAAAAAAAAACACTCTATGGTCTAAGACAAAGTCTGGACTCCTTTTACCGTGATATTTGTACTTAACTATCTAGATGTAGCAGTTCATGCAAGGCATAAACGTTTGTAGTAAAAAAGCATAGAATATCTCTAGAACCAGCCAAATAGTATAAACAGCGACTTCCTCTGCATATACACAGAACATGGCCGAACATAAACAGTACAGGTTTCCTGTAACCAAGAAATACTCTAACAGCATAAACACTGCATCACGTTGACATACTTTAAACATACATGTATTTGCTTTAAATATATCCAGTTACACACTTGTAGCAAGTATTGTCTGTCAATACAACCTCAATATTTATACCAAAGCATATCAAAATACCAGATTTAAATGCATCATATTACATATTAGTCTCTGCTCTGGCCCTGAACCTGCAATCATTCAATTGCACAAAATCTTCTGCAGGTATGAACCATAAGAAAAATTTGAGATTTTTAAACCTGAAGAAAACATGCATTACAGAGGCACTTGTCTTCTGCCACTTTACCTAGGATAGATTTTGTATGGCAATAAAGTACAGTCTTTATGAAAAACTATCAACTTCACATGTCTGTGCCATACTGCTGAAGACCATAGATGTTGCTAGGTCCAGGCCAGCTTTGTGCCCCCGTAAGAGAAACCAGGCTTACAGGTTAATTGATCTGTAGCCATGGTGGATTGGTGCCTGCATAGTTTTAGAGCATTCAACACTCAACGGAGCCAGTGCCATGGAACCAAAAGACAGACACTTGTTGTCTCACCTGTGAGTGACCAGTGACGTGAGTGATCTCAGCTGCATTCTGTACTGCATGCTGTATATTGCATACCCTGGACCACTGCAATTTCTATGCTTTTCTGCATGTGACATACTTTGAACTGCTGCAATCTGTATTCTGTACTGTATGCTCTACATACTATGGAACACTGCATATTGCAAACCACAGAACAACGTGTACATCACATAAGACAATTGTGCTCTGTATTTTTTGCTTTGCATTACATTTACTTTACATTGCAGTGATCCTGTGGATCACTGCAAAATACACCAGGCACACACCCTTCACCTCAAATAGCTGCTCTTTGGATATGATATAGGTTACATTTCTGAGCCTAAACTGTGTACATGCATACCACTAGAATATTTTTAGGATCCAGAATTTCATCTTGCTCAGTCAAGGGGCACACTTAACGTTAAATACAACACAATTAAGAAACTACTCACAATAATCACACAATTTCTGTGATTTGTATATATTTAGCTACAAAAGGACAACTATGCTTTTAAACAACCCAAGTTAAAGAACTTCCCCTCTCCTTTCTCCACAAGCTACCTATACCCCATGTACTTAAATGTGTGCAAACTAGTCCGGGACATGCTCCAATTCTCCTCTGAGTTCAGTTAAGCCCCACAGTAGCACAATTTTGCTGTCTAATCTCCAGATGTCTTTTTCATTAAAGCCTCCTTAAAAAAGCCACATATGCGTTGTACTTCAGAGCCCCACCAGCGCAGAAGAGGACAAGAGCACAGTCGGCATAGGTCATAACTCCTCAGTCAGGTTGCCCGCTGATCAGAGGGAAGTACAAAAAGGTATATGTAGTGGTTGGGGGGGGGGGGGGGGTTAGGTTGTCTAAGTAGTATACTAACCCACAGCATACATATTTTATTGTGGTGACTATGAAAAAAACAAGAGTATAAAGAGCTTGATCCTGATTATTGCAGAAAGATGCATAATTTGGCCATTTTGCAATGGCGAGATAACAGTGAACAGAGTAAGCCTGATTTACTAAACTGTGAAATGAGGTTTAGTGCAGTAAATTAACTTGGTTTACTTCAAAAATCCAATTGAAGACTAAGAGATACTCAATTTTTTTCAATATCTATATACACATGAATGCATGTGTATGTTGATTTTAATCCACTTCGCTTCACACTTTTTTAGGTCAAACCCAATGAAAAGGCAGATTACACAGAATATTTGAAGGTTGCATTGTTTAGCTTCAATGCTGATATAAATTGTTATCCTCTTTGGTGAAATTATAATTTTCAGTAAAACTACCATATATATATATATATATATATATATATATATATATATATATATATATATATATATATATATAAAAAACATATTTTACATAATCTACACATTTGTTTTATAAGTCTGTTTCATTAAAGGAAAAAACACTTTGAGAGCGAACACATTTGTATGCCTGCACCTTAAAACCATTTTTACAACCCTAAATAGAATTAACAAGTGTTAAAGAACCAAAGCCATTTTCCACATTTTACCACACCATCATAAGGTTTTTTTTTTTTTCAGAATTCTTACTCACTAAACTTAACAGCTACTGTTAAACGTGTTATGCATTTGCTTGTCAATACTGTTAAATATTCTATAATGTGAGGTAAGCTCCATGAGCAGGGCCCTCCTATTCCTTCTGTATTGAACTGTATTGTAATTGTACTGTCCCCCCATCAACATTGTAAATCGCTGCGTAAACTGTTGGCGCTTAGTACACCCTGTATAATGATAATATAATAATTAGGGATGTTGGCACTATATAATAATTTACCCATGAGGGAATTAGGGGTTAGTCACACCATGTGTAAGGGGCACACTAGCACAATTACAATGAAATACAAGGCAGAAAGCTCAACTTGAAGGGGTTGCAGTGATACAGTATATGCTGAGAAAGTACTACCACATCACAAGGCTACAGGGTAAATAAAACTTAATGAATTGTCACTTGTGACATTTCGAAAAAAGCGCTGACAAAAAGAAAGGCTTACTGGTGTGAATGAACCTTAAATGATAAGTTCACCTCTGGCAGACCTTTTTAATAAAGTGACCTTGGAGAAAAGGAGCACCAGTAGATTAAAACTAACTGTTCAGCTTTAACCACTTAACGACCGCCCACTGTAAATATACGTCGGCAGAATGGCACCGACAGGCAGAATCACGTACATGTACGCGATTGCCTTTGTATAGTTGGAGGGTCCGATCGGACCCCCCTTCTTTACAGTGGGTGGTCGTTTTACCTTCGGGAGCGATCCGGAATGAGGGGACGGCCGTTCGATTCCGGCCACCCCCTCTCGATCGCTCCCGGCGAATGAGAGAGCTTCCCCTGCCTGCCAGGAAGGAGGAAGTGATGTCATCTCTCCTGCGGCGCTCACATATACCGAGCGCCGTACAGGAGAAGATGCAGGTTAGTGCACACAACACTACACTGACACCAGGACACATAGGCACATAAATCGCCCCCCCAGGCCCCCCCCAGCCCCCAGTCACAGTGTCACTGATTGCAGTGACCATTTATTTAGTGATCACTGCAATCAGTGACATTTGTGACTGTAAAAGTGTCACTACATTTAGTTTTAGGTCCAGTGTAGCCCCCTAACCCCCCCCTAATAAAGGTTTAACCCCCTGATCACCCCCCAGATAACCCTTTCACCCCCTAGCACCGCCGTCACTAAGCAATCATTTTTCTGATCGCTGTCTTAGCGTCGGTGATGCGGATCGGTAGCCAGTAATTTTTTTTAGGTTCGCCGCAGGTTTTTATAGCGTCGGGTACCCCCATATATTACCTAATGAAGGTTTAACCCCCTTGATCGCCCCCCAGGTAACCCTTTCACCCCCTATCACAACTGTCCCTAAGCGATAATTTTTCTGATCGATGTCTTAGCGTCGGCGATGCTGATCGGTAGCCAGTAATTTTTTTTAGGTTCGCCGCAGGTTTTTATAGCGTCGGGTACCCCCATATATTACCTAATAAAGGTGTAACCCCCTTGATCACCCCCCAGGTAACCCTTTCACCCCCTAGCACCGCCGTCGCTATGCGATCATTTTTCTGATCGATGTCTTAGCGTCGGCGATGCTGATCGGTAGCCAGTAATTTTTTTTAGGTTCGCCGCAGGTTTTTATAGCGTCGGGTACCCCCATATATTACCTAATAAAGGTTTAACCCCCTTGATCGCCCCCCCAGGTAACCCTTTCACCCCCTATCACCACTGTCACTAAGCGATAATTTTTCTGATCGATGTCTTAGCGTCGGTGATGCTGATCGGTAGCCAGTAATTTTTTTTAGGTTCGCCGCAGGTTTTTATAGCGTCAGGTACCCCCATATATTATCTAATAAAGGTTTAACCCCCTGATCGCCCCCCAGGTAACCCTTTCACCCCCTATCACCACTGTCGCTAAGCAATCGTTTTTATGATCGTTGTCTTAGTGTCGGTGATGCCGATAGGTAGCCAGTAATTTTTTTTTAGGTTTGCCGTCAGGTTTTTATATAGCGTCAGGTACCCCCATATATTACCTAATAAAGGTTTTAACCCCCTAATTGCCCCTAGTTAACCCTTTCACCAGTGATCATCATATAAGTGTTACGGGTGACGCTGGTTAGTTAGTTTGCTTTTTATAGTGTCAGGGCACCAATCGTATATAACCCAATAAAGGTTTAACCCCCTGATCGCCCGGCGGGTGATATCAGTTAGGTTTTAGCGTCAGAGAGGGTCTGCGTCACACCCCAGGCAGCGTCAGGTTAGTGCCAGTAGCGCTAACACCCACACGTGAAGCATACACCCCCCTTAGTGGTATAGTATCTGATCAGCTCAATATCTGATCTGATCAGATCTATACTAGCGTCCCCAGCAGTTTAGGGTTCCCAAAAACGCAGTGTTAGCGGGATCAGCCCAGATACCTGCTGGCACCTGCGTTTTGCCCCTCCGTCCAGCCCAGGCCACCGAAGTGCAGTATCGATCGATCACTGTCACTTGCAAAACACAACACACATAACTGCAGCGTTCGCAGAGACAGGCCTGATCCCTGCGACTCCAGTGCTGTAGGAGGTGATTTCACCACCACAGTTAAAAAAAAAAGCATATATGCCGAAGCATTGGGGCAGCAGGGGCGGAGGAGCGATTTTGCTCCTAATGCCGCGTATATACGGTCGAAATTCCGACGGAGGCTTGCCCGTGGAAAAGTCTGACCATGTGTACGCGGCATAACTTTTGCGAGAAGATGCCCCCATGCTTCGGCATATATAAATGGTGCATGTATGCCCATCATTAGAAGTGGGTGGATGAAGGGCGGTATTCTAATGGTAGGCATACCCACCGATCGATCTTTTTTTTTCGTTCAGCCAACAGGCTGCATGAAAAAAAAGATTACAATACATGTCCAACAAGGACCAGCAACGTACTGGTATGTTGCTGGACTTTGAATGTTTATACCAGAATGATGCCTGCGGGTTTAGGTATCATCTTGGTATCATTCTTTTCAGCCAGCGGCCGGCTTTCATGTAAAAGCAATCCTAGTGGCTATTTAGCCTCTGGACTGCTTTTACAAGCAGTGGGAGGGAATGTCCCCCCCCCGGATATAAAAAGCGCCATTGGAAAATTGGGAAAGCATTTTATCACACCGATCTTGGTGTGGTCAGATGCTTTGAGGGCAGAGGAAAGATCTAGGGTCCAATAGACCCCAGTTTTTTCAAAAAAGAGTACCTGTCATTACCTATTGCTATCATAGGGGATATTTACATTCCCTGAGATAACAATAAAAGTGATAAAAATAAATAAATATGGAAGCAATAGTTTAAAAATAAAATAAAAAAGCAAAATTAATAATAAAAAAAAAAAAGAAAAAAAAAAGCACCCCTGTCCTGCCCTGCTCTTGCCCAATGGCGAACGCAAGCGTCGGTCTGACGTCATATGTAAACAGCAATTGCACCATGCATGTGAGGTATCACCGCGAAGGTCAGATCGAGGGCAGTAATTTTAGCAGTAGACCTCCTCTGTAAATCTAACGGGGTAACCTGTAAATGCTTTTAAAGGCTTTTAAAAATGTATGTAGTTTGTCGCCAATGCGCGTTTGTGCGAAATTTTAAAGCATGTCGTGTTTGGTATCTATGTACTCGGCCTAAGATTATCTTTTTTATTTCATCAAACATTTGGGCAATATAGTGTGTTTTAGTGCATTAAAATTAAAAAAAGTGTATTTTTTCCCAAAAAAATGCGTTTGAAAAATCGCTGCGCAAATACTGTGTAGAAAAAAAAATGCAACACCCACCATTTTATTCTGTAGGGCCTTTGCTTTAAATATATATATAATGTTTGGGGGTTCAACATAATTTTCTTGCAAAAAAAAAATATGTTTTCATGTAAACAAAAAGTGTCAAAAAGAGCTTTGTCTTCAAGTGGTTAGAAGAGTGGATGTAAGCTTCCTAATGTTGTGTATAAAATGCCAGAACAGTTCAAACCCCCCCCCCCCAAATGACCCCATTTTGGAAAGTAGACACCCCAAGCTATATACTGAGAGGCATGTCGAGTCCATGGAATATTTTATATGTTGACACAAGTTGCGGAAAAAATACAATATTTTTTTTTTCTTTTTTGCACAAAGTTGTCACTAAATGATATATTGCTCAAACATGCCATGGGCATATGTGGAATTACACCCCAAAATACATTCTGTTGCTTCTCCTGAGTACGGGGATACCACATGTGTGAGACTTTTTGGGAGCCTAGCCGCGTACGGGACCCCAAAAACCAATCACCGCCTTCAGGCTTTCTAAGGGTGTCAATTTTTGATTTCACTTCTCACTGCCTATCACAGTTTCGGAGGCCATGGAATGCCCAGATGGCACAAAACCCCCCCAAATGACCCCATTTTGGAAAGTAGACACCCCAAGCTATTTGCTGAGAGGTATTGTGAGTATTTTGCAGATCTCGCTTTTTGTCACAAAGTTTTGAAAATTGAAAAAAAAAAAGAAAAAAAAAAATGTTCTTTCTTCATTTTCAAAAACAAATGAGAGCTGTAAAATACTCACCATGCCTCTCAGCAAACAGCTTGGGGTGTCTACTTTCCAAAATGGGGTCATTTGGGGGGGTTTTGTGCTATTTTGGCATTTTATGGCCTTCGAAACTGTGATAGGTAGTGAGGAGTGAAATCAAAAATTTGCGCCCTTAGAAATCCTGGAGGCGGTGCTTGGTTTCCGGGGTCCCGTTTGTGGCTAGGCTCCTAAAAAGTCCCACACATGTGGTATCCCCGTACTCAGGAGAAGCAGCAGAATGTATTTTGGGGTGCAATTCCACATATAACCATGGCATGTGTGAGCAATATATCATTTAGTGACAACTTTTTGTAATTTTTTTTTTTTTTGTCATTATTCAATCACTTGGGACAAAAAAAAAAAATATTCAATGGGCTCAACAGGCCTCTCAGCAATTTCCTTGGGGTGTCTACTTTCTAAAATGGGGTCATTTGGGGGGGTTTTGTGCTATTTTGGCATTTTATGGCCTTCAAAACTGTGATAGGTAGTGAGGAGTGAAATCAAAAATTTGCGCCCTTAGAAATCCTGAAGGCGGTGCTTGGTTTCCGGGGTCCCGTACGTGGCTAGGCTCCTAAAAAGTCCCACACATGTGGTATACCCGTACTCAGGAGAAGCAGCAGAATGTATTTTGGGGTGCAATTCCACATATAACCATGGCATGTGTGAGCAATATATCATTTAGTGACAACTTTTAGTAATTTTTTTTTTTTTTTTGTCATTATTCAATCACTTGGGACAAAAAAAAAAATATTCAATGGGCTCAACATGCCTCTCAGCAATTTCCTTGGGGTGTCTACTTTCTAAAATGGGGTCATTTGGGGGGGTTTTGTACTGCCCTGTCATTTTAGCACCTCAAGAAATGAGATAGGCAGTCATAAATTAAAAGCTGTGTAAATTCCAGAAAATGTACCCTAGTTTGTAAACGCTATAACGTTTGCGCAAACCGATAAATATACGCTTATTGACATTTTTTTTACTAAAGACATGTGGCTGAATACATTTTGGCCTAAATGTATGACTAAAATTGAGTTTATTCGATTTTTCTTATAACAAAAAGTAGAAAATATCATTTTTTTTCAAAATTTTCGGTCTTTTTCCGTTTATATCGCAAAAAATAAAAATCGCAGAGGCAATCAAATACCATTAAAAGAAAGCTCTATTTGTGGGAAGAAAAGGACGCAAATTTCGTTTGGGTACAACATTGCATGTCCGCAGAATTTACAGTTAAAGCAGCGCAGTGCAAAAACCTGAATTCACCTCTGGTCCTTTAGCTACCAAATGGTCCGGGGCTTAAGTGGTTAAAAAATAAGTCACTTCTGCAATAGGGGAAGAGAGGGTGCACTGTTCATGTGTGGGTTTGCAAACAGGGAGACGCTCACTACCGTGAAGTTGGGGCATCATAGAAACTAGCCAAAAAAAGGAACATGAACAAATATGTTCTGCGCTACAAACAATTGGTTTTAATGTACTGGGGGAACCTTGCCCACACGGTCGCTGCCAAAGGTAAAACTAAAATTTTTACACAAATGAAATAAACTGGAGCAAATGCAAACAGAGCAAATATGCTGCTGAAAAAAGGTCCCTTCACACGTATTCATGCATGCATTGACATATTCTGTGATGTATGTTATGATGCGCATACCACATCATGTGATATAGCTGCATTATGGTCATTCAAAATGGAAACCCAACATACACATTATGTGTTGACACATGCCCTAGCCTTCTTTGCACCACAATGCATAAATGTGAATGCATTGTGTCTTGTAGTGTGCTGTGTTGGCTAAAAGAAGTGCAGGCACTTTTTTTTTTTTGCGTTATACGTATTCATGTCCCATTCTGCAGCATATGTTAATGCTCACATACATAGGTGTAAATAGTGCCTATGTTAGTACAGCCCACAATATACGTGCAAAGCTCTTTCTTGAGCTAGAAGTGCCCAAGTACTCCCTGCACAATCAAATGAATATAAATATCTCCAAATGATGCATTGCAATATACAATGATTTTTATAGCTGACTGGCAGGACAATGCTAAAAATTAAGCCAGAATGCATCTTAAACTGTAATATTTGAACAACAGAGGTTTCTTACAGTTGATGACCACTGCAGTTGTAGAATTTGAAGTCTGTGCTCACAAAAATCTTTCCAGTCTCTTTGGAGATCAGTTGAAGTTCCACACCATACCAGTCTAAAAGAAAATTGACTAAAATTACAATGGCACCCACATCATAAAAAGGCATAAACTGACATAAATTCAAGATGTACTAATAGTTTGGGGTTCTATGGTTAGAATATATTTCTCCCCCATCTGCTTGTCTTCATGTAAACATCAAAAAGTTAGGGAATTCTGCTAACCTACAGTATGGAAGTACTAATAGAGGCACATATCTAAGACACATCTGCCAGCATCAAGGGTATAGGAAAAAAATGGGAAGTCACTTGAAGGAATACAAAAGGTACTGTATCTGACGCTGTAGAATTTTAAGTGTATCAAAAGCCAATGATGTTGATCTACTGTACTAATGGTAACTGGACTGTTCACTTTGCATGGGAAGTTGCACATTACTGTACAAAAGGAAATTTTCCCAAGAGCGTAGAAAATAAGATGAAGCTCTGCTGACTTCCTTTATCAAATTGTTTAAAAGCAAAAATTGTGTTTTTTATTGCATTTGATTGGGTATTCATTGGAAGGTGAAATGTCACCAAATTTACTAGGTTCTGGAGAAAATCCCCTAGCTAAGGGCTATTTGGTTTTAGTAAATTAATCCCAGTGCGTCTACGTTTTGCATACTGTGGAAAGGTTAAAATCCAGGGTTCTGGGAAATATCTGGTCTGTGTAACATTGAGGATGTTCCCTTTAATAGTTTCCTGGAGACAGGATGTGTGAGAAAAGCTCTCAAAAATGAGTGAAAAGCATTCCTTATCCCAGAACAAGTGTCTCTTTTAGAGAAGGTTGATCTCCCCAGGGGCAAAACAGACAGCACACTTATGCCCTGTACACACGGTCGGGATTTCCGACGGGAAAAAGAGAACCAGCTCTCTATCTTTTGCCGGCCGTTTTTGGCCGTTTTGCTGTTGGAAAAAGTCAGATGGAGCATACACATGGACGGGATTCCCGACCAAAAGCTCTCATCTGACTTTTTCTGTCAGGAAAACCGATTGTGTGTATGGGGCATAAGGCTGGGTTCACCCTGTCTGCTGAGGGTCCGGTGCATCCCCGTTCACCGGTTCGGGTCAGAATTGGCTCCGAATTTTTGCCTGAAATCTGACCTGAAACAGGACCAAAGACACACAGAACCCTTTTGCAGTGCGCTCCGCAGCCGCCTGGGAGAAGTGTGAACCGGCTACATTGTGAGCCGGTCACAACCCGCATCCAATTCGCATAAGTGTGAACCCAGCCTTAGCCAGCAATGAAAACAAATTACACTGTTTAACAATGTGTTAAAAGGTTTTTGTTGTAAAACATTTGCAAATACAATGCTAGTATAAATTGATTAGTATGGTTGTCATTTTTGTTTAGCAATAAATACCTGACAGGGGTTCTAATAATCCTCCCCGACTCCTTTCAAAACTAAAAAAAAGTTTTGGCTTCCAAAATACTTTAGAAAAAAAAAATTCTAATTGGTTACACATACAGATACTGTTTGCTTCTCATATGATGAATACTATAATGAAATCACAATTTCCCACATTGCCTTTTTCCTTTGATACCAGGGAATAATCCTTCTCCCCATAAATCATAATTCAAGCTCTTGTGGTTTTCTAAATTACTGGATTTTTAATTTATCCTACAACGTACTATATTTGTAAAAGTATTTTGACTCGCTTTAAAGATTGCTGTCGGCCAGCTAACTATTGATGTGACTTAAGTAGTTTGCTTATGACCACTTTTAGCATTTTTAAATGTGCACTCAATGTAGGAATGTAACCGTAGCAAGTGCACATGGCTATGATTTAAAGAGACCGTAAAAAACTTTACTTACCAAAAAAGTCTTAGTGAAATGTATGTGGTAGTGTATTGCACTGCGCATGTAAAGAAGTTCAGGCATTAGCCAGAATATGAGATTCCATATATTGGTGCTTGGAATAAAGATGTACCTAAAAAAACTCATATACTGTATAAAACCCATATACAGTTTACACTGCCTTTTTTTTCCTGTAACAGCATAGCATCGGGATTTTATGACAAGCTGTTTGACATACCTTTGGCACATTTCAATGATTAGCATATTAACTGAATTAATTGCTTTACTGTCTGCCTGTGTGAACGCTTCCAATTTGAAATTGGTTGTCTGTGTTAAACTCATCCTATGCCCTGTATCCTAAGTTTAACTTTATCTTTTAACTTATCTATATTACAGAGTCTGAATACCTTCCTGATTTGTTTGACTGGAAAAGACTGATGTTAGCTTTATGGACCTTGGTTGTGTCGTTTTTAAAATGTTTGTGCTTGCATTCATCTGTCCTTTATCAGTTCCTAGATGAATAACTGACAAACGCATTCCACCCCATATACATTTATGTTTGGAGCAGCCTTTGGAGGATGGCACCCTTTATCCAGGGGCAAGTGAACTCTTAAAACATCATGTTTTAACATTACTGTCCTGGCAATTTACACAATCCATCTTAACTAAAGCCAACCATCTACAAATGGGAAATACAGGTTGTCCTGCAGTCTGCCAGGAGTACCATCTCCAGTCCAGTTACTACTCTCTTTAGCCTTAAACTGTGATTCCTGTACTCTCCCTCTCCACCCCCACAGCTTATAATCATTCTCACTCATTACTTTTCTTGTTACTTTCATTTCTATTCCCTGGCTTCCAAGAGCCAGCCTCTCTCCCTTACCATCTTTTTATCCCCAATTCCCATAACCTACAGTACTAGGTGATACTGAAACCTGGCTTGAGGCATCTTGACCCTACCTCTCCAGCTGCTCCCATGACGGCCTCTTCTGAACTCACTCGCCCAGACCCAGCTGACAAAAGTGAGGTGAAGTTGGAATCCTTCTATCCCCACAAAGCACTTTAAAAAAAAATTTTTTACACCTTCCTCTCTGTCACTCTCCTCTTTTGAAGCTTACTGTATTTGCCTTTTTTCTCCAGTTTCTTATAGGTTTACTGTGATTTATTTGCCCCCAAGCCTGGGGTCATGCTTCATTAACAACATCTCTACTCTGAAATACCCACCAATATTCTTTGTGGCCTCAACATTCCTGTTAGTGCTAACCCCCTGGCTACCTCTCAAATTAATCTCATCTTTTGACCTGATTCCTACTAAGTCTGACTGCAACAACCTTGTACGCTCCCACCTCTGCACTCCTTGCAACCTCTCCAACAGGCCTTTTTTCTCTACCATCACAACATTATCAATACTTCTTCAGTCAAAGACCAGAAACAATAATATACATATAAGGTGTCAAGCAAGTGAGCACTCATACTCCTTTCCACACAAATTGCTTTTAGTGTAATACCCTTGCCCCGGTCTTACAGTTGCACAAAGACTCATTGCAAGTCTATTGTGAGCTATAGATTTAAAATTAATTAAATAAAATTGTAGGAAAAAGGCCATACCTTGATCTGCAGGAATGATGGGTACATCTTTTGAGGATGGTGAAACACAGACAATTTTATTGCCAGACACTTGCCCCTCGACCTGAGTAATGTTACCAAATGAGCAAGTTACGCCAACAGAAAGATCTGGGACATCAGTGACTTCCAGAGTGAGCTAGAAAGAAGAGTAAGATTGCATATTTTATTAATTTAGACTTTTAGATTTTTTCCCCTTAAAATGTGGTATGATTTCTAATTGTATCAGTTTGTCTGTGTACAAGAGGGACTAATATTGAGAGGGAGGAAAAAATAACTGCTTACTTACATTTAGTTAGTGCACCTATTGTGGCTGTGCTTTTGAAATTGAAAGTGTATATTTGTGACACTAGAAGCAATGTTTGCTATTATAGGAAAGCCTGACTTCTGTTGGGTGCAATATCTTTGAAATTATTCTGAAATATTTTCTTAAGATTTAAAAGAGAAGTAAAGTTTTTTTTTTCGGAATCATACTTACCTCGGTGGATGCAGCATAGGTCCAATTTTGCATCTGTCCCCTGGCGCCTCTGCACTGAGAACCGAGCGATCGAACATCACTGATCGCACGGTTTTCAGAGCTCCCTGAGCAGAGAGCTGCTGACTGTCTGTCAGTCACGACTCTCAGCTCTGCCCCCTCCTCGCTCACTGGAGTAATAAGCTGTGGAGGGGGCGGCCGGCTCAGTCTCTCAGCGAGCCGCTGAGAGACTGAGCCGGGGGTGTCAATCCAGGCACCTGGCAGATCCAGACTTTGTCGCGATGATGCAGTGCCTTGACTGAAATCTGTGACGTCAGCAGAGAGCAGGCTTCAGCCTGTGTGTCCAGCAACACAAATAATGTGGCTCAGCCCTGCCCCTTGTCCGCTCCTGCTGTCTCTGAGCCAATAAGGAGGGGAGAGAGCCAAGAGAGCCGCTGCTCTTGTACGCATCGCTAGATCAAGATCGGGCTCATGTAAGCATTGGGGGGTTGCATGCAGAAGTTTTTTTTACCTTATTGCAAAGAATCCATCAAGGTAAAACAACTTCTGCCTTTAGAACCACTGTGTCTGGTGTCACACAGTGGGAGGAAAAAAAT
Source organism: Rana muscosa (assembly GCA_029206835.1). NCBI lineage: Eukaryota > Metazoa > Chordata > Amphibia > Anura > Ranidae > Rana > Rana muscosa. The sequence goes on from CM055117.1 coordinate 409,098,132, forward strand.
CAGTTCCCTCTTACTGTGTTTATGGAGGCCAACACCGCTGGTCACATCCTTACCAGGCTCACTGATGGGATGGGAGAGCCCGGTAAAGGCTGGGGCAGAGGCAGGGGTGATCCCCTTCTGCCACCTGTAAAAGTGATCCAGCGGCTGTATAGTTGCTCAGATTACTTTACATTGTGCAGAATTGCCTGCTCTAAAAAATTATAGCGGGATTACAGTTGTAGCCTATGCCATGATCATAGTTTAACATATATACAGTACATATGGCGGAATTGAGGTGGTTAGAGAGAGACATTTTCCCAGTCTACTTCTCCAACACATAGATTGTCAGAAAGTATTTTTATGAAAACAATACAGAACATAAATCAGGAATCCAATTATAAATGTTTTCACAAAAGATTCAAAACTTTCACCCAAGAGTCATATATTTTTCTAATGGGATTAATTTAGAAAATTGTGTGAATCCCGTTTTAAAGTTGTGTGAATATTATGTAAAAACATTTATAAATAGTATTTCAAACAGATTTTCTGTTTACATATTACAAATTTTAATACACTTAACAAAAGCTTAAAAAGCTAAAAAGAATAGAAAAAAGAAAACATACATATTTGACTCCATGCTACAGCATTGGTGTGATGCTGCACATGTCCCCTGTTGGCTCTAAGCCATAGAACATAACCGCTGATCACTCAGTTCTTAGTCCTCTATGAGCGGGGAGTGGCGATTGTCAGTCATTGCTCTCTAATGCCTTGTACACACGATCGGAATTTCCGATGAAACAAGTTTTTTCCAAAAAAAACGATAGGAAATTCCTATTGTCTGTGTGGAACTCCGACGGAAAAAAAACCCACGCATGCTCAGAATCAAGTCGACGCATGCTCGGAAGCATTGAACTTCATTTTTCTCGGCTCGTCAGAGTGTTTTACGTCACTGCGTTTTGGACGGAATTTAGTCTGACAGTGTGTATGCAAGACAGCTTGAACAGAATTCCGATGAAAATTTTTAGATTTTAGACCATCGGATACTCCGATCGTGTGTACAGGGCATTAGAGTGATTTTCTCAGTGATGGAGAAAGGAGAAAAGGTCCATCACTTTCAGATGTCCTGGCGAAGCCAGCTACACCATTTGATGAAATGCGTTGATGTCAGAGCATCCTGACATCATATGGACCACATGCCCAACTGCTGACCAGTTCATCGGGATGTGTTTGGAATGCATATCAAACATAGCAGTGCAACAAACCTCTTGGGAATCCACATCTTCGGTGGTAACAAGAAATCATGTTAATAGAAATGTTGGCACTATTCTGCAGTGAATTTCTGAGCAGTGTTGAATGGACAGCTGTGGTGTAACTCAGATAGTTTTTTCATGTTATTTAAATGGAATAGTTGTCTGCTTCTGCTTACCGTATATACTCGAGTATAAGCCGACCCGAATATAAGCCGAGGTACCTAATTTTACCACAAAAAACTGGGAAAACGTATTGACTCGAGTATAAGCCTAGGGTGTCCATCTGCATGCCTTACTGTGGCTCACTTTGCCTCACTGTGTCCATGTGCATGCCTCACTGTGCCCATGCCTCACTGTGTTCATGAGTAGACTGACGTTTAACATGGGAGTCTATGGAAGGGGTGCCCGGCTTTGAAAAATCGGTGCTCCATGGCCGTAGGTCCCCCAGACAACAAACTTTGCACACTTGTAGAGGAGAAATGGGGTTACATGTGTGCCAAGCACCCGGTCCAGAAGACCAACGACCGGCCAGTACCGGGTCCCCAAAATCACCAGAGAAATTACAGTTTAACATGGGAGTCTATGGAAGGGGTGCCCGGCTTTGAAAAATCAGAGCTCCCCAGCCGTAGGTCCCCTGGACAAAAAAAATTTCACACCTGTAGAGGAAGAGTGGGGCTACATGTGTACCAAGTTTGGCATCCAGGAGTCCTACAGCAGGCCGGCACCGGGTCCGCAAATTCTGGGAGATCAGGCACAAAAAGGTGACTCGAGTATAAGCCGAGGGGGGCATTTTCAGCACAAAAAAAGTGCTGAAAAACTCGGCTTATACTCGATTTTTGCTTGCATGGCTTACTTTCGCTTTTGCTCTATACAGCTAAACAGCTGCACCGCTGTTACCTAGAAACTGCTGCATAAATGTGCTATCCTATATTCACTACATTATTGATTGGAGGACTTCCTGGATATAGTAAGCAGCTATTCTAACTTACCGAGCAGTTCAGTAATTTCATGAACAAATTAATTTGTGTGTAGCGGGTATTTAAATTGGGGGGGAGCATCTGGGTTATTTAACCCAGATGTACTAATTGTTAGGGAATCTGAGAATCCCTTTTTTGTGGTTCTTGGAGGACTCTGGTGGTGCAGGGTTCCCTGTGGCCTGCTGGTGGCGATGTCGCACTGGGCTGGAGTTGAACCCGCACCGCAAGACTGCTCCCTTTTTGTCCTTTCCTGGCGCTGGTACAGCGGGGCGGGGAACCCGCTGTGACGCAGGGGGAGAGGAGATAAAAGGGACGGACGCCCTGACCTTGGGGTTCAGAGTTGGAGGACGCGGCCGCACCCAGGCGCCTTCAGCCTGGGTGCTGGCGTTCCGGAGTTCCGGGCCCAGGTGCCCTTGACCTGGCCGGAGCGAGAGATGGGGTCCATCCCAGGCACCTTAAGCCTGGGGTGAGGTACTACTGCCGGAGCCTGGGGCCCAGTAACTTCGACAGGGTTCCGCGAGGGTGGAGGAGTCCGAGGGGCCCTAAGGTGTTGGGACCCGTATCTGAGGCGAAGGAGACCGGGGAGTGTAACCCTTCCGGATAGTCCGGTACAGCATTAACCCGGTGACGGCGGGGCCTCTGGTAACTCCCTTGGAGGGATGTCTTCCCCCTGACAGGGGCTGCAACATAGCGAAGGTAACTCCAGTTCCTGATCACTAGATTCGCTGGAAGAGACTCTGAAGCCAAAAATTCCATTTAACAGCCACTGTGCTTAGCAACCGTTGGTGAAACTTCAACGGTTTAGTTTCTTTGAGGATTGTGCCTTGACCTACTCTCCACCAATACTGAACTGTTCTATGGGTCTCAAACTGTCTGCTCGCAAAGGACTATTTGTTTGCCGTTATGGAATAAATAAGTGTGGGACCTTTTCAGTGTGTGGTACTCCAATTACTGGGAGCAAAAGGGGGTTATCAGCAGAACAGACTTGGCTCTAAGCGTATACACAGGCCCGAATACAACTAGATACTGGCCTTCACCTCTACACGCTGTAATTGAGAGGACATGGGCCATGGCGCACCTCGCTCTCCGCTCCAAGATACCCCTAGACCAGAGCCAGAGTAACCGATAAAGAAGGGGGTGAGGCCGCTACATGTGCATCTAGGAACAACTTACAACCGTTACTGGATACATATTATAAAATGCCCTAATTAAAGGGGTTGTAAAGGAACCTTAATGCATCCTATGCTCGCTCGCAAATAGGTGGTGAGTGATTGCGGTGAGGAGCCGAGACAGCCGCCGAGGGACCCCAGAAGACGTGGATCTGGTCCACTCTGTGCAAAACGAGCTGCACAGTGGAGGTAAGTATAACATGTTTGTTATTTAAAAAAAAAAAAATTCTTTACAAACCCTTTAATTAGCATTGAATTTTTGGTTTAATAGAAGCTGTTCTATTTTTTTTGTAGGCGCCACATATATACATAACAACCACAGGAAGAAAATATGCCAATTTGTTGATCTTGATATATTGATGTTAGCCATGATATGGTTGCTATGGGAGTTATATGGGACCCATAATGTTGTCCGAACATTCTATATTTGTGTTAAAGTACTAAACCTACAACAGTAAAATCAGTCTGTATATGCAGAACAGCATGCTTGTTATACTCACTGTGGAACTTAAGGGGTTAATCCTCTGCATTGTGTAAAAAGGCTGTTTTATCCTGTATGCATAGCTCTTCCCCCCTCCTGCACTGTCTATCTGGGGAAAGCCAGCTAACACAGGCAGGGTAGCCAACCTGCTCATGCTCAGTTGTGTCTTTTATGCTGGAGAGAATAATTACTTGTTCTGAGAGCTAGCCAGGCCACATGATATTGGCATCACACGTGTGGGAATGTATACAGGCTGAAGTGGAAATCTCCTCCTACCTGAACTCTCAGCACTGGAGAAACTGTGGTATACAGATCAGGGGGTTTAGTAACACTTTAAGACAAATTTTTTTTTAATTAGGCATATGGTGAAGGGTATGAGTTTTTCTATTTTTTAAAATACTGTTTTATTGCAAATAGGATAAATTATACAACCTGATGCAATGTGACAAATGCTACATCCACAAATAGACATCTGTACGTTATATTAACTGGACGTTATTTTTATTTTTTTTATAATTCAGCTTTTATTAAAGATTTTGTTTACATAACAAAAAAATGACATTTAACATTCCTTATCATACTTCATACATTCCCTTTGGTCACTCCCCTGCTGCCATTTTGCCTCACCACTCTTTCCTAGCCCTATACTCCGGGGAGAGAAAGAAAAAAAAACCCCTGTGAATTTAAAGTGCTTCGCATTCCCCTGTTTGTATGTATTACCCATTTTCCTTAAGTAAATTCCATTCTATTTACTTTGTGTTTAGTGTATAATGTGATTCTCTCTGACTATTTTGTCCTATTTATAGCCCTCTCCATATAAAAAATAAATAAAAAATTTGTATTAGTTCCCCCCTCCCCTCCTGTGAATTTAATGTGATTAACGTTCCCCTATTTATATATATCACCCAATCTTCTTAAGTGTATTCTATTCTATTTATGTTTTATTTAGTATATAGTGCGTTTCCCTCTTTGGTTATTTTATCCTGTTTATAACTCTCTCCATGTGTGAAAAAAAGGGGGGGGGGAGGGGGGAGACCCTCCCCCCCTTTTCCCTTTAAAGGAGTTTGCATATTAGGGAATTAGTGGTGAGGTGCCAGAAGAGGAGATTCCAACCCCTCCAATTCTACCATACTTATCAAAGCATTTTAGTACTGTTGTGGTTTACTCTATATCTATATTATATATCCTATCGTCACCCTTCGGGGGATAAAGGGGGTTATTCCGTCCTTCCCTTTTTAAATGTATTTGTTTTCCCTATTTTCTTTCTTTTCTCCTTTCCCTCTTTTCTCTCCTCCTCTCCCTCTCCTCATTCCCCTCCTCCTCTCCTCTGCCTCTAGGAGCTCTCCATCTCTGGTACAGAGGTTCTCCAGCCTTTCCATATTTCTCTATATTTCCTCTGCTGGTCTCGTATTTTATGTATCCATCTTTCTGCTTCCATTATTATCTCCACTTCCCTCCTCCATTCTTTAATGGTGGGAGTTTCTTATTTTTTCCAGTATTTAGGGATTAGTTTTTTTGCTGCATTCAGTAGGTGTGGTGTTATGCTATTTTTATATTCTTTTACTGGGCCGGTGGTTCCATGAAACAAAATATGCATAGGTGTTGAATCTATAGGTGTTTTAGCTATTTTCCTGATCCAGGGGATTATCTCATCCCAAAATTTCCTTATCTTTGGGCAGGACCACCAGATATGGAGTAGGGTTCCTTGCTCCCCACACCCCCTCCAACATTGGGGGTCTGCTGTCGGATAAATTTGCGCTATTCTCATCGGTGTTTGGTACCATCTGGTCATAAACTTATATGACATCTCTTTGGTGGAGGAGCATATTGAAGAAGAATATGTCATTTCCATAAATCTTTTTTTTTGTGTTGTGGTAAATATTTGACCCAAATCCTCTTCCCATTCCCTGATGAAATAAGGTGTTGTATTTTTTTTTACGCTCAGAACTAATTTATACATTCGTGATAGCATATTCTGAGGTTTCCCTCTCTTCACACACACTGCCTCATACGTTGTCAGTGAGTCCCATGCCCTAATCTGGGGTTCTAGTTTATTAAAAAAATTGTTTATTTGACCATATCTCCATCCTGCCATCGCCATATCTCCCTGTAATGCTATCAACTCTGATTGTGACATCAGATGGCCACTCGGGGCATACTGTGCGCACATTGTGTTACCGTTCGATTCCCAGGGGCCCAAGGCTCCCCTCTCCTGCCCAGGTGGGAACCATGGATACCCTCCTAATGGGGCTAAGGGGGATGTTCTGGGTGCATATTTACCGGTTTTATTCATTCTATCCCATACTGCTAACGTGTTTAATGTCAGCAGGGATGTCCATTTTGACAGCCCCCTCAACTTGGTGGGTATCCATGGTGCCCCAGCTAGATTCCTACCGGCCATGCTTCCCTCCATCGAAACCCATGCCCTGGTGGGGGCGTCATGGCACCAGTTCGTTATTCGGACTAGTGTCATTGCTTTGGTTTTGTATGCTATTCTCGCGTTCCCATCCTTCCAAATAAAGGAGGTAAACGCTGTACAAATTTTTTAAAAGAAAGTTTGGGGCAATGCCATGGGTACCGTACTCAAGATGTATATTAATCTCGGTAGCACATTCATCTTCAAGGTGCTCATCCTTCCAAACCAAGTTAATGTATGGGCTCTCCATCTATGTAGGTCCTCTATAATTTCGGTAGCCAAGCTTTCATAATTAGGTTCGTACATCAATTTTTTATCGGCTGTTATGTGTACTCCTAGATAGTATAACGAGTATTTTTTCCAGACCATTGGGTAGGTTTCTCGTAGCTGTTTTATTGTCAATGAGGGTACATGACTAGGGAGTATTATAGATTTCTCTATATTTACTTTGAAGTTGGATAATTTCCCGTATCTATCTATTTCCTTCATTAATGCCAATATGGATTCCTGAGGTTTTGCTAGGAAAAATAATAAATCGTCCGCGTATGCTGACACCTTGTGTTCTCTTTGGTCTATTTTCACTCCTATTATTCTTTTATTTGCCCTTACTCTGCAAAGGAGTGGTTCCAGGGTCAGGGCAAACAGTATTGGTGGCAAAGGGCATCCCTGTCGTGTTCCGTTGCTAATATCAAAGCTATTTGACAGGGTTCCATTTACCTTGACCTTGGCTTTCGGGTTTGTGTACAATGCAATTATCCATCCCATCATCCGCTCCTTCAGGCCTATTTCCCTCAACACTTCCATCATATATGTCCAATTCACCCGGTCGAATGCCTTTTCGGTTCTATGTTGGGTCCCTTCTGCATCCAATGGAGTAAATGTAGAGCCCGGATGGTACTGTCCTTTGTCTCCCGGCCCATCACAAAGCCCGTCTGATCTAAATGAATCAGTTTTACTATCTTATCCTGTAATCTTTTTGCTATTATTTTTGATAGAATTTTGATATCTGTGTTCAGGAGGGAAATAGGCCTGTAGTTTGCGCAATGCTGGGGGTCCTTCCCAGGTTTTGGGATGACAGTCACATATGCCAGTAATGCTTCAGGATGTGGGGGGTTATTTATTCTAATTTTATTAAGATAGTTACATAGAGGTGTTATCAGTATTTCCGAGAATTTTTTATAGTATGCATTTGTTATACCATCTGGCCCTGGACTTTTTCCCTTTGGGAGTTCCTCTATTACTTTTTTTATTTCATCTATGGTGATATTTTCCTCCATTCCTTCCACTACCTCCGGAGAGAGACATGGTAGTTCCGATTTTTTTATGTATTCTTTTATTTCTACTATTTGTTCCTCTCTTTCGGTTGTTGTTTCTATTGGTTGAATATTATATAGGCTTGTATAAAATTGTTTAAATTCCTTGGCTATTAATTTTGTATCCATTATCTGATTGTTCTTAACTCTTATTTCATGGACATGGGACAACTCTTGTTGCTTTTTCAACTGCCTCGCCAGTAATTTGCCGCATTTGTTCCCATGTTCATAAAAACGATGTACCATGAATCTATATTTATCCTTTGCTTTCCTATCCAAGCAGGTGGAGAGCTTATCCCTTAGTAGTCCTAACCTTATGTCTACCTCTGGGTCATAGCCCCTTTTATGTTTGTCCTCCCACTGGACGTTATATTAACGTTATAAAATCGCCAGTAGCTTTGCAGTGAGTTTTTCAACAATTTTGCAATAGCGTTTTTTTAGCATGTTTTTGTGTTTTTCAGCGTTACTTATTTTTGCGTTTTTTTTTCAATGGATAAAAAACGTTTAAAAACCGCTGGCGAGTTTTTGAGCGTTGATCTGCATTTTTAGGCGTTTTTGACGTAAGAGCGTTTTTACAGCTGAAAAATGCCTCTCAGAACCCACTAGTTTGGGGTTTTTTTCCAGCCAAAAAACGCCCAAGCCAAACACAGTTGATAACAGCCTGTGTGCGCATGGACATATAGGATAACATGCTGGAGAGTTTATTGACTGTAGAAAAAAATGTCTGACGCCAAAAACAGCAGCTTTAAAAATGTCCAAAAACGTCCAGTGTGCATGAGGCCTAATAAGCAAATGAGTGCGTGTAGCAATAAACAGTTCAAAACGAAAACAATGGTGTTCCTTTAACATCCAGTGAGAATTAGATTCAGTCAACTTGTCTGTCAGACCCATATAAAAGATAGATGGGTACAATATTGTTCAAAATAGCATTAATCAGTGGTAGTTTGTATGTATGTGTGGAGTTACACCAAGCATCCCGAATCTTGTGGTGTTTACACGTACAACCTCTGTAGTCATAAATTATTTTCTCTTAGGGGGTGATTTGAATAACTGAGTCAACCCCCTGAGGGACTGTGGGAGAAGATAGTTGCAAACATTTAAGCGCAATCATCTTTTGGGCTCAAAACAAGGTTTCTCTTGAAAATATTTTAGTGTACCTAGGCCACACATCCAAACAGGCATATCTCCGGGGTTAGCGGGGCTGGGGTGGTAATTACTGTGGAAAGCAGAGATTACCAGTATTGGTGTATGACTGGGCAGGGCCACATAAGATATACAAAATTAGCTTGAGATCTGGTACAGTTGGATGAAAAAAAAGGCTGGATTACTTTTTGCAACCAATACCCTGGTTTTAATTACGAACACTAAACTCACACATATGAGGTGCGGGAAACGCATAGCTCTTTGCGTGTTTCTTGCACCACACTGCGATTGAACTGTGTTTGCGATCCGCTGCGGGTGTCAATACAAAGTTATAAACACCCCAAAAGGATCGCAAATGCAGTGGGGTTTTACCCACACCGCATTGCATGGTACAAAAGACCATGTGATGCAGTCGCAGTGCGGCTCGAAATAAGGTGCCTGCACTGCTTTGGTGAGGTGCGGTGCGAATGGGCTCAAATCACACTGCGCTGAGTCGCATATGACTTGGACAGAAATACGGTGCGGTTCCTGTGCGATTCACATGTGGGTTATAGTGTGAACCGGGGCTAAAGGCTAAAACTTTTAGAGAGGTAGCTGGCCTTGGTGGGGAACTTAGAATCAATTGAACAGAGGATATTTTAATGCAGTAAAGCCTCGTACACACGACCGGTTTTCTCTGCAAGAAAACAGCTGGGAGAGCTTTTTGCAGAGAAAACCGTCCGTGTGTATGGTTTCTCGACAGGAATACTGCCGGGAATCCTGACAAGAAAATTAGAGAACCTGGTCTCTATTTTTCTTGTCGGGATTCTCGGCAGGAAAACCGTTCGTGAGTATGCTTACCTGTATCAGGTAAGCCCGCGCATGCTCGATGAGACTTCGACGCATGCACGGTAGCATACAAGGGTAGTGTAGGGTGTAGCAAGATGGCGGCGACGGCATTGAATGTGACGAGCGCCGGCTCATCGTAGTTGTCACCGCGTTCTTGCCATTCAAAAGAACGGCGGTTCTTTTGAATGGCCGTCTGTACACAGGGCTTGGCAAGGCAAGCTTGCCAGGAATCCCGTCGAGAAAACTGACGGTTTTAAAATAGACAGGATTCCCGCCCGTGTGTACAGGGCTTAAGCCTTAGAACAGAATGTTGAATAAGCAACTTGCATTACCAGGATGCTAAGAGTTTTTAAATCACCCTAAAATCTTTCACACTAACTGGGTGTAAGGCACTAAAGCATCTGTTCATGCCCTGCATTCTCTTACCGGAAGGCTGTGCTCAGAAACTGGAAGGCTGTTGGGGTTCACAGTGACCTTAACGCACTGTTCTATTATAGAAGCAAACCGGGAAGGTTCCACTGCACGTTCACATTTATCATTCCGAGAACACCTATGAGAAAAAGAATACATATTTTACTGATTTAGGAATACATTTTGTTGACAAAAATTCATTCCAATCCATGTAATAGGAATATTTTATTAGGCAAGCAGCATATATCCATGCAATAGCTATTACAGAGAGGAATGATGGGCAAAGAGCACTATGCCCTATGTTCTACACGCAAAATCATTTTTACCTTGATGCATTCTCTGTATTAAAGCAGAGTTCCGACAGAAAAAAAAAAATTCAAGTTAGCAGCTACAAATACTGCAGCTGCTGACTTTTAATAATCAGACACTTACCTGTCCCAGGGTCCAGCGATGCGGGGGAACGAAGCCCTGCTCCTCTCCGCGGCGCTGGCTGTGTGACTGTGGGAGCCCGGCTGTGGCTTCACAGCCGGGCATGTGCTGCGCACTGTGACTGGCTGGGCAATCATCTGGGACCTGTGACGTGTCCCAGATGATTGCCGAGAGGGAGGGGAGAGGTGAAATTCCTTCCGGCACCGCGATGCCCCAGGAGGACGTGGGAGCTGGATGCCTCTAAAAAGAGGGTTTCCACTCCCCCTCAAAAAAATGACATGCCAAATGTGGCATGTCAGGGGTTCACCTTCCCTTAAAGCGGAAGTTCCATTTTTGGGTGGAACTCCGCTTTAAGGTAAATAAGCTTCCAATATCTGTCCCCCCCCTCCCCTATCCCTAAATACTTACCTGAGTCCTCTCAAGCCCCAGCACTGTCCTAGGATGCCACTCCTCCTTACAGGAGATTCTGAGAGCAGCAGATTCTGATGGCTGTCAAACATATCTTGCGAGCAAAGAGCAAGGGGCATGGCCAAGCCACGCTGTGTGTCTATGGACAGACACAGACCAACTCAAGAGCATGCCTACTTGGGTGCCCCCATAGCACAAGCCTTGCTAAAACGGTACCCAGAGGAAGAAGGAGCAGGCAGTGCCAGCAGTGTACTCCAGAAGAGTAATATTGTTTGCATGGCAGGTATCTAATCTATTTTTATTTTAGCAAAAAATAAATAAAAAATAACTTTAATTTCACTTTAAGAAACTGGTTTGAGCAAATCTTAAGGATAATTTTTGATTCATAATAGGCATTTGGTAATGTTGAAAGGGCTTATTATGATTCTGTGCGAAAAAGGGATATTATTTTTTATCAAGTACCCCACATCTAAAAGTAAGCTAGTTGAAAGAGAAAGTTCTGAATAAGTCTTGGAAGCATTCAGTGGAGGATGGGCAGCTCTCTGACATGCCCCTTATTCTGGGAGCTACGGGTATCCTAACATAACAAAATATAAACATAAATCAAAATGCCAGCATGGGTGTCAAACAGTACATTGCTGGTCAGTTTCCTGTGATTTTGTAATTTTGTTATCATAAGACAAAGCATTAGGATGGACATATTTTCCAACTTTTCTGATACACAGTAGATAAAATATAACCCTGCTGCACTGCCTATGCACACCATGTCATTTTTTTTTTTTTTTTTTCAGCTTGAGCTATAGAACCATGAAATCATTTAGCGTTAGAGCTAGGGGAAATCAAACATATTCACAATAATAAAAAAAAAAAAAACATGTGTATCATTAATTTTTTTACTCAATCAAGAAAAAAAAGGTTCCTTTAAAGCACATGCCAGCCTAACATGCCCCCCCCCCCCACACTTCCCAAAATGCTGAATCAATATAATTTGTATTATTAATCATCAATGCCAGTACATTAACAAGCAGATGGCATAGGCAGGAGGGATCATTCAACTTCACTCTGGAGCACAAGCCCTGCACATTCCTTATGGTGTCAAAAAGTGTAATGTATAGCCTCACCCTCTGTTTGGATCTGTTTAAACCCAGCTTATCCATGAAACCCCGTGCTTTGTAGTTATGTCCCATCTTATTTCTGCTTGATATTATAAACAGTTGCACTTCTATGTGACAGGTCGACAAGCTCAGCTTGTTGCATTGGTTTTTTTTTCCTTTTCTTTAGTGATTAAGTATGGCAGGTGCAAGTTGTATAAATTGCAAGATGTGATTGCATGTATTCAGTTTGTGCTTTATGCTTGGAAGAAGGATGGCCTGTCATCTCAAATGTCACAAGACGAAAGAATGACATTTTTTAAAGCTTTGGTGCCAGCACTGTACTATATTAGAGCCTCAGCACTGTTATTACCTCAGCACTGTCAGGGAAGAACAATAGGTTAATGGCAAAAAAATCCTTCTAAAATGTGGGGGTTCTACATTTATTTTAGGAGTCATATGAAACAGAAAATACTAAATGAAAGTCATCTATTGTTATGGCTCCAGACAAGATACATGTCATGTCGTGTACAACAGTCATGCATTAAAAACGATTGCACCACCAACAACATATTTAGAAAAAACGAACAGCCATTCATGAAAAACGATTGCATTACCATTTCCCATTTAGAGAAAAACATTGTCAATATATTACGAATAGTAGTACAAAGAAAATATATCATTTCAAATGTTTATTTCCACTCATTTAATAAATAATTACTAACAGTGTACCTGAATACAATGCTGTATTTGATTGCACTAATGTAGTTAATACATGGAAGATCCAGCAAGCAGTCACGCTACATGGCAGAAAACATCATTTTGATACCTTAGGCACATATCTATAGTATATAGTAATGTAGGCTGTGCAAATGGCTCATTTTAATCAAAGCTGGTGATAGTAAATAATACCAGCATGTGAAAGGGCACTATAGGCAATAGAAATTACTTCAATAGGTTTATTTCTGTACTGAAAGATAGTTTAGTTCAAATTCTGGGCACCTAATGTTCTCTTGAAAGTCTCTGTAATATTGTGGTTTTTATTGTGGGTATAAATGCTAAGTGAAGGTTGTTACTCTAGCTCGATAAAAGCATTTTTCAGGTTTTATCACCTTTCTTTCTCATTTATAGTTTTTCAAAAAACTGTCTGATCACTAAGCGGCTTGATACCCTACCAAATACAATTGACAACTGAAAGATTCAGGAGCAAGGATATTTCTATATGCTGTGCGGTATTATATAATTTAAGATAATTCAGGACTAGAACCTAAAGCTGTGTTAAACCCAAAATTGAGAATTTTATCTATTGCAGCTTAGATCAATAGATCTGGGGGCTGCATTCGTTTTCCCTTTTTTACACTTTTTTGCCCCTCTGTTTTCACCTGGTGATCTAGCCAATAACATACCCCCTGTATTACAGCGCTCCCATTCTGGATGAAGGTGCACAGGGGCACCTATGGACAGCAGCATTATTAATGTAGGGGGAGGAAAGTGTTAGATGCACTTGCAGATTTAAATACACTAACAAATTGAAGCTAAACTCCAGCTCACACTTTATAAGCAGTTGCAGCAAACACTTTATTTCCTTTTGGGATAAAGTTTTACACAAGTAAATGAAAGCTGATCATTAAAAGCACCGCTGCCAGTGTTAATTGGTTTGTCTCGTTCCTGTAACTGATAAATTTGCAAGGAGCTTGTTCTTCTGAAAAACAACTGACTTGCTGGCCAGATCCATCACCAGCTAAAAATAAAGGAAAGAGAGCCTACAAAAGGAATTTATTGTTGCCCCCACATTTAAGCAGTATAATAAATGTTTGCTTTTGTGTTTAATACCGCCTTAACAAATACAGTTCTGAATCTGGTGATTATGAAAGATTTAACTCTCCTGGCGGTATTCCCCAGTGTGGCTTGGGGTTAAATTTCAGTACCATTAGCGGTAACCCTGAGCCACACTCGGGATTGCATTGCAGAATCCTGGTACAGCATACTTACCTTGTCACCAGGATCCTGCGATGTCCCCCCCTGCTGTGTCCTCCGCCGGATCATACGCCCAATGCTCTGTAATCTGGGCTTTGTTTTTCTGCAAGCGTTTTGACGCATGGGGGCAGAGCCCGGCGGCAAATTCAAAAAGCACAAAAAACATAACACATACAGAAATGTAATCCATAAGATTACATTACTGTATCAAATCATTTCACCTCTCTTTTGTCCCTAGTGTTTTGTCCAGTGCCCGGCATGCACTTTTATATTATATATACTGTTCTTTCTGTGCCTGGAAACAGGAGATTGTCCATAGCAACCAAAAAGGGTCCCTTTATGTCAAAAGTGGTTTTAGACCAGCTAGAAAACAGCGATAATAAATTATAACATTTTCAGAATTGAACGATAGCGATTTGTGGGGAAATTCATTTTATTATTATTATATTATTTATTTTTTATAATTATTTATAGGTAATATATAATAATTTATGATTTTGGGTTTCAAACTTTATCATACCCGGGATGTCTACTAGGACAGATTTAAGTGTGTTATTCCTAAGAATTACAGGCCTACAATATAAAAAGACAAATTTCTATGCAAAAAAATCTGACATAATCATACCGCCAGGGAGGTTACTGTTTCCTGGTTAGGTATATTTTTAAATAAATTTATAGATGATGCCCAAACAGATATAACACAATTTAATTCAATTTTGTTGTGTAAGGGTATTTACATTCATTTAACATATATGTCTTATTCTGTCTTAATATTAGCCTCTTAACTTAGACCCCTTTTACACTGGGGCGGTTTGCAGGCGCTAATGCACTAAAAATAGCGCCTGCAAATTGTCCTGAAGCAGCGACTGCTGTTTCTCCAGTGTGAAAGCCAGAGGGCTTGCACACTGGAGCGGTGCGCTAGCAGGACCGCTCCAAAAGTCCTGCTAGCCGCATCTTTGGAGCGGTGTGTTTACCGCTCCTCCACCGCTCCTGCCCATTGAAAGCAATGGGACACCGCGGCTATACTGCCCGCAATGCGCCTCTGCAGAGGCGCATTGCGGGCGGTATTAACCCTTTTTCGGCTGCTAGCAGGGGTTGAAACTGCACCGCTAGCGGCCGAATATCGCCGCAATTCCGACGGTAAAGTGCCGCTAAAAATAGCGGTGCTTTACCGCCACCGCACCTCCTGCCCCAGTGTGAAAGGGGCCTTAGAGAGCAGGTCAGTACTCTGAGCCAATAAAGATTCTATTGCTTTGGACAGAGCTGTTAGTTGAACAGAGGGAATGTACTTACAAGAGGAGAAAGCTCAGAGATCAGTGTAATGTTATCCCTATTCCAGCATCAGGTCGATGTTTGTCAAGGATTACAAAAAGGAAGATAACAACACTTATGCCTCGTACACAGGGCCGAGATTCTCGTCGAAAAAAACATGTCGTTTTTTTCGACGAGATTCTTGGACAAGAAACTTGTCCCGGCCGAGTGTACACACGCTCCTTTCAAAGAACCCGCGGTTCTTTGAATGGAGCGAACGCGGTGACGTCATCGAATACGAAGAGCATGCGCTCATCACATTCGATGCCGTCGCCGCCATCTTGGTTCACCCTACCTATGCCTAGGAAGCTACCGCGCATGCGTCAAAGTCATTTCGAGCATGCGTGGGCTTCCCGGCGAAAAGGTAAGTGTACACACACACCATTTTCTCGTCGAGAAACAGGCTGACAAGAATCTCGACGAGAAAATAGAGAGCAGGTTCTCTATTTTCTCGTCGAGATTCTTGTCGCTTTTCTTGACGAGAAACCATACACACAAACGAATTTCTCGGCAAGAAATCTCTGCCAGCAAGTTTCTTGTTGGTTCTTGCCGAGAAACTCGTTCGTGTGTACGAGGCTTCAGACTTTGGCCCTACCATAGTTTGGTGAAGGAAAGTTGGCTTTTTTTGCAGAGGCCTTGCCTTACTAAGAAAGGGTTAGAAATACAGGGAACAATGGGTGATGGAGGCCTTGGGATAGGTAGAACAGTAGATCTTATCACATGTATTTTAATTGTGCATTTAGCTGATGTTTACTTATAAATACAGTACGTGCAAATGTATTTGTTCATTGTATAGAGAATAATGTGTTTCATGGTGAACAAGTTTTATTAATGGAATGATTCGCCATAAAATATACAGTTAACAGTTAAGATTTGAAATTAGATTTACACAATTCCATTGGATATTTAACAAATGTGGGTCATAGATATTGTCTTAATACCTTCAATGAAAACAATAAAAAAAAATTGCTGGACTTAACAAATAATACCCTAATTACAGCAAATAATACCCTAAAAATAAAGGGCTGTAGATATGAACATAATGACAAACTAGCTGATAGTAAAACATATACTGTACACTGTTAATTTATGTGACTTATAAGCATACTGCGAAAGAGGGCCAATAAAAACTACTGCTTGTGTCCAGGACTGGAAGCATTGTTGCTGAATATTTTTCTTTGATTTATATGAGGGCGCTGAGGTTATTTAACTTGTTATTTTGATACAGATCCAAATTGAAGGAGGTCTGGTTATTCAGGGCTCTATAAAATGATCAACCTGCTCAGGGATTTTTTTCCACCCTGGAACCAGTTACTGTAGATCACTGGGAAGCACTAACCTGCCTGTTTGGGGAAAGTCAGCTCATGTTAAGTTGGACACAGCTTTGGTGGTAAGCACTTTGTTTTAGAGAAAGTCAGGCACCTGGGCAGCAGAAGGTTGCGCCAGGTCTTATTTATTTCTTGATAACTTTTTGTTTTACTGTTCGTGCCTGGATCTGTAATCCCTTAAAGTAATCATACTTACATGTTATTCAAAACACACCAGCCACAATGAGGATCCCCAGAACTCAAGCACTCCCCGCATGTAGTATATTGCTCACATAACTCTACCGGAACTCTGGACACCTGAAACAGAGCACAACAACAAATGCTAAATAAAAGAGATAAGGTTAATGGAAATATCTTATCAGTATTATAAATTTATATTACCGCAATTATTAAAAATGATTTGTAGTAGAGAGAGAGAGAGAGAGAGAGAGAGACAGACAGACTATAGAAGCTGCCTGATCACTTTTCTTTTACAGGGGGTAGATAAGGGGTCCCCCTCCACCACTTTTCCCAGGCTCTCTTGTTCCACCAGGGAGTCTGGGACTGATGTGGGTGATTGGACCAGCTTACCATAAATTAGAAGGAGGAACAACTGTTCCCTGACCATCTCTATGCTATATGAAACTGGAAGCGATGAGGATGCTTTTGAGGGCAGAGGAGAGATCTGGGGTCTAATGTTTTGTGTGAATGCAGGCAAAAGATTAAACTTCAGATATTGTCTCTGGTGAGCCAAGGTGGAGAGCATAAAACTCTCTAACTTTTCCAATGCTGACTTGGCCCTCTGTTGGGACAAAATCGAATGTTACTAGACAATTTACAGATCAAATGTTATTCATTCATAAAAATAAAGTTGTCTGGGAAAACACCACAATATGGTTACTACTGTACGTGGGGATGATGATCATAGCAAATAGGTATTTATTTTCTATAATCATCAGCCCCATCTAGTGGCCCAATGTAGTATTTTATGATTCCCTCTAATCTGTATGAATTAATGACATTCACCCTAGAGAAATAAGCCTAAATGCTATATTTTTGCCCCAACAATTCAGTCAGCATTGGAAAAGTTTGGAGAGCTTCTTGCGGTCCATCTTGGCTCATCTGGCACTGCAACATCCTAAGTCTAGTGTTTTGGAGTTGGGGCTTGTTTACACTTGCTGTCATCATTGCCTCCCCTCTGAAAAGTGATCCACAGTGAATCGCTTTTCAGAGGCATTTTACTGGCAGCTCAGAGGATATATGTCGCCTTCTGAAAACCAGTTTTAACCACTGAAAGCACAACCATGTGCATTACACTTGATTGCAGAGCCTTTGTGGCATTGCCCAATCTACATGAATGGGTTGTACTTGGTGGCAGTATTGGCTGCCAAACCCAATCTGTGATATCATTTTTGCTGCGTTACAACCACAGCAGTGGTGGTGTGTGGTAATATCACTGGTGGCCATGTTAGCTTGCGGCCAGGTGATGTACACGGTAAATCTGAAGTGCAACCACTTATTTTTAAAAGCCCCCGGCAACCCGTATAAACAAACCCTTACCTTTATTCCTCTATACACCTTCCTTAAAACTGAAGCTTACTCTGTTTATATTTGTCTTTCCTGGTTGCTTTCTCTACCCCTTCATTAACACGCTAATGAAAATTGTAAATTAAACCTTTCTGTTTTTATTACATACAGTACATTAGTTTAGACCAAACAATGTCATTACTGAGTCTCTGTGCTTCTTTGTAAATGCAGGTACAGTGCCTTGCAAAAGTATTCACCCCCTTGGGTTTTTACCAATTTTGTTACATTACAGCCTTTAGTTCAATGGGTTTGTTTTTTTATCTGAATTATATGTGATGGATCAGAACACACTAGTCTAAGTTGGTGAAGTAAAATTAGAAAAATATATACATAAAACTATTTTTCAGAAATAGAAAACGTATAATTGGCATGTGCATATGTATTCACCCCCTTTGTTATGAAGCCCTTAAAAAGCTCTGGTGCAACCAATTACCTTCAGAAGTCACATAATTAGAGAAATGATGTCCACCTGTGTGCAATCTAAGTGTCACATGATCTGTCATTACATATACACACCTTTTTGAAAGGCCCCAGAGGCTGAAACACCTAAGCAAGAGGCACCACTAACCAAACACTGCCATGAAGACCATGGAACTCTCCAAACAAGGGACAATGTTGTTGAGAAGTACAAGTCAGAGTTAGGTTATAAAAAAATATACAAATCTTTTATGAGCCCTAGGAGCACCATCAAATCTATCATAACCAAATGGAAAGAACATGGCACAACAGCAAACCTGACAAGAGTTGGCCGCACACCAAAACTCATGGACCGGGCAAGGAGGGCATTAATTAGAGAGGCAGCACAGAGACCTAAGGTAACCCTGGAGGAGCTGCAGAGTTCCACAGCAGAGACTGGAGTATCTGTACATAGGACAACAATAAGCTGTATGCTCCATAGAGTTGGGCTTTATGGCAGAGTGGCCAGAAAAAAAACATTACTTTCAGCAAAAAACAAAATGGCATGTTTTTGAGTTTGCGAAAAGGCATGTGGGAGACTCTCAAAATGTATGGAGGAAGGTACTCTGGTCTGATGAGACTAAAATTGAACTTTTTGGCCATCAAAGAAAATGCTATGTCTGGCGCAAACCCAACCCAACACATCACATCACCCAAAGAACACCATCCCCACAGTGAAACACGGTGGTGGCAGCATCATGCTGTTGGGATGTTTTTCAGTAGTCGGGACTGGGAAACTGGTCAGAGTTGAGGGAAAGATGGATGGTGCTAAATACAGGGATATTCTTGAGCAAAACCTGTACCACTCTGTGTGTGATTTAAGGCTAGGACGGAGGTTCACCTTCCAGCAGGTCAATGACCCAAAACACACTGCTAAAGCAACACCTGAGTGGTTTAACCACTTAACAACCACCTGCCGACAAATAACGGCGGCAGGGTGGTTGCTTAACTCTGGGAGGACGTTATATAACGTCCTCCCAGAATCGCGCTCCCGCGCGCCCCCTGGGGCGCGCACACGGGAAACTCCGTGACCGCCGGGTCCGGATCACGAATCGCGGTAAATCGCCGCTGATAGCGGCCGTTTACCACGTGATCGCTCCGTCAAATGACGGAGCAATCACTTGTAAACAGACCGGCGTCATTTGATGACGCCGGTTCCTCCCTCCCCTCTCTGTACCGATCGGTACAGTGTGAGAGGGGAGGGGGAGGGAGCGGATGGCAGCAGCAGCACTGTGGGCTGGATCTGTGACAATTGCAGTCACAGATCCAGCCATCCATCCATCCCTGCTCAGTCATCCCTGTGCAATACTCTGCAATACACCCTGCCAATACTCTGCAATACACCCTGCCAATACTCTGCAATACCCTGGTGCAATACTCTGCAATACCCTGGTGCAATACTCTGCAATACCCTGGTGCAATACTCTGCAATACCCTGGTGCAATACTCTGCAATACCCTGGTGCAATACTCTGCAATACCCTGCGAAATACTCTGCAATACCCTGGTGCAATACTCTGCAATACCCTGCACAATACTCTGCAATACCCTGCACAATACTCTGCAATACCCTGCACAATACTCTGCAATACCCTGCACAATACTCTGCAATACCCTGCACAATACTCTGCAATACCCTGCACAATACTCTGCAATACCCGCCACAATACTCTGCAATACCCGCCACAATACTCTGCAATACCCTGCAAAATACTCTGCAATACCCTGCAAAATACTCTGCAATACCCTGCAAAATACTCTGCACAATACTCTGCAATACCCTGCACAATACTCTGCAATACTCTGCAATACCCTGCACAATACTCTGCAATACCCGCCACAATACTCTGCAATACCCGCCACAATACTCTGCAATACCCGCCACAATACTCTGCAATACCCTGCACAATACTCTGCAATACCCTCCACAATACTCTGCAATACCCTCCACAATACCCTGTGCAATACCCTCCACAATACCCTGTGCAATACCCGTGCAATACCCTGCCATACACCGCAATACCCTGCCATACACCGCAATACTCCGCAATGCCCTGCAATACTCCGCAATGCCCTGCAATACTCCGCAATGCCCTGCAATACTCCGCAATGCCCTGCAATACTCCGCAATGCCCGGCAATACTCCGCAATGCCCGGCAATACTCCGCAATGCCCGGCAATACTCCGCAATGCCCGGCAATACTCTGCAATAACCACTTCCCGCCCTCCGGCCGTCATATGACGTCCTTGACTTTGTGCGGGGATATCTGAATGATGCCTGCAGCTACAGGCATCATTCAGAGATCGGCTTTTTCAGCCGGCGATTCCCTACACCATAAGAACAATCATAGCGGCTGTTCCGCCGCTTGATCATTCTTACGGGAGGCGAGAGGGGATGTCCCCCCCCCCCGCCGCCCTCCGGTGCTTCTACCGACTCACCGCTACGATCAAAGCCAGGATTGTTGTTGTTTTTTTTTGTATTTTTTTCAGGCTTCACAGCCTAGAGGTGAGATGTGGGGTCTTATTGACACCCCCCCCCCCATATCTCACTGTAAAGAGGACCTGTCATGCCATATTCCTATTACAAGGGATGTTTACGTTCCTTTTAATAGGTATAAAAGTGATCAAAAAAATGTTTAGGGCGGAAAAACATGTCAAACTAAAATAAATAAAGTAAAATGAAGAATAAATTTTTTTTTTTTTTTAAAGCGCCCCTGTCCCCGTGAGCTCGCATACAGAAGCGAACGCATACGTAAGTCCCGCCCACATATGAAAACGGTTTTCAAACCACACATGTGAGGTATCTCTGCGAACGTTAGAGCGAGAGCAATCATTTTGGCCCTAGACCTCCTCTGTAACTCAAAACATGTAACCAGTAAAAATATTTAAAGCGTCGCCTATGGGGATTTTTTAAGTAGCGAAGTTTGGCGCCATTCCACGAGTGTGTGCAATTTTTAAGGGCGACATGTTAGGTATCTATTTACTCGGCGTAACTTCATCTTTCACATTATGCAAAAACATTGGGCTAACTTTACTGTTTTTTTTTTTTTTTAAGCACAAAACATTTTTTTTCCGTAAAAAACGCGTTAAAAAAATTGCTGCGCAAATATCGTGCGAGATAAAAAGTTGCAACAACCACCATTATATTCTCTAAGGTCTTTGCTAAAAAAACATATATAATGCTTTGGGGTTCTATGTAATTTCCTAGCAAATAAATGATGGTTTTTACATGTAGGAGAGAAATGTCAGAATTGGCCTGGGTGCTCCAGAACGCCTGAAGGTGCTCCCTGCATGTTGGGCCTCTGTATGTGGCCACGCTGTGTAAAAGTCTCACACATGTGGTATCGCCATACTCGGGAGTAATAGCAGAATGTGTTTTGGGGTGTAATTTGTGGAATGCATATGCTGTGTGTGAGAAATAACCTGCTAATATGACAATTTTGTGGAAAAAAAAAAAAGAGAAAAAAAAAATCTTGATTTTGCAAAGAATTGTGGGAAAAAATGACAACTTCAAAAAACTCACAATGCCTCTTTCTGAATACCTTGGAATGTCTTCTTTCCAAAAAGGGGTCATTTGGGGGGTATTTGTACTTTTCTGGCATGTTAGGGTCTCAAGAATTGAGATAGGCCGTCAGTACTTCAGGTGTGATCAATTTTCAGATATTGGCACCATAGCTTGTGGACTCTATAACTTTCACAAAGACCAAATAATATACACCAATTTGTACTTATTTTTACCAAAGATATGTAGCAGTATAAATTTTGGCCAAAATTTATGAAGAAAAAATAGTAATTTGCAAAATTTTATAACAGAAACGAAAAAAAAATCATTTTTTTACAAAATTTTCAGTCTTTTTTCTCTTATAGCGCAAAAAATAAAAAACCCAACAGTGATTAAATACCACCAAAAGAAAGCTCTATTTGTGTGAAAAAAAGGACAAAAATTTCATATGGGTACAGTGTTGTATGACTGAGTAATTGTCATTCAAAATGTGAGAGCACCGAAAGCTGAAAATTGGTCTGGTTATTAAGGGGGTTTAAGTGCCCAGTGGTCAAGTGGTTAAGGGGAAACATGTAAATGTGTTGCAATGGCCTAATCAAAGCCCAGACCTCAATCCAATAGAAAATCTGTGGTCAGACTTAAAGATTGCTGTTCACAAGCGCAAACCATCCAACTTGAAGGAGCTGGAGCAGTTTTGCAAGGAGGAATAGGCAAAAATCCCAGTGGTAAGATGTGGCAAGCTCATAGAGACTTATCCAAAGCGACTTGGAGCTGTGATAGCCGCAAAAGGTGGCTCTACAAAGTATTGACTTTAGGTGGTGAATAGTTATGCACATTGACCTTTTCTGTTATTTTGTCCTATTTGTTGTTTGCTTCACAATAATAATAAAAAATAAAAAAATCTGCAAAATTGTGGGCATGTTCTGTAAATTAAATGATGCAAATCCTCAAACAATCCATGTTAATTCCAGGTTGTGAGGCAACAAAACACCAAAAATGCCAAGGGGAGTGAATACTTTTGCAAGGCACTGTAGATCATGGTAGGTTGGAGGGGTCATCAAAGTGCTGTACACATAGTGTAACAGCAGGCAGGTAAAATCACCAGGTTGCATCCAGCTAAGGGAGATGCTCCAACCTGGAACCAGATCTGTGTGGATAGTCTGGGGAGTGTGATCTCTGTGCGGTAAGCCAAAGCCTGTGTGGTTATTACTTAGAACTTCTAAAAGCAGGGAGCTAGGGACTGGGACAGCACAAGGCTGTACCCAGTTGTTAGTTAGGGACACCAACGTGTGTAGTGAGCGGTCAACTTGACCAGGATTTATTTTCCTGTTTCTTTTGTTTTTGCTGTATTTTTTTTGTCTGTATATAGTGCAAATAAAACCACACCCTTTTGTTTTCTCCTACCACTGTCTGCTGTGCCTGTTTTTGTGTGGTGAACCCATCCAGGGGGTCACACACACAACCGCTGCTGAGTTAACCCCCTCACAGTTGGTGGAGAACCAGTGGCAGTTTTTTTTTTAAAAGGCCAGCATGGAGGAGATACTGAAACAGCTGGCTCTAGCAAATGCTAATCAGCAGCAGACAAATGCAGGTTTGCAAAAGAGCCTTGTGGCTCAACAACAGAGCCTCGCAGCCCAGCAGCAGACAAATGCAACTTTGCAACAGAGCCTGGCAGCCCAGCAACAAGCCCAGCAGCAATCTGAGGCCCGCTTCATAGACCTGTTACAGAAGTAAGAACAGAGACTACAGCAACAAATGGAGACATTAATGCAGCAACGTCCGCAGACCAGTGAGGCAAGTAGTTCCGCTAATACTGCGTCCTTTGGGGTGAGTCGTTTACTGACAAAAATGACTGGAGAGGATGATCCAGAGGTGTTTTTGACCACATTTGAAAGGACTGCTGAAAGGGAAAAGTGGCCTAAGGAGCAGTGGGCCGGACTGGTGGCCCCTCTGTTAACTGGTGAATCACAGAAAGCTTACTATGACCTAGAGCCTGACCAAGCAAAAGACTATGTGAGGCTAAAAAATGAAATATTGGCACGGCTGGGTGTCACCCTGGCCGTCCGGGCTTAGCGTGTGCATAACTGGACTTTCCGGCTTGGAAAACCCCCCAGGTCTGAAATGTATGATCTCATTCACCTGAGCAGGAAGTGGCTACAGCCAGAGACTTTGTCCGCACCAAAGATTGTGGAACGTGTTGTGATGGATCGTTTCTTGAGAGCTCTTCCTACTGCCATCCAAAAGTGGGTAAGCCATGGAGACCCAGAAACGGCCGATAATCTTGTGGATCGTGTAGAGAAGTACTTGGCTACGGAAAACCTGACTGCCTCTTCCAGAGACTCACGGATTTTCCACCCTAAGACCAGACCATTCCCAGTGGCGGGTAAGATGATTCCAAGGGGTAAGGGTGGAGAGAATGAGAGGGTGAGAGTTATACCTAATGTCTGGCGAGAACAGCCTGGGAAGTCTGGGGCTCAAGAGGCAGCAAAAAGGATTGTTTGCTACCGCTGCCGGCAAGAGGGACATATTGCAGCAAATTGCCCGGTTGTGGATGAACCCATGCAATGTGACTTTCTAAGGGACAGACGTCAGTCGCTGTTTGCGACAATTGCATGCACTGCCATTCGGGGAACTGAGAAACATTTATGCAAAATGTGTATTAATGGTAAACATAAATGTTGTTGTGTTGCTGGATTCAGGTAGCCTGGTGACACTGATAAAAGCTGAATTAGTCACTACAGAGGTCTCTGGGTATAACAAGGTAGCTGTTATTTGTGTGCATGGGGACACCTGAGAGTATCCTGTGACTACAGTGTGTTTTGAGACCTCCAAAGGTAACCTCTCTCATCAGGTGGGGTTAGTGTCTCAGTTACCACATGATGCCATTGTGGGAAGGGATTTTCCAAAGTTTTGGGAACCCTGGGATCGTCCTGAGCCCCCCACTGGTGCCCCTATATACCAGGAATGTGATAGCCAGAATTTCTCTGAGAGTGGTGAGGACTCTCCAGAATTCCCCTTGTCGGTATTGGCAGGGGAGACTCGAGAAACTGGGGAGGAGCCAACATCCTCAGACGAAAACGTGCCGTCTGTGGAGTTTTCTGATCTCGAGGTTCACAAGGAAAATTTTGCCACAGAACAGTTAAAAGACCCCGCCCTAATAAAGGCATGGGAAAACGTAGTGAAAATAGATGGCGAGTTAGTGAACCCAGATGAGACCTGCACTTACCCGTACTTCATCGTGGAAAAGGACCTACTGTATCGGGTGGCTAAAAGGGCAGAAGAAACCATTGAGCAGCTTGTGGTCCCCAAACCTTACAGGAAGTTGGTGTTAGAGTTGGCCCATGGGCACATACTTGGAGGTCATCTGGGGACAGAGAAAACCCGAGAGAGAGTATTGCAAAGATTCTATTGGCCTGGGGTCATGAAGGAAACAGAAAATTATTGTTCCTCCTGCCCTGTGTGTCAGAGGTCGGCACCGATGCCACATTTCCGTAACCCGCTGGTCCCGCTCCCCATCATTGAGGTCCCCTTTGAGAGGATCGCAATGGATTTGGTAGGTCCGATAATGAAGTCCGCTAGGGGGCATCAGTACATTTTGGTTATATTGGACTATGCCACCCAGTATCCGGAAGCGATTCCGCTCCGAAATACCTCGGCCAAAACCATAGCCAAAAGAGCTATCTCTTGTTTTTAGCCGTGTGGATATATGTAAGGAACTGCTTACGGACCAAGGTACACCCTTTATGTCCCGGGTTATGAAAGAGCTGTGCAAGTTGTTCAAAGTGACACAATTGCGTACATCTGTGTATCACCCCCAAACAGATGGGTTGGTTGAAAGATTCAACAAAACTCTAAAACAAATGTTAAAGAAGGTGGTGGATAAAGATGGAAAGGATTGGGACTGTCTAATTCCCTATTTAATGTTTGCCATTAGGGAGGTACCCCAATCCTCTACGGGTTTCTCACCCTTTGAGTTACTCTATGGGAGACACCCAAGAGGGCTGTTGGATATCGCCAAGGAAACTTGGGAGAGTGAGAGTTCTCCCCACAGGAGTGTGATTGAGCATGTCGCCCTGATGCAAGATAGAATTGCACAGGTAATGCCAATCGTAAAGGAACATTTGGCCCAAGCGCAGTTGGCACAGCAGAGAGTGTACAACCGTGGGGCCAAGACCCGTACCTTTTCCCCGGGGGATAGGGTATTGGTACTTGTCCCTACGGTTGAAAGCAAATTCCTCGCCAAATGGCAAGGCCCCTACGAGATAATGGAAAAAGTGAGTGAAGGGAATTACAAGGTCAGACAACCAGGAAGGCGAAAGCCCGAACAGATCTATCACATTAATCTGTTGAAAGCCTGGAGGGATAGGGAATGCCTAGTCGCAGAAACTTTGTCACCAGCTCAGTCTGATTGCGTGATTCCTGAGGTTGGAATAGCAGTCACCTTGTCAAAACCCCAACAACAGGAGGTTAAGGAGTTTGTGCTTCGCAAAAAGGAGGTTTTCTCTGAGCTGCCGGGACAAACGTCTGGGGTAGAGCATGATATTATTACCGCGCCCGGTGAAAGGGTGAAGCTAAAACCCTATCGGATCCCAGAGGCCCGACGGGAGGCAATACGTGAGGAAGTACAGAAAATGCTTAAGTTGGGGGTGATAGAGGAATCCCAAAGTGATTGGTCCAGTCCCATAGTGTTAGTGCTTAAACCAGATGGGAGCTGGCGATTTTGTAACGATTTTCGACAACTGAACAAAGTTACAAAATTTGACACCTACCCCATGCCACGTATAGATGAGTTGATCGACCGGCTGGGAACAGCCCGATACATGACAACCCTTGATCTCACAAAAGGGTATTGGCAAATTCCCCTGGCCAAATCGGCCAAGGAGAAAACCGCGTTTGTAACCCCAGATGGGGCGTTCCAATATAAAAGAATGCCGTTTGGATTACAGAATGCACCGGCAACATTCCAGCGAAAAATGGACCAGATACTGAGGCCCCATCAGAAGTATGCTGTGGCTTACCTGGATGATGTAATTGTCCATAGCACAGATTGGGCCTCACATCTGCCAAAAGTGCAAGCAGTCCTAGACTCTATCCGGGAAGCTGGGTTTACGGCCAACCCCAAGAAGTGTACCATTGGACAGGAGGCGGCCAAATATCTTGGGTACACCATTGGGAGGGGAGTAATAAAACCCCAGGTCAATAAAGTCGAGGCCATACAGAATTGGCCACGTCCCAACAGCAAGAAGCAGGTACGAGCCTTTCTGGGAATCGCTGGTTATTATCGGCGATTCATTCCCCACTTTCCTTCTCAGGCTGTGCCCCTAACCAACCTGACAAAAGGGAAAGAGTCTGTCATGGTTAAATGGACCCCAGAGGCTGAGGCAGCATTCCAATTCTTAAAAAAAGCTTTATGTAGCCAGCCAGTGTTGCACTCACCAGACTTCTCTAGGGACTTTGTCGTACAAAGTGATGCATCAGACGTTGGGTTAGGAGCAGTATTGTCCCAGGTCTGGAACGGGGAAGAGCACCCAGTCATTTACATCAGCAGGAATAGAAGTCCCATGAGGTAAATTATGCCACGATTGAGAAGGAGTGTTTAGCGGTGAAGTGGGCTCTAGATTCCCTTCGGTACTATCTGTTAGGTAGGCACTTTGACATGATTACTGATCATGCTCCTTTAAAGTGGATGGCTCAAAACAAAGAGACAAATAGGAGAGTAAATAGGTGGTTCCTGGCCCTACAGGAATTCAACTTTACAGTAAAGCATCGCCCTGGCGTTCAAATGGGGAATGTGGATGCTTTGTCTCGAGTACATGCATGCCTGATTGCTTGTGTTCCAACCCCAAGGTTAAAACAAGGGGGGGGGGTATGTAACAGCAGGCAGGTAAAATCACCAGGTTGCATCCAGGATGGGAGATATATATGTCCTAGATTCAGGCTTTATGCCAGTTTATACCACTAGGGGGAGTGCTGGGAGTCTTGCAGGGGAAGAGTTAATGAGCCCAGCTGAATCAAGTGGGCTCATTAGGGCCTCTACAAGAACTCCCAGCATGCTAAGGGAGATGCTCCAACCTGGAACCAGATCTGTGTGGATAGTCTGGGGAGTGTGATCTCTGTGCGGTGAGCCAAAGTCTGTGTGGTTATTACTTAGAACTTCTAAAAGCAGGGAGCTAGGGACTGGGACAGCACAAGGCTGTACCCAGGTGTTAGTTAGGGACACCAACGTGTGTAGTGAGCGGTCAAGTTGACCAGGATTTATTTTCCTGTTTCTTTTGTTTTTGCTGTATTTTTTTGTCTGTATATAGTGCAAATAAAACCACACCCTTTTGTTTTCTCCTACCACTGTCTGCTGTGCCTGTTTTTGTGTGGTGAACCCATCCAGGAGGTCACACACACACCCGCTGCTGAGTTAACCCCCTCACAATAGCTTCCTGAAAACATCACAGTACTGCTCTCAGGAGTCCTCAGCCTTTATTCAAGCAGTGGGCTGGCTCTTGGCATAAGGTATGCAAGTATCAATATGCCTTAATAAGTGGATGCCAGTCTGAAGGACCGAGAGCTCCTAGGCAGGCTAGATTTGCATGCAGACTGGCCTAGGCAAAACCCATATGTGATGCTGAGGCCCCATGTTTGAAAGAACTAAAATAAAATAAACGGGTGGGTTAAGAACATTCATGCTGAGAAGAAAAGGGCAAGATGATGCTGAACGTTCTCAGGCCTTCTCTTCTGTACAACTTATTAAGCCTTAAGATGACTGGAGTTCAGCTTTAATACACCAAAATTCAATTTAAAAACATTCAAATTAGAGTATCCCATCTTCTTTCTGCACAAGATACTGAAGAACTGAGAGCATTAGGGCAGAATTTGGGCAAGGCTTCCCCTTGCTTAGAGTTGGTTATAAAATTTCTCTGGCATGAGACACGTGACACAAGGTAGAGTATATTCACTGTATATAGTTATCACCTAATATAACAACCACTATAGTTCAAATATATATATTTGCTTTGTTTTAATGTAGATTAATCATGCCATTTTGTAATATTCCAAAAGAAAAAAGGGGGTTTCCCTGGGTGGACTTTTAAAGCACTGGTAGTATTAATTCCAAATATACGGGATATTGAAGTAAAAAATAGTTTTTGTCCACAATTATACATATTTATATAAAAAAAAATATTAAATTAAAATATACAGCCCCCCCCCCCTTTTTTTTGTAATATTCCTTTCCTAAACAACAAAAATGTACAATATGATTTTACCTTTCTGGGGCACAGGAGAATCAATAAAATTTGGACAAGATCATGAAGAAATGAAATTAAAATGTTAATTTGTTAGCTCAAAGGCAGTGATTCGACCAGAGAACAGCTGATTCAGATCAGCCCCTTTGCTGTAAGGTAAGGCTTACAGGAAATCAACAGATGATGATAGGTTTGAGCCCCTTCTGACCTCTGGTCTAGGAGCATGCCACTAACCACTAGACTTTCATTCGTAAGCTCCAGGCTTGGCTAGTGACTAGGCACTGAAAATTCCTCTCTTTTAATGACATTGGGGAGAGCAGAGCGGCTCTTGCCGCAGTAATTCAGTGTAATTAAACCTATCTATCACTCCAGCAGCTGGAACACGATTCCTGATGAACTTTGCAATGGGATTTCACAGTCACAGACTCGAAGTCTCAAATTCTCTAAGGGAGATGGGGTAAAAAAAACTCTTCTAAAATCACATTTTAATGTAGCCTCTGATGACACTTCCAAACCATTTTTCTTTTCTTCCTTTTAATATGGTTTCTAAATGTGATCACACACACTGAAATTCATGTACAAACTACAAACATAAAAGACTGCTTCATGTATAACTATACACATCAACTCATCATCCATGTATACACTTGAATAACCAATAAAATCGCTGCACACATTTCAATAAAATGGTTTATAATTTGCATTAATCTAAAATCGAAATGCATGTACAGGCAAGCATTAATGTGTGGATAGAAGAGAAAGAATGTTTTTTATTTACGTATAAAGTATATTGTGTTCAAAAATATAGAAATGCAATCACATAAGCAAAAGCTTTCAGTAGTCTTGCAATTCTCAAGTAATTTTAGGTGGAAAAGGTATTATTCAAACCTGTTATCTAACAAATATGTGTGTTTTAAAACTATTTATTTTGAGGTTTCAAAATACAACTGTAACCTTGCACTGTATATTTATATTCAAAGGGGTTTTATATGCAAAGTATTTGTTTTTGGGGTACAATCTCAAGTTCCCTCCCTATTCCGATAACAAAGAGGCTTGGCCATACACCAAAAGTCTATGCCACTAGAGCCTTCTTATTCTCAACTGAGCCCATTTAGCAACAGATCTATCCAGTGAACAGCTGTACTGTGTATAGACAATAAAAGCATTGAAGTGGGCATATACAACAGCAAACCTATGCCAACGTGACCTTTGTATGAATTAATCTTTCATTCGTGTCTTTTAATGCCTAGGAGAACATCTATCAGCTTTAAAATTAAGAGCAGCTCACACACCAAAGAAAAACATTACAAAAGCTCTAGCATGACCCTTCTTGGCCATAAGCAACAATACATGGTTTGTAGGAGGAATATGGAGGGAATGCTTTCTTACTACTACATAAATGGGTTTGAAACAAATGTCTTTACTGAAAACCTCTTTAAAACAGCAATAGCAGTGATAACAGTGTATCATTTTAACACAATCATCTTCCACTAGTAAAGCCTCAATAAACCAATGAATTTATCTATTTATTACAGGTACTTACGGTATATAGCACCGTCAATTTACACAGTACTTTACAGAATATACTGTAGTTTGTACATTCACATCAGTCCCTGCCCTAGAGGAGCTTACAATCTAAGTTCCATATCTCACATTCATACATACACAAACCAGGGCCAATTTAGATAGGATCCAACCAACCTACCAGCATGTCATTGGAGTGTGGGAGGAAACCGGAGTACCCAGAGAAAACCCATGCAGGCACAGGGACAACATGTAAACTCCATGTAGGTAGTGCTGCGGTGCTAACCATTTAGCCACTGTGCTGCCTGGTTTGTTGGGAGTTTTAGTTTATTAATGCTGCAGGGGGAAATCTCTGGATTGAAGGTGAACATTGGAACAAAAGCTGGTTTTGTTATTTTACCTTTCATTGGGCTATTCATTTTATCTTGATATTTGTGGCTGGAATTCCATTTTAAATAATTAATAAAGACCCATATACATTTATGCACATGATATACAGTAATTTCCATCATGTCTAAAAACTAAATATGCACAACAAATACTGTATATTATGCCAGTATTATGGATAATGTATTACATTTGTTTAAAGTGGTTGTAAACCCAAATATATATATTTTTTAAAAAGAATAACCTGCAAGAGAAAGGCATAATGAGCTAGTATGGCTAGCATACAAGCTCATTATGCATTACTTACCTTAGATCGAAGCCCCCAAAGCCGTCCTCGTCTTCCCCTCCAGCCGCAGACATCACTCCGGAAGGTTACTTCCGGGTATGGCCGCTCCGGCGGTTCGATTGGCCGGAGCGGCGATGACGTCACCGCGCATGCGCACGGGAGCCGTCAAAGCCGGCATTATCCATTGATAAAACCGGCGTTGACAGTGCGGCATCACCAATGTCTACGGCGCGAATGCGCCGTAGACAATGGTGCATTCTTTTTTGGAAAATATCTCCTAAACCTAAATATCTCCTAAACTGTGTAGGTTAATCTAGGCTTACCTGTAGGTGCAAGTTGCATAAGTGGGTTTACAACCACTTTAATACACCTGTAATAGTTTTAGTAAATAAAATACATATAAAAGTATAGTGTTGAATATATCACATATGGAACACTTTTGTGAAAATTATTCTTGCTGCTCGTATGTACACTGCAGTCTACGGAAATTATTATGTACAGCTAACTGACAACGATTTCAGATTTATTTGTTTCTATTTTTTTTATCCTGCAATTTCTTTTAATTTAATTTTTGCATTGTTTCCTTCACAGTATTATGGTTTTCATTGAATAACAGGGTGTGTGGAGGGGAGTCCAAACTGAATTTCTTCATAGAGACCCCTCGACGAGTTGTCCACAACTGTCTATTATGTAATGATTAGCCTATTTGCCTGTTCTTGCAGCTAGACCAGCCAATCCTTTTAGCAAATTAATCATAGCATTATTGTAACTTGGTGTTCAGCTCAGCCATTTATCCCAAATATAGCACTTGGAATAATTTGGGAGTTTAAGCTGAAGTAATTAGGCATTCTGCAAACACCTACACAGTTGTGGAATGCTTATTAAGCCAGAGTCTTAAGCACAGGCTCACTGGGGACTCATTAATAACATACACAAGGATTTTAGTGCCACTGTCATTTATCCTGTATAAATCCTACCTAAGGGACTCCACCTGTGCTTATTTTATGCCTGAGGATAGTTAGTGCCTGCAGGATTTGGCCCCTCGTCTAATTTCTGGGTCTAGTAAAATTCTGTCTGCTTAACGCTTTCACACTCACGGATCCTGAAATGCTCAGAGAGACCAAGGATTTACCTAACCTAATACTAGAATTTAATCTGAAACGTTTCTAACAGTTGAAGACTTAGGTTTATATGTCTTTAATCTAAGAACTAGTTTCAGTTCTGTTAATTTTTTTTTTGCAAAAATCCTTATACCTTTTCATGAAAAAAAATCCCCTGAACACAGCACAGGTTTTGTAAGATGAGCTTTGAACCACATTAAAATACCCCCCCCCCCCACATACCTTCTGAGAATTGTCATCCTATAGTACATATTTATATTTTTAACTCTAAGTAAAAATACAGTGCTGAATCAGCTGAAATTCCTTTTTTTTTAACTCATTAAATAAGCATACAATTGTGTTGAAATATTGTCACACTCTGGTGGTTGCTCATCTTGCATACACTATATCCAATTTCCCAATGCCAATATGAAGCAACTTCATAACAGAATGATGCATTTCAGAATAGAATATGGATAATAGTTTTTTCAAGGTTGGCATAATATTGTACTCAAAGACTGGCCCCTTGCCATTAGTGTTGAATGACAAATGCAGGCACACAGCCATACATGCAGATGAATAATTTGGCTGATGTGGTAGCTCACGGCTTGGGCCAAGTAGCTGGTCCGTTGGCTGATAAACCTTCACTGTTGGCAATAATGAACCATACATGAACAAGCAGCCATCATCTGTTGACCACGAAAGAACATACTAGAAAATACTCCAAACAATCTCAGTCACTACAGAACAACAACTAGACCTAGATGCACATTAGCAATACTGCTAATTGTTCTAACATATGCATCTTAGCCCATTATCCTTCCACAGAGTTATCATGTTTTCAATCAAAACATGTTTGCTTGCCATCAAGTGTGTATTTACTAAATGTAAAAACACACATACATACTTGCTTGTTTACTTGCAAGTTTCAACAGAAGACAACCAAAGAGAACTTTTTATGAACAAGGTACCATGCAGTTTGATTATAGCAAAGCAATAAAAAAATGTCATTGCATATAGGAAGTCAGTTCCTTTTAGGTCACTGCTACTTAACCTGCAGCCTAAGGGCCACGTGAAACTCTGACAATTGTTGTAAAGCCCTTGGACCCAAACAGTTTTTAGTGGGGTTTGGAGCATTCCTTTGCAAAGGAGTAATAGCAGTGATCTATACTAACCTCATGTAAAAGTTACTGAAAGTTATGTGTGCTCGTTTTGTAATGCCCGGGGCAACAGTTGAGGCCCCTATACCTCATTATTTGACAGCCACTGTTCTCTTCTGAACTGCAGAAGTACATGCACACAGGGAAAAATCCAAACCTCACTACAGATTTCCTGAAAGAACAGGGGGTTCATAAAAGGAAAATATGCACGGAAAGTGTTGTAAAATTAAAAGATTATGCTACATGGTAATTTTTAGAGACAAATTCATTTATTTCAGAATAATACAGGCATACTGCAACATAACATGCTTCTCATTTATTAGTCTGGGAAATTAGGTCTTATTTTTAGCATTGTTACCCAAATTGTTACACAGAATATATAAAATGATATGATGAGCAAGAATAATCTTCATAAAAAAAAACAAAAAAAAAAAAAACAGGATACCAATCAGTTTCTTCTCTGTGCAGTGCTTGATTTGATCAGCACTCCTTTAACATTCAATTTTAGATCCAATTAGCATATTTATCCAATTGGTGATTTGGTGCTGTAATCCTGATACTGTTTTCGGCACCTAGCAAGGCCCAGATTGAAATAATCATGTAGGACTACTTTTCAGGCTTCACTAGCTGCATACCTGTTTTGGTCAGTGACTTTTTAGGTAGAAAGGTGGGCACCAGTCCTCAGGAAGGATGTGCTGGAACTAGAGCAACAAATCTAATAAAGGGACTGGAGGACCTTAGTTATGAAGAAAGGTTACAAGCACTGAACTTATTCTCTCTGGAGAGATGACGCTTAAGAGGGGATATGATTTCAATGTACAAATAACGTACTGGTGACCCAACAATAGGGGTAAAACTATTCTGCGAAAGGGAATTTAATAAGACACACGGCCATTCACTAAAATTAGAAGAAAAGTGATTTAACCTTAACGACTTAAGCCCTGGACCATTTTGTAGCTAAAGGACCAGGCTAATTTTTGCGATTCGGCACTGCGTCGGTTTAACGGACAATTGCGCGGTCGTGCGATGTGGCTCTCAAACAAATTTGGCGTCCTTTTTTTCCCACAAATGGAGCTTTCTTTTGGTGGTATTTGATCACCTCTGCGGTTTTTATTTTTTGCGCTATAAACAAAAATAGAGTGACAATTTTGAAAAAAATTCTATATTTTTTACTTTTTGCTATAATAAATATCCCCAAAAATATATAAAAAACCTTTTTTTTTCCCTCAGTTTAGGTCGATACGTATTCTTCTACATATTTTTGGTAAAAAAAATCACAATAAGCGTTTATTGATTGGTTTGCGCAAAAGTTATAGCGTCTACAAAATAGAGGATAGTTTTATGGCATTTTTATTAATAATTTTTTTTTTTACTAGTAATGGCGGCGATCAGCGATTTTTATCGTGACTGCGACATTATGGCGGACACATCGGACACTTTTGACACCATTTTAGGACCATTGTCATTTTTACAGCGATCAGAGCTATAAATATGCACTGATTACTGTAAAAATTACACTGGCAGTGAAGGGGTTAACCTGTAGCTGGCGCTGTAGGAGTTAAGTGTGACCAAATGTGTGATTCTAACTGAAGGGGGGCGTGGCTTGGCATGTGACATCACTGATCGTCGTTCCCTATAACAGGGAACAGACGATCACTGCCACTAGGAAGAACGGGGAAAGGTTTATTTACACTTACCTCTCCCCGTTCTTCAGCTCTGTGACCCGATCGCAGGACACCGCCGGCGATCAGGTCCGCGGGTCCCGCGGGCGCAGTCACGGAGCTCAGGACCGGGTCGCGAGCATGCCGCCGGTGGCGCGCGACCCACGGCTGGCATCTTAAAGGGGACGTACCTGTACACCCTTGTGCCCAGTCGTGCCATTCTGTCGACGTATGTCATCATGCGGCGGTCCATAAGTGGTTAAACTGCGTAGAGGGTTCTTTACTGTAAGAGTGGTTAGGATGTGGAATTCCATTCCACAGGCAGTGGTTTCAGAGGGGAGCATCGATAATTTAAAAAAAATAT
Organism: Rana muscosa; assembly: GCA_029206835.1. Classification (NCBI taxonomy): domain Eukaryota; kingdom Metazoa; phylum Chordata; class Amphibia; order Anura; family Ranidae; genus Rana; species Rana muscosa. Next base: position 409,133,883 of record CM055117.1, read on the forward strand.
TAGATAAGCACCTGAACGACCACAACATACAGGGATATACAATGTAATACTGACATAAAATCACACACATAGGTTAGACTTGATGGACTTGGTGTCTTTTTTCAACCTCGCCTACTGTCTGTAACTATGTAACCTAGATGGCAACTCCCAAGCCTGTACACCTTAATCCATTTATGCCCAAGGGTAAAAGGATCTTAATGCCCAAGCACAATTTTGCAACTTTGATGTGATGATATGTACAGGTTTACACATAACTACTTTGTGCATCCAGGTGAATTATACCTTGTTTTTTTCAGGACAAATTGGGCTTTTCTTTGGCAGTAAATGGTTATGGATATCTCCCGATTTTAAAACTTTTTTATTTTTTTATTTAGCCGTATATTTCTTGCCACCAAAGTATGTTATTTGTTGTTTGTACCTGTAGCACAGCCCAGAAGCAATAGTAGTTTTTTTTTGTCTTACCTAAAACACACTGACGCAAATTTTTAAAAATTAAAAAAAATCCCAACCCAAAATATCCTAACCCTGACCTTGACCTTTGACCCAAACACTAACCTAGGTCAAACCTTAATCTAGGTATTTATTCTTTATTTATTTTTTTCACACACTTTTTTTTCTTCTCTGCAAAGAAAGAAAAAGATACATTGTATCTGTCCTTTCTATTCATAGAGAGAGAGAAACACATGGACAGGCCTCACAGTGACTGATCACTGTGATAGCGACTCAGAGGCCATCACAGCGATCAGGTGACCTAGAATCATGAGTTCCAAGTCCTGATTGTTAGTACATTTCCAGGGGCTTTCGGTGAGATCACTCACATTGCCCTTAACCTATTTCCCCTTTTTTTCCATGTGACAGCACTAGGTGACCCATGTTTTACCCAGAACAGTCATATATGGGACAGGGAAGGAATCAATAAGCCCTGTATGTTCTATAACAATTAGGTTTGTAGCTGGTACAAGACTTCATATTGCTGATCCTAGAGTGATTCCTGAGCAAGGAAAGTGCTATTCTTGATAAAATACTTTATAAAGAGTACAGGTGATAAACAAAGTATTAAAAATCAATGTAGAAACAAGGAAAAATGCTCCCCTCATCGAGTACTGGCTTAGAGTCCATCACTCCTCCACACATGGCTCAGTATGACCCAAATAAAGAACCGCACATTGATGATGTCTTCACAGGCAAAACTTTAATGGGCCAACAAGCTTTAATACATGGTCCTGCACCAAGGACCACATCTCTAATTTGTAATCACCTGATGGGATGTATGATTAATCCCATCAGTTAAAACATGTCAGAGGGGCGCTCCTGGGGGCGGGATCATCTGCTGAAGCTTACTGGCTGATAATAGTTTTGCTTGTGAAGACACCATTGATGTGCAGCTTTTCTTTTGGTTTATATTTTAAAAAGTGTTTGTTTATAGCTTCTTGTTGACTGGTTGACTGGTGTATCTGGACATTAATTTATTGTTTTGTGATATTTACATAGACTCTCTCAATATGGTTCTATTATACTGCAATAAACTGAATAAAAATACAACTTTTTGTAAACTTTGCCTGAGGTTCTTTCAAGTGTACCAAAGCAAACTGTTTGAGAATGATCCCCATAAGAGAAAACAATAGTAACGAAAGCAGGTGGTCAAGCAACAGAAAATTATATTACAACAGAGGAACAATGGCAGTTGCCCGTATACATTTAACACACTATACAGGGCAATGCAAAAAATCTCCAGCATACTTTCCAGCTAGTCAGCACAAAATACCCAACTAATCGGTTTCAGTGCCTCAAGTTAAGGCTCCATGCACAGTAGCGTATTTTTAAGCTCCTAGAAGCTGTTATTAGCATTTTTTCTGCTCTTAGAAGCTAAATAGTGTTATCCTATGTGTCCATGCACACTACTTTAGACTATTAGCATTTTTTGAGCTTCAGCATCTAGGAGCAAGAAAAAAATGTTTTTGTAGAGTTTCTTAAAGCGTTTTTCCATCAGAAAAATATACTGATTGCTCCTAACTGCTCCTAGCTGCTACTAAAATGCTACTAACAGCTTTTTTTCTGAGCTTTTTCTTTTACTTCATGTATTACAGAAATGCCAATAAAATGCTAATGCTCCTAACTGCTCCTAAAAGCTACTAAAATGCTACTAGAAGCTGGCACAAAAATGCTATTATCAGCATTTTTCATCCAGCGTTTTTCTGGCATTTCTTTTAGCTTATAATGTGCATGGAGCCTTAAAGATGTATTGACCTCTAATGATGAAAAGGTTTATTGAGGGATTTGTGTTACTAGCTGGAAAGTGTGTTGGGGAATTTTTGTATTGCTCTTAGTACAATAGAGTATTGCAGTGTCCCAAAACTGTTTACTTGTGACTGTTCTTTAGCCTTTATAAGGTTCATATTTAGATCATGTGGTGGATTTACTTGCGGTTTAAATACTATAAAGGCAGAACATTAAAGACATTAACACTGTTCTATAGAGTCATAAATCTAAATGTTGCAGAAGAGACATTTTATGATCCTATATTAAGCTATCATTAACAGGCCTTGCATCTGATGAGACAAGTGTCCTACTGTCATAAAAAAGAAAAGACGGTGTACCAAAAGACATCCTCTTATTTGCAATTTAGCTATCAAGCATTGAGCATCTCTTTAATTACAATTTAAAAGGCATGATATAACATAGAAGGGCATTTCTATTTTCATATTCGACTATCTATATTTTAACCAGTACCACTCGCATGTTTTTATTGCACATTTTCAGGTACAATATGCCATTTCAAAGGATGGTGAAATTTTTTTTTATTTTTTGTACTCACCGTAAAATCCTTTTCTCATTCGTTCATGGATGGACACAGCTCATGAAATCTTGACAAAGTGGGTTATGTTCCTGTTAATAGGAGAGGACTAGGCAGAACATGTTCGATAATTAAAAACACGTTACAATAATCAGAGATAAACAGCCCCACCCAGGGGGCGGTCCCTCCAGACATAACCCTCCCCCCTGCTGCATGCAGCCTCAATTCGTAATAAGCAGTACAAACCTAAAAAAAAAAGGAGGGGTGGGTGCTGTGTCCGTCCATGGACGAACGAGAAAAGGATTTTACGGTGAGTACAAAAAATCCTATTTTCTCTTATCGTCCATGGACGGAAACAGCTCCTTAAATCTTGACAAAGTGGGACGTCCCCAAGCAGTGTCAGAAAAAACGAGGGGTGGGAACAGCAATCAAAAGAAGACTTAACTTCACCCCAAACAAACAGAGCTCCTCACGGAGGAGTTGCAAGCTCAAACAGCCGCCTGCAACAAACTCGTGGCTAAGGAAGCATCCGAAGATGCACACACATCGACCTTGTAAAACGTGGGAAAAGTGTGAACAGAGGACCGGGTCGCCGTGTCACACACTTTGAAGACAGATGCTATATGTCGGAAAGCCCAGGAAGCACCAATTGCACTGGTTGAATGCACCGTGACAGGAAAGGGAGGCGCCTGCCCCTAAAGGGCATAGGCTTGGATGACGATCAGCCTGATCCACCTCAAAGGGTGGCCGACGAGACCGGCAGGCCCCTCTGTGGACCAGATACCGGCACAAACAGTGAGTCAGAACTCCAAAGCGGATTAGTAGCAGACAGGTACACCTGTAGGGCACGTACCATGTCCAAGTTATGTAGCGCAGCCTCCTGGGATGCGACGGCCGAGGACACGGGGACGGAAACACAATGTCCTCGTTTAGGTGAAAAGCCGAAAACACCTTAGGAAGGAATGAAGGTAACGGGCTAAGCACCGCTTATCCTTATGGAGGTCCAAGTAAGGCGACTTGCAAGACAAGGCCGCCATTCCAGAAACCCTTCTGACCAAAGTAATGGCAACTAGAAAGGCAACTTTCTGAGAAAGAGTGGAAACTCCCTGATGTTCTCAAAGGGAGGTTCCTGAAGAACCGAGAGCACTAGAGACAAGTCCACGGAGGAAGCGGTGGTCCAATCAGGGGAACCACGCGTCGGACCCTCTGCACACACGTACTTACCAGTGAGCGAGCCACCAGGGGCCGTTGGAAGAAGACAGCCAAGGCTGAAATCTGCCCCTTAACAGTGCTCAAGGCAAGGTTCAGATCCACTCCGCACGGTAAGAACAGCAGGATCCAAGAAACCGGCCATGTCCCTGGGTGCCCGGCCATCACATCACATATAGAGATGTAGGCCTTCCAAGTGCAACGGTAGGTCGTCCGGGAAGAAGATTCCCGGGCCATCAACATGAAGGGGATTACAGAATCTGCCAGACCACGGTCCCTTAGTACGTGGCTTTCAATAGTCAAGGCGTTAAAGCCAGCGACTGTAAACCAGGATGAAGCATGGGACCTTGAGACAGAGGGTCCTCCCTCATTGGCAGACGCCGGGGAGCGTCAGCTACCAGTCTCCCGAGGTCAGCGTACTAGGGATGCTGGGACCTATCTGGGGCAATCAGAATCACCAGAATCCCCGCGGCCTCCACTCTGCGGAGCAGACGAGGAAGCAATTCCAGCAAGGGAAAGGCATAAATTCCCTATGGAGCCACCAACGCGTCTGCCCAGGGAGCCTTGGACCTGGCCACAAACCTCAGCACCTGCGATTGAGTCGAGAAACCAGGAGATCCACGACTGGTGTGCCCCAATTCCGACAAAGTAATTGAAAACACCTCTGGGTGAAAAGACCATACCCTTTGGTCCAGCATCTGGCGACTCAGATAGTTCGCCTGCCAGGTCTCTACGCGGGGGTGTAAGCAGCCGATAGAGCCTGCACGCTCCTTTCAGCCCACCTTATGATGCAAGCGACTACCGACGTGGCGGCCGTCCAACTGAAACCTGATCAGACGCCCCTGAAGTCTCTGCAACCACTTGGAGAGGCACAGTCTGATCGCTCGAATTTCAAGGACATCGATCGGCGGTCGAGATTCTTCCAGACGTGAGGCTGGCGTCCGTCGTGATCACAGTCCTATGGAAAGGAAGGAACGACCTCCTGGACCCAACAATTTCACCGCCGATTGGAGTGTCTGCAACTGCTCCAAAGGAAGGAAGACCTTCGCCTCCAAAGAATTCAGGATCAAGTCTAGGGACTTCAGACACTGAGTCGGTACCAACACCGACTTCTGTATGTTCAGTACCCAACCAAAGTCCCGGAGGGTCTGACTGGCTATAGACATGTCCTCCTCTAATTCTGAGCCAGAAGCAGCTCTCAGAAGAAGAACGCCCAAGTAGCCCACGATACCAATGTCTCGCTGTCTCAGCAAAGCCCAGATCAGGGCGAGCACCTTGTGAACAACTCTGGGTGCCGACGCTAAGTCAAATCGCAAAGCGCAGAAAACTCAGATGGCTGTTGCAGATGGGGACATGCAAGTATGCGACCCTGGAGTCCAGAGACGCCAGAATTCCCCAAAAACAATACATACACACACTGTGTATGTGGTAATGTGTTTGTTCATACTGTGGCGCCGAAGACGCGCATGTCTTAGGAGTGTGGGAGGAAACCGTACCCAGAGGAACCCCATGTAGACACAGGGAGAACATGCAGTTTCCAGGCAGCCAAGGCTGAAATCTGCCCCTTAACAGTGCTCAAGGCAAGGTTCAGATCCACTCCGCACTGTAAGAACAGCAGGATCCAAGAAACCGGCCATGTCCCTGGGTGCCCGGCCATCACATCACATATAGAGATGTAGGCCTTCATGGTGTCGGGGTCCGGGTTTGAACCAGCGACCCTCTTGCTGCCAGGGGAGGGAGTAATCACTACCCCACTGTGCTGCCCCACAAGGTAATGAGGGCCCTGTGGTCCAAGATTGGACGGACGCCGTCCTTCCGTGGGACTACCAACAGATTCAAATAGAATCCCTGAAACCCTTCCACCAGGGGCACAGGTAAAATATTCTGCACCAGAGTCATGTACTGCTTCCATCAAGATCGATGAGCCAGAAGGATAGGAAAAATTTGAGGGAAAGACTTGTTTGGTGGACAAGAAGAGAGTCTATCTTGTACCCCAAAATGACCACCTCGCAGAGAAGCGGAGAGGTCCACCGAGCTGCAAACTGGCAAAATCATCCCCCCCACCCACGAGTCAGGCGGGGACAAAATACCATGCGTAGAATGGAATGTCAACCAGCACATTCGTTCACGCACTAAGGGACGCTTCTGTCCCCCAGCTAGAGCCTTGTCAGCCCAGGAGGATCTACTGACGAAAATACAGCTACTGCGCGTAATCGGAGGGCCCCGGCCAACGGCGCGGCTCCTTCTCCACAGAGGACTGTGAGAGAAGAGTGCTCTAACCTCCAGTGACATCTTAACAATGTCGTCCAGCGAGGTACCAAAAAACCTCAGAAAGGCAATTTCCCAGCTCTTGGGAGCTTAGCCAGCGGACCAGCATTCCAGCCAATCAGGCGGCGCAGCACCACCGCAGATACAGAGGTTCTGGAAATCATTTACATACACACACACACACACACACACCGAGCATGTATCAGTGTATACAGTTTTACCGTGGCGCCGAAGGCACGCGTGTCCTTCGAGTGTGGGAGGAAACCGGATCACCCAGAGGAACCCCACGCAGACACAGGGAAAACATGCAAACCCCAAGCAAACTGCGACGGGGTAATTTTAAATACACACACTGTGTATGTATAAGTGCATATGTGTTTACCGTGGTGCAGAAGGCAGCACAGTGGTGTGGTTGTTAACTCCCTCACCTGGCAGCAAGATGGTTACTGGTTCGAACCAGGACACCGACACCTTCTGTCATGCCTTTGGGGTGTGGGAGAAAACCCACAGAGACACAGGGAGAACAAGCAAACTCCAGGCAGAAGGTGTCGGGGTCCTGGTTCGAACCAGTGACCATCTTGCTGCCAGGTGAGGGAGTTAACCACCACACCACTTTGCTGCCCCACATGGAAAGTCGCAGCCATATATAGGTCGCAATACTGACCCCAGCATCACCACCTTGGACCTCCTATCAGAAGGGTCCTGTATGATAACAGACCTCCATGCGCCGGAGAACCACAAGGACATTCCCATTCCTTATGTATGAACTATCAAAGAAAGTAACATAAGGAAAAAACGCCACAAAGCGGGCAGATTTGTGTGACCAAAGGGAGACAGACTCCTCTGCGGAAGTCCCAGCTAAATTCCCAGCTGGAGAGTGTCCCTCACAGCATCAGAAGTGCACTCAGAAGTGCCCTGACAAACATTTCCCAGAAGACGGCGGGGGGAGGGGGCGCTTTCTTACCCCCCTTACGCCCGCAATCTGTTTCTACCTTGGCAACAAAAGGTTCCAGGACTATCTATAATGTATCCAAGGAAACTGCAGGTGCAGGGGCACCATTTGCTGCCTCTGGCAATGTATGGGGAAGAAAGGTCACATACTGAATCCATAAAAACGCCCACTGACAGCTCTCAGGGACTAAGTGAAACACACATAAGAGTCCACCCTCCATGCTGACTGACTGGGGGGGTAACCCAGGGGACTCACCGCCCAGAAGGAGACCGCTCAGCACTGCTGCCCACCTTGTATACACAGCGCGTGTGTGAAGAAGAAGCTGTGAGGAGAATATACTGCGCTGTTCAGAAGCCAGTGCTAGAGGCCAAGCCCACCCCAAAATGGCCGCCAGACGCCTCAGATGTAAAAGGACGCGGACCACAAGAAAATGGCCGCCTGCAATACCGACCTGCGCCACAGTGCGGCTACAAGAAAATGGCCGCCAATGGAAGTTTAAATACAGAAAAAAAACACACAGAAAATGGCGGCAGTGCCGCAAAAAATGGTGCCCGAGGCCAGGGATGTGGATGAGAAGGCCTGCAGAGACTTCCCAGGAGACAGACCCTCCTCACAGAAAGCGGACCCTGGCGCCCCACGGTCCCCCACAGGGACTCGGAGCCCCCCACAGGTACACCCAGGATGCAGCGGGCCCTAGGGCAGGAGGGGAAAGGGCGACAGAGAGCAGGGAAAGGGAGGACAGGAGAACCCTTTAATTCCCAGGAATGCCCAGCTGTTCCATCCTGCCGAGACAGGAGGAACCATACTTACCCGTCCTTGCGAGGACAAGCTGGCGCGTCCCTGAGAAACCCACAACCGATGGTACGGAGTAGCTGCCGGCCCGGTCCACTGTGAGTGAGGCACAAGCAGCCCAGTCATATGTGGACCCCAGAGCATGTGTTCACCGTCCACCCCTGGAGCCATGGGGTATGTCATGGTCAGAACCAAGCGCGAAGCAAGGGACTGACACGCTCGATGGCCGGAACTCGGAAGACTACAAGGATCTATATATCCAGCCTGTCGCCCAGCCGGCAGTTGATAGAAGATATCCAAAAAAAATCTTCAGGACTCGTGGCAGAAAACCAGCGCAAAGCTAGGGACTGGCACGCTCGCTGGCCGGAACTGGGAAGACAAGGATCTGTAGTATCCAGCCTGTCGCCCAGCCGACAGTTGATAGAAGATATCACAATTTTTTTTTTAAAGAGGGAGCCACGTCCTTCTGATCTGCTAGGCAAAAAAAAACTGAGGCTGCATGCTGCAGGGCGGAGGGTTATGTCTGGAAGGACCGCCCCCTGGGCGGGGCTATTCATCTCTGATTATTGTAACATGTGTTTTTAATTATCTAACATGTTCTGCCTAGTCCTCTCCTATGAACAGGAACATAACCCACTTTGTCAAGATTTAAGGAGCTGTGTCCGTCTATGGACGATAAGAGAAAATTTGTACTGCCTATATATTGTCATATAGAAATTTGCATTTGAATGCAGGAGTACAAAATATTGCACATATACAAATACTGAAACTAGTTAAACCATAACCACATACATGGATGATATGGCAATTTCTGCAATTGCTCTGAACAATCCACCTCTGCTGAAATAAAATTAAAAAAGAGAGTCCGTGCTAACCATATTGTATACTAAACAGCAGCCACCATACACCAGATGATATACAGGCCACAAATATTGATCAATCACAAATAATGTGGCACATCAATTAAAACTTGTACTTTATATACTGTAGGTTATATTATTTCAAGTGCCTAGATATCGGGAAAAAAATCACTTTCTTTGTACACATCTCTTAATGAAATCTAGCAACTATATGGGACTATATGAAATGCAAGTTCAAATTTAGGCTGTACATTATTCTGTAATGATTGTCTAGCTCTGACTCAACAAGAAGTGCATCAGACAGCAGCAGAGGCACCACTGTTTATACACAGCACATATAGAGCAGGGTCATGTATTTGTACTGCAGATCAAAAAAAAAAACTTTACATACTACATACATACATAAGCCTAATGTGTGCAGAAGGATTGCGCCACACATTATTGCACACACAGGGGTCGGGACCATCATTTTTGTTTAATTTTAAATTGATAACCTGTATAGGCTTTTTAAAGTGTCGCCTATGGACAATTTTGGTATTGTAGTCCACTGTTTCACAGGATGCTCAATTTTCAGAATAGACATATTTGGTATCCATTTACGTGACACAAATACATCTTTTGTATTGCACAAAAAAATTAAGATTATATTGTAACTGTGTGCACTAAAATGAATTTGAGTCTATTTTTTTACTAAGAATATAGATTTGCAGTAGTGCAAATATTGCATGACATAAATACCTGCAACTACTGCTTTATTCTACAGCACAGGTGTCAAACAAGGCCTGCGGGCCGAATCTGGCCCTCCAGGGCATTTCATGTGGCCCTTGCACCTCTCCTGCAGCTGCCGGAGAGCTCCAGCCCTCCTCTGGTCTTCCTCCAGACCCTTACTTTCTGCTTTCAAGCAATGCATCCAGCTTCTTCCCAGCAACAGCATAAGGTAAGGGGGGTGCACTGTGATGTAAGGGAGAGTGGAGGACTCAACTTCTGATGGTGCGGTGGCTCTTGACATGTAAGGGGAGGGATGTGCTGGACATCTAATCTTACAGATACAACCAGCCCTTTTGAGGGCAATGATAATGCTGATGTGGCACACGATGAAATTGAGTTTAACACCCTTGTTCTACAGGGTCTCTACGTCAAGAACATATAAAATGTTTTGGGGTTTTATTTATTTTTTATTTGTAAGGTAGAGTATAGCTATTAAGGCAGCATCTTGATGATTTCCAATTACCAAACCTATACACATCTCCAAAAGCTGTGTTCCATTCCGGTAAGTTCTACTCTTCAAACAGATTTAATATTAAAGCGGAGCTCCACCCGCAATTTTTTTTTTTTTAAAGTCAGCAGTTACTAACACTGTAGCTGCTGACTTTTAATAAGGACACTTACCTGTCCTACTCTCCCGCGCTGATGCCCCCCCCCCGATGCAGATCCTCGATCGGTTTAGGTCCCGCGCCACCATCCACACTAAGGGAAACAGGCAGTGAAGCCTTATGGTTTCACTGCTCGTTTCCTACTGCGCATGCGCGAGTCTCGCGCCGACTTGTGAATGGGCGGCTGCTCTCTGGGATTGCACACAGTTCCCAGAGAGCAGTGCGCCCCATTCACTAGAAGAGTATGGGGAAGAAGACAGACTGCGGTTACGGAAGAGGCAGATTACGGACTTCCGCATAGCAACAGGTATTTCGAGTGAGTATAAAAAATTTTTTTTTTCAATTTCTATTTTTTTTTAGGATTTTTTGTGAAATTTTTTTTTTTGGGGGGGGGGGGAGAACTCCACTTTTATATCGATCAAAGGCATCACAATGTGGCAAAACATGAGACTCAATAGGATAGGTGGACTTTGTGGTGTGTGACAGATATACAGTATGCATTTCAATATAAAATATATATACTGTATGCAATTCTCTTATATAGAAAAGCAACCACAAGAATTGCAGAGCTTTTACATTTGCAACATGTAAAGCTGAATTCCAGGAATTCAAGCACTTTGTAAAAAGTGCAGGCATGCAATGAGCCAAGTACATTGAGGTACATGCCACCTCCTGGAATTATCTCTATTATTTACATCTAACATGTTAATGGCACTCCCAGAGAAAAACACTCAGGGCTCCGAGGAGAGAAGCACTCGCATCAGGTCTGACAGTCCCTCCCCTTTGCTGCTCATTTGCAGAAGCATTTGTATTTTGTGAATGAGTTCACATCATACAAGGCTTCTGTGATTGGGCAGGAGGAGCAGGGAGGGGGGTGGGAATAGCAGCTGCATCAACTCTGCACTTGAAGATGCTGAGACCAGAAGGCTCAGTGTCAAAGGTCCAGAAGGTTTCTTCCTGGAGCGCCATAAACCTGTCAGATGTAAATAAAAGAGTTAAGTCCAGGAGGTGGCATGCACCTCGTTGGACTTAAAGATATTCTTCAGTCTGTAGAAAAAAAATGGAAAGTCAGCAACTACAATCCCTTACCTGTCCAGGGTTCCAGCGCCATCCTAACCTGAGCTGGTTGTTCGCTGATCTCTGGGTCCCCAGTGCCAGCATGTCTAGCTTTAGAGTCGGGCTGCGCTTTGTGAATGGTACAACAGCCAAGAAGTTGTGGGCAGGGAGGGGAACGGGGACAGCTCCTGGCAGAATCGTCTAGGTGCTTTCAGCTGAAGTGGGAGCGGGTACCTGCCAAAACTAGGTACCTGCTTCTCCCCCACAAAATCAGCTTCCCCGCTTTAAGTATGCCTTCACTTTTTACAAAGTAGCTGAATTCCTGGAGTTCAGCTGTAAGGAATATTATCTTTAAACACATTGTCTAAAAACACAGTGGAATTCAATGGGTCTAGTAAATTACAAAGTACTAAAATAATAAAAAAACACAAAGTAAATTTCTCTTATTCTGCACATTTGTACAGATATGTTTTAATGTTATATTTCTGACTATCTGCATGAATGAGGAGTAACCTCTTCTGAAGATCCTGTGTAGCAATAATGCGCTGCCCTTCAGACTCATATTGAGGCTTATCATACTCCTATACAATGCAGATATAGATCCTACCCACAAGGGTAGATTTTGTCCAATTACTGGAGTTGGAAGTTAAAACTGTGCTGTACTATTTCCATTTAATCTAAACCCTTAAACAAAAAAATTATATATTGCATCTCATCAGTCCTTAAATGTTAAAGATGATTATTCCTGCGCTACCAAAAAGGGGAAAGTGGAAGGGCTAATGGAAACTGTCGCAGACACCGAAAGGGTTAATCCTAACCCAATTAGGTATAGAAATGAAGAGGGGGGGTGGTGTTGCGCTGTTTCTGGTATGAACATGTATTGGTGAAGATATATAAGGTGCACAGTGGCTAACTCGAACCAATAAATAGAATACAATACAAAAAATAAAAATAAAATCAATACACAATCTAAAATGATAATGATGGATTAAGGTAATGAATATGTACTAGAACCATAAAAACAACCAAATAAATAAATTAAAAGTGCAAAGTGCATGAAGAATACATAAAAACTACAAAATATGACAGTGAACACTGCTGTGTAAATATGCTAAAAAGTGCATAAACTAATAAATCTGCAAATTGCAGTGCAATGAACTGTGCACAAGTGAGACGGCTAATTGCAAAGTGCAATAAAGTGCTAAAGTGAATTGCAAAATATATATATAACGTCCAATAAGCAATGGAACAGAAATAAAGATGTTGAACTCCAAAAGTTCATATGTGAAGAAATGGCAAGTGGTGCCAGTGGAAAAATTAATAAATGATTTCTTCAAAGTGACGGTCCTGGAACTTTGCGTCTACAAGTGATTCTATGGTGAAGAGATGTGTGGATTTTGACTTCCGGTGTCACACACTAGGGTAATAGATGGCCTCTTACCTTGCGGTAATGAGGTAACCACATGTGTTTAATTAGGGTCAGTAGTTCCTCTGTTATGGTCCTATCATCAGTAGAGAGACCTTATGCCAAACGCTGTGGTTCCTCGGATATAAGGTGGACCTATATTGTATCCAGGGGATTGCTTTCACCTCCCAGTGATGGCGGGGTTAAAGGAAAAAAATAGGGTCTCGATCGTGAAGTACGTTTTTTAAAAACCAAATGGTATGTTTAATAGTCTAGCAGTGGACGGAGAGGCAATCAGACAGACGGAAGCAAACGAGCTCGCCGCTCGTATAGGAGATAAGTTCACCTTTACGTTATTTTATGTGAGTTTATGTGAGTTTTTATGCAAGCAATCCACTGCTAGACTATTAAACATACCATTTGGTTTTTAAAAAACGTTCTTCACGATCGAGACCCTATTTTTTTCCTTTAACCCCGCCATCACTGGGAGGTGAAAGCAATCCCCTGGATACAATATAGGTCCACCTTATATCCGAGGAACCACAGCGTTTGGCATAAGGTCTCTCTACTGATGATAGGACCATAACAGAGGAACTACTGACCCTAATTAAACACATGCGGTTACCTCATTACCGCAAGGTAAGAGGCCATCTATTACCCTAGTGTGTGACACCGGAAGTCAAAATCCACACATCTCTTCACCATAGAATCACTTGTAGATGCAAAGTTCCAGGACCGTCACTTTGAAGAAATCATTTATTAATTTTTCCACTGGCACCACTTGCCATTTCTTCACATATGAACTTTTGGAGTTCAACATCTTTATTTCTGTTCCATTGCTTATTGGACGTTATATATATTTTTTGCAATTCACTTTAGCACTTTATTGCACTTTGCAATTAGCCGTCTCACTTGTGCACAGTTCATTGCACTGCAATTTGCAGATTTCTTAGTTTATGTACTTTTTAGCATATTTGCACAGCAGTGTTCACTGTCATATTTTGTAGTTTTTATGTATTCTTCATGCACTTTGCACTTTTAATTTATTTATTTGGTTGTTTTTATGGTTCTAGTGCATATTCATTACCTTAATCCATCATTATCATTTTAGATTGTGTATTGATTTTATTTTTATTTTTTGTATTGTATTCTATTTATTGGTTCGAGTTAGCCACTGTGCACCTTATATATCTTCACCAATACATGTTCATACCAGAAACAGCGCAACACCACCCCCCCTCTTCATCAGTCCTTAAATGTTGTAGCTGTATTTAATTTTTTTTCAATTTATTTTCACCTGGTAATCCTGCCAGTAAGATACATCCTGCCCTAGTGTGACAATGCTTACTCACAGCGTGGTATCTAGGGAGGAACAGCATTGTCACTCCACACTGCTCTCCTGATTTGTACAGCCCAAATTCAAAAAAAGTAAAAATTTGCAAATCTCATAAACCTATATTTTAATCTTTTTTTTTTTTTTTATTAATAGAAAACATATCAAATGTTTAAACTGAGAAAAATTTACCATTTTAAGAAAGAAAAATAAGGTAACTTTGAAATTGATGGCAGCAAACAGCTGGCAAAGTAAGTGGTACTCACAAGGAAGAGCTGGAACTTGGCAACTAATTTGATTAATTGGCAATAGTTAAGTAACATGATTGGGTATAAAAAGGGCATCTTAGAGAGTCAGTGTCTCGGAAGTAAAGATGGGTAGAGGTTCACCAATCTGTGAAAAGCTGCTTCTAAACATTATCATTGAGTAATACAGTGTAACAATGTATTGTTACATTGCATTAATATTTTATTAATTTGTAGTCCAAAAGTGTGACCTTATGTATAGGACTTCAGTTAAAGGAACCTCTTAAGTAAAAAAAAAAAAAATAATAATATATCGCCCTTAGCTATTATTTTTCTGCAAATTTTTTAATACTTTTTTTCCATTTGAAAAAAACGTTGCTTTGTATCAGAAACATACAGTATACGTCATTTTAAATAGGACAACTTATGGAAAATGTGTATACTTTTATTTACGGTAACACTACTTTTTATTCATCCTAACAATGGTTAATATAGAAAAAACACAATTCAGGTTACAAAATCAAATAATTTAATTAATGGTCAATATTGCTAAAGAAGGCTTAGTTTTTCTTCCAGAAAGCATGTGTGTATTACCTTTTTATCTTAATAATGACAAAGGTATCACTGCATAAACAGGTCCATAGTAAAAATATTGCTGTGGTCCATAATGGGTATAAAGGGTATGAAAGCTGCAGTGGTTAAAGAGAAAAATTATGGATTCTGGTAAACGCGTCACTGCCCTTGGTTCAGTTTTCGTCATATCATGGACAGATCCATAACAAGCACTAGAGAGCCTGCCAATGGTTTTGGCTCACAAATCCAATTATGCATCGTCACCAAGGGCATGAAGAATGAATCTCTTTAAAGCATCTAATCTTTATATTTCCAAGTGCAAGGCCAAAAGGGAAAAAAAGATCAAACTTCTTAGGTGTGAAAAATGGCCCCAATGCAAATCTCTTGCTGCTGGAGATGACAGTCATTTATAAAACAGCAGCCTTTACTAGTGAACTCTGAGTTTGTCTATATTTTTTGTTGTCTTATCTGATCTAATTTTTTCTTTCCGATAATCTTTTGTCATTTGCACAAGGACTGATTACTTCAACTTACTTGCTCAATTTATCTCTTGTCTGCAGTACAGTGCCTGACATACAAAACGCATAAAAACTTTTCCAGCAAGACGCAGTCCTAACTGCAAAAGGATGCAGAAAGATTTACCAGTCTAAGCATTTAAATCTAAATCTAGCTACACACATTGCATTCTAATTGCAAAATCCACTTAAATAAATCCTCTACTGGGATTTGTCATTGCAAGCTGCCATTGTTGGCTTATTGATAAAAATGCTTTTTGTCTGACTTTCATTCATTTTCGTTATTACTGGCTCAGAAGTTAGAACTACTGATCTGTATCTGAGTCATTGGGGTTGATTTACTAAAGGCAAATCCACTTTTCATGACAAGTGCACTTGGAAGTGCAGTCGCTTTAGATCTGGCGGAAGATCTGAAGTGAGGGGAAGCTCTGCTGATTTTATCATCCAATCATGTGCAAGCTAAAATGCAGTTTTTTTATTTACCTTGCATGTCCCCCTCAGATATCCAGCGAGTGCACTTGTAGTGCAAAGTGGAAGTGCCTTTAGTAAATCAACCCCATTGTGAAAGTCAGAAAATTGGCACAGTCAGGCACCTAGTATATTCAAAAGGAAGGGTGAGTAATGGCTACCAGTATATACTGTACTTCTCAGCAAAGGTTTGCCTATGGGATGCTTATATAGTCTTTGTATTTGCTTAAAGAGGAACGTAACTCTGGAAGTTTTGCCCAAAAAGGCAGGCAGAGAACAAAGGACCAGCCACCAGCATTGCCCATGGACTCCCTCCAACGGATCTTTCCTCATTGCGGATTTACCATGCTTTGTTCAGGATGGTTTCTCTCTGTGGAGATGGCCATTTTGATTTAGACCTTTGGTTCCTCATATCAGAGCCTCCTACAGGAACCACATTGATCAGTACAGTAGTGGCAACACCAAACCTCAATCCAAATCTAGTGAAACTAGCTGTCAGAGTGCTGTAATGTCACATTGCAAACATACAGAGGCTGTAAGTACACTCACATATCAGGAAGTGCACTGCAAAATGACCCTATTTTAAAACATTTCTTATAACATGATAGCAGTAAGGTACTTACTATGTATGACTGAGTAATGCAGAAAGTTTGAAGTTTAAGGCTAACTTAAGTTATTGAAGATGTTAGCTTTTGAGATGCCTTGGATTAATTTGTCTGTCTTTATAAAATGACCCTTATAGTGTTGCCACTTTTTAAGAGCTTTTTTGTTTCCTGCAAGATTAGCACTTACCTTTCTGCTGTTTCTTAAAACATTGTTGCAATGCAGATGTCTAGCCACTATTGGTATCTGGCACTTTCAGGTGTGTCAAATACCATGCCATGTGAACACAGCACATGTCTTTGACACATCCAGAAGCTGGAAATCTGCAATACAGCTAAGTTTTAAGACACCGCCCCCGAAAAGGTTAAGTATTTATTTATGCCTTTTACAGGGTGGTCATAGTTTAAATTTGCTGCAGTTAGTGACAGTGTAACTTTAAAAAGTGTATCTGTAGTCAAAACATTATTTTCGATTTTGGATAGCTTAGGCAAACTTTAGAATGTTAGACAGTCAGTATCATATTAAAGAGATGTCCCTTGATTTCCTATCTGGGTGAAGGCATTAGGCAGCCCATACATTATTAATTTTTTTTCTTATTCAACCAGCAGGTTGAACAAAAAAAATAATCACCAATTTCCCCATCAACACATTCCAGGTGGGTGGGGGAATCCTTCCAGCTGAGTTATTGTATTCTGACAGTGGGGAGACTTCCCCTCCTCAAAATATAATGATCAGTGTTGCCGGCTATAGCCAAGGCACTGACCGATCTGACAAAACTTGACAGGGTGGTTGTATAGAAGTAAATTTGTAGATCAACTTTTATACAACCAACCTGCCCATACATGGATTGAAATGTGGTTCATGTATGGCCAGCTTTGCTGTGGAAGGAATTGAGGGAAAAGCTTCACTGGGGCACACAATAATAAAAAAGCTAACAGAGGTTCAAGCTTTTCTCCACTCCACTAATAAAGAGTGTTTAACCTATAAGAGAAATTATCCCTCCTTACAGGAAGCAAGGGAAATATCTCCAGAACAGGGCCATAGACACACAAAAAAATCATTACAGGAGTTCTAACTATTCCCCGTTTTAAACTAACAACCAAAAACATTTGGGTTAGAGACACTCTTTAGGGACCATTTACATCTTTGAAAGGCACTGCATTAACGTGCATAATGTACGTTACTGTAACTCTGGCCTTGATGTCCACAGCACCCTATTGTGCACATAGCTAAGAAACAGCCCATTCCATAATTTGCATGTGCTAGGAATATTTTCCCATCATGGAAGAACATTCCCAGAGGTGAAACGCTGAAAAAGTCAAAATATTTAACCCTCATCAATATTTCTTTACAGGTTTCTATAGCATGTGCTAGTAACATGTGAGAGTTCTCTTTGGACGACAATACTACGGTACTTAGTAATTACTTTTTTCATGATTTTTTTTATGGTTTTTCTGGTCACAAAATAATTTTAGATATTAGCTTTTAATTGAATTTCAACATGGAAATT
This sequence comes from Rana muscosa, assembly GCA_029206835.1. Taxonomy (NCBI): domain Eukaryota; kingdom Metazoa; phylum Chordata; class Amphibia; order Anura; family Ranidae; genus Rana; species Rana muscosa. The sequence goes on from CM055117.1 coordinate 409,151,839, forward strand.
TGGTTGCTTGGTTAGAAAAATCGCAAACTAAAAAGCAGTGTCATGGCCTAACCATATTATCAAAAAAAAATGGGTACTGTATATTTATAAAGCACATCTATTTGTGAATTACAATTGTGCTTTATGCTCCTCTTGCTTCAGTACTCTAAAGCAAGTGAAGCCCCATTCATTTTAATAAATGGGAAAAAAAAGTGCCTGAAGGAGGTGTCGCATGACTTTTGACAAGGTGTTTGACAGGGCTCTCCTTCTCCTATCCATGAGTGTCCTCTACAGCATTATGATGAGAACACACTGTAGGACACTGCAGGCTTCATTTTATGAATGTAAAATGCAGGTGCACTGTAGAGTAATCATCAATGTCCTGTGCAGCAAATGGTATCTGTTCTCGATTTTAAATGGGCCCACATTGACTTTTTGTGTTAATGCATCGTAAACAGAGAAAGGAGTCATTTACAACGTATTAAGATTAGAAGGAATATGTACCATTCTTACCCTAAGCTTAAAGAAGCATTTATAGTACCCTGCAGTTGATGAATAGGAGAGTGAGCGATAGAAGGTGTTGCTGAATCCTGTTAGTGACTGCAGGGGAAGTGTAAATTGAAAAAGCTCCAGGGTGAGAAAGCAAAAAACTAGCTGTCCTCCAAGCTAATGAAACCTTGCAGAGCCAATACATTTCACTCTTAATGCTCCAAGCTTATGTACTTCTTGGTCACCTTTGTTTTATTTTGTTATAGCTAGATCATATAGCATGCAAAGCGTTCTATGCTGGAAAAAAATAAATAGATAAATAGAGAGAGAGAGAGAGAGAGAGAGAGAGAGAGAGAGAGAAAGAGAGAGAGAGAGAGACAGACACTCATTAGCTTGCTTATATTTGTGATATTTTAATTTACAGCCTCAGATCCTTTCTCTGTAAGGGCATTTGGTATTAGAGTGTTATTCCAAGCAACAAAGAGCACGTTCAGTGAGCTGCTAATGCTATCCAGTAAACGCATCACTGTACTAAAGCCGCTCAATACCCACATCAAATTTAGCAGCATCTGCATGCATCAATTAACTAGACTATAACTATATGACAAATTTGTCACATTGACAGAGCTGGAGAATTTGGAGCACACTCAGGTGCAAATCCCTAAATCTCTGCTGCAAAGTTAATTAACGTTCTCACGGAATGGGATTCCGTTTCTGAGGACTTCGATGGGCATACTGTAGTCACAAAGCAGTTAATGGAGAACTGGAGTCAAGAAATACGATTGATCAAACCAGGAGAGTCAGTGATTCAAAAATTGCAGCTGTGTCTAAAATGTACTCAATATTGGAATCCAAGCAATCATGATTCAAGAATTGTATGATACTCATTTGCCAATTTCTCTTTATTGATCTGAATATACTCGTACACATGCATAATTGTTCAATACTTTCATTAATATTAGAAATACAAATCTATTTTTTTTTCCCAGCTCAATTATTTTTACATCTGAACTGACAATATACTGACAGTATATTTCTGTCGGCCAAGCTCTGAGATTTATACAGCTCTGCCACATGATTTTCCTCTGCTGTATTTTATAACACAGTTCTTTTCCCCATCCTGTGACTGGACAGTGAAAGAAGAAGAGGTAGACTGATGAGCTCATCTCTCTTTCCTCCTATAAGCTTACTCCTTGTGCTATTAAACTCCTTGTGCTATTTTTACCTTCCCCAATCTGAGCTCTGGTATACCGTGGAATGCAAGGGACTGATATTAAGCTAAAATTAAGTACTTACATTGCTTCTATTAAAATAAAAAACTTTAATGCTTCACTGTTCTGACATTGTTGTGATTTAGATACATCTGTTACATTGCATATCCAGGAAGAATCCTTTAACTCCTGGTTTAGCTTTACATCTTCCACCTACTTGCTCATGGCACAGTAAACCAGAGCTTAATGTGTAATGACGCTGCTTTGTTTCTCTGTTAGCAGACTGCGGATAGATGACATGGGAAGCTTCAAAGGTAAACTATGAAAAAGCTGTGTGTGTGTGTGTGTGTGTGGCTGGAGAGTGTGGCTCACAGAATGCCACAGTATGTCATATGTTTCAGCACTGTGTTTTAATGCAGCAGGTTCCACTGTCACCCAGTGCATACCAATGCAGCGTGCAGTCGGCTGGAAATAGTGGATTTGGATTTCGGCTGGTCATTGCATTGGGCAATACAGCCTAAGACATTTTGCGAATGAGCCCAGAGTGCCCATAACATAGATGGAAGAAGAGCTGGGAGGAGCACAGATTATTCTCTCTCCAGTTATCACGCATTAGCAGGTAAGAAGATGGTGTTAGGGTAGAATGGCACAATGGCACAATCTGCTCTGTCCTGCAAATCCTATGTCTATATCTGCAGAGCTTGCGTCTTCTTCTAGTCTTCAGATGTAGAAAATCACAGCAATGAAAAGGTCCTGGTAACCTGCTTGTACTCTCCATTTGTCTTTCATTACTGACATTTAGGGGTTTCAGTATGCATCCTGACACTGAAGCAACAGAGCGTTCTAAAATGAATTGCTGTGGAGGGGATCCTGAGGAGAATAGTGCTATCCTACCTACAGAAAATAGTGACTAGAATAAATGCGTGTTGTCGCACAGCACAGATAAGCATTCGTTCTAGTTATAGATCATGTGTTGGCACGTTATCTTCTTGTTCTCTATCGTCATCAGTGGAGCAAGTTACTGATTTTACTAAAGAATGGGGAGGTTACAGAGCTTGCTGTACTATACTTTCATTCCTCGCTTCATGTCTGATAAGAAAGAAAAGAACGAGTTGAGGTCACAGAGTTACACTGTTTACCCTTTTTAAATATAGAGATCCACATCTTGGGAGTTGGCCTATACATTGTAGCTACAAGTACCAGCAATCTTGTTTTTCAAGAGGGGATCACCAATACTGACAAGTGCATTTGACTTCCTTCAAAGCTGCATCAACTTCTTAGCCTGGGTTCACACTGGTACGACAAACGCTCCGACATTGGGAGCTCAGCTGACGTGTGCAAATCAATGGTTCCCTATGGGAGCCGTCTTAACTGGTCCTGCACTACTTTGGTCCAAATTTGATCCTACTTTAGCCCATTGAATATCACTGAAGTCAGATCAAAGTAGGATCCTTGTCCTAACCATCCTACTTTTGACATCCGACATGGTGATTACAGCAGCAGTAAAAGGAATTTATCTCACACTGGGATTGTTTTGATTGGTCAAAGAACAAGTCAGACTATCACAAAGTCGGATCAAAGTAGTATCCTGTTCATTTAAGTCGGATGGATGTCGAACCAATGTAGGACCGATGTAGGACTGATTTAGCAGAGCAAAGTAGGATGAAAGTCGTATGACTGTCATATAGTATCAGTGTGAACCCAGCCTTAGACATGTGTGGGTATCATTAATTAAGTTGTACCATGCAGTTTGGGGCAGCACAATTTAAAAAGTCACATCTTCCAAATTTTTTGCATGTTGCTGTGTGTTTGGCAGCCCACTGAAATGAATGGGCTGTCAAACCCCGCCTTCCATCTTGTTTTGGGGAGAGAAACAGTACCGATATCAGAAAATTCTCTTGGACACAGGATCTTACATGTTGTGTGTTTTTGGTGCAGTGTGTTTAAATACATTTCTTACATACATTGCACCAAAGAAGCAGCAAGCAGATTTTTTAAGGTACTGGACCAAGAAACAGAGGTTACATTTACCTTTGGGGCATAAAGGAGTCCAATACAACTGAATGGTGCTTACACAGGAATGGGCACATACAGCCATTCACTTGTATTGATGGCTGTACATGGCACCTGTGTCTGAGCGTTGGGAGAATGCAAGAATTTTTATGCTAGAAGACTTGTCAGCGTGTAAACGTCCATGTGCTTGAGGCCTTATTGTTTTAAGTTAACCTGTATTTAGTTGTACTTTTGTACACTGCAGTTTTCTCCTGCTATTCTGTATCAGACATATTAATCATGATCATGTTCTCTAAACTTTTTCTGTATAATCTTTAATTAATATTGCATGCATTATCTGAGATATTTACACTCCCCTGTGCTGACTTTGACAGTTGTTTGTAGCAGTCTGCAAGCCTTTTCAGTGGTGAATTAAGGTTAATACAAGGCACATGCCTGTGGGTGCAGGTCCACAAATGATCAAAATGACTATGCAGTTTGGTGCAATTTTTTGCCAGCTAATTTGTATATCTGCACTGATAAGCATTGTATTCTGTGATAAGAGATACATGGATTCCTGCAATCAGCACAGGAGAGCAGATATGCAGACACTGCTGCCCTTAAAATCATGATATTGTTCTAGAGTATTGGACCCTTTTACTGCTGTTCAGCCATTTTGCTATTAAAAAGTGTTGTAGTCATCTTGCTGCTAATAAATCCTTTAATTTACTATTCGTTTTAAACCATATCCACTTGAGTCCTGGGGCCTTATTCTCCCCTTTTCCCCCCGAGGCCCAGTATGTTTTTTTCCTCATCTTGCACTTTTTAATACTTGTAGTCTACCCTGTAAAGCAATTGTAAATGAGACAATTTATTTTTTTAAATAATAAACTTTTTATACTTACCTGCTCTGTGCAATGGTTTTTCACAGAACAGCCTCGATCCTCCTCTTCTCGCGTCACCTGCCGATGCTCCTGGCCCCTCCTCTAGTGTCCCCATAGCAAGCCACTACCAAGGAGGCATTCATGCATGCTCACTCACTAGCCAGGTGTGTGTGTCCATAAGACACACAGAGCGCAGTGCGGCCATGCCCCGTCCCTACTGGCTGTGATTGACAGCAGCAGGAGCCAATGGCTTCTGCTGCCGTGTCAGAGCCAATGAGGAGGGAGAGTGCCAACAGAGCCTCTGCTCTCGTGTACATAGCTGGATTGAGATCAGGCTCAGGTAAGTATTTAGGGGGGGCTTGGGGGAGAGCTGCTTGAAGGTTTTTTACCCTAATGCAGAGAAAGCATTAAAGCGGTGTTCCGCTGAAAAAAAGTCAGAAGCTACAAATACTACAGCTGCCGACTTTTAAAATAAGGACACTTACCTGTCCAGGGCACCCACGATTAGCTCACCTGAAGCTGACCTGTCCCTCAGGTCCCGGCTGCAGGCGCCAGCATCTTCAGTAAGGAAATCAGGAAGTGAAGCTTTGCGGCTTCATAGCCTGGTTCCCTACTGTGCATTCGCGAGACGCGCTGCGCGCTGTCAGTGGTCCCTGCTGTCTTCTGGGACCTGTGTGTCTCCCAGAAGACAGCGGGGTGACGGAGGAGGGGCCGTACATGGCATAGATCAGCACTGATTCTACTACGATCTTTCCCCCGGAAGTGGGAGCAAATACCTGTATTAGACAAGTATCCGTTTCCCACTTCCCCTGAAAGGTGTGAAATGTGACACAGAGGGGGGGGGGGGGAGGAATACGAAAAGCGGAAGTTCCATTTTATGAGTCATACGAATCAGAGCAGGGGATGTGAAGAGTGTCAAAGCAGATTATGGAGCTTAAGTGGTATTAGATTACATGTTTCGGGGTTTAACCAATTCCTCAGATAACACGCAAAACCCCGAAACATGCCAATAACGCTCAAGCTCCATAACCTGCTTTGACACTCTTCACATCCCCTGCTCTGATTCGTATGACTCATAAAATGGAACTTCCGCTTTTCGGAAGGGGGAGGGGGGAGCAGATACCTGTCTAATAGCTCATCAGGCTTTACTGACATCTGCCCGCGGTCGGACTGTGTGACGCGGCCGGGGAAGGGTCCTATGGTGTCTGGACACCCTGAAGCTCAGCCTCACTCCTGCTGCTCCTCCAGCACCCACCTCTGGTTTCACCGGCTTTTGCAGCGGCTCTGCCATCCCACTCTGGGAGTACAAGTGATCATGCATCCTGGATCTGTGCTGAGCCTTTCTCCTCCCTGATGTTGCCTAGCGCTTTGGCTATGGTCACCGCTCCCAGCTTCTGGAAGTTTTTTTTTTTAGGTCTCCCACTTTTGGTTAGTAGCCCCCTCCTTACATAGCCCCCACAGAAGCGAGACAGCCATCTCTTCACCAACTTTGGCTCCATTACCGGCACTATCACAGTGAGTTTGGCTCTTCTGACTGTCATCGCTATTTGTACTGTTTATTGGTTACATGATTTGTCAGCAATAAACTGTTATTAAATCTTACATGGATTCTAGCTCCATTTGATCTTTTGCCACTTCCTTGATCTGTGCTTTCCCGTTTTGTTGTTCTCTTTGCTCCCCACACGCATCAATGAGTCTTGACCATCCAAGACCCTGTCGCTGGTTTACCTGGTTCACCAATCCTGCCTTGGATCATCTATGGTAGGTTCTGACCACTGCAGACCAGGAACATCCCACAAGAGCTGTAGTTTGGGAGATGCTCTGACCCAGTCTTCTAGCCATTATAGATGGGACCTTGTCAAAATCGTTCAAATGGTTACATCTGCCCATTTTTTCTCCTCTCAACACAAACTTCAGGGCCAACATGCTCACATGCTGCCTAATATGGCCCACTTTCAGGTGCCACTATAACGAGATAATCAATGTTATTCACTTTACCTGTCAGTGGTCATAAAGTTATGGCTAATCGGCATAAATACAGTTATCCTTTAACATTACAATATATTCGCAATATGAGCAGCCTTTAAATTCAGGGCAAGAAATCAGTTTGCTCCAAATAGTAATGATATTAGTTTATGCTGACACATGCCTTACTGATTGCATGAAGCATGGATTTTAATTATGGGCCCATTTCAACCTCAGTGTTTTCTCTCAGAAAATAATTGAATAAGACAAATAAGACCAATCTACTGAGAACACAACATCAGTCAATGACTGGCCCTAGGGTATAGTAGACTTGGACTGAGCTGCGTTTTCTAAGCCAATATCTAGACTCTCACTCTAATAGACCATTGGTCCTTTAAAAATAAAGCAGTCAACACATTTTGACAGTGATAGACTGAAATGCATTATCAATATCTGATACAGCAAAACCCATCTGGAAGAGAAGCCTAGTTTCATGGCCGGTTTGCTTTACAAGCGATGTGAGTTGATCCAGCTGATTAACCCCAGCTACATGACACAGGGCCTATAGAAGGAACTACTGGTCCTTTTATTTTCTCTGCTACCAATTTTGTTAATAAATATTCTGCTTTCTATACACACAACTGTGTTTGCTACCTGCATCTTGGATGCTGACAAGGAAACAGCTCCTGATGTTGGAAACAGAATATATATTATCTGTTTTCTGTTTATATAACACTGGAATTAAACTCTTGAGAATTCAGAATCAGGTCTGTTACATTTCAATTAGAGTGATTCTCAAAATGGCAGCAATTTTAATTGCCTTGGGAAATAACAGGCAGCAATTCATTCTTCTCTGCGCAACCATATTATTGTCTTTTGCCAAGAAGCATGCAAGTTTAATGTATCAAATAATATACTAATTTAAATTAATATATTTCACCCACATCAGTATGTATTATGAACCTCACAACTCGTCTCAGTTCTCTTGTCAAATTTACTAAATTATTTAATATGCTACACAAAGAATTTACTTTACATTGTAGGATATTTACATGCTCACACTAATCTTCATTTTCCTTCAGCTTCCAGTACTGCACACTGATCATTGCTAGTTCTGATTCTCTTTAGGAACCCAAGACCTAGGATTTTCTTTTCAATTTCTGTGTGATTTAGGGTCTCCCTTTCGACAATATTTTTCCACTTCAGCCACTGTCTGATTAGTGTGCAATGTGTGGCTTTTAGATTTTATTTTATTTTGAATAATCTATATTAAATAATAGAGTTTTCTATATACAGATAACTATTCCCTTGTCTATCAGGGGATCCTATTAGCATCCCTAGCAGAAGTAAATCGGTGTACTAAAAACTGCCAATCCTCAACAATCCTCAAAGTGCCTAATAGCAGGAATGCCATTATGATTGATTCCTGTGTTCTGTTTTTTTCCAACTCTGGTCCCATAATTTCTACTTGCCCTGTGTGAGATGTTTTCCCCACATGACTTCTACGAGTGGTTGACCCTCACAGGGCAACCCAAATATGTTTGTTGTGCCTGAAGAATTACTCTCCTCCTATAGAACTGATCTCCTCACCTTGCTTAGGAAACAAACTTCTGAAGTACACGTGCAAAAAAATGTGGATAATACGCTTAAAAAAACGCCTGAAAAAAAAAAAAACTTCAAAATCACCAGGAAGACACTCTACTCAGGTGTGAATGAAGACTTATGTTTTTTTTAATCCATCAATCTACCACACTATAGGTGGGATATTTATAAAAAGCTCACATCTAGGCACATTCACCTACTGTACTTAGACTCACAAACATAGATTTTTTTTAACCAGTAACATTAAGCTGCCTGCCTGTGCTCAAGCCAATGAATGTCAGAAAATGTTTAACCACAACTACCAGATTTTTTGACAGAGCAGGGAGGTGTTTGAACCCATTTAAACATTTTGTTCCTGTATACATTTAGGGGGATGCTCCTTAACTTCCTGCGTGGCCAACAACACAGGAAATGATCAGAACCACTCAAAAGGAGGCACCAAATTAACAATTTCCTTTTGTGTGCTTATTGGGGAACTCCTCTCAGCTTAACCTTCTGCTCCCTATTCGGACATGTTAGGGTTCAATTGCTCAAGGAGGAATAAGGCGAGCCCTAGGATCAGTTCAGAAGTTATGAAAGTGAATTTGGAACTATGAAAGTTTGCAGAAGTGATCAGGTGACTTTACATCCCACAGATAATTGTTGCAATAACAACTAAAGCTTGGGGGATACAAAAAAAAAAAAGTTTTTGGTCACTACTGAGTTTGATGTCAGCCTATGAATGCCATGCCAAAATGGCTATGGTCATAGCAGTAAAAAATGCTGTAAAAAAGTGCTGAACCTACATAAAAACACAGTTTCAGCCTAACCAACAGCTGGCTTTCTTAGGGAATCATTACATTACATAGTAAAATGTAATGGTTTGCTACTTCAGCCTGGTGTAGTTTATATATTTAACAGGTTACAAAAGGGTGAATAGTATAAATCAGTGCAATTTTCTAAGAAAGAACAGATAATGGCAAATGTCAGCCAATATGTTATTGTATGAATCCTATGTGGATATTAGAGGATATGCAAATTAAAAAAAAAATATATGAATGTGCATTAGAAGCTCTGAGTCTGCTAGCAGTTTCTGAGGCAATCTGTAAGTGCAAAAGATTGCTGTACTCTAATGCTAGTAGAGATACATGGACACATGACTCTTCTTGTTAGCAGTGGGTTGTGTGGGTGAATGTGTGCCACCAATCAATATGCTGTAGTGAGTTGAAGCAAAATGGTCTTCAAACGTTGATTGCTGTCAAGAGGTACAATTAAAACTTGTTGTTCAGTAAGTTCTACAACAAATGTGTCTATGGCACAAGAATTTATATCAAATTATTTCAAATGTTACTGTGTGCTTAAAGTGGTTGTAAACCCACTTTGACAACTTGCACCTACAGGTAAGCCTAGATTAAGGCTTACCTGTAGGTGCAAGAAATATCTCCTTAACCTACACGGTTAAGGAGATATTTGCAAAAAACACTGCACTGAGCGTCCCGGCATAATGAATGGGACATGCCGGGATTATGCTTGTCCCGCGCGCATGCGCGGGAGTGACATCATCGGCGCTCCGGCCAATCACAGCGCCGGAGCGGCGATACCAGGAAGAAGCTCAGAGGTGACATGGCGACGGAGGGGAACGAGGAGGACTTTGGGGGCTTCGATTTCAGGTCAGTGCCACATAATGAGCTAGTATGCTATGCATACTAGCTCATTATGCCTTTCTCTTGCAGGGTCTTATTTTATCCCGTTTTTTCTGGGTTTACTTCCTCTTTAAAGGGGCACAGAATAGGTACATGAGAATATTGCAGTATTCAGAAGTTGATGAACTGTTAACTTGCTATCTGCAGTTGAGATGTTACAATTCTGCTCAATACATCTTTACATCTAGCAAGTGAGACTAAGTATTTTCATTTAATTTGATCTCATTGACATTTTACAGTTTGTGAATGGTAGATAAGTAGGTTTCTAGTAAATTTTTTAGGTTTTCTGCAAGTATTAACTATAGCAAAGAGGCGCACACTATTGCAGTGGTGGTCACTTAAATAATAATCCTTGAATGTGGCTCCCAAATGTCCAGAAGTCTCTTTGAATGCCAGAACATTTCTTATACCCACCAGTGCCATTCTTCCTAACCACCTCATTTGGTGCATTCTTCCTCCCATGGACACCAATGCAGGAACATTTTTTTTTTTTTTTAACCTTTAACTGACTAGCAGCATGCACTATATTACATACTTCCTCCTAACTGCTGCTATCTATAAGATGTGTTATAGGCTACATATATCCAACTCCTGCATACAATGCACTAGAGTTGATTTACTAAAACTGGAGAATGCTAAATCTGGTGTAGCTCTGCATAAAAATCTGTGAGCTTTCAGGTTTTTCATCAAATCTTTATTGAATGAGCTGAGGTTAGAAGGTGATTGGCTACAATGCACAGCTGCATCAGATTTTGCACTCTCAAGTTTTAGTAAATTAACCCCATTGCATCTTATATACTCCTGACCCTGTGCTCAATATGCTATGCTATATGCCAAATCAATGCTCTTTGGTGGTATAAACTCTGAAGCCTCGTACACACGACCGAGTTTCTCGGCAAGAACCAGAAAGAAACTTGCTGGCAGAACTTTCTTGCCGAGTAAATCGGTCGTGTGTACGCGGCTTTCAGTTTTCTCATCAAGAAAACCGTCAAGGACAGGTTGGTTGTGAATCCTGACTCTGGAACTGCGTGTCCCCCTTGCTGGGACAAGTGGTTATTGTTTCCAACATGAATATCCGATACTGTGCGGTCATCTAGCTGCAATTATCCTTTTTTTTGGGGGGGAGGGCACTGTGTCTACTACCCGGGGTCTTTGGTCCGTTCATCATCGGGAGCCCTGCTGGATGATACTACATGTCCGCTGGAAGTGACCCCCTACTGAGTGGATGAACTCTCTGAACTATCCACTACTGTTTCTCTGGTTTTTGGGAATAAAGTTTCTCGGGCGTGTTTTTGGTTTGGTTCGCCTAGAGCAAACAGGGCGTTGGGATGTTGAACTGTTAATTTTTTGGACTGTTTTGCTTTTTTTCTTTTTCCTTTTTCTTTTTTGTTGTTTGGGGTTATTTTTTTTACTCCGCTTGCGCCCTGCTTCACAAGCTGGTGCAGATGGGTGGGTACCTTGCCTAGTATGGTTCCTATTGTGCAACTGCTGTTATATGGTGGTCCGTGGCTCTCTGTGTTCAGGTTCTCCCCCCTCCGGCCTCCCCTGTCTGGTGCTCTTCTCCTTCCCCCATATTGTATTCTCTTCAACGTGATGAGTGACCTAACACTTATCTCATGGAATGTCCGTGGGTTGAACTCTAAATTTAAACGCTCGCTGGTCCTGCAATATCTTAAAACCCTTGGTCCCCACATTATCCTTTTACAAGAGACCCATCTCATAGGCTCTAGGATACTGTCCCTTAACAGGAACTGGATACAGAGGGCCATACACTCCACCTACTCCTCTTATGCGAGAGGGGTGGCTATTTTAATCCATAAGAAACTGGTATGTAACATTGAACATGTGGTGACGGATCCGGGTGGCCGTTATGCTATTGTGGTCCTCACTGTTGAGTCTCAATTAATTGCAATAGTTAATGTCTATGTCCCCCCTCCCTTTAAAAACGAGGTTCTCTATCAGGTCCTGGACAAGGTGGCCGCATTTGGCCCCCTGAGGCTATTTGTGGCTGGGGATTTTAATAATGTTCTTGATTACTCCTTGGATTCCTCAAATCCAAATAGGGCACGGAACCTTGACCTGGGGCTTTGGGCAGACGCGGCGGCTTTGGAGGAGGTCTGGCGGTGGAAGCATCCTGGTGAAAGAGGTTACTCCTATCTTTCCCACGTCAGTACCTCCTCTTCCCGTATTGATTTGGCATTTGCAAACCCTGCTCTCTTGCCCCACGTTGAGGAGGTCCGTTATCTGGCCGGGGGTCTTTCTGACCACACCCATTTGTGGGTGGCAATGACTTGTGCTGCTCGGGGCCGCAGGAGGGTATGGAGGCTACACCCTGGTTGGGTGGACGAACCCTCCGTCGAGGCCCTGGTTTCACCTCATTTGCAGGAATATTGGCAGCATAATGAGGGCTCAGCGGGTGGGCCGGTGGTGTGGGACGCGTTTAAAGCGTCTACACGAGGGGCATATGTGTCGGCCATAAAGGCTGCTAGGATGGAGAAAAACTCAAAATCTGAGGAGTTGCAGGCCCATGAACTTCTGTGCGCACAGACGCATGCCAATGCGCCTTCCCCCGCTTCTCTGATTGAGCTGCAAATGGCCAGGAGGGCCCTTCTGGTACATTTTCAGGACTTGACCCACTGTACTCGCAAGAGTAGGGCTGAAGAATTGTTTGAGAGGGGCGATAAGAATGGGAGGCTGTTGGCGTACCTCTCTGCGGACACTAGGGCGCATACCGTCGTCCCGTGTGTCTCTTCCCCAGATGGGACCATAATAAGAGATAGTGGGGGCATAATGCAGGCCTTTGTGTCCTACTATTCGGAACTTTATTCAGCTATCCCGCCATATGACCATCGGGACCTGACTGACCTGCTGGGTCCCCTTCAGATCCCGGAGTTGTCCGAGGAGGTGGTGGCCAGTCTGGAGGCCCCCTTCACGGACAAAGAATTGGCGTCTGCCATTGCATCTTTCCCTAACTCTAAGTCGCCGGGCCCGGATGGACTCCCGGCAGAGTGGTATAGGCAGTATTTGGATGTTTTATCCCCCAGACTCTTAAAGCTATATAGTGACTGTTTTGACTTAGGGGACCTTCCGGCATCTTTCTACGAGGCGCATGTTGTGTTACTCCCCAAACCCGATAAGGACCCTCTCTGCTGTTCTTCCTATAGACCCATAGCGCTCTTAAATATGGATCTGAAAATCCTCACCAAAATGATAGCTAATAGACTGATGGAAATTATACACCTCTTGGTATCGCCTGACCAGACTGGATTCATGCCCCAGAAAGCCACTGATATAAACCTGAGACGGGTGTTTACTCACACACAGTTGGGGGCTGGGGTGTCTTCGGGGGGGGGCTCTGGTGTTCTTTGACCTGGAGAAGGCCTTTGACTCCATTGATTGGGGTTATATGACCTATGTCCAGCAACGCATGGGGTTCGGCCCCAGGTTCCTTAAATGGATTTCGTTGTTGTATGACCACCCGGTTGCGGCCCTCCGCTTTAATGGAGGGGTGTCTGGGACTTTTCCGGTGTCCAGGGGCACCAGGCAGGGGTGTCCGCTTTCACCCGGCCTGTTTGCTCTCGTCATGGAGCCTCTGGCGATTGCGCTACGTTCTTCCTCCCAAATCCAGGGCATCTGCGTGGGCACACTAACTGAAACCACAGCACTTTATGCGGATGACTTAGTGTTGTTTATCAGAGATACTGGGCCTTCTCTACGGGCGGCGTTGTCACTTTTGGAAAAGTTTTCTGCAGTCTCTGGGCTCCGGGTTAACTGGACTAAGGCTAAGATACTTCCCCTGTGCTCCCACCCTGTCCCTGACCGGGCTGATCCTGACGCTCCTTTGCAGTGGGTCTCCCAAATTAAATACTTAGGGCTCCAGATCACTAACTCTGTGACGGACTTTGTTAATCTCAATATCTCTCCGCTACTCATTGCAATATCTAAAAAATTTCAGGCTTGGAAAAATCTCCCATTGTCCCTCATAGGGAAAATCAATTTGATTAAGATGAAGGTTCTGCCACTATTGCTATATACCCTTAGGAATTCTCCAGTGTGGATTCCCAAGTCCCTTTTTAAATCCATTGATACCATGATTTCCTCCTTTTTGTGGCGGGGAGGCGTCCCTCGCCTTAAATTGACGATTTTGCAGCAGCCATGTGGGGAGGGAGGGCTTGCAGTCCCTAACTTCCATAAATATTTTTTGGCTGGGCAATTAGCGGTGGCCCACCGCTGGTTAACTGTTCCTCCGGATGATACGTCTGTATCCCTGGAGGCTGCCTGTGTGGGCTCTTATGAGGCATTGTCTCATTTGGTCTACAGGGGCCTGAGGGCTCCTTACCCTTTGACACACTCCATGCGCTCAGTGATGAGGGCCTGGGCTGTGGTCCAGGGATTGCGGTCACCTAGCTCTACTAGATTATCGCCTAGTCTCCCCTTGTGGAGGAACCCTAACCTACCACATTTTTTCTGCTACCCGGATCCGGCGGTTTGGACGAGGTGTGGAATTAAGCTTTTGGCCCATGTTGTGTCCGATGGTACCCTATTGTCCTTTGATGAACTGAAACAAAAGTATGATTTACCCAACTCCCACTTTTTCAGGTATCTGCAGTTGAGGCATGCCTTTCACTCGCAGTTTGGGGGGACCCTTAGCCTGGAGCCCAGTGATCTTGAGCTATTGGCGCGCAGCGAATCTCTATCAAAACCAGTTTCCAGTTTTTACAAAGACCTGTTCCCGGAGACTACTTTCCTACTCAGATCCTGCAGAGATGCTTGGGAGGCTGTGGCCCCGGGGTTGGACAGAGATGATTGGGATGACATGTGGGGGACGGCTTTTCAATGTTTGGTCTCGAGTAGGGACAGACTGATCCTGTATAAGTTTCTGCACAGAGTTTATCTTACTCCGGCAAGACTGGCAAGGATGTATGGGACGCAGAGCTCTCTCTGCTGGAGATGCTCTGCACCCTTAGCCACCTTTATGCACATCTTTTGGGAGTGTCCACCAATTAAACACTACTGGCAGGCCGTTGCTGACTGTATTAGGTCGGTCACATCCATATCTATCCCCATGTCTGTTGAGGTTTGTCTCCTACATTTGGTTGAACCCCTGGCCACTACCAGGGCTATACGAACCCTACTCATGCTTTTGTTACACTACGCTAAAAAGCGCATCATCCTATCATGGAAGTGTTCTGTAGCTCCTACTGTTGACGCGTGGAAAGCGTTGGTCAATAAAGCAATACCCTTTTATAAAGCCACTTATTTGAGTAGGGGGGCACTGACTAAATTTGACAAGGTTTGGGGGGGTTGGATGGCTACTATAGATACGGCATCCGATTGATCTATTAAAATTGTAGGGATGGGGCAGTGTCTCCTTTCCTGAGGTCCTGTGTCTGGGTGGGGGGGTTTGGGGGTGAGGGGGGAACTGTTTTCATAAGCTTTATCTAACTTGTTTTTACAGGGAGCTACTGGACTGTACTTCTCAATCATGGCGGGCCGCATCTGGTGGCTGGCCCGTGACATCTGTGTTCCTATCTAGGCAAGGGGGGGAGGTATAATTTGTTGGTTTTGGGGGGGGGGGGTTGGGAGTGTCACAGGTTTAATGTGATAATTTGTGTTCTGTTTTATGACTGTATACGCCGGCAAATTTTGTGGCTGGCTGTCTCCACGCTGTGTGGAGTGTTGTTTTCTGTACTGTGAAAAAAACCAATAAAAACATAATTTACAAAAAAAAAAAAAAAAAAGAAAACCGTCAAGAATCTCGACGAGAAAAATAGAGAACCTGCTCTCTATTTTCTCGTCGGGTTTCTCGTCGGCCTGTTTCTCGACGAGAAACCCGAGTGTGTGTACACTTACCTGTCGCCGTGGAAACCCGCGCATGCTCGAAATGACTGACGCATGCGCGGTAGCTTCCTAGGCATAGGTAGGGTGTAGCAAGATAGCGGCGACGGCATCGAATGTGACGAGCGCACGCTCGTCGTAGTCGATGACGTCACAGCGTTCGCTCCATTCAAAGAACCGCGGGTTCTTGGAAATGAGCGTGTGTACACTCGGCCGGGACAAGTTTCTTGTCCAAGAATCTCGTCAAGAAACACGACAAGTTTTTTCCTGACGAGATTCTCGGCCGTGTGTACGAGGCTTGAGTCTTTGAATTGCTCATATTTCTGCATAAATATTCTCTAACAGTATTCTGTTTTTCTTGAAAGTCCTACAACTAGCTAATGAAAACCTAACTAAACAAAGGATTCAGGAGTGTTTATTTACTGTATTTAGATTAAACACAAGAGTCAACATATACCTGTATTTGTTCAACCTATACAATAGATTTCAGGACCATTGTGTAAAAAAGGGGGAATGAATTGGGCATGACTGCTTTGAGTACAAATACAGTGAAATACAGTGGCCCATAGCAACTAGCTCTCTTTCTGTTTGTTTTCAGGAGATAAAACAGGATCCGAGTCCGTTTGGTTGCTATGGTCTACTGCCCTACCTACATGTCATCATGGCACAACCTTAAAACTGTACTTTAAAAACACAGTAGCTTTTTTTCTTTTTTTTTTACCAAATTTCATTATAGGAGTTGAAAACAAGGAATGCATCTGCTTCATACTGGCTTGATTTAATGGAGATAATTTGCTCTATTTCAATCATCCAATCATGTAAAAGAGAAATTCCTGTACATAATTGGGTGTTGAAAGTGAAAAATGCACTCTTTCACTACCACTTTCTTTACGGATGGAAAACATATCTTTAAGACCACTATATTGCAATGCACTCAATGTCATCAGTGCAGATCAGAAACTGCTGGCCGTGCAAAAAAAATTCTGGCTGCATACAAACAATAAAGTGTTCAAAAACATTTTTATTTCCTACATAATGGGTTACATTTTTAAAATGCTAAACACAGGGCCCTGCATATATTTAAATAAGCATACACCATAGCTGTTACCAGCAACCCACAAGGGTATTACATTTATAAACTAGTATATTCAAAATCAGCAGAACACAATATTCCCAATCTTATAGAAGGTTGTGCTTATAAACCCCGGCACATTATTATAGTTCAAAAATCCAATGCATGTAATATTGAAAGCCATAAATATGGTCAACTTCAATGTTTTAATCATTTTAAATTTGCCAGGTAAATACAACAGTCCACAGACACATTTGGATTTTCCCTAGGGCGAGACCTCTATATCCACAAAGGTTAAAGCAAATATTTCCATAGAAAATTGGACATTTGTTATTTCCTCCTTGGAGACTGATGCTCTGTGCCTATTGGTAGAAGGTAGCGTGTGCCACCAATGTAAAATAAGAAAATAGGATAAGAAATAAGATAATATAGATATGAGGAAGTCTTGAACACAGGAGCACTATTCTATGGAGTCGGTTCACACATCTCCGCAGCGGCTCCGGTGCGAATTGCACAGGAGTCCTGTGCGTCTTCTGGTCCATTTCAGGTCCAAATTCAGCAAAAAATTCGGGCTGAAATCAGACCTGAAACAGTAAATTGAGACGCACCGGACTCCTGCTGTGAGCCACTGCGTTCTCCAGTCAGAACCCAGCATTAGTGATGATCAATTCTTGGAGCTGGTCATGTGGCCTAGTAATCTGAAACATATCGCTTGTTGATACAAGATGCTTAGACTGCATGTTTTTAAATATCACACAGTTCAAATGCAAGTGTCAGAGCACCCAAAATTAAAGTTCTCAAATACAAAGAATGTGATATATAAACCACCATCAGGTACAATGGGATCATAGGTGCCCACAGCCTATTGCATTAAGATGTGCTCAAAGCTCAAACACACATGCCTTTCTCTGCAGCCTTAGCTGCATGGGACAGTGAATGAATGGGAAATGCTCTGTGCTGAGTGGCTACCTGAAGCATAGTAAACACCATTTACTATGCTTTGGTTATGCATGAACACAGTAATTGACTGTGTTCATTTAGCAAAGGGGAAGGCACTGGTGAATGACATATCTACTAATCCCTTTTCCCACTCTCCAGCCTTAAACATCCCCGCGGCAGCTGGGGGGAGAGGAGAGGAAGGAAGCCAGCAGCACTCTGGGGGGGGAGGGGGGCAACATGGGGGAAGCCCCGGACAGTGGTGGGAATCGGAACTGCATGTAGTGATTAGGGTATGCCCACCCCCTGTGCACGTCTATGAATGGGATGTCCAATAACCCCAACAGATTTCACCACAGTCAGTCATTTGTTTATTGTACAGTTCTCCATGAGGTCCTCCAAGGATATAATTTCCCATAATTCCAACAATAATATACAAGAATAATTCCCAAAATGGAGATTCTTGGGGGTCATTGTTATCAACAAGGATACAAGTGTTTTGCACCAACACTCGGTGGCAGCAGTGGGTATTATTAAAGTATCATAAGTGCCTTCTAATTCATGGGAATTCCAGAGATCTACAAACATTGACTTTTTTCTGCCGAGCTTGCATATTTTACCTTATCTACATACTGTATCAACTTCTAATATCACAGGTGTATACATACATATATATTATTATTATGGATGATATAGGTTTTTCTCTCCCCCCCCTATCTCGGTGTCATTATTCATGGACTTGCTTGTATCCCCCTTCTTTTTCTCACCTCACCTGTCAGTTTTTCAGGCAGACCTGAACGGACGCTCCATTTACCTCTATGGAGCGACAGATGTCAGCGCTGACATGTCCGCTGACATCTGATCCGCTAAATGCAGATGGATAGAAACCCTATTTTACATCCGTCTGGTGGATTGGTTTGGATGAAAATGTACAAGCAGATCCGTTTTCATCCGATCCCCCATCGGAAGCTCTGACAGGTCCATCTCTGTCATCAGTCAGGCTCGGCAGGGATCAAATGAACGATCGCTGCTGAGCAAGCGGAGTCCGTCAAAACGGACAGCCCCATGTGAAAGGGGCCTAAAGCATATTCAACCTTAAACCCCAACATATCAAGATCAAGGTGTATGGGAATACCCTATACCAGTGATGACAAACCTTGGCACCCCAGATATTTTGGAACTACATTTCCCATGATGTTTATGCACTCTGCAGTGTAGTTGAGCATCATGGGAAATGTAGTTCCAAAACATCTGGTGCCAAGGTTCGCCATCACTGCCCTATACTATAGGCTCTTGTATGTGGTGGTATAGGGTGAATTATTTGATTAATTTCTTATATTGTTTAAAATCATTCTGAATAAACGTATAGGTTTTAAAATGTAAGTGTGCCTGTAAAGTAAATTTTTGTAGATCTCTAGAATTCCCATTGTTATCAGCAACCTTGTGGGTTTTTGATAGCAATGATAATATATAATTATTTGAATAAATAAGGGCCCTTTGTTTAGACTTTTAGGAATTTTTAACCAATTTAGTGCCCAAAAAAATATTTTGGAACACTTTACCATTTGTATCTGCTCTAAAAAAATAAATTAAATCTAATATGCTCTTTCTCAGGCATAAGGTGCTTTTGGTTTGAAGACCTTTAGTGAGTGCATTTAATAGTCAGACACAAACCCAGCATGAGCATGAAAAATACGCTTTTACACAATATGGTTTTGATACATCTTGTAAATGGTAATGACTACCAGTTAAGATATCAATTGGCTTTTGATGGTATCAGACATTCCTCTAGATTTTGTGAGGGGGTTAGCTCGGCAGCGGGTGTGTGTGACCCCCGAGATGGGCTCCCCACACAAAAACAGGCCCAGGAAACGGAGGTTGTGGTTTTCAAAATCAAAAAGGTGCGGTTTATTTTCTATTTACAGTGACAAAACACAGCAAAGCAAAAGAAACATAAACAAAATAAATCCTGGTCAACTTGACCTCTGACTAAACATACAGGTTTCCTAACTAACAACTGGGATCAGCCTAGTGCTGTCCTAGTCCCTAAGTCCCTGGTTTTAAATGTCCAAGCAAATAGCCACACAGGCTTTGTCTCACCGCACAGGGGTTCACTCTCCCTAGACAGTCCACACAGGTCTGGGTCCAGGCATGAGCTAACACCTAATGAATCTGGGAGTTCTTATAGAGGCCTAAATGAGCTGACACGCTTCAGCTGGTCTCATCAACTCCCTGTCTGCACGACGCCCCACACTCTCCCTAGAGGTATGAGTCATCCATGAGCCCACTAGCCTCAGCTGGGCTTATACAACTCTCCACCTAGTTGTATAAGTCGGCGTAAAGCCTGAATCTGGGCGAAATATATCTACCCCCCTGGATGCAACCAGGTGACTTTACCTTCCTGCTGTCACATACCCCCCCTCTTGTTTTAACCTCGGGGTTGGAACACCAGCAATCAGGCATTCATGTACTCGAGACAAAGCATCCACATTCCCCATTTGAACGCCAGGGCGATGCTTTACTGTGAAGTTGAATTCCTGGAGGGCCAGGAACCACCTATTCACTCTTCTATTTGTTTCCTTGTTTTGAGCCATCCACTTTAACGGAGCGTGATCCGTAACCATGTCAAAGTGCCTACCTAGCAGGTAGTACCGAAGGGAATCTAGAGCCCACTTCACCGCTAAACACTCCTTTTCAACGGTGGCGTAATTTACCTCATGGGACTTCAACTTCCTGCTGAGGTAAATGACTGGGTGCTCTTCCCCGTTCCAGACCTGGGACAATACTGCTCCTAACCCCACATCTGACGCATCACTTTGTACGACAAAGTCTTTAGAGAAGTCGGGTGAGTACAACACTGGCTGGCTACATAAGGCTTGTTTCAAGAATTGGAATGCTGCCTCAGCCTCGGGGGTCCATTTAATCATGACCGACCCTTTCCCCTTCGTCAGGTTGGTTAGGGGCACAGCCTTAGAAGCAAAGTGGGGAATGAATCGCCGATAATACCCAGCGATTCCCAGAAAGGCTCGTACCTGCTTCTTGCTGTTGGGACGTGGCCAACTCTGGATGGCCTCGACTTTGTTGAGTTGGGGTTTTATTACTCCCCTCCCAATGGTGTACCCAAGATATTTGGCCTCCTCCTGCCCAATGGTACACTTCTTGGGGTTAGCCGTAAACCCCGCTTCCCGAACAGAGTCCAGGACTGCTTGCACTTTTGGCAGATGTGAGGCCCAATCTGTGCTATGGACAATTACGTCATCCAGGTAAGCCGCAGCATACTTCTGATGGGGCCTCAGCATCTGGTCCATTTTCCGCTGGAATGTGGCCGGCACATTCTGTAACCCGAACGGCATTCTTTTATATTGGAACGCCCCGTCTGGGGTTACAAATGCGGTTTTCTCTTTGGCCGACTTGGCCAGGGGGATTTGCCAATACCCTTTTGTGAGGTCAAGAGTCGTCATGTATCGGGCTGTTCCCAGCCAGTCGATCAACTCATCTATACGTGGCATGGGGTAGGTGTCAAATTTTGTAACTTTGTTCAACTGACGAAAATCGTTACAAAATCGCCAGCTCCCATCCGGTTTAGGCACCAACACAATGGGACTAGACCAATCACTTTGGGACTCCTCTATCACCCCTAAGTTCAGCATTTTCTGTACTTCCTCCCGTATTGCCTCCCGTCGGGCCTCTGGGATCCGATAGGGTTTTAACTTCACCCTTTCACCGGGCGGGGTAATGATGTCATGCTCTACCCCAGATGTTTGTCCCGGCAGCTCAGAGAATACCTCCTTGTTGCGAAGCACAAACTCCTTAACCTCCTGTTGTTGGGGTTGTGACAAGGTGGCTGCTATTCCAACCTCAGGAATCACGCAACCAGTTTGAGCTGGTGACCAAGTGTCTGCGACTAGGGACTCTCTATCCCTCCAGGCTTTCAACAGATTAACGTGATAGATCTGTTCGGGCTTTCGCCTTCCTGGTTGTCTGACCTTGTAATTCACTTCGCTCACTTTTTCCATTATCTCGTAGGGGCCTTGCCATTTGGCAAGGAATTTACTTTCAACCGTAGGGACAAGTACCAGTATCCTATCCCCCGGGGAAAAGGTACGGGTCTTGGCTCCACGGTTGTACACTCTCTGCTGTGCTAACTGCGCTTGGGCCAAATGTTCCTTCACGATGGGCATTACCTGTGCAATTCGGTCTTGCATCAGGGCGACATGCTCAATCACACTCCTGTGGGGAGAACTCTCACTTTCCCAAGTTTCCTTGGCAATATCCAACAGCCCTCTTGGATGTCTCCCATACAGTAACTCAAAGGGGGAGAATCCCGTAGAGGATTGGGGCACCTCCCTAATAGCAAACATCAGATAAGGAAGTAGACAGTCCCAATCCTTTCCATCTCTATCCACCACTTTCTTCAACATTTGTTTTAGGGTTTTGTTGAATCTTTCAACCAGCCCATCGGTTTGGGGGTGATACACAGATGTACATAATTGCGTCACTTGGAACAATTTACACAGCTCCTTCATAACCCGGGACATAAAGGGTGTACCTTGGTCCGTAAGCAGTTCTTTACAAATACCCACCCGGCTAAACACAAGAGATAGCTCTTTGGCTATGGTTTTGGCCGAGGTATTTCGGAGAGGGATCGCTTCTGGATAACGGGTGGCATAGTCCATTATAACTAATATGTACTGGTGCCCCCTAGCGGACTTGATTATAGGACCTACCAAATCCATGGCGATCCTCTCAAACGGGACCTCAATGATGGGTAGAGGGACCAGCGGGCTACGGAAATGTGGCATCGGGGCCGACCTCTGACACACAGGGCAGGAGGAACAATAATTTTCTATGTCCTTCATCACCCCCGGCCAATAGAATCTCTGTAATACCCTCTCTCGGGTTTTCTCTGTCCCCAGATGACCTCCAAGAATGTGCCCATGGGCCAACTCCAACACCAACTTCCTGTAAGGTTTGGGCACCACAAGCTGCTCAACGGTTTCTTCTGCCCTTTTTGCCACCCGATACAGTAGGTCCTTCTCTACGCTGAAGTATGGGTAAGTGCAGGTATTATCTGGGTTCACTAACTCGCCATCTATTTTCACTACGTTTACCCGTGCCTTTATTAGGGCGGGGTCTTTCAACTGTTCTGTGGCAAAGTTTTCCCTGTGAACCTCAAGATCAGAAAACTCCACAGACGGTAGGTTTTCGTCTGAGGAGGTGGGCTCCTCTCCAGTTTCTTGAGTCTCCCCTGCCAATACTGATAAGGGAAATTCCGGAGAGTCCTCACCACTCTCAGGGGAGTTCTGGCTATCACATTCCTGGTACATAGGGGCACCAGTGGGGGGCTCAGGATCATCCCACAGTTCCCAGAACTTCGGAAAATCCCTTCCCACAATGGCGTCATGCGGTAACTGAGATACTAAGCCCACTGGATGAGAGAGGGTACCTTTGGGGGTCTCGAAACACACTGTAGTCACTGGATACTCTCGGGTGTCCCCATGCACACAAATAACAGCTACCTTGCTATTCCCAGAGACCTCTGTTTTAACTAACTCAGCCTTTATCAGGGTCACAAGGCTACCTGAATCCAGCAATACCACAACATTTCTACCATTAACACACATTTTGCATAAATGTTTCTCAGTTCCTCGAATGGCAGTGCATGCGACTGTCGCACACAGCGACTGACGTCTGCCCGTCAGAAAGTCACACTGCATGGGTTCCTCCACAACCGGGCAATTGGCTGCAATATGTCCCGCTTGCCGGCAGCGGTAGCAAACGATCCTTCTTGCCGCCTCTTGAGCCGCTGATTTCCCAGGCTGTTCTCGCCAAACTTGGGGTAGAGCTCCCACCCTCTCACTCTCTCCACCCTCACCCCTTGGAATCCTCTTATCCGCCCCTGGGGATGGTCTGGTCTTAGGGTGGAAAGTCCGAGTGTCTCTGGAAGAGGCCGTCAGGTTCTCTGTAGCCAAGTATTTCTCCACACGATCCACAAGACCATCGGCCGTCTCTGGGTCTCCATGGCTTACCCACTTTTGGATGGCAGTAGGAAGAGCTCTCAAAAACCGATCCATTACAACACGTTCCACAATCTTTGGTGCGGACAAAGTCTCTGGCTGTAGCCACTTTCTGCTCAGGTGAATGAGATCATACATTTGAGACCTGGGGGGTTTTCCAAGCTGGAAAGTCCAGTTATGCACACGCTGAGCCCGGGCAGCCTGGGTGACACCCAGCCTTGCCAATATTTCAGCTTTTAGCATCACATAGTCTTTTGCTTGGTTAGGCTCTAGGTCATAGTAAGCTTTCTGCGATTCACCAGTTAACAGAGGAGCCACCAGTCCAGCCCACTGCTCCTCAGGCCACTTTTCTCTTTCAGCGGTCCTTTCAAATGTGGTCAAAAATACCTCTGGATCATCCTCTCCAGTCATTTTTGTCAATAAACGACTCACCCCAAAGGACGCGGTATTAGTGGGACGGCTTTCCTCACTGGTCTGCGGACGTTGCTGCATTACTGCTTCCATCTGTTGTTGTAGTCTCTGCTCTTGCTTCTGCAACAGGTCTATGAAGCGGGCCTCAGATTGCTGCTGGGCTTGTTGCTGAGCCTCCAGACTCTGTTGCAAAGTTGCGTTTGTCTGCTGCTGGGCTGCAAGTCTCTGTTGATGAGCTTGCTGCTGGGCTGCGAAGTTCTGTTGTTGAGCTGCAAGGCTCTTTTGCAAACCTGCATTTGTCTGCTGTTGATTGGCATTTGCTAGAGCCAGCTGCTTCAGTATCTCCTCCATGCTGGCTTAAAAAAAAACTGCCACTGGTTCTCCACCAACTGTGAGGGGGTTAGCTCGGCAGCGGGTGTGTGTGACCCCCGAGATGGGCTCCCCACACAAAAACAGGCCCAGCAAACGGAGGTTGTGGTTTTCAAAATCAAAAAGGTGCGGTTTATTTTCTATTTACAGTGACAAAACACAGCAAAGCAAAAGAAACATAAACAAAATAAATCCTGGTCAACTTGACCTCTGACTAAACATACAGGTTTCCTAACTAACAACTGGGATCAGCCTAGTGCTGTCCTAGTCCCTAAGTCCCTGGTTTTAAATGTCCAAGCAAATAGCCACACAGGCTTTGTCTCACCGCACAGGGGTTCACTCTCCCTAGACAGTCCACACAGGTCTGGGTCCAGGCATGAGCTAACACCTAATGAATCTGGGAGTTCTTATAGAGGCCTAAATGAGCTGACACGCTTCAGCTGGTCTCATCAACTCCCTGTCTGCACGACGCCCCACACTCTCCCTAGAGGTATGAGTCATCCATGAGCCCACTAGCCTCAGCTGGGCTTATACAACTCTCCACCTAGTTGTATAAGTCGGCGTAAAGCCTGAATCTGGGCGAAATATATCTACCCCCCTGGATGCAACCAGGTGACTTTACCTTCCTGCTGTCACAATTTGCAATGTACTTTCCACAACTGGATGCCTGAAATTACATGGGATAGGGAAATATACGAACAGATTACCTAAACATATGGCGAGGCTGCATGATTCTACCAGCTTGTGAGCTCAACTATGTGCATTGCAGTGTAGAAAGTGTCTTTTTTTTTATTCTGGCAGATGCCTTTACTGTTCTTATTTATTGTTTGTGGAGATAATGTTTTATTTGCAAAGTTGCTTGGTGCCATTTATTGAGCCAATGTATTTAAAAGGAAAGCTATCCTTAATTACATGTGGGCTTTTTTAAGACCCAGACAACCAATTTATGCAGCCCAATGGCTAGCTAGTACAGTACATACATTGTAACAAAAAATAGAAAGGTAATACAATATACTGTGCACATCTTGCCCATAGTAGTTTCATTCAATGCCTTACTGCAGCAATGATTTGTCTTTAGGAAATCACATAAAATTGGCATCTTCTGTACAATAGAGATGTGTGAAGATCAGTTGCTGGGTAACATAAATTTGTTAGAGAAACAATGCACCCATGCTGAACCTCAGGGTTGTTTGGAGGAATGGGGGGTACACCATAGAATACTGTACACATACACTAACACAGTTGTGGTGTAAAGATATTTTCCATCTTGCCTAAATAAAATTCCAGCAGATGATGATTAGGCAGGATGATTGGGAGGTATACACGTACCCTTTAACACCACAAAAGTTCTAAAAAGAGACTTCTTTACACATAATCTGTACTCATTTGTGCACAGGGGCAGACTGGGCCAGGTTACAGTGGAGCAATTGCCCCCCAGGCTGATTTGATGCCCCGCAAAAATACGGCACGGCTTCCGCTACAGACATGCCTAAAAACTTCATAGTGAGGAGTGAAAAGTTTCTGCTTGTATCCTATCGAGTGTGGGACGAGGACAGAGCACAGGCAGCCCCCTAGCATGGATGGTGTATGCCGTGTCCAAGCAGAAGCCAGCTCTGTGACTCACCGGAAGCTCTCCTCCCCCAGCCAGCCTCGACTGAGCTCCCCCCTGCAGCCCATGGCTGCCCCCTACTGGCCAGTTTGGGAATAGGTGCAGCAGGAGGTGTCCAGCCCAACCAGCCAAGTGAGCAGAGAGTACCTGGAGCAGAGCTTCGGCCTGGGATGAAATTTGGGAGGAGGCAGCGAAGAGGGAGAGTGAAAGGGGGGCCGAGTCGCTACACCATGGACCTCTGGGCTGTACTTGTCCCCCTGGGCCAAAAGTTGACAGTTTTCCCCTGTTTGTGCACCTATACAGCCTCTAAAATTGTTACCAATCCAAAACTTAGACTGAACCATTTTATAAAAAAAAAATGTAATCAATAGGCACCGTTCAAGAGTATAAGGCAAGCTATAAATTATAAACAGAAACAATGGGTGAAGTTCAGCACCTCTTTCCTCAGCCAAAGGCTAACAGCATTTTTCATACACCTCAACAATTAGTTTGAAACTCTGTCTCTATGTTATAGAAATCTACTGCCATTTTTTATAAAATACTTCAAAGCGCCTATAGCAGCTCCGATGACAGATTTCCTGAAGCTGGTGCAGGCTAATTTAGCCAGAATTCTGACCAGTTTACAGCACACCATTGCAACATGGATCAACATATAGTGTGTAAGCCCCCTTTCACACTGAGGCGCTTTACAGGCGCTATAGAGATAAAAATAGCGTCTGAAAGGCGCCTCTTCTTTCACTCCAATGTGAAATCCCGAGGGTGCTTTGCTGGAGCTTTTAACCCTTTTTCGATTGCTATCGGGGGTTAAAAGCGCCCCGCTAGCGGCCGAAAATCGCTGCTGAAACAACGGTAAAGTGCCGCTAAAAATAGCGAAGCTTTACTGCCGACGCCCGGGCGCTGGCAGTGTGAAAGGGCTCTTGAGCCTCGTACACACGATCGGATTTCCATCAGACAAATCCGTGGATTTTTGTCCGAAGGGCGTTGGCCGTGAACTTACAGACGGCAGAACTTTTTCAGCCAACATTCACAAAGCTACGTGTTTTTCTGATCTTTAGAGCCGCCCTTTGGGCAACTTCTGCTAATGTTGTCTTATGGTTAGCATTGGTTTGGAGCATGCGTGTTTGTACTTTGGATTTTACACACGATCGGATAATCCGACGGAACACATTTGTTGTCGGACAATTTGAGAGCATGACCATCCAACTTTTGTTGTCGGAAATTCCGACAACAATTGTCCGATGGAGCATACAGACGGTCGGATTATCCGACAAAACACGTCCATCACAATTGTTGTCGGAATATCCGATCGTGTGTATGGGCCTTTAGACAACATTTGCGGTCCTCACCCAAATGAGTGCACTTTCCTATAGCCTATAACACTTATATGTTCACATGATTGTTATTTAGAAAAATTGGCTACTCGGTTAAATAATCGTATAAGCACAAGATTAAAAGAAAACAATACATGAAAAGACAAAATGTGGGCTAACTTTTAGGCAGGAAGGCTCTTTTTTTTTCCTGTTGCCGAGTATGGATTGATCAGTTTGTTTTTTCAAAAAAAAAATTGTTAATTTTTATACCATCTGTATAAAGGGAAGTGAGCCTTTTTATGTATTGATGGCTCATTTCTTTGGAGCAGCTGTGAACTCACAAAGTAAAGGGCTCCAGCTGCTTGAGGTAAAACACTTGGATTTTCCTGTGCTTGGGAAGGCTGGAGAAAAACCTGACTGTTTGTTTTGACATTTGACTGGTTACTTTTTTAAAAGGATGCTCTGAATGTGAAAAAGGACTGAGGAGAAGACATACGCTTTATTCCTCATGTTTCAGGCCTCATGCACAAAGACATTTACATGCTGATGGTCTTCTAGTGTAAAATTGAAAATTTTCTGGGTCATTCCTCTGCTTTGGAACTCACAGGTACTGCATACAGCTGCCCATAAAATTGTATGGCTGTACCCACATGTGCGTTCATTTCTCCAGATGCAAAAAGGTTGCGTTCAGGTTAATACGCCGATGCCATTAAATTGAGCGGCTGTACGTGGCACCTGCCGTTCTGAGGACGTGAGACAACATGGGAAATTTTACACTGGAAGACCATCAGCATATAAACATCTGTGTACAAGACCAAAATTGTGAAAGCCAAGGTGAAGAACTAAAGAACAGTCGTATGAATTTCCTAAATAAATAAATAACCATTTCAAAGAACTAAGACACATGAGAAATCACATCTATTTGTATCAAGAAGTAAGTATATTCATCAATGGCATCTATTTCTTTTTAACTAGGAACTATGGGGTTGATTTACCAAAACTGAAATGTGCAAAATCTGGTGCACCTCTTCAGAGAAATCAGCTTCCAGATTTTTTGATACCTTCTAATGCTTCAATATTGTTTTACATGTAATCTGCATATTAGGTCTATGCCTACTCTTTGATAGCACTCAGGTTTTTTATGATGCTGCTGTGCTGTAATGCTTGTATATTTATCGTTACCTATTTAACTATTGTGACAGCAGGAAGGTAAAGTCACCTGGTTGCATCCAGGGGGGTAGATATATTTCTCCCAGATTCAGGCTTTATGCCGACTTATACAACTAGGGAGGGAGTTGATGAAGCCCAGCTGAGGCTAGTGGGCTCATGGATGACTCATACCTCTAGGGAGAGTGCTGGGCGTCGTGCAGACAGGGAGTTGATGAGACCAGCTGAAGCTTGTCAGCTCGTTTAAGGCCTCTATAAAAACTCCCAGCTTCATTAGGTGTTTGCTCATGCCTGGACCCAGACCTGTGTGGACTGTCTAGGGAGAGTGAACCCCTGTGTGGTGAGACAAAGCCTGTGTGGCTATTTGTTTGGACATTTACTAAACCAGGGACTTAGGGACTAGGACAGCACCAGGCTGATCCCAGTTGTTAGTTAGGAAACCTGCATGTTTAGTCAGAGGTCAAGCTGACCAGGATTTATTTTGTTTATGTTTCTTTTTGGCTTTGTTGTGTTTTTGTCACTGTACATAGAGAAATAAACCGCACCTTTTGATTTTGAAAACCACAACCTCCGTCTGCTGGCCCTGTTTTTGTGTGGGGAGCCCAACCAGGGGGTCACACACACCCGCTACCGAGTTAACCCCCTCACACTATACAAAAGCTGAAAATAAAAGCTGGTTAAAAAAAAAAAAGGCATAACTAATCTGAGGTGATCAAGAATCCAGTAAAAATTGGTATGCGTCTGGGAAGAAACTTATTGCCAACAGGCACAAAGGTCTGCTGCAATGAGCAATATTTTTCAAGAAGCATCCAAAAAGTTGTCAGTTTTCGTTACAACTGAAACATTTATTTTTTTCAGATGGCATGCTGAATCTACAATTGTTCTATACAGATTTCTTAAGCATAGGTAGACTGCCAAAAACACACAGGATGACTTACAGAGAGGGGAGGGAGCACTCTGCACTACTGACTTGTACAGAGCTATCACTCAAAAATTTGAACATGCATCAGAAGGAGAGAATGATCTCATCAGCGTGCTGCTGCTCCTGTCCAACTCCAGTCACAGGCTGCAGACAGGCAGGTCACCAAGCTGTATTTTTTACCTGCTTTGTGCCCACAATCTGTAGATTAATGTTCGCCTTCTCGATGTCCCATGCTTAGGGAACATTAATCTACATCTACCCTCAAGCTCATTCTTTGCTTGCCAGAATTATGCATTTATCAGAAGACACAAATGTTACTTAAAGTGGAACTAAAGGCAAAATGACTAGGCTTGTGAGCAGGCGGGCTATTTCTCACAGGAGAGACATCTAATGTCTCTTCTGCAATAAACCTTACTACCTGCTTGAAATCTTGCGCATGCACAGCTTAGTTTCCATCACCGGCAAGGTCCCTGTGTGCCAGGATGACTGACTGCTGCCTATGACCAGAAGCTATGACTTATGTCATCCCACGCTGGCCAATCAAGATGGCCATTCGCCAGCAGCTGCATGTAAAAACCCATTACTTTAACGAACCAAAATGTTTAAAAAATAAAATAAAATTGTACCACAACCAATGAAAATGAATGGCACTGCAATGCACTAACACATGTAACACATGTTAAAGTGCACTGCTGTAATGCATGAAACACAACAGTGTGAAAGAGACCAAATAATAATGGCATGCTGAAAAAAAAATAATCGATGGTAGATATGAGTAATTAATTTCTAACTCCAGTCCAACAGCTGGGACTGCAGCTTTGGGGGAGGATCTAATGTATGCTGATAATATAAGAGGTTTTCTATAATGAGCAGAGATTGTCAAGATTTATTTGTAAAGATGGATATTCTTATCACCCATCATAATCTCATCCCATTCACTTTCTAGTAGTGGCTGCCATTCAAGTGCAAACCATAAGGCTGTGCAACATCAGAAAGCCAGTT
The DNA here is from genome assembly GCA_029206835.1 of Rana muscosa. Classification (NCBI taxonomy): domain Eukaryota; kingdom Metazoa; phylum Chordata; class Amphibia; order Anura; family Ranidae; genus Rana; species Rana muscosa. The sequence continues at coordinate 409,182,296 of CM055117.1, forward strand.
CAGTATACTAGGAATCAAACTTATTACCACTTACATGAAGAGTTAAGCTATTTCTGTAGCTCGCACGTATCCAGCTGTTTTCCTTGTGTAAGCATCATCAGATTATTTTAGCCAATTTGCTGAATGATTGTATTCAAACATGTTCCATGCAGGTGCGGACTGACAACTCATGGGGCCCCCATGTGTCCCCGTCCAAACTCAAGTCACAGTCACACCCACACAAAGCCCCACCTACATATTGCACTGCCCACATTAAATGCGTTGAGATATCCCTACCCCCAGTTTTTCTCACAACTCCCCATCACCCCCCCCCCCAAGTATCCATTCCCACCTGTGGTGTCCCTATTCTTACCGAATCCTTCATCCTCCAGCTCTTGGCCAGGGATTTGCAGCCCTCGATCTTCTCGATGTGTCTCTTCTTCATTAAGGCAGCTGGTCACTGAACTTGGTATCCTCCTCCCTGGGAAGTCCCACCAGTACCAGGCTCTGTAGCTCCATCCCACCCCAGATGTTCTGCGCCCCCTCTTATGACAGACGGTCTATGGGTGCAGCAATATTGGCCGCTCCCGGCATGCACGGCAGGAATATATCCTCTGGTCTATATCCCCCCCACACACCTCTGCACCTCTCAGAATACCCTGTATCCCCAAGTACGCCAGCACACCTCTGCAGCCCCAGCATTACTTTGTACTCCCCAGCAAGCCTTTGTTATCCCTAGCAGGGCTCTGCATCCCCCTCTCAGCATACATCTGCACCTCCAGCACACTTCTTTACCCCTTTGCATATCTTTGCACCCCCAGAATGCATCCAAACCCCTTAGCCTGCCTCTGTGCCCCCAGCACATCTCCATACCCTCCAAAAATCCCAGTACCCACAGGACACCTTGGTACCCCTTGCACACCTGTGCACCCCCCCCCCCCCCAGCACACATCTATATCTCCCACGCACCTCTCAGAATACTCTGTATTGCCAAGTACCACAGCATACCTCTGAAGCCTTCCACACACCTCTGCATCCCCAGCATTCCTTTATACTCCCCATCAAGCCTGTGTTATCACTAGCAGGCCTCTGAACCACCCCTACAGCATACATCTGCACCCCCAGCACACTTCTGTACCCCTTTGCACATCTGTGCACCCAGCCCCCTTAGCATGCCTTTGTGCCCTCAGCACATCTCCATATCTTCCAAAAATTCCCAGCACCCCCTAGCACATGTCTATATCCCCCACACACCTCTGCACCCTCAGAATGCTCTGTATCCTAAAGTACCCCAGCACACCTCTGCAGCCTCGCACACACCTCTGCACCCCTAGCATTCATTTGTACTCCCCAGCAAGCCTTTGTGACCCCTAACAGGCCTCTGGATCACCCCAGCATACATAGTTACATAGTTAGTCGGGTTGAAAAAAGGCACAAGTCCATCTAGTACAACCATAAAAATAAATAAATAAAAAATAAAATCATACAATCCCATATACACAATCCTATACCCACAGTTGAGCCAGAGGAAGGTGAAAAACCCCAGCAAAGCCAGCATGGGAAAAAATTCCTTCCTGATCCCCGAGAGGCAATCGGATTTACCCCAGATCAACTTTACCTATAAAATGTCAGTACCCAATTATATACATTTAGGAAAGAATCCAGGCCTTTCTTAAAGCAATCTACTGAGCTGGTCAGAACCACCTCTGGAGGGAGTCTATTCCACATTTGCACAGCTCTTACTGTGAAGAAACCTTTCCGTATTTGGAGATGAAATATCTTGTCCTCTGTGTTGACCGTAAAGTGAATAACACCACCAAGTTCACTATATGGACCCCTTATATGCATGCATTAAATGGATAGATGAGGGGTAGGTGGGCCTGGAGGCAGCCCAATACCACTTAAAGGAACAGGAGCACACTGGACACCCAGCACGTAGAGCAGTGGCAGCGAAGGTGCCCAGTGTGTCCCCGGACCATATATGTGCCCCTCATCTATCTATTTAATGCATGTGCTTCAATTGTGGGGACGCTCAAATTCAGTAGCGTTTAGGACTGCAAGCATACACAGGGTGCAGTGAAGAGGCCTTGCAGCTTACGCATGGGGTTTGCAAATGCGTGCTAACTAAACCCCTGTTTTTACGGCAGACTGTTGGACAGGTTAATTTGGTCGGTTGGCAGACTGGTTGGTGAGTTGAGCTATGAAATGTTCTGTTTTTGTCTTTCATAGGCACCACATTGGCCTTACGCCAATCCAGTCCCTAAAAAAATACTGTATATACTCGAGTATAAGCCGACCCGCATATAAGCCGAGGCACCTAATTTTACCACAAAAAACTGGGAAAACTTATTGACTCGAGTATAAGCCTAGGGTGTCCATCTGCATGCCTCACTGTGCCGCACTGTGTCCATGTGCATGCCTCACTGTGTCCATGTGCATGCCTCACTGTGTCCATGCCTCACTGTGTCCATGACCAAACTGATGTTTAACATGGGAGTCTATGGAAGGGGTGCCCGGATTTGAAAAATCAGTGCTGCCTGGCCGTAGGTCCCCCAGACAACAAACTTTGCACACTTATAGAGGAGAAATGAGGCTACATATGTGCCAATTTTCGGGTCCAGGGGACCTACGACTGGCCGGTACAGGGTCCCCAAAATCACTGGAGAAATGACCGTTTAACATGTCTAAGGAAGGGGTACCCGGATTTGAAAAATTGGTGCTCCCCGGCCGTAGGTCCCCCAGACAACAAACTTTGCACACTTTGCACACTTATAGAGAAAGAATGGGGCTACATGTGTGCTAAGTTTGGGGTGCAGGGAACCCACGGCCGGCCAGCACCGGCTCCCCAAAGTCTGGGATATCAGGCGCAAAAAGGTGACTTGAGTATAAGCCGAGGGGGGCATTTTCAGCACAAAAATATGTGCTGAAAAACTCGGCTTATACTCAAGTATATACGGTAGATACAATGGCTTTTAAACGACGAGCTCAATTATTTTAGGATCCATAGGTTGGTGCCATCTTGTCCAGGTGCTTTATCCACCTTTATTCTGTCTAAATATTTCTGGACCATATCACTTTTGAGCCATTGTGGATAATTTGGGGATGTGTCAATACCACCCCCATTAAGGACTTGAGCTGCCCCGTACTCCTTTGTATACACAGAACTGAAGAAAGTATTTAATAAATTTGCCTTCTTTGTCCCCAGTCACCCACTCTACATTATTTTGTAAAGGGCTTACATGCTCAGACCTGACCTTTTTACTATTATTATATTTGAAGAATTCTTGGGGGTTTGTCTTACTATCTTTTGCAATCTGGCGTTCGTTTTGAATTTTTGTGTCCTTGATCTCCTTTTTACATGATCGGTTATATTATTTGTAACATAAAAACGATGATAGTCGCCTTCATTTTTATATTTTTTAAAAGCTCCTTTCTCATTATTTATAGCTTTTTTTAACTTTGGCTGTGAGCCACATAAGTTTTATTTTTAGCATTTTAAACTTATTTTCCATGGGAATATACTTTGCAGTGAGTTCACATTTGAAGAATTCCCATTTCTGTTTTGTGTTCATCGATGTCAATATCTTTCCCATATATGCTTTTTTTAACATCAAAGCCCCTTGTACACCTCTCCACCCCTAGAATCCTCTGTGCCCTTCAGTATGCCTCCATACCCTTAACACCCCTCAGCACATGTACTGTTCTGCACATTTCTGGCCCCTCCCTTACCTCTGTACCCCTAGCACACCTTTGCATCTCCCAGCATCCTCTATATCCCCAGCACTCCTCAGCAAGCCTTTGTAACACCAGGCAGCTGCATGACTCTGTGACCCTTGGAACATCCATGTACTCCACCACACATCTCTGCAACACACACACACACCACCCCTCTGTATCCACATGTATATCTGTGCAGTGTGCATCCCACTTCCTGTACACCTCTGCACCCCTAACACATCTCTGTACCCACCCCCTTCCCAAACACAAAAAAACTCTGCATTTTTGATCGGCAGCTCACACGCTTGTGTAGTGTGTACTAAATCCGATGCCCCCCTCCACTGTATTGTGTGAACTGCTTGGTGGAGGTGGAGATGCCAGGGGCACCACAGAGCTGTATAGCAGGCTCGACTTTCTCCCTGCTGTCTGCCTCACTTTCTCCTCCTCCCTCCCTGCACATCGCTTGGCCACACAGAGGAGCAGAATTGCTTGCCAGCCCGCTCTATGGAGGGCTACAGCTGGCAAAGAAAAATTCCCTCTGGCTCCAGTCCTGCCACAAGCCTCTCATGGGGCCCCCTAGTGGCCCGGGCCCTCAGGCACTGCCCGAATTGCAAGAATGGTCAGTCTGCCCCTGGTTCCATATATTCTGGTCTCAACCCAAAAAGTTGGGGAAAGCATGGATAGGTGGGAATATGTTTGCATTCCTTAAACTGTAATTCAGTTTTCTGGTTCTGTTCCAATGGAATATCTAACAGAACATAATACATCTTTCTATATACAGCATATGTTTATACAACTACGATAGATGAAAGAGGAGACAGCAGATAAAACACAATAGTGGAGATGCAAGAGGAGCGGTGTTAGTATAACACATAAGAAAATGTTTGGCACAGGAAACCAGCTCCACAGTGATGAAAAGAGGAAGAAGATTGATATGCCCATGTATTGATGTGTGGAGGAGGCACTGGTATGTGACCACTTAGGTATGCCTTCAATCTTTTCCTTTAGTTAAAGCAAAGCAACGCCTAGACTGACAATACAAACAGCTTGGCCAATATTATGACTGTGCACACTTCAGAATAATAATGCAATCTCCTACATTTTCCTCTCTGAACTTTGAATTAAATTGCAACTGCACCGTGAGCTTCTGCCATTTTGGACTGCTCAGGGAGAACCCGGTTTGCTGCATCATGTCAACCATGTATGCTAATCACACTCTGCTGCTACAGCCTCGGTTTTACAAACTGTTGGGGAGATCATAAATGATTGGAGAGGTGAGATGAAAAGAATGCAGTGTTACAGACAGGAGGAGGAATGAGTAGGGTTAGCAGGACAATCTGAATAGAAGGGGCAATAAGTAGGGTTGGCAGGACAGTCCGAGAGAGTAACTGGAACACAAGCTTCCCATAAAATTACTCCATAGTCAGCAGATATATTTTAAAGGTAATATAATGCTTAGACAAGGTGTGGTCGAACTGGATCGACGCATGTTGTTGATCCCTGGTCGCCCGGGTGTCGCCTCGCGATGGGGACGGAGGGCTCGGTTGGATGCCTCTGGGCCTCGTCCGCCTTCCCCCCATCCTCTGGGACCCCCCCCCATCCACCGTCCCTCTCCACACACTCTGAGCTTTGCCTCCCCCCCTCTCTTTCACCTTGATGGTATGCTCCAGTTATTACCGGGTTAGGATAGCTAACTGGATCCTTTCGCACCCCCCCCCCCAATTAACGGGGTTCAAATGCTGGTATAATTGGTAATATACGTTTATATCAAACTGTACATGATTCTCTTTTTTTTATTGTATTGATAAACCTTTGCCTAAGTTATAATTAGAATCTGTGACACCATAACGGATATCAGATATTTTTTGGCTATATTTGCGGTGTTTTTACTGTTTTGTTTGTCTAATAAAAAACTTTTCTGTTAAAAAAAATATAATTCTTAGAATATAAATGCAATACGTTGACTTTCCATAGCCTGGTCACAGGCTCACCTTAGGTGTAATTTAAAGCAATTCCGTTAGTAAAGAACATTGTTCAAGACTAAAAAATGTGTGAAAATGTTCCCACTGTCAGTCAAATATTGACATTTGCAATTTTTTATTTGTTATGGGTGACCAGTCTTGTAAATTGTCTTTTAACCCGCACAGGGCTCTTTTGGAATTGGTCTCAAGAACCCCAACCCTTCTTAAAAAGGGTTACCACTAACAAGTGAATGATATTGGTACAACAGGATAAAAAAAGGAGTAATAAATCGGTTTTAAAAAAGTCACGCTCAAATTAGCCTGTTATCTAGACGGCCATAGATAATCAGTCCTAATATGTTAAAGATTAGCACTCAAAATGCAAAAAATACACAGCTTAGTTTAAAATGTATATACTTTATTTAACTGCTACAAGCCAGTTTCAGTCAAGTTAATTTAATATCAACTGATTAATGCAAACCAACTATGACTTTCTACCACTGCCAAAAAATAAACAATATTTTTTTTCTTGCAACCATGGCAACAGCAGACAAATCTTACAATAATTTTCGTATTCTTGCGCATTTAAGTGGCTCGGTGCTTTGAGGTAACATTGCCAGACACCCTCAGCAATGACCTCAGGTAACTGTTTCTTATTGGTAACATTTGTCAAGGGTGCTGTGTGTCTAAAAAGATGTCAGGGAAGTGCAATATATGTAATTAGAGTTTTACTTAAACATTGTTATTGAAGGAAAGCAGCTAGATTAGCACACCTCAATAAGAAGCAAATATCAATTTATTATATAACAAGTATAAATAAAATAACAAACGTCTGTCATAACAAGATGTTGATGTTTACTGCTATGGTAATTCTGTACTTTGAGGAAGGAAGCCATCAAGGTTATGAAATGTCAGTATCTTGTTATAATGGTCTTTTGCTTTTTATTCTATTTAAACTAGAACTGCAAGTGAAAATCACTGCTAAGGCCTGGTTCACACTGGTCCGACAAACGCTCCGACATTAGGAGCTCATGTCGCATGACGTGTGTAAATCAATGTTTCCCTATGAGAGCCGTCTTAACTGGTCCGACACATGTCGGTCCGACTTTGAAAATGCTCCCTGTACTACTTTGGTCCGACTTTGATCCTACTTCAGGCCATTGAATATCATTGAAGTCGGATCAAAGTAGGATCCTTGTCCTAACCATCCGACATTTGACATCCGACATGGTGATTACAGCAGCAGTAAAAGGAATTTATCTCACCCTGGGATTGTTTTGATTGGTCAAAGGACAAGTCAGACTAGCACAATGTCGGATCAAAGTAGTATCCTGTTCATGAATGTCGGATGGATGTCGGACCAATGTAGGATCAATGTAGGACTGATGTCGCAGAGCAAAGTAGGATGAAAGTCGGATGAATGTCGTGTGGTATCAGTGTGAACCCAGCCTCAGGCCGGGTTCACACTAGTGCGACACGACATCTGTCCTACTTTGGATCCGACTTTGCCCCGCGACATGAAGCCGACATATGTCCGACTTTCAATGAACGGGGATCCGACTTGGATCCCTGCCAATATCAGGCACTGTGTTTGGTATGAATCTTGAAGGGGAACTCCAGGCCAAATTTTAAATTAAAAAAACGGCGCAGGTTCCCCTCCAGGGGCATACCAGGCCCTTGGGTCTGGTCTGGATTTGAACAGGCGCCCCTACGCCGAAAAAATGGCGTGGGGGTCCCCCCAAAATCCAAACCAGACCCTTATTCGAGCACACAACCTGGCCAGCCGCAGGGGAAGAGGGGGGGACGAGAGAGCGGCCCCCCCTCCCTCCTGAACCGTACCAGGCCGCATGCCCTCAACATGGGGGGTTTGGTGCTCTGGGGCAGGGGGGCGACCTGCGGCCCCCCCCACCCCAGAGCACCCTGCCCCCATGTTGATGAGGACAGGGCCTCTTCCCGACAACCCTGGCCGTTGGTTGTCGGGGTCTGCGGGCGGGGGGCTTATCGGAATCTGGGAGCCCCCTTTAATAAAGGGGGTCCCCGGATCCCGCCCCCCCACCCTATGTGAATGAGTATGGGGTACATCGTACCCCTACCCATTCACCTGGTGGAAAAAAATTGCAATAAAAAAACACTACACAGGTTTTCAAAGTAATTTATTGCACAGCTCCAGGGGTCTTCTTCCGACTTCCGGGGGTCTTCTTCCGACTTCCGGGGGTCTTTTCCGACTTCGAGGGTCTCCGGTGTCGTCTCCCGCTCTCCGGTTCTTTCTTCCCCCGGGCCTCCGCTAACTTCTTTTTAGCTCTCTTGCTAACAGAGGCCCGGTCCTCATCAACATGGGGGCAGGGTGCTCTGGGGTGGGGGGGCCGCAGGTCGCCCCCCTGCCCCAGAGCACCAAACCCCCCATGTTGAGGGCATGCGGCCTGGTACGGTTCAGGAGGGAGGGGGGGCCGCTCTCGTCCCCCCCTCTTCCCCTGCGGCCTGCCAGGTTGTGTGCTCGGATAAGGGTCTGGTTTGGATTTTGGGGGGACCCCCACGCCGTTTTTTCGGCGTAGGGGCGCCCGTTCAAATCCAGACCAGACCCAAGGGCCTGGCATGCCTCTGGAGGGGGAACCCACGCCGGTTTTTTTATTTAAAATTTGGCCTGGAGTTCCCCCTCAAGAGCAGCACAGCACAAGACTGCGGTCCGACTTTGATCCGACTTCAATGATAGTCAATGGGCTGAAGTCGGATCAAAATCGGACCAAAGTAGTACAGGGAGCTTTTTCAAAGTCGGACCGACATGTGTCGGACCAGTTAGGACGGCTCCCATAGGGAAACATTGATTTTCACACGTCATGCGACATGAGCTCCCAATGTCGGAGCGTTTGTCGCCCCAGTGTGAACCAGGCCTTATTGTTTTTTTCTGAATCATTCTTTATCATTTCCACCTGTTTTGCACTCTATCGTGAGCTGTAAACCTTTCATTGGCCCTGATCTTCCCAAATTGGAAGTCACATATAGCCTGAATGGCTGCGGAATATGGGTGGTGATTTATACAACATCATGCTGAGTGGGAGGAGGTATACATTTCCCATGATAATGATAATAATTTATTCTTATGAGAATGTATTCTTGCAGTTATTTTTTTATTTTTTTTTATCACTTATGGGTTCATCACTTATTTTATCAGTTCCAGGAAGACCTGCTGATGAACTGCAGAATAAATGAATGAGTCACAGCTGCTGACGAATGACTTCAGAAGAAACTTAAAAAAATGCTAGACTATCAAATACAACAGGGATGCTGTAGAGCTTGGGCAAGCGCTTCAATAGGTTGGCAAGTACTTTAATTCAAAAGTTTATAGGAAATATTCACTGGCTGGTTGGTCAAATATTAGTGGCGAGAGAAGGGGTAAGGGAGTTGTAGCTTTTCTGTGGTACCTCCCTGTTGATCATACTGAGGGCACAGTGGAGTAAAGAAGTAATATCAGAGGGATACATTACCTTACATTACTTTTCAGGCTGCTTGCATTCATATATTTTGCTGCAAAGTTTTATATGTTAAATTGAAACAGACAAATGCTAGAGTCCCCTACGATATTTATTATACATAGATTTGCTGCTTATTTAGATTTTCTAGTGGCTTTCTTTCAATGTCTGCATTTGTATTGGAACCATCTAGCACCAATTGAAGAATATTTATGGTTTGCGTAGTGGATCTACTGTTTAAACACCAAATATGCACCCAATGCCAAACTCACCCATTGTCAATGTGTTTACTGATACTAACACTATATTAGATATATACTGTATTTGTTGTGGCCTACTAGTTACTGATTTTGAGCACTGCAGAACCACAGCTCTTTCAGAAAAAAGAGAGTCTGCCCAGTTCTGCATAGATTGCCGTATAGAGAATTTGTGGAAACGTAGTATTTATCGGCGTATAACACGCACCGGCGTATAACACGCACCCCAAGTTTAGGAGGGAATTTTAAGGAAAAAAACTTTTAGGAGGGAAATTCAAGGAAAAAAAACTTACATTTAAATGCAGCATGCAGCCTTGCCCAGTGTCCATCTGCAGCCTTGCCCAGTGTCCATCTGTCCATCTGCAGCCTTGCCCAGTGTCCATCTGACCATCTGCAGCCTTGCCCAGTGTCCATCTGTCCATCTGCAGCCTTGCCCAGTGTCCATCTGTCCATCTGCAGCCTTTCCCAGTGCCTTTGCGATCTTGTCAGTCTCTGCGTTTTTTTAAATTTGGCGCCGATTTCTGTGGAGAGGAGCGAGCGGGGCCGAGTGTACTTCGGCTAGACTCGGCTCCTCTCGCAGTCCCGCCCATCTCCACTGACTGCGCCGCTGACGGAGAAAGCCGAGTGTACTTCGGCTAGACTCGGCTCTGCTCACAGTCAGGGGCAGGACTGCGAGAGGAGCCGAGACTAGCCGAAGTACACTCGGCTTTCTCTATGTCAGCGGCGCAGTCAGAGATGGGCGGGACTGCGAGAGGAGCCGAGTAAAGCCGAGTGTACTTCGGCTTCGGCTCCGCTCGCTCCTCTCGCTCGTTTCAGCAGGGGAATTCGACGGAGTATCGGCGTATAACACGCACCCACGATTTTCCCCTGATTTTAAGGGGAAAAAAGTGCGTGTTATACGCCGATAAATACGGTAACTTGGAATAGGGATCAACCACCACCATATCCAGTAAGGTTATGAACAAATAAATGATAAACCAAAAGTAGAATAAAATCTGTGTTTCTAGATTACTTTGGTATCTGTGTTATTCAGATAACTTTGGTAGTCATTGTACAGGGCATAACAAAGATGGCATATTATGATGCATAATTACCTAAACTTTCCTAAAGGAATATTGTACATTCCTGTGAAATTATAAATAGTTAAAAAAAAAATCCTTCTTGCAGGCAAAATAGGAAAATCAAATGCCTCGTTTTACTTCCTCTCCTCTGTCAAAGGCAGCAGTTCATTTCTGAATCTTATAGACTCAAGTGTACAGGTACTACAGTGAAGCAAGACAGATCTGTAATTCCCTGGTTATATTAATATACCAAAGAGACCCACCCTATCCCTTTTTCCATTTCACCCTTGGATGGGTTATTTTCTGCCACTATTCCCATAGCTAATTCAAACTAATTAAAGTATAAAATAGAAGAATTTGCGTTTCTTGGTTACTCTCCTGCCTACAAACGGAGTTATGTCTCTGTGTTAGCACTCAGTTTGAGCATTCCTCTTTCTGATCAGCTCACTAACCATAGAACTCATTTACTACAGAGTATTGCTACATCGAAAAGACCATGAAATAATGAAGATTTGAGAAGGGAGAGAAGAATGAAAGAAAAATACGAGTACTAGGTGTTTCTGCTTTGATTTCAAATTTCACAATTCAGCTCTTTCAAAAATGGGCAACATAAAAATTTTCACTCTCTTTGTAATTATCCAACATTGGTTAAATGGATTTTTCCTCTTGCTTTTATAAAAATGCATAAGCAAAAACCAAGGCACAGACTGAGCGGAAGAGTGGTAAAAGGAGGAGGAAAATTAGGTTATACAGAATACACTGTAAATGGAAGACTTAACCCCAAGGGCTCGTTCAGATGGCAGATAAGGGCCATATACCACCAAGAGTCTGCTTATGTCTGTTGCAGGCAGCACAGGTGATTGTGATCAGCCGCAGTCAGCAATCTGTACAGATCAATGATAGGTTGGAAGGTGAGTGGTTACATGCCGTTTATTGCCCAGGGCCGCTCATTTATTCCTAATGACAAGTAACCGCTCTATGTACAATTACATGCAAAAAGCTGATGCGTCCGTTTTTGATTTGTACAGGTTGATGGTTGCGGCTGATTGCAAGCAGCTGTGCTGCCCACCACAGAAATAAGCTGATTCTAGGCCCGGAATGGCCCTTAGTGGCCATGTGAAAGACCCCTAAATGAAAAGATATTACAAACACATCTTAAAATAAAGACCTCAAGGACTCAATTTAATAAAGAATAATTAAAACAAATATATTAAATATGCCAAAAAAAAATTTGTAAAAACAAAGTATACAAAAAGCAGAAATATGTTGTTCCTTATGATGGGTGCAATTCTCAGTATCTTTTCTAAGGCCTTATGCACACGGGCTTAGGAAAATAAGCAGCATTTTTTCTGTCAGTTTGTAAAGAAAAAAAAAACACCTCTAATGTCAAAAATGTATGTGCGTGTATGCACATATTTATGCGTGTATGACATCTGAGCATAAATTAATTCTACTGGGCAGAATATTAATTTATTCTGACCATTGGAATACATTTACATGCATACGTGTGCTTATGTGCATATGTGCTTTTTGTGCTCCAAAGCTACTCTTATGCCGCGTACACACGACCATTTTTAATGTCATGGAAAAAAACAACGTTTTTCTCGACGCGATTCTTCTCAAGCCTGCCTTGCATACACACTATCGTGAAAAAAAATGCTCGAGCAAAGCGCAGTGACGTACAACACGTTCGACAACACGTACGATGGCACTATAAAGGGGAAGTTTCATTCTGATGGCGCCACCCTTTGGGCTGTTTTTGCTGATTTTGTGTTACCGCGTGTTAGTAAAAGTTTGGTGAGAGACGATTCGCGCTTTTCAGTCCGTTAGAGAATGACGAATGTGCTATCTCCATTACGAACGCTAGTTTTACCAGAACGAGCGCTCCCGTATCATAACTTGCTTCTGAGCATGCACGTTTTTTTCCCGTTGTTAAAAGCGTACACACGACCGTTTTTCACAACAAGAAAAACGACGACGTGAAAAACGACAAGAAAAAATAGAGCAGGTTCTAAATTTGTGATGCCCATTTTTCTCGTCGAGAAAAATGCTCTGGAGCCCACACACGACCGTTTTTCACGACCAATTAAAAAAATGGCATTTTCCTCGTCATGAAAAACGGTCGTGTGTACGCGGCATTAGAATGTGCCTTTGTTTTTTTTTAATGCTGCTCCGCAAATACGCTTGTAAACGCCTATGTGTGTATTGAAAAAAACTTACAGCCTGCTTTTACAGACATTAAAAAATAATAAAAGGGGTGTTTTTTAAGCTCTATGTGAATGAGGACATATTGAATCATATCTGTATGTATGGATACTATACAGTAGCATTTGATTTTATACAGAGTATATTTTTCAGTATCTGGCCCTATTCTGTATGTATAGGCACTGCAGCGAACACTTGTTCTTTATGTTGGGCTTATTCCTAATATACACTATATTACCAAACGTATTGGCACGCCTCCCTTTACATGTACATGAACTATAATGGCATCCCAGTCTTTGTCCGTAGGGCTCATTAATGAGTTGGCCCACCCTTTGCAGTTATAACAGCTTTAACTCTTCTGGGAAAGCTGTCCACATGGTTTTGGAGTGTGTCCATAGGATTGTTTAATCATTCTTCCAGAAGCGCATTTGTGAGGTCAGGCACTGATGTGGATGAGAAGGCCTGGCTCACAGTCTCCACTCCAATTCATTCCAAAGGTGTTCTAGCAGCTTGAGGCCAGGACTCTGTGCAGCCTAGTTAAGTTCTTCCACCCAAACTCATTCATTCATATCATTATGGAGCTTGCTTTGTGCACTGATCCAAATCATTTGGTGGACGGGGGATTATAGTGTGGGGTTGTTTTTCTGGGGTTGGTCTTGACCCCTTGGTTGCAGTGAAGGGAACTCTTAAGGCGTCAGCATACTAAGACATTTTGGACAATATAATGCTCCCAACTTTTTGGGAACAGTTTGGGGATGGCCCCTTCCTGTTTCAACATGACTGTGCACCAGTGCACAAACAAACAAGGTCCATAAAGACATGGATGAGCGTGTTTGGGGGGGAGGAACTTGACAGTCCTGACCTCAACCCGATAGAACACCTTTAGGATGAATTAGAGTGAAGACAGCGAGCCAGGCCTTCTCTTCCACATCAGGGCCTGACCTCACATATGCGCTTCTGGAAGAATGGGCAAACATTCCCACAGACACACTCCTAAACCTCGTGGACAGCCTTCCCAGAAGAGTTGATGCTGTTATAGCTGCAAAGGGTGGGCCAACTCAACATTGAACCCTAGACTGAGATGCCATTAAAGTTCATATGTGTGTAAAAAAGACTTCCCAATACTTTGGGTAATATAGTGTATGTTCTTATTCTGTTTGAATAGATACTGTGGGAAAGCAATTTGTTTCCACCCAAATAAACTAAAATCTCTATAACATACAGTCAGGCAATATACAGTGCATCCGGAAAGTATTCACAGCGCTTCACTTTTTCCACATTTTGTTATGTTACAGCCTTATTACAAAATGGATTAAATTAATTATTTTCCTCAAAATTCTACAAATACCCCATAATGACGACACAAAAGAAGTTTGTTTGAAATCTTTGCAAATTTATTAAAAATAAAAAATGTACTTAAGTATTTACAGCCTTTGCAATGACACTCAAAATTGAGCTCAGGTGCATCCTGTTTCCACTGATCATCCTTGTGGTAAATTTAGTTGATTGGACAGGATTTGGAAAGGCACACACCTGTCTATATAAGATCCCACAGTTAACAGTACAAGTCAGAGCACAAACCAAGCCATGAAGTCCAAGGAATTGTCTGTAGACCTCTGAGGACCATGAGAAACAAAATTCTCTAGTATGATGAAACAAAGATTGAACTCTTTGGCCTGAATGGCAAGCGTCATGTCCGGAGGAAACCAAGCACAGCTCATCACCTGGCCAATATCATCCCTACAGTAAAGCATGGTGGTGGCAGCATCATGCTGTGGGGATGTTTTTCAGCTGCAGGAACTGGGAGACTAGTCAGGATTGAGGGAAACATGAATGCAGCAATGTGCAGGGACATCCTTGATGAAAACCTGCTCCAGAGTGCTCTGGACCTCAGTTTGGGGTGAAGGTTCATCTTTAAACAGGACAACAACTAGGGTTGTCCCGATACCGATACTAGTATCGGTATCGGGACCGATACCAAGCATTTGCGCGAGTACTTGTACTCGCGCAAATGCTCCCGATGCCCAGTCCGATACTTTTTTTTTTTCCAGAGCGGACGCAGAGAGGGGGTGGAGAGCGGGGGGCGGAGAGCAGGGTGGAGAGCGTGGCGGGGGGTGGAGACCAGGGCAGAGAGCGGGACGGAGAGTGCGGCGGGGGGCGGAGAGTGGGGCGGGGGGTGGAGACCAAGGCGGAGAGTGCGGCCGGGGGCGGAGACCAGGGCAGAGAGCGAGTTCCTCACCTGCAGTTGAAACTGGTAAGCTGGCAGGGGTGCAGGGCGCAGCCGCATCAGGATCGGTGACCGGTGATGTCGCATTCGGTCGCCGTCAGCGGCTGAACGTCCCCACACCCATCTTGGTACACCCTGCACTTGGCTGCAGTAAGCAGCAGCAGACATCTTGTTACACCCAGCCCGAGCTATATGGGCTGGGTGTAACAAGATGTCTGCTGCTGCTTACTTCAGCCGAGTGCAGGGTGTACCAAGATGGGCGTTGCAGCAGTTTTTTTTATTTTAAATCCTGTGTCATTTTTTTTCCCCACAGCATTTCAGTGCCAGCCACCTATCAGTACCCACAAGTGCTACCTATCAGTGCAATCAGTGCCATCTACCAGTGCCACCTATCAGGTGGCACTGGTAGATGGCACTGATTGCACTGATAGGTGGCACTTGGTGGCACTGATATGTGGCACTTGTGGGTACTGATATGTGGCACTTGTGGGCACTGATGTGGCACTTGTGGGCACTGATAGCACTGAAAGGTGGCACTTGTGGGCACTGATAGGTGGCACTGATAGATGGCACTTGTGGGCACTGACAGCACTGATAGGTGGCACTTGGTGGCACTGATTGCACTATCAGTGCTGTCAGTGCCCACAAGTGCCACATATCAGTGCCCACAAGTGCCACATATCAGTGCCCACAAGTGACACCTTTCAGTGCAATCAGTGCCATCTATCAGTGCCCACAAGTGCCACCTATCAGTGCTATCAGTGTCCACAAGTGCCACATATCAGTGCCCACAAGTGCCACCTTTCAGTGCAATCAGTGCCATCTATCAGTGCCCACAAGTGCCACCTATCAGTGCTATCAGTGCCCACAAGTGCCACATATCAGTGCCCACAAGTGCCACATATCAGTGCAATCAGTGCCATCTATCAGTGCCAGACACCTATTAGTGCCCATCAGAGCCAGTCACCAGTCAGTGCCCATAAGTGCCACCTGTCAGTGCCACCTATCAGTCCCCATCTTTCAAACTGTCACATGACATTGAAAAAAAAGTATCAGTAATCGGTATCGGCGAGTACTTGGAAAAAAGTATCGGTACTTGTACTCGGTCCTAAAAAAGTGGTATCGGGACAACCCTAACAACAACCCTAAGTAAACAGCCAAGATAACAAAGAAGTGGCTACGGGACAACTCTGTGAATGTCCTTGAGTGGCCCAGCCAGAGCCTAGACTTTAACATCATTGAACATATCTGGAGAGATCTGAAAATGGCTGTGCACCAACAATACCCATTCAACCTGATGGAGCTTGAGAGGTTCTGCAAAGAAGAATGGGAGAAACTGCTCAAAAATAGGTGTGCCAAGCTTGTAGCATCATAATCAAGAAGACTTGAGGCTGTAATTGGTGCAAAAGGTGCTTCAACAAAGTATTGAGCAAAGGCTGTGAATACTTATGTACAAATGATTTTTTTAGTTTTGAATTTTTAATAAATTTGCAGATTTCAAACAAACTTCTTCCACGTTGTAATTATGGGGTATTGTTTGTAGAATTTTGAGGAAAAAAAATGAATTTAATCCATTCTGGAATAAGGCTGTAACAAAACAAAATGTGGAAAAAGTGAAGCGCTGTGAATACTTTCCAGATGCACTGTAGCACAATTACATTTGCTCTGCTGCCATGGATTGGCAACTTAGGACCCATGCACACGAGACGCTGGTAAACGCGCGTTCAGAGGCAGTTGGACGCTTTTTTCAACTGCCCCTGAACTCATTCAATGTTATCCTATGTGTCCATGCACACAGTCTAGTTTTTTGGCGTTTTTAAGCAGTTGCGTTTAACCTCGTTTTTCCAGAAGCAAAAAAATGGGTTCAGATGCAAAAGTTTTCCACGTTTCAGATGCAAAACGCGGTACTGGCGTTTTGCCGCAATTTCGCTTATAAGCGTTTTTAAAGGTGACCTATTTTTTTACATTAGAAATCTCAAAAATTATGGCAAATGATGAAAAAACATTTAAAAAAAACTTTAATTGCTTGCATTGCATTGTGGACAATCCACAACTTGTGGCAGGTGACGTGGCAAGTGGACAATCCACAACTTGTGGCAAGTGAACTATCCACAACTTGTGGCAAGTGAACAATCCACAACTTGTGGCAAGTGAACAATCCACAACTTGTGGCAAGTGACGTGGCAAGTGTACAATCCACAACTTGTGTCAGGTGATGTGGCCAGGCGACGTGGCCAGGTGACATGGCAAGTGGACAATCCACAACTTGTGGCAGGTGACGTGGCAAGTGTACAATCCACAACTTGTGTCAGGTGATGTGGCCAGGCGACGTGGCAGATGACGTGGCCAGGTGACATGGCAAGTGGACAATCCACAACTTGTGGCAGGTGACGTGGCAAGTGGACAATTCACAACTTGCGGCAGCTGAAGTGGCCAGATGGACAATCCACAACTTGCAGCAGGTGATGTGGCCAGGTGACGTGGTAGGTGACGTGGCCAGGTGGACAATCCACAACTTGTGGCAGGTGACGTGGCAAGTGGACAATCCACAACTTGTGGCAAGTGATGTGGCAAGTGACACGCTAAATACAACTACACTGCTGCTCTCTCAGCTGCTGCTACTCACTCTGGTCTCACAAAATGGCTGAAATGGTTAAATAATACTGTTTTCTGAGCTTGTACACATGTACTCAAATCATTACTAAACAAAGGCATTAACATAAGATGTATTCCCACAACCTCCACTTAAGTCTTTCAGGTAACCTCCTAGCCTAAAGTGATTAGCCACAGTTCCTTAAAAAATCCATGCAAAATAAGCGCATCTGCCTCCATCAATGGTGTTAGACCTGCAGACACAGACAGAAAACAAACTATTTGCTAGTAAAATATCACAGTCGAAGGTACATATTATTGGGGAAAATATTATTTTAGGTCTACAGTATCTGGTTATTTTTGTGCAATGTCCAACCATAGGTCTTTCTGTTGGTGAGACAGGGCATGCATTCCTACCAATGTAAATAAAAATAATTGCACAAGTTTTTGCAGATATATATATATACACCGGTATATATATATATATATATATATATATATATATATATATATATATATATATATATATATATATATATATATTTATTTATTTTTTCTTACACGTGCAAAGCATTGGATCCACAATCAGTGGCAGAACGCTTTTGTTGAAATAACCATAGTATTGAGAATATGAGGGTCACTGTTCTGGTGAGGAACTTTAAATTCCCAGGAAAATTATCCTAAGTACACGATCATCTTTGTGTAGTTCACAATTCGGCTTCTAGACAGATAACATATGAAATGATCAAATGTCATTACCAAATATACGTACTTCACATCTTTGCTTTACTGCCTGGACTCATAACTTTCTTGCCCTACTGATCTTTATCTTTGCATCCTCATATACCATTCCTTGTCTGCTGTTGTTAACCTGTCCATTGTACTTATGGGTATATGGTTATGATTTTACAGTGTATGACACAATATCTGAAGAAGGAAACACAGGAGTCTAATAAAAAAAAAGTGGCAGTATGGCTGCATATTTATAAAGCACAAGGATGAGCTTCACAAATATGATTTGAGTTTTGCTGGCTTTAGGAGTGTGAAGCTTAGACACAAGGACTTGTTGTATTAGCACTGGAATACTTATTCATGGATTGTTGTATGCATTAAGTATTGGCCAATCACATTCACTGATGTAATGCAATTGGCACTTTGTAGTATATAATGAGCACTTTATAATACTATTGCACTTTATAATTTTATATATATATATTTTTTTTTTTGGTTCATAGTATTAGGTAGATATGGCACAGTACTTTAAAATTCTTTACGGTCCATATACAGTGGGGAAAATAATTATTATTATTGTGGGCATTTATGTCATGCGTAGAGATCAGCAGGGGGTGCTCATTGTAATTTTTAAGATTTATGATTTCTATATACTTAGACATGGAATTCTTACTTTTGAAAAGTGACATCTACATCAGGCTTCCTCAACATTTTTAAAACAGAGGAACCCTTTAAATACCTTTTTGATGTCAGGGAACCCCTGCTAAAAATTACTGTATCTACAGCTCATGATACATTAGTGTGATGGTCAGTGAGAAGAATGCTCTCAACACTTGTGGTCATTGGGAAAAAAATACTTCCTTACAGATAGCTATGATCAATGGTGTCAGTAGGAACTTATCTGACAGGCAGAAATTTCTCATTGTTCAAGGAACACCTATTAACCTCTGGAGGAACCCTAGCTGAGAAACCCTAATATAAATAGATATGTATTGGCTTTTGTAGCAATTTTCATCCCCCATACAGATTTCAGGTAAGGTAGTCTGTAGATCAAAGAGGAGCACATTTATTGCACCTATCCTCATTTTCATAGTACAGTATACCTTATTTAACCATATTAATTTGCCAATATTACTACAGGCGAAAAAGAAAGAGTACAAGTGTGCACACATAAATGAGTGTTTGTATATAAAACATGCATGAAAAACTTCTCTCTGACCTCTCACCTGCTTACAACAGTATCAAAGTGGACACATTGACATTATCCTCAGCCTATTGCACATAGGTATACTGTTGCCCAACTGCCCAGTTAGTCTGGTTTGCATTTAGGCTTTCATTATACAGCTGCCAGCAGCCTGAATTACTTTCCTAAATTTGCATGAAATCTGAATTCTAAGAAGCTGCTACGCAAGCTGAACAAACCAAGGCTGCTCTAATCTTTACACTACGAAGTCAATTTGCAAGAGAAAAACATGCATTAATGTCCCCTGCAGCGAGAAGGGGAAACAGTTTAATATCTTTTGCTTTAATTCTGAATTATCATAAGCCCGACACAAACAATTACGAAGTGTGGAGAAAAGGCTTCCGTGTTTTGGATACAGGCTGGCTCAAGATGACACCTTGGTAAATGCGATTTGGACAAATTACACAGACCTACGTCTATGTATTTATTTTTAAATTTTCATCCACTTTGTTCAGAGGATTGCTAGAGCTGCCACTGCTATTATTACTGAAATCTTTTAGCGTGATTAATAAATTTACACATCAAAATAGAAAAACTGTGTTTCTGTATGATGGAGAAAATAATATTTGTTTAAATATTTGACCTGTAATAACTTAAAGCAGTATTTAACCCAAAAGCAAACATTTATTAAATTGCAGCTTACCAATTTTTAGATGTGATAATTGCATTAGCTTTCATTTTTAGGCTTTCTTTCTCTTATTTTCACCTGGTGATCCAGTCAGCAAGTCTGTTGTTTTTCAAAAGAACAAGCTCTCTTGCAGATGTAGTTACAGGGTTAAGATAAACCATTTACCACTGACAGGAATGCTTACAATAATCAGCTTTTATTTATGTTAAACCCCAAATTAATTATGCTACTGTCTAAAGGTGCCCCAGTGCTCCTTTATCCAGAGAGGGGGCACTCTAATACAGGAGGTGTTTTACTGGCCAGCTCACCAGGTGAAAACAGAAGGGTAAAGCCTCAAAAAAGAAAACTAATGCAGCCACTGCATCTAATGATTGGTAAGCTGCAATATATTACATTTTCGGTTTTTGGTTTAGTGTCACTTTGAAGTGAACCTGTGGCAAGCCAATAAATACCATTTGCATACATAAGCATTACAATATCTTTAAAGCTGAACTCCAACCTTTCCTTCAGTTTTGCACAGTGGTACATGCTCCTCTCCTTATTGAAATTGCTTACTCATTTACTTGCACACTGTCAGCTTTTTATAATGTGCATTAAAAGATGAAGCAAGTCGGACAGAGCCTGCATTAGCCCTTTTCTACCCTGCCTGACTATCCCTGGCCTGCCCCTTTCTATCATTGGATTTCAGTTATCTCAATCATGGAGGCTCAGAATTACATGTGGGCATTACCACAGTTTTCTGTTTTTAGGAAGATAGGTACAGCACCCTACTGGCCCCTCCCACAAACCATGATCTGCTTGTATTGCACAGAAAAGCACAGAAACCCAGGGATGAAATCATTGGGTATAAAATGAGGTATGTTATGAAAAAAAAAATTTTTTTTTCCAAAAAGTTCATTAACATGTTGATGTGAACCTATACCTAAACTCTAGGTAAATAGTAGACTTACAGAGTTTGTTTTTAAATTATTAACTAATGGGTCCAAGGAAAGCAACATATTTTGTATTAACAAAACTATATTTTTCTCCAAAAAGGACAACTTTAACCCATAAAGTTAAGAGATAAATTGACAGCACTTAGACTTAACCAACAATATATTTTGTCAGAACAAGCATCTATCTTTTCAAAAAAAAATAAAGCTTTTACTACACAAAATGCACATATAGTCAGCTCCTGGGACTAAAACAGCAATGTATTTAGAAAAAAAAGCCTATATTGATTCTCCAGGATGTACAGATTTTGGTATATGGAGTTTGGAAACAGATTACAAGGTGATATTGGTTTGGATATCCATTGAGACAGCAAACGTGCTTCCAACACAGGGTGAGTTGTGGAACTACAGACCTCTCATTATAATCAACTATTACTGTGTAACAAGACATTTTTGCATTTTAATTTGCTATGATTTTCTAAATTGAACAAAATAAAAATAAATTTGATTACCTGCCTCTCCGACATAACATAAAGGTATGTGTTGTCAGAGGAAAAAGCAATGTCTCTTAGAATGGGACTTCCATCTCTCATCACCGGTACCACTTCATACTGAATGCCACCATATGGAGGACCATCTGCACGAATCTGAGAGAAAAGAAAAAACGCTCAAATTATTTTTTTTATCCTATCAAAACAATTAAAAGTAAATTCAAGCATTGTCTAGGCATTAATTAACCTTAGTATTTGTAGAAACTACTTTTCTAAGTATTATATTATAGATGAACTAATTTATAATTGTTCTCATCTTTTCAATATAACCTAAACATTATTCATAATTACTGCTTTATTATAATCTATGATGACCCATAATGATTCATTATTAACTCCTTGTTGATTGGCAGTAATTTTGTTAATATTATACAAGATTTCAAACCACAATTAACATATTTTAAGGGCTAGATGTGTTTCATCTATGCCGATTACATTTTATTAACACAAATATTTTCAATTTCTTTTCCATCCTATATCAGATATAACCGCTTGTATAAACTGACCTATTTTATTTTAAGGTGTATGTAAAGCTTTGTTGTCTGTGCTTAAACAAGGCGATTTTCCTTCACTTCCTTTACCAGAGAAAAAGTAGGCAGTATAGGAAGATCTCGTAAAGGGGGATATTACCCTCTTCAATATTTGTCACCAGAAGAGGTTTCCTCCTTGGCAGATCTACCCTCTTATTCCTGTAACAATTTAAAATATTGGCATTTCATTACCTTAATATACCAGAAACATTGATCACCAAGGCCAATTAGTGAGAAGAAATCTCCTTAAGAGGGACACAGGCAACAATTAGAAACAGACAGCTGGATTTCAAATTTAATTATGACTAAAAGCATATATATATCTATATATATATATATATATATATATATACACACACACACACACAGTATTTCACAAGAGTACACCCCTCACATTTTTGTAAATATTTTATTATATCTTTTAATGTGACAACACTGAATAAATGACACTTTCCTACAATGTAAAGTAGTGAGTGTACAACTTGTATAGCTGTGTAAATTTGCTGTCCTCTCAAAATAACTCAACACAGCTATTAATGTCTAAACCCCTGGCAACAAAAGTGAGTACACCTCTAAGTGAAAATGTCCAAATTGGGCCCAATTAGCCCTTTTCCCTCCCCGATGTCATGTGACTCATTAGTGTTACAAGGTTTCAGGTGTGCATGGGGAGCAGGTGTGTTAAATTTGGTGTTATCACTCTCACTCTCTCATACTGGTCAGTGGAAGTTCAATATGGCACCTTATGGCAAAGAACTCTCTGAGGATCTGAAAAAAATTGTTGCTCTATTTAAAGACGGCCTAGGCCAGTGATGGCAAACCTTGGCACCCCAGATGTTTTGGAACTACATTTCCCATGATGCTCAACTACACCGCAGATTGCATGAGTATCATGGAAAATGTAGTTCCAAAACATCTGGGGTGCCAAGGTTCGCCATCATTGGCCTAGGCTATAAAAAAATTGCAAAGAAACCCTGAAACTGAACTGCAGCACGGTGGCCAAAACCATATAGCAGTTTAACAGGACACGTTCCACTCAGAACAGGCCTCACTGTGGTCGATCAAAGAAGTTGAGTGCATGTGCTCAGCATCATATCCAGAGGTTGTCTTTGGGAAATAGATGTATGAATGCTGCCAGCATTGTTGCAGAGGTTGAAGGGGTGGGGGGGGGGGGGGTCAGCCTGTCAGTGCTCAGACCATATACCTCACACACCATCAAATTGGTCTACATGGCTGTCGTCCCAGAAGGAAGCCTCTTCTAAAGATGATGCAAAAAAAAGCCCACAAGACAAGCAGACTAAGGACATGTATTACTGGAACCATGTCCTTTAGTCTGATGAGACCAAGATAAACGTATTTGGTTCAGATGGTGTCAAGCATGTGTGGCGACAACCAGGTGAGAAGTACAAAGACAAGTGTGTCTTGCCTACAGTGAAGCATGGTGGTGGGAGTGTCAGGATCTGGGGCTGCATGAGTGCTGCCGGCACTGGGGAGCTACAGTTCCTTTAGGGAACCATGAATGCCAACATGTACTGTGACATACTGAAGCAGAGCAGGATCCTCTCCCTTCAGAGACTGGGCCGCAGGGCAGTATTCCAACATGATAATGACCCCAAAACGCACCTCCAAGACAACCACTGCCTTGCTAAAGAAACTGAGGGAAAAGGTGATGGACTGGCTAAGCATGTCTCCAGACCTAAACCCTATTGAGCATCTGTGGGGCATCCTCAAAAAAGTAGGTGGAGCAGTGCAAGGTCTCCAACATCCACCAGCTCCGTGATGTTGTCATGGAGGGGTGGAAGAGGACTAGAGTGGCAACCTGTGAAGCTCTGGTGAACTCCATGCCCAAGAGGGTTAAGGCAGTGCTGGAAAATAATGGTGGCCACACAAAATATTGACACACACTGTTATACAAGCTGTACACTCACTACTTTACATTGTAGCAGTGTCATTTCTTCAGTGTTGTCACATGAGAAGATATAATAAAATATTTACAAAAATGTGAGGGGTGTACTCACTTTTGTGAGAATATATATATATACACACATACACACACACAGTATTAAGTATTCAGACCCCCTTACATTTTTCACTCTTTGTTATATTGCAGCCATTTGCTAAAATCATTTAAGTTCATTTTTTTTGCTCATTAATGTACACACAGCACCCCATATTGACAGAAAAACACAGAATTTTTGTCATTTTTGCAGATTTATTAAAAAAGAAAAACTGAAATATCACATGGTCCTAAGTATTCAGACCCTTTGCTGTGACACTCATATATTCAAAATAACCTTACTCAAGAACTGAACAGTGGGGGGGGGGGGGGGTCCCTTAAACACAAATAAATTAGACTGCCCTTAAATGAACCAATTTCTTACTTCCTCATACTGGACATGATCACCAGGTCCTCCAGCTGGGTACAGAATAACTCTTTCTATCCACTAGGTAGACAAGCATGTAGGACACTCCTATTACATATTGGCTTTGTAGCATCCTGAGTTATCTGACTGCCTATTGCACAATGAATTAACTACAACAGGAAATTGTGTTTTCAGCTAAATGACTATGCAGTGTAGCAAAGGTAAGATCAACAATACTGGTTGAACAGAATAAAAAATCCTTTAGCAGGTAAAACAGTTCTTATATATGCATTTCAACTAGGTAATAACCTGATTGCCTAGAATTTTAAGTTGTAACGCATCACTGAAGCTTAGATTAGAACAAATGTGACACATTTTGTCTACTATGAGTCTTTAAAATGCCCACAGGAAATCAGAAACAGCACTGAGGAAAATGCACTAAATAGTCTAGATTCTGGCACACTATTAAAACTCCACTGCCTTTAGGCAGAAGGTGATAATTTGCATTCTGTCTGCATGTGACAGGATTTGCACTTTTAAAAGGCCATTTGACTGCAACAAGATGTTACCGTATCTGAGAGACACATTGGAGAATGAAGCTGACATGTGTCTAGAGACAAGCCAGCCAAACAAACCACATGATTTTAGTAGCCTAGTGGTCTATTGTGACACGGATGCTGCCAAATGCTGTCCAACAAACCAGGCCCTCTGGGACTTTGTACGTCCTAACCCAAAGCAGCAATGAAATAGCAAAGAGTAACCAACAGCTTAATAGGAAGAGATATATTTCCGATTTTCCTCATGGCTTTATTCAAATTGATGGGCGGAAGCACAGTGTTGACACAGAGAGCAGATCTGTTTAAGTAATGTTAATAAGATAACTTGTCTATAGGCCCCTTTTCATCTGAAGAAAGGGAACAACAAAGTTGGAAAATATCTGTATGTGAAGAAAGCTTCCAAACTTGAAGGACCACCATTAACCTCTTTAGGCAAAACCTACACAAGTACAACATTCTGCGGACTGCATAGCCACAGTATCTAAATTAGCTGCCAAAAATAAGAAATGCCCTTATGTTTGGCAAAATACCCATGTGGCCAACTGATCTAGATAGCAAACATCACAGGGCATGAAATTGCTTGCATAGTCAGTGGCCATATGACTGCACACGCAAGACTCAAGTAATAGTGTAAAATACACTCTGCTTTTACCTGATCTAATGAATAATAGAATTATTTGCACAAACTGAAGTCATTTTCACTTAGGCATAATCTAATTAAATCCACGTGGATCCAAGTTTAATCTGAGTGATTATAGATATAAAAAAAAGCTTTTAAAGCATGGTCTAGGGATAATCAGGGCTTAGGATCTCTGAGGTACTTATTTTTAAATATACAATTCTAAAGTTAAAACATTTAACAAGTGATCATTTTTATATAAAGCCGACTTGGATAAGCATGTAATTTTAAAGCATAAGGTGGTGCCTGGAAAACATTAGGTTTTAACTTCTTTTATTTGCACTTTTTCAGTGTTCTAAACATACCATTGAAAGGGTTTTGTTATACCTGATTGGAAAGTGCAAGAAAATAACTGCTGACTTTGCTTTGAGCTCCTGAGCAATTTTCAGTGGTATTTCAAGCAGTGCTATCAGCACTGAACAAGTTTGTAGCACAGACAGAAAACCCTACTCCTGTTAAAAATGAGAAGGGGGAGGTGTAATGTAGCCGCAAAACACTTTGCTAGGGGGTATAACTGGCAGTATCACCTGATGGGAAAAAATAAATAAAAACCTAATGCAGCCACATCCAAGGACAAGTATGTTGCAATATATTACATGTTTCCTCTTGGGTTTAGGTACACTTCAAGATAATGTGACTTACAAGAGTAAATAATTAGAAAAACCCTACATTAGATAACTGACCGTTTGTTTTAGATCTAGAACATAGTGGCGTCATCACAAGGTTGTGTATTGTTAATGGCTAAGCAGAGGGAGGACAGGAACACAAAACTGGAACTGCTTGCTGTAATAAAAACTGTACTGATGCACCTGTGAGCCGGAGGAGAAGCTGCCAATTTTAGTTCCAACAGCTGCTCTGTGGTGTCTGGAGTTGGGCTTTAAATTTACTGTCTCCTGATTATACACCCCCCCCCCCCCCCATTTACCTGCTGTAAAATGTTGTTTAGGAGCTTATTTTGAAGGGGCATTAACAAGCATGGGCAAAAAAATTAGATGCCTGTCCAGAAGACCCACAGACCCACATAGTCTTGTACATGCTAAACAGTTTTTCATTGCAATCTAAACAGTTTAATTAATATTTTTTTCTGCTCCAAAATATACAAAATAAAAAAAATCGTTCTGGTGCCAAAATTTAAAGGGAAGGAAACACTGAAGATAAAAAGAACAGCATGCATTCATGCACCGTTTCCCAACTCCAAATACTACAGGTTTTAATGTAGAGCCTAATGCACCAGAAGCAAGTTCATGATCAAACTGAAAATCATGGACCTGATGCTGTGGAAGAAGCAGACTAAACTGTAGTCATACAGAGGGTAGCCAACATATATCATGCAGAGAAAACATATCTGGCAGTGAGAAAATGGCATTCAAAGAATTGGAGAACCAGAATCACCTGCCACTAAGGTGGTAAGTCACAGTTTAAGTCGTGTGCTCACTGAGACAGCTTAGAAGTAGCTGCTCTGTAAGAAGTCACCTCCAGCAAAGCAAAGGCTTAAGTATTAGTTATTCTCATGATGGTGCCTACTGAAGAAGTGATATATATGAGAGCGCATTCAGGAATACTTCCCTCTAAATCCCATAATGAATGCTTCTACAGATGTTTCCACATCGAAAACAGCATATGCTGACGGTATCGGATTTTTTTCAGCAAATACTTTTTTTTTGAGAAAAATAATAAGTGATAAAACAATTCCCTATGATTGGCTGATTTAATCATTCTCAACAGGCAGAGCATTATGTGTATCATGTAAACTTTAATTTGAGGCATGCATTAGGGAACATATGAATTCAGTTGCGATTTAATGCACTTTAAATATAACCAGCCCAATAAACAAAAATACTTGAATGTTTTAAGACTAGTTGCAGCTGCTCTGGGGTGCCTAGAGCTCATTGCCTAACCTGATCTATTTTTAAGGCCATATGTAAAACTATGGAAGATGTAGTGTCTTCCAACCACAGCTGATGGGTTTCTTCACGGGAGAAAATGTAAAAAACATATTGTTATAAGTACTTGTATGTCTGTTATATACAATGTTTTACAAGCTAAAATTCATTAAGTTAATCCTCTCTATCCTCTCATGAATTTAATCCTCTCAATCACTAAAAACTGCGTGTAGAAAAAAAAAAATGACATGTCTTTCTCATCTTCAACCCATTGATAGGATAGGAAACCAATTTAGCAAGGCTCCTCTAAACATTTATGTAAAATTCTTGCCATTTACAAAATAGACCATTCTATGCTCCGAGATCATTACCGAAAGATTTTGAATACACATATGAATATCATTATAAGCCTGAAGTATTGTTATGCCCTGTACACACGATCGGTATTTCCGATGTAATAAAATCCGATGGAATTTTCCGTCGGAATTCTGTTCAAGCTGTCTTGCATACACACTGTCAGACCAAATTCCGATCTTCAAGAACGCGGTGACGCACAACACTACGACGAGCCGAGAAAAATGAAGCTCAATGCTTCCGAGCATGCGTTGACTTGATTCGGAGCATGCGTGTTTTTTTTCTCCGTCAGATTTCCACACAGACGATCAGAATTTCCTATAGGATTTTTTTCCATTCTATTTCTAAACTCCGACGGAAAAAAGTCCGATGGGGCCACACACGGTTGGAATATCCGATGAAAAAATTCCGTCAGACTTTTTTCATCGGAAATTCAGATCGTGTGTACAAGGCATTAGAATATCAAAATGGTTTAGAACCTGCTACTCTGCTTGTTGTATGGGGGCACATACTAGAAAAACTGCATGCTACAAATTTTTATTTTTAATTTGGCTGAATGGTGCAGTGCACACACATAAAACCAATACCAGGAACATTAAAAAAGTGAAGTACATGAAAAAGTGGACAGAGTGTACCCATTTGCTCGCCAAACACTGAACCCCCCCGCAGCACACAATTCTTGACAGAGGGTGTACTCTTGGTACACTTTGCTGAAACCAGGCAGACTGTTCTCCTGGGGACCTACTGAGGCATGGTCCACCTGAGTAATAGATCAGGCTCCCCCCAAAAAAAGACCCAGGGGGCAGGAAAGGCTGCGTGCCCACTAAAGTGACCTATTTCAAAAGTGCAAAGTAAGTGCTTTCAGGTGACAAAAGTGCAAGAGAAAGCCTGGCCTTCCAGCAGGATATACAAAAATTCCTCCGGTCAAAAGGTCCAGCGCAAGAGGCAGGTGTAAAAAAGGTGTGCAAGCATGATGTGACCTTGGTGCCATAATAAAAAAACTGAGCTTCTCACCTAAAAAATCCCAGTGGATTTTTATGGCACCCCTGGACTGCCAGTCCAGGGGAATGAGCATAGTGGGCTCTCTCATTCTGATCCTAGCCCCATTCCTACAAAGAAGGCACTAGCACTAGGGGACTCCTACCTAGAAATGGGGAGAAGCCTGGTGCACCAGACCAATCTGGGAAGAAAAGACCCACAAGGCACCCACCTAATACATCAAAGAATACTAACCCACCCTCCATCCAACCAAACATTAAAACACTACATAAAGTGTAAATGTGTAAGAAGCCAAGAACTACAAAAATATACATTTTCAACAAGATACATTTGACACTTTCAAGACAAGCTGACAGCGGCTGTCTACTGAAGAAGGGAAGTACTTTAGCTGATACTTTATAACAATACTATCAAAGTGATCTTGAGAATACTTTCAGTAAATCATTTATTTGATTTGACCCCTCAGACGTAAAAAAAAAAAAAGAAGTCCCATGGCCATGAAACAGTACCTAGCCTCTAGCAAAAACCACCTCCAATGTGGTAGCAGTGTTGCATATTCTTTGTGTATTTCTGTGGCCAGGGGTGCTGTTAAATCACAGGGCCCCATACAGCCTTCCTGACAGCCCCCCCCCCCCCCGGCTGAAGGTGACTGAAGACATAGATTTATCAGTATCTTTTCTCTGCATCCTCGACTGCACAGATGAATGAAGAATAGGAATCGCTCTGAGGCTTTCTGCTCATTCACAAACTGAAGCATAGTAAACACAGTTTAATAAAACAGTATATCTGGCCCTCCTGCTTAGCAGGTGCCTTGGCCCCCCCCTTTGAACTGATGGGGCCCAGTACATGAGGGCTGGCTGTACTGCCTTATTAGCGGCCCTGCCAGTTGCCATCGCTAAAGAAAATATTGTATCCCTTTTCTGTCTCAGGAGAACTAAAAATATGTTAACAATAATCTATGGGGCCAGATCTATCAACAGAGGGGGTTATTTACAAAAGGCAAATCCACTTTTTCACTACAAGTGCACTTGGAAGTGCAGTCACTGTAGATCTGAGGGGGACATGCAAGGAGGAAAAAAAAAAAAAAAACAGCATTTTAGCTTGCACATGATTGGATGATAAAATCAGCAGAGCTTCCCCTCATTTCAGATCTTCCCCTCAGATTTACAGCTACTGCACTTCCAAGTGCACTTTCAGTTTGTACTGCAGAGTGGATTTGCCTTTAGTAATACAACCACACTGTCTTTGAAAGCTGTGAAATATACAGTACTCTACTCTTGTTCAAAAACTGGACGTTGATGACCATGAGGATACTTTGGAAAAAAAGGCAAAATCATGCAAGTTTTAACGTCAATGCCCAAGTCCAGACAAAATGAATATTTCAGTTTTGGAGGAAGTGGAGAAGAATTACAAAATCTGTCAAACTTAAATTGTTGCTTGTGGTCCCCCTGGGAGTTGTAAAAGTATGTTTATATTTGTGATTTCCCACCACTTCCTACCCTGACCAGAAGTGAAAGTAAATCACTCACTATGGATAATTCAATAAAAACCTAACCGAGGCTCTAACCCTTCACTACTCTAGTTAAAACTAAATAAAATGCTTTGGCTGATGCTGGGCTTTAATGTTAAGTCTTTACATGAAATAAAGCAAAACAAACAAGCAACACATAAGGCTAATGTCACACTTGCAATCCTGTTGCAAGAAAGAATTTGTGACAGGATTCCTAGAAATTGCATATAGAAAATTTGCCTTCTTCGTATGTGTCACTCACTTGCCAGAGTCGGCCATGATGCATTGTAACTATGCTGCCAAAAATGCATACAAATGTACCGTATATACTCGAGTAAAAGCTGACCCGAATATAAGCCGCAAAAATGAGAAAACGTATTGACTCGAGTATAAGCCTAGGGTGTCCATCTGCATGCCTCACTTTGCCTCACTGTGTCCATGTGCATGCCTCACTGTGTCTATGCCTCACTGTGTCCATGCCTCACTGTGTCCATGCCTCACTGTGCCCATGCCTCACTGTGCCCATGCCTCACTGTGCCCATGCCTCACTGTGCCCATGCCTCACTGTGCCCATGCCTCACTGTGTCCATGACTAGACTGACGTTTAACATGGGAGTCTATGGAAGGGGTGCCCGACTTTGAAAAAATGGTGCTCCCCGGCCGTAGGTCCCCTAGACAACAAACTTGGCACACTTGTAGAGGAGAAATGGGGCTACATGTGTGCCAAGTTTGGGCCGGCTGGTACCGGGTCCCCAAAGTCCGGGAGATCAGGCGCAAAAAGGTGACTCGAGTATAAGCCGAGGGGGGCATTTTCAGCACAAAAAAATGTGCTGAAAAACTCGGCTTATACTCGAGTATATATACGGTAAGTCACCAGTAACAGAGCAATGCCTCACTTATTTATAGAGTGCATGCATTAAAAAAAATTCTCCCGTTATGAGTGTCAGCAGGACCACTAATCTGTTGCAAGTGTGGCATTAGCCTTACTTTCATTAGGGTGATATGTTGTATATTCTTCAAATCAAATCAAATTTTTTGCAATTTTTTTGCAATTTGGTTTTCTATTAGGCCCCTTTCACACTGGGGCGCTCATAGCATCGGCGGTAAAACGCCGCTATTTTTACCGCCGACGCTATGCGGCTGAGAAAGGGTTAAACCTGCCTGCAATGCGCTGCTGAAGCAGCGCATTGCGGGCGGCATAGCCGCGCTGTCCCATTGATTTCAATAGGCAGCAGCGGTAAAGGAGCGGTATACACACCGCTCCTTCACCGCCCCAAAGATGCGGCTAGCAGGACTTTTTTTCTCGTCCTGCCAGCGCATCACCTCAGTGTGAAAGCACGCAGGCTTTCACATTGAGACTGCAGGGCAGGAGTTTTTCAGGTGGTATTTAGGCGCTATTTTTAGCGCTAAAACGCCTGAAAAACTCCTCAGTGTGAAAGGGGCCTTATTTTTTCAAGGTGTTAAATGCTGCTAAATGTTACATGGCAAGTCATTTTGTTTTGTTTAATCTTAGGCCCGGTTCACATAGGGGCAACTCCTCAGGCGACTCGGTCGCCTGAGGAGTCGCGTCCCTGTCTGTGCTATGGAACCGTTCTAATAGGAGCTCCGACTTAGAAAAAGGTTCCTGTACTACTTTTGGGGGCGACGCAGGGCGACTTGCATTGACTTCTATACAGAAGTCATTATGCAAATCGCCTCGGCGGGCGTCTCAAGTCGTCTTGAGATCGCGCCGCCGAGGTCGCTCCCGAAGTCGTGCCGCCCGTGTGAACCGGGCCTCAAGGTTTAATACTATGTAGCATTCTTGTACTTTTTCACACAGGGATTTATGTATTTTGTATTTTAACAAAAATAATACATTTTCATAATGTGTACTTCTAGGCTCCTGTCTTAATTCATATACTTGCAAGTTAGGGATTAGAATGCGCTGCAACCATTTAACCAAGTTTATTGCGGTCAGCCACTTTTTAACTGCAACTATATTATCTGGCTGGATTATACTGGAAAGTATATCTTGTTAATATCAGGAAATTGCACTTCATTTACATGAGCTGAAACTAACACGTACTGCACTACAGAACCTCTCCTCCCCTTCAGGTAACTATATTGAGCAGGATGGTAAGCATTTGTCCAGCACTCAATTCTTACATTGTATGTGTATATATATATATACACACACACACACACACACACACACACAGTATATATATATATATATGTATGTATGTGTATATGTTTGTGTATCGAGAGAGAGAAAGAAAGAATTCATTCATAGGATATAATAGATCTTTCTGTAACTGTACTTCTAGTTTCATGTATTTGAAAAACTAACAAAAAATTTTGTGATCATTCCAGTCTGATGCCAAAAGGTACAGTACTTTAAAACAGCATAGCAAACTCTTTCTGCGCCTGTACACATTAATACCTTTTTACAACCTTCCACAGGGGTTTTATATGGAGCATAATAGAGCCATTTAAACTCTGGCCTTTGCAGGTGTAATTCCCATTGATATTAGTAAGAAATAATAATAATCATTATCATAAATTACGTGGATAGTCATTTCAAGTTGGCCTCTAGCACTCAGTACAATCAGGGTTTTCAGTGCGAAAAAGGATGCTTAAAGCGTAACTCCAGCCTTTTCCTTAGTCTTGCACAGGTGTACAGACTTCTCTCCTGTACTGAAAATGCTTACTCTGATTTCACTGCACAGTGTGAGCATTTCACAGTGTGCAATAGAAGCACATCAGACAGAGCTTATCATTATCTGGCTTGAGAAGAACCAGCATTATCAAGGCATTTTAATATTTGCATAACTGCTCCCAAAAACCACTTGCATCAGGACCGAGGGTTCTTGACATGACTGCTAAGACAATGTACTGTGCTGTTCTTAGGAAGCTATATACAGAAATTCGCTCCCACCAGCCAAGGCCTGCCTAATTTACACAGAGAAGCACTGAAGACACTGTATTGCTGTAGCTGGGTCTAAAAAAAGGTTTGTAATGAAGAAAGGTTTTAGTGAAAAAATAAATATCATTAGCATGTTGATGAGTAGTGAGGAGGAACAGGGGAAGGTAAATTTAAACAGATGAAGACCTTGCGGTCTGGTCGTTGTACTTAAACGGCTGGATGGCTCACTCTTACGGGCGGAAGGGTGCTTTAAAATGACCTCCTACTCTCACCAATCATGCACGCCCCTTTAGAGGCATGCCCTGTGATCACTGTTGTCCTTCCAGCAGGTCACAGATACAGGGCCAGTGAATTTGGCCCTGTACCATTTTATAACTCTGATCAATCACACAGTCTAACTAATACATGCGTATTTGCTTTATTTTATCAAAGAAAAGTAGCAGAATACAATCCACCTAAATTTATGAAGAAAAAATGATTTATTCACAAATTTTAATTGGAGTAAAGCCCTGTACACACGATCGGATTTCCTATGGTTTTTTAACCAATGGATTTTTCCATTGGAAAACCGATGAAGCTGACTTCCATCAGTCTTGCCTACACACCATCAGTCAAAAAACCGACCGTTCCAAATGCGGTGACGTAAAACACTCCGATGAGCCGAGAAAAATGAAGATCAATGCTTCTGAGCATGCGTCAACTTGATTCTGAGCATGCGTGGGTTTTTTATCCGATGGAGTTCCCCACAGACGATAGTAATTTGCCATCGGTTTTTTAACCATCGGATAATTTTAAAACATGTTCTATTTTTAAACACCAATGGAAAAAAGACTGATGGGGCCCATACACGATCGGTTTGTCCGATGAAAAAAGTCCATCGGACTGTTTTCATTGGTAAAACCTATCGTGTGTACAGGGCTTTAGGGAAACAGTTTTTTTTTTTTTCAAAATGGCAATCTTTTTCTTTATATAGTAAACAAACAATTAAAAACAATGTTGTGAATGAATATAACCAAAAGAAACATTGGTCTGTCTCAAAACAATATGAAATGCATAAAGGTACAGTCCTACACGAGTTATTGTCAAAATATCACAAAGCTAAAACTGAAAAATGGCCTGTTCAGGTCATTTGGTGTGGCGTAGCACGGTTATCATGCTGGTCCTCAAATGGTTAAACCTTAACTTTAAATGTTGAAGATACTGTCCACTTAATTTTAAGCCCAGTGAGCACTGTAGAAAAGAATTTGAATGGTAAAATACATCACATCATAAGAATTTTACAATATCTGCTGCGCAAGATATATCTTTTTTTGTCTTAGAAAATGTGTTGTACATTTATTAGCTTTGTTTAAAAAAAACAAAAAAACAAGTTGATCCCAAAAAAAAAGGCAAGGTTTTTTGTTCAAGGTCACAGGTACTCAACAACCGGCTCATTCGGTTTCAAAGACAAGTGTCACAGCTCCCATTTCTGATGCTTTCACTTAAAAAGGCAGGCAGTGTTTGTCAGAAGGATGCTGCAGTCAGTCTGGCTCAGTTGGGGTCCCTTCTTCAAAGGTGACTGATGACTTTCAGAGTCTCTGTGTCTTTCTTACTCTCACTTTTCCCCCACCCTCTCCGTTATGTCCCCACATCTTCAGGGTAGCTGTTTAATAAAGCCGTTGCCATGACAACTGCCTCTGAAGCCCATCCACTAAAAGACCTAATGTTATTTTAATGAACCCTTCAGCTCCCAGACTCTTAAAATGATCTGCCAGTGTCCACGGGAAGAGCAAACACCATGGAAAATGATTCCTAACAGCCTTTTTGCTTTTAAAGAGACACTGTTATTAGGATTGGTGTACTGTACTTTAACTACAGTGTTTCTTTAAAAGACATGTACTGTTCTTACTAGGAAAGCCTCCATTGCAGAGCTATTCATTCACTGAAGTCAGAAATAGTAAGTATAGGACATTTATTCTAAATGCCTTTATACATGGTCTTTATCTACTTCATTACCATTCCAGTCGCAAACAGTATCAAAGGCAGATGTTGCTTAAAAATTTGATTTCAGGTTATAACTTTATTTTTACTTAAAGCGGAACTATATCAACCTTGCCTCCAGTGTCGCCCAGTTCCCTGCCCGGCCACTGACATGTTTGGGGCGGCTGGCCTTTGGATCTCGATTGCCGGCCACTTTCATTGGCCGGGCAGGGAGCATGTCACTCCTGTGCATGCGCAGGCATTCAGTAAGGTTCGGCATTGCCGAATTTGTACAGTGAGCTGTGCATCCGGGGCTCGCTGTACAGGGGCGGACAGGCAGTTAAGTAACGTTAATGCAGAAGAGACAAAGCATGTCTCTTCTGCATTAAAATTGCTGCCTGTTCGCCCATTTTTAATTTTGGCCTAAAGCTCCACTTTAAAGCAAAACTAAATCCTCCTATCATTTTCAGCCAAGAAAGCTGCCATCTTGGCCTCTGTTTGATCTTCAACTGCCATAGTGCTGCACATATGATCAGTTATGACACCAGCCATTGGGTGGTTTGACAGTTTGGTTGAGGGCAAAAGCTAATTTGACAGTTAGCATTTCCAGTATGCCAGGAATGTAACTTTTTTGAAACAGTTAAATCGAGGGGTTTAGTTCCGCTTAAGGCTCGGTCCACATTGCCGCAACTTGGGATCCAACTTGTGAAACATCCGCATGACATGTGATGTTAGCACTACTGAAGTCACTCTGACTTTAGAAAAGGTTCCTGTACTACTTTAACCACTTGCCGCCCGATCGCGGCGATCGTTGTTGCAGGGTGTCAGTCTGACACCCCGCAACACCGATCTAGGTAAAGAGTCTCTGACGGAGACTCTTTACCACGTGATCAGCCGTGTCCAATCATGGCTGATCACAGTGTAAACAGCAAAAGCCGGTCATCGGCTTTTCCTCACTCGCGTCTGTCAGACGCGAGTAGAGGAGAGCCGATGGGCTGTTCCTCTGACAGGGGGGGTTTGTGCTGATAGATTATCAGCGCAGCCCCCCCGAGGATGCCCACACTGGACCACCAGACCACCAGGGATGCCAGCACCAGGTATGCCACCCTAGACCACCAGGGATGCCAGTTAGTGCCCCCTAATGGATGCCAATCAGTGCCCACAATGGATGCCAATCAGTGCCCACATTGGGCATCACTGATTGGCAGGCATTATTGTTTGGCACCGATTGGCATCCATTACAGTACATCAGTGCCGCCTATCAGTGCCCACCCGTGCCACCTATCAGTGCCCATCCATGCACATCCGTGCCACCTATCAGTGCCCATCCGTGCCGCCTATCAGTGCGTGCCGCCTATCAGTGCCCATCCATGCCGCCTATCAGTGCCCATCCGTGCGGCCTATCCGTGCCCATCCGTGCGGTCTATCCGTGCCACCTATCAGTGCCCATCATCAGTGCCCATCAATGCCACCTCATCAGTGCCACCTCATTGGTGCCCGTCAGTGCAGCCCCATCAGTGAAGGAGAAAACTTACTTATTTAAAAAGTTTTGTAACTGAAACAAAAAAATAAAACTTTTTTTTTCAAAATCTTCGGTCTTTTTTTTTATTTTTTTTAGCAGAAAGGTGATCAAATACCACCAAAAGTAAGCTCTATTTGTGGGGAAAAAATGATAAAAATGTAGTTTGGGTACAGTGTAGCATGACCGCGCAATTGTCATTCAAAGTTCAACAGCGCAGAAAGCTGAAAATTGGTCTGGGCAGGAAGGTGTATAAGTGCCCAGTATGGAAGTGGTTAAGGCGACTTCTATCCGACTTGCCCAAAGACTTTAACGGAAGACGCCTCCAAGTCGGATCCTGAGCTATATTGATGTGATTTGGATCCAACATTACAGTAAGAATACACAGGCATTCGCTTTGGTGTAGCCCCTCCCTCACTTCAAAGTCGCATCAAGTCGCCAGCAAATCGGCAGGAAGCCACCTGGCAAACCTTTAGGTCACAGTAGTGTGAACTGAGCCTTAATGCTGACCTTCCAGGATGAAAAGTAAAATGGCATCACATATTTAAAAATGCATATTAAATCTGAATAAGAATTTTGTCCTCATTTCTACCATTTAGATGAAAAAATTAAAAAAAAGATTAATAATGTATGATGTCATAGTTTTCAGCCATTAAAAAATATTTTGGTTGGGCACCCAGAGGCGGTATAATGGGGACGGATACATCACATCTGCTTTTTGTGCATTTCCTCTATTATGGGAAAGTACAATTCCCATAATGCTATGAGAATTATAATGAATAGGCATTTTGTTTGTGGGCAGGAGCATGGAGGGGTAAACAGGCACAAAATAAAAACATTATCAGTGAATGGGCTTGTATACACACTTCCATCATCCTCACATGTCAGGGAAGATGAATTGCACAAGGAGTTTCCTGAAAATCACACATTCAGGTACAATCTGTCTGCCCTTTGATACATAGATATGCTTGGTTCATCCAAACTTTCTTGTGTTTATGCAGAGTGGAGGAGAAAAATAAGGTGCAGGCTGACACTGCTTCTCATCATTTATATCTCAGGAAAAACAACAGTCAATGGGACAGGTTATTTTCACCTGTCAGATAGATTGCCGCTGCTAAGAGTGGTCAGTCAGTTGGCATCTTTTCGATCCACATACATGAGACTGTCAACTTACTCCTAAAAGGTACGTTCACCTAAAGCAGAACTCCAAGAATATTCTATTTATAAAACTTACATTGGGCCAAGTTGGTTAAATGTAATTATGGCACATCTGGAGGGCCACTGGGAAATCTCAAATTCAGAGTCGTTATTTTTGCTAGATACAATAAGCACTGTCCTATTCTGGATGCTGCTGCAGCGACCTCCTGTCTG
The DNA here is from genome assembly GCA_029206835.1 of Rana muscosa. NCBI lineage: Eukaryota > Metazoa > Chordata > Amphibia > Anura > Ranidae > Rana > Rana muscosa. The sequence continues at coordinate 409,220,474 of CM055117.1, forward strand.
TCAGGTCTTATGATTTGAGCTGGGTCAGCATATCTGATTTTTTCACATTTGTTATACATTAAGGTGAGGAGAAATTTTAATTTGAATGTAATAAATTCACTACATATTGCAAAAAGTTAGAAGTGGATGCAGTTTAGATATTCTAATAAGCAACTCAATAAACCCAACATTTTTAAACCATGACAATTTGACCAGACAGGGTAACAGTTGTTATGATATGGGTAACCTGAAACATCCCCAACTGACTGTTCCCAAAAAAACAATTGGCTGATTAGATCTGTGTTGCTTGGTACACCTAATTGCCCAACTATACCACTAGATTTTCTGGTGAATTGCTACTTTCTCCCTGAGATAATGCTTCTCTTGGAAGTGTTGGCAAGCTATTTCTCAGTGAATGCATATGAACATTTGAGCAAATCAAAGTCAATGTTTCTATGCATTTTGTGCCACATCCTGTCACACAAAGTGGACTGGTTTGAAATATACAGTGGACTGGTTTGAAAGAAGAAAAAGACTGGACCATTATAAACCTCTGCCCTAGTGATCACATGTGTATAGCAGAAGAGGCACAGACCTTTGGTAGAGATAAGGTAACCAATTTGCTTAGCTTGCATTTCAACCTCTATTTAACACTTTGCCTTTAGACCAATATTTGCAATTTTCTGCTGCTGACACCAAATATCTACCATATTTTGTTGTTGGGGGTGACATTGATTGGGTATCTTATTCTGCCTTGCAGCCCTCAAAGCTTAGCATTCTTTTCCTGACCACAAGTCAACTGGGGAAAATCTTGTTCTAAAACACAACCCCATTTTAAAATATTCCTAAAGAGCATGTTCACCAGTTTCTGGGCAGACAAAGAGCTGAATTTGTCTCCATACAGCTAGGCGCTTTTACTACTATTATTATCATTTAGGTACTTATATAGCGCCGTCAATTTACGCAGCGCTTTACATATATATTTTGTACATTCACATCGGTCCCTACCCTCAAGGAGCTTACAATCTAAGGTCCCTAAAACCCGGTTCACACCAGGGCGGCGCGACGCGGCACGACTTGTGGGGGCGACCTCGGTGGCGCGATCTCAAGACGACTTGAGACGCCCGCCGAGGCGATTTGCATAAGACTTCTGTAAAGAAGTCAATGCAGGTCGCCTTGGGTCGCCCCCAAAAGTAGTACAGGAACCTTTTTCTAAGTCGGAGCGACCTGAGTCGCTCTTACTTAGAACGGTTCCATTGAAAAGCGTGGGACGCGACTTTTTAGGCAACTGAGTCGCCTGACGAGTCGCCCTGGTGTGAACTGGCTCTAACTCACATTCATATACTAGGGCCAATATAGACAGAAGCTAATTAACCTACCAGCATGTCTTTGGAACTAGTCATATTGCTCCTCTGTACTCCTCACTTTAATGACTGTCATATTACCACTGGATTGGCGTGAGGCCAATGTGGTGCCTATATTTAAAAAGAGAAAGTCTTTACCAAGTGACTGACCTCAACTTATACTAGTTAAGTTGTGCAATAGTAAAAGAAAAAAGAAAATATAAGCCCATTCAAATAAACTCATATTTAAGTGCAGTGAAAATAATTGTTCATTGAAAACTTGTTTACTACCAGTAAAAAAAAAAAAATTGAAAAATAAACACATACATTGTTCATACATTATATGACAGAGTACAATACTTTTATATAGGAAAGTTATTCCTACACAAACTTAAAGGGGTTGTAAACCATCGTGGTTAGCCCCCCAGGGCCCCCCTTTTACTTACCTGAGCCCGATTGTTCCTGCGCCGGGGACAAGCACACAAGCTCCAGCCGGTGTCTCGGGTCCTGAATGGATAAATTGATAGCAGCGCAGCCATTGGCTCCCGCTGCTGTCAATCAAATCCAATGACGCAGGAGCCAGGGCCGCGTCCTGCTGCCTGTGTCAATGGATGCAGCAGCAGAACACGGGAGCGTGCCCGCACGGGTGCCCCAAGGGAGAGCGCTTCTCTGACAGGGCACTTGAGAAGAGGAGAAGCCAGGAGTGCTGCTGAGGGACCCTTTGTTCAAAACCAACTGCACAGAGGAGGGAAGTATGACATGTTTGTTTTTTTTTTTAAACAAAACTTTAGATATCCTTTATACATTCTATTTCACAAATATTAAGCTACAGCAAAATATATATATATATATATATATATATATATATATATACACACACACACACACACACACACACACACACACATTTTTGCAATGCAATGTCTCAGTAGCATTCAGGCACACAGTTAAAAAAAAAAAAACAACAAACTGCTACAGGCAGGACTTTTCCCCCCCTTTAGACCAGACCGATATTTAACCTGTTGGAGTCCCGGCCATAGACGAATGACGGCCTCAAGGTGGCTCTTAAAATCCGGGAGGCCGTCAATAGACGTCCTCGGCTCCTCCGGCCACTGGGGGGGCGCGCGCGCGCCCGTCGCATCACTGACATGCCGGTGCGCGTGCCTGGCGGCCGCAATGTCCGCCAGGCACCCGCGATCGGCCGGTACACAGACAAGGACGTGGATCTGTGTGTGTAAACACACAGATCCACCTCCTGTCAGGGAGAGGAGACTGATGCTGTGTCCCTTGTACATAGGGACACAGATCGGTCACCTACCCCAGTCACTTCCCTCCCCCCACAGTAGTAATCACTCCCACATTTAACCCCTTCCTCGCCCCCTAGTGTTAACCCCTTCCCTGCCAGTGTCATTTTTACAGTAACCAGTGCATTTTTATAGCACTGATCGCTGTAAAAATGACAATGGTCCCAAAATGGTGTCAAAAGTGTCCGATGTGTCCGCCATAATGTCGCAGTCAGAATAAAAATCGCTGATCACCGCCATTACTAGTAAAAAAAAAAAAAAATTAATAAAAATGCTATAAAACTATCCCCTATTTTGTAGACGCTATAACTTTTGCGCAAACCAATCAATAAACGCTTATTGCGATTTTTTTTTACCAAAAATATGTAGAAGAATACGTATCGATCTAAACTGAGAAAAAAAAAAATTGGGATATTTATTATAGTAAAAAGTAATAAATATTGTGTTTTTTTCAAAATCGTTGCTCTTTCTTTGTTTATAGCGCAAAAAATAAAAACCGCAGAGGTGATCAAATACCACCAAAAGAAAGCTCTATTTGTGGGAAAAAAAGGACGTAAATTTTGTTTGGGAGCCACGTCGCACGATCGCGCAATTGTCATTCAAACCGTGACAGCGCTGAAAGCTGAAAATTGGCCTGGGCAGGAAGGGGGTTTAAGTGCCCAGTAAGCAAGTGGTTAAAGTGTGTAAAAACAACAACAATGAACTACCGTATATACTCGAGTATAAGCCGAGTTTTTCAGCCCTTTTTTAGGGTGAAAATTACCCCCTCGGCTTATACTCGAGTCATGTTTTAACTTACCTGTCTCTAGTGTGTTCCGGCAGTCACTACTCTAGAGCAGGGAACTCCGTATCGCGGCGCGCAGCTAGCATCCCTCCCACTGTGTCCCGCTGTGAATTTCTCCCGCTCGCCTCTCGTCATGTCTTTCTCCTGCTGACAAAGCCGCCGCCGTAACTCCCGCCCATACCGTGACGCCCTACACTAGGATTGGCTGCTGGGACTGCTATGTCCCAGCAGCTAGTGATCATTGTGGCTCCTCCCGGCTACCCGCCCGCATGTTTCTTAGATACTCCTGTAGCGGGTGGGAGTCGGGAGATAAAACAGAGCAAGTGAGTGAAGCAAGGAATATTGTACTGTACTCTACACGAATATTAATGTGGACACTGAGGACCTCTGATTGGACACTGGGGACACACTAATAAAAGACTGATGGGGACACACCGATAAAAGACTGATGGGGACTCACTGATAAAAGACTGATGGGGACACACTTATCAGAGTGTCCCCGTCAGTCTTTTATCAGAGTGTCCCCGTCAGTCTTTTATCAGAGTGTCCCCGTCAGTCTTTTATCAGAGTGTCCCCGTCAGTCTTTTATCAGAGTGTCCCCGTCAGTCTTTTATCAGAGTGTCCCCGTCAGTCTTTTATCAGAGTGTCCCCGTCAGTCTTTTATCAGAGTGTCCCCGTGAAATTTACTGTACCAGTAGCTGCTGCATTTCCCACCCTAGGCTTATACTCGAGTCAATACGTTTTCATAATTTTTGTGGTAAAATTAGGTGGGTCGGCTTATACTCGAGTATATATGGTACTCTTATTTGGTCCTTTTGGTCTGTTAAAGGAGTAGTATGGCCAAAGCTCTTTCAGCTATACTTCTGTAGGTCGCAGGAGTGCACTTAGTTTTGCTTTCTTGTGACCCGGAATCAGCTGACAGAGGGCTAAAGCTGTCAGCTGACATCACAGAGCTGTCCAGGCTCTTCAGGAATACAGACAATAATGTTGGGATCCTCCCTGATGCCTGACCTGTAGCTGGCTCAGCCTCTCAGCATGCCCCTAAGAGCCTGAGCCAGCAACTCCCACCCCCTCCACAGTCCAGGTAATCCAGGAGATTTGAAAATTATAATCACATCAATAAAGATACTTATGCTTGTGTTAAAGCTTTGTGAATTGAGCCTTTAGTCAAGCTTCATTCTTCTTGCTACCTCTTCTATTTACTAGGTAATAGTGATGACACTAAGTAATACATCCAGTGGATGAAGTAATTTGCTTTTAATGGGCTTCTTTGGGCAGCTGTCCCTATAAAAAATGATGCCACTCCGCTAGCTTTCTATTTGCTAGTTTAAGTAAGTTATCATCACAATGAAATTGAAAATGATTGGTAAAAACGTTCATATGAAAAAAAAGAAAGGAAGATGAGACACTTCAATAAACATCTTTTTTATCCAAAACAAATTTCTTTGTTTCCTCCACCTGATCTTAACTGCTGCCCATGCGCCAAGGAAGGAGATCTTCTAGAATACTTATACAGCTAATTCTCCAAATATTTTTAGGGACAGTCTCTACTAAGCGTCACAGGACACAAACGGTTTCTTCTATCCTATATATAGATGATATCTTCTGGTAAGTTATTACAGCAATATGAAGAGTACCCACATGCCACGGATACGCTGAAAGGGGGTGGCAGGGTCACTGACCACACACGTTCCTGGAGACATGAATCCTGTTGTACACCGTCCAAAACTGAAACATTTTGGATGAAGTGCCTCTATTTGCTTTTATTTTTGGGCACTATAATACAGGCATTTAGCAGCAACCTAATGGCATAATGAGTTTATGTAAAAGTCAGAATTTACTAGGGTAAATACAGTGTATGCTTAATGGGTATCATAAAAAAAAAAAAACACATTTGATCCATAAAGGTATAAAATCTAGGTTGCAGTTTTCGAGCAGAGATACCTCGGAGCAATACTTCTAGAATACTTGGAATCCTAGGGCATTCTAGGAGTACCATCAACCAAGACTAAATAGGTTAAAACAGTTCTATTTGGATATCACACAAAGAAAATCCTGTATCTTGTGCCATTATGGTTCAATATTTATTGAAGACAATTTGTTTCCCTAATGAGAGAGAGGCGTAAAATCCCCAAGGCTTTACAGAGACATAACAAGGAGCAAGTGTTTACCAGCCTTTGTTCTAGCAGCTTTACAAAAATAAAGGGAGAAATTACCTCTCAACTTAAAGAATAAAAGAATGTAAAAAAGGAAAACGTCTGCTCATATAAAAAGGTTCCTTGGAATAACCACTTAGGCATAATGCAGATCAGACTTAAATGCCTTTTCAATTCAGACTCACTTATTTAGTGAAAAGGAAAAATATAGCAAATCTCCTTTCTCTGGCTCTTTTGTCTACCGCAATTGTAACAAAATGATCTAATCCGTCATGCAGGTCATTAGAAGAAGTGACAAATGGGTAATGACAGAAAGGGGAAGCAAGGGACTTCTGAAGACAAGCTGTACATTAAAGGACATTTCAAAGGAAATTTCTCTGGTGTTTATTTAATGTTAACCTGTGTTCTTTTGCTACTCCTCACACATGCAGTACTAATGTTCTTAATTAGGGATATAATATACATTTTAATGGGGGCAGTGTTTTACAACTCATTTAAAGCTCAGGTTTACAAATTTCAACCCCTACTACTCCCAAACCACATATCCTGTTGTATGTGTTGCAGAACCAGTGGCGGATCCAGGGAGGGGGGCAACAGGGCAATTGCCCCCCCCCCCCCCCGAGACCATCTCACTTGCTTGCTCTGTTTTTTTTTTTGCGCCTGATCTCCCGAAATTTGGGGACCCGGTACCGGCCGGCCGTAGGACCCCTGGACCCCAAACTTGGCACACATGTAGCCCAATGTCTCTTCTACACGTGTGCAAAGTTTGGTGTCTGGGGGACCTACGGCCGGGGAGCACTGATTTTTTAAATCCGGGCACCCCTCCCATAGACTCCAATGTTAAACGGTCATTTCTCCGGTAAATTTGCGGACCCGGTACCGGCCGGTCGTAGGTCCCCAGGACCCCAAACTTGGCACACATGTAGCCCTATGTCTTTTATACAAGTGTGCAAAGTTTGGTGTCTGGGGGACCTACGGCCGTGGAGCACTGATTTTTTAAAACCGGGCACCCCTTCCATTGACTCCAATGTTAAACGGTCATTTCTCCAGTGATTTTGTGGACCCGGTACCGGCCGGTCGTAGGTCCTCTGGACCCCAAACTTGGCACACATGTAGCCCTATGTCTCCTCTATAAGTTTGAAAAGTTTGGTGTCTGGGAGAACCGATTTTTCAAAGCTGGGCACTCCTTCCATAGACTTCCATGTTAAACATCAGTCTAGTCATGGGCACAGTGAGGCATGGGCACAGTGAGGCAAAGTGAGGCAAGTATAAGCCTAGGACACCCTAGGCTTATACTTGAGTCAATACGTTTTCCCAGTTTTTTGGGGTAAAATTAGGTGCCTCGGCTTATATTCGGGTCGGCTTATACTCGATTATATACAGTACTTGTTCTGCGGCTGCCGCTGCCTCTCTGAGTCTCTCTCTCAGTTTCTCACATCAGCCGATCAGCGTCGCTGAGAGAGAGACTCGTCTAATGTATTTACGTGGCGCACTGACACGATACCAGGAGCGGAGGAGGAGGTGGGTGGAGCCTCTTCCCTGCACTCGCTGCTAACGCCTGGGCCGCTTGGCGTCTAGCAAGGAGTGACGTCAGTGAGTCACGTCAGGCCGCTCTGTGGGCAGGTGCAATAGCGTGTGGCTCCACAGACGGGTAAGAAAGCGGGCGGCTCCGCTTGCGGCGCGGTTTGTTGTCGGGGGGCGGTGCGGTTCGTGGGCAGACCGTGCTGCTCAGTGTGTTGGCAGTGCAGGTGAGAGTGAGAGAGCAGGCTCAGTGTGGCAGCTGGCCAATCAGCTAGCCGGGAGAGGGGGAACAGAGAGTTGAGATCATCTGTCACCGCCCGTGCCTGCCCTGCATTGACTTCCGCCCTCACTGTGCAGGCAGCAGAGAGATTACATTATCTCTCTGCTGCCTGACTCTGGGAGTCTGGGACACAGCAAGAGACAACCAAAACTACACCTTAGCAGGCAAGTTAGTGACAATCCGCAAGGTGTGGCAGGCGACGTGGCAAGTGACCATCCGCAAATTGTGTCAGGTGACGTGGCAAATGACAATCTGCATCTGGTGGCAGGCAAGTGACAATCAGCAAGGTGTGGCAGGTGACGTGGCAAGTGACAATCCGCAAGGTGTGGCAGGTGATGTGGGAAGTGACAATCTACAAGGTGTGGCAACTGACAATCCACAAGATGTGGCAGGTGACGTGGCAAGTGACAATCCACAACGTGTGGCAAATGACACGCTCAGGGCTCCCACTAATTGCAGGCGACGGTGGCAAGTGACACACTCGGGGCTCCCACTGATTCTGCATTGAACTATTTAATTTCATATTACAATGTAATAATAGAAATAATGTGCTTCAATCATCCTGACAGCATAACAACCATGGTGCCGGAATGATTGAAGCGCCGACACCAACCATTTCCCCGATAAATGTCCCACAAAAAAATAATTTTTTGGCAGTGCCCCTCCCGAGAAAAGACTCTGGATCCGCCCCTGTGCAGAACATGTAGTAACTCACAGGTGTAGGTGTGAATGGACTCATATAGTATTCCTTTCTTTTTCATAATAAACTGCAGTGCATAGATTTGAACCAACCACAAAAGGAAAGAATGAGATTTCTACATGAATTGCAATTCCATGCAACAAAGTGCATTAGATATACTGCATCAAAATGGATAAGTATGAAGAGGCCCTTACTTAGTCTTTTACCACAATTTTGCAACACACAGTTCAATAATTATATAACTAAAATTTGCACTTAATATTCCCAATAATTATATGACATAACAATTCAGTAACTATTAGCATGAAATGGTGAACACCTGTAACACCGAAACGAAGCACAACGCATTACCGTATATACTCGAGTATAAGCCAAGTTTTTCAGCACATTTTGTTGTGCTGAAAATGCCCCCCTCGGCTTATACTCAAGTCACCCTTTTGTGCCTGATCTCCCGGAATTTGGGGACCCGGTACCGGCCGGCCGTAGGTCCCCTGGACCCCAACCTTCGCACACATTTTGCCCCACTCCTCCTCTACAAGTGTGCAAAGTTTGTAGCCCGGGGGACCTACGGCCGGGGAGCACTGATTTTTCAAAGCCGGGCACCCCTTCCATAGACTCCCATGTTAAACGTCAGTCTAGTCATGGACACAGTGAGGCATGGGCACAGTGAGGCATGGGCACAGTGAGGCATGGGCACAGTGAGGCATGGACACAGTGAGGCATGGACACAGTGAGGCATGGACACAGTGAGGCATGGACACAGTGAGGCATGCACATGGACACAGTGAGGCAACGTGAGGCAAAGTGAGGCACAGTGAGGCATGCAGATGGACACCCTAGGCTTATACTCGAGTCAATACGGTTTCCCAGTTTTTTGTGGTAAAATTAGGTGCCTCGGCTTAAATTCGGGTCGGCTTATACTCGAGTATATACGGTACATGTTACAATACATAGTACTTCCATCAGAGCAAAACTACATACAAGGCTAGGACTGTATAAGCAGCATCTACTGTCATCAAAAAACATCTTACTCAGCTTTATGCCCATAGACACAACCACAATAAACCAAAAATTATTTTAGTAACAAAATACAATTTATTGCAATATAATGTACCAAAGGGAGAGGGAAGGTCTGGACAGCCGCACTCCAAAAAAAACGCCTTTATTCATAGCTATGACTAAGCACTGTTGAGAGTGTGAAACACGTCAGTTTTTTTTTATCCTGTACCCTGCTGTGGTTTGTACTTTGTTATTTTGCACAATAATAGGATTTTTATAACAGCTTACCTGTAAAACCCTTTTCTTGGAGTACATTACGGGACACAGAGCGACATAGTCATTACTATGTGGGTTATATAGATTACCTTCAGGTGCTGGCACTGGCAACTTCCAAAACCGGAAGTACCCTCCCCTATATAAGCCCCTCCCATCCGGGAGTACCTCAGTTTTGTAGTAAAGCAATAAGTGTCCCCAAAAGAGGGGTGGGAGCTCTGTGTCCCGTGATGTACTCCAAGAAAAGGATTTTACAGGTAAGCTGTTATAAAAATCCTATTTTCTTTCTCGTACATCACGGGACACAGAGCGACATAGTCATTACTATGTGGGACGTCCCAAAGCAATGCCAAATGAGGGGGGGGATACACCATACATAAGCTGGGCGCTATCAGACATGAGGATCTTTTGCGGCCTGCAACACACTGCGCCCAAAGGCGACATCCTCCTGACTTCTAACGTCCACCTGGTAGAACCTAGTAAACGTGTGTACTGAAGACCATGTTGCGGCCTTACAGATTTGAGCCAGGGAGGCCTGATGATGCACTGCCCATGAAGTTCCAACTGCTCTCGTGGAGTGCGCCCTAACTTTGAACGGAGGCGGTCTCCTTCTCAAGCCATAGGCTTGCATTATGACCTGTCGAATCCACTTGGCTAAAGTAGATTTTGACGCTGCCTGACCCTTTCTGGGGCCTTCCGGCAGAATAAACAAAGTATCCGTTCTACGAATCTGAGCAGTGGCTTTTAGATAAGCTTTAACTGCTCTTACTACATCCAAAGAATGTAATAACTTTTCCTCTACCGAGCTAGGTTTGGGGAAAAAGGAAGGAAGAACCACATCTTGGTTCAAATGAAACCTCGATACCACCTTAGGAAGAAAGGCTGGATGAGGACGTAACACTACTCTGTCCTTATGGATAACCAGATATGGCTCCGTACAGGACATAGCGGTCAATTCCGACACTCTTTTAGCCGAACAAATGGCTACTAAAAAAATCAATTTCCTGGTGAGAAGAACCAAGGAAATGTGCTGTAATGGTTCAAATGGTTGTTTTTGTAGAACCGATAGAACCAGGTTTAGGTCCCATGGACATATGGGAATTTTAACCGGAGGGCTAATACGCATCACTCCTTGTATAAAAGTTTTGACTAGTGAATGCGAAGCCAAGGGCCTTTGAAAAAATATTGACAAGGCCGAAAGGCCGAAATCTGACCCTTGATAGTACTCAAGGCAAACTTCCTATCTACAGCCCACTGTAGGAAGTCCAGAATCCTACCTATTACGTATTTACGTGGATGCCATTTCTTGGCCTCACACCACGCGATGTACGCCTTCCAGATTCTATAGTAAATCTGCCTGGATACCGGCTTCCTGGCATTGATCATGGTAGATACCACAGGATTAGAGAGACCTCTCTTTTTTAGAATGTGGGCTTCAATAGCCAGGCCTAGGGCTAGTAAGGAAGGGTGGTATATCGGTCCTTGCGAAAGCAGGTCCGGACAATGTGGAAGGGTCCAAGGACTCCCCACAGACATTTTTACAATCTCTGCGTACCATGCCCTTCGGGGCCACGCTGGAGCCACCAGAATCACTGGTTTCTTTTCTACCCTGATTCTGCGGAGTAATCGAGGCAACAATTGTGGCGGTGGAAATGCATATATCAGCTTGAACTGATCCCAAGGGAACACTAGAGCATCCGAGCCGCAAGCTAGGGGATCCCTTGTCCGAGAGACAAATCTGTCCACCTTTGCGTTGAATCTGGATGCTAGCAGATCTACATCCGGTGCTCCCCACCGCTGACATATTGCCCGGAAAACCTCGGGGTGAAGGGACCATTCCCCTGGGCATAATTGTTGGCGACTTAGAAAGTCCGCCTTCCAATTCTCCACCCCTGGAATGAAGACCGCGGATATGGCTGGGACATATCTTTCTGCCCATTTCAGGATGCGATTTACTTCCCTCTGGGCTGCACGACTCCTGGTGCCCCCCTGATGATTGATATATGCCACTGCCGTGGCATTGTCTGATTGAATTCTGACAGGGGACCCTTGGAGTTTGGATGTCCATGCTACTAGGGCATACCGGGCTGCTCGTATCTCTAAGAGATTGATGGGCAGGGCCTTCTCTGCATCCGACCATCTGCCCTGGAGAGACCATTGCTCCAGTACTGCCCTCCAGCCTATAAGGCTGGCATCTGTAGTGACCACCTTCCAAGAAGTCGGACTGAAGGATTTCCCTTTTTTCAGATTCTGGGGAACCAACCACCAACGGAGGCTTTTGAGAACGGAAGGGGACAAGGACATTGGTAAGTCTAGGGCCTGAACTTTTTTGTTCTAGGCTGACAGTATGGCCCTTTGCAAATTCCTTGAATGGAATTGACCGTAGGGCACCGCTTCGAATGATGCCACCATTTTTCCCAGCAGCCTCATGCACAGGCGTATGGACGGCTGTCTTTTTGTACCCACCAGGTGGATCAAATCTCTCAGAGAAGACACTTTTTCTTGAGGCAAGAAAATCTTCCTCTGGTCTGAATCCAGCCTTAGCCCCAAGTATTCCAGACTTTTGACTGGTTTTAGGGCTGACTTGTCTCGGTTGATGATCCAATCGTGAGATTCCAGATACTTGATTGTCTCGTGAACAACCATTTCTAGTTTTTCCACTGAGTGGTCCATCAGCAACAAGTCGTCTAGATATGTCATTATCGTCACACCTCGTGTTCTTAGATTGGCCAATAGTGGGGCCAGAATTTTTGTGAACACCCGTGGTGCTGTGGCCAGACCGAAGGGTAAGGCTCTGAACTGAAAATGGTGCCCTTCTACTGCAAAGCGTAGAAATTTTTGGTGGACTGGAAAGATGGGAATGTGCAAATAAGCATCTTTGATGTCGATCGAGGCTAACCATTCCTCCCCTTGTAGGGCAGTGGCCACCGATCGGATCGACTCCATCCGGAAAGTCCTGATATGTAGGAATTTGTTTAGCCCTTTTAGTTTTAATATGGGCCTTACGTCCCCGTTTGGCTTCGGGACTGTAAAGAGGTTTGAGTAAAACCCGAACCCGCATTCTTCCAGGGGAACCTCCATAATTACTCCTTGGAGCAATAGTTGTTCTAGTGCCGACAGGAGGGATCCTCTCTTCCGGGGATCTCTTGGCACGTTTGACCACATAAAATGGGAAGGAGGAGAGTCTTTTAACTCCAGCTTGTATCCCAGACTTACTGCGGAGAGCACCCATCTGTCTCTGATCGTGTCCCGCCAGGAAGTCTTCCCCCCACCCGATTGAGTGGGGGCAACTCTTCATAAATTTGACTTGGGGGGAGGTTTTGTACCTCTCCTGACCCAGGGTTTTTTGTTACCCTGTGATTGTCCCTGATTCTTACCACCGGGATTTGACCGAGGAGGCCGTCGGAACTGCTTCACAGCAGATGTCCCAGGGACTGGAGAGGCAGGCCTCTTAAAAGAGGGACCTCTAAATCTCTTTTTAACCGGCAAGAGTATACTTTTACCGCTGGAAATTTTCTGGATATATTTGTCCAGGTCTTCCCCGAATAAGCGTTCACCATGAAATGGGAAGCCAACCAGCAATCTTTTACAGGGAGCTTCAGCAGACCAGTTCCTGAGCCATAGAAGCCTACGCATATGTACTACAGACAGCGTAAGGCGGGAGGCCTGATGGATTGAATCCTTGATGGCGTCAACCGCAAAGCATAAGGCTCTAGGCAGATCAGCTAGGGCAAGGGCCTGCTGATCCGGCAAGTCCCTTAAGACCTGTTTTAACTGATCCTTCACCGCTTGGCAGACCCCAATAGCTGCTACTGCTGGTTGTGTCACCAAGCTTGCTGTAGTAAAAGCAGATTTTAATAAGGACTCCAATTTTTTATCTATTGGGTCCTTGAACATTTGAACATTATCTACTGGACATGTCAGTGATTTCTTCACACAAGAGATGGCTGCGTCCACTGTAGGCACCTTCCATTTTCGGATGAACTTATCCTCCATGGGATAGACCACCGGAAATCTCTTAGGGGGAGTAAATATCTTATCAGGATGTTCCCAATCCTGGTAAATGAGTCCTTCCAGTAAAGGATGGATTGGAAAGGAACAAACAGTCTGGGGAGCTTTTAGCGACCCCAACGAAGAGACAGAAGTGGTTGATGGTTCCGCAAGGGGCAATTTAAATGCTGATCGGACCATATCAGTCAGGGACTGAACCCATAATCTTTCAGCATGTGATGCTGAAAATGGCTCTTCCACTGTTGATTCCTCTAGAACAGAATCAACCTCATCCTGATCCCCTTCAGGTAGGTCGATCCCTGTATGGTACTGTTGCTCCGCTAACAGGTACTCTGAGGGAGGAGACGGAGATCGGGCGCGCTTTCCCTCTGACAGGGAAGCAGCGATCAATGTTGTCAATCTCTCTTCCAGTCCTCCCAGAGCTGAGGAAAAAACCTCCTCTGTTACATACACAGGAGCAGGTGAACGGAGGACAGCCACAGTACCAGGTACTCCTGAGGGTTCTCTACGGGCACCAACCTCTGATTTTTCAGGGGAGACTGGTGCAGCCAAAGCATGCCCAAGATCCTCAGAGCCCGACGGAGACCCCCTTTGCTTCCTGGGAGTCTTAGTCCCGGAGACTTTGGACGGCATATTCCTGAGCCCAAAGCTGAGGTATTCCAGCCGTAATACACCACTTACTGAAAATAGTCTAGCACAATTGCTGCTATATAAACAGTTGGTGTCTACTAATGTGCCTTTCTATGGGGATGCCTGCATCAACCGCCTGCTGTATGCCTTTGTTAAATGTTACCAGCTCCGTCTCTGCACTCCATAGCCAGCTCACAACAAAAAATTGTGCCTTTTGACATGCTGGGACGCCCGCACATGCGCAGAAGCGCTGCGGCGCGCACAGAGCGTCATCCGCCCAAGCTCCGCCCCCTTTTCAAGCTCACCTCTATATATAGAGGCGCGGGCACGTGCGCCTTCGGTGCTTCTTTTGAAACCGACTAGGGAGAGGAGCCAGGGTCCCTGTTTGCAGCAGGGCCCGGGGATGGACGAGCATTTGCAACATGACAGAGGAAGCAGTTTCCCTGAAGAGAACTCACCATCTGCCTGGACTTGACCTCAGAAGGAAACAGTCCACAGAAAAAAACGACGTTCCACAGCGGCCTCTAGTGGTTTAACACAGGTACCCGCGGTTTGTCCATTTTTTTTTTTTGGACCACCATTAAAATTATTACATTTTCTAGCAGTTTCAGGCATGCACAGATATTTAGCGGGAATACCGTTAGGTAACAGGCAGAAAGACATATTAGGCTTGGGGGTCCCCTCAATAGAACCAAGTTCCTGAGGGGCCCCCACTTACCTTTTCCCCGCCGCAGGACTCTGTTTGGTCCACAGGAGCCCAAACTTCACCTCTCACGGCAGGCAATGTACTTAAACCTTCAGGGACCGGGTTCCCAAGGATTCCACTCCCCTGGAACTGTATAGCACCCTGCGCAGATAACGTCTTGGTCGTGGGTATGACCAGAGTTCTGGATCCCAGGGTCCAGCCCTCCTAAGAGGCATTACAGGCAAGACCTTGCTCTTCTCTGCAAGGCCCGGGTACCGACCGTTTAGCTATGAAGCTTTTTTGGTCGGATCCGGATTAGCTTGCTGAGGCCCAAAAGAACCTGTACACAAGCCCAGATGAAAAAACATGTTAATCTTTGGCCAACACCTTAGACACTGGCAAAAAACTGAGGTACTCCCGGATGGGAGGGGCTTATATAGGGGAGGGTACTTCCGGTTTTGGAAGTTGCCAGTGCCAGCACCTGAAGGTAATCTATATAACCCACATAGTAATGACTATGTCGCTCTGTGTCCCGTGATGTACGAGAAAGAAAAAGGCGTTTTTATTGGAGTGTGGATGTCCAGACCTTCCCTCTTCTAATTGCTATATGCTTAGCCTGCACCTGTTGCTTTCACCTTGAGGAGAGTGCCATTTCCACACATCCACCTGGAGCGGTGATCCCTTCCCATAATGTACCAAAACACAGGCTGCAAAATGGTAGCAAGATTAATTTGTTGTGTGTCAAGTGTCACATACTGTAAATAAAGGTCAGATGTAACCCCTTTTTTGTGCTGTAGACTCTGACACAACAATGTTGAAACATTTCCTATCATGCCTTCATTGGCTAAAGGGCTTTTTAGTCTTGCTAGTTTGTGGCTGTGGGGTTTATTTACTAAAACTGGAGAGTGAAAAATCTGGTACAGCACTGCATAGAAACCAATCAGCTTCCAGGCCTTTTTGTCAAAGCTTAATTAACCACTTCAATACCATGCACTTATGCACCTTCCCGCCCAGACCAATTTTCAGCTTTCAGTACTCTCACACTTTGAATGACAATTACTTAGTCATGCTACACTGTATCCAAACAAAATTTTTATCATTTTCTTCTCACAAATAGAGCTTTCTTTTGGTGGTATTTAATCGCCACTGGGTTTTTAATTTTTTGCGATATAAGCAAAAAAACAGCAATTTTTTAAAAAAAAAAACACTTTTTTTTAGTTTCTATTGTAAAATTTTGCAAATAAGTAATTTTTCTTCATAAATTTGTGCCAAAATGTATACTGCTACATATCTTTGGTAAAATGAACCCAAATTAGTGTATATTATTTGGTCTTTGTGAAAGTTATAGAGTCTACAAACTATGGTGGCAATCACTGAAAATTTATCACATCTGATCACGCCTGATGTACTGAAGGGATATCTCATTTCTTGAGACACTAACAAGCGAGGAAAGTACAAATACCCCAAAATTACCCCTTTTTGGAAAGTAGACAGTCCAAGGTATTTACTAAGAGGCGTGGTGAGTTTTTTGAAGTTGTATTTTTTTCCCACAATTCTTGGGAAAATTTAATTTTTTTTTTTTTACACAACTGGTCATATTAACAGTTTTTGTCTCTCACACAGCATATGCATAATTGCAACTACACCCCAAAATACATTCTGCTACTCCTCCTGAGTGTAGCGATACCACATGTGTGAGACTTTTACACAGCCTGGCCACATACAGAGGCCCAACATTGAAGTAGCACTTTCAGGCGTTCTATAAGCATAAATCGCACATATCCTTTCTCAACCACCTATTACACTTTTGAAGGCCCTGGAGCACCAGGACAATGGAATTTTCCACAAAATGACCCCATTTTGGAAAGCACACACCCCAACGTATAATCTATGAAGCATTATGAGTCTTTTGAACGGTTCATTTTTTTCCAGAAGGTTTTGGAAAATGTGGAGAAAAAATTAAAATGCATTTTTTTTACACAAAGTTGTCCATTTATAAGATATTTCTAACGCATAGCATATACATAGCAAAAATGACACCCCAAAATGCATTCTGCTACTCCTTCTGAGTATAGCGATACCACATGTGTGAGACTTTTACACAGCCTGGCCATATACAGAGGCCCAACATTGAAGTAGCACTTTCAGGCGTTCTACAAGCATAAATCGCACATATCCTTTCTCAACCACCTATTACAATTTTGAAGGCCCTGGAGCACCAGGACAATGAAATTTTCCACAAAATGACCCCATTTTGGAAAGCACACACCCCAACGTATAATCTATGAAGCATTATGAGTCTTTTGAACGGTTCATTTTTTTCCAGAAGGTTTTGGAAAATGTGGAGAAAAAATGAAAATGCATTTTTTTTACACAAAGTTGTCCATTTATAAGATATTTCTAACGCATAGCATATACATAGCAAAAATAACACCCCAAAATGCATTCTGCTACTCCTCCTGAGTATAGCGATACCACATGTGTGAGACTTTTACACAGCCTGGCCATATACAGAGGCCCAACATTGAAGTAGCACTTTCAGGCGTTCTACAAGCATAAATCGCACATATCCTTTCTCAACCACCTATTACAATTTTGAAGGCCCTGGAGCACCAGGACAATAGAATTTTCCACAAAATGACCCCATTTTTGAAAGCACACACCCCAACGTATAATCTATGAGGCATTATGAGTCTTTTGAACGGTTCATTTTTTTCCAGAAGGTTTTGGAAAATGTGGAGAAAAAATTAAAATGCATTTTTTTTACACAAAGTTGTCAATTTATAAGATATTTCTAACGCATAGCATATACATAGCAAAAATAACACCCCAAAATGCATTCTGCTACTCCTCCTGAGTATAGCGATACCACATGTGTGAGACTTTTACACAGCCTGGCCATATACAGAGGCCCAACATTGAAGTAGCACTTTCAGGCGTTCTACAAGCATAAATCGCACATATCCTTTCTCAACCACCTATTACAATTTTGAAGGCCCTGGAGCACCAGGACAATAGAATTTTCCACAAAATGACCCCATTTTTGAAAGCACACACCCCAACGTATAATCTATGAGGCATTATGAGTCTTTTGAACGGTTCATTTTTTTCCAGAAGGTTTTGGAAAATGTGGAGAAAAAATTAAAATGCATTTTTTTTACACAAAGTTGTCAATTTATAAGATATTTCTAACACATAATATGTACATAGCAAAAATTACACCCCAAAATGCATTCTGCTACTCCTCCTGAGTATGGCGATACCACATGTTTGAGACTTTTACACAGCCTGGCCACATACAGAGGCCCAACATCCAAGTAGCACCTCCAGGCATTCTAGCAGCATTAATTGCACATATCATTTTCTGACTACCGATCACATTTTTGAAGGCCCTTCATATATCTAACACATAGCAGGTACATACCAAATAACAAAAGATTACCTGTGGTTTTAGAAGTGCAGTGGTCCACAGAGGAGAGCATCGGTCCAGGCAGCAGGCAGGGATGAGGTCAGCGACAGCAAAAGCAATCATCCAGGCAGCAGGCAGGAATACTGTCCATAGTTCGCACAGGCAGAGATACTGTCAGCACAGCCAGAGCACAGCCAAAGCACAGGTCCAGGTAGCAGGCAGAGGTGTCCCGGCAGAAATGCTGTCCAAAGTCAGTAGATGCAGCAGGCAGATATATGGTCAACACAGCCAAAGTATTGGTCCAAGCAGCAGGAAGAAACATGGTCCATAATGTCATGGGGCATTACAGGCAGTAATATGGTCAGCACAGCCAAATTATTGGTCCAGGCAGCAGGAAGGACCATCAAGCTTAGGGCCAGGGGGACAGGGGTAGAGGCTTCTCCCACCCAAATCGCTTTGAAGCCTCCGGGCAACCAGACCCTGTTCTTGGAGCACAGAAAACGAAAAACTGGTTTTCTCTACTCAGAACGCTATTCTGAAGCCCCTCACATATGTGAGACCCCTGTGTACTAAAAGTAGATGGCCAAAAGATCAGTCCAAGTGGCAGGCAAAAACATGGTCGATTAACAGGCCAAGGTCGGTACACGTGGAAGTCAGAAACGTGGTTTAAATCGGCAGGCAGAGGCATCGTCGGTAAACAGGCCAGGGTCAGTTAATTAACATGGAAGGTAGTTAGTAACATGGTAGCAGGCAAATAGGGAAGTGGCAGTCTGTTAATAATAAGGGGAACTAATGGATGTATGATCATTTTTGAAGCAATTTCCGATGCACAGGCCAGGTTGGGAGGGACAATCGGGACAATAATAGCTGGTGTCTCTTCTTACTCCTCCTCTGCTGCATACACGGCATTTCTTTTGGCGTCTTCTTCCAGATTCTGTGGGGGGGATGCTAAAGGGATAGTGTCGCTCGTGAAGCCGACTCACACTATCAGAGCGAATGCTTCCTGGGGCGGGATCTTGTTGGTAAATGAGGGCATCGATGATATCTTCGATATATTGGAGGTAGTGGAGTCGGTGATTTTGAGTTGCTTTTTGGTAGCAGACAAACGAATTAAAAAGGGCCATGTGAAACAGGTGAAACGTAACTTTTTTGTGCCAATAATGGGACTTTCTGGTTGATAAGTAGGGCTGTAGCATCTGGTCGTTTAAATCCACCCCCCCCCCATGTACAAATTGTAGTCGTGGACACATTCAGGCTTTACAATGGAGCCGCGTCTTCTTGGGATCTCCACCATGGTGTCATTGTGGATCGTAGAGAGGATGTGGACATCTTTCTTGTCCCTCCACTTCATGGCCAACACCTCCTCGTTCCTCATGGATGCCGATTCTCCAGGTCGCAATTTTTTTGTCAATAAATTTTGTGGGAATCCCTTCCGTTTTTTTTTTAAGGTACCGCAGGCCGGGGTTTGTTTACTGTAAAGGTGGCGAAAAAGGGGCAGGCTGGTATAATAATTATCAACATATAAATGGTAACCTTTTCCGAACAGGGGGTATGCCAACTCCCAGACAATTTTCCCACTGGTTCCAATATATGTGGGGCAATCACGGGGCTGGAGCTGGGAGTCTTTGCCTTCGTAGATCCTGAATTTGCAGACGTATCCAGTGGCTCGATCACATAATTTATTTAATTTTAACCCATACCTGGCTCTCTTGCTTGGTATGTACTGCTTGAACTGCAGTCGGCCGGTGAAATGTACGAGGGACTCGTCCACACAAATTTTTTGGTCTGGGATGAAAACTTCTTCAAATCGCTGGGAAAAGGCATTGATTAGGGGGCGTATCTTGTACAATTTGTCGTAGTTGGGATGATCTCGGGGAGGGCACTGTGAATTGTCATTGAAGTGGAGAAAGCGCATAATCATGTCGTATCTTTTCCTGGACATGACAGCGGAATATATGGGCATGTGTTGGATGGGGCGTTTGGACCAATATGAATGGACTTCGTTCTTTTTTGTAAGCCCCATATTGAACATAAGGCCCAAAAATAATTTAAATTCCTCCAATGTTAGACGCCACCACTGGAACATGCGGGCGTAGGAAGAATCGGGGTTGGCAGCAATAAATTGGGATGCATACAGATTCGTTTGATCCACTATATTC
Source organism: Rana muscosa (assembly GCA_029206835.1). NCBI lineage: Eukaryota > Metazoa > Chordata > Amphibia > Anura > Ranidae > Rana > Rana muscosa. The sequence goes on from CM055117.1 coordinate 409,240,707, forward strand.
TGCAGCAAATCTTGTGGGAAAAATAAACAAAAATAATCAAATTTAGAAAAATTTGTAGTGTCGGGCTGCACACCTGGCTGTGCGGTGAAAGGGGGGATGATAGCGGATCCTGAGTTGGCAGGCAACCATAAGGGGTTTGCCAGGGCATCGGGAAGGTAGGATTGGGGCTGGATTCTTCGGGTTGGGCGTGCATTTCCATTGCTTGTACTGGGCTCCTCTTCCTGGGGTATGGCGCTGCTGGTGGTGGGCAGTTCTCCTGATCTTGGTGCTGATCTTGGTGCTGATCTTGGTGCCGATCGCATTCTTTTGGGAGGGACGGTTTCCTCCGGGGACTCGGACTCTGAGCCACTATCCTCCACTGGCTCGTATTCCGAACCAGAATCGGATAATGGGAGCTCCCCGCTGCTCTCATCATCCGTCATGGCAAGAATGGCATATGCCTCCTCAGGTGTGTAAACCCTTTGGGACATTATGGCAGTGCTTATTGGTGGGCCTGTGTAATGGTACTGCTGGTGGTAGTGGTGGCGGTCTGTGTGGTAGTACCGATGGAGGTATTAGTGGTGGGCCTGTGTGGTAGTACCGATGGCGGTATGGGTGGTGGTGGTACCAATGGCGGTACAGGTGGTGGTGGTACCGATGGCGGTACGGGTGGTGGTGGTGGCGGCGGTACCGATGGCGGTACAGGTGGCGTTACGGGTGGTGGTGGTAGCGATGGCGGTATGGGTGGTGGTGGTACCGATGGCGGTACAGGTGGTGGTGGTACCGATGGCGGTACAGGTGGTGGTGGTACGGGTGGTGATGGTACCGATGGCGGTACAGGTGGTGGTACAGGTGGTGGTGGCACTACCGACGGTGGTACGGGTGGTGGTACTGGTGGTGGTACCGATGGCGGCACTAGTGGTGATACTGGTAGCGGGCCTGTGTGGCAGTATAGATGCTGGGCCTGGTGGCGGTACTGGTGGTGGTACTAGTACCGATGGCGGTACTGGTAGCCTGTGTGGCGGTGCCAATGGCTGGTACCGATGGAGGTGGGCCTGTGACAGATGATTGACAGATGGGCTGATTGATTGACAGATGGGCTGATTGATTGACAGATGGTCTGATTGATTGATTGACAGATGGTCTGATTGATTGATTGACAGATGGGCTGATTGATTGATTGACAGATGGGCTGATTGATTGATTGACAGATGGGTTGATTGATTGACAGATGGGCTGATTGATTGACAGATGGGCTGATTGATTGACAGATGGGCTGATTGATTGACAGATGGGCTGATTGATTGACAGATGGGCTGATTGACAGATGGGCTGATTGACAGATGGGCTGATTGGCTGGGCTGATTGATGTGCTGGGCTGTGTGACAGGTCCTCTTTATGGGGGGGGGGGGGGCGTGTTGTGCACTGTAAACTTATGTATACAAACTACACTGAGCTAACTTACTGATCTCTTCTCTCTCCTCACAGATCGGTGTGTGAGGAGAGAGCAGGGATCAGGTAGTAACTCCTGTGGAGTTTGTTTACATTTGTGACCGGCTGTGATTGGACACAGCCGGTCACGTGGTAAACAGCCAATTCATTGGCTGTTTACTCTGATCGGGGACGCGCTGTGTCCAAGGGACACTCGCCTTCCCCGATCCCTGCTCTGCAAGCCTGTGGCGGCGCGCACGGAGCGCGCCGCCGAGTTTGTTTTGACAGGTGATCGGCTGTGACTTTGACACAGCCGATCACATGGTAAACAGCCAATGAAATTGGCTGTTTACCGTGATCGGGGAAGCGCTGTGTCCGAGGGACACATGCCGTCCCCGATCACCGCGCTGCGCGCCCCCGCGGGCGCGCGCAAGGCAATATCCTGCAGGACGTCATATGACGTCCAGTATCGATATTGCAACCACTTCCCGGACGTCAATTCGCTATTGACTGGGTGGGAAGTGGTTAAACAAGTTGAAGTTCGAAGCTGATTGGCTACCATTGCACAACTGCACCACATTTGGCACTCTCTAGTTTTGGTAAATCAACCCCTGTATGTTGAGCTGTCTGGGGATTTAAGACATTTTGCGCCCAGATTCCTTTGCTGCCTGAACTATGTATTTTACATATAGAACTTCTGTGTATCTCAAGTCCACATGTCTAGTGGCATATGGGTTCTGGAGGAAGGGGGATTAAGTACATTGAATTCTTCGGTTGTCCACTTGGCACGTCCTATAATGGTCAATTCTCACAATTATATAATAACCCAAACATGTGTTTTTGTATCATTTTTATAGACACAGGTCCACATTTTACTTGTAAAAATTTAATATATTAAACTATTGGTGGTAGAGTTTATTGTTACATATAAACAATGGCTGGTGAAAGGATATATTGTATACTGTACAAAGTAATACAATTTAGTACACACTAGCAAACAAAATATAACTCCAAACAGGAAATGCATCAGCACCTGTAGCCCTTAAAATGTTACTAAACCCAGAACCTGCATTCACTATATCTGGTCTCCCACAGTACACAGAACATGCAAATGCAATAGTTTTAGTAAATATAAGCAGCTAAATACCTTTTTTCATCAGCAATTAGAGCATTATTGTGACTTGTATCAGTATCTGCTTAAAGCTTGTAGGAGTTGTTTGTATTCTTCCCTGATCCTCTGTCTGGACAGTGCTGATTGGCCCTGTGCTGATCACGTGCACTCTCCCAAGAAAAAAAAAAATCTCTAGCAATACACACCAAACTGAGCATGTGCAGCCGGACTCCTAAAGCTCTGTTCTACCAGTAGATGGGTTGGAGTCAGTTAAAGAAGAGGAGGATCACAGAGACAGGATCACACAGGCTTTATACATATTGCAGAGGATTAACCCCTTAGGTTCCACAGTGAGTATAACAAGCATGCTTTGCCGCATATACAGACTGATTTTACTGTTGTGGGTTTAGTAACACTTTAAAACTTAGACAAACAGGCAAAAACCCACCCAACAAAATAACAATTGGCATCAAAATGTAGCTCACTAATACACTGTAATGGAGAAATACTGCTGAAGTTAATACTTTTTAAAGAGGAAGTAAAGCCCAAAAAAAAAAACCCTGCAAAAGAAAGGCATAATGTAATGAGCTAGTATGCATAGCATACTAGCTCATTATGAATGACTTACCTGAGATCGAAGCCCCCGCAGCGGTCCTTGGTCACCTCTGCCGCCATCTTGCCTCGATGTCCCATCACTGCCGTCCATGTATCGCCGCTCCGGCGATGTGATTGGCCGGAGCGGCGATCATGTCACACGCATGCGCGCTCAGGCCCCATCAGTCTTTTTTCCATCGGTGAGAAAAAATAGAACATGTTTTAAATTTATCCAATGGGAAAAAAAATGATAGCAAATTCCGATAGTCTGTGTGGAACTCCATCGGACAAAAAACCCACGCATGCTCAGAATCAAGTCGACGCATGCTCAGAAGCATTGAACTTCATTCTTCTCAGCTTGTCGGAGTGTTTTACGCCACAGCGTTTGGGACGGTCGGATTTTTAGACTGATGGTGTGTAGGCAAGACTGATGGAAGTCAGCTTCATCGGATTTCTGATGGAAAAATCCATCAGATTAGAATCCATAGGAAATCCGATCGTGTGTACAGGGCTTTAATCTAGGCTTACCTGTAGGTGCAAGTTGTCTAAGTGGGTTTACAACCACTTTAAAGAAATAAAAAGGTTAGAATATGGGTCCTCCTTTACACCAAACAGGAAGCATCCAGGTTTGAGCAGCAGGTCTGGATTTCTTTACAGGTACCACTCTGGTCCAAAACTCTTTACACGTGTAGATTAGAAACAAACAGAAAGCTATAGTCTGACATTAACATGGCCTTACATTGGCTGAGTATTACCAGCTGCAACAGACCCCAAGATAGCTGTGGGTACGACTTACACCAATGATGTTTCCAGTTAAAGAGGAATAGTAAAATACCATTGCTCAGATATGTAATAAATGGTCTTTTGATATCATTGCAAGTTTACACTTATACAAATAGGGCTGTTCTCATTATAGGAGTAGATTTGTGTAGTGGAGAAAGAATTAAATAGAGCATTATGTACTGAGGAATTAAGTTCAGTGAAGGGAATGCAAGGAACAAACCATCTTGGCAGGAGCTTGAACAAAATAAGGGGAACAAGTTAGAGCGAGATGGCAAAAGATTATATAGTAAACAACAAGCATTATACTGGTCTCGCTCAACTTCCACGGAATGACGTACAGTGTTTAATAGCCACAGGAATAACACTTCCAGTTCACTTACAATTTCTATGTTTGAATATTTATTTTTTAGCCAGAATCAAAATGGGATAGTATATAAAAGGAATTGCAAAGGAGGGAATTCATTCCTCCTTCCCTCATGTAGTGTGACATATCCTCCGCAACTGGGCAGGTGCCTGGACTAATAATAAATAATTCTGCTCTTTGCTGTATTATACTTCTGTTACTCTCCTAGAGCACCCTGGTGCCCCTGCCTGGGTAAAAAAAAGTGTCAGGCAGTCCAAAAACCCTCTTTTAGATACTATCCACCTGAACATAAGACACCCAATGGGCCTTAGTTATTGCATATACAATATGACAGAAAAAATATGTTCTATGTTACGCTAGCAGTGCAATGTGCATCTCAGGCATTTAAACCGGTCTTTAAAGTGTTTTCTCAAGGAAAATCAGGTCCTAAGGATCAAAAAAGGAAACCTTTCTTTCTGGAGCACACAGTGAAGTCCTTTGAAGAAACCTATTTTTAGCAGAAGGGGGTTCTTACTTTATCTTATTAGAAGTTGAGATTAGAGACTTATAAGAGATTTAGCAAAAGCATTTCTTCTTGCCTGAAGATGTGAGTGCAAATAAACAAACATATATGGTCTGCCATAGTATACTTTGGTGTCAGCTCTCTTACAAAGCTATCTGTGTTTTGATACATGCTCCTAACAAATATTATCTATAAGGGATTCAATTAAGAGTTAAACCCAATTATACATTATGGTAATTTATCTAATTGTTTATTGCACAATTGTGCCTTTACATTGAATAGCAAGAATATGTATATTTTGTAAAGAACATTCTTAGTGCTGGTTCACACAGGGGCGACCGTGGAACCGTTCTAATAAGAGAGAATCAAGTCGCTCCGACTTCGGAAAAGGTTCCTGTACTACTTCAGAGCGGCTTGCATTGACTTCTATTAACCACTTGCTGACCAGCCGCCGCAGTTGTACTGCGGCAGGTTGGCTCTCCTGCACGAACCGGCATACATGTATGGCGATCTGTGCATGTGAAACTGTCAGCGTGCACACGCCGCGAGAGCGTGCCCGTGGGTCCCGTGGACTTGATGTTTGCCAGCGACCCGCGATCGCAGTAGACAGAGGTAGATCCCCGTTCTGACAGGAGACATCTCAGAGATCTGCTGTTCCCAGTGATTGGGAACAGCAAACTCTGTCATGTCACTGGCAGCCTATTCCCTATACAGTTAGAACATACCCAGGGAACACAGTTAACCCCTTGATCGCCCCCCTAATGTTAACCCCTTCCCCGCCAGTGTCATTTATACATTGATCAGTGCATTTTTATAGCACTGATCAATGTAATAATGTCAGTGGTTCCCAAAAAGTTGTCACATAGGGTCAGATTTGTCTGCCGCAATCCCGCTCAAAATCACAGATCACTGCCATTACTAGTAAAATCATAAAACATATCAAAGTCCGTAAAGCTATCCCCTATTTTGTAGGCGCTATAATTTTTGCGCAAACAAATCAATATACGCTTATTGCGATTTTTAATATTCAAAGCAAACCTCATCCATCCATGTCTCCATGCTTTATTGGGCTGAGAAATCACTTTGAAAATCACCCCCTAGCTTTTCTGGCAGTGGCCATCTTTTTTTTTTTTAACAGAGAAATTTTATTAGACAAATCAGCATTGCAATACAACCAGTAAATCGCACATCCAATAGTACAGAACAAACAAACAGGATAATGCGTCACATCCGGGGGATCACACCCCCCTCATTCGTTACTTAATGCAAATAATCAACAAACAAGCATTGGCCCACCCCTATCATGCCTAACAACGACTCTAGTTCACCCCACCCCGGCCGTACAATAACCCTAAGTAGCAGTTAAGTCCAGGAGCCCAGAGGGGCGGGGCGGGGGGGGAGGGGAGGGAGGGAGGAACCGCCCCCCAACAAACAGCCCAGTCAGCCACACCCAGGGGGGGGCTCCAAGTCAGAGCGAGTGGTCTGCCATGAAGACCAAACTCTGTCGAACTTTGCGGGGCACCGTCTACTCTCGTAAGTCAGTTTATAGAGAGGAAGTACTGAATCGACTGAGCGCTGCCAAGCAGCGCAAGTGGGGGGGGTCCTCAGATTTCCACTTGAGCAGAATTTCCCGCCTAGCATAAAATAGTGAGAAGGTCAAGCAGAGTTTACAATATCTATCCCCTTCCACGTCCTCCATATGATTTAGTAGTAGGATCTTGGGGTCAGTCGGCACGCTTAAGCCAGTCACTGCAGTCAGTCTGGAAGCCACATCCTCCCAATAGGGCTGGAGTTTCGGACACGACCAGACCATGTGCCAAAATGTACCTGTCTTCTGCCTGCATCTCTGACAATTGGTAAATACGTGCTAGCCTCTGCGGGGTGTAGTAGGCTCTGTGGAGAAATTTAAATTGTATAAACCTATCCTTTGCTGCAATCATAACGGGGATATAGGATGAGAGACAGTCCCGCCACTCCTCCTCATCTAGCGACGGAATATCAGCCCTCCATTCATCCCACGGTTTAGTAAGCTTAGCATCATACTGTACCGTGAGGTATAGGTACAGGGATGAGAGGGGTCGGTCCATAAGAGCGGAGGATAAGAGTCGCTCAACAGAGTCTGACTCCAGGGTTATAGGCTCCGGGAATTGGGCCTCAAAGGCATGTCTCAGCTGCCAGTACCTAAATTGGAAAGAGACCGGGAGGAGATACTCCTGCCTGAGTTCCCGGAAAGACATAATTGTACCCGCTTTCACTATATGTTTCAGAGTAACGATCCCCTTTTTTGCCCACAGGGATGGATCTGGGATACTGTTCATGTGAGGCAGCATAGGGTTAGCCCACAAGGGTATATGCGGGGATACCAGGTTGGGCCGCCGGTACATTAGTCGAGCCTCCTGCCAGACCCTAACTGTGGTCCGCATGAGTGTCGTCATACAGGGGCTGGCCCTGAGGCCGCGAAAAGGTAAATTGCTCAAGGCCGCGTAGGAGCCCAAAATAGCCGCCTCTAGTGTGACCGCCGGGTTCTGTCTAGGCTGGGAGAACCACCATCTCACCGTAACCAGGACAGCCGCCCAGTAATAAAGCAGGAAGTTAGGGAGCGCCAGTCCCCCCCCAGACAAGGACAAATACAAGATCCTCCTCGCCACTCGGGGGGGTCTCCCAGCCCAGACAAAAGAGATCAACAAGCTGCCCAACCTCCGGAAGAACGACCTAGGGATGTACGATGGGGTACTGCGAAAGAAGTACAGGAATTTTGGGAGAAAGACCATCTTCAAAAGGTTGACTCTACCCACCGGCGTCAGAGGGAGGGACCGCCACACCGCGCACTTGGTCACTAGTTGGGCCATGAGTGGTTGTATGTTTTTGCCAACATAATCTCCGATTTTGCCGCTAATCTTGATGCCCAGGTACGTAAATTCATCTACCCATTTGAGGCGCGTTTGTGTCGTGGGCCGCGGGATCGAGGGACATAGAGGAAACAAGATCGATTTGTCCCAGTTGATACGAATACCGGAGTAGCCCCCAAATTGGTTAATCAGATCTAAAGCTACCTGCAGGGATGATGAGGCATCCGCCAGGTATAGCAGGGCATCATCCGCATATAGAGACAGCTTTTCTTCAATTGGGCCTATTTGTAATCCCCGGACCCTCGGCTCCGCTCTCAACAGGATGGCCAGTGGTTCCATAGCAAGGGCAAATAAACCCGGGGAGAGGGGGCACCCCTGTCTCGTGCCGCGGCCCAAGGGGAAGACGTCTGATAGGCAACCGTTGGTCCGAATTCTAGCAGATGGGGAGCTATATAACATGCGTACCCATTTCAGGAAGCCTGGCCCGAACCCAAAGCCGTCGAGCACCCCCCAGAGGTAGCCCCACTCCACAGAGTCGAAGGCCTTCTCTGCGTCAAGTGAGGCCACCACTCCCGTCGACCCCTCGCCAGCCCCATCAACGTGGGTGAGGAGGCGTCTAATGTTGATATCCGTTCCTCTACCTGGCATAAAGCCCGTTTGATCCGAGTGTACCAGGGCAGTAATGACAGAGTTCAGTCTTGTTGCTAAGATCTTAGCCAGGATCTTCGCATCCACGTTCAGCAACGAGATAGGGCGATACGAGGAACAGAGGGAAGGGTCCTTCCCCGGCTTCGGGATCACCACTATGACCGCCTCACCCATGGAAACAGGGAGCTCTCCCTGCTGCGCGGACACCGTGAATAGGGAGTGTAGTCTGGGCACTAGTTCGTCTGCATAATGTTTGTAGAACTCCACAGGAATTCCATCAGGCCCGGGCGTCTTGCCGGATTGCATAGATTTAAGGGCCCGCTGGATCTCCTTCACCGTGATAGGGGCATCGAGCCTCTCTCGGTAGGTCTCCGTAAGGACCGGAATGTCAATGTCCCCCAAATACTTCACCAGGTCCTCATCACCATAATCCACCCTTGACTCATAGAGTGCACGGTAGAAGTCAGCAAAGCACTGATTAATACCCCCCGGAGAGCTTACCAGCTCCCCCGTGGGGTCCGTAATATGGGAGACACCGACCCCTCCCTCCTGCTCCCTGGAAAGCCAAGCCAGCATCCTACCCGACCTCTCCCCCTGTTCAAAAATCCTATGGGATTGCGCCAGTAGCTTTTTTTGGGTAAGTGAGGTACGGATATTAAGGACTTCCCCCGTCAGGAGCTGCAGGTGAGCATAGTGTTGGGGGTCACGGGTCCTAATAAAGGTCTCCTCTGCACTGGCAGCCTCCCTCTCCGCCTTCACTAAGTCTGCGCTGCGCTCCCTACGAACTCTGGCAATTATGGTCTGGTAGTGCCCTCTCGTGGAGGCTTTAAAGGCATCCCACACAGTTCCGGCCCCCGCCGTGCCCTCATTGTCCGCCCAATAACCGGTCAGTTCAGTGTGGAACCGTTCGTCCACGGAGGTGTCCGAGATCCAAAACCTGGACAGTCTCCACAGGCGAACAGGATGGCCCCTAGAGAAATCCAGCGCCAGAAGCAAGGCAGTGGCCATCTTAAGTAATGGGCAGATGATTCATGTTGCATTTACTTCCCAGAATCCATCTGCCCTTAGCTTGGGCATGCAGGCAGGAGGGTGTGCTTAGCTGAAAAAACCCTCCTTCCCTCCTGAAGACTCCAGGGATGCATAACATAATTTGCCTAGGCAAGGAAACCAGGAAGTAACTGAAGAAATGTAAGAAAGAGTTTTTTTTTTTTTTTTTAAATAAACATGATATACTTTCCTATCTATTTACCAATGCTAGCAGCATAAGGATTAAAAATAGCCAATGTTGACTAATGCCGCGTACACACGATCGGAATTTCCGTCAACAAATGTTCGATGTGAGCTTTTTGTTGGATATTCCGACCGTGTGTAGGCTCCATCGGACATTTGCTGTCGGAATTTCCGACAACAAATTGTTTGAAAGCTGGTTCTCAATTTTTCCGACAACAAAAGTTGTTGTCGGAAATTCCGATCGTGTGTATCCAATTCCGACGCACAAAAATTCTATGCATGCTCGGAATCATTGTTATTATTTTTTCTCGGCTCGTCGTAGTGTTGTACGTCACCGCGTTCTTGACGTTCGGAATTTCCGAGCAAAATTTGTGTGACTGTGTGTATAAAAGACAAGTTTGAGCCAACATCCGTCTAAAAAAAAAATCCATGGCTTTATTGTCGGAATGTCCGATCGTGTGTATGCGGCATAAGAGAGTGAAATTCCACTTCAAGCGTTGGTGGCTGCATTAATTTTTTGTTTCTTAAATTTCACTGGGTGATCCTGTCAGTAACAGAAATTGTTTCCTAGAAACATTGTACTATACTGATATAGACAGATATAACAAAACAATTTCAATGGTATATTCAAAAGACCAAAAGCCAACAAATTGGTGGCCATTATCAGGGTTTGCACTGGTTGATATATATATATATATATATATATATGTAGCGGGGTCCTCAATTTAAGGGGAGTGTTTGGGAGGTAGTATGCCCAAACACCTTGATTTGTCAGGGTTTACAACCATTTTATCCACAGGGAGAGTATTGGTGTACAGTTCCCTGTGGCCTACAGGTGGCGCTGCCATGGTAGGCTGGGGTTGAACCACCAGTACAGGGCTGTGCTTTTTGTGTCCCCTCTCGGCAAACGTACGGTGGGGCGGGGTTAACCTGCTGTGCGTGCTGGGAGAGGAGATAAAAGGGGCAGATGCTGCCTGTTCGGGGTTAGTCGGTGGGGTCCTACCCCTGGTTCTGGTTCCAGTCCGCCCTGGGCGCCCTAGGCCCATGGGCGGGGGTGTTTTCTGTTTCCGGTTCCATCCTGGGCACCTTTAGTCCCAGGGTGAGGTACTACCCTGCTGTTCCTGTCCGTCCTGGATGCGGGGACTTGGAAGTTGCAGCAAAGGCCTGGGCCCAGCGCCTTTGGCCGGGGCCCGTCGGGGATCGAGGAGTCTCAGGGTGCCGCCTTGCGAGGGGACCCTTATCTGGAGTAGAGGAGGCCAGGTGAGGAACCGTCCTGAAGGACTGATGCGGTAGTCATGGTGAAGGAAAGGTTCCTGGTAATTCTCTCTAGGCCAGAGACCAAGTTCACCAGATCTGTGGCAGAGACCAAGTTCACCAGGTCTGTGGCAGAGACCAAGTTCACCAGGTCTGTGGCAGAGACCAAGTTCATCGGGTCTGTGGCAGAGACCAAGTTCATCGGGTCTGTGGCAGAGACCAAGTTCATCGGGTCTGTGGCAGAGACCAAGTTCATCGGGTCTGTGGCAGAGACCAAGTTCATCGGGTCTGTGGCAGAGACCAAGTTCATCGGGGCTGTGGCAGAGACTGAGTAAAACGTGAGTGTCATTTGGCTGCTAGTCTTGTTCTAAGTAGACTATCCATTTGAGGCTGAGTCTGGGGGAAGCAAGTACTTAAATCTGTTATCCACCGAGGTGAGAAAAATCATTCTCTGGCTCACCTGTGAAATGACCCACCAACAACACCGCTCAACCTCTTTACACAGGAGGGTACGGGCTTGTGGCATGGTGTGCCCCTTCTTCCTGCGAAGAGCCGAAGTACAAGGCAGGTAAAAGGGGGTTTGTGTGCTATATTTATATATATATATATATATATATATATATATATATATATATTTATATTAGGCCAGCCCTTAAAAATTCCACTCGCCTGCTCGCATTTTGCGAGTGGAATTTGAGGGCTGGCGAGAAAGGGCTGCCTGGGAGCGGTGGGGCAAGCACCGCCAGCAGCCTGGGTTGAAGGGGAGTCCTTCTTCCAGCGATCACGAAGGGGAAGAGAGAGGAGAGCTGCCCAGATGATCAGAGCGTGGGGAACACATCGATAACAGCTTTCATTTCAATTGCTGTGTTCCCTGCAGCTCGCTGTCACATACAGCCCCTCCTCCTGGTCCCGGGACTTTGATAGACAGATCACCCGTCCAATCCCAGGACAGGTGATCTGTCTATCAAAGTTCCCGGCCAGGAGGAGGGGCTGTATGTGACGCGAGCTCTGATCATCTGGGCGGCAATCCTATTCTTCTCCTCTCTTCCTCTGCACAGGCAGGCTGCATGGTGGGCCCAGGCTGCATTCGTGGGAACAGGCTGCATTGGTGGGCACAAGCAGATTGCATTGGTGGGCACGGGCAGGTCGCATTGGTGGGCACAGGTGAGGCTGCATTGTTGGGCACAGGTAAAGTAGCATTGTTGGGCACAGGTAGGCTGCATTGTTGGGCGCAGATAGGCTGCATTGCTGGGCATGGATAAAGTTGTTGTTAATATTTATTTTTATAACTTAACTCTGAATAATACATTTAACCTCCCTGGCGGTATGATTCTGTCAGATTTTAGGTGCTGAAAGCGGTACCATTATTCTGCATGGAAATTTGGCGTTTTATATTGCAGGCCTGTAATTCTTAGGAATAACTCACTTAAATCTGTCCAAACCAGAGTCTAGTAGACATCCCGGGTATGATAAAGTTCAAAAAACAAAATTATACATTATAATAAAATAAATAACTATAAAATAATTATAACAAATAATAATATAATAATAATAAAAGTGTTTTTCAGTGTTTGATGACGAATTTCCCCACAAATCGCTATCGCTTAATTCTGTGAGTGATTCTAATTTATTATCGCTGTTTTCTAGCTGGTCTAAAACCACTTTTGACATAAAGGGACACTTTTTGGTTGCTATGGACAATCTCCAGTTTCCAGACAGGATTTTTGTACTCACCGTAAAATCCATTTCTCTGACATCCATGGACCGACACGGCGTCTCTTACACTTTACACGTGGGTATATGTCCCTGCTTGCAGGAGAAGACCTAGGCAGAATGTTAAATGTTAAAACATTCCAGAACAAACCAGAGCTGAATAGCCCCGCCCAGGGGGGCGGTCCCTCCGGACATTACCCTCACACCTGCAGCTAGCAGACCTCAGTTCGTAACAAAGCAGCACAAACTTAAAGGAAGGGTGGGTGCCGTGTCGGTCGGTCCATGGATGTCAGAGAAATGGATTTTACGGTGAGAGGGATGGGAGCAGTATTAATGGAAAAACCAAAAAACTTCACTCCAAACAAGGCAGAGCTCCTCAACGGAGGAGTTGCCACTTTAAACAGCGGGCTGCAACACCTTGCGGCCGAAGGAAGCATCCGGAGATGCAGCCACATCAACCCTATAAAACATAGAAAAGGTATGAACAGACGACCAGGTCGCCGCCTTGCACACTTGTGCAACCGACCCTTGATGTCGGAAAACCCAGGAAGCACCAATCGCCCTGGTGGAATGCACCGTAACCGGGAAGGGAGGCGCCCGCCCCATGAGAGCATAGGCTTGAAAGCCGGTTTGTCTGATCCACCTAGAAAAAGGTGTCAGACGAAGCCGCTTGACCCTGTATCTGACCAGAGACAGTCAACAGAGAGTAGACTTCCGAATAGAAGCAGCAGACAGGCACACCCGCAAGGCTCGTACCACATTCAAAGTGTGCCGCGTGCACTCTCTGGGATGCGATGGGCGAGGACACTAGGACGAGAGGACAATGTCCTGATTTTAGGTGAAAGGTCGCGATCACCCTTGACAAAAGAGAAAGTCGCGGATGCAACACCGCCTTATCCTTATGGATGACTAAATATGGCGACTTGCAGTACAAGGTCGCCAATTCAGATACTCGTCTAACAGAAGTGATTGCCACTAAAAAGGGCCACCCTCTGAGACAAGTGAAGAGGGGAATATCCCTGATATTCTCAAAAGGAGGTTCCTGGAGAACCGAGAGTACCAATCCCGATCCCACGGGGGGAGAGGAGACATGACAGGAGGGAGCCCATGGCGAACCCCCTGCACAAGGGTGCCAACCAAGGAATGACCCGCTAGTGGTCACCGAAAGAAGACAGCCAAGGCCGAAACTGACCCTTAAATGATACTCAAAGCGAGCCTTTGGGCCACGCCATGCTGTAGGAAACGCAGGATTCTAAGGACGGAATACGTCCTAGGATGTCAGTCCAGCTCTTCGCACATGGCGATGTAAGCTTTTCCAGGTACAGAGATAGTTCTGGAGGAAGACTTCCGTGTCCTTGATATGGACGAAATGACCGAGTCCGAGAGCCTCGGTCCCTCAACACCTGGCTTATAACAGCCATGCCGTTAAGGCCAGAGACTGTAAAGGCAGGATGAAATATATGACTTTGAGACAGAAAGTCCTCCCTTATTGGCAACCTTCAAGGAACGGCCGCGACGAGACGTACCAGATCGGCGTACCAGTGAAGCCGAGGTCAATCCGGAGCAATGAGGATCACCTGAATTCCCTCGGTCGCCACCCTGCGCAGCAGGCGAGGAAGCAACTGCAGCGGAAGATAAACGTGTATCAGGTGATCATGACCCCATGGGCCACTGACGCCTCTGAGGCATCCGCCCAAGGATCCCTGGATCTGGCCACAAATCTCGACAACTTATGATTGAGTCGAGAGGCCATCGGGTCCACCTCCGGCGTGCCCCACCGTTTGTGTGGCAAAGGAGTTGAAATACCTCCGGGTGCAAGGACCACTCTCCCCGGTCCAGCGTCTGGCGACTCAATAGTCCGCCAGTTCTATGCCCGGAATGTAAACGGCTGACAGAGCCGGCACGCTTCTTTTAGCCCACTTCAGGGTATGGGGGACCTCGGAAGCCTCAGCTGAGCTCCGAGTCCCTCCTTGATGGTCGACATACGCCACCACCGTGACTTGTACGACAGGATCCTAATGGAACGATCCTGCAATCTCTCAGACCTAGAGGAGAGGCACAGTCTGATGGCCCGTATTTCCAGAACATTGATCGGCAAACGGGCTTCGTCCGGAGTCCAAGCCCTTGGGCCAACAGGACTCCCCAGATTACACCCCAGCCCTTCAGGCTGGCGTCCGTAGTGAACACCGTCCATTGGACGGGGAGGAACGACTTCCCGGACCGAAGAGCCGGGGACCAAACTCCATGTCAGGGACGCCCTGACCAGGTGGCTCACCTGGATCGGAAAATCCAAAGACAACGGGGATTTGTCCCAAGGGAACAAGATCTCCTTCTGCAATGCCCTGGTGTGTGATTGGGCATACGGAATGGCCTCGAAAGAGGTCACCATGAGTCCCAGGACTCCCATGCAAAAACGGATTGACGACCATTTTTTGAGATGTCAGCATCCGTACTGCAGACTGAAGTGTCAGTAGCTTCCCCGGAGGTAGGAATACCTTTTGCCTCCAAGGAGTCCAGAATCAGACCGAGATACTCCAAATTCTCGAGTCGGGACCCGGACTGACTCCTGAATGTTTAGGAGCCACCCGAAGTCCCTGAGGGTCTGACTGACGATAGTCACACTGTCTTCTAATACGGAGCCATTTCCTGCTCTGAGAAGAAGATCATCCAGATAGCCCACGACAGCAATGCCTTGCTGTCTCAGCAAGCTAGAACCGGCACAAGCACCTTAGTGAACACCCTCGGTGCCGGGGCTAGGCCGAAAGGAAGAGCCACAAATTGATAGTGGACCTCGTCGATCGCAAGCGCAGATCGGAACATACAAGTAGGCGTCCTTGATTTCCAAGGTCGCCAGAAAATCCCCTTGACGGAGTGTACTGACCACCGTGCGAATGGATTCCATGCAGAACTTTTGCACCTTCACGAAGGCATTCAGGACCTGGAGGTCCCTGATAGGCCGAACCCGTCCCTTTTTTGGAACGACAAACAATTCGAGTAGAATCCCTGAAACCTCTCCTGTGACGGAACCGGCACAATCACTCCGGACCTCAAACCTGGATAGGCCGCATAGGGCCACCCGACAGGCAGGAAGGAGAGGAAGATTCGAGGGAAGAATCTGTCTGGTATTAGGAACGGAACCTATCCTGTAACCTGAGGTGATCACCTCGCACACCCACCAGTAGGAGATCTGGGAGGTCCATTGATCCGTGGACCTGCAAAGTCGTCCCCCCTACCCCAGAGTCGGGAGGGGGCAAGACTTCATGGAAAGGAAGGACCCTGCTTATAGCGGCCTCCTTGCCAGCCTGAGGAAGAACAGTGCTTTTACCTCCCGTGACATCCTTGATGATGTCATCCAGTGCAGCACCGAAAAGCCTACCACCTTTTAATGGTAAACCCTTCCGAGGCTTTTTAGAAGCTAGGTCAGCAGACCAGCATTTCAACCAGATCAGACCACGCAATACCCTGAGTTATAAGGGGCCGCGTCAAACATGGCGTCGCCACATAAACCAGGCCCTGCACCATTTGTGGGCCAGAGCAATAGTGTCTGGAGGAAGATCATGCTCCTGTACAGTTGCCCATCCCGCAAGTGTTGGAGACACAAGGGTCGCCGCTACCACAAGCCATAGGGCGGACCCCAACAAGGCAAACATGGCTCTACTCACCACTTCTGACCTCCTGTGAGTGGGGTCCTTAATGCAGGAGTCCCCTCCACCGGGAGAATGGTGGCCTTGTTCAACCGGGCGACTGGAGGGTCGACCACTGGGGGAGAAGCCCACGTTTTAAGTAGGGCATCCTCAAAAGGGGTATCTGATAGACAAACGCCGCGGGACCATAAAAGACTTCTGCGGCTTTTTCCCCAGACCTTGTCAGTGAGCTGGTCAAAGAAAGGTACATATTGAAAAAAACACTTTTTAGAAGGCCCGCCCTAAGGAACCAGAGGAGACCGTCCGCCTGAGGTTCTGCATCCGCAGCATTTAGCTTGCGAGTGTTCCTCACTGCAGTAATGAGTTCACAAAACAAGCACCCTGTCATTTACTGACACAGAACTGGAGTTTTCCTTGCAAGGAATGTCCTGTTCAAAACCATCAAATAAATATTCAGAGCTAGGGTCCTGAGCGGTAATGGCTAGGCCCATATCTGAATCAGCGCACACACCCTTTTTTTTTCTTTTTTTTTTTGTGGAAAACAAAAGTGGGGATAGGGGCTATTTTGCTCCCTTGCGCTCACACATTGCCTCCTCCTGGTCAGTTAATGATACCAGGACTGCCGACAACTGGTCCCTAAGGACCGCAGGTGCAGGAGCACTGCCAGTTGTCTCTAACAATGTGAAGAAACAGGTGAACCAGACTCCAATATTGCCACACTCTGAGACCTTAGTCACCATTACAGTGAATAATACAGCCCATCCACAGGCCGTGCTGGGGCTGAGGAGGGGATACCTGGAGTACTCACCACCTCTAGGGACCGCTCGGTACCGCTGTATGAGCCGCGCTGTAGCGCTGCATGAGTTGTGCTGTAGCGCTGTATGAGTCGCGCTTTAGCGCTGGTGCAGCCTGAGGTGAAGAATCTGTGAGGATGTGTGTATTTCGCGCCATACAGCAGCGCTGCTAGAGGCCGAAAACGAAAGTGAAAGTGCCGCGGCTACAAGAAAATGGCCGCCGGGCACCAGTATAACTGCATTAAGCCCCAGCCAAAATGGCCGCCAATGGCGCACTTTTTTTAAAAAAAACACCGCGCCAATGGCACACAGAAAACAACACAGCCAGTCCCCCAGAACACTTCCCAAGTAAAATAACAGTCATGGAGCGGCCCCCCCAGGGCAGAGTGACCCCCCAAGCATCCCCACACAGCACAACAGCACAACAGGGTGCAGAGAGCAGCATAAAAGGGGGGAGACAGGGAGAACCCCCCACACACAGAAACACAGCCAGCATGTACTCACCTTGCAGCAGGAGAGACTACTTACCCGTCCCGCAAGCACCTTGGAGAACACCCCCGGTGCCAATAGAGGGACTCACTGGCTTGTTTCAGACAGGCCTATCACAGAGTCGTACTGCGTAGCTGTCGGCCCGGTCCACCGCGAAAGATACAGTAGGTACTGTTCGATCTTGAGAGGACCGCGGGAGCATGAAAGCAACCCGGCCAACCCTGGAGCCATGGGGTATGTCGTGAACTGAGTCTCACGCACACAAGGCGAGGATCAGCACGCTCGATGGTCGGACAGGGAAGACTACGAGGATACTAGTGTACCCAACCTGTTGCCCAGCCGACAGTTGATTGAAGGTCTCAAAAATAAAATAATAAAATTCCCAAAGGAATAAAAATTAAAAGTAAAATCTTCCAGGAGACTGGCTCCTGAGAGAGCCACGTCTTCTTCTGCTAGGCAGAAAAAAACTGAGGTCTGCTAGCTGCAGGTGTGAGGGTAATGTCCGGAGGGACCGCCCCCCTGGGCGGGGCTGTTCAGCTCTGGTTTGTTCTGGAATGTTTTAACATTTAACATTCTGCCTAGGTCTTCTCCTGCAAGCAGGGACATATACCCACGTGTAAAGTGTAAGAGATGCCGTGTCGGTCCATGGATGATAAGAGAAAAAAGTTTTTATTATATAAAAGTGCATGCAGGACACTGGGCAGATCACTAAGGACAAAGGGGGTGTGTAATTATTACATACAGTACTGTAATCTGTAAGATTACAGTATACTGTATGTGTATTGTGTTTTAACTTTTTTGAATTTGGCGCCGATCTCCGCCCCCGTGCGTCGTAACGTCGCAGGGAACGGAGCTCGGCGGCATTCGGCACTGTGTGAATCGAGCGAGATGACGGCTCGATCACACAGCGGGGAAGCATCGCAGGATCCAGGGGACAAGGTAAGTAACTCCTGCCTGGATCACTGCGACGCAGCCCGAGTCTGGCTCGGGGTTACCGCTTTTGGTGCTGAAATTTAACCCCGAGCCAGACTCGGGAATACCGCCAGGGAGGTTAAGTGTAATTTCATGAGATAATTTATGAGGGCGTGATTAGGGGCGGGGCATGGGTGGGATTGGGGGGGGGGGGGGGAAAGGTGACGAGTAATCCTTGAGGCCTGGCTAGTAGCTCAGGACTTGAAATTTTGAGCCCTGTATTAGGCTACTCTTAGGCATTAGAAAACAACCAAAAGATCAAGGCTGGTCCATCTACTCTCAAGGCAGCAAATATTCAAAATGATGCATGGTGTTCTATGAACTTAAACTGCTATTAAACCCAAAAACAATGTTTCAGCTTAGCAGTTCTTAGATGTGGTGGCTGCATTTTTTTCTTTATTTTCACTGGATGATCTGGCCAGCAAGTCTGTTAATTTCCCTTTACCAGACAAACTACAGGGGTGCTTAGAATGAATTTTCATTTACCGTATATACTCGAGGATAAGCCAAGATTTTCAGCCTTTTTTTTTGGGCTGAAAGTCCCCCCCTCGGCTTATACTCGAGTCAGCGTATTTGAACATTGTAAATTGTACCTGAAAAAAAATTGAGAGGGTGCGGGGTCCATCGTTTAAATCCCGCTGTCTCTTCCTGGTCCCTTCCGTGATAGGCGGAACTGTGTCTGCTGAGAATCGCCTATCACGAACGTTCTCTCATCCTCACCCATCCCAGCAGACACTGTATTCAGTGTTCCGCCAATCACGGACGTCTGCTGGGAAACTGAGGATGAGAGAACGTTCGTGATAGGCGTTTTCTAAGCAGACACAGTTCCGCCTATCACGGAAGGGAAGAGGAAGAGACCACGAGTTTTAAACGATGGACGCCGCAGCCTCTCAATTTTTTTTCAGGTACAATTTACAATGTTCAATTTAAATTTTAGGGGAACAGTGAGGATGGAAACAGTGAGGAACAGTGAGGATGGAAACAGTGAGGAACAGTGAGGATGGAAACAGTGAGGATGGAAACAGTGAGGAACAGTGAGGATGGGAACAGTGAGGATGGGAACAGTGAGGATGGGAACAGTGAGGAACAGTGAGGATGGGAACAGTGAGGATGGGAACAGTGAGGATGGGAACAGTGAGGAACAGTGAGGATGGGAACAGTGAGGATGGGAACAGTGAGGATGGGAACAGTGAGGATGGGAACAGTGAGGATGGGAACAGTGAGGATGGGAACAGTGAGGAACAGTGAGGATGGGAACAGTGAGGATGGGAACAGTGAGGATGGGAACAGTGAGGAACAGTGAGGATGGGAACAGTGAGGATGGGAACAGTGAGGAACAGTGAGGATGGGAACAGTGAGGATGGGAACAGTGAGGAACAGTGAGGATGGGCACAGTGAGGATGGGCACAGTGAGGATGGGCACAGTGAGGATGGGCACAGTGAGGATGGGCACAGTAAGGTGGCAATGGGCAGTGACAATTGGCTTAGTGAAGTTGCAATGGGCACAGTGAGGCGTGCAAATGGGCATTGTTGACCCTCGGCTTATACTCGAGTCAGTAAGTTTTCCCAGTTTTTTGTGGTAACATTAGGTACCTCGGCTTATACTCGGGTCGGCTTATACTCGAGTATATACGGTATGTAAAATCTTTATTCAAAAAAATTAAAAAACACACGCTGTTGCTGTAGCGGCTTTACCACTTCAGCTCCAGGATTTACCCGCTTAATGACCAGGCCATTTTTTGTGATACGGCACTGCGTCGCTTTAACTGACAATTGAGTGGTGGTGCGACGTTGTACCCAAACAAAATTGATGTCCCTTTTTTACTACAAAAAAGCTTTCTTTTGGTGGCATTTGATCACCTCGGCTGGTTTTATTATTTGCGCTAAAAACAAAAAAGTCTGACGATTTCGAATAACAAAAACAATATTTTTTACTTTTTACTATAATAAATAGCCCCAAAAACTTTTTTAAAAAATATTTATTGATCAGTTTAGACCAATATGCATTCTCCTACATATATTTGGTAAATAAGCATATATTGATTGGTTTGCGCAAAAGTTATAGCATCTACAAAATAGGGAAAAGATTTATGGCATTTTTATTATTTTTTACTAGTAATGGCGGTGATCAGCGATTTTTAGCGGGACTGCGACATTGCGGCGGACAGATCGGACACCTTTGACACTATTTTGGGACCAGTGACATTTATACAGCAATCACTGCTATACAAATGCCACTGGCAGGGAAGGGGTTAACACTAGGGGGCGATCAAAGGGTTAATTGTGTCCTAGGGAGGTGTTTCTAACTGTGGGGGGAGTGGGCTGACTGGGAGTAGAGTGAGATTGCTGTTCCTGATCACTAGGAACAGACGATCACACTGTACTCCCCTGACAGAACAGGAATCTGCTTTGTTTACAAAGGCCGATCCCCATTCTGCCTCTCTGTGGAGCGTTTGCGGGTGACCAGCAGACATCGTGGCCCACTGTATATATTACACAAAGCGCTGTACTAGTACGGCGATTCATGCAATAGAACCGCCCTGCTGCAGTATAACTCCAAGGGCTGGTCGGCAAGTGGTTAAAAAGTGTTGGCAGGAGTTCAGCTTTAATTTGTTAGTCAAGTCCATCTAAATCTACTAGTGCAGGTGAGAACATAAAGCCTCATACACACGATCGGATTTTCTGCGGACAAAGCGTAGGACTTTTGTCCGATGGGCATTGGCCAGGAACTTGTATTGCATACAAATGGCAAAGAATTGTCAGCCAACAAACACGAAACTACGTGGTTTTTCAGCTCTTTAGTGCCACCCTTTGGGCAACTTCTGCTAATGTTGTGTTAGGGTGAGCATTGCTTCTGAGCATGCATGTTTGTACTTTGGACATTTGTCCGATGGACTTGTGTACACACGATCGGAAAATCCGACAACACACAATTGTTGTCAGACAATTTTAAAGCATGCTATCCCACATTTGTCTGTCTGATGGAGCATACAAACGGTCAGATTTTCCGCCAACACCTGCCATCACACAATTCCCATCGTATAATCCGATTGTGTGTACGAGGCTTAAGAAAAAAGGGTTTTGGAAAACAAATCTATCCACCACTTGATAAGATTGATAAGCTGCAATATATTATATTTCTATTTTAGGTTTCAATACCATTTAAAAAAATAAAATCACTATAGGTATTCCTTGTTTGGGTAATTATCAGACTGTTGAGTTGGCTGGGGCCACTAAAAATCGAAAACAGATCTATGGCATCCATCCAGAGGATGCACTGTTGAGGTCTGATTCAATAAGCTTTGCACTTAGGCTCCATAAGGTATGAAGCGTGAGATGTATACCACTGGAGGCACTTTCATTCATCTTATGTAGGGCACTGTATCACTCAGGATTTATCTGCATTATTGCCTTGTGGGAAAAAACAATTACCGCAAGGCATTACCGCAGTGGGGCACTGTCACTTTTAATTTGTTCTTGGTTGAGCAATGAAAGGGAAGACAACCTCTTTTAGATGAACATAAATAAAAGGGTATATTTTATTCATTGATATCCCTATGAAGAGCCTTAATACCTCTGCCTGAAAGTAAGTGTTTAGGTTGATGATAAGGCCTCATGCCCACTGGCGTTTTTACAGCTGCGTTTTTTGCAGCTTAAAAACGCCTGTCCATGTTATTGTAAATATTTTATTTTATTTTTATTTATTTTTTTGAAAAGAAAAAAAAAAAAAACGTCGGAGCTAAAAACGCGACCGCGCGTTAGTGCGCGTTTTTTGCGCGTTAGTGCGCGTTTTTGGACGCTCGCGTTTTTTTCTGCCTAATTCTGACGCTGAGGAACGCACTGGTCCTGGGTTTTTTTTACAGCTTAAAAACGTCTATGCTATTTGCAGCTCAAAAACGTCTAGGTGGGCATGAAGCTATAGACTAACATGGACAGGCGTTTTTAAGCTGTAAAAAACGCTCAAAAACGCGGCTGTAAAAACGTCCGTGGGCATGAGGCCTAAAGGTTTACTCTGACAAAGATCAGCAGAGATTTGTTCCTTTCTCAGGTGGACTGTGCAGATGCCGCGAACCATCATACTTCTCATCCAGCTGCATCATCAGAAGACCACCTCTGGAATTGCTACACAAAGGAGAAAAAGAAATCTCCCACCTGTGACAAGTCCTAGTGTGCACCTGTGTGCTGGTGACACCTTCCAGAAATTAAAGATAGCTCAGTTGTTGGAATGGACAACGGATTTAAAGTCATCTGTATTAACTAGGCCACCTATGACCATCCACAGCAGCAATTGTTAGCTGGTAAGTATCCTTTGTTTTTTTTGCTGCACATTCTTGTACTTCTCCTGTCCCTCTTCATGCCTTTAGGAATGACCTAACAAATAAATTTGTCCAGAGGCAAAAAAAAATATTTTTAAATCTTCTTTTAGGGGTTTGCTAATCTATATGAAGTGGAGTATATGAACTTTGGTGGGACAGTTCTCAAACTAGGAGATTAGTACCTAAACTAAGCATTTGCATGAGTATGTGTACTCCGATACCTAAAACTAATACCTTTTTCGTGCAGTGCCATGCAATTTGAGCTCAAATACATATGGGCTCAAATTGCACTGCAAAGAATCGCATGTGATTTGATCAGGAATGCGGCGTAATTTCTGTCCGAATCACATACCATTTCCTGCACTGCTCCTGTGTGAACCCAGGCTGAAGTCACTATGATAAGCCTGGGTTCACACAGGAGCGGTGCAGGAAAACCCATGTAATTCGGACAGAAATTGCACCGCATTCCTGTTCAAATCACATGTGATTCTTTGCAGTGCGATTTGAGCCCTTTAATTTTGTATGGGCTCAAATCGCACCGCAAGAAAAATATAGGTAATTGGCATTGGCGAGTACTTAAGGAAAAGTATCAGTACTCATACTTGCTCTGAAATAAATAGGCATCAGTGCATCCCATATATATATATCTATATCTATATCTATACACACACACACTGTATGGTCAAACGAATGGCGATGCCTGCCTTTACACGCACATGAACTTTAACGGCATGCCAGTCTTAGTCCATAGGGTTCAATATTGAGTTGGCTCACTATTGTAGCTATAACAGCTTCAACTCTTCTGGAAAGGCTGTCCATAAGGTTTAGGAGTGTCTATGAGAATGTTTGACCATTCTTCCAGAAGCACATTTGTGAGGTCAGGCACTGATGTTGGACAAGAAGGCCTGGCTCGCAGTCTCCGCTCTAATTCATCCCAAAGGGATGTGCAGGCCAGTCAAGTTCCTCCATCCCAAACTCGCTCATCCATGTCTTTATGGACCTTGCTTTGTGCACTGGTCCAAATCTTTTGATGGAGGGGGGGGTTATGGTGTGGGGTTGTTTTTCAGGTGTTTGGCTTGGCCCCTTAGTTCCAGTGAAAGGGAACTCTTAAAATGTCAGAATACCAGGACATTATGGACAATTACATGCTATGAACTTTGTGGGAACAGTTTGGGGATGGCCCCTTCCTAATCCAACATGACTGCACAACAGTGCACAAAGAAAGGTCCATAAAGACATGGATGAGTGAGTTTGGGGTGGAGGAACTTGACCGGCCTGCACTGCATTCCTGACCTCAAACCAATAGAACATCTTTGGGATGAATTAGAGCAGAGACTGCGAGCCAGACCTTCTCGTTCAACATCAGAAATGGTAGGTTGAGATCCCATTCTAAATGTTCGGTGCCACATTGCCCCTTAGCGTATTTATTCCTGACTGTGTTCTGTTGTGGATGTTTTCTATTCACTTCCTGTCTGGAAGTTGCAATAGTAAATATAAGGCAATACTTACAAAGTGAGCAAAGTCTCACCTGTAGACAGCGGTGGCTGGTGTTTTTTTTTTTTGGGGTGGCAAATACACCCAGGTTACGGGGGACACGGGCGCCCCCTCCTCAGTCGGTCAGTCAGTAGTCGGGGCCCCCCGCACTTACCCCATCTCGTGGGCAACGCTCCGGGCGGCAGGCAGCTGCTTCCTCGCCTCCCCTGCGTCTTCTCCCTCCTCCTTCTGGCGGCCAATCCGTTCAGATCTCCTTTCGGTCAATCAGGTAATGGATCTCAGGATACGCTTTCTGATTGTCCAGGAGGGGAATCAGTGTTACAATAGCGAATATTAATTTGCCATTGTCACATAACTGGGTGGGCTTCGGGCACAGTGCTCTGCACCCCGAGCCCACCTTTTTTTTGAAGCCTCAGAGCCTCTGGCTCTAACCAAGTGCTTCAAAAAAGAAAAAAGCCCTGATTGGAATCAATGCATCCGGTGCCCTGCATGTAGATCAGGGGGGCAGGCGCATGGATGGGGGGGCCGCGCCCGTGCGCCCCTATGGTTAGGCCGTCACTGCCTGCAGAGCATTAAATTGAGAGACCTAGGGATTATGGGATATATAATTTCATCACAGGTTAGTTCTTAGACTACAGACAGGTTATGCAATAACCTATGCAGTACCAGGGAGCATGCCTCATGTTCGAACACAAACAGAAACTTCTGACACTGGAATATGAAGATTAACTTTACTTTATAGGCTGTACATACAGGTCAACCAATGAGACCATGAAACTACATGATCAACGCACATCTTAAGCAGGTGAAAAACAAAAAGGTGCAGGTAGAAAGGTTTATAATGCCTTTTGGATGACTTGGAAATCATAAAAAGTATTTTAAGTTTCCATTGCTGTTTGTCACCTTATTGTGATGATTTTTTCTTGGTTCCCTGTGACACCAGGACAAAGAAAATGAAGTGACTGGATGTCAATTGGGTCAGGAAGACAAAGGAGATTTTAAAACCTGACAAATGTTCTATCCTTTCCACATTCTGCATTTGAAAAAATGTGTTTTGCTCTTGTTGGAAGGATTTTCCATTACTTACTGTCCTTCTGTCAGGATTCATGCTTGTAAGCTGAACTCTACACATAGTAGACAACATTTTAAAACCTCAATTTACTTCTTTAGAATCATTAAAAATAATTTTGCATTTACCGTACATGGATTCGTTTTAGTTTTTTGCTGTCAGCAAGATCCTGTGTAATCAATACATTTAGGTGCGTGAGGCCTTATGTTGATATATATATTGTGACAGCAGGAAGGTAAAGTCACCTGGTTGCATCCAGGGGGGTAGATATATTTCGCCCAGATTCAGGCTTTACGCCGACTTATACAACTAGGTGGAGAGTTGTATAAGCCCAGCTGGGGCTAGTGGGCTCATGGATGACTCATACCTCTAGGGAGAGTGTGGGGCGTCGTACAGACAGGGAGTTGATGAGACCAGCTGAAGCTTGTCAGCTCATTTAGGCCTCTATAAGAACTCCCAGCTTCATTAGATGTTAGCTCATGCCTGGAACCAGACCTGTGTGGACTGTCTAGGGAGAGTGAACCCCTGTGCGGTGAGACAAAGCCTGTGTGGCTATTTGCTTGGACATTTAAAACCAGGGACTTAGGGACTAGGACAGCACTAGGCTGATCCCAGTTGTTAGTTAGGAAACCTGTATGTTTAGTCAGAGGTCAAGTTGACCAGGATTTACGTTATTTATGTTTCTTTTGCTTTGCTGTGTTTTGTCACTGTAAATAGAAAATAAACCGCACCTTTTTGATTTTGAAAACCACAACCTCCGTTTGCTGGGCCTGTTTTTGTCTGGGGAGCCCATCCCGGGGGTCACACACACCCGCTGCCGAGCTAACCCCCTCACAGTTGGTGGAGAACCAGTGGCAGTTTTTTTTTAAGCCAGCATGGAAGAGATACTGAAACAGCTGGCTCTAGCAAATGCCAATCAACAGCAGACAAATGCAGGTTTGCAAAGGAGCCTTGCAGCCCAGCAGCAAGCTCATCAACAGAGCCTTGCAGCCCAGCAGCAAGCTCACCAACAGAGTCTGGAAGCTCAGCAACAAGCCCAGCAGCAATCTGAGGCCCGCTTCATAGACCTGTTACAGAAGCAAGAGCAGAGACTACAACAAATGGAAGCAGTAATGCAGCAACGTCCGCAGACCAGTGAGGAAAGCCGTCCCACTAATACCGCGTCCTTTGGGGTGAGTCGTTTATTGACAAAAATGACTGGAGAGGATGATCCAGAGGTATTTTTGACCACATTTGAAAGGACCGCTGAAAGAGAAAAGTGGCCTGAGGAGCAGTGGGCTGGACTGGTGGCTCCTCTGTTAACTGGTGAATCGCAGAAAGCTTACTATGACCTAGAGCCTAACCAAGCAAAAGACTATGTGATGCTAAAAGCTGAAATTTTGGCAAGGCTGGGTGTCACCCAGGCTGTCCGG
The DNA here is from genome assembly GCA_029206835.1 of Rana muscosa. NCBI lineage: Eukaryota > Metazoa > Chordata > Amphibia > Anura > Ranidae > Rana > Rana muscosa. The sequence goes on from CM055117.1 coordinate 409,267,355, forward strand.
GCTCAGCGTGTGCATAACTGGACTTTCCAGCTTGGAAAACCCCCCAGGTCTCAAATGTATGATCTCATTCACCTGAGCAGAAAGTGGCTACAGCCAGAGACTTTGTCCGCACCAAAGATTGTGGAACGTGTTGTAATGGATCGGTTTTTGAGAGCTCTTCCTACTGCCATCCAAAAGTGGGTAAGCCATGGAGACCCAGAGACGGCCGATGGTCTTGTGGATCGTGTGGAGAAATACTTGGCTACAGAGAACCTGACGGCCTCTTCCAGAGACACTCGGACTTTCCACCCTAAGACCAAACCATCCCCAGGGGCGGATAAGAGGATTCCAAGGGGTGAGGGTGGAGAGAGTGAGAGGGTGGGAGCTCTACCCCAAGTTTGGCGAGAACAGCCTGGGAAATCAGCGGCTCAAGAGGCGGCAAGAAGGATCGTTTGCTACCGCTGCCGGCAAGCGGGACATATTGCAGCCAATTGCCCGGTTGTGGAGGAACCCATGCAGTGTGACTTTCTGACGGGCAGACGTCAGTCGCTGTGTGCGACAGTCGCATGCACTGCCATTCGAGGAACTGAGAAACATTTATGCAAAATGTGTGTTAATGGTAGAAATGTTGTGGTATTGCTGGATTCAGGTAGCCTTGTGACCCTGATAAAGGCTGAGTTAGTTAAAACAGAGGTCTTTGGGAATAGCAAGGTATCTGTTATTTGTGTGCATGGGGACACCCGAGAGTATCCAGTGACTACAGTGTGTTTCGAGACCCCCAAAGGTACCCTCTCTCATCCAGTGGGCTTAGTATCTCAGTTACCGCATGACGCCATTGTGGGAAGGGATTTTCCGAAGTTCTGGGAACTGTGGGATGATCCTGAGCCCCCCACTGGTGCCCCTATGTACCAGGAATGTGATAGCCAGAACTCCCCTGAGAGTGGTGAGGACTCTCCGGAATTTCCCTTATCAGTATTGGCAGGGGAGACTCAAGAAACTGGAGAGGAGCCCACCTCCTCAGACGAAAACCTACCGTCTGTGGAGTTTTCTGATCTGGAGGTTCACAGGGAAAATTTTGCCACAGAACAGTTAAAAGACCCCGCCCTAATAAAGGCACGGGAAAACGTAGTGGAAATAGATGGCGAGTTAGTGAACCCAGATAATACCTGCACTTACCCATACTTCAGCGTAGAGAAGGACCTACTGTATCGGGTGGCAAAAAGGGCAGAAGAAACCGTTGAGCAGCTTGTGGTGCCCAAACCTTACAGGAAGTTGGTGTTGGAGTTGGCCCATGGGCACATTCTTGGAGGTCATCTGGGGACAGAGAAAACCCGAGAGAGGGTATTACAGAGATTCTATTGGCCGGGGGTGATGAAGGACATAGAAAATTATTGTTCCTCCTGCCCTGTGTGTCAGAGGTCGGCCCCGATGCCACATTTCCGTAGCCCGCTGGTCCCTCTACCCATCATTGAGGTCCCGTTTGAGAGGATCGCCATGGATTTGGTAGGGCCTATAATCAAGTCCGCTAGGGGGCACCAGTACATATTAGTTATAATGGACTATGCCACCCGTTATCCAGAAGCGATCCCTCTCCGAAATACCTCGGCCAAAACCATAGCCAAAGAGCTATCTCTTGTGTTTAGCCGGGTGGGTATTTGTAAAGAACTGCTTACGGACCAAGGTACACCCTTTATGTCCCGGGTTATGAAGGAGCTGTGTAAATTGTTCAAAGTGACGCAATTACGTACATCTGTGTATCACCCCCAAACCGATGGGCTGGTTGAAAGATTCAACAAAACCCTAAAACAAATGTTGAAGAAAGTGGTGGATAGAGATGGAAAGGATTGGGACTGTCTACTTCCTTATCTGATGTTTGCTATTAGGGAGGTGCCCCAATCCTCTACGGGATTCTCCCCCTTTGAGTTACTGTATGGGAGACACCCAAGAGGGCTGTTGGATATTGCCAAGGAAACTTGGGAAAGTGAGAGTTCTCCCCACAGGAGTGTGATTGAGCATGTCGCCCTGATGCAAGACCGAATTGCACAGGTAATGCCCATCGTGAAGGAACATTTGGCCCAAGCGCAGTTAGCACAGCAGAGAGTGTACAACCGTGGAGCCAAGACCCGTACCTTTTCCCCGGGGGATAGGATACTGGTACTTGTCCCTACGGTTGAAAGTAAATTCCTTGCCAAATGGCAAGGCCCCTACGAGATAATGGAAAAAGTGAGCGAAGTGAATTACAAGGTCAGACAACCAGGAAGGCGAAAGCCCGAACAGATCTATCACGTTAATCTGTTGAAAGCCTGGAGGGATAGAGAGTCCCTAGTCGCAGACACTTGGTCACCAGCTCAAACTGGTTGCGTGATTCCTGAGGTTGGAATAGCAGCCACCTTGTCACAACCCCAACAACAGGAGGTTAAGGAGTTTGTGCTTCGCAACAAGGAGGTATTCTCTGAGCTGCCGGGACAAACATCTGGGGTAGAGCATGACATCATTACCCCGCCCGGTGAAAGGGTGAAGTTAAAACCCTATCGGATCCCAGAGGCCCGACGGGAGGCAATACGGGAGGAAGTACAGAAAATGCTGAACTTAGGGGTGATAGAGGAGTCCCAAAGTGATTGGTCTAGTCCCATTGTGTTGGTGCCTAAACCGGATGGGAGCTGGCGATTTTGTAACGATTTTCGTCAGTTGAACAAAGTTACAAAATTTGACACCTACCCCATGCCACGTATAGATGAGTTGATCGACCGGCTGGGAACAGCCCGATACATGACGACTCTTGACCTCACAAAAGGGTATTGGCAAATCCCCCTGGCCAAGTCGGCCAAAGAGAAAACCGCATTTGTAACCCCAGACGGGGCGTTCCAATATAAAAGAATGCCGTTCGGGTTACAGAATGCGCCGGCCACATTCCAGCGGAAAATGGACCAGATGCTGAGGCCCCATCGGAAGTATGCTGCGGCTTACCTGGATGACGTAATTGTCCATAGCACAGATTGGGCCTCACATCTGCCAAAAGTGCAAGCAGTCCTGGACTCTGTTCGGGAAGCGGGGTTTACGGCTAACCCCAAGAAGTGTACCATTGGGCAGGAGGAGGCCAAATATCTTGGGTACACCATTGGGAGGGGAGTAATAAAACCCCAACTCAACAAAGTCGAGGCCATCCAGAGTTGGCCACGTCCCAACAGCAAGAAGCAGGTACGAGCCTTTCTGGGAATCGCTGGGTATTATCGGCGATTCATTCCCCACTTTGCTTCTAAGGCTGTGCCCCTAACCAACCTGACGAAGGGGAAAGGGTCGGTCATGATTAAATGGACCCCCGAGGCTGAGGCAGCATTCCAATTCTTGAAACAAGCCTTATGTAGCCAGCCAGTGTTGTACTCACCCAACTTCTCTAAAGACTTTGTCGTACAAAGTGATGCGTCAGATGTGGGGTTAGGAGCAGTATTGTCCCAGGTCTGGAACGGGGAAGAGCACCCAGTCATTTACCTCAGCAGGAAGTTGAAGTCCCATGAGGTAAATTACGCCACCGTTGAAAAGGAGTGTTTAGCGGTGAAGTGGGCTCTAGATTCCCTTCGGTACTACCTGCTAGGTAGGCACTTTGACATGGTTACGGATCACGCTCCGTTAAAGTGGATGGCTCAAAACAAGGAAACAAATAGAAGAGTGAATAGGTGGTTCCTGGCCCTCCAGGAATTCAACTTCACAGTAAAGCATCGCCCTGGCGTTCAAATGGGGAATGTGGATGCTTTGTCTCGAGTACATGAATGCCTGATTGCTGGTGTTCCAACCCCGAGGTTAAAACAAGAGGGGGGGTATGTGACAGCAGGAAGGTAAAGTCACCTGGTTGCATCCAGGGGGGTAGATATATTTCGCCCAGATTCAGGCTTTACGCCGACTTATACAACTAGGTGGAGAGTTGTATAAGCCCAGCTGGGGCTAGTGGGCTCATGGATGACTCATACCTCTAGGGAGAGTGTGGGGCGTCGTACAGACAGGGAGTTGATGAGACCAGCTGAAGCTTGTCAGCTCATTTAGGCCTCTATAAGAACTCCCAGCTTCATTAGATGTTAGCTCATGCCTGGAACCAGACCTGTGTGGACTGTCTAGGGAGAGTGAACCCCTGTGCGGTGAGACAAAGCCTGTGTGGCTATTTGCTTGGACATTTAAAACCAGGGACTTAGGGACTAGGACAGCACTAGGCTGATCCCAGTTGTTAGTTAGGAAACCTGTATGTTTAGTCAGAGGTCAAGTTGACCAGGATTTACGTTATTTATGTTTCTTTTGCTTTGCTGTGTTTTGTCACTGTAAATAGAAAATAAACCGCACCTTTTTGATTTTGAAAACCACAACCTCCGTTTGCTGGGCCTGTTTTTGTCTGGGGAGCCCATCCCGGGGGTCACACACACCCGCTGCCGAGCTAACCCCCTCACAATATACATATATATATAGATCGATATATATATATATATATAGATCGATATATATATATATATAGATCGATATATATATATATTATATATATATATATATATATATATATATATATATATATATATATAGATATCTCTCTCTCTCTCTCTCTCTATATATATATAGCTAAAATCTACCGACACTGCACCCTCTGGCAGGGCAGCACAGTAGCAGTCTCACAAAAGACAAAGGGGTGATTTACTAAGGCCGGTTTCACACTGGGGCGGTGGCTGTATAGCGCCGCTATTTTTAGCGGCGCTATAACGTCGGGATTACAGAGGTATTCGGCCGCTAGCGGTGCGGTTTTAACCCCTGCTAGCGGGCGAAAAAGGGTTAATACCACCCGCAAACCGTGGCTACAGGTTTGCGGGCGGTATTACCGCGGTATCCCATTCATTTCAATGGGAAGGAGCGGTGTAGGAGCGGTAAACACACCGCTCCTCTCACCGCTCCAAAGATGCTGCTAGCAGGACTTTTTTTTAAGTCCTGTTAGCGCATCGCTCCAGTGTGAAAGCCCTCGGGGGTTTCACATTGGAGAGACAGGAGCCGCTGTTTAGGCTCGGTTTGCAGGCGCTATTTTTAGCAAAATAGCGCCTGCAAACCGCCCCAGTGTGAAAGGGGCCTAAAGGCAGATACGCTGTTCTCTTTGAATTTAAAGAGAAGCTCCAGGCCCCCACCAAAACATTTAAGGTCAGCAGCTACAAATACACAAATACTGTAGATGCTGACTTTTAATATTAGGACACTCACCTGTCCAGGGATCCTGTGATGTCGGCGCCCCAGCCGATTTTTCAATCGGCTCTCGAGTGCTGCTGCCGCCATTTGTTGTATAGGAAACCAGATGAAAAGCCTTGCAGCTTCACAGCCGGTTCCCTACTGCGCATGTGCGAAGTTCGCTACGCGTTATGAATGGCCGTGGCGAGGTCTTCCAGAAGTGGGGACGGGTACCTGTCAAAAACAGGTACCTGCTCCCCCCACCCCCCACCGAAAGCTGCCAAATGTGGCAGCAGAGGGGGAGGGAGCAAACAAGCAGAGCTTCCCCTTTTGGGTGGAGCTCCGCTTAACTTAGCTAATCAGGGAAAATTTCACTATTCATTTTTACTTGCACATGATTGGATGGAAGACAGCAAAGCTTCACTTCATATATCACATGAAGGCATAACAACCTATTTTCCTTTAGCAAAACAACCACAATTCCTTTATTTTATGGCATACAGGAACCACTATAGCTAAAAAGAAGACCTGATCTGCAACAGTTATGCCATATTTTATTCTTCTGCCCAGAGTTCAGCGTTTAATTTTTTTCTCTATTCTCCCCCTTGAAACTTGAAAAACCAAACTAGCAATTAAGAAATATTTCACGTTTCATCTTTTCCACCTCATCAGACTACAATATATAATTAGAAGGAAATGAAGTTAAAGCAAAAGAAAAACACCTGTAACGAATTTGTCCCCAAGAGAACCTGATTTAATTAATTTGAACTATGTTTGCATAAGATGGTGCAGAAAAACGCTTTCCTTATCACACTGTAGTAGGCTGCTTGATGGCAACGAGCATTTCACACTAAAACGCAAACAGGTAGAGTTAGAGCCCATTCACACAGGGGCGTCTTTGGATCCGACTCCAAATCGCCCCAGGTCGCCTCAGGTCGCGCTGGCTGAAGAAATCAATGTAAGTTAATGGAGCCGTCCTTATGCACACTACTGCAGTCGCTCCGACTTCAAAAAAGGTCCCTGTACTACTTCAATCCGACTCCTAGGCGACCTGTAACCATTCATTTCAATGGGAGTCGCCTCTCACTGTCTTAATAGGAGCGACTCTCCAGGAAGAAAACATACATTTATCAGGCAAACCTCTCCCTCCCCCCTCCCTCCCACAGAGCCGATTCTTGTTTGATTGGCCACTGGAATGTCTCCTGTCCTGCAGGCAACTTGGAGTTGCCTTGTAAATAGCTCCAGGTCGTGCTGTGATTCATTCTCAAGTCGTGTCTGAGTTGCCTCATAAAATCATGCTGGAAGTCGTGTTGCCCCTGTGTGAATGGGCTCTTAGAAGTATGTTTTTTGTAAAACAATGAAATAGTGTGCAATAAGTTTATAGTACTTATTTTTTGCTTTTTTTTTACATACAATTTCTAAAAACATTTTGCTATACAACGGTTTCAGGTGAGCGCCTTTATGTAATTTGAAAGGCATATAAAGTTGAAATGGGATGTGGCTTTCCTGTTGTTGCCTGGTTCCCTCTGTCCAAGCTAGGGATAGATTCTGCCTTGTGTAGTAGAGCTCAAATACATCATTTTTATAGTGCGTATAGTCAGTAAAAAAATTACTTAGAACCTCAAACATTATATATTTTTTTTAGCAGAGACCCTAGGGAATAAAATGGTGATCGTCGCAATATTTTATGTCACACGCTATTTGCGCAGCGGTAATTTAAATGCATTTTTTGGGGAAAAAAATACACTTTCATGAGTAAAAAAAAAAACTAAACAGTAAAGTTAGCCCAATTTTTTTGTATAATGTGCAAGATGATGTAATGTCTAGAAAATAGATATGCAACATGCCATGCTTTGAAATTGCTCACACTCGTGGAATGGCGACAAATTACAGTACCTAAAAATATCCATAGGAGACGATTTAAAAAAATGTAACAGTTACCAGGAGTTACAGAGGAGGTCTGGAGCTAGAATTATTGATCTCACACTGACGATCGCGTCGATACCTCACATGTGTAATTTGAACACCCTTTACATTTGCAGACGCGACTACGTATGCGTTTTCTTTGCTGCGCGAGCACACAGGGATGGGGACGCTTAGAAAAATCGATTTTTTTTTGTTTATATTTTTTTTTTTACATTGTCCCTTTAAAAAACAAAAACAAATCTGATCACTTTTATTGCTGTCACAAGGAATGTAAACATCCCTTATGACAGTAAAGCCCTGTACACACGATCGGATTTCCTATGGATTCAAATCCGATGGATTTTTCCATCGGAATTCCGATGAAGCTGATTTCCATCAGTCTTGCCTACACACCATCAGTCAAAAATCCGACTGTCCCAAACGCTGTGACGTAAAACACTCCGATGAGCCGAGAAAAATGAAGTTCAATGCTTCTGAGCATGCGTCGACTTGATTCTGAGCACGCGTGGGTTTTTTCTCCGATGGAGTTCCACACAGACGATCGTAATTTGCTATCGTTTTTTTTTTCCATCGGATAAATTTAAAACATGTTCTATTTTTTCTCACCGATGGAAAAAAGACAGATGGGGCCCATACGCGATCGGTTTGTCCGATGAGAAAAGTCCACCGGACTGTTTTCATCGGTAAAACCGATCGTGTGTACAGGGCATAATAGGTGGTGACAGCTACTCTTTATGGAGGGACCGGGGCTCTAAAAGACCCCAAATCCCTCCTTTGCATTTCAAAGTATTCAAATTGCCAAAACCGGGGATTCTGAATACTGTCATTTTTTTTTAAAAAAGGCACCATTGGCAGCCGAGTAAACTGGAAGTGACATTGTGACGTCGCTTCCGGGATTTTACATCGGAGCCGAATCCGGCTTCGTACGGGTCTCAGCCTAGCTGGCGGATGTTCCGGCTGGTGGCTCGGGTCTCCCGGTGGGACAGGAAGCCCGGGAAGAGTGGCGAAAGGTGGCGAGAGAGGGGGGACGTCCCCTCCCGCTCCTTTAGAATAACAGCCGAGCGGCTTTTAGCCGCATCTGTCGTTATTACTAAAGAGCCAACCGCCCGCTCTACAAAACAGTACCGGGTGATGCCTGCAGCTGCAGGCATCACCCCGGTACAACCCCTTTAAGCCATGTACGCAAATTTGCGTATGGTCAGCATGAAGGGGTGAAATTTATTTAGCTTAGATTCTTCTACCTAAAAGTCAGTGATACATTGATATTGAGAGGTGAGATGAAGCCTTTATGGACGTTTAGGAAGAGTTTCAGTGGCCATGAAGCTGGATCCTTTGTAAATATTCCAACACAAGTTTGCCATTATTAATTTATCATTAAAAACATGTCCGTACCCTTGTAAATATGTGTAATGACTATAACTTTTGTGGGGGTACTGTATCTGATGCAGCCCAAACTGAACAAGTGATCTCTATATTATTGGCATATGTCGTGTTTTTCTCTGTACACACTTTTTTTTCGGCATCATCAGTATGCAAAATTGTATTTGATTTTATATGATTGCACTTAATTTTGTTGGTAATGTTCTTCAAAGTCCATGAGGCACACTCTGCCTGAAATAAATGCTTAATACTGCTGCAGTAAAAAAAGTATATAATGCTAAGAATCCATCTTCTCACTTCAATTATGTATAACTTTTAGTGAATCATTTTAGATTTTAGCATCAGTTTTCACTTAACATGGAGCTTTATGGACATTTTGCTTTATATTTGGTAATTTATCCTTTGCTGTTTTAGAGAATGTTCTGGTACTTTTGTGCTCTATCTGGGGCACAGTTTTTTTTTTTTATTTGACACCAGATGATGTTCAATGGAACGAAACGCGTCAGCAAGGAATACTGATGCCACTGTCTTTTTATAAGCGCTTTTTATACCTACCAAATGTGAGTGTAGACTTTTTCTTTTAAATAAATAGCTGTAATTACCTTGCAGTGTTACGCTATGTGCGCCCCTGTTTTCTTCTTTTTTCATATTACCATTTATGCATTTGGGTGTCAACACTCATAATACCTCACTGGAAGTTTTTCAACTGAATCCTGTCCATACAAGCTGTGATATCTTCCTATGGGTCATTGAATCTTCAAGTTCCACCGGCCTACATGGGTTTATTACCGTGATACTGGCATTGTTCCTGCTGTAACAACCTCACAAGCTTGACTGACTCAGTGGTTGTACACTCATCTGGGTCCAGTCTTTCTGGTAAGCCTTTTCGTCTTACGGTGGTGGATCTTCCAGCAAAATTTCCTCTATTTTCAAACACTGGTAGACTGTGATTTCACTCACTATTTGGATTTTAATATAGACTTCTATTCACATGTGTTTTCATCACGGTGGACACAAGATGGTGTTTATTATTATATATTGTATATTATCAGTCATCTGATTATTTGTCACTTTCAGCGCTGCACTTCTTTCTTTTTCTCTGTTTATTGCAAATTTTGATCTTTTTTGCTGTGTCAGCTGCTTTCAATTTAAGGGATAGCGCAGTATTGTTGCTTTTTATTGTATCACAGGTTTTTTTATTATTATACCATATATAACTACACAATGTAACAACACATAAAGTGGTTGTAAACCTCAGACATGAAATCTGAACAAAACACACATTGCTATAGTGTGCTCTCTCCAAAGCACTAATGCCCTGTACACACGATCGGAATTTCCGATGATGGACTTGTTTCATCAGAAATTCTGATCGTGTGTGGGCCCCATCTGACTTTTTTCCATCGGTGTAAAAAAATAGAAAATGTTTTAAATTTTTCCGATGGAAAAAAAAACGACAGGAAATTCCGATCGTCTGTGTGGAACTCCATCGGAGAAAAATCCACGCATGCTCAGACTAAATTAGGAGACAGCAGCGCTCGTTCTGGTAAAACTAGCGTTCGTATTGGAGAGAACACATTCATCATGCTATAACGGACTGAAAAGCACGAAGACTGAAAAGCGCAAATCGGCTAACACCAAACTTTTACTGACACGCGGTAACACGAAATCAGCAAAAGCAGCCCAAAGGGTGGCGCCGTTGGATTTGAACTTCGCCTTTATAGTGACGTCGTACGTGTTGTACGTCACCGCATTTTGGACGGTCGGAATTTGGTCTGATGGTGTGTATGCGAGACAGCTTTGAACGGAATTCCGCCGAAAAATTCCATTGGACTTTAGCCCATCGGAATTCCGAACGTGTGTACAGGGCATAAGTGTTATTTCTCTCTTCTGTCTGGTTCCTCTGTTATCAGCATGAGTCACTTCTGACAAGTTTTCCTGACAGCAAGAGCTAAAAAGCTGACAGGGGAGGGATCTCCAGCTCACAGCCTGTGACTGACAGCCTCAGCTCTGTTCCTCTGTGCTGTGTGAAGAGGTGTGTGTCCACTTCCCTCTAAAAAGCTCTCACAGCTCTCCTGCAGCTTCCAGCCCCCAATCCCTGTGCAGAAGGGCTGAAGTGTGAAGGAGAAGGAAGCAGTGCAAGGAACCAATCAGTTCAAGTGTGAACGGGAAGCATTCTAATAGAAAGACAAAGCAGAATGACACAGAGTTCAGCTCATCACTGTGCTGCATCTACTTTCACTCTAAAGCAGTGTGATTCTCAACCAGGGTTCCGCCAGAGGTTGCTAGGGGTTTGTTCAGCTTTGGGCAATTTCTGCCTCTCAGATAAGTTCCCACTGACACCATTGGCAGTGCCGGCCCAAGACATTGTGCTGCCTGGTACCAAGAATGAAATGCTGCCCCCCCCCCCCAAAAGAAAAATCACGCCCACCAAAATGCCCCCATATTCATTATTTTATATCATGATAACCAAAATGGACCTGTCATGGCTCTATACATGTATATAGGAGTATAAAAGGACCTGTGCATGGCCGTTGGCCGAGATGTCAGCTGGCCACCCGCGATCGCTCCATAGAGCCAGAACGGGGATCTGTCAATGTAAACAGACAGATCCCCATTCTGACAGGGGAGGAGAGACAGATCTGCTGTTCCTAGTGATTAGGAACAGAGATCTCTCTCTCCTCCTCCAGTCAGTCCCCATCCCCCCAGTTAGAAACACCTCCCAGGGAACACATTTAACCCCTTTCCTGACAGTGACATTTACACAGTAATCAGTGCATTTTTATAGCACAGATCGCTGTATAAATGTCACTGGTCCCAAAAAAGTGTCAAGTGTCAAGTGTCCAATCTGTCCACCGCAATGTCACAGTTTCGCTAAAAATCACAGATCACCGCCATTACTAGTAAAAAAATATATAATAATAATAAAAATGCCATAAATCTATCCTCTATTTGGTAGACGCAATAACTTTTGTGCAAACTAATCAATATACACTTATTGCGTTTTTTTTTTTTACCAAACATATGTAGAAGAATACATATCGACCTAAACTGATGAAGAATTTTTTATTTTTTTGGATGTTTATTATAGCAAAAGTTAAAATAAAAAACAATTTTCAAAGTTGTCGCTATTTTTGTTTATAGCACAAAAAATAAAAACCGCAGAAGTTATCAAATACCACCAAAAGAAAGCTCTATTTGTTTAGGTACAACGTCACACGACCGCGCAATTGTCAGTTAAATCGATGCCATGCCGAATCGGAAAAAAATGATTGAAGTGCATTATTTCTATTGTTATATAAAATAAAATAGTTCAACTCACCATAATGCAGAATAAGTGGGAGCCCCGAGTGTGTCACTTCCCGCGTCACCTGCCACCAGATGCAGATTGTCACTTGTTGCGAATTGTCACTTGCCACAATGCCATCTGCCACAAATTGCGGCTGGTCACTTGCCACGATGCCACACATTGCAGATTGTCACTTGCCACGACATCACCTGCCACACGTAGCGGATTGTCCCTTGCCATGACGTCACCTGCCACACGTCTGACAGAGAGGAGGAGGGGGGTCTGACAGAGAGGAGGAGGGGGGTCTGACAGAGAGGAGGAGGGGGGTCTGACAGAGAGGAGGAGGGGGGCGGCTGATAGAGAGGAAGAGGGGGGCGGCTGATAGAGAGGAAGAGGGGGGCGGCTGATAGAGAGGAAGAGGGGGGCGGCTGATAGAGAGGAAGAGGGGGGCGGCTGATAGAGAGGAAGAGGGGGGCGGCTGATAGAGAGGAGGGGGGCGGCTGACAGAGCAGATGAGAGAGACGGACCTCAGGAGGGGGGGCGAGGAGGGGGGTGGCTGATAGAGAGGAGGGGGGCCGCGGGTGGCTGACAGGGCAGATGAGAGAGACGGACCTCAGGAGGGTGGCGGCTGATAGAGAGGAAGGGGGCGGCTGACAGAGCAGATGAGAGACAGACCTCAGAAGAGGGGGTGGCTGATAGAGAGGAGGGGGGCCATTGGCAGCTGACAGGGAGATGAGAGAGACAGACCTAAGGAGGGGGGGCAGCTGATAGAGAGGAGGTGGGGCAGTGGGCGGCTGACAGGGAGATGAGAGAGACAGACCTCAAAAGGGGGGGCGGCTGATAGAGAGAGGGGGGCCGCGGGCAGCTGACAGGGAGATGAGAGAGACAGACCTCAGGAGGGGGGGCGGCTGATAGAGAGGGGGGTCCGCGGGCAGCTGACAGGGAGATGAGAGAGACAGACCTCAGGGGGGTGGCGGCTGATAGAGAGAGGGGGGGCCGCGGGCAGCTGACAGGGAGATGAGAGAGACAGACCTCAGGAGGGGGGGGGGCGGCTGATAGAGAGAGGGGGGGCCGCGGGCAGCTGACAGGGAGATGAGAGAGACAGACCTCAGGAGGGGGGGCTGATAGAGAGAGGGGGGCCGCGGGCAGCTGACAGGGAGATGAGAGACAGACCTAAGGAGGGGGGGCGGCTGATAGCTGCCCGCGGCCCCCCTCTCTCTATCAGCCCCCCCCCCTCCTTAGGTCTGTCTCTCTCATCTCCCTGTCAGCTGCCCGCGGCCCCCCCTCTCTCTGACAGGGAGATGAGAGAGACAGACCTAAGGAGGGGGGGGGGGCGGCTGATAGAGAGAGGGGGGCCGCGGGCAGCTGACAGGGAGATGAGAGAGACAGACCTAAGGAGGGGGGGCGGCTGATAGAGAGCGGGGGGGCCACGGGCAGCTGACAGGGAGATGAGAGAGACAGACCTCAGGAGGGGGGGGGGGGCTGATAGAGAGAGGGGGGGCCGTGGGCAGCTGACAGGGAGATAAGAGACAGACCTCAGGAGGGGGGGGCAGCTGATAGAGAGAGGGGGGGGCCGCGGGCAGCTGACAGGGAGATGAGAGAGACAGACCTCAGGAGGGGGGGGGGGCTAATAGAGAGAGGGGGGGCCGTGGGCAGCTGACAGGGAGATGAGAGAGACAGACCTAAGGAGGGGGGGCGGCTGATAGAGAGAGGGGGGCCGCGGGCAGCTGACAGGGAGATGAGAGAGACAGACCTAAGGAGGGGGGGGGGCGGCTGATAGAGAGAGGGGGGCCGCGGGCAGCTGACAGGGAGATGAGAGACAGACCTAAGGAGGGGGGGGCGGCTGATAGAGAGAGGGGGGGCCGCGGGCAGCTGACAGGGAGATGAGAGAGACAGACCTAAGGAGGGGGGCTGATAGAGAGAGGGGGGCTGCGGGCAGCTGACAGGGAGATGAGAGACAGACCTCAGGAGGGGGGGCGGCTGATAGAGAGAGGGGGGCCGCGGGCAGCTGACAGGGAGATGAGAGACAGACCTAAGGAGGGGGGGGCGGCTGATAGAGAGAGGGGGGGGCCGCGGGCAGCTGACAGGGAGATGAGAGAGACAGACCTAAGGAGGGGGGGGGGCGGCTGATAGAGAGAGGGGGGGCCGCGGGCAGCTGACAGGGAGATGAGAGACAGACCTAAGGAGGGGGGGGGCTGATAGAGAGAGGGGGGGCTGCGGGCAGCTGACAGGGAGATGAGAGACAGACCTCAGGAGGGGGGCGGCTGATAGAGAGAGGGGGGCCGCGGGCAGCTGACAGGGAGATGAGAGACAGGCCTCAGGAGGGGGGGGCGGCTGATAGAGAGAGGGGGGGCCACGGGCAGCTGACAGGGAGATGAGAGAGACAGACCTCAGGAGGGGGGGGCGGCTGATAGAGAGAGGGGGGGCCGCGGGCAGCTGACAGGGAGATGAGAGAGACAGACCTCAGGAGGGGGGGGCGGCTGATAGAGAGAGGGGGGGCCGCGGGCAGCTGACAGGGAGATGAGAGACAGACCTAAGGAGGGGGGGGCTGATAGAGAGAGGGGGGGCCGCGGGCAGCTGACAGGGAGATGAGAGACAGACCTCAGGAGGGGGGGCGGCTGATAGAGAGAGGGGGGGCCGCGGGCAGCTGACAGGGAGATGAGAGACAGGCCTCAGGAGGGGGGGGCGGCTGATAGAGAGAGGGGGGGCCGCGGGCAGCTGACAGGGAGATGAGAGACAGACCTCAGGTCTCCTGTGACACACAGCGCTAGTTAGGACTCCGGGAGCATGCAGGGCTGGCGCGATAACCCACAGTCCAGCTCCTCCGCTCCTCCAGGCGAATCACAAGCCTCATGTCTGCTGTCCGTCCCTCCCACATAACCTGCTCGGCCAATCACAGGACACCCGCCGCTGCCCATTGCTGAGCTTGGCTCAAAACACAGAGAGATTTTTAGGCAGCAGTTTGAACACTGATTTGCCGCTCCCCTGAAAGTGCCGCCTGGGACCGTGGTACCATCGGGTCCTATGGTAGGGCCGGCCCTGACCATTGGTCTTTTTATCTACCTGTAAGGAAGTAATGGGATTGTAGGCCACATACATTAACCTTACTTACTCCAGGTACATCTAACATAAATAAATACCCAACAAGTTTGGCATTTAATGGCCGCGGCACTTTTATTGGTTTAAATGTGAAAATAAATTAACCATAAATCTCTTTTATTATTAATATTATTACCATCAAACAGCATAACTTGAATGAAAAAACTGTTTTGTATAACTGCTTAGTTCTCAGAACTCAAGCAGCATTACCATATTATAACATCAAAAATCAAATGTCCCCCCTAGACATCCAGGGTGACCCAACCACATAATAGTGCACGCGACTGGGGAGGGAGGGAGTTCTTCCAAGGTGCTCCAGCAGGAAAAGGGGTTATCCCAGCTCAGCTGACTCCTTTTAAAGGCTTCCCAGCTTCCAGCAGCTTGCGCTGTATCCCATTGGTTGGCTGCTGAAACTGGATTTTAAAGTGGCAGTACACTTAAATTACCTAAGCCTATCTAACAACTGTATACTCCTAATTAACCCTATCTACCCTTTTCACCTGTAGTGGCCACAATCCCAAGCAAGTGGGCTCATACTGTGCCCCCTTTTTCATTCTTCCCAATGACCACAAGTATAAGGACCCTTTTTCCCACTGACCATCACACTAATGCATCATAAGTTGTAGATTTCAAATTTTAGGCAGGGGTCCCCAAAACCGGAGAACTATTTCAAGGGTTCCTCTGTGTTGAAAAGGTTGAGAAAGGCTGCTCTAAAGTCACAGGCTGGAAAGCCATAGGTCAGGGATGACCTAGGCTCACAGGAAGTGACTGGCCATCACATCAGACCAAGGACATTTAGTGGCAGAAAAAAGTACTCTGGAGTAAATATCAAGATTAAAGGTGAATTAAAGGTGAATATTGAAACAAAAGCTGGTTGTGTTATTTTGTCTTTTAGTGCGCTATTAATTTTCATTTTGCCTGGTGTTCTGCTTTAAAAAAAGTCAAACAGTAAAAATAGTTTTGTACAACAGTACAAAAGTACATAACATTAAGTAATCCGCTAAGAGACACTTAAACGTTGCTGTAAATATTTTAATTTAAAGATACTATAGGTAAGATTTTTTTTTTCTAAACAAACATGTCATACTTACCTCCACTGTGCAGCTTGTTTTGCACATAGTGGCCCCGAACATCCTCTTCTGGTCCCATGTCGGCTCTCTCGGCTCCTCCCCACATCAGATAACCCCCCCCTCTGGGAAGCGCTCTCCCAAGGGGGTTACCTTGCGGAGCGCGCTCCTGTGTCCAGCATTCGGCATCCATAGCCGACTGCAGGACTCGGCACTGCCCCCCAACACCTGCGTCATTGGATTTGATGGCTGTGCTGCTATCAATCTATCCAAAAAAGAGCCGAGAACACGTGGAGGGAGCGACGGTGGGATTGCGCACACAGAAATTTGTGGCTCATGTGAGTAAAACGGGGGGGCTGGACACTGCAAGGAAAAAATAGGAAGCTTTACGACCTCTTTAATGTATACTAGATATATATATATAACAGTTGTTTAGTGAACTTTAGACTACTATGTAGTAAGCATATTTTGTTGCAGGTAATGCTATAACTATAAAGGATATAAAAAAAAAAAAAGGCACACCTCCGCATTATACATGTCCTTTTAAATCACGACTTTTTAATTTTAGAAAGCGTAGGGAAAAGTTAGGTCCCCTTTAGATTTTTTTCCTGTCGGGTAGGTTTCCCTTCACTTCCTGCCTCAGAGACACAACAGGTAGACAGGAAGATATAGAAGACCTCTCCATGGGAGGGGATATTCCTTCTTAGACAGTTGTAACTACAACACATTTATCCATTGTAGAATTTTTCTCTCATCTCCTATTTGACAATGCTAAACTTTTAAATTTCCCATCTCTTGTAGTACCAGTGATGGTGGACACCAGGACCAACAGATGGGGTGAATCTCCTCAACAGGAACACAGAAAACAATATACCGGTAAGTCTGATAGAGATCATTTTCCATATTCTATCAAAAACTTAAAAAAACGATATTTACATGCAGCTTCATTTAAATATTTTTTGTTACATTTTTTTAAGTGGAATATAACTTTATGATTGTAGCCACACAGTTGTATATGGTGTACACTGGCTGTTTATGCTAAACAAAAGCAACCAAAGTAAGACTTTAACCAGGAAACATTAAGTAGACATCAGGACTGTCTGTCCACTACTCTTATTCCACACTTGAGCTCATTAAAAATGTAAACTTCTGGGTTTGAATCACACATCCCTTAGACCTCGCACAATGCAGTGCTTAATGTTCGAGTGGTCGATTTCCAGGCCTGAGTGCTGTCCCATGGGAGGGATTGCCTAGCCCTATGCGAAGGTCGACTTGTAGAAAGTTGAAATTTGCATAGTATTTCTTGGGGGTTCCAGCAGCAGATTTGGGTAGTGGGTGGCACTGAGTCCTGGTTCACACTTATGCGATGCGGGAAACTCACATGATTTGCAGTGTCCAATAGATCTGCTGCGAGTGTCAATTTTATCTTAACGACACCCCGAAACAGATCGCAAAATGCAGTGCGATTCCCAGATTCGCATTGCATGGGTGTGAACACCCATGCGATACGATTCAGGTGCGGGGGAAAAGGGGTTCAGCACCATTTTGGTGCAGATGCGATTTTAGCCATACAAACTCTATGGCTGAAATCGCACTGCACAGACAACGCATGTGATGTGCGCAGGAACGCAGTGCGAATCACATGTGATGTCTGCAATTGCACCAGCGTGAACCTAGCCTGACTAATCAGAAAATTAAGCCTTGCAGTTCCTGCTATATAGTATCAGGCTTAGTTAACTTTGACATTGATAGAGGTTTACTGTAGGCTAGGGCCATAGACTTCAAATGACTGCACTATATCATGATGAGGACTGTCAGCGCTCCTTGACCAGAAACAAAGGGTAGGGCAGGCCAGTCTTTACAACAATGAGATAAGGATTGCTACGGAATTTGTTTCTATAATGAATGCTGATATGTAGCTACTATGGACCTGTATACTTAGCAAGTGTACAAAAAATGAATACTTGTATTACAGTTGTGTTCATACAGTATTAATATAGGCTAAATGATGATATTCACAAACATACAAAATGCTATATGACAGCCATGAACTGTTTCTGTACATGCAAATGAATCCAAGAAAATTCCAGAGTGTGCATAATAGATTTAGGAAAAAAACAAAAAACAACATTATATTGCTACCATCATTTTCATCATGCTTTATATCAATAATTTCACTGTTTTATTTAAACAAGATCTAAACTCATTTGAGGCACAAGGTTTGCAGTGGTTCAGAATTCTATTAGATCAACATTACAGATTAGATGTACAGACAGGTCAACAGAAGGGGATGAGGAAATGCACCTTGGACAGCTGCCTGCAGATAACTCTATTACAAATGCCCTGCTCTTGTCTCTTTCTCTCCGAGGTCAGCAAGTGAGCATCTTGCAATTTTAACAAGGTTTAATAAGGTTAATGGAACTAGACTGCTACTGAAGGCACAGAATAAAGATGTAATGGATAGAACAAAAACAAAGAAAAATATTAAGATACAAATACAAACTGTCTACTGTTCCGTTAAGACGGTATTTTGCTTCTGTGAGGGTAAAACCATTATTACCTGGAGAAGTTTAAACTGGGTGTTCATTGCTAATTTTAGCTTTACAAACAGCTGCCCTCTACTATTTCTAGAACATTTTTTTTTGGGGGGGGGGGGTCACAAAAACAAAAATGAACCCAGAACTGTATTAGACACCTTCTGGTGTTTACATCCTTGTAAATAATCTAACCCCCTAACACTACACAGACACTTATTATTACAGACACAATTATATAGCACTTTACAGATTATACATTCACATCAGTCCCTGCCCTTAAGGAGCTTACAATCTAAGGTCCCTAACCCAAAATCATACAAACACATACTAGGGCCAATTTAGACAGGAGCCAATTAACCTATCAGCATGTCTTTTGACTGTCAACTGTCAAAAAATAAATGACCCCCCCTCCCCCAGGAGAACACAATGTCTAAGTGGGAGTGATTCCCCCTGTCATCACTGATACCCATAGTTGCAGGAAAGAAATTTGCTCCGTCTATGGTCGACCTAAAGGCCCGTACACACGATCGGATTTTCCAACGGGACTTGTGTGATGGCAGGCTTTTGTCAGAAAATCTGACAGTTTGTATGCTCCATTGGACAATTGTTGTCGGATTTTCCAACAACAAATGTTGGATAGCATGCTTTAACATTTTCCGACAACAAATGTGTGCTGACGGATTATCCGATCGTGTGCAAATCCTTCGGAAAAAAATCCAAAGTACAAACACGCATGCCCAGAAGCAATGCTAACCATATCACAACATTAGCAGAAGTTGCCCAAAGGGTGGCGCTAAAAAGCTGAACAAAAATCGTAGTTTTGTGTTTGTTGGCCGACAATTCTTTGCCGTTTGTATACAAGACAAGTTCATGGCCAACGTCCTTTGGACAAAAGTCCTACGCTTTGTCCGCAGAAAATCTGATTGTGTATATGAGGCTTTAGACATTTCAGTGGAAAAAAAGTGTGCTGCCATTCATCCTGTTTTTTTTTTTGCACATGATAATCATGTTCTCTTACTTCAAAAAATCTACTGAATATGAAAATCACTTCACAATATCCTGAATGAAGAACCATGTATTCACATTTCACAAACGCTGCAAAACATTTCACACTGTATCTTTACAAAATCTATTAACATTACCAGTAAATTAAAAATGACTAAAACTCCACTAGATTTTACATACCGCATATACTGATTTACATTCGTAATTCGGAATTAGTGATTAAAACTTCCAACATAACACCTCTTGAAGAATTCAACAACCATAATTCTTCCCTTTTGCCAGTGATCCTGATTCAGTCTTTTACATTGTGCCAAATGATTAAAAAGCTCTCTGTACAGCTGACTTCAGCTTTTATACCCAGAAAAATACCTTAATTGTCCTTTTTAGACCTTTCTTTTGCCATCCCAGCTGGCTTGTGACGCATGATTTGTTTTGCCAGGGAAGTATGTTAAATACTATTATTGTGTCTATAAACCACACTTGTGCTTAAAAAAAAAAAAAACAGAACAAAAAGCATGAAGCAGCTGTTTTTAGGAAAACACTGGGGACCTACAAATTAAAGCCCCAGTATAACTAAGGATAGGATCTTACATCTGTCACCCACCAACATCCCAACCTTAATCTCTGGAAACCCATCTGGCAGTATCAAAACTACTATGCTAGGTCAGAAACATGCTACTTCTGTATCTGATTTGCAGAGAATAGGCTTCTCATACATGATAACTGGGTCTCTGGGAGACAGAGCTAGCTCTGCTGACTGCAAACTGACAAAAGTAGTGACCTCTGTGGCAAACCGTCATTGGAGGGGAGGAGGAGAAAGCAAAGCCCACACCTCTAGCTCTTACGTCTGGCCTCCAAAGACATCTGTGGCCAGAAGGAGACGGGACTACCACCTGCTCCTGCAGTAAAGGTATGGGAAGAGGAAAAGGGGAAGCAGACGTGGCCTCAATTACTGACACTCTTAGGCCTCATGCACACTGGACGTTTTTACAGCAGCTGGTTTTTGGCAGTAGACGTTTTTTTCTACAGTCATTAACCACTTCCATACCGGGTCATTGTAAAATGACGCCGGCAGGAACCCTCTCTCCCTCCGGGTGAACGTCATATGACGTCCTGAGCTTTGTGGGGGGATATCTGAATGATGCCTGCAGCTAGAGGCATCATTCAGATATCCTTGTCTTCAGCCGGCGATTCTGTGCACCATAAGAACGATCATAGCGACACCCCCCCCCTCCCGCCGCCATCCGGTGCTTCTCCGGGCTCTCCCGTGCCATCGGGGACCCGGAGAGAATCGTCCGGCGCCGGTGGTGGGTCACGTGACGAGCATAGAGATGGTCACCAGTCATCTCTATGACCGTCGGAGGCCCGGGCGCGATGTGATGACGTCACGCCCGGGTCCTCAGATGTAAACAAAGCCGCCATTGCGGCTAGTAAGCATGAGATCGGTGAATTTTTTTTTTCTTATTGACCCCACATATCTCCATAAAGAGGACCTGTCACACACATTCCTATTACAAGGGATGTTTACATTCCTTGTAATAGGAATAAAAGTGTAAAAAAAAAAAGTAAAAAAAAAAAAAAAAAATTTTTAACCACTTAAGCCTCGGACCATTTTGTAGCTAAAGGACCAAAGCTGTTTTCAGAATTTTGCACTGCGCTGCTTTAACTGTAAATTGTGCAGACATGCAATGTTGTACCGAAACGAAATTTGCGTCCTTTTCTTCCCACAAATAGAGCTTTCTTTTAATGGTATTTGATTGCCTCTGCGATTTTAATTTTTTGCGATATAAACGGAAAAAGACCGAAAATTTGGAAAAAAAATTATATTTTCTACTTTTTGTTATAAGAAAAATCGAATAAACTCAATTTCTCTTATCATCCATGGACTGACACGGTGTCTCTTTACACTTTACACGTGGGTTATGTCCCTGCCTGCAGGAGAAGACCTAGGCAGAATGTGAGATGTTATACATACATTCTAAAAGCCAGAGCTGAACAGCCCCACCCAGGGGGCGGTCCCTCCGGCCATAACCCTCCCACTACAGTCAGCAGACTTCAGTTTTTTTCTGCCTAGCAGAAGGAGAAGACGTGGCTCCCTCAGGAGCCAGTCTCCTGACCTATTTTATTCCTTTTTGAAATTCTTTTTTATTTTATTTTTGAGAATCTTCTATCAACTGTCGGCTGGGCAACAGGTTGGGTACAAGATATCCTCGTAGTCTTCCCTGTCCGACCATCGAGCGTGCTGATCCTCGCCTTCTGTGCGTGAGACTCAGTTCACGACAGGCCCCATGACTCCAGGGGTGGCCGGGTTTGCTTTCATGCTCCCACGGTCCTCTCAAGACTGAACAGCTCCTGACTGACTGTATCTTTCGCGGTGGACCGGGCCGACAGCTACTCAGTACTACACTGTGATAGTCCTGTCAGAAACACCAGTGTGTCCCTCAGGGGACGGGTAAGTAGTCTCTCCTGCCTGCAGGTGAGTACAAAGGGCTGTGTGTTTCTCTGTGGGGGATTTTCCCTGTCTCCCCCTGTATTTTATTGTCGCTCTCTGTCACCATTACTGGCGCTGACTGTGTGGGGTGCTTGGGGGTCACACTGTTCTTGGGGGGCTCATGCTGGTCTGCAATGTATGCCTTGGGGCTTTTTTGTGTGTTTTTTTTTTTGGGGCCTGAGCGCCGAGTGGCGCTGTGCGTGTGTGCTGTTTCATTTTAACTGCGTCATGGCGGCCATCTTGCCGCGGATCGCCTCAGTGAAGTGCGGCGGCCATTTTCTTGTAGCCCGCGCGCTTTTCAGCACTAGTTTGGCCTCTAGCGCTGCTATAGCAGCGCGAATCTCCTCACAGTCTCCTCACAGCTTACCAGCGCTGACACAGCGCGGTACAGACAGCGGAACTAAGCGGTCCCTGGTCCGGTTTGGTGAGTCCCCTGGGCGCCCCCTCCTCAGTCAGCACAGCCTGTGGGTGGACTTTTTATCTGAGAGAGTCTCAGAGAGGGACAATATGGAGTCTGTGTCACCAGCTTCTCCTAAAAATGTCAGTGGCAACAGGCAGTGCTTCAGCACTGCGGTCCCTATGGACCTGTTGTGGGCAGCCCTGGAATCAATTTCTGACCAGGATGGGAGCTGTGTGCAAGCGCAAGGTGCAAAAAGGCGCCCTCTCCCCACTTTATCTACTCGAGGGCAGTGCGCTGATTCAGATATGGGCCTAGCCACTATCGCTCAGGACCCTAGTTCTGAATGTATGGATGGTTTTGAACAGGACATTCCTTATGAGGGAAACTCCAGTTCTGAGTCAGTAAATGACAGGGCGCTTGTTAGCGTGCTCATGACTGCGGTGAGGGACACTCTCAAGCTCAAATGCTGCGGATGCAGAACCTCAGGCGGATACTGTCTCCTTTGGTTCTTTTAAGGCCAGGCCTTCTAAAGGGGTTTTTTCCATTGTACTTTCTTTGACCAGCTCATTGATAAGGTCTGGGAAAAGCCGCAGAATAATTTTTTTATGGTCCCGCGGCGTTTGTCTATCAGGTACCCCTTGAAGATGCCCTACTTAAAAAGTGGGCTTCTCCCCCAGTGGTCGACCCTCCAGTCGCCCGGTTGAACAAGGCCATCACTCTCCCGATGGAGGGGACTCCTGCATTTGAGGACCCCACTGACAGGAGGTCAGAAGTGGTGAGCAGAACCATGTTTGCCTTGTTGGGATCCGCCCTACGACCTGTGGTAGCGGCGACCCTTGTGTCTAAAACACTTACAGGTTGGGCAAAAATGTTGCACCTAGCTGTACAGGAGCATATTCTTCCTCCAGACACAGTTGCTCTGGCCCACCAACTGGTTCAGGGCCTGGTTTCTGTGTGCGACGCCACGCTGAACGCGGCCCCTTTAATATCCAGGGCCTCTGTCTCGGCGGTGGTATTGCGTCGTCTTATCTGGTTGAAATGCTGGTCTGCTGACCTAGCCTTAGGAAGCTCCTGACGGATCTACTATTTTAAAGGCGGTAGACCTTTCGGTGCTGCTCTGGATGACATCGTCATGGATGTCACGGGAGGTAAACACACTCTTCTTCCTTAGACTAGCAAGGGTGAGGAGGCCCGCCGCAAACAGGGGTTTTTTCGTCAGTCAGAGTCCACAGGTAGGCCCTCTCAGACTGACGGCAGTGCGGCTGGTGGGCACAAGTGCCCCTGGGTGCGTAAGCCAAACAAGCGGCTCCCAAGCCCGCCTCCGCGTGAAGTCTTGCCTCCGCCCGACTCTGGGGTGGGGGGACGACTTCGCAGGTTCACGGATCGGTGGACCTCCCGAATCTCCGACTGGTGGGTGTGCGAGGTGGTCACCTCAGGTTATAGGATAGTATTCCGATCCTGGCCCCCACACAGATTCTTTCCCTTGAATCTTCCTCTCCTTCCTACCTGTCGGGCAGCCCTCTTGGGGGCTGTACAGGATTTGATCAGGTCCGGAGTGATTGTGCCGGTTCCGTCACAGGAGAGTTTTCAGGGATTCTGCTCGAATCTGTTTGTCGTCCCAAAAATAGGACGTGGTTCGACCTATCCTGGACCTCAAGGCCCTGAATGCCTTCGAGAAGGTGCAGAAATTCTGCATGGGATCCATTCGCACGGTGATCGCTACACTCCACCAAAGGGATTTTCTTCTGGCGTCCTTGGACTTCAAGGACGCCTACTTGCATGTTCCGATCTGCGCAAGTCACCAGAAGTTTCTGCGCCTTGCGATCAGCGAAGTCCACTCTCGATTGTGGCTCTTCCTTTCGGCCTTGCCTCGGCACCAAGGGTGTTCACCAAGGTGCTTGCTCCGGTTCTAGCCTTCTGTTACAGCGAGGTATTGCTGTCGTGGGCTATCTGGACGGTCTTCTGCTATGAGCAGAAAGTGGCTCAGACTTAGAGGAAAGGTGACTATCGTCAATTAGACCCTCAGGGACTTCGGGTGGTTCCTGAACATTCAGGAGTCAGTCCTGGTCCCGACTCAGTGTCTGGAGTCTCTAGTTCTGGTTCTGGACTCCTTGGAGGCAAAGGTTTCCTACCTCTGGAGAAGTTGCTGACACTTCAGTCTGCGGTGCGGGTGCTGACATCCCGAACATGGTTGTCAATCCGTTGTTTGCATGAGAGTCCCGGGACTCCTGGTGGCCTCCTTCGCGGCCATTCCGTATGCCCAATCACACACCAGGGCATTGCAGAAGGAGATCTTGTCCACCTGGGACAAATCCCCGTTGTCCTTGGATCTTCGGATCCAGGTGATTCACCTGGTCAGGGCGTCCCTGACAGGGTGGTTGGGACCCTCGGCTCTTCGGTCCGGAAAGTCGTTCCCCTCCCATCCAATGGACGGTACTCATGACGGACGCCAGCCTGACGGGCTGGGGTGGAGTCTGGGGAGTCCTATCCGGCTCAAGGCCTTGGACTCCGGACGAGCCCGTTTACCAATCACTGTTCTGGAAATGCGGGCCATAAGACTGTGTCTCTCCTCAGATCGGAGAGAGTACGGGGTCGCTCCATCAGGAGCCAGTCGGACAACGCCACGGCGGTGGCGTATGTAAACCATCACGGGGGGACTCGGAGCTCAGCTGCGGCTTCCGAGGTAATCCGTGTCCTGAAGTGGGCCGGAAGAAACGTGCCGGCTCTGTAGGGGCGGACTATCTGAGTCGCCAATCGCCAGACGCCGGACCAGGAAGAGTGGTCCTTGCATATTTCAACTCCTTTGCCGACGGGGGGGCACGTCGGATGTGGACCTGATGGCCTCTCGACTCAGTCGCAAGGGTCGAGGTTGTGGCCAGATCCAGGGATCCTTGGGCGATGACTCGGATGCGTTGGTGGCCCCATAGGGTCCTTATCGCCTGATATAAACTCCGGTGATCCTAATTGTTCCGGATTGGCCTCAGCGTCACTGGTACGCTGATCTGGTATGTCTCGTTGCGGACGTTCCCTGGCGGTTGCCGATGAGGGAGGACCTTCAGTCTCAAGGTCCTATGTTTCATCCGGCTTACAGTCTCTGGCTTTATCGGCAGAGCTGTTAAAAGCCAGGTGTTGAGGGACCAAGGTCTCTCGGACTCGGTCATTTTGACCATGTTAAGGACACGGAAGTCTTCCTCCAGGCAGATCTATCACCGTGCCTGGAAAGCTTATATCGCCATATGCAAAGCGCTGGACTGGCGTCCTCGGACGTATTCCGCCCCCAGAATCCTGCGTCCTCTACAGTGTGGAGTGACCCAAAAGCTTGCTTTGAGTACCATCAAGGATCAGATTTCGGCCTTGGCCGTCTTCTTTCAGCGACCTCTAGCGGGTCATTTCTTGGTTAGCACCTTGTGTTGGGGGTTCGCCATGTGCTCCCTCCTGTCAAGCCTTCTCTCCCACCGTGGGATCTGAATTTGGTGCTCTAGGTCCTCCAGGAACCTCCTTTTTGGGAATATCCGGGATATTCCTCTCTTGTCTTGTCTCAGAAGGTGGCCTTTTAGTGGCAATCACTTCTGTTTGACGAGTGTCTGAGTTGGCGGCTGTCCTGCAAGTCGCCATATTTAGTCATCCATAAGGATAAGGCGGTGTTGCATCCGCAACCTTCCCTTTTGCCAAAGGTGGTGTCTACCTTTCACCTACATGAGGACATTGTCCTCCCGTCCTTGTGTCCTCACCCATCGCATCCCAGAGAGTTTGCGCTGCACATATTGGATGTGGTACGAGCCTTACGGGTGTACCTGTCTGCTACTGCTTCTATTCGGAAGTCCGACTCACTGTTTGTGACTGCCCCTGGTCCATAACAGGGCCAAGCGGTTTCGTCTGCCATCATTTTTAGGGGAATCAGACAAACCGTCATTCAAGCCTATGCTCTCAAAGGGCGGGCGCCTCCCTTTCCGGTTACGGCGCATTCCACCAGGGCAATTGGTGCTTCCTGGGTTTTCCGACATCAAGCGTCGGTTGCACAAGTGTGCAAGGCGGCGACCTGGTCGTCTGTTCATACCTTTTAAGTTTTTTATAAGGTTGATGTGGCGGCATCTTCGGATGCTTCCTTCGGCCGCAGGGTGCTGCAGGCCGCTGTTTAAAGTTGCGACTCCTCCGTTGAGGAGATCTGCCTTCTTGGAGTGAAAGTTTTTGGTTTTTCCATTTATACTGCTCCCATCCCTCTTGACACTGCTTTGGGACATCCCACGTGTAAAGTGTAAAGAGACACCGTGTCAGTCCATGGATGATAAGAGAAAATAGGATTTTTTGTACTCACCGTAAAATCCTTTTCTCTGACATCCATGGACTGACACGGCACCCACCCTTCCTTTTTAAGTTTGTACTGTTTTGTTACGAACTGAAGTCTGCTGACTGTAGTGGGAGGGTTATGCCCGGAGGGACCGCCCCCTGGGTGGGGCTGTTCAGCTCTGGCTTTTAGAATGTATGTATAACATCTCACATTCTGCCTAGGTCTTCTCCTGCAGGCAGGGACATAACCCACGTGTAAAGTGTAAAGAGACACCGTGTCAGTCCATGGATGTCAGAGAAAAGGATTTTACGGTGAGTACAAAAAATCCTATTTTTAGTCATACATTTAGGCCAAAATGTATTCAGCCACATGTCTTTAGTAAAAAAAAATGTCAATAAGCGTATATTTATTGGTTTGCGCAAAAGTTATAGCGTCTACAAACTAGGGTACATTTTCTGGAATTTACACAGCTTTTAATTTATGACTGCCTATCTCATTTCTTGAGGTGCTAAAATGGCAGGGCAGTACAAACCCCCCCCCCCAAATGACCCAATTTTGGAAAGTAGACACCCCAAGGAAATTGCTGAGAGGCATGTTGAGCCCATTGAATTTTTTTTTTTTGTCTCAAGTGATTGAATAATGACTAAAAATAAAAAAAAAATACAAAAAGTTGTCACTAAATGATATATTGCTCACACATGCCATGGTTATATGTGGAATTGCACCCCAAAATGCATTCTGTTGCTTCTCCTGAGTACGGGGATACCACATGTGTGGGACTTTTTGGGAGCCTAGCCACGTACGGGCCCCCGAAAACCAAGCACCGCCTTCAGGATTTCTAAGGGCGTCAACATATAAAATATTCCATGGACTCGACATGCCTCTCAGTATATAGCTTGGGGTGTCTACTTTCCAAAATGGGGTCATTTGGGGGGGTTTTGAACTGTTCTGGCATTTTATACACAACATTAGGAAGCTTACATCCACTCTTCTAACCACTTGAAGACAAAGTCCTTTTTGACACTTTTTGTTTACATGAAAACATTTTTTTTTTTTGCAAGAAAATTATGTTGAACCCCCAAACATTATATATATTTTTAAAGCAAAGGCCCTACAGATTAAAATGGTGGGTGTTGCATTTTTTTTTCTACACAGTATTTGCGCAGCGATTTTTCAAACGCATTTTTTGGGGAAAAAATACACTTTTTTTAATTTTAATGCACTAAAACACACTATATTGTCCAAATATTTGATGAAATAAAAAAGATGATCTTAGGCCAAGTACATAGATACCAAACACGACAAGCTTTAAAATTTCGCACAAATGCGCATTGGCGACAAACTACATACATTTTTAAAAGCCTTTAAAAGCCTTTACAGGTTATGCCGTTAGATTTACAGAGGAGGTCTACTGCTAAAATTACTGCCCTCAATCTGACCTTCGCGGTGATACCTCACATGCATGGTGCAATTGCTGTTTACATATGACGCCAGACCGTTGCTTGCGTTCGCCATTGGGCAAGAGCAGTGCAGGACAGGGGTGTTTTTTTTTTATTATTAATTTTGCTTTTTTATTTTATTTTTAAACTGTTTTTTTTTTTAGCATTTTTATTGTTATCTCAGGGAATGTAAATATCCCCTATGATAGCAATAGGTAGTGACAGGTACTCTTTTTTTGAAAAAACTGGGGTCTATTGGACCCTAGATCTTTCCTCTGCCCTCAAAGCATCTGACCACACCAAGATCGGTGTGATAAAATGCTTTCCCAATTTCCCAATGGCGCTTTTTATATCCGGGGGGGGGGGACATTCCCTCCCACTGCTTGTAAAAGCAGTCCAGAGGCTAATTAGCCACTAGGATTGCTTTTACATGAAAGCCGGCCGCTGGCTGAAAAGAATGATACCAAGATGATACCTAAACCCGCAGGCATCATTCTGGTATAAACATTCAAAGTCCAGCAACATACCAGTACGTTGCTGGTCCTTGTTGGACATGTATTGTAATCTTTTTTTTCATGCAGCCTGTTGGCTGAACGAAAAAAAAAAGATTGATCGGTGGGTATGCCCACCATTAGAATACCGCCATTCATCCACCCACTTCTAATGATGGGCATACATGCACCATTTATATATGCCGAAGCATGGGGGCATCTTCCTGCAAAAGTTATGCCGCGTACACATGGTCAGACTTTTCCACGGGCAAGCCTCCGTCGGAATTTAGACCGTATGTACGCAGCATTAGAAGTAAAATCGCTCCTCCGCTCCTCCGCCCCTGCTGCATCAATGCTTCGGCATATATGCTTTTTTTTTTTTAACTGTGGTGGTGAAATCACCTCCTACAGCACCGGAGTCGCAGGGATCAGGCCTGTCTCTGCGAACGCTGCAGTTATGTGTGTTGTGTTTTGCAAGTGACAGTGATCGATCGATACTGCACTTGGGTGGCCTGGGCTGGACGGAGGGGCAAAACGCAGGTGCTAGCAGGTATCTGGGCTGATCCCGCTAACACTGCGTTTTTGGAAACCCTAAACTGCTGGGGACGCTAGTATAGATCCGATCAGATCAGATATTGATCTGTTCAGATACTATACCACTAAGGGAGGTGTATGCTTCACGCGTGGGTGTTAGCGCTACTGGCACTAACCTGACGCTGCCTGGGGTGTGACGCAGACCCTCTCTGACGCTAAAACCTAATTGATATCACCCGCCGGGCGATCAGGGGGTTAAACCTTTATTGGGTTATATACGGCGGGTGCCCTGACACTATAAAAAGCAAACTAACTAACCAGCGTCACCCGTAACACTTATATGGTGATCACTGGTGAAAGGGTTAACTAGGGGCAATTAGGGGGTTAAAACCTTTATTAGGTAATATATGGGGGTACCTGACGCTATATAAAACCCTTACGGCGAACCTAAAAAAAAATTACTGGCTACCTATCGGCATCACCGACACTAAGACAGCGATCAGAAAAACGATCGCTTAGCAACAGTGGTGATAGGGGGTGAAAGGGTTACCTGGGGGGCGATCAAGGGGGTTAAACCTTTATTAGATAATATATGGGGGTACCTGACGCTATAAAAACCTGCGGCAAACCTAAAAAAAATTACTGGCTACCGAACGGCATCACCAACACTAAGACAGCGATCAGAAAAACGATCGCTTAGCGACAGTGGTGATAGGGGGTGAAAGGGTTACCTGGGGGCGATCAAGGGGGTTAAACCTTTATTAGATAATATATGGGGGTACCTGACGCTATAAAAACCTGCGGCGAACCTAAAAAAAAATACTGGCTACCGATCGACATCACCGACACTAAGACAGCGATCAGAAAAACTATCGCTTAGCGACAGTGGTGATAGGGGGTGAAAGGGTTACCTGGGGGGCGATCAAGGGGGTTAAACCTTTATTAGGTAATATATGGGGGTACCCGACGCTATAAAAACCTGCGGCGAACCTAAAAAAAATAACTGGCTACCGATCGGCATCACCGACGCTAAGACAGCGATCAGAAAAATGATCGCTTAGCGACGGCGGTGCTAGGGGGTGAAAGGGTTATCTGGGGGGCGATCAGGGGGTTAAACCTTTATTAGGGGGGGTTAGGGGGCTACACTGGACCTAAAACTAACTTTAGTGACACTTTTACAGTCACAAATGTCACTGATTGCAGTGATCAGTAAATAAATGGTCACTGCAATCAGTGACACTGTGACTGGGGGCTGGGGGTGATCTGGGGTGTCTGGGGGGGCGATTTATGTGCTTATGTGTCCTGGTGTCAGTGTAGTGTTTTGTGCACTAACCTGCATCTTCTCTTGTGCGGCGCTCGGTATATGTGAGCGCCGCAGGAGAGATGACATCACTTCCTCTGCCTGTGTTTACATTACACAGGCAGGGGAAGGATTCAATTCGCTGGGAGCGATCGAGAGGGGGTGGCCGGAATTGAACGGCCATCCCCTCATCCCTGATCGCTCCCAAACGAATAACGGCCGCTCACTGTAAAGAAGGGGGGTCCGATCGGACCCCCCAACTATACAAAGGCAATCACGTATATGTACGTGATTGTGCCTGTCGGTGCCATTCTGCCGATGTATATTTACAGTGGGCGGTCGTTAAGTGGTTAAAAACGCCCCCGTGCCCAATAACTCGTGCTCAGAAGCGAAGACCTCCTCTGTAATGCCCCATACACACGATCGTTTTTCATGCCGTTAAAAATGCCATTTTAAAAAATGGCCATTAAAAATGATCGTGTGTAGGCTCCAGAGCATTTTTAACGACGTGAAAAACGGCCATTAAAAATTCCGGACATGCTCTCTTTTTTCACGTCGTTTTTCATGTCGTTTTTTTTAACGACGTGAAAAACGATAGTGTGTATGCTTTCACGACGTGAAAAAAAACGCGCATGCTCAGAATCAAGTATGAGACGGGAGCGCTCGTTCTGGTAAAACTAGCGTTCGTAATGGAGATAGCACATTCATTACACAGTAACGGACTGAAAAGCGCGAATCGTCGCTCAACAAACTTTACTAACATGAAGGGTGGCGCCATTCAAACGGAACTTCCCCTTTATAGTGCCGTCGTACGTGTTGAACGTCACTGCGCTTTGCTTGATCGTTTTTTTTAATGATAGTGTGTACGCAAGGCAGGCTTGAGAGGAAACATGAAAAAAAACGAGGAGAAAAACGTCGGTTTAAAAAATGACATTAAAAACGATCGTGTGTACGGGGCATAACTCTAACCTGGTAACCTGTAAAAAAATTCAAAGCGTCGCCTATGGAGATTTTTAAGTACCGAAGTTTGGCACCATTCCATGAGTGTGCGCAATTTTAAAGCGTGACATGTTAGGTATCTTTTTACTCGGCGTAACATAAGCTTTCATATTTTACAAAAAAATTGGGCTAACTTTAAAGTTTTGTTATTTTTTAATTCATGAAACCATTTTTTTTTCCAAAAAAAGGCATTTGAAAAATTATTGCGCAAATACCGCGCAAGATAAAAAGTTGCAACGACCGTCATTTTATTCCCTAGGGTGTCTGCTAAAAAAAAAACATATATAATGTTTAGGGGTTCTGAGTAATTTTCTAGCAAAAGAATGATGATTTGTACATGTAGGAAAGAAGTGCCAGAATAGGCCCGGTATGGAAGTGGTATAAAAAGCCCGGAATGGAAAGGGTTAAACTCTCCATCAAGTTATCCTATGTGTCCATGCACACATAGGCTGTTATCAGCAGTTTTGGGCAGTGGCGTTTTTGAGCAGTAAAAAAAACAAAAAAAAACTAGTAGGTTCTGAGAGATGTTTTTCAGCTGTAAAAACGCTCTAACGCTGATAAACGTCGATAAATGTTTAGAAACGTCGCTCACCATTGGTTTTTAACATTTTTGATCCATTGAAAAAAATAAAATAAAATAGAAATATTTTTTTTTTTCAAAAAAAAAAACTTTAAAAAAACGCTAATAAACGCTATTGCAAAAACATTGAAAAACTCATTGCAAAGCTACTGGTGTTTTTATAACGTTATTTTAACGTCCAGTGTGCATGAGGCCCTATTGTCAGCCAGGTATAGATGGTACTAAAGGATGAGACTGCAACTTAGTTTAGAACAGCAGCAGATGCAGAACCCATGTGCCTAAGCAGTAACCCGAATAGTGAATCTTTTGTCTTGAATGCCCTAAAATTAGCAGTGAACATGATGGTTTGAGTGGCTAGGCCAGCCTTTCTCAACCTTTTCAACACTGAGGAACCCTTGAAATAGTTCTCCGGTCTCGGGGAACCGCTGCTAAAAATTACAGATCTACAATTCATGAAACCTTACTGTGATGGTCAGTGGGAAGGATAGTCCTTACACTTGTGGTCATTGGGAAGAATTACCTCCTTACAGATAGCTAAAAAGATCAATGGTGTCAGTAGGAAATTATCTGAGAGGCAGAAATTGCCCAATGCTGAAGGAACCCCTAGCAACCTCTGGAGGAACCCTAGGGTTCCACGGAATCACTGGGCTAGGCACTCCTGTGCCTACAGCCTCGTATCTGTACATATGCAGTGTGAAATCTAAGGCAATGCTGCCTCTGACTGCTAGTCTCTAGAGCAGCATTTTGCCCTTTGACTGGGCACCCTGGTGTCCCTTAAAGTGAAAGTAAACCTGAAGAAAAAAAATAATAATAATAAAGACATCTACCTGGTACAGTAGAGCAGTGGTTCTCAACCCTGTCCTAAAGTACCCCCAAAAGGCCATGTTTGCAGGTTTTCCTTTATCCTGCTCAGGTGCTGTAAATCAGAGTCAATAGCTTGGTATTTTGGACAGCTATTTTGTCTAAGAGAAATTCCCCAAATATGGCCTGTTGGGGGTACTTGAAGACAGGGTTGAGAACCACTGCAGTAGAGGATGTCAAGTCATCTGTGCCCAGTCTTGCCACGAAGAGTTAATCCAGCTCTGAGCAATCCTCTTGTCTTTTTGTAGTAAGATAGAAAACGGCACACAGATAAGTTTGTGTCGCCACATCCCCCACTGCTGTGACTGACATCTGATTTCTTTATCTCATGAATGAGCAGAGAGCAGAGTGTGTGTTACAATTCCAGCTTCACATCCCTCCTCCTTTCTTCTCCAGCTCTCCCAGGATTGGCTGCTCCACACCTCAGCATGATTTGTCATGCTAAAGTCATGTGGTGCCTTTCCTGAATTTTGACTGGATGTTACTCTTCATGGACATGATCAGTGTGACTGAAGAGTAGGAGAGTGTAGAGGTGCGTGGGGAGTCTTGTGACATCAAGACTCCACCCACCAAGCTACGGCAAAGAGACCCACCCACTGATTCCAGAGTTTTGTGGAGCTCCTACTGCTGAAGAGGGTGACATTTGCAAGGTAAGGATACATGCAGGAAGCTTCCATGTATATATACATTAATACTCTGCCATTAGTTTATACTGGGCGAGTGGTGGGTTTACAGCCACTTTCAAGGTTTAGGTTTTAGACAAAATGCCTTAAAATTGCCCACAAATTGTATACAAGCTGGCAAATAGATCAAGTGTGCCTTTTAGTTACACAAAGTTGCAGGGTTTCATTGTGCACCATTACAGCCTTGTAGCCGCTGGAGTCCCAACAACCAATGAAGTCATCAGTTGATAAGGAAGACATCAGGTGCCTGCACAACCATCCTTGTTTGCCCTTCTCCTGCCTTTCTCAATCAGTACTGGGATCAAATTAGCTAAATGAGGGACAGAAACCGAGGGAAAAAAAAACACTGGAATACTAATCACTACCAGTGTACAAGGGTGCATTTGCTCTGGAAAAATAAATCACCTCCAACATTGGGCGTCTTCAAGATTTGAACCATGTATGGGCAGGCTGAATGTACCCAAGTTGATCAGTCAACTTGGATACAACCAGCCTGCCGGATTGTACATGAGATTATTGCTAGCAGCTGTTATAGCTGCTAGAAATAATCCCTGTGTTCTCCCATCTGGGACGGCCTCCCCCTTCCCCCACTTGGAGAACACAATAGCTCCACGGGGTGGATTGTCCAGTCAACTTGGTCTGTGTTGATGGGGGAATCAAGTCCTGCAGCAGTTTTATTTTCCTGCCGTCTATGGTCGGCCTTAGTCATGCACTGGAAAATTAAAGCTAGCGACTTACACTTTTTTTTAAAGCAAAATGAACTTTTGGGGCACTCAGGAGCTCTTGCAACCATGTGCAAGTATAGGGAAGTTAGGATAAAGGTGTGTATGAGATTGAAGACCTTTTGATTTAAGATACTTTTTTTTTTTTCTTGAAAGGGTGCATTTGATTAATTTTTTCAATACTTTAACAGAAATGTTGCTAACTAAATAAAAGGTTACTTGCGGGTCATCGACCATCTCACCTCACACAAACTTAAGGCTATATTGCAGGGTTTAATGCGTGAGATCATCTACAGTTTACAAAGAAAAATGTACCTCCTTGCTAGTGTGACATGGCATTTATAACTATGCAATGAACTTGCATTCACATTCAAATTTGAAAACGCTCTGTCTTGAGGCGAATGTCTGTAGTTATGGCTCATTTTGTTGAGGTCACATTCATCTAATTATTCCAGTGCTGATGCTGCATTGTTTGGTATTGTTCTATGGAACGTCTATGTTCTAAATGATTCTCAGCATCAGAGTGATTTCCTGTGGGACCAGATGCACAGCTGTGTCATGGTTAATTTCCAGCTGTCCTCTTGACATTCCAACACACAGCAATGACACACTGTTTTGGCAAGGGCAAAAGGCTTTCTTTTCATTTTAGGCACAAATTATTTATGCCTTAGTGATATTTATTTAACATGTCTGCTATCCAAGGTACACTTCAACAACCCACTCCAAAATAAAAATGCAAGACTGATAACCTTAAAGTGACCCTTGCTATTCCCTCTGCTATCTCATCTCATAGTACTTGCAAAGAGGCTGTTGTAAACTCTTTATTTTCAGAAATCAGATGGGCAGAGCTGCAGAATGTGCAGCAAATCTGCACAGTCGACATGACACAATCCCTCTTTCCTGAGTGGCTAAAAATAAATAAAAAAAATAATTGTAGCGGCCTCACCCCGTCCTCTTTAGCTAGGGGTATGTCACGCGACAGAGTGAGGTGCGCTACGGCCCATGTCCTCCCCATAACTGTGGGTGAGGTGAAGGCCAATACCTGATGTTTCCTCGGGCCGGTGTGTCCTGGGCATGTACCGAGTCTGTTGTGCAGAAACCACCAAACCACCCTTTGCTCCCATTAACAGAGTCCATACACCGATCACAGTCCAACTGTTGGTTTATTTCGTATCTCCACATACAGGCAATGCGATGGCATGATACGGTGGGATGAGCAGGTCGAGGCACTATACTGATCTGGGTCCCTACACCCCCTGTGCTATGACCAAGGGTTGTAGGAGTCTTGACATGAATACCTCCGTTGCGTTGCGGCCCCTATCAGGGGAAGATGTCCTCCAAGGGAGTTACCGAAGGCCCATCCGTCACCGGGTTGACACTACACCGGGTCTTCGAATGAGTGACCTCCCCAGCCTCCTCACCTCAGATGCGGGTCCCCTCGCAAGGGGCGCCCTGGAACCACTTCACCCTTGCGGGACCCGGTCGAAGTCACCGGGCCCCAGGCCTCCTCAATAGTACCTCACCCCAGGCTGAAGGTGCCTGGGATGGAACCCCAACTTCATCCCGGCCAGGCCTAGGGCGCCTAGGCCGGGAACCTTGAATCGCCCACACCCAGGCTGAAGGTGCCTGGGTGCGTGAAGAGATGATCCCCGAAGACAGACCTCGTGGCGAGGGCGTCTCCCCCTTTTATCTCCTCCCGTCGATACCACGGCGGGTTCCCCGCCCCAGCCGTACCATCTCCAGGAAGGGACAAAGAAGGGTAGCACTGTGGTAGTGATTTTACCTCGAGCCTGTAGGTACTCCGCCACCCACAGGCAAAGGAGAATATTGCGCCACCCAATCCTCCACGAATAACAAAAAGGGGTCTAAACCCTGCCATAATTACACACCTGGGTCACTCTACCCCCAGGTGTATCCCACTAACTTTGAAGACCCCGCTACACAATAATAAAAAATTCTATTGTTGTAAGCTCACTGCCATATCCTAGTACAACTTACTGTCAGGCATTATAAAAAAATAGTTTCAGTCAACAGAGAAAAGAGGGATGTTGTCATGTTGCACAAAGGCACACACTGCATTTCTGAAGGTAGACACAATTTTTATACAGAGTTTTCACAGCTGTTATCTAGGGATTTTTAGAAGGCTATAAGGTATCATCAGTTACTTAAAAACTGCAAATTCAGAATGAAAAAGGGGGCACAGAATGAGCCCACTTGCTTGGGATTGTGGCCACCCCAGGTAAAAGGGTAGATAGGGTTAATTAGGAGCTTACAGTTGTTAGATAGGCTTGGGTGAATTAAGTGTACTGCCACTTTAAATCCAGTTTCAGCAGCCAACCAATGGGATGCCGTGGAAGCTGGGAAGCCTTTAAGAGGAGACAGCTGAGCTGGGATAACCCCTTTTCCTGCTGGAGCAGCGGTGGAAGAACTCCCTCCTTCCCTCCCCAGTCGCGCGCACTATTATGTGGTTGGGTCACCCTGCATGTCTAGGGGGGGAATTTTACTTTGATGTGATAATATGGTAATGCTGCTTGAGTTCTGAT
This sequence comes from Rana muscosa, assembly GCA_029206835.1. Classification (NCBI taxonomy): domain Eukaryota; kingdom Metazoa; phylum Chordata; class Amphibia; order Anura; family Ranidae; genus Rana; species Rana muscosa. Next base: position 409,304,155 of record CM055117.1, read on the forward strand.
AGCTAAGCAGTGATACTAAACTGTTTTTCATTCAATAAAAGTGCCGCGGCCTTTAAATGCCAAACTTGTTGGGTATTTATTTAGTTATTTAGTTGTACCTGGAGTAGAGTTAATTGTAGGGTTGTCCCGATACCACTTTTTTAAGACCGAGTACAAGTACCGATACTATTTTTCAAGTACTCGCCGATACCGAATACCGATACTTTTTTTTATGTGTCAGTAGTTTTTTTTTTTTTACTATTTTTTGTCATGTTTTTTTACAATGCTTTGTTGGGGTGGGTGGGTATGGTCTCAGTGTATTTTTTTTACAATTATTTTTGTTTTATTATTTATTGCAATTTTTTTTTTATTTCTAGCCCTGTTGGGGGGCTTTGGTGAGATATCAGAGGTCTTTCCGGACCTCTGACATCTCCCCTTTGAGACAGAGAAAGGGACTAAGGACACAGATTCCCCAGTCCCTTTCTCAGCTGCAGTGAAAATGAATGGAGAGGAGACAACGGCTCCTCTCCATTCATAAACTGAAGCATCGTAAACACACAGGTTACAATGTTTCAGTTATATGAATGAACAGAGTCAGTGACCACTGACTCTGTTCATTCGGAAAAGGTAGGAGCCAGGTTTAGCGGCTCCTACCTCCGCTCTCCATCCTGACAGAGGGAAGCAGAGGAGGATATGGAGGGTGGCACGGAGCTGAGAACAACAGCAGCGAGGAGGGGGGAGAGCAGAATAACGGAGGACAGCAGCAGCATGGAGGGGGGACATGGAGCGCGGGGGGGGAAGGGCAGAATAACGGAGGACATCAGCAGCATGGAGGGGGGGGACACAGAGCGCACGGGGAGAGCAGAATAACTGAGGACATCAGTAGCATGGAGGGGGGGACACGGAGCGCACGGGGGAGAGCAGCACGGAGGGGGGAACTGGAGTAGGATACAGGGACAGTCAGCGGTGATCGGTGCGGCTTTGGGGGGAGTTACAAGCACCGATCACCGCTGTATAGATTTCACTAAAACAGCTGAAAAGAGGGGGGGGGGTCGGGAGACGCCGTCGGGCTGTATTGAAATCTATACTGCGGTGATCGGTGCTTGTAACTCCCCCCGCCGCACCGATCATCACTGACTGCCCAAGTATCGGGTGAAGCATCGGAGCATTTTCCCCGAGTACAAGTACTCGGGGAAATGCCTGGTATCGGTACCGATACTAGTATCAGTATCGGGACATCCCTAGTTAATTGTGTGGCCTACAATCTCATAAAAAATGTAAAGTTAAGAAATCTAATGACTGCAAAGATTTTGTTTGTGATCAAACACATATGGAAAAAAAGTACTGTTGGGGTTGTGTGAACATGGTTTACTTTCTTACTTTTATCATAAGTAGGTCAAAATAAGATTTTGACGGTAAAAGTTTTGTAGCAAATTAGTGCCAAAACCAAGAAAATAAGCAGAGGTGAGGGACCCTCAATGGACTCAGAGGAAAGGATTTAACAGTATGTACAAAAACCCTTCTACTTTCTCATCTATTGAAGGACATAGGAATTCTTATACTGTCAGAGCGTCCAAAAGCAGTCAAACAGGAGAATGGGCAACATAGCAACAAAGGCTAAAAGATGCAAGGAAAAAAACACAACAACTTAAAAATGTCTGCAGCTCAAAAAGGCACACAAAGAACTCACTGCTTATATCTGGCATCAGATGAGGCCTGAATATCTGCCTCGCAGAACTTAGAAAAAACTTTTAAAAATACAGAAAACCAGGTGGTAGCCTTGCAAACGGAGAAAAGCTGTTTGATGCTCAAAAGAAGCACTCAGTAGAGTGAATTGTGACCAGAAAGGGTGGAACCCGATCTAGAAGTCCAACTAGAGTTGGTGGAAGTAGAAGCCAGAGCATATTTCTGGGGTCCATCAAATACAAGAATCAATCTTTCTGAAAGAACCAGTAGTAATGAGATAGATTCTTGCAGCCCCAACTACATTTAGACAATGGAGGGAAATTTACTTTGGGTTAAATGAAATCAGACAGAGCAATGGAAAAAATTATGTCCTAGATGAGGTGAAAGGCAGAAACTCGGGCAAATGGGACATCCTAGGCCTCAACGCCACTTTTTTCATATGCAAAAACAGAAAGGCTTGCAAGATAAAGCTGCCAGAATAGATACTCATCTCACATAGTATAAGAGAGGAATGTCTCTAGTGGATGCAACTGGTGGTTTCTGAAGCGCAAAGAGAACCATACTTAGATCCTATGGAGTCAAAGAGGAATGGACATGGGAACGATATGGAACAGCCTACTTTCAACAATTATAGTGTAGGAGAGATGGAAAGTAGAAACCTGGTCTTTGACAGTACTCAGATCTAAAAGCTGATCCCAGAGTCTGCTGCAAGAAATACAGAATTTGTCCCACAGAGAAGCTTCTGGGATTGAAGCCCTGAGACTCATACCAAGTATGCCTTCCACACAGGTTGATAGATATTGCAACTTTCTAGCTTTTAGCATTGTAGGAATCACAGATGAGGAGATGCCACTGATGTACATCACTACCGTGGGGGTGTCTGACTGACTGCAGAATAGATGACAATCCAGCAGGATGGGCCAGTGCTGCAGAGACAGCCAAATCAGCCAAAGCTCCACAATGTTTATCAGGAAACAAGACTCCTGTGATGTCCAAGTACCCTGCACAAACAAGGTGCCTAGGACTTTTTGCTAGCCAAACAGGCTAGCATCCATTATAAAGATCCTTCAGGGATCATGCAAAAGCAGAGAGTCGAGTGAGTACTAGACTGGAGTGCTTGAATCCAAAGTTTCTCCTACGATTCAAGGACCCTTTCACTGCTAAAACAGACCCTTTCCGTCACTTTCTGCATCTTTACACAGTGACAGACTGTCCATCTATCAATTTCTATATAATTTCTATATCATTTATTTTCTTTTGTGTGTACACTTGCAGGTCAAGGCACACCGTGCTATATGCCCGTACCCTCCTGATTGAGGAGGTTGAGTGGTGTTAACAATTTTGGGTCCTGCAGTAAGGTATCCCAGCAGACTGGTTCTCATCTCCTAGAGTATAGGGACAAGTCTCTATTTTTCCCCAGGTAACACAATGTCCACACCACTTTAACTCCAACGCTGAGTTTTCTTTATAAGCAAGTTCAAGATCAGCAGACAGGAAAGGTGGATGAGAGAAAAGGACAGTAATGTTTGGGAGATAGGTACAGGCACAAACTGGTACGATAGTCGCTACTCGATCCCAAGTAGGTTTAGCTCACCCGGATAGTCCCCTGTAAGAGCGGATCCTATCAGCCGGAGTGATGCTCGAACGTTCACTTTAGGTTTCCTAGAGATACGATCGGGAGATCCTCTGCCACAGAATCTTTAAGTCCCAAACTCCTCAGCTATTGCAACACAAGGACAGGTGCCAATGATAGCACGTTGCAAGGCCTGTGATGGATCTTTAAATCCCTCCAGAAGGTAACCAGGCCTCTCTTCCACCGCAAACTCTTACCGGTCCCTCAGAAGGTCCTCCCCCGGTCTCCTTTTCTTAGAGTGGGTCTACCCTTTCCCAGGCACCCTGGGATTCTTCTTTTGGAGATAGGCCCCAGGTAAAGGTGCTAGGCCTACTAGTGGAGTTGCAGCCCCAGGCTAAAGGTGCCCGAGACTGATGCACGCGCGCACCCCTGGCCTGGAGGGCCAGGTGGCGCAAACCGCTCACACTCCAGACTCCTGACTTCCACCCCAAAAGAATGGCGTCCGCCCCTTATGTATCCCCTCCGAGCATGCACAGCAGGCCAACCACGCCCACCATACCGCTGCCGAGAGAGGACACCCTCAGGCATAGCAATGTCACCCACGGTTCAACCCTGACCTGATATGGCAGTGCCACCTACAGGCAACAGGGAACTGCACATCAGGCTACATCACATAGGCAGAAGCGAGTACTAACAAAAAAAAGTGGCCCAAGCCTGGCTACTAGCTCAGACCAACCCCTAAATTTAAGTACATAGCACCCCTGTAAAGTAAAGGGGCGCTACATATATGAAGGTTGCAAGGAGGCTACACAACAGCTTGGTTTATATGCACTCTGATGTGTTGCATAATTTAATAAAATAAGAACCAACAAATTGATGATCAGTAATGTATTATATTTTATATCCAAAATAAATGTAACTTTGATATTATTTAAAGTGGATTAAACTGGTAATATGTTTCAATTGCTTTGCTCAACCAAAACTTCTTAGATTGGAGCATACCTATAATTATGCTTCATGCATACTAATCTAGGCACAAAATACAGAAGCCTGAAAAATTAATGTAAACATACACAGGATTTAATCAATTGAAGCAACGGAATAGGGAAAATGCCATCTGCCTATCACTGTAGACATCTCACATAAAGACTTGCTCATCCCAGGGGGTGAATGAAGGAAAAAATTATTACGGAGGAGAAAAGGCTATCACACACACACATCCATATGAAGCAAGCAGTAACAATAATGAATTTCTCTGGGAGTTATTACTCTTATCCTAGGGATATAAATCCTATTACCATCTATTAAACACCAGCAGAGATGTAAGGGGGGTTTAATTAACCCTTTCCCTGCACTGTACAGACATTGTAACTAAGGGGTTAATTTACACAAAGGCCTACAAACAGCTAAAAAAATAAATAATTACATTTCATGATACACGCTGGTGAACAGCTAAAGTGAATGGTAATGGCTTATAAAGTCAGTAGAGATATTAATGCCACGGTCTATGAATTCAGCCCTATTCATTATGGTCTGAGAACCTAAAGCTTTTTTTAATAAGAGGTTCATAAAGCAGTACCATTGTTCAAATTGCAAAAACCCATAGTAAAAAGCTTTCCAGTCACTATAGCCAACCTAGTCAAAAATGAATTGAGCTATACTGTAGGTTACTGCATTTCTTCTTACCCCCACTAAGTAAGCCCATTAGTGGTTCACAGAACAAAGATTGGCTGTAGCCCACAACAAACATGCAGATGTCAGAAATTAACCATTTAGCATTACAATGCAAACGTAAATATTGTATTATCCAATACTGTATGGCTGCTTGTAATGCATGAACTTCTTGCTTCCGAGAGATAAAATAAAATTCTATTATCTACGGCCTGCTTTACCCTTGCATAGCAAAATTCAAGTGAGCTGGCACACCCTGAACCACACTGGTGAGCAAACTAATTTAGATATCCACTGTTTGATAATAAACCCTCACACAGAAACCATACTATCAAGCCTATTGTTGGTTCATACCATGCATTCTTACATTTTAGATAGGCAGATAAAACATAACTGGCGTGGACTTAAACTTTTGTTTGTGTTTAACTATGCAAATACACATACGCACACACCTCACAAAGTCTTACATACCTATGTGTGAAAGTTTACTATTAAGGGGAATAACAAATAGGACATGATAAAAGTACATACCAATAAGTGTTATTTTAGCAATGTGTTCTGTTACCAGAAAACGTACTAAATACATTGTACTTACACCTTTGGTCTATTTAAAATTAGGCCAACATTAAGCCAAAACGGAAGTCCCACTGTAAAAAAAATTGCTAGCAGTTTAGAGTTTTTGGGCAGAAGATACATACAAATACTCTTATCAAAAACCTTTCCCCCATGCTGCTAGCAATTTTCAAAATTCTTATGTACACTGCTGGCTCAATTTTAGCATAGGGAAGATGAGTCAGGTGTTGGTGACAAAGTAATTTTTTTGCATATGCGCAGGAGTTACATTGTCAGTGGCCGTCCAATGACGAAAGAGGAGCGTGTCATGAGAACCAGAAGAAGCATAAGGAGATGGTGCCAGTGTCGGAGCATGTACCTGTCACCACTGGAATCGGTAATCAAAGTTAGTCTACAGATCAGTGTAAGCCAGGGGTAGGCAACCTCGGCCCTCCAGCTGCGGTGAAACTACAAATCCCATGAGACATTGCAAGACCCTGACAATCACAGGCATGACTGCTAGAGGCAGAGGCATGATGGGATTTGTAGTTTCACCACAGCTGGAGGGCCATGGTTGCCTACCCATGGTGTAAGCGATGCTTACACTGCCTAAAAATGTTCTTAAATATGCTACTGATATGCAATAATATATATGTAGCACTCATCCTCTTGGAGTGATGGCTGGATGAAACCTAGGTAGTGTGGCAGTCTAACATTTCCATCTCAGGGAGAGCAGCCAGACAGATCTAGGACTCCTGAAGCGTAGTCATGGTCTTTCTTGAGTTGCAGTGCATCTCTCTGTAATAAATCTGGCCCTTGATCCTTTGATAGCAGTCACTCACAGTGTTGTTCATCTTACGTTAAAAAAGTAATTAGTTACAGTTCCAAATTACTTCTTCCAAAAAGTAATGGAGTTACTCACTCAGTTACTACATTGAAAAAGTAATAAGTTACTCAGCAAAGTAACTATATTGGTTATATTATATATACACGGGGGCGGGGCGGTAGAAGGATGATATATGTAATTTTTTCAGTGTATAAAATAATAGGAGGGATAACAATAAATAATATTGGTTATGTGCCCATGCCTTACTATGCCCATGCCTCACTGTGCCCAATGCCTCACTGTGCCCAATGCCTCACTGTGCCCAATGCCTCACTGTGCCCCATGCCTCACTGTGCCCCATGCCTCACTGTGCCCTTGCAATTACTGTGCACTTGTGCAGTGTTGTCAGTTGTCACTGACTCACTGTGCCCCTAGCCCCTTACCTGATCGGCGGGCGGCGGCGTCCCGGCGGCCATTACACAGTTTTCAAAAGCCGCGCCTCCCGAGTCCTCGTCGTCTGTGATAGGCGGAACACTCAATTTCCCAGCATTCAGTGTTCCATCTATCACGAACATCCGCTCATCCTCATAACACAGACGAGGATGAGAGGATATCCGTGATAGGCGGAACACTGCCTGCTGTGAAATTGAGTGTTCCGCCTATCACAGACGACGAGGACTCGGAAGGCGTGGCTTTTGAAAACTGCAATGGCCGCCGTCTGTCTGCATGACACGCTGTTCAGGTAGGCAGACGGCGGCTTGCAGTTAGTTAGTTACACAAGCTGCGGCGAGTAGATGTAATTGGGGTAACGCCGCCCAAGTAATGGGAACGGCGGTGCCACGAGGGTAAGAGTAATCAGTTAGATTACTCATTACCCCAAAAAGTGGCTACGTTACCGAACGCCGTTTATTTAAACGGCGTTCGTTACAACACTGGTCACTCATAGTAGTCCTTTAAGAAACTGTTGCCATCATGAGACCGCCACCACTGTTACAGAAGTACATCCTTATTTCACATATATTATATGTTTAATAAAAGTTGTTTGATATGTTGGTCTATATTTTAGGATGTATTTATATATTTTTGAAGATCGTTTTTTGGAGTTTTGTTGGTTTTAATAGGTGTACCATTGTTTTTGCCTTGTGTTTTGTGTCTTCATACATTTTTAATAATTTTCTTTTTTTGTAATAAAATTTGTTAAATGTTAGCTGCTTGAGGCTGGGTTCACACTTGTGCGTTGCGTTTTTGAGCTCGGAGTCTTTGCCAAGTTCGCAATCAGTCGTTCAGCGGTTCCTTCGCGTTTTTAGCTGTGGACTTGCCGACCTGGGAAGTCTCGCCGCTGTTATTATGAGGGGGAACTCCCCGCCAAATTTTAAATAAAAAACCGGCATGGGTTCCCCTCCAGGAGCATACCAGGCCCTTAGGTCTGGTATGGACTTTAACGGGAACCCCTACGCCGAAAAAAATACGGCCGGTCAAGAAAGGGGGTGGGGACGAGCGAGCGCCCCCCCTCCTGAACCGTACCAGGCCGCATGCCCTCAACATGGGGGGTGGGTGCTTTGGGGCAGGGGGGCGCCCTGAGGCCCCCCCACCCCAAAGCACCCTGCCCCCATGTTGATGAGGACAGGGCCTCTTCCCGACAACCCTGGCCGTTGGTTGTCGGGGTATGCGGGCGGGGGGCTTATCGGAATCCGGGAGCCCCCTTTAATAAGGGGGCCCCCAGATCCCGGCCCCCCACCCTATGTGAGTGAGTATGGTGTACATCGTACCCCTACCCATTCACCTGGTGGAATAAAAATGTCAATAAAAACACTAGACAGGTTTTTAAAGTAATTTATTAGGCAGCTCCGAGGGTCTTCTTCCGACTTCGGGGGTCTCCTTTCGACTTCGGGGGTCTCCTGTGTCGTCTCTGCGCTCTCTGGTTCTTCTCTCGCTCTCCGGTTCTTTCTTCCTTCTGCCGGGCCTCCGCTATCTTCTTCCAGCTCTTTTGCTAGCGGGGGCCCGGTCTTCTTCGTCGCTTTCTTCCCTCTTCTCTCCTGGAGATGTCGACTCGTCTCTGTCTCCGGCTGTAATGCCGTGTGCGCGGAGCGCATTCACTTATATAGGCATGGGCGTGGTCACCGGGTGATGCCACCCCGTGACCCCGCCCCCATAGGACGTGACAGTCCCAGGGAATGATGGGACTGTGACGTCATATGGGGGTGGGGTCACCGGGTGGCACGCCCATGCCTATAGATGTGAATGCGCTCCGCGCATACGGCATTACAGCCGGAGACAGCGGCGAGTCAACATCTCCAGGAGAGAAGAGGGAAGAAGGCGACGAAGAAGAACGGGCCCCCGCTAGCAAAAGAGCTGGAAGAAGATAGCAGAGGCCCGGCAGAAGAAAGAAAGAACCGGAGAGCGAGAGAAGAACCAGAGAGCACGGAGACAACACCGGAGACCCCCGAAGTCGGAAGAAGACCCCAGGAGCTGCCTAATAAATTACTTTAAAAACCTGTGTAGTGTTTTTATTGACATTTTTTTTCCACCAGGTGAATGGGTAGGGGTACGATGTACCCCATACTCATTCACATAGGGTGGGGGGGCCCCCTTATTAAAGGGGGCTCCCGGATTCCGATAAGCCCCACGCCCGCATACCCTGACAACCAACGGCCAGGGTTGTCGGGAAGAGGCCCTGTCTTCATCAACATGGGGGCAGGGTGCTTTGGGGTGGGGGGGGCCGCAGGGCGCCCCCCTGCCCCAAAACACCCACCACCCCATGTTGAGGGCATGCAGCCTGGTACGGTTCAGGAGGGGGGGCGCTCGCTCGTCCCCACCCCCTTTCCTGACCGGCCGGGCTGCGTGCTCGGATAAGGGTCTGCTATGGATTTTGGGGGGACCCCCAGGCCGTTTTTTTTGGCGTAGGGGTTCCCGTTAAAGTCCATACCAGACCTGAGGGCCTGGTATGCTCCTGGAGGAGAACCCATGCCGTTTTTTAATTTAAAATTTGGCGTGGAGTTCCCCCTCAAAATCCCTGTTCAGAACGCAACACATGTGCGAATCAGATGCGTGCCCATAGAACATAATGGGCCTGAATTCGCACCTGAGCCGCACCGCAATGCCTAGAGAATGCACACGTTTTTCCGGCAATGCGCAGTGCGAATGCATCGCACATATGTGAACGAGCCTCATTGAAATCAATGTATTTTACAATGTTAAGTGAATTGGTTGCGGTGTAAGCCGCAACCAATTCCCATAGGTGTAAACCCGGCCTTTGGCCTCGTACACACGGCCGAGATTCTCGTTGAAAAAAACATGTCGTTTTTTTCGACGAGATTCTTGGACAAGAAACTTGTCCCGGCCGAGTGTACACACGCTCGTTTCAAAGAACCCGCGGTTCTTTGAATGGAGCGTACGCGGTGACGTCATCGACTACGACGAGCATGCGCTCGTCACATTCGATGCCGTCGCCGCCATTTTGGTATACCCTACGTATGCCTATGAAGCTACCGCGCATGCGTCGAATTCATTTCGAACATGCGCGGGCTTCCGGGAGGACAGGTAAGTGTACACACACTCACTTTTCTCGTCGAGAAACATGCCGAGGAGAATCTCGACGAGAAAATAGAGAGCAGGTTCTCTATTTTCTCGTCGAGGTTTCTTGTCGGTTTTCTCGACGAGAAACCCGATAGCCGCGTACACACGACCGATTTACTCGGCAAGACCTCTCTGCCAGCAAGTTTCTTGCTGGTTCTTGCTGAGAAAATCGGTCGTGTGTACGAGGCCTAAGAGTCAGATTTTTTTTTCTTTTGTTTTTTCTTTATAATTATTTAAACTTTTGTGGAAGCTCTATGAAAGTAGATATTCATACAGTAGTGGGGTCTTGAAGTCTACTATGGGCTCCAGATTTGTTATTCTTTTGACTAATCTTGCAAGGTGTAGGGCCTGGAGGTCTATTCACCAGTTTGGTTGTTGATTTAAAAATGTATGCTTCAGATGAGTGTTTATGCATGTCATGATCAAAATATTGTACGAAAAAACAGCTTTCAAATAGATCGTACAATAATCTGATCTTGAGTACACACCTTTCGAGAGCTGAACAGGACAGGTCATGGAAAATTATCTGATGGGCCAAATTTTTCACGTACGATACCAGATCGTACGATTTTCGTTTAATCAGTACAGTTTTCATCCAAAAATATAATACAAATACAATACAAAACATTACATTACTTCTGAATTTTTATTCTGTCGTATAAGACTTTTCGTAATTTTAGGAACCTCTTTATTTTTGATATGGAAAATAGCATGCAAAAAACAAAACAGATGATCATTCCTCCTATAATCTCATTGTGTGTATATAAGAACAGTGCAGCGCTCGGGGATAACAAATAAATGATTGCAAACTTTCAGTCATATGATCTCATACATAGTCTCAAAAAAATAAACTTCAATCACGCTATTCGGATAATAAATCCAAAGACATGCATTTAAAGCGGAGTTCCACCCATTTAAAAGTCAGCAGCTACAGAAAAGTGCAGCTGCTGACTTTTAATAAATCAGACACTCACCTGTCCCACGGTCCAGCGATGAGGGCGCACGAAGCCCCGCTCCTCTCCCCCTCCTATTCGAGGCGCAGACATTCTAACTGTGGGGCGCACACTGCGCATGTGCGAGCCGCACTGCGTGCTGTGAATGGTCGGGCAATCTTCTGAGACTTGTGACGTGTCCCAGAGGATTGCAGGAAGGGAGGTCGAGAGGTGAACTTCCTTCCGCCACCAAATGTGGCATGTCAGGGGGGTCTTGATCACTTAAAGCGGAAGTTCAATTTTTGGGTGGAACTCCGTTTTAAAATATGTAGACTGTAGATAAATGTCCATAAAAACAAATGTGATGAAAAAAAGTCTGCATCTGTGCTTCATATGACAGGCACAAACCAAGTGAAGAGAAGGTAGTAGTAATGTAGATCAGAAAGAGTCCCACTCCACACCCAATGTGAGTTTGCACAAACTGCTTACCAGCTGTGAATGACCACTAAATTATAGGTGGTCCAGCAGGGCACAGGGAAATAAGTCTCCCTCAAACTATGTAGGCTCTCCTCATCTATACCACTCCAATGGAACTCAGAAGTAAAAACAGAAAGTGCTTCCATAGTGCAGTACGTAAAATACCAATTTATTGATAAAAGAATTAGTTGCACTTACAACAAATCCAGATAAAAGCAGCATAAAATTGTTGCGGCGTCCCTATAGGCTTCCCTCCAAGCTTTCTCATACATCGAATAATCGGAAAAGAATTACGTGATGACGTCACCGTCGTAGGCCCCACCCAATCTCATTGTGTGTACCAGGCTTTAGAGGTGCATGTACAATATGAATAAATACCGGTACTAATTGTAATACAATTATAAGCAAACTACCTACACACATAAAGGGAAGAAATGTACACACATCTGGAACATATGATTTCTGGTTTGAGTCAATGCATCATAGGCGAAAAATTAAACGTCACTAGGGTCTGCATCATATTCTTCAAATAGCATTTAGTCCCATTATACTATAGTATCTCTATTCCCCAACACTTTTTTTTTTAAAGTCTTGGATAGAATAGAGTTTTTCTGCAGTCGGAAGCTCCATTTAAGAGAATCCTTCACTTCCTGTCTGGTAAACGCTTGTCTCTAGAGCAAGAAGTGATGGGAAATCTCTCTAACAGCAACACAGAAAGAAGTAAATATTTAAGTAAAGTAGGGGGATGCTAATACCTTGGTCAACCTTTCATTGTTAAACATAAAATAAGGGGGAATCTATCTAACGAAGCCCCTAACTAGATAAAGAGTCAGTGTCTGAAAGTGCTTTTCTGTCTGTGACCCCAACTGCAGATATTTTCCCCTTACTTCCTATCCCATTGACACAACAAGAAGTGTGATGAAAAACTCCCCATTTTAGCTGACATCCTACCTCTAATGGTTTTAGATTTCCCTTCTACTCAATGACTGGTGGAGGACAGGAAGTGAGAGAGTGAATCTCCCAATAGAGACGCAGACAGCAAACTTGGCAGAGGTTTCTTCCAAAAATGAGATAAACATTTTCTGGAGGTGTCCAGGCTTTCTTGCAAAACTTCCGATATTTGGTGGTAAACCTGCAGTAACAGTGTCCTTTACTTACAGTGTTAAATGTTTAAAATAAACATCAGCTTCTATGCAGAGCTGTGCAGGGAAGCATGTCTACTGAGGCTCTTCTATAGAGGTCACTCACACCCCTGACACCACAGGGTCCTCAATTAAAATGGATGCCCAGCTGAAGAAGGAGCTTATCTGCTCACAGTTGACAATGAAATCACGTCTAATCCTGATCTCACTGCATTACCCTGAGCTAATGAGGACACATGAGGATGGTATTTTTTTGAGACTATGTATGAGATCATATGACTGAAAGTTTGCAATCATTTATTTGTTATATTTTTTCAGACTGAACAAATTTACCCACAAAACAAACATTACAGCTCATTAGGTGTTTTCTAACACAGAAGGAAATAGATTCACAGTTCAGGTCAAATGCTATGGGGATTAGGATGGTCCCACACTACATAAAGTTTATGGCAAACCCAGAAGATAATTTCTGTTCTACCTGTAACATCAAACCTTGGGACTACTGCTGAATGAATATATTATTCTGCACAGCATTTGAAGACTCATAAATCATATTTAACAAAAAAAAAAACTTCTCTAAACTCCACACCATAAATCTAACTCAACCTTTCAGGCTATCCTTTCAATATAACCAGGCTTTACATCCAAAAGAAAACAAAGTTGACATCACTACATAAACCAAAAGGCCCCCCAGTCTACCTCAGACAGATCAGCTCCCACTCTAAACAAACCAAAAGTAAAATAAATACACAAACCCTAAAGTATACTTATACCTGCTCAAACACGCAGGACAAAAATAAATCACTCCCTTTCCTGTTGAGTATTTCTATATACCAAGAGCACAAAGAGTTAAAGTACAACTCTCTTTTTGTCCTGTTTACTATTATCATCAAAAGTGAAAGTAAATGATACTCCCAAATTTTGGGTTGTCCCCAGAACAGTAATAGAGGAGAAATCTTTCAATGGGGACATTAGTTCTGGTGACCTAGGCGGTCTGGATGGATTCCCTTAATTTAAAGAAATTTCCTCTCGCTTCCTGTTTGGCTATGAGACAGGACGTGAAGGTAAATTCCCCCAATGGGACACAGATGGCAAAAAACCCCAACAGGAGTTATAACTCTCATAAAAAAAAAGTTTTGCCTTTAGTTCTTTAATTACCAAATCCACAGAGACAAATTCCTAGAATATGTATAGCAGCTTGGAAACAGCCAGGGGAATTCATAAATGATGTCTATAATATGTCTTTAGAATTCTGACGTGCTTCAACACAACAAATGTCGGTGCGGATTTTTGTACCTGTTGTAAACAGGTAAACAAATCTGGGGCATGCACCACATTTGAAGGCATAGTTGCAGAGTAGAGTTGCTCCAGAGCTTAATAAATTAGCAGAAGCTCTGCTGACTTCCATTATCCAATCATGTGCAAGCAAAAATGCTGTTTTTTTTTTCTTTTTCCTTGCACGTGATTGGGTATTCTGCAAAGTAAAGCCTTACCTCATTTACGAAGCTCAGGTGCAACTGCACTTGCAAAGTGCACAGTCTATTTGCCTTTAGTACATCAACTCCACTGAGTCCAGAAAGTCAATATGGACACACTATCCTCAGTGCAACTGCGCTTTCTCTCATAGTTGTAGCTGTCACACAAACAACGCAGGGCAAGGAGTTCTGAAGCTGGGTGGGCCGAGCCTGATGGGGATTCATATAATTATTATTATTTAGGATTTATATAGCGCGTTTGTGCAGCACTTTACAAAAAGAGGGTATACAGTTACAAAACAATTGAGGGCCCTGTTTATTAGAGCTTACAATCTAGGCGTTCATAGACACTAGTTCCCCTTTTGGTTTGCTCCCCTTGTGACTGACAGCAGGCAGTGGGCAGATCCTTAGCTAACAGACAACCTGCTATTGGCTATATAATCTGCTTCCTGCCTGCTATCAGTCACAGGGAGAGAGTGTACCCAATGGGGAACTAGTGTAAAGCCTCGTACACACGGTCGGACTTCAAACTTTTCCGTGGATTTTTGTCCGAAGGGAGTTGGCCGGGCACACCCATAGCATACACACGCTAAGACAATTCTGCAAACTTTCCCAACATCATGTGGTTTTTCTGCTCTTTACTGCCACCCTTTGGTCAACTTCTGCTATTGTTGGTTGATTTTAACATTGGTTCTGGGCATGCGTATTTGTACCTCGGACAAAAGTCCGATGGATTTCTGTACACACGATAGGACTTTGCACCATCGGACTTTTGTTGCCGAAAAGTTTGTCCGTTTGCAGAGTGAACTTTTGTCCGATGAAAACCGAAAAAGTTTGTCCGATGGAGCGTACACACGCTCTGATTTTTTGAAAGTTTGGAGTTTCTTGGCAAAAAGTCCGACCGTGTGTACGGGCCTTAAGGCTCACTAGGTGGCTGTCGACTAAGTAGTGTTAGTTTTTTTTTTTTTCCATGTGTGTTTTAATTGCAGTTATCTATAACTTTTATGAAATGCTTTAAGAAAATAAATTGATGTCATGAGGACAGTTAAGGGAAATATCCCAGGTGATCTTCCACTCTTCTACAGTCATCCTCCCAATTAAAGAGGGCAGAAATGCCTTGACCAGACCAACATTATCAAGCACATTCTCAAGCAAAAACACAATGTGTACATATTGTACAAAGATTAAATAAAAAACGTTATGCTTACACCAGTCCTATCACATTGTACTGCTAAATATATTAATTACATTAACAGCAGCATGGCAGAAACAGAATTCACCGAGCAAGTGTTTTAGCTGGACAAAGACATAATCAGCCTGTTCAGCTTTTGAAACGTGTCCAAATTTGGAAATGTATTGTGCGGTCACAGACTGATGGCTTTTTGCATTGATCATAAAAGAGAAGCCACAGCTGTTCTGAGCAGGCTTGTAGATGGATTTGTAGGTGATGTGATCGTCCATCAATCTCAACGGATTTCAGCTCGAGAGATGGCTGTAGGTCATGGGCCACGTTGAAGATTGGTCTGGAAAGATCCAAAGCTGCTACTTTTATAAATTATCTTCTGTACCAATAATAATTAAATGTAACTTGTTTGTAAGTGTGCTAGATTTGCTAACAATATATTTCAGGAGGCTTCAATTTAATCTTCAGAGATTATGTTGTATTCAAGGTGTAGTTTTTTATTTGTGTAACTCCCACATGTTATCCAAAGAAACTTTTCTTACTAAATGCTTTATACATAATATTGCCATTGTTCTGCCCCTCCAGAAACATAGAAACAGATAAGTGACTGCAGAAAAACAATGAGTAGTCCAATTTTTATTTATTTTTAACATTTTTGCCTGACTATAGATCTATGTTTGTACCAAGCATGTTTGAAGCAATTTAAAGTTGACTGTCTCACTAACTTTGCTGGAAGTTTATTCCAAGCATCAACTACCCTTTCAGTAAAATAATAATGTCTAAAATCAGAAGTATCTACACTGGCAAAAAAAACAAAAACAAAAAACAGCTGAGCCACAAAGAAAAACAAAAGACTGAACCACAATTTTTTTTAAATACTTGATGATTAAGTTGACATTCCATAGCACAGCACTTCTGCATACCAACAAGGCCACATGAGAGAAAACATGACAGCATGTATATCGGAATAACAATTCATAACTTCATTGAGATAGGAAAATCTGGGAGTGGAAAATTAGGTAAATCTTCAGTATACTGTTTAATTTAGGACCATAATTTATGTCTCCTTATGCGGACCAACTGCTTTGTCATACCCTCTCTAAGTTTAGACTCTTTGGCTTTTCATGCTGCAGTGCTAATGAATGAGGCTCTGAAAAAGATTTACTACAGCTGGATCTTTTATTGCTTTGTTAAAGTGGAGTTCCACCCTGAATTTTTTTTTTAAGTCCCTAATCTGCTTCTTCATCGTCCGCGGCTTGTCTTCTTCCTCGTCCTACTCGCGGTGTCTTCTGGTGAATGGGGCGTGCTGCCTTCTGGGAACTGTGTGTATCCCAGAGAGCAGCCGGCCCCCCTTTTTTTTGGAACCCCCCTTTAAATGCTGGTTTTCATAGTATTTGTTTTATTTATAAAGCAGCAAACGTCACATATTAAAATGATTCACTAAGAGAAGTTTGCCACTCTGAGCTGGCTGATGCAATGATTTCATTTTATTACCTGTCCTCTTTTTTACCTAAATTAACAATCACTGCAAGGTTGCCATATTCTTTCATTTGAACTCACTGGTGTTCATGTTTAACAGCCTTCTAAACACCAGTGAAAGTTGCTGGTGAATATGTGTGGATCCCAAACCTAAGCACATGCTAGTACCAAGCAACAAGAGGTGCCACTCAGAATGACTGGCACTTCAGTGCACCAATGTACATAACGTACATTGCTGAGAGTTATGACAACACATCAGTTTGAATCCTGCCTAATGCTGGCCATACACTATACGAAAAATCGGCCGAAAATCGATCATGTAGACACTTTGTTCGTTTTTCGGCAAGTTAAGGGCACAAATCGTTAATCGTTGGTGAGATTTTTGTGGGAAAAAAACAAACGGCAAGTTTGGAAAACTTCTGCCGAACGAACGATAAATTGAAAGGTTAATGTGTTTCCCATCCGAACTGTCTGCAATAGGTATATGTAAAAAAAAAATTACCAAATTGTTTTTATTTATGTCCTCTGAACGATTTATCGGTCATTACATGATGGCACCATCTCACGGCCGAATGTTAGTTTTTCGAAAATGGGTTCGGACGATTTTTCGTATAGTGTATGGCCAGCATTAGGCTCCGCTCACACTCGTGTGACTTGTCATGCGACTTTGGACATTAAAGTCATATGACAAGTCGCACCCCATGTTTTTCAATGACAACCGTTCAAATATGTGCACCTTAAAGTAGTTGTAAACCTCAGTCATGAAATCTGAACTAAGCACATATAGCTGTAGTGTTTACTTGTCTATCTCCAAAGCTCTAAGTTCTATTTCTCTCTGATGCTTCATTCCTCTGTTACCAGCATGAGTCACTTCTAACAAGTTTTTCCGACACAAGATACATTTGTGACGGGGGACTTACCTGTTCAGAACACAGCTCTGTATACTTCCTTCAGTCCTGCGCTGTGCCTGAAGGACTGTGTGTCCCTTTCCTCCAATCAGCTCTCACACACTGTAAATGTAGCTCTCCACCCCCTCCTCTCTGCTCCTCACAGATGCAGAAGGATTCTATCACAAATATGCACTTTTGAAGGGATGCAGGGATGAGAAGACTGCAGATAAACAAGTAAAACTTATGTAGGAGGATTTGCAGGAGGATTTTGTTTCACCTCTGTCCATCGCCTGAGGCCATTCACTTCACTGGGTTTACAACCACTGTAAAGTCACAGAGACTTTAAAAAGGTTCCTGCACTACTCTGGTCTGACTTTTATGCGACTTGAGTGCCATAGACCAATGTAAACCCTCAAAAGTCATATGCGAAAGCTGTGCAAGAGTTGTCCATTATTACGGGTCAAAGCCAAAGTTGCATCAAAGTTGGACTTTGGAGTTGAACAAGTGTGAATGGAGACTAAAGCTTTTATCTTTTTTCCAAAACTAAGCTAATTGTAATGCTATACGGTACTTTTTTTAATTAAAATAATTAACGTGTCATACTAACCTACTCTGTGCAGATCATCCTTTTCCGGGGTCCCCCGCCGGTGCTCCTCCTCTTCGGCAAGTGCCCCCATAGAAAGTCACTATGAATTGGGGCACTTATGTGGGCTCACTATAAACTCAGACAGTGCAGCTTAGCCCTGCCACCTGCCCACTGCTTCCTCATCATACAATATGATTGCCATTGGCTCCTGCTGCTATCAGTCTGCCCTGTGAGGAGAGAGAGAGAGAGCGGAGAGAGATGCTGCTCTTGTGCCTAGCACTGGATTGAGATCGGATTCAGGTAAGTATAAAGGGGAGCTGGGGGGATCCTGCAGCACAGAAATGTTTTATTTTGTAGCATAGAATGCTTAAAAGGTAAAAAACCTTAATGCCTCGTACACACGACTGGTTTTCCCGGCAGGAAAAAAAACAAAGCTTTTCCCGACGGGATTCCTCTCAAGCCTGCCTTGCATACATACAGTCACACAAAAGGTCACAGATCACGTGACTTCAAAGGCTACGACGAGCAGACAAAATTACATTCTATGCTTCCACACATGCGTCTAATTGTTTTACGAGCATGCGTGTTTTTTTTCCCCTCGGGAAAGCATACAGACGACAGGTTTTTTCGGCAGGATTTTTTCCTGACAGGAAAAAAGAGAGCTGGTTCTCTTTTTTTTTTCCGGCAGTTTTCCTGTCGGGAAAACTGCGATGGAGCATACACACGGCCGGTTTTCCCGGCCAAAAGCTATCATGGCAGTTTTCTCGTCGGGAGAACCGGTCGTGTGTATGAGGCATAAGGCTTTAAAACCAGTTTAAGGAACCAGTAAAGTTTAAAAATCTTCCTCTAAGATATCAGGTGTCATAGTTAGGGGTGAGCATAATAGGCACAAGTTACTGTTCTCTACTGGGTCAAAACACTCTGTCACATGCAATGCTCTAAATCTTGCGCGCACCTCTTGCCATTATGTAGCCATTTAGGCCACTTAAACTGATAGTAAAGTCTTGTTTTTTGTTTCCTTTTGTTTGAAAATGACAAACATGTTATACTTATCTGCTCTGTGTAGTGGTTTTTCACACAGTAGCCCAGATCCTCCTCTTCTCGGGTCCCTCACTGGCGTTTCTGGCCCCTCCCTCCTGCCAAGTGCCCCCACAGCAAGCAGCTTGCTATGGGGGCACCCGAGCCGAGCCGCTGCTCTGTGTCCATTCAGACATGGAGCCACGGCTCGGCCCCACCCTCTCTCTCTTTTTTTTGGGCTCACTGACTTTGATTGACAGCAGTGGGAGCCTATGGCACCCGCTGCTGTGTCTCAGCCAATCAGGAGGGAGAGTCCCAGACAGCCATGGTTCTTGTGCAACATCGCTGGATCGAGATGGGGCTCAGGTAAGTATTAAGGGGGGCTAAGGGGGGCTGCTGCACACTGAAGGCTGTTTTATCTTAATGCATAGAATGCAGTAATATATATATATATATAAAAAAAAAAAAACTTCTGCCTTTAGAACCACTTTAAAAAGACTACTTTGCTGTATAGTAATGTCTGTTACAGACACGGTTTCTGTTCAGAAAATTGTAAGAAAAAGTGTTTCAGTGTAACTAAATATGTAACCTAAAAGATTAAATGGATGTCAATTAATCTCACAATAAAAAAGTTCCCTGAATGTCTCTCTTCTTCATATATACAATATAATGCATTAATGCACTCAACAGCTCTCTAACATGAAATAATCATGAAACAATACACTAACTATACATATCAAATACCAGCTCTTCCTAACTTCTCAGATTTGAATGATAAATCCAATGATCTTATAGAAGACATACCAGGAACCACCACAAAAAATAATCATTTATAAATAATTCCTGGGACAAAATGTCACAAACAGGGGCTGACCCTTTAATAGTTTGTGTCTGAATAGGATTTCTCTGGCCTAAATCATCACAAGTTTCTCACAAAACAGGAAATAAATTCCTGCTTTGTTATTGCACTGGCTGCAGCGGATGTCTGTCTGCTAATTTGTACCTTTTACACAACAAAAGCATTTTTTTTCCTAGGGTCACCATGAGAATTTGAAAAACTACCATGAAGCACTGATCCCTTACGTCATTATCAAAGCGTTAAAGGCTTGCAGACATACTTTCAGTGAAGTATGACTAGACAAGTATGCATTTCTACAACCATAGCAACTAATATGAGCAATGTAGAGATCACACCCATAAAAAAAGAGATATATAGATACAGTATCTCACAAAAGTAAGTACACCCCTCACATTTTTGTAAATATTTTATTATTTCTTTTCATGTGACAACACTGAAGAAATGACACTTTGCTACAATGTAAAGTAGTGAGTATACAGCTTGTATAACAGTGTAAATTTGCGGCCCCCTCAAAATAACTCAACACACAGCCATTAATGTCTAAACCGCTGGCAACAAAAGTGAGTACAGTGAAAATGTCCAAATTGGGCCCAATTAACCATTTTCCCTCCCTGGTGTCATGTAAATCGTTAGTGTTATAAGGTCTCAGGTGTGAATGGGGAGCAAGTGTGTTAAATTTGGTGTTATCGCTCTCACTCTCTCATACTGGTCACTGGAATCAACATGGCACCTCATGGCAAAGAACTCTGAGGATCTAAAAAAAGAATTGTTGCTCTACATAAAGATGGCCTAGGCTATAAGAAGTTTGCCAAGACCCTGAAACTGAGCTGCAGCACGGTGGCCAAGACCATACAGCGGGTTAATAGGACAGGTTCCACTCAGAACAGACCTTGCCATAGTCGACCAAAGAACATGAGTGAACGTGCTCAGCGTCATATCCAGAGGTTGTCTTTGGGAAATAGACGTATGAGTGCTGCTAGCATTGCTGCAGAGGTTGAAGGGATGGGGTGTCAGCCTGTCAGTGCTCAGACCATACGCTGCACACTGCATCAAATTGGTCTGCATGGCTGACGTCCCAGAAGGAAGCCTCTTCTAAAGATGATGCACAAGAAAGCCTGCAAACAGTTTGCTGAAGACATGCAGACTAAGGACATGGATTACTGGAGCCATGTTCTGTGGTCTGATGAGACCAAGATAAACTTATTTGGTTTAAATGGTGTCAAGCGTGTGTGGCGGCAACCAGGTGAGGAGTACAAAGACAAGTGTGTCTTGCCTACAGTCAAGCATGGTGGTGGGAGTGTCATGTCTGGGGCTGCAAGGGAACTATGAATGCCAACATGAACTGTGACATACTGAAGCAGACTTCAGAGACTGTGCAGCAGGGCAGTATTCTACCACGATAGCGATCCCAAACACACCTCTAAGACGACCACTGCCTTGCTAAAGAAGCTGAGGGTAAAGGTGATGGACTGACCAAGCATGTCTCCAGACCTAAACCCTATTGAGCATCTGTAGGGCATCCTCAAACGGAAGGTGGAGGAGCACAAGGTCTCTAACATCCACCAGCTCTGTGATGTCATCATGGAGGAGTGGAAGAGGACTCCTGTGGCAACCTGTGAAGCTCTGGTGAACTCCATGCCCAAGAGGGTTAAGGCAATGCTGGAATAGATTGGTGGCCACACAAAATATTGAGCCGGTCTGAGACCCGATTGGCTAAAGGATAGGTGATCCTGTTGGATGCCTAGGAGGAAGGGAGGTGACACACAGCCACCAAGGTGGATGAAAGGGACACAGGAGCCGCTGCTTGATGCCCGCTGCTCAATGCCTGATGTCTGATGCCTGCTGCCTAGATGGGGTAAGTGCCGGACCAACCGGCAGACAGGGGGTGGTTTGGCTGTTTCTATTTCTGATAACATTCTTAACTTACAGCACTTTTGGGCCCAATTTGGACATTTTCACTTAGGGGTGTACTCACTTTTGTTGCCAGCAGTTTAGACATTAATGGCGGTGTATTGAGTTATTTTGAGGGGACAACAATTTTTTTTTTTTTCTCAAACAAGTTCTTTATTGAGCAGTTGTAAAAACAAAAGACAGAATACATCCTCGCACAGTTCCAGATAATAAACAGTATGACAAATCAGTGTGACTCAGCACACCCAAATACACTTTATTCAACCTTCCCCACCTGCCCTCCCCCAGATCACAGTCATCTCCTGTATACTGGTCCTGAACCAGGTCAGAACAATCGATCATATATCAGATCCAAAGGTGCCAGACCTGGAACACTCAGCCATGGGTCCCATAGTTTGTCATATTTTGTACAAGTCCCTCTGCGTTGGTAGACAAGTTTTTCCATCCTAAGCGTAACCCCCCATCTGCGTGATCCACTCCTGTACCGTGGGCGCCGCAGTATCTTTCCAATGTCTCAAAATCATCAGACGGGCCTGGAATAAGGCCCTACTAATAGCCTACCTGGGGATACCCCCCAACTGGAGGTGATCTAGTATCCCCAGCAGGCAGACCCGAGGGTCCAGTGGTATCTGAGAGTGGAAAGCGCCATTGATAGTGCCAACGACCCGTGTCCAGTACAAGTGAAGCTTCGGGCATCTCCACAGCAAGTGAATGAGATCCCCGTGATCCCTGCAGCACCTGGTGCAGGACGGATCGGGGGTCATCCCCATGCGGGCCAATCTAGCAGGTGTGTAGTGAACCCTCAGAAGAATATAGAGCTGAGACAACCTATGAGCCACGTTCAGGGAGCACGAGGGGACCGCTTGTAAAGCCTCCTCCCACTGCTCTTCCTCGAACGCGCCCACGTCCTGTTCCCACAGGGACACTGCCCTCAAAGGGGCGCCCTGTAGAAAGAGGTTAAGCAACCTGGCGTAGCAACAAGAGATGAACCCCTTATATGTCGTCACCTCAAACAAGTAGTTGAAGACCGACGCCGAGTCCAAGGACCAAACGTCCGTCTCCCTCTGCGCTTCAACTGCGTGCTTAAGCTGGAGATAGTAAAACTGCATGGAGACCGGCAGTCGGAACTCCATGCTTAGCTCCTGAAAAGTCTTTAACCTGCCATCTCTAAATATATGAGTCATATGTGACACCCCATACTGCGCCCACCTCTGTCCATACGGCAATTTGGCAATTTCCCTATAGTATTGGTTTTCCCATATAGGACTGTAGACGGTAAAGCCAGTCACTCCCTGAAGCATCCGGACCTTATTCCAAGTTTTTTGCATGAGTGCATACGTGGGGAAGAGCTTGTTAGATTTACTGTACCTCAGGGCCTCCAGACCATCCGCCACTCCCCCCCCTCCCCCCGCCGTGTAACTAAGCAGTTGGACCGAGGGGTCCATCAAATTCAGTGCCAGGTCCTGGCGAGGGGATATAACTCGTGCAATATGCTGCATTTGTGAAGCTAAATAGTACAGCCAGGGATTGGGCAATGCCAATCCCCCGTTGTCTTTGGAGCGCTGCAATTGTTCAAGCTTGACCCTAGGGGGTTTGGAGAGCCATATAAGTGATCGAAAGATCGAATTAATAATTCTAAACTTTTTCAGAGGGATAACCATGGGGGAATTGTGTAGTACGTACAGCAGCTGCGGCATAAGGATCATTTTTATCAGGTTCACCCTCCCCACCAGTGACAGCCTCAACTTGCTCCACACCTTTACCCGATCACGACAGCGGTTGATCAGAGGGGTGAGATTAAGGTTAACATATTCGAGCAAGCAAGCTGTGACCTGGATGCCCAAATATTTAAAGGACTTAGCAACAGGGATGTCCTGCAAGGTCGGAGAGGATGCCGAAGGATCCCGATCCAACAACAGGAGGGAGGACTTAGTCCAATTAATAACTAACCCGGAGTATGTACCGAATTGCCGCACTATAGCCATGGCCACAGTCAGTGAAGTGGAGGTATCCCCAAGGAGAAGCATAGTGTCATCTGCATATAACAGGATCTTCTCCTGAAGATCCCCATATCGAAATCCCTGCACTGAGGGACAGTCCCTAATCAAGGCAGCTAACGGCTCAATGGCCAGGGCAAACAGGAGTGGGGAGAGGGGGCAGCCCTGTCGTGTGCCTCTATGTAATTTAAACGTATGCGAAATCCTTCCCCCCTCCCGTATAGCCGCTACCGGTGAAGAGTACAGCAACTGCACCCACTGAATGAACTCAGTCCCAAACCCAAACTTCCTCATCACCGCCCACAGATAGTCCCATTCGACACTATCAAACGCCTTATGGGCATCTAGGGATAGCAATGCCCGGTCACCTACATTGTCCGCCCGCGATTGAATGTTCAGATAAAGTCTACGCAGATTTATCGCTGTCGATTTTTGGGGCATGAACCCTGACTGATCCGAGTGAATTATAGTAGATATAACCTTATTCAGTCTCACTGCCAGTGCCTTGGCCTGGATCTTAACATCGTTTTGTAAGAGCGAAATGGGCCTGTACGATCCCGGGTCTAAGGGGTCCTTGCCTGGTTTCAGAATTAAAACAATGTTAGCTCTAGTCATGGACTGGGGGAGGGTACCGGTCACCTTTGCTGCATTAAAGACTCTCAGCAGGTGCGGTAGCACCTGCTCTCCATACTGTTTGTACACTTCGGCAGGAAGCCCATCATCTCCCGGTGCCTTCGAGTTGGGAAACATGTTAGTCGCCATCTGCAGCTCACCCAGGGTCAAAGGGGCATCAAGCTCCTCTCTAGCGGAGTCCGTCAAGGTAGGTAGAGGGACATGGTCCAAGTAGTCATCTAAAGACTCTAACGAATACGCACGCTTGGATTCATAAAGGGAAGAGTAAAAATGACCAAGCTCTGTCAAGATTTGGTCTGGGGAGCTAGTCACCACTCCCGAGGGAGCACGTAGTGCTCCAATTGAAGGGGACAGCTGCTGGGAATGGGCAATGGTCGCCAACATGCGGCCTGTGTGCTCCCCCTCCTCATAGAAAGCCGCCTTCTGAAAAAAGCGCTTCCTCTCTGCGCCTGAAGACGTGACCCGGTACAGGGCATCTTGCGCCGACAGCCACGCCCTTCTATTCAGTTCAGACGGGTCCGTGACATAGGTGCCCTCTAGTTCCTTGGCCAACAGTTCCATTCCCTCCCTCCGAGCATGAGTCTTCCTCTTAATAGCCTGTATTTCTGTAATAAATATACCCCTCAAAACAGCTTTAAAGGCCTCCCAATCCCTGGACACATTCTCAGGGGCCTCATGAACACGCCAAAATTCCAAAATTTGGGACTCTATCTGTTCATGAGACGAAAAGAGATTCATCCAAAAGGCGTTCATCTTCCACGGGGCCTTGGCCACTGCGGAAGGGGGACGCACCTCCAAAGACACAATCAGTGGCGAGTGATCCGACACGCTTCTGGGAGCATACTTCATCCCCGAAACGTAACGCCCAGCCGCATAAGAGCATATACATAAATCAATCCTGGACAAAGACGAATTGCCCTTTGAGAAGCATGAAAATTGCTTCACTCCCGGGTTCCTTGCCCTCCATGGGTCCGTCCACCCCACCTCCTCTATAAATTTCCTTAGGGCCGTGCAATACTTCCCCCTCCCTCCTCCCCCCGAGGGATGTTTGTCTAGCAAAGGGTCCATAAAGCAGTTGAAATCCCCGAAGGCATACAAAGGCACCTCCGGGAACCGCAACTGAAACTCCATTAAGGCTCTCAACACCTGGTTATTGTACGGAGGAGGTATATACACAAAAGCAAGAATACATTTAAAGGTAAACAGCCTGCACATGAGAAAAACATATCTGCCCTCATCATCAACCATAGAGCCGAGCTCTTCAAAATTTATGGAGCTGTGTATCAAAACACTCACACCCCTGGAGTAGGAAGTGTGAGTGGAGTGATACGCTCTGCCCACCCACCGATAGTTCAGGCACGACTTAGAATCAGCAGTAAGATGTGTCTCCTGCAAGGCACAGATGGCAGGCAGGCGTTTCCTCATCAGGGAGGACACCATAGTACGTTTCAGAGGATCCTGTAACCCCCTAATGTTCCAGGACAACACTGTGACAGTCTCCATCAGGGGAAATCAAGCATGTAACCATCAGGGGGAAGACCCCAAATGTCAGGTTGGGAAGACATCCGGGGCGGCATAGACTGCAGGTTAGTAGATAGAACTGGAACTCTGCAAGTCTGAAAATAGAAACTGTCTGCTCTGGAACAAATTGTCGTGTTGCCGTAGCAACCCAGTGCGCACAACGGTGCGGTGAACCACCTTACAGACCCTGTCCGTAGTAGGCCAACAGGCCTTTCAGATATAAGAGCCTTCTTCGCGTGGCCCTCTAGGAAATACAGGTTCTGGGGTGCCAACGGGCACTCCCGATTTGCTTGGGACAACGGGTCCCGTGAACAGTCCATGGACACAGCCAACATGGCCGTCCATTTACAGGCAATCCGTGAATTCAGCATTGCCATTAATAAACACTTTTCCGAACTCGCATTAAGTGAAAATAATCAATGTTCGTATCCGGCACTATCCTCAGCCGAGGAAAAGGTAGGGCGGTATCAGCAAGAACTTGTCAGGCCCATCAGTCATCATCCTCGGGGGGTCTTTGGTGAAATGCTCCCGCGTTGGCATCCAGCCAGTCCGAGGCATCTGCAGGGTTTTCAAAAAAGTGTGCTTGGCCCCTCAGGATGACCCTGAGCCTCGCAGGGTAAAGCATGGCATAGGGTGCCTGCAGCTTCTGCAAGCGTTTCTTGATGTCAGCAAAGTGCGCCCGGCTCTTCTGAACTGCAGGGGAAAAGTCAGGGTAGAAGGAGACCCTTGTGCCATTGAATTGAATGTTCTTCTTCTCCCTGGCCAGCCGCAATATAATTTCTCTGTCTCTGTAGTTTAACAGTCTGGCCAGCATCGGGCGAGGATGGTTACCCGGTGGGAGAGGTCTGGTAGGCACTCGGTGGGCCCTCTCAACCGCATAGAGATGAGTGAACGCCTCCTTGCCAAATAGATCTGCCATCCACTGTTCCACAAATTGTGTGGGGTCCCGGCCCTCCACTTTCTCCGGCAGCCCCACTATGCGAACATTATTGCGCCTGAGGCGGTTCTCAAAATCTTCTGCCCTCATATCTATAGCCCTGGCTAGGCATGCAGTGGATTGGGCATCTCTGGTCAGTTCGGGGAGTCTGTCCTCTATATCACTTATCCTGCTCTCAGCAGCCGTGGTTCTTTCCCTAATTTTTTGAATGTCTTGTCTAATCAGACATACCCCTTCCTCCAGGTTCCCAAAGCGGACTTGCAGGCCATTCACAGAGGCTGTGCATTTATTAACAGCTCTTAGTAAGTCAGCCATAGTAGGCTGTTCACCTCCCTCCTCATCAGGTTCTTCACTGTCCTCCTGCAAGTGAGCTATCATGGCGCCCGCTCCCAGCACTCGCCCCCCCTCCTCCATGTCAGTGTCACTGCATGCTGCTCCCTCTTCCAGGGGCAGCGCTCCTGCCAAGTTCAGGTTCCCTGTCATTTTTTGTGCATAGTACCTCATATCTTTAGGGGGTTCTCCGAGAGGATCTTTGGGTGGTTTCAACTGCTTACTCCCCCCCTCGTTTGTCTTCTCTGCAGCGCGTCCCCTCTGTGCTGATGGCGGGGCGGCGCCATTTTGGGAATCCTGCTTGGATCCTTCTCCTCTCTGTCCTCGGGTCATCATGCCTCTGTGAAGTTCCTAAGTGGCCGCCGGGTGATGAGGGGACTCTCCCAGGTTCGGATGGCGAAAATCCGGGTGTTCTGCGGTGCCGGATACCGGATCAGTGTAGGATCAAAGCGGGAGCTCTGTGAAGATGCGACTGCTCACATGCCGCGCTGGCCACGCCCCCCGGGGACAACAAATTTACACTGTTATACATGCTGTACACTCACTACTTTACATCGTAGCAAAGTGTCATTTATTCAGTGTTGTCACATGAGAAGATATAATAAAATATTTACAAAAATGTAAGGGGTGTACTCACTTTTGTGAGATACTGTATATGTATATATAAAACACACACACACTGTACAATAAATATATTTTATTTTATAGATATACTGTACAAATAAAAATGTAATCAGTCGCAAATAAAACGCCAGTAATTTCATTTTTAAATGTCTTCTTTTAGTTTTGGAATACAGAGAGGAAGGATTAATACCTCAATGAGATTTTTATTATCTGCAATTATCTCAGAGACAGAAAGTGAGAATAAAATAGGATTTTTTACTCACCGTAAAATCCTTTTCTCTGAGTCCATGGACCGACACAGCTTCTCTATTGACAAAGTGGGTATTATCCGTTAATTAGGAGTGACTAGGCAGAAAAACTTGTAAAAAGTGTTGCATCACACCTTCTACAGTACCGCCCAGGGGGCGGACCCTCTGGGTATACCCTCTCAGTCTGCATCTTCGCAGATCAGTTTGTCAAAAAGCAGTACAAACTTAAAAGGAGGGGTGGGTGCTGTGTCGGTCCATGGACTCAGAGA
The DNA here is from genome assembly GCA_029206835.1 of Rana muscosa. NCBI lineage: Eukaryota > Metazoa > Chordata > Amphibia > Anura > Ranidae > Rana > Rana muscosa. The sequence goes on from CM055117.1 coordinate 409,332,528, forward strand.
AAAGGATTTTACGGTGAGTAAAAAATCCTATTTACTCTTTCGTCCATGGACCGACACAGCTTCTCTATTGACAAAGTGGGACGTCCCAAAGCAGTGTCAGAGAAAAAACGAGGGGTGGTAACAGCATAAAAATAAACTTCACCCCAAACACAAAACAGCACTCCTCCAACGGAGGAGTTGCAACTCTAAACAGCCGCTTGCAAAACCTTGCGGCCGAAAGAGGCACCCGAAGATGCACCTACATCAATTTTGTAGAATTTTGTGAAAGTGTGAGCGGACGACCAAGTCGCCGCTTTACATAGTTGGGAAACAGACGGTTGATGTCGGAAAGCCCAAGAGGCACCTATTGCCCTGGTCGAATGCGCCGTGACAGGAAAGGGGGGCGCCTGACCCTTTAAGGCGTAAGCCTGGATTACTATCTGTCGGATCCACCTAGAGATGGTGGCCGATGAGACTGCTTGGCCCTTCTTGGGACCAGCCACCGAAACAAACAGTGAGTCTGACTTCCGGAACAGGGAAGTAGCAGACAGGTATACTCTCAAAGCTCGGACAATGTCCAAGGAATGCAACGCCGACTCCTTAGGATTCGACGGCTGAGGACACAAGGATGGAAGTACAATGTCTTTGTTGAGATGAAAAGCCGAAACGACTTTCGGAAGAAAGGAAGGCTGCGCCCGCAGCACCACCTTATCCTTGTGGAAAATCAAATAGGGAGCCTTGCAGGACAAGGCTGCCAGCTCAGAGACTCGTCTAACTGACGTAACAGCCACCAAAAAGACCACTTTCTGAGAAAGTGTCAACAGGGGAATATCTCCAATATTCTCAAACGGTGCCTTCTGAAGCACCGAGAGGACCAGGTTCAAGTCCCACGGAGGTAACGGGGTACGGACCGGAGGGGCCACATGTCGGACCCCCTGCACAAATGTACTCACGAGAGAGTGAGTCGCCAGGGGTCGCTGAAAAAAGACAGCCAGGGCAGATATCTGTCCCTTAAATCGTACTTAGGGCAAGCCCTTGGTCCACCCCATGCTGTAAAAACAGCAGGATTCTGGAAACCAAATAGGTACGCGGATGCCATTTCATTTCCTCACACATGGAGATGTAGGCCCTCCAAGTGCGGTGATAGACCTTCCTAGAGGATGGTTTTCGAGCACTTCTCATAGTAGAGATTACTGAGTCTGACAGGCCCCGGTCTCTCAGTACCTGGTTCTCAACAGCCATGCCGTTAAAGCCAATGACTGTAAAGCAGGATGGAATATGGGACCTTGCAATAGCAGGTCCTTCCGTAGTGGTAGGCGCCAGGGGACGTCTGCTACCAGACGTACTAGATCGTCGTACCAAGGACGCTGAGGCCAATCTGGAGCGATTAGGATCATTGGAATTCCCTCTGCCTCCACTCTGCGGAGCAGAAGAGGAAGAAGCCTTAAGGGAGGGAAGGCATAGATTAGCCGATACTGACCCCACGATGCTACCAACGCGTCCGTTGCGTCTGCCCATGGGTCTCTTGACCGGGCCACAAATCTCAATACCTTCCGATTGAGTCGGGAAGCCAGAAGATCTACGTCTGGTGTGCCCCATCTTTGGCAGAGGAGTTGGAACGCCTCCGGGTGTAAGGACCTTTCTCCCTGGTCCAGCATCTGGCGGCTCAGGTAGTCCGCCTGCCAGTTTTCCACACCCGGAATGTACACGGCCGACAGTGCCGGTACGCTCCTCTCTGCCCACTTCAGGATGCGAGCGATCTCCGATGTTGCAGCTGAGCTTCTTGTTCCTCCTTGATGATTGACATATGCCACTGCTGTGGCGTTGTCTGACTGGACGCCCTTGCAGCCTCTGAGACCATTTGAAGAGGCACAGCCTGATCGCCCGGATTACCAGGACATTGATCGGCAGGAGGGCTTCCTCTGGGGTCCAGCGACCTTGCGCCGACTGAACACCCCAGACTCCCCCCCAACCTGTAAGGCTGGCGTCCGTCGTGATCACTATCCAGTAAACCGGAAGAAATGACTTCCGGGCCATTAGAGCCGGTGCTGTCAGCCACCATACCAGAGATCTCCTGACTATGTGGCTCACTCGGATTTGATAATCCAGAGATGATGGACATCTGTTCCATCTGGACAGAACTTCCTTCTGTAACACTCGAGTGTGGTATTGAGCATATGGAACCGCCTCGAAGGAGGCTACCCTGAGGCCCAACACTCGCATGCAAAAAACGGAGTGACGACCAATTCCTGGAAGTCAGCTGCCGTACTGCAGCCCGGAGGGTCTGCAACTTCTCCACAGGGAGGAATACCTTTGCCTCTGAAGAATCCAGAATCAACCCCAGGTACCCTAGGCGTTGAGTGGGCACCAATACTGACTTTTGCGTGTTTAGTATCCAACCACAGTCTCGAAGAGTCTGACAGGTAATGGACACGCTTACCTCTAATTCTGAGCTTGAAGGGGCCTTCAGCAGAAGGTCGTATAAGTAGCCTGTGATAGCGATACCCCGCTGTCTTAGAAGTGCCAGAATCGGAGCGAGCACCTTGGTGAACGTCCTGGGTGCTGAGGCAAGGCCCAACTGGTAGTGGTCCTTCCCGATAGCAAATCGCAGAAACCTCTGGTGTCTGGAGTATATGGGGACATGCAGGTATGCGTCCTTGATGTCCAAGGAGGCCAGAAAATCCCCCGGATGGAGAGCCGTGACTACAGATCGAACCGACTCCATCCGAAAACTTTATACCTTCACAAAGCAATTGAGGGCTCTGAGATCCAAGCTTGGACGAACCCCCTCCTTCTTTGGCACAATGAACAGATTTGAGTAAAAACCCCGTTCCAGTTCTGGAACTGGAATAACTACCCCGCGTTCCAGTAGACCCTGGACCGCCCCATACAGGGCCTCCCGACGGGTCGGTAGTAGCTGGAGATTGGAGGTGTTGAATCTGTCCGGTGGACAAGAGAGAAACTATCTTGTAGCCTGAGGAGATTACTTCGCAAACCCACCTGTCGGAGATTAGTGCTGTCCACTGAGTCGCGAATTTGCGAAGACGTCTCCCCACCCGAGAGCTGGGTGGGGGTGGACCTTCATGCGGACGCAAATTTGTCCGCAGGCTTATTGGGTATGCGGGACCAGGGACGCTTTTGTCCTTGGGCAGGCGCTTTATCGGCCTGGGGTCTTTTCCCTGTCGCCCTAGGGGGACGAAAAAAAACACTTGTGTGCAGTAAAGGAGGGCCCTTGCCCTTGGCGTGGCCCCTTACCCTTGCTAATTTGGGGAAGCAAAGTGCTTTTACTTCCTGTGGCATCCTTGATGATGTCATCCAGAGAAGCCCCAAAAAGTCTGTCGCCCTTAAAAGGCAGATCCAACAGGGCTTTCTTGGAAGTCTGGTCCGCAGACCAGCCTTTTAGCCAGATCAGGCGGCGTATTGCTACTGCATAAACCGAAGTTTTAGACAGCAGGGGAATAGTATTCATGTCTGACTCGCAGACAAACCTAAGGCCCTGGACCAACAGGTCGGCCAATGTTATCTCATCAGGAGGAGCATCTCGCTCCTTAACCCCTGGAGTAGCAATCTTGCCCGATCAGTAAGTGTGTGAGACACTAGGGCCCCCGCCAATGCCGGGCGTACTGCCGAGCCTACCACTGAGTATAGGTAGCAAGCGAGTGCTTCAGCCTTCTTATCCACAGGGTCCTTGAAAACAGGAGCCCCTTCTACAGGAATTGTGGTGGCTCTATTAAGTCTGGACACCGGAGGGTCCACTATAGGGGGGAGAGGTCCATTTCTTCAGAAAACTCTCCTCAAAAGGGGTACCGTACCGCAAACCTCTTTGGGGCTGTAAAGACCCTCACTGGGTTCTCCCATTCCTTGTATAAGAGTTTGTCAAAAGACACACAAGGGAACACCTTAGCAGTGCGGGCAGGTCTATGAAACCCAAGTGGACCGGAGTCTCTGCTGCTTCTGCAGTATTTTCCAATTTTAGCATATCCCGCACTGCAGTAATAAAGGTCAGATACCAAAGCCGTCTCGCGTACTGACCTGGACTTTGAGTCATTCTCACTGTCCGGTCACGGTCTGCAGTCTCTGATGCGTCAGAATCTGGGCCCCGAGCCGTAGCTGGACCTGGTTCTGCACCAGAATTATCCCCAGAAGCTTGCAGGGGATGGGGCGTTTACTACCCCCTGTATTCCCGTGTGCTGCTTCCACCCTGGCAGCAAACGCCTCTAGGATTGCAGTCATAGCGTTCATAGACACCTCAGGGGCACCAGCTGCTAAATCTGGTGTTTCAGGGGAGAAGACATCTGGCTCAGATGCCATGCTGACCACACGCTGACATTCACAGGGCTCCAGGCAAGATATCAATAGGCCACCCTCCTGTGCTGCAGAGAGGCCGGGTCACCCAGAGGACTCACCACCCTGGATAGGTACTGCTATGCTGCGCCTGTGATGCTGTCCCTCTGCTGCTGTGTCAGTCTGCTTCTTTTATCAGCACTTCCTGTGTGAATTTTCGCGCCAGTGTAATGCACCCTAGAGGCCGGAGGCTCTCGAAAAATGGTTGCCAAAAACGTCTGTATGGAAGATAATGTGGGCTCTAAGAAAATGGCCGCCGACAGAAGATAGAGGTCAAGCAGCCATAGCCCACAAAAAGATGGCCGCCGAACGGCAATATCTGCATACAGGGTGGACAAACATGGCCGCCGATCAGCTGATAGGGGCCAGTGGGTGTGGCCGAACCACAGGAAGATGGCCGCCGGGCAGTCACAAGAGGCCAAACTTGGCATGGACCACCTCAAAATGGCCGCCGACAGCATGGAGGAGGAAGGACACAAACACAGGTAAGAAAAAATGACATTTCTTTTAAATGTTAGTTACAGCCAGCCCCGCTCCAGTGGGACCCCCTAGGTGACCCCCAGCACCCAGCAACCTTTAGCTAGAAGCCCAGGGAGGAGGGAAAGGCAGGGAGAGAGGGAAGAAAGGGGCCACAACCACTTACTTGATCTCTCCAGGAATGTCCAGCTAAATCACCCAGCCGAGGCAGGGGAGTTTTACTTACCTATCCTGCATGTATTCTGCTGGAAGACATTCCAAACAGATCATCGTCCGCGCACGGAAGGTGACTGTTGGCCAGGCATGCTGTGATTGGACCCAGAAGGGACAATCATATGTATGCCCTGGAGCATGACGCTCACCGGACAGGCTGCTGCGACTCGGCCGTAAGGTCAGCCGAAGCTGAGCGGTCCGATGCAAGCCTTGGAGCGTAAGCTCACCGGCCAGGCTGCTGCGACTCGGCCGTAAGGTCAGCCGAAGCTGAGCGGTCCGATGCAGGCCCTGGAGTGTAAGCTCACCGGCCACCCGTGGAGCGACGGGCATGTCGTGGAAAACCCAGCGCGTAGCTAGGGTCGGCACACGCTCGATGGCCGAAACTGGGGAGACTACAAGGATCGAGGATCCAGCCTGTCACCCAGTCGGCAGTTGATCGAAGATCGCAGGAAACAACAAATGTAGCAATAAAAATAAAAATATATATATATATCTTTTTTCCCCCGGACCAATGGGCCCGAAGGGAGCCATGTCCTACTCCTTGCTAGACAGAAAAAAACTGATCTGCGAAGATGCAGACTGAGAGGGTATACCCAGAGGGTCCGCCCCCTGGGCGGTACTGTAGAAGGTGTGATGCAACACTTTTTACAAGTTTTTCTGCCTAGTCACTCCTAATTAACAGATAATACCCACTTTGTCAATAGAGAAGCTGTGTCGGTCCATGGACGAAAGAGTAAATAAGATTTTTCCTTGTGTCCTGTAATGAACGCTGGGAGAAATGTATTTTTTCAAATGACAGTGGGAAAGAGTTTGAACCACTACTGGATTTATGTTGCTACCTGTATTCCTTTTAGGGAGACTCTCTCACTTCTTGTTATGGTGGACAGGGGGACAGAGTGTCCTGTAAAATATTTCCGACAGAACACAGATAGCAGTACTTGCATTTTCTCAGCTTTCACTCTCCAAAGGATCAATGTAATGTTCTGGCACATCATAGCGCTAGGCTAGGGAACACAGCAAAAGTAGGGCTTCATTTGTACAAGATTGTTTAGGATTTTTACAGTGGCTTGTTATTGGGTGGTAGCAGAGCTTTGTGAAATGTGTATAAATCAAGAAAGTAAAGGCAAGGTTTTACATGATGGTGTGATCCACCTGCCAACATCTTAGTCAATGAAGAGAATGTTGATCCTGGATGAAAACTGAAAAAAGATGGCACTGGCCATGCATTGTACAACACACACATATATATACATATATATATATATATATATATATAGATATATATATATATATATATATATGTCCGGCACTTGCTCCCATCTAGGCAGCAGGCATCGAATATCAGGCATCGAGCAGCGGGCAACAAGCCGCGACTCCTGTGTCCCTTTCCTCCATCTTGGCGGCTGTGCGTCTCCTCCCTTCCTCCTAGGCACCCAACAGGATATCCTATCCTTTAGCCAATCGGGCGGCAGGTCTCAGACCTGCTTCCTGATTGGCCGGGAGGAGGATCAGTGTTAGAATAGCGACTATTCATTCGCTATTCTAACACACCTGGGTGGGCTGTGGGCGTATGCTCTGCACCCAGAGTGCACCCTATTTTGAAGCCTATTAGAGTTTTTGGCTCTAATCAGTGATTAAAAAATAAATAAAACACCCCCGCCATTGTAATTCATGTGCCCGGCATACTGCAAGGGGCTGGATGCATGGATAGGGGGGTTCAGCGCCCATGTGCCCTTAATGGATGGGAGGCCCCTGAGAAGTATTAATAGTATATTTTTATCAGTTATCAAAATGTAAAGTAAATGAACAGAAGAGAAATCCAAATCAATATTTGGTGTGACCACCCTTTTCCTTCAACTCAGCATCAATTCTTCTAGGTACCCACAGTGCTTGTGTACAACGTTTTTGAAGAAACTCGGCAGGTAGGTGGCTCTAAACAACTTAGGAAAACTAACCACATATCTTCCGTGGATGGAGCTCGGTCAAATCCTTCTGTCTCTACTTGTAAGCCCTGTACACACGGCCGTGAATCCTGTCAGGAAAAAAACATTGGTTTTCCCAACGGGATTCCTGGCAAGCTTTTCTTGCTCGCCGAGTGTACACACGGCACATTCAAAAGAACCACTGTTCTTTTGAATGGCAAGAACGTGGTGACCTCATCGACTACGACGAGCATGCGCTCGTCACATTCTATGCCGTCGCTGCCATCTTGCTTCACCCTACACTACCCTTGTAAGCTACCGCACATGCATCGAAGTCTCATCGAGCATGCACAGGATTACCTGGAGACAGGTAAGCATACACACGCACAGTTTTCTCGTTGAGAAACAGGCCGATGAGAATCCCGACGAGAAAATAGAGAGCAGGTTCTCTATTTTTCTCGTCGAGATTCCCAGCAGTTTTCCCGACGAGAAACCATACACACGGCCGGTTTTCTCAGCAAAAAGCTCTTCCAGCAGTTTTCTTGCGGAGAAAAACGGCCGTGTGTACGAGGCTGTAATCTTAGACAGACTCAATGATGTTGAGATCAGGGCCCTGTGGGGACAAACCATGACTTCCAGGACTCCTTGTTCTTCTATATGCTGAAGATAGTTTTTATTGACATTGACTGTATGTTTGAGGTCTTTCTCCTGCTGCAGAATATATTTGGGGCCAATCACACACCTCCCTAATGGTATGACATGATGGATGCCATGGAAGTATCTGCCTGTATTTCTCAGCATTGGGGACAGCACTGATACTGACTAAATCTGCAATTATTATTTTTTTGCAAAAATGCAGCCCCAAACTTACAAGGAACCTCCACCATGCTTCACTGTTGCCTGCATAACTCATTATTGTACCGCTCTCCAGCCCTTCAAGAACAAATTGCCTCCTACTACAGCCAAATATTTCATATTTTGACTCATCAGTCCAGAGCACCTGCTGCTATTTTTGTGCATCCCAGTTCCTAGGTTTTTGTACACAGTCCAGTCTCTTAGTCTTGTTTCCATGCTGGAATTATGTATTTTTGGCCGTAATTCTTCCAAGAAGACCACTTCTGGCCAGACTTCTCTGGACAGTAGATGGGTGTACCTGGGCCCTACTGGTTTCCACCAGTTCTGTGCTGATGGTGCTGCTAGCCATCTTCCAGGTTTGATGGGAAGCAAGCATGGTTTGTCTTTCATCTGCTGCATTACAGGTTGAACACTGCTTCTATGGTCCACAACAATGCCTGATCAATGGTGTCCTCAATGTTGAGAAATAAAGGCATATACTTATCCATCCTGCCATACCATCAGAGAGGCATCCGATTGGCCCCAAGTTTTTTCTGCAACAGGACAATGATCCCAGACATACAGCCAATGGCATTAAGAACTATCTTTAGCATAAAGAAGGAGTCCTGGAAGTGATGGTTGGGCCCCCACAGAGCCCTGATCTCAACATCATCATTGAGTCTGTCTGGAATTACATGAAGAGACAGAAGGATTTGAGGCAGCCTACATCCACGGAAGATCTGTGGTTAGTTCTTCAAGATGTTTGGGAACAACCTACCTGCCGAGTTCCTTCAAAAACTGTGTACACAAGCACTGTGTGTATCTAAAATAATTGATTCTGGGTTGAAGCCAAAAAGGTGGTCACACCAAATATTGATTTTGTTTATTATTTAGAATTTTCTTCTGTACACACACTTTGCTTTTTTGTATATTTAATAACAAACAATTAAAAGATATATTTTTGAAAGCGTTCTTACTTAACAGCATTACTTCACACCTGCCTATAGCTTTTACACAGTAATGTATATCATTGTGTTGTCACAGAAGGAAGAGATGTTTATTTCTTATACATATTCCAGAAGGCCCACTAACCAGACATCAGAGAGCTGTAGAATAATATGCCTTCTAAGGCAGAGCAGAGGAGAATTACTCTAGAGAAGCAGAGGCAGACAGGTTAGGTAAAAGGCAGAAAAACAGTGCATGTTAAATGTCATTTTTACTAAACATTTTTTTCCTTTACCTACCCTTCAGTTTTCTGCCAATCTGCTGTGAGGCGCATTTATACTCAAACAGATGAAAGGCATGTGTATTTAAAATATGTGTATATATCAGAGGATCCAAGACAGTAGATTTTACACAATGTGTGTTTTTGCAGCAAGCTATTGAATTATTTATTATATTCTGTGCTTTAATCTCATAAGTCTGCTTCTGGCTCCTGTTTGCTATAGTCGCAGCACACCAGGGCTTATTGAAAGTGTAATTTGATATTCCTGAAGGAAAAAAGAATGTTATGCTGCCTCATAGAATAATAATAATAATAATAATAATAAATAATAATAATAGGACAGGACACATTAGCAGCTGAAAAATTGTAACTCCTAAAAATTTGGTCAATATTTGCTGTATCCACTAAAAGAAAAAAATATCTTTGTGCACTGTATAAGAAATATATATGTCTGCTTTATATCATTTTATCGGCCATTTTGGTCAGCATTAACAGCATAGGTGATTCTGTTACTATTTATTTGACTAGTAGTGAACTTCTTTCATTTCTTGTATATTTTGGTTTTCAGTTGTTATAATTTCTGGAAAGTTTCTGGATAGAAATTGGTTAATTAAAAGGAATGTAAGATTGTATAGAAAAACGGAATAGCATATCCTTTGCAAGTTGAAAAAAACAGCTAACACGCAAGCATAAAATATTTTTGCAATAGAAGTAGACTAGACACATAATTGATTTCCTCAAGTTGCAGGTGTTCCGTCTGTCAAATGAACCATGCAATGGGAAACTTTTCAGAATGGAGACAAACACTGAAATTGCATCAGTTACAGCAGTGGTTGGATTTGTATTCCAGGTGGGCTATAACCAGTTCATACACTACAGTGCCCACTTTACAGAATAAAAAGGAAGAGATAAAACAGGCGCTCAACCCTTGTTCTAGGTAAATATCACTATTTATGTACTCAATAAGATCTGCAATAGTGTTTTCTAATGCTCATGAAATCAGCTGACACAAATGCACTCTATGGAAGTCTTGCTGATTAGCTAATTGGTCACAGGTACAGGAAACCTATGAAACCAACATCTCTTGTAAGGTGCAAAGATCCAATGCTGCTGGATAATCAGAGGGAGGAGCTCCGGAAGAATGTAGACAAACAAAAAGAGAAAGTGAAATCCAGTTCAAAGAGATCATAGGGCAATATGTATATGTATATTAATTAAAAAATGGATCAATGCACTCACAAACATGATAAAGGAGAGAGCATGTAGTTTTGTATACTAGCAGCTGATGCGGGAAACATGTCCACTTCAAGGCTCAGGAATGCTGGGGAAGCCCAGCCGGGCTAGGTAGGATTTTCGCTGCAGCTCTGGGATAGCTTCACTGACTTTTAGCCCAAGCAAGAAAAGTCGCTGCCTGGATGCCATCACATGCCAGGGGTGCCAAGATACCAATACAAAGAAACGCATGTTTCTGGGGGGAATTCCCCTTTCATCAGCCTCCATCCAGATTGGCTGGCTTCCCCAGAACTCCTGAGCCTTGGAATGGACCTGTGGTCACCTCATCTGCCGGTATGCCACACTACATGCTCGCACCTTCATCATGTTTGTGAGTGCATTCATATATTGTTTTTAAATGAATAGTTAATATACCTACTGCACTAAGATCGCTTTACACTGGATTTCTCTGTCTTTGTTTGGCCACTTTACAGAGTTGCTGTGAAGAAGGCACAGAGTACTGAGCAGAGAGGTGCTGGAAGCTCCACAGCAGAGCCTACAACTCCTGTGTGTGGGTCTCCTACTATTTTATTGTAAATTGAATGGTAAGAGATTATGACAATGACATTACTGTAGCAGGGCAGTAAAGTTGGATGGGAGCACAGAAAGGTTATGCCACTACATGAAAAGAAAAAAACCAAACTATTATGCAATGCATGCACTTATTTTTGGGTTTGGAAAAAAAATTGGTTGTCATATGAAGTATAAATTTGACCCTATAAAGCCACTATTTTCTGCAAATTTTCCTGTTTTAATTTAGCCATTAATTGCCTTTGCATTTTGGAACTTTTATTAACGGTTTTATACAACTGTATAGATTATTTGATGTTCCATAACTGTGCATGCCCCCTAAAGATACAGAAACACACTGAAAGCCTAGACTTGCTTAAGCCAGCTGAAGACCTCTAGTGAAGCCTTTTTCAACCAGAGGTTTCAGGTTTCTTTAGGGGTGCCTTGGCAAAATGCTTAAAGAGGAGGTCCACCCAAATGTTTTTTTTTAAAAGCCAGCCGCAACAAATACTGCAACTGCTGACTTTTAAAAAATGGACACTTACCTGTCCAGCGCGCCCGCGATGAGGGAATCAGGAAGTGAAGTCTTAGACAGGTATGTGCACCCCCCTCTCCCCCCTGAAAGTTGCCAAATGGGTCACCGGAGGGGGGGGGGGGTTCCGAAAAGCAGAAGTTTCATTTTTGGGTGCAACACCGCTTTAAAAATTGCCCCAAAACTGGATACAAGCCAGCAGGTGTATCAAGCCTGCCTTTTAGTTACACAAAGCCACAGGTTTTCATTGGACACCATTAAAACATTTCAACCACTGGTGTCCTAACAACTAATGATGTCATCGGTTGATAAAGAGGACTTTGAAAACCTGCACAGCATCCTTCTTTGCCCATCCCCTTTTCAATCAGCACTGGGCTTACATTAGCAGACTGAGGGAGTAGAGAAACATTGGCATACTGTGTGTGCAAAGTGTGCAAAGATGTATGCGCTTTGGAAGAATAAATCACGTCTAAGGTTGGGTGGCCTACGTGTGTGGATGTTGCTACATTAGGTAAAACTATTCGTTTTGTTTTTTACATTTTAGAATGCGGTGCCTCAAGTTTGTACAGAATTTTAAAGGGTGCCTTGACTGAAAAGAAATTGAGAAACACTGCACTAGTGTTTGTCTACACCACATTTAACAAAGCAGAATGGCATCCGCTCAGATTGGGGAGTGTGTGGCTTTACGTCTATTAGCAAATGCATGCAACAAAAACCTCTTATTTTAGCCAAAATACAGAAACGCTTTAATTCATTTCAGTGTTAACTAACTGGGTTAAGTGCTGGGGATTTGAAGCAGACACACACAGGGGAATACTTAGTCATAACGTAGCCAGAATGCGCTTGCAGTCACAACACACGCACAAATTGCACATTTTGTCACAGAAAACAGATCATACAGTAAGTCCGTAGGGGGATTAAAGGGGGATACCACCCGCGATTTTATTTATTTTTTAAAGTCAGCAGCTACAAACACTGTAGCTGCTGACTTTTAATAAGGACACTTACCTGTCCTACTCGCCCGCGATGTCAGCCCCCCCCCCTCGAGGCCGATCCCTCGATCCTGGCAGTTCCCAGCGCCGCCATCCTCAGTAAGGGAAACAGGCAGTGAAGCTGTGCGGCTTCACTGCCAGTTTCCTACTGCGCATGCGCGATCTGCACGGCGCTTTGTGAATGAGCCGGCTGCTCTCTGGGATACACACAGTTCCCAGAAGGCAGCACGCCCCATTCACCAGAAGACACCATGAGGAAGAAGACCAACCGCGGACGATGAAGAGGCAGATTAGGGACTTCCGCATAGCAACCACTATTTCTGGTAAGGAAAAAAAAAATTCTATTTTTTTTAGTATTTTTGTTAAAAAAAAAAATTCAGAGTGGAACTCCACTTTAAGTACACAGAACACAGGCAGCCCATGCATTCAATCATCAGTGCACAACCAGTCACAGCATACAGATTGTATAAAGACGGCACAGTCACAGCACAAGGTCATCACATACACAAACTGCACCCACCGTCACTGCACAAGCCTGGCTCGACTCAGATCGCACAGTTGGGGCCATTTTCTAAAACTGGAATGTGCAAAATCTGGCGCAGCTCTTCATAGAAACCAATGAGCTTCCAGGCTTTATTGTCAAAGCTTTAGGGCCCTTTCACACAGGAAGGATACGTAATGATCCGCCTCGTGAACCTCCGCTTGCTCAGCGGGGATCGCTCCCGTTGATCCCCGCTGAGCCGGCAGATGACAGGGCGGTCCCTGCACACTGTGCAGGGACCGCCCTGTCAGATCTCTGCTCTCCCCTATGGGGTGATCGGATGAACACGGACCGTCTGTCTGTGTTCATCCGATCCGCTCTGCAGACGGATGGAAAAATAGGATTTTCCTCCGTCTGCAGAAACAGAGCTTTGCGAACCCGGATGAGATCAAATGTCAGCGGATGTTCATCTGCTGACAATCGCTATCCCATAGGGATTAATGTATGTCCCTTTTTCATCTGTAAACGGCTAGTGTGAAAGGGGCCTAACTGAACAAGCTGAAGTTAGAAGCTGATTGGCTACCATGCACATCTGCACCAGATTGAGTGTTCCAGTTTTAGTAAATTGACCCCAGTATGTCACAGCGCACAGACCAACCACACACTCACAGAATTGACAAAGCAAACAGTCAAAGCACACACTGTACACAAGGCATGCACCGTCAGAGCACACACACATTACAGCATCAGCATGTCACTTAGGTCTCATGCCCACGGACGTTTTTACAGCCGCGTTTTTGAGTGTTTTTTACAGCTTAAAAACGCCTGTCAATGTTAGTCTATAGCTTCATGCCCACCTAGGCGTTTTTGAGCTGCAAATAGCATAGGCGTTTTTAAGCTGTAAAAAAAACCCAGGACCAGTGCATTCCTCAGCGTCGGCGTTAGGCATAAAAAAACGCAAAGCGTTAAAAAACACGCGAAAAAAAGGTCAAAAAATGTATACAACAACATGGCGTTTTTAAGCTGTAAAAAAACGCGGCTGTAAAAACGTCCGTGGGCATGAGGCCTTAAGGTTGTATAAGCGTTGTCTGCAAAGTATGGTGGTACGTGGTTATGAAATTACTATTTTTGCTCTTAAAATACTAAATGATCTTTTTGCATGCAATGCAATAATGTGCATGTAGATTTCCCTTTTGTGTGTCAGCAAGGTGGAAAAAAAAAAGGTCTGGTGAAATATAAGGCTTGGAAGCAATGTGTTTAGCAACATACTGGAGATACAAAGAAGATGTCTTTGCAAAGATGGCAAATGCCTGCACAAGAAAATGATTTAGCACAAGGTTATGGAAAATGTCACTTCTGGTTTGGCAGGCGAATAATTGGATGGTATTTCAGTAGTCACATGATCACTGTATGCATACAAGGGAGCACGCAATTATCGGATGTCTGCTATCTTGATCTCTTACAGTAAAACAATTTGCATGGAGCATAATTTCTATTAGGGGGACAAACTGACAAAGCTGCAGCAATGGTCTCTTGAATTACGTACACTACAAGAATATTTTTCAACGTCCTGAAGATATTTAGTTCTGCGAAAAATGGAAGCACAGGTCATACCATAAATTAAGATACAGAGGTGGTTTTATGCTAAACAGCCCAGTTTGTGGATGTGGAGTTCTGAAAATATAGAAAGATACAACAAAACCCTGCGGCTGTCATCCTGCCATCTTTGCTATGCTAAAAATGCAATACTGCTGAAGTCTATTGGGTTCATTTACTAAAACTGGAGTGTGAAAAATCTGCAGCTGTGCATGATGGCCAATCAGTTCAACGTCAGTTTGTTCAATTAAGCTTTGACCAAAAAACTAGAAGCTGATTGGGTTCTGTGCAGAGCTGCACCACATTTTTTACTCTCCAGTTTTATTAAATCAACCCCTGTAGGTTACAGTTCATATGACCAAGTTTAATTTTTCTTGTGCATGAGACAACATTCAGCACATATACAGCTGGTTGAATCTGGTGAAGCCATAGGGTTGATTTACTAGAATGAATAAAGGGGTCACATTATGGGGCCACTTTCCTGAGATTGCGGCCTCCCTAGCACAAATTTAAAAGGTAAATTATTAAGTTAGGTTTAGCTGCATTAGTACAGTGGGGTTAGGGGCCCCGCCCCTTTTGGGGCCGGTCCACAAGGAAGCAAGAAGAGCCAATCAGGTTTCAGGGAACTTTCTGGATTTTGGGATTGCTTATAAAAGGACCAGCAGGCGCAGGGTTCTGCCTCTTTTCAGCTGAACAAGCAGGAAGATTTGAGCTCTTACCTTACACAGAACATCTTACATGATGGAAGCGCTGGTGATGCAGCTTTTAGAGAAAGCTGGCAGCTCAGGAGGAGAGGCATGGCTTAGACGCTGCCTGGAGTCAGCCCCAGAGGAAGAAGGACGGCTGCTGGAGCAAGAGGGTGGAGACTTGGTAGCGAGCGACGAGAGGAGGAATGACACTGACATGGTGCAGGGAGTTCCTGAACCAGCTCCGCCTGCAAAAGCGAGGAGACGCGCACCACCGGAGAGGGAAGGAGGGGCTTCCGCAGAAGCTACAGACACCCGTGCGCCGCTAGTGATGCTGAGGGAAGATGGCGGCGGTGTGACGTCACGAGGCCGCCGCGGAGGTCAGAAGAGGCGGACCTGTTCGCAGTCGCCGGCTGGAAGAGGAGGACGGCGCGGCCAGCCGCAGCAGGCCGCACATTACAGTTGGGGGAGACAACGCGCGCAGCGGTCTCCCGGGAACCAGCGCTTAGAGTGTCAGCAAGGCACTCAGAACACAGACATGCCACAGCATGCAACAGGTGAGCAGATGCTACAGGTGCAAGACCCCCCTTCAATGCTGGAGCAGGTGGCTCAGCAGCAGGTGTTGCAGGCTCCAGCTGGTGGTGAGTTAAACCAATTGCATGTACTATCTGGTTTGGTAGGCTCTTTGTCTTCCATAATACAATCACTGTCTAAAGGTTCAGCACCTGCTGTGTCTGCTGCTTCTATTTCTGTTAACCCTTCTGTGTCATCTCTTACTCCAGTACTGTCTAGTCTGCCTGTCAGCTTACTATCTCAGCTAGATAAAGTTTCTGCTATGCAGTCTGACAAATCAGCTCCTGAGCTCTTGCAGACGGCTGGGCAAAGGTTACTGGTCCCTGAGATATATATGAAAGATTCCATGCCATGTGAAATGTCCCCTTTAGGATACCATTTAAGTGTAAATGTTAACCACTTAACGACCGCCCACCGCCGATTTACGTCGGCAGAATGGCACCGACAGGCAGAATCACGTAGATCTATCCGGACCCCCCTTCACTGCAGTGAGCGGCCGTTAAGTGTTCGGGAGCGATCAGGCATGAGGGGGCGGCCGCTCGATTCCGCCCCCCCTTCGCGATCGCTCCCGGCCAATGAAAATGCTTCCTCCTGCCTGAAATGTAAACACAGGCTGGAGGAAGTGATGTCATCTCCCTCGCCGCGGTCTTTTCGTTCCCGGCGCCGAGCAGAGAAGAAGCAGGTTAGTGCACCAACAGTCCACTGACACGTAGGTACACATAGGCACACAAATCACCCCCCAGTCACCCCC
Source organism: Rana muscosa (assembly GCA_029206835.1). NCBI lineage: Eukaryota > Metazoa > Chordata > Amphibia > Anura > Ranidae > Rana > Rana muscosa. The sequence goes on from CM055117.1 coordinate 409,348,915, forward strand.
AGATCACCCCCCAGGTCACCCCAAAGCCCCCAATCACAGTGTCACTGATTGCAGTGATCATTTATTTTACTGATGACTGCATTTAGTGTCATCTGTGATTGTAAAAAGTTGCAGGGCAGTTAGGATTAGGCCCCTTTAGGTCCAGGGTAGCCCCCTAACCCCCCCTAATAAAGGTTTAACCCCTTGATCACTCCCCAGGTAACCCTTTCACCCCCTAACTTCAGCGTCACTAAGCAATTGTTTTTCCGATCGCTGTATTCGTGTCGCTGGTGTTTTAGATAGGCAGTTATTTTTTTTTAGGTTCGCCGCAGGTTTTTATTAGTGTCAGGTACCCCCATATATTATTTTAACCCCCTGATTGCCCCTAGAGTTAACCCTTTCACCAGTGATCGCCGTATAAGCGTCACTGGTGTCACTGGTTAGCCAGTAAGTTATTTAGTTATTTAGGTTACCCGTCAGGTTTTTATATAGTGTCAGGTACCCCCATATTTAACCTAATAAAGGTTTTAACCCCCTGATTGCCCCTAGTTAACCCTTTCACCAGTGATCACCATATAAAGGTTACGGGTGACGCTGGTTGATTAGTTTGCTTTTTATAGCATCAGGGCACCCGCCGTATATAACCCAATAAAGGTTTAACCCCCCTGATCGCCCGGCGGGTGAGATCAATTAGGTTTTAGCGCCAGAGAGGGTCTGCGTCGCCCCAGGCAGTGTTAGGTTAGTGCCAGTAACGCTAACACCCACGCGCAAAGCATACACCCCCCTTAGTGGTATAGTATCTGATCAGATCTATACTAGCATCCCCAGCGGTTTAGGGTTCCCAAAAACGCAGTGTTAGCAGGATCAGCCCAGATACCTGCTAGCGCCTGCGTTTAGCCCCTCCGCCCAGCCCAGCCCAGCCCACCCAAGTGCAGTATCGATCGATCACTGTCACTTACCAAACACAACACACATAACTGCAGCGTTCGCAGAGACAGGCCTGATCCCTGCGATCGCTAACAGTTTTTTTGTAGCGTTTGATATATTTGCTGACGACAGTCAGGTGCTTTTTTTCCTGTGAATCTTACTAGTGTACCCCTAAATTTAGAGCCCAAAATGGCAAGACGAAGGTACACTAGTAAAGAGGCCTACGAGATTCTGAGCATGACAGATAGTGAAGAGGAGGTCACGTATCTGTCAGATTCAGGCTCAGAATATCTTCCCGTAGAAGACAGTGACGTCAGCGGCCCCACGTCAGATAGCTCTGACGACGAAGTTGAGGTCCCTGCTAAGGTCAGGTGTACCCGATCCCGATCTTCTGAGGTTGTTGAGGAGCAAGAACCGCAGGTCTCTCGTATCATGGAGCAGAGTAGTACTAGCGCCACTATTCCTTCTGGTGAACTGGCAAGCACCAGCGGCCTAGTACAGCCTGGACGTACATCCAGCACTGCAGTAACACTTGGTGACGTGGCGAGTCCCATAAGTGCAGTTCAAGCTGGCGAGGTGGCAAGCACAAGTAGTGTCCCGCTGCCACCAAGAAGACAAAGGCAGGCCCGTCGTGCCCATACTGCCCTTCCTGCAGAATTCGCCTATCCTGATTGGGTCCCCACCACTTCTGCAGAACCCGTACTTCCCCCATTCACTGCCCAACCCGGTATTCAGGTGGAAACAGCTGATTTTATTCCAATTGATTTTTATTCGCTGTTTTTCACGGAAGATCTCTATAGATCTATTGTGGACCAGAGTAATTTATATGCTGGTCAATTTATCGCCGCTAACCCCCAGTTGCCTAAAATTGCCAGAAATTGGAAACCAATTACGGTTTCCGAATTTAAGACCTTTCTGGGCCTTTCCCTCAACATGGGCACACATAAATTTCCGTCATTGCGTGCTTATTGGTCCACGCACCCAATTGACCACATGCCCGTGTTCTCTGCCTCCATGTCCAGGGCACGATACGAGCAGATTTTGCGGTTCATGCACTTCAACGACAATGAACTTTGTCGTCCACGTGGGGACCCTGAATACGACCGGCTCTATAAAATTCGGCCCCTCATAAACCACTTCAACGAACGTTTTGCAGCCTTGTTTACTCCCGATCAAGTTGTCTGCGTTGATGAGTCCCTGATTAAATTTTCTGGCCGCTTGTCTTTCAAGCAGTACCTTCCCAGCAAGCGTGCCAGATACGGGGTCAAGCTCTACAAGTTCTGTGACAGGGCAACAGGCTATGTAGTGAACTTTACGGTTTATGAGGGAAAAGACAGTCAGATTGAGTCGGTCAACTGCCCGGATTACATAGGGAGCGCTGGCAAGATAGTGTGGAACTTGGTGTCACACTTATTCGGAAAGGGGTACCACTTGTATGTGGACAATTATTACACGAGCGTGCCACTGTTTAGTCACTTGTTTGATCATCAGATTGGAGCATGTGGCACCGTGCGACCTAATCGCCGGGGCTTTCCCCAGCGGCTTGTAGATGCCCGTCTTAGGCTGGGGGAGAGAGCCTGCTTGAAGTGTAATAACTTGCTCGCTATGAAGTGGAGGGACAATAAGAATGTTTTCCTTCTTACCTCCCTTCATGCAAATATGGGAGGGGTGGACCTCAACGACCAGTTGATGGCGCCGTATCTAATTGACCGTAAGGCGAGACGCTGGTACAAAAAAGTGTCTCTATCATTATTCCAATTGGCTTTGCTGAACGCTCATGTGCTATACAGAGCTTCAGGCGGGACGTTATCTCTTCTAAAATTCCAGAATGAGATAGTCACAGAACTCCTGTATCCAGGCGGTTCTGCACCTCACCATCCCCAACCAAATGCAGTAAGCCGGCTGCATGAGAGGCATTATTCGTATGTCCTCCCGAGTACCCCTACCCAAAGCCACCCCCAAAAAAGATGTCGTGTCTGTAGCAAGCGCGGATTTAGGCGTGACACCCGTAGTTTTTGTCCACTCTGTCCTGACAAGCCTGGTCTTTGCCAAGGTGAATGTTTTGAACGCTACCACTCAAAAGTGAAGTTTTAGCGTAGGGTACAGCATTTCACAGACAAGGACACACTTACACAGGGTCTCCCAAGATGCCATTACATTTTGAGAGACCCGAACCATTACAGTTGTAAAGTTACAAAAAAAAGTGTAAAAAAGAAAAAAAAAAACGTAAAAAACAAAACACAAAAAAATATAAAATAAAAAAACCAAAAATAGTTGTCGTTTTATTGTTCTCTCTCTCTCTATTTTCTCTCTATTGTTCTGCTCTTTTTTACTGTATTCTATTCTGCAATGTTTTATCATGCTTGCTTTTCAGGTATGTAATTTTTTGTTTTCAGGTGCGCCATTCAACTGCAGCGCGGAATTATTTATCTTGACAGCAACAGCGTTTGCTCCCACGATACATAAAGCCGTAACTCCAACGCTGTAGGAGGTGATTTCACCACCACAGTTAAAAAAAAGAGCATATATGCCGAAGCATGGGGGCAGCAGGGGCGGAGGAGCGATTTTGCTCCTAATGCCGCGTACATACGGTCGAAATTCCGACGGAGGCCTGCCCGTGGAAAATTCCGACCGTGTGTACGCGGCATAACTTTTTTGCGGGAGGATGCCCCCATGCTTCGGCATATATATATTTTAGGCACAGGTTGCGTTAAACTTGGAAAAGTCCGACCGTGTGTACGCGGCATAACCTTTTATGCCGCGTACATACGGTCGAAATTCCGACGAAGGCTTGACCGTGTGTACGCGGCATAACTTTTTTGCGGGAGGATGCCCCCATGCTTCGGCATATATGCCCATCATTAGAAGTGGGTGGATGAAGGGAGGTATTCTAATGGTGGGCATACCCACCAATCAATCTCTTTTTTTCGTTCAGCCAATAGGCTGTATGAAAAAAAAGATTACAATACATGTCCAACAAGGACCAGCAACGTACTGGTATGTTGCTGGACTTTGAATGTTTATACCAGAATGATGCCTGCGGGTTTAGGTATCATCTTGGTATCATTCTTTTCAGCCAGCAGCCGGCTTTCATGTAAAAGCAATTCTAGCAGATAATTAGCCTCTAGACTGCTTTTACAAGCAGTGGGAGGGAATGTCCCCCCCCCCGGATATAAAAAGCGCCATTGGGAAATTGGGAAAGCATTTTATCACACCGATCTTGGTGTGGTCAGATGCTTTGAGGGCAGAGGAAAGATCTAGGGTCTAACCCCCCAATTTTTTTCAAAAAAAGAGTACCTGTCACTACTTATTGCTATCATAGGGGATATTTACATTCCCTGAGATAACGATAAAAATGGTAAAAAAATAAAATATGGAAGGCACAGTTTAAAAATAAAATAAAAAAGCCAAATAAATAATAAAAAAAAAAAGCACCGCTGTCCCCCCCTGCTCTTGCGCAAAGGCGAACGCAAGCGTCGGTCTAGCGTCATATGTAAACAGCAATTGCATCATGCATGTGAGGTATCACCGTGAAGGTCAGATCGAGGGCAGTCATTTTAGCAGTAGACCTCCTCTGTAAATCTAACGTGGTAACCTGTAAAGGCTTTTAAATGCTTTTAAAAATGAATGTAGTTTGTCGCCGCTGCGCGTTTGTGCGCAATTTTAAAGCATGTCGTGTTTGGTATCCATGTACTCGGCCTATGATCATCTTTTTTATTTCATCAAACATTTGGGCAATATAGTGTTTTTTAGTGCATTAAAAATAAAAAAAGTGTGTTTTTCCCCCAAAAAATGCGTTTGAAAAATCGCTGCGCAAATACTGTGTGGAAAAAAAAAATGCAACACCCACTATTTTAATCTGTAGGGCCTTTGCTTTAAAAAAATATATAATGTTTGGGGGTTCAACATAATTTTCTTGCAAAAAATTTTTTTTTTCATGTAAACAAAAAGTGTCAGAAAGGGCTTTGTCTTCAAGTGGTTAGAAGAGTGGATGATGTGTGACATAAGCTTCCTAATGTTGTGCATAAAATGCCAGGACAGTTCAAAACCCCCCCAAACGACCCCATTTTGTAAAGTAGACACCTCAAGCTATTTGCTGAGAGGCATGTTGAGCCCATTGAATATTATATTTTTTTGTCCCAAGTGATTGAATAATGACCAAAAAAAAAAAATGTACAAAAAGTTGTCACTAAATTATATATTGCTCAAACATGCCATGGGCATATGTGGAATTACACCCCAAAATACATTCTGTTGCTTCTCCTGAGTACGGGGATACCACATGTGTGGGACTTTTTGGGAGCCTAGTCGCGTACGGGACCCCAAAAACCAAGCACCGCCTTCAGGATTTCTATGGGTGTAAATTTTTGATTTCACTCCTCACTGCCTATCACAGTTTCGGAGGCCATGGAATGCCCAGATGGCACAAAACCCCCCCAAATGACCCCATTTTGGAAAGTAGACACCCCAAGCTATTTGCTGAGAGGTATGTTGAGTATTTTGCAGATCTCGCTTTTTGTCACAAAGTTTTGAAAATGTAAAAAAAGAAAAAAAAAAAGAAAAAAAAATGTCTTTCTTAATTTTCAAAAACAAATGAGAGCTGTAAAATACTCACCATGCCTCTCAGCAAATAGCTTGGGGTGTCTACTTTCCAAAATGGGGTCATTTGGGGGGGTTTGTGCCATCTTGGCATTTTATGGCTTTCAAAACTGTGATAGGTAGTGAGGAGTGAAATCAAAAATGTATGCCCTTAGAAATCCTGAAGGCGGTGCTTGGTTTCCGGGGTCCCGTACGTGGCTAGGCTCCTAAAAAGTCCCACACATGTGGTATCCCCGTACTCAGGAGAAGCAGCAGAATGTATTTTGGGGTGCAATTCCACATATAACCATGGCATGTGTGAGCAATATATCATTTAGTGACAACTTTTTGTAATTTTTTTTTTTGTCATTATTCAATCACTTGAGACAAAAAAATAAATATTCAATGGGCTCAACATGCCTCTCAGCAATTTCCTTGGGGTGTCTACTTTCCAAAATGGGGTCATTTGGGGGGGGTTTGTACTGCCCTGCCATTTTAGCACCTCAAGAAATGAGATAGGCAGTCATAAATTTAAAGCTGTGTAAATTTCAGAAAATGTACCCTAGTTTGCAAACGCTATAACTTTTGCGCAAACCAATAAATATACGCTTATTGACATTTTTTTTACTAAAGACATGTGGCTGAATACATTTTGGCCTAAATGTATGACTAAAATTGAGTTTATTCGATTGTTCTTATAACAAAAAGTAGAAAATATCATTTTTTTTCAAAATTTTCGGTCTTTTTCTGTTTATATCGCAAAAAATAAAAATCGCAGAGGCAATCAAATACCATTAAAAGAAAGCTCTATTTGTGGGAAGAAAAGGACGCAAATTTCATTTGGGTACAACATTGCATGTCCGCACAATTTACAGTTAAAGCAGCGCAGTGCCGAATCCCAAAAACAGGCCTGGTCCTAATGGCCCGAAATGGTCCGGGGCTTAAGTGGTTAAGGAAAAGATTTGGAAAGGGGAATATGTTGACATTCTTTCTCTCCTGCCTGTGCATAAAGAATTTGTTAGAACAGAAAGGAGGGGGGAGGAGAGAAGCGAAGAAGAAAGGCGCAGGGCAATCCCTAGGTCGTTTAACAATTGGCTTCAAGCCTTTTGTATTTATTCTGGCATTATGGCGGAGAAGCACCCGGAAAGGTGTGGGGGGCTTTTCCAGCATCTAGATCACATCTTGGAAGCCTATAAAAATTTTGGGGGCCTGGGGTGGTTTTTCTATGACGAATCCTTTCGTCAGAAACTGTCCATTCACCCGTCTCTAAGGTGGGGTATGAAAGATGTGGGCTTGTGGCTCAATTTGATTGTGCCACAAAGGCAGGTAGCGCCTAGACAACCCGCTGCGACAGGGTCGACAGCGGCCTTTAGGAAAGGCTGCTGTTTTGCATTTAATGACAGCCAGTGCCGCTGGAATAATTTGTGTAAATACAGACACGAATGTGCCATTTGTGCGGGGACGCACCCAGCGGCAAAATTTTTTAAGCGGAATGCAGTGACAGGAGCTAGCCCGGTCCAGCATATTTTTCCCAAAAGCCTGCACGCCAGTGAGGCTGGAAAAAATGCGCCCGTGGCTGGACGTCTACCCAAACAGGGAGAAGGCTTGTTTACTCAGTAAAGGTTTTGATCAGGGTTTCCCGTTGCCTTCCTTTTCGGGGGAGGGGTGTAAATTGGTAGGTAATTTGAAATCTGTAGATCAATTTCCCCAGGTGGTAAGGGATAAGTTATGTAAAGAACTAAAGGAAGGTAGAATTGCTGGTCCTTTTGAGCACCCCCCCTTCTATAATTTTCGGATTTCCCCATTGGGGGTAGTGCCAAAACGGGAACCCAATGAATTTCGTATTATACACCATCTATCCTTTCCAAAAGGTGACTCCTTGAACGATGAGATTGACGGGAGCCTATGCTCAGTGTCGTATGCCACATTCGAAGAAGCGATTGGTAAGATCAGGAGGTTTGGCCCTGGGGCCTTGTTGGTGAAGGCTGACATAAAATCCGCATTTCGCCTCTTGCCCGTCTCCCCGGAGGCTTTCAACTCGTTGGGGTTTTATTTTGAGGGTCAATACTTTTTTGACATGTGTCTCCCGATGGGGTGTTCGTTGTCATGTTCCTACTTTGAATCATTCTCTACATTTCTCCACTGGGTACTTGGCATCCGATCTGGGCTGGATGGTGCGGTGCACTATCTAGATGATTTTTTGTTTGTTGGCCCAGCAGACTCTAGTTTTTGTTCTGACTTGTTGCTGTCATTTCAGGCCATGGCTTTTGAATTTGGAGTACCGTTGGCTGAGGGAAAAACTTGCTTGCCAAGCACTTCATTGGAGTTTTTGGGCATAGAGATAGATACTTGCGGTATGGAATTTCGTTTGCCGTAAAAAAATTGAGTAAATTAAAATGGTTAATCACGACGGTGTTGCGGAAAAAGAAGGTACGCTTGAAAGAAATACAGTCGCTGCTGGGGGTTCTGGCATTTGCGTGCAGAATCATGCCTGTTGGCAGAATATTTTCGCGTCGGCTTTACCTGGCGATTTCAGGCTTGAAATCTCCTTTGGATCATGTTAGAATAACGGCCCCCATTAAGGAAGATCTTTTGGTTTGGGCCAACTTTCTTGACGGATATAACGGTAGGTCCTTTTTTCAGGCGGAATTTGTTGTGGCAAAGGATTTTTGTTTATTTACGGATGCAGCTGGCTCCAAAGGCTTCGGTGCCATCTGGAGATCGCACTGGTGTTGCGTGGCTTGGCCGGAGCCTTGGGTGAGTTCGGGAGTGACCAGGAACGTGGTATTGCTAGAATTATTTCCAATATTAGTGGCATTGGAGTTGTGGGGCTCAGAGTTCGCTAATAGGCGCATCTTGGTGGAAACGGATAACAAGGGTGTATTATATGCAGTGAACTGCCTTTCATCCAGTTCTTTGCCGGTAATCAAAATCTTGCGTCAGGTGGTCTTCAGATGCCTCAAATTTAATATTTGGTTGAAGGCTAGGTATACCCCGGGGATATTGAATAATATAGCTGATTCTCTATCTCGTTTTCAGGAGGAGCGTTTTCGGAGTCTGCTGCCGGAGGCGGACGCAGTTGGCAACTCATGCCCGGCCTATCTGTGGGAGATGATCTGAGTACTGTGACGAATGCTATAAAAAGCTCTTTAGCTCCTAGAACCTGGTCGAGTTACTCGGCAGCCTGGAGCAGCTGGATATCCTTTGCAAGTGCTGAAGGTGGTCAGTTTGATAAGCCTTCGGAAGGTACCATTTTGGCTTTTATGTCAAGTTTAATGCGGCAGCAACTTTCACATAGTTATGTGACAGGAACGCTGGCCGGTATGTCCTTTTTCTTCCGTTTATTGGGTCTGAGACCTTGTTCTTCTTATTATTCTGTAAAACAGGCACTGAAGGGATACAAGAGATTGACGTTTGTCATAGATGATAGGAGACCGATTTCTCTTGACATTCTCGGTGGCCTTTGCAGAATGACTTCAGTGGTTTGTTTTTCCTCCTACGAGGCCTTATTATTCAGGACAGCTTTTGTGCTTGCATTTTTTGGGGCATTTCGCATCTCGGAATTAATTCCAGTGAGCAAACAAGGTGGTTCGGGTGTGCGATTTGACCAGGTGCTAGTTGATCAATCGGGTGTTCATGTGTGGCTGCAGTATTCCAAAACAGACCAATATGGTAAGGGTAGATGGGTTCATCTAAAAGAACAAAATGAGAGCTTATTGTGCCCGGTAGCCTTGGTTAAACAATTTATGGGGCTTAGGCCTCCCGGGGAGGGAATTTTTCTCATTCATGCTAATTTATTGCCCCTGACGAAATATCAATTCGATGCAGTTTTAAAAAAGAGTTTGGGTGCCATGGGTTTAAGTCATTTTAAGTTTTCCTCCCACTCCTTTCGGATTGGCGCAGCTTCGGAGGCGGCCCGATCGGGCGTCTCCGAATCAGATATCAAGGCATTGGGTGGGTGGAAGTCAAAATGTTTTAAGTTGTATGTTCGTCCTAATTTGTTTATTTAATTTTAGGTACCCAGCACACAGTGTGGATTTTGGGGCATTCATTTATTTATTGGGCACAAAAAAGAGCGGCTCAACGCAACTATTCATCAAATTTATCCTTGCACCCGGACTCATTTCATTTGTTCTGGAAAGGTATAAGAGGCCTTCAATGGCCGCAACTGGATTTGCATGTGTCTAGGTTATGTCAGCTGTGGCCATTGCCATCCATACTGATAATTCATTTGGGAGGTAACGATTTGGGAAATGTTAACACTTTGGACTTATTATTTATGATTAAGCGTGACCTGCATCGCTTCAGTGCGACTTTCCCAGGTACAACCTTAGTTTTTTCAGAAGTGGTTCCTCGTCTTTCATGTCTCTCCTCTGCGCAGAGGAGGGTGATGGAAAAAATGAGGAAGAGAGTCAATAGGGCTCTCGAAAAGTTCATGCCCCAAGTTGGGGGACTGTCTTATAGGCACATGGACTTGGAAGGGGGATATCCAGGTCTGTACAGACTGGATGGGGTGCACTTATCAGAAGTAGGAAATTACATTTTTAATGTTGGTCTGCAGAACATGATCGAAAAGGCCGCGACGATTGGGGTGTGCCGGTCTTGATGCTCAAGACCGGCGTGTGGGGACTTTTATTTATCTTTGAAGTTGTGCTACTGCTCGAGTTCTAACAACTGAGCAGGTAGAAATATGTTATTGGATGATTTATGAAGTTTGGAATGATAATAAAGATTTATGGAAAATTATTTGTGAAAAACCAATAAAGGTGTCGCGGCCAAGTTTTTGCCATTTAAAAAATGTGTTCAGTTATTTATTTTAGTTAAGTTGTATCTGGGGAAGTTCTGGTTTGGGCGGGTGGGGCCTGCAATCTCATGAGTAGAGCATGTTATTTTTGCAAAGTGAATTTTCACTTACATTTCTGATTAATTAAGATACATTTTGCAAAGAATACCCAATTATGTACAAGAAAATGTTAAATAATTTTTCCTTGCACATATTTGAACTACACTCCATTCACTGTTCAAATTTTGACAGGTGGAGAGGAGACATTGGGGTTGATTTACAATAGGTAACTAGACTGTGCACCTGCAAGTGCAATTACTCCAGAGCTTTGTAAATGAGGTAAGCCTTCACTTTGCAAAGAATGCCCAATCACATCCAAGGAAATAAAAAAAAAAATGGATTTTTGCTTTCACATGATTGGATGATGGAAGTCAGCAGAGCTTTTGCCCATTTACGAAGCTCTGAAGAACCTGCTCTTGCAGAGTGCAATTGCAAAGTGCACAGTCAATTTGCCCTTAGTAAATCAACCCCATTGCATCACATCCTCACCGCCTGCTTTAACCCCTTCAACCTCACACTAGCACAGTTGCGGGGTGATTGCAGAGCATCGCAATTCATTTGAATGGGTCGTGTTTGACAGGGGGATATTTCCTGCCACAACTGCGAAGCAAAGCATTGGGGCTGCAACATGTGTACCCCACAGCCGCTGCCTCTTTACTGTAGGTAAAGGGGTAGCGGGTTGGGGGAGCAGTAAAAGCGAAGCTCAACCGTGGGATTTTACCGCTCTCCACCCTCACATGTGAACAAGCACCAAGGACTCATTCACACAGGTACTCTAGCCATGTGAATGAGTGGTTTGTTCATGCTGTTTGAGCCTCCTGTTACTGTATGTTGATGAAGTGGCTATACAAACACAGCCACAGGTCCTAATTTGATAGATGTACAGGTGTGGGTGAGTGGCCCTGAATGCACACTGGGGTTAGTTAACTAATGCCTCGTACACACGATCTGATTATCGGATGTTAAAAATCGCTTTCGGATAGATCGTTCGATAATCTGATCATTGGTACACAGCTTTCGACAGCCGATCACGGCAGTCCATCCAACAAAATCCGAAGAGACAAACACGAAAACTTTGCGACAGCCCATCGTACGACAATCATTTAATCAGTACAGTATGCGTCCGCTAAAAATCGATAGACAAACACCACGCATGATCGGAAACACGAAAATAAACCAGGACACAGGGGTCACACGTATTTGACATAATTTCAGATACGTAGCTACGCACACCGGATGGTTTTTCCAGAACCGGACAACAAAAATCGTACTTTTCATATAGCACATTTTGCACTGTTGTATTCGATATTAGTTTTATGCAACAAAATGCGAATGATACGTCGTATGATAATCGGATCGTGTGTACGAGGCATAAAAAAAACTGGAGAGCACAAAATCAGGTGCAGCTCTGCATAGAACCCAATCAACTTCCATGTTTTTTTGTCAAAGCTTAATTGAACAAGCTGAAGTTAGAAGCTGATTGGCTACCATGCACAGCTGCACCAGATTTTGCACTCTCTAGTTTTAGTCAATCAGCCCCACTGTGTTCAGGGCCGTACACCTACACCCACATGCCTGTCAAATTAGGACCTGCGGTTGTGTTTGTACAGCTGCTGTGTCCTCATATCATAAAACATAGGCTGCCTGCACCCTGCTCTAGGTGGCTCCAGCACGTAGGGCAAAAGCATCACATGGTACTTTTGTAAAATGCATTGCATTTGCAACCTGCATTTACACTAAACTGACCCCCACAGCAGATTGCATTCCAGTATGAACAGGGCCTTACCAGGAATTGTGTTATGTTTGGTGTTTGGTGTTTGTGTCTGCCAAGAATGATTTTAGTGTATTTTTAGCAAAAATATCCTTTTGATATTTTTCCTGAGCGGGGCCTTGTCAGGTAGGCTGTACAAGGCCTGTGATTTGTGATTTCTAACAGCAGCCTTGGTGGCATACTCCAAGGTTCAGTGTTCGAACCCTAATGCCGTGTACACACGACCGTTTTTAAGGATGAGAAAAATGCAATTTTTTTAAATGGTCATTAAAAATGATCGTGTGTGGGCTTCAGAGCATTTTTCACGACGTGAAAAACGGGCATGAAAAAATTGGAACATGCTCTAATTTTTCACGTCGTTTTTTACATCGTCGTTTTTCTCGTCATGAAAAACGGCCGTGTGTGGGCTTTAACGACGTGAAAAAAAAATGCGCATGCTCAGAAGCAAGTTATGAGACGGGAGCGCTCGTTCTGGTAAAACTAGCGTTCCTAATGGAGATAGCACATTCATCACGCTGTAACGGACTGAAAAGCACAAGGCTGAAAATCGCGAATCGTCGCTCAACAAACTTTACTAACATGAAGGGTGGCGCCATCCCGATGGAACTTCCCCTTTATAGTGCTGTCGTACGTGTTGCACGTCACCGTGCTTTACTCAAGCATTTTTTTTTCCCCACAATAGTGTGTAGGCAAGGCAGGCTTGAGAAGAATCACGTCGAGAAAAACGATGTTTTTTTCAATGACATTAAAAACGGTCGTGTGTACACGGCATTAGTTTTTGTCCTGTTTATAAACTATAATAAATTTACCATTTCAGTCTTTACAGATGACACCAAGCTATGTAGTGAAATAATGTCCTTGCAGGATGCCTCCAACTTACAAGCCGACTTCATTGTACTCTTTGATTGGAAACTATGTGGCAAATGAGGTTTAATATTCATAAATGTAAAGTTATGCACATGAGAGACAAAACCATGCATGTATCATAAATTCTAGGATGAGTACAATTTGGGGAGTCAATTATCAAGAAGGATCTGGGTGTTCTGGTAGATCATAGACTTAATAATAGCACCTAATGCTAAACTGCATTTTTTTTGCGTTTCTAAAGCTAGTAAATACTATCTTATAGTAAAAGAGGTAGTGGGGTTGATTAACTAAAGGCAAAGAAGACTGCACACTTTGCAAGTGAAGTTGCACTCATTTCTCCAGAGCTTAGTGAATGCAGTGAAGATCTGCTGATTTCCATTATACAATCATGTGCAAGCAAAAATGCTGTTTTTTTTTTCCTTGATCCTGATCGGGTATTTTTTTCAAAGTGAAGCATCACCACAATTATTAAGCTAGGGGGGAAATGAGTACAGCTGCACTTGCAAAATACACAGTTCAACCTGTGTGTGTGATTTTTATGAATCAGTATTAAATTGTATATCCCTGTAAAGGCGGCCATACATGGTTCGAATTTCAAAAGAATTTTCTTTTGAAAATCATATCAAAGAATTTTCGTAAGAATTTCGCACCATTAGTGGGCTGCAGCAACAGCCAATTTCCGTGCGGCAATCAAATTTCAGGAATCCGACATGTTGGATTTTTTTTTTAAAACAAACGATTTTCTGATCAATGATGGGAGAATCGTGCGAGAAATGTAATAGAAAAAAAATGCGCATGTGCATGAAAAGAATATTCCCGGAGAGAAAAGAATATTCCCGGCAACATGAAGGTTTGGTCGGCCGAATTTCGAAAATTAATGGTGGCATCATCGGATCACAAAAGAAAAAACTTTTTTATTTTGAAAAGAAAATTTGTTCGAAATTCGACCCGTGTATGGCCTGCTTAAAGGAGTAGTAAAGTTACATGTTTTTTCACCTTAATGCATCCTATGCATTAAGGTGAAAAAACATTCGACAATACCGCCCCCCCCCCGAGCCCCCGTTTTTCTTACCTGGCCCCTCGAAAGTCCCATGCTCGTCCCCGTCATCCTCTTCGTTTTTCTGCCTGGCCGCCGATTGACTACACTGGATAGATTGAAAGCAGCGCAGCCATTGGCTGGCGCTGCTGTCAATCACATCCAATGACGCGGCACGCCGGGGGGCGGGGCCGAGTGATACAGTCGGCGGCTATGGCCGCCGCTGTATCACGGGAGCGCGCCCGCAATCACTCCACACCATGCGAGCTCACTCGCATTAAGGTGTGGAGTCCTTGCGGGGAGGAGCCAAGACAGCCGCCAAGGGACCCCAGAAGACCAGGATCGGGGCCACTGTGTGCAAAACGAGCTGCACAGTGGGGGTAAGTATAACATGTTTGTTATTTTTAAACAAAAAAGAAAAAAGCTTTAGTGCTCCTTTAAGTTGTGGTCGTTCAGGTGCTTTTGTAATATTTTTTTTAAATTATCGATGGTCCCCACTGATATCACCGCTTATGGAAGAGAATTCCACATCCTTGCCGCTCTTACATTTAAGAACCCTCTACGCAGTTTGAGGTTAAACCGCTTTTTTTCTAATTTTAGTGAATTGCCGCGTGTCTTTTAAAATTCCCTTTAACTGAAAAGTTTTTTCCATATTGTGGGGTCACCAGTATGGTATTTTTACACATATCATATCCCCTCTCAAGCGTCTCCTCTCCAGAGAGAATACGTTTAGTGCTTGTAGTCTTTCCTCATAGCGGAAGTCCTCCAGTCGCTTTATTAACTTTGTTGCTCTTCTCTGGACTCTCTCAAGTTCTAGCACATCCCTCCTGAGGACTGGAGCCCAGAATTGGATGGCATACTCAAGATGCAGCTGGACCAGAGTCTTGTAGAGCGGGAGAACTATCATTTTATCTCTGGAGTGAATCCCCTTTTTAAGGCATGCCAATATTCTGTTGGCTTTGCTTGCAGCAAGCCTGGCATTGCACGCCATTGCTGAGCCTGTCATCTACTAGGACCCCCAGGTCCTTTTCCATCCTAGATTCCCCCAGAGGTTCCCCCTAGCGAATAACTTGCATCCAAATGCATTACCTTACATTTTTCAACATTGAACCTCATTTGCTGTGTAGTTGCCCACCCCATTAATTTGTTTAGGTCTTCTTGCAAGTTATTGCCCTGTTTAGCTTAGTATTGTCCGCAAACACTGAGATTGAGCTGTTTATCCCATCCTCCAGGTCAATTATGAATAAATTAAATAGGATTGGTCCCAGGATAGAACCCTGGGGGACCCAACTTTCCACACTAGACCATTCCGAGTACTCCCCATTCATCACCACCCTTTGGACTCGCCCCTGTAGCCAGTTTTTAATCCATGTACTCACCCTATGGTCCATGCCAACTGACCTTAGTTTGTACAGTAAACGTTTATGGGGAACTGTATCAAATGCCTTTGCAAAATCCAGATACACCCCAACTACGGGCCTTCCTTTATCTAGATGCCAGCTCACTTCTTCATAGAAGGTTAATAGATTGGTCTGACAAGAACGATTCTTCATGAATCCATGCTGATAACTGCTAATAATACCGTTTACATTACTGAAATCTTGGATATGATCCCTTATCATCCCCTCCCAAAAGCTTGCAGACTATTAATGTAAGTAAGACTTCATCTGGAATATGCAGTTCAGTTTTGGGCACCAGTTCACAAAAGGGATATCAGAGATCTGGAGAAAGTGAAGAGATAGGTACCAAACCAATAGGAGGCATGAAGAGGCTCATCTATGAGGAAAGATTAGCTGGTTAACACTCTTGCAGGTTTGTGGCCGCAATTACGTGGGCACGGCAGCCCATTAAATTGAATGGGGAATGAAAGGGAGTAGCCTTTTAGGCTCACCTTTCCTCATGGGATCACTGTATCTGCAGGTGTTTAATTAAGATGATGTAGGTTGTCTAAAAAATAAATTAAAAAAAATGACAGGCTAGGCCAGGTTATGGCCGCAGGGCCAGGGAGGTGAAAAGTTCAGGATGGGTCAGGTAAAGGTGAAGAAATTAGGACAGGCAGGGAATGGTTAATCAGGTCAGCTGTGGTAGTGGGTTCTGGAAGGTTTTGAGAATCAGGCAGGGATTGGTCAGCAAGGTCAGGTGTCATCTAGGAAAGTTCTGGAAGCAGGTTCTGGCCTATTTAAAGAACGGTGCCATCTGGGTCAGTGCCGTGCTACCTTAAGATTCCAGCAGGAGGAGCTCCCCGCCCTACTCCCCCTTTTTTGTTTTCCCCGTCGCGGCCTAAGATTCATGTGGTGGCTCCCTCAGGCGATTGGCCGGAGGGGAGAATTGAGACAATTTAATTTCGTTGCTAATCAGCTCGAGTCTAAGTGGCTGGGTTGAGTATGGTTATGGATAAATATTTTGGTTTTGGAAGTTAAAGTGTTGGTGTTTGATTAAATAGTTTTGAAAACCAATGAATCAGGCCGTGGCCAATAATAATCCAAAAGATATTATATCTATGCTTTGGTATAAATCTGTATATATACACTGCAATATTTTGAATAAAACTCAGATGTTTAAGTTATATTATGTTTTCCGGGTATTATTTACTCTATGCATGTTTGCTGTATGCGTGAGGCATGTGATCCCATGGGCTGCTGTGCCTGCATGTCAGGCAGAAAAAAAGTTCCTGCAGTATTTTTAAAGTGCAGCAGGCAGGAAATCGCATGAAATTTCCTTGGGGTTCCATCACCCGCAAACGCGCTGCATTTTTTGGATGCGTATGGGTGCCATTAAGAATGAATGGCAGCCCTGCGCATTTTTAAAGAGCAGTGTGTTTTGACTGCGGGTGGGGGATTCCCGCACCCAAAACCACCCACAATAGTGTAAACCTAGCCTATGGGGACATATGATCAACATGAATAAATACAGAAGTATTCCAGACAGTGAAATTGGTGTAAAAGCTATTCACTTTAGAGTCTGGAGGAAAATAGGTTTTAACTTCCACATACGGAAAGGCTTTGTCACATAAGTGCTGCGAAAATGTAACATAGACTCCCTCGGGAAGTAGTTCTAGCCAGCTCAGATGACGGTTTTAAAAAAAGGCTGAATGCATTCCTAAATAAACAAAAATATAACTGGATATTAACATGTAACATCAGAGTTTGTTTCATTGCTTCATATAGGTTTTTTGCCTTCCTCTGAGTCAACTGTATGTTTAGGGTTTAGTATATGGAGGTTTTCTATTTATTTATGTTTTTTTTTTTTCTATTAGTTGAACTTAAAAGTGGAACTAAACTCTTTTTTTATTCTATTTTCTTGTTTCAACTTATTTTATTTATTTTTACATTTTTACATTTCTTTAGTTGCTTCCTGGTTTCTGGCCTATGCCAGATGTCATACATCCCAGGAGTATTCATGGGCATAAGCACACCCTGATGCCTGCATGACTGAGCTAAAGGCAGATGGATTCCATGAAGTAAATGTTACAGGAATCATCTGCCCCTACTGCAGATAGTCAAGGCTAGAAAATACAAAGGGTTTTTTTTTTTTACAAAGTGATTTCTTAATAAAGAATGGAGACATGGATGGATGGGTGAGTTTGCTTTGAATATTAAACATGAATGAAATAGTGTATTCAGTTACTTGTGCTTTTTTTAAACCTAACTATAACTAATAATACATGCACTTATATAATGTACACCATTCTGAATTAGCCGTTCCAGGAACAGGCACAGATTTCTTATATAAATATATATGTTACATAGTTAAAGTGTATGTATAGCGAAAACCTTTGTTAGTTTTGGATAGAGTTGGCAAGCGTTTAAAACCCCAGTGAAGATTTTCTTTTTTTTGCTCTCTGTGTACCAGGGGGGAGATTTTGCTTTACATCCTATCCCAGAGAAACAACGGAAAGTGAGAGGAAATATTCAAAGGTACGGCGAATTCCCGCAGTTGTCACTGAAACACATATTCCTGTGGAAAGATTATCCTTACCTCTTGTTCTAGTGACAACTCTAAAATTTTTGATTTTCCATCACTTTCTTTCTCATTAAAAATGGTCACCAGAACATATTGTGGGGTCAATTGCCCAACCAGGGCTCCTTAACTTTCCTACTCTATCCAAAACTAAAAAGAAAAGTTCTACCTAGAGGTATACCTTAAAGTAGAATTTAAGCCAATACCCTGACTAGTTCCCTCCCAACACGTATTGCGACTAACCTGTCTAGGAAACATGTATATACTGTACCAACCTATTTTCAGGCTGCTCTGGTTCAGTCACGTGATCTCCAGTGTTAGCCAGCAGAAGAGTGGAGAGAGCAATCGGTAACAGCTGGTATTGCCTGGGATCGGTAACATCACCCATAGGCTCCTATGTCCCATCTATTGTCTGTGCTCTCTCCTCTCCCCTGCAGCTACCGCTGACTGACAGACGGGAGACTGATCCAGACCCAAGCATGCTGAAAAACTGGATTATTATACATCTTTCTTACACAGGTTAGTCAGAATAGGTGTTTGTGGGAAGGGGTGTTTGGGAAGGAGGGTGCCTTTTTAAGACTAGTTGGGTTTTACTTGAAATTGTATACATGTTAGTGAACACTAGACAGTACCAAACATGTAATGTGCTACAATATGAAAGTTAAAGGATAACTGTACATTTAAACACATCAGCTCTTTTAAAACTACACTTCGGGTAAAGTAAAAAACGAAAGCCCCGTACACACGATTAGAAAATTATACGAAAAATACAGATTTTGGAGAGATCGTACGATAATCTAATCGTTAGTACAGAGCTTTCGAGAGCCGATCAGGACAGTTCATCCGATATTATTTGATCGGACATGCACAAAAATCTTTTTCATACGGTGCCCCGTTCGTACGATTTTCGTTTAAATCAGTAAAATTGTCGTTCGAAAATGCAATACAAATACATTACAACACATGACATCACTTCTGAATTTTTATTCTGACCTACGAGAATTTTCGTGACTTTAGTAAACTCTTCAGGTTTGATCTGAGATTAGCATGCAAAAAAACAAAATACGGACGATCATTCGTCCGATAATCTCATTGTGTGTACCAGGCATTACCCCTTGCATTTGGGCTCCTCCTTTATTGCAAAGGTTAAATTCTTGTTTTTTCTAGGGGGAACAGAAAAAGCAATTCTAGCACTCTTCTCCACTCTCCAAAGCACTGGGTTGTGGGCAGGCCTTTGGTGTCCTCCATTATATGCGATAATGTCAGAGTGCCTGTCATCAATGGAGTGGAAAAAGAAGTGGCTTTGGCAAACCAATCGAGCACCTGGGGGGAAGCCTGCGTGAGTGAGGAATATGGTAAATATACCTTATTTTATACTCGACATAAACAAGCATCCACTTTGCAAGCTGCAAAGCATCAATTTCCATCTGTAGCGGAGTTTAGGTTCAATTTCCATCTGTAGCGGAGTTTAGGTTTAATATATTCAAAGTTGAGATGCAACTTTTCAGATATAGGCTATTAGCTTTGCCGTTTATTTGTTCTTTCCCTATACAAAGTTGTCATCGCAGGCCAAAACCAGTGAAAACATTCCATAGATTATAAAACTGCAGACAAGGACTGAGAAGAAAGATATCTACTCTACATAATAGTTTGAGCTAAGGTCTTCAATGCCACAAATCCCAATTTCTATGCTGCAAATGCACTCCAGTAAATACTATATAGCTCACAAACCTCTAGAAGCAGGCAGCCCCCTTTAGGTAAACCCTGTAATTCCAGTTAGCAGGCTGTAGAAAGTATTATGTAGAAAGTATATCTGCAAGTATCCCTGATGCCTTTCTTATTCCCAGTCCTGCTCTGAAGACTATCCTTTTGCTGAATTTAGACTTTGGAGGCAACAACAAGCAGCAAGCACAGCTTTTAATGATATGGTAAAAACACCATAACATTACCAAACAATAGCACAAATGCAGGAAATAGGCTGATATGCTGGCACCATATAGGATATAGGAAACAGAATAATATTAATTGGCGGAGAAATCAATCTGACAATGACCTCGGTATCTCAGCGCCTGGAGCACTCAGGACTGTTGTTCTGAGAGGAATGCAGAAATAATAGGGCAGTGTCCTGCTGATAAGATAATGGGAAGAGACTCGTAATTGAAGGGAATTTGGGACTTTATGACAGCCTGAGTTGACAGCTCTAGAGAGTTGACCCATTAACATGGATACAGTCTTGGTAGCTAAGGTAATATCATACAATGCAAGAACAATCAATTATTTTACAGCTAAAAACATACACAAAATGATTGTAGAACAATGTTTATCAATTACAGAAACTATAAAAATTCATTTATGATACTACCAATTTAGGTACTAACTGGGTGACAATCTTTACAGTGCAAGTACAATATCAAACGTAAAAAAATATATTTGAAAACAAGGATCCCAAGAAAAATCTATCCAATGGGTTTTTTGTTATGTCTCGTGGGTACAGTACATACACACTAAATTAATATAGTAGTAAAGTCGTTTTATGCACTGGTACCTACAGGTAAGCCTATAATAAAGCTTACCTGTAGGTACATTGAATATCTCCTAAACTTGCAGTCTTTAGGAGATATTCTGACTGGATATAGCCGGTGATGTCACCAACACATGCGCTCTGATGGTCTGGTATACCGTGCAACGTCATCGCAGCCCTGGCCACTCATACAGCCGAAGCCCGTGAACCCGGAGGGAAGACTGTGGGAAGATGGAAGCTCTGTCATTGGTGACAGCATGCCACTGGGGGGCTTTGTTCTAATCAAGTATTTCATAATGTGCTAGTAGTTTTTTGCCATCTGTGTCCCATTGTGAAGCTTTCCTTTCACTTCCTGTCCCATAACCAAAACAGAAGTGAGAAGAAATCCCTTCAAAAAGAGAGATTGTCACTAGGGTCACTTTAACTAGTATTACCATTGAAAGATTTCCCCTCTACTCCTGTTCTGGTGACAACCCAAAATTTGGGTTTTTATTTTGCTTTCACTTTCAGTGGTAATGGTAAAACATGCAAATAGAGAGAGTGAGAGAGAAACCCCATAGCATGGTCAGAGACAGCAATTAAAACTAACAGAAGGTCCAATTCCCCTCCACTCTATCCAAAACAAAAACAAAAAGAGTTTTGCCTTAATTTATATGTAGCGGGGTGTCACTTTATGGTGTTCATAGAGACTATGTTTCATCAAGTGAATCTAGATCTCCCCTGGTTTCCTATTGGATAATATGCTGACCGCTGCTTGACTATGAGTAGGGAAGTGCATGGTGGGATTTGTGGTACTGGGAGAGTTGGACTCCAATGGCGAGGATACTACACAAACTACTGTACCCACAGTGCAACTTAACATCCATCGTGCATTGCCCGGCGCAAGGTCTGCTGGGGATGGGTTATTTAAGGTGAGGAGGAGCAACGCGCGGTCTCTTTGGACATCGCCCGCCCAGCAACTTGGAACCTGTGTTGGGGCCTATCGTACTCGTCTAGGCCGGAGAGTCTGGGCCTACTGAGCCTGGAAAAGCCTGCTGCCAGAGAAGGAGAGAGCTTTTATCCAAAGAGCCTGCTGACGCCTCGGGACATCCAAGAGTCGAGTCACCTTCACATTCCCTTTTGGTTGTCTGGAAGATCGGAGACTACAGGTGACCGGGAGATCGTGGGCTGGAGCCTAGCAGCAGGATCGGTTAAACGGATTGGTCCGGTCGGGTGAGAGAGCACTTGCTCAGGATTCTTAACTGTTTGCTAGGTCCGAGACCCCTTGCATAGGACTCACCGCTATTACAGCAGTGTGTTGCGCAGTTAAAGTTGGGCGTCTTATTGCCTATGACTTTGGGCCCTAAACTATAGCAGGATCATAGCTAACTGTTGGTACCCCTTGGATTACAATATAAAAGTGCACCAACGTTGCTAGCGAAGACCCTTTCTATTGGAGTAACTGTGTGCGTGAGATAGTCAGGCCTGACTGTAACTCACAGAGACATTGTTTGGGCACCATACTGCCCACGAGGATGAAGCTCGCAAGCGTAGTTCTTTTAAAGACATTTTAGAGTGTATACGATTTGTATGCCTCAATATTGGTTACATTGTGCATAACTTTGATTTTACAGGGCCCTGCATATGTAAATGTCTATCTGTTAATCTAATCTTTTCCTATCTAGTAAAGATATTTTATGGTTAAGCAAACACGTTGTGTGGAGTATTAACTGTTCCAGACAGAGAGAGAGACGGTAAACACAGGTACTCTAGTTCTGAACAGTGAATGTATACTTTATTGTGGTATTCATTGTTAGTAGGTTCCACAATCTCATTTGCATCACCGCTGTGCCAGTGGAGGGTCAGAGCCAGTTTCTTGGGGGTTGACAGCAGTAAGGTACAGGCCCAAAATAATACCAGCAGCCCTCTTAACTGGGGGTAGTGCTACATATACTTTAATTATGCTATAAATACATTTGTGCACATAAGGGATCAAGCATCTTCCTGGACCCAAAGGAGCTATGTTAAGACATTGGCCAATATAAACAGTATATATAAATATATAATATTAAAAGCATTTAATGTTAGAGGCGTTAGAGGTTGGCTACCAGGGATAAAAGTTTTTTTTTTTTTTTTTTTAAAGAACAAACATGTCATACTTACCTGCTCTGTGCAAGGGTTTTGCACAGAGTGGCCCGCACCCTCTTTTTCTGTGGCTTCCGGCGGTGCTCTTGGCTCCTCCTGTTCATCGAGTGTCCCCACGGAGAGACGCTTTTCATGGGGGCATCCGTGTGGTTGCGCTCCTGTGTCCTGCTGCTGCGTCCATTGAAACAGACAGCAGGACCCAGCCCCACCCCCGGCTCCCGTGTCACTGGATTTAATTAACAGCAGCGGAAGCCAATGGCTCCTGCTGCTATCAATCTATCCAATGAGGACCCGAGACAGGGGCTGGAGCTGCTGGGCTTGTGCTCATCGCTGGAAAAATCATGTTTAAGTAATAAAAAGGGGGGGCTCTGGGGGGCAGCTGCAGCACAGAAGGTTTTTCACCTTAATGCATAGAGTGCATTACGGTGAATAACTTTGAGACTTTACAACTCCTTTAAGTGATGCTTCTCCTTTCCTCTGATCCTCTCTGCTTACATTTTCCAATGAATGTTGAATACTTGTTTAAGTGTTTCTATACGTCACCACAAAGCTCTGACTGATCTGTGCAATGTAAAGGCCTGACATTCTTGCTGAATTCCCTGCAGTGATCATTGTCCTGTTAACATCCATAGCTTCCAACATTGTCAGCTGGAAGAACAGTCCTGCTGACCTGCCACACAGATATGGGAATGATCCAGAGCACTGGTGCTTTGTGGTCACATGGAAAACCTAAAACAAGTATTCATAAAGTAATTGATTGGTAAATGTAAGCAGAGAAAATCAAATAAAATGAAAAGCATAATTTAACAAGTAAACTATTAGCATGCCTTTCCCTCTAGTTTAAGTTAAAAAAGCAGAGTTTCTTGAATTTTCTCTGATGCCCCGTACACACGACCGGTTTTCCCGTCTGAAAAAGTCAGATGAGAGCTTTTGGACGGGAATCCCGGCCGTGTGTATGCGCAAACTGACTTTTTCCAACAGGAAAACTGTTGGGAAAAAAAAAAAGAACAGGATCTCTTTTTTCCCCGTCAGGAAAAATCCTAACGGGAAAACCGTTTGTCTGTATGCTTTTCCGACGCGCAAAAAAACACGCATGCTCGGAAACAAATCGACGCATGCTCAGAAGCATAGAACTTAATTTTCTCGGCTCATCGTAGTCTTTTACGTCACGACTTTTACGACACGACTTTTGTGTGACCGTGTGTATGCAAGGCAGGCTTGAGAGGAATTCCGTCGGGAAAACCATTGTTTTTTTTTCCGACGGGAAAACCAGTTGTGTGTACGGGGCATTAGTTATAAACATAACTACTCCGCTCTAATGAGCAGGGCCCTCTGATTCCTCCTGTATTGAATTGTATTGTAACTGTACTGTGCCTCATGTTGTAAAGCGCTGCTACAACTGTTGGCGCTATATAAATCCTGATTATTAATAATAATACTCCAACAAAGGAAAGAAGTTCTATCAAAGAGATGCTTGGTGCTCATCAGGAATTAGAATAGTGAAAAGCAGGTTCCCTAGGTCCCTACCTAGAACCAAGGGTCACACTGCATTTTTTATGGTACCTTTATAAATTTGGAGCGTTCATTTATGATGTTATGACCTTCTTGGCTGTTGCCAAGTATACCCATTGATTTTTGTTGCACGTCAAATCCTGAAATCTGTAGACTGTGTGGTATAGTATATAGGGATAAGGGGAAATGTACAAACTAGTCTATTGCTAATGTGAGGAAAGCACGATCAACTTTACTTCAAGGGGCTTAATTTTATAAAGAGGGTGTGGCATTGTTCTACAGTAGGAAGAAAATTTTGTAGATGTAGATCAAAGCTGTGGCTATTGCTAAGTCCTTGCAGATGCAGTGGCCATTGTTTTTATTAACCACTTAACGACCGCCCACCGCCGATTTACGTCGGCAGAATGGCACGGACAGGCAGAATCACGTAGATCTACGTGATCGCCTTTGTGCAGTTGGGGGGTCCATCCGGACCCCCCTTCACTGCAGTGAGCGGCCGTTAAGTGTTCGGGAGCGATCAGGCATGAGGGGGCGGCCACTCGATTCCGCCCCCCCCCTCGCGATCGCTCCCGGCCAATGAAATTGCTTCCTCCGCCATGTGATGTAAACACAGGCTGGAGGAAGTCATGTCATCTCCCTCGCCGCGGTCTTTTCGTTCCCGGCGCCGAGGAGTGAAGACAGAGGTTAGTGCTCCAACAGTCCACTGACACGTAGGTACACATAGGCACACAAATCACCCCCCAGTCACCCCCAGATCACCCCCCAGGTCACCCCAAAGCCCCCAATCACAGTGTCACTGATTGCAGTGATCATTTATTTTACTGATCACTGCATTTAGTGTCATCTGTGATTGTAAAAAGTTGCAAGGCAGTTAGGATTAGGCCCCTTTAGGTCCAGGGTAGCCCCCTAACCCCCCCTAATAAAGGTTTAACCCCTTGATCACCCCCCAGGTAACCCTTTCACCCCCTAACTTCAGCGTCACTAAGCGATTGTTTTTCCGATCGCTGTATTCGTGTCGCTGGTGTTTTAGATAGGCAGTTATTTTTTTTTTAGGTTCGCCGCAGGTTTTTATTGGTGTCAGGTACCCCCATATTTAACCTAATAAAGGTTTTAACCCCCTGATTGCCCCTAGTTAACCCTTTCACCAGTGATCACCATATAAAGGTTACGGGTGACGCTGGTTGATTAGTTTGCTTTTTATAGCATCAGGGCACCCGCCGTATATAACCCAATAAAGGTTTAACCCCCCTGATCGCCCGGCGGGTGAGATCAATTAGGTTTTAGCGCCAGAGAGGGTCTGCGTCGCCCCAGGCAGTGTTAGGTTAGTGCCAGTAACGCTAACACCCACGCGCAAAGCATACACCCCCCTTAGTGGTATAGTATCTGATCAGATCTATACTAGCATCCCCAGCGGTTTAGGGTTCCCAAAAACGCAGTGTTAGCGGGATCAGCCCAGATACCTGCTAGCGCCTGCGTTTAGCCCCTCCGCCCAGCCCAGCCCAGCCCACCCAAGTGCAGTATCGATCGATCACTGTCACTTACCAAACACAACACACATAACTGCAGCGTTCGCAGAGACAGGCCTGATCCCTGCGATCGCTAACAGTTTTTTTGTAGCGTTTGATATATTTGCTGACGACAGTCAGGTGCTTTTTTTCCTGTGAATCTTACTAGTGTACCCCTAAATTTAGAGCCCAAAATGGCAAGTCGAAGGTACACTAGTAAAGAGGCCTACGAGATTCTGAGCATGACAGATAGTGAAGAGGAGGTCACGTATCTGTCAGATTCAGGCTCAGAATATCTTCCCGTAGAAGACAGTGACGTCAGCGGCCCCACGTCAGATAGCTCTGACGACGAAGTTGAGGTCCCTGCTAAGGTCAGGCGTACCCGATCCCGATCTTCTGAGGTTGTTGAGGAGCAAGAACCGCAGGTCTCTCGTATCATGGAGCAGAGTAGTACTAGCGCCGCTATTCCTTCTGGTGAACTGGCAAGCACCAGCGGCCTAGTACAGCCTGGACGTACATCCAGCACTGCAGTAACACTTGGTGACGTGGCGAGTCCCATAAGTGCAGTTCAAGCTGGCGAGGTGGCAAGCACAAGTAGTGTCCCGCTGCCACCAAGAAGACAAAGGCAGGCCCATCGTGCCCATACTGCCCTTCCTGCAGAATTCGCCTATCCTGATTGGGTCCCCACCACTTCTGCAGAACCCGTACTTCCCCCATTCACTGCCCAACCCGGTATTCAGGTGGAAACAGCTGATTTTATGCCAATCGATTTTTATTCGCTGTTTTTCACGGAAGATCTCTATAGATCTATTGTGGACCAGAGTAATTTATATGCTGGTCAATTTATCGCCGCTAACCCCCAGTTGCCTAAAATTGCCAGAAATTGGAAACCAATTACGGTTTCCGAATTTAAGACCTTTCTGGGCCTTTCCCTCAACATGGGCACACATAAATTTCCGTCATTGCGTGCTTATTGGTCCACGCACCCAATTGACCACATGCCCGTGTTCTCTGCCTCCATGTCCAGGGCACGATACGAGCAGATTTTGCGGTTCATGCACTTCAACGACAATGAACTTTGTCGTCCACGTGGGGACCCTGAATACGACCGGCTCTATAAAATTCGGCCCCTCATAAACCACTTCAACGAACGTTTTGCAGCCTTGTTTACTCCCGATCAAGTTGTCTGCGTTGATGAGTCCCTGATTAAATTTTCTGGCCGCTTGTCTTTCAAGCAGTACCTTCCCAGCAAGCGTGCCAGATACGGGGTCAAGCTCTACAAGTTCTGTGACAGGGCAACAGGCTATGTAGTGAACTTTACGGTTTATGAGGGAAAAGACATTCAGATTGAGTCGGTCAACTGCCCGGATTACATAGGGAGCGCTGGCAAGATAGTGTGGAACTTGGTGTCACCCTTATTCGGAAAGGGGTACCACTTGTATGTGGACAATTATTACACGAGCGTGCCACTGTTTAGTCACTTGTTTGATCATAAGATTGGAGCATGTGGCACCGTGCGACCTAATCGCCGGGGCTTTCCCCAGCGGCTTGTAGATGCCCGTCTTAGGCTGGGGGAGAGAGCCTGCTTGAAGTGTAATAACTTGCTCGCTATGAAGTGGAGGGACAATAAGAATGTTTTCCTTCTTACCTCCCTTCATGCAGACACGACAGTCCAAATTCCTACGGCGACTGGTGTTGTGGAGAAACCCCTCTGTGTCCACGAATATAACCAAAATATGGGAGGGGTGGACCTCAACGACCAGTTGATGGCGCCGTATCTAATTGACCGTAAGGCGAGACGCTGGTACAAAAAAGTGTCTCTATCATTATTCCAATTGGCTTTGCTGAACGCTCATGTGCTATACAGAGCTTCAGGCGGGACGTTATCTCTTCTAAAATTCCAGAATGAGATAGTCACAGAACTCCTGTATCCAGGCGGTTCTGCACCTCACCATCCCCAACCAAATGCAGTAAGCCGGCTGCATGAGAGGCATTATTCGTATGTCCTCCCGAGTACCCCTACCCAAAGCCACCCCCAAAAAAGATGTCGTGTCTGTAGCAAGCGCGGATTTAGGCGTGACACCCGTAGTTTTTGTCCACGCTGTCCTGACAAGCCTGGTCTTTGCCAAGGTGAATGTTTTGAACGCTACCACTCAAAAGTGAAGTTTTAGCGTAGGGTACAGCATTTCACAGACTAGGACACACTTACACAGGGTCTCCCAAGATGCCATTACATTTTGAGAGACCCGAACCATTACAGTTGTAAAGTTACAAAAAAAAGTGTAAAAAAGAAAAAAAAAACGTAAAAAACAAAACACAAAAAAAATATAAAATAAAAAAACCAAAAATAGTTGTCGTTTTATTGTTCTCTCTCTCTCTATTTTCTCTCTATTGTTCTGCTCTTTTTTACTGTATTCTATTCTGCAATGTTTTATCATGCTTGCTTTTCAGGTATGTAATTTTTTGTTTTCAGGTGCGCCATTCAACTGCAGCGCGGAATTATTTATCTTGACAGCAACAGCGTTTGCTCCCACGATACATAAAGCCGTGACTCCAGTGCTGTAGGAGGTGATTTCACCACCACAGTTAAAAAAAAGAGCATATATGCCGAAGCATGGGGGCAGCAGGGGCGGAGGAGCGATTTTGCTCCTAATGCCGCGTACATACGGTCGAAATTCCGACCGTGTGTACGCGGCATAACTTTTTTGCGGGAGGATGCCCCCATGCTTCGGCATATATATATTTTAGGCACAGGTTGCGTTAAAACATTTTTTTATTTTTTACTAGGTTTTGTTTTGGTATTTGCTTTGCAGGTATGGCATGGTAAGGTCTTACTGTTGTACTGTAATGTTACTTTGTTTTAATGTTAACCACCATTTGCTTAGCAGGTACGCCATTCAGTTGCAGCGCGGATCTATTTATCTTGACAGCAACAGCGTTTGCTCCCACGATACATAAAGCCGTGACTCCAACGCTGTAGGAGGTGATTTCACCACCACAGTTAAAAAAAAGAGCATATATGCCGAAGCATGGGGGCAGCAGGGGCGGAGGAGCGATTTTGCTCCTAATGCCGCGTACATACGGTCGAAATTCCGACCGTGTGTACGCGGCATAACTTTTTTGCGGGAGGATGCCCCCATGCTTCGGCATATATATATTTTAGGCACAGGTTGCGTTAAAACATTTTTTTATTTTTTACTAGGTTTTGTTTTGGTATTTGCTTTGCAGGTATGGCATGGTAAGGTCTTACTGTTGTACTGTAATGTTACTTTGTTTTAATGTTAACCACCATTTGCTTAGCAGGTACGCCATTCAGTTGCAGCACGGATCTATTTATCTTGACAGCAACAGCGTTTGCTCCCACGATACATAAAGCCGTGACTCCAACGCTGTAGGAGGTGATTTCACCACCACAGTTAAAAAAAAGAGCATATATGCCGAAGCATGGGGGCAGCAGGGGCGGAGGAGCGATTTTGCTCCTAATGCCGCGTATATACGGTCGAAATTCCAACGGAGGCTTATCCGTGGAAAAGTCCGACCGTGTGTACGCGGCATAACCTTTTATGCCGCGTACATACGGTCGAAATTCCGACGAAGGCTTGACCGTGTGTACGCGGCATAACTTTTTTGCGGGAGGATGCCCCCATGCTTCGGCATATATGCCCATCATTAGAAGTGGGTGGATGAAGGGAGGTATTCTAATGGTGGGCATACCCACCAATCAATCTCTTTTTTTCGTTCAGCCAATAGGCTGTATGAAAAAAAAGATTACAATACATGTCCAACAAGGACCAGCAACGTACTGGTATGTTGCTGGACTTTGAATGTTTATACCAGAATGATGCCTGCGGGTTTAGGTATCATCTTGGTATCATTCTTTTCAGCCAGCAGCCGGCTTTCATGTAAAAGCAATTCTAGCAGATAATTAGCCTCTAGACTGCTTTTACAAGCAGTGGGAGGGAATGTCCCCCCCCCCCGGATATAAAAAGCGCCATTGGGAAATTGGGAAAGCATTTTATCACACCGATCTTGGTGTGGTCAGATTCTTTGAGGGCAGAGGAAAGATCTAGGGTCTAACCCCCCAATTTTTTTCAAAAAAAGAGTACCTGTCACTACCTATTGCTATCATAGGGGATATTTACATTCCCTGAGATAACGATAAAAATGGTAAAAAAATAAAATATGGAAGGCACAGTTTAAAAATAAAATAAAAAAGCCAAATAAATAATAAAAAAAAAAAGCACCGCTGTCCCCCCCTGCTATTGCGCAAAGGCGAACGCAAGCGTCGGTCTAGCGTCATATGTAAACAGCAATTGCATCATGCATGTGAGGTATCACCGCGAAGGTCAGATCGAGGGCAGTCATTTTAGCAGTAGACCTCCTCTGTAAATCTAACGTGGTAACCTGTAAAGGCTTTTAAATGCTTTTAAAAATGAATGTAGTTTTGTCGCCGCTGCGCGTTTGTGCGCAATTTTAAAGCATGTCGTGTTTGGTATCCATGTACTCGGCCTATGATCATCTTTTTTATTTCATCAAACATTTGGGCAATATAGTGTTTTTTAGTGCATTAAAAATAAAAAAAGTGTGTTTTTCCCCCAAAAAATGCGTTTGAAAAATCGCTGCGCAAATACTGTGTGGAAAAAAAAAAATGCAACACCCACTATTTTAATCTGTAGGGCCTTTGCTTTAAAAAAATATATAATGTTTGGGGGTTCAACATAATTTTCTTGCAAAAAAAAATTTTCTTTCATGTAAACAAAAAGTGTCAGAAAGGGCTTTGTCTTCAAGTGGTTAGAAGAGTGGATGATGTGTGACATAAGCTTCCTAATGTTGTGCATAAAATGCCAGGACAGTTCAAAACCCCCCCAAATGACCCCATTTTGTAAAGTAGACACCTCAAGCTATTTGCTGAGAGGCATGTTGAGCCCATTGAATATTTTTTTTTTTTGTCCCAAGTGATTGAATAATGACCAAAAAAAAAAAAAATGTACAAAAAGTTGTCACTAAATTATATATTGCTCAAACATGCCATGGGCATATGTGGAATTACACCCCAAAATACATTCTGTTGCTTCTCCTGAGTACGGGGATACCACATGTGTGGGACTTTTTGGGAGCCTAGTCGCGTACGGGACCCCAAAAACCAAGCACCGCCTTCAGGATTTCTATGGGTGTAAATTTTTGATTTCACTCCTCACTGCCTATCACAGTTTCGGAGGCCATGGAATGCCCAGATGGCACAAACCCCCCCCAAATGACCCCATTTTGGAAAGTAGACACCCCAAGCTATTTGCTGAGAGGTATGTTGAGTATTTTGCAGATCTCGCTTTTTGTCACAAAGTTTTGAAAATGTAAAAAAAGAAAAAAAAAAAGAAAAAAATATGTCTTTCTTAATTTTCAAAAACAAATGAGAGCTGTAAAATACTCACCATGCCTCTCAGCAAATAGCTTGGGTGTCTACTTTCCAAAATGGGGTCATTTGGGGGGGTTTTGTGCTATTTTGGCATTTTATGGCCTTCAAAACTGTGATAGGTAGTGAGGAGTGAAATCAAAAATTTACGCCCTTAGAAATCCTGAAGGCGGTGCTTGGTTTTTGGGGCCCTGTACGCGGCTAGGCTCCCAAAAAGTCCCACACATGTGGTATCCCCGTACTCAGGAAAAGCAGCAGAATGTATTTTGGGGTGCAATTCCACATATAACCATGGCATGTGTGAGCAATATATCATTTAGTGACAACTTTTTGTACATTTTTTTTTTTTTTTTTCTTTTTGTCATTATTCAATCATTTGGGACAAAAAAAAAAATATTCAATGGGGTCAACATGCCTCTCAGCAAATAGCTTGGGGTGTCTACTTTCCAAAATGGGGTCATTTGTGGGGGTTTTGGGCTATTTTGACATTTTATGGCCTTCAAAACTGTGATAGGTAGTGAGGAGTGAAATCAAAAATTTATGCCCTTAGAAACCTTGAAGGCGGTGCTTGGTTTTTGGGGTCCCGTACGCGGCTAGGCTCCCAAAAAGTCCCACACATGTGGTATCCCCGTACTCAGGAGAAGCAGCAGAATGTATTTTGGGGTGTAATTTCACATATGCCCATGGCATGTGTGAGCAATATATCATTTAGTGACAACTTTGTGCAAAAAAAAAAAAGTTTGTCATATTCCCGCAACTTGTGGCAAAATATAAAATATTCCATGGACTGAACATGCCTCTCAGTAAATAGCTTGGGGTGCCTACTTTCCAAAATGGGGTCATTTGGGGGGTTTTGTGCTATTTTGGCATTTTATGGCCTTCGAAACTGTGATAGGTAGTGAGGAGTGAAATCAAAAATTTGCGCCCTTAGAAATCCTGAAGGCGGTGCTTGGTTTCCGGGGTCCCGTACGTGGCTAGGCTCCTAAAAAGTCCCACACATGTGGTATCCCCGTACTCAGGAGAAGCAGCAGAATGTATTTTGGGGTGCAATTCCACATATAACCATGGCATGTGTGAGCAATATATCATTTAGTGACAACTTTTTGTAATTTTTTTTTTTTTTTTTGTCATTATTCAATCACTTGGGACGAAAAAAATAAATATTCAATGGGCTCAACATGCCTCTCAGCAATTTCCTTGGGGTGTCTACTTTCCAAAATGGGGTCATTTGGGGGGGGGGTTTTGTACTGCCCTGCCATTTTAGCACCTCAAGAAATGAGATAGGCAGTCATAAATTTAAAGCTGTGTAAATTTCAGAAAATGTACCCTAGTTTGTAAACGCTATAACTTTTGCGCAAACCAATAAATATACGCTTGTTGACATTTTTTTTACTAAAGACATGTGGCTGAATACATTTTGGCCTAAATGTATGACTAAAATTGAGTTTATTCGATTTTTCTTATAACAAAAAGTAGAAAATATCATTTTTTTTCAAAATTTTCGGTCTTTTTCTGTTTATATCGCAAAAAATAAAAATCGCAGAGGCAATCAAATACCATTAAAAGAAAGCTCTATTTGTGGGAAGAAAAGGACGCAAATTTCATTTGGGTACAACATTGCATGTCCGCACAATTTACAGTTAAAGCAGCGCAGTGCCGAATCCCAAAAACAGGCTTGGTCCTAATGGCCCGAAATGGTCCGGGGCTTAAGTGGTTAATAAACAAAACTTGTACTGCTGAAATACAAGGTCTACATTTTAGACCTTGCTGTTCCTTGCTTCAACAGTTCTTGATTCCATTAATCTAGAAAGAGGGCCTGTGTTGACAAAAGTTGGGCTTTTGTCCGCTTTAAGCGGGCTTTTTGCATTCGCATACAAACCTATGGGAATGTAAAACTCAACTGAAGCAGGTCAAATTCAAGTCCAACTGATTCCATTGACACAAGCCCAAAGCCCATTGACACAGGATTGTAAAAGTGAAATTAGCACTCCTGGTCTGCATATTTATTCCAGGTCATTGCTCTAGAAAGAATTTAAGCTTTTCGATCAAATGAAGCAAGTCCAATAGCATTTTTAACCACTTGAGGTCCAGCCACCTATCTGCGGCAGGTTGGCTCCCCTGAGGAGTCGGCGTAGCTGTACATCGGCCGCTTTAAGAGTGTGTGCTTCTGAGAGTGACAGAACGGAGGTCTGTCAATGGAAACAGACAGATCTCTGTTTTGTCAGGGGTGAGGGGACTGATCTGTTGTTCCTACTGTTTAGGAACAGTGATTGGTCTCCTCCTCCAGGCAGTCCCCTCTCCCTACAGTTAGAAACCCTCCCTAGGACACACATTAAACCCCTTGATCACCCCTTAGTGTTAACCCCTTCCCTGCCAATGACATATATACAGTAATCAGTGACTATTTTTAGCACTGATCGCTGTATAAGTGTCAATGGTCCCAAAAAAGTGTCAAAAGTGTCCGATCTGTCTGCCGCAATGTCGCAGTAGCTGATCACCACCATTACTAGTAAAAAAAAAAAAATAATAATAAAAATGCCATAAATCTATCCCCTATTTTGTAAACGCTATAACTTTTGCGCAAACCAATCAATATACACTTATGTTTTTGTTTTTTTACCAAAAATATGTAGAACAATACATATCAGCCTAAACTGATGAAGAAATGTGTCTTTTTGTAAAAAAAATTGGGGGATATATATTATAGCAAAAAGTAAAAAATTGTGTTTTTTTTCAAAATTGTTGCTCTTTTTTTGTTTAAAAAAAAAAAAAAAAACACCAAAAGAAAGCTCTATTTGTGGGGAAAAAAAGGACGTCATTTTTGTTTGGGTACAGCTTTGCATGACCGCGCAATTGCCAGTTAAAGCATCGCAGTGGCGTATTTCAAAAAATGGCTTGTTATTAAGGGGGGCAAATCGTCAGGGGCTGAAGTGGTTAAAGGAGATGCTAGCAATGGAAACACATATAATCTTTTATTTCTGGTTCTGTAAATACCTAATAAGCTTGCGGTATATTGCTTCACTATTTAAACATAGCACAGGAGGCAAAAATGACATCTATGCAATTGGATCATGAATTCAATAATTCAGTACAAATTTGTAGCTTTTATTTTTAATTTTCTCACTTGATTAAAATCAGCTTTCAATGTCAACATATATTAGGGATGCAGTCATGGTTGATTTGTTGGGGAAAAAAAAAAAAAAAAGATAGGCAGCATAAACGAAGATATTATGCATAATTAAACAGGCTGTAAACCTAAAATAGATGTTGATTTTAAAGTAAAAACTACAGCAAAATATATACTGTGGGTACACTGATTGTGGAATAAACTGGCAATCTATAAAAACAAAAGGTTATATTTGATACTTGTGTAGCGGATTTGTTTTCGGGCCATGTGTACAGCACCACCAACCCCCGGCAATCTGCTCGACCCACCCTGGCACAGTTAGTCTAGGGGTTATATTTTTTATCATAACCAATTGGTATTGTAGAGGCACCCTCCTTACAGTAAGACAACACACAAATGTTAAAGATTAACCATAACAGTTTTACTTTGGTTGAAAAAGGCTTAAGCAGAATATAATACACACAACCGGCTTGCAGAGCCCTGCAGCAATCAATATAGCACACAATAATGGCGCTGCGCGGTAATCCACCACGCGTAGCTATTATGGTATACACGCCCTGTGGTGCACTAAACAATATTTTATCTCTCCACCCTGGCCAGGCCTGACCCAGAATAAATCTCAGTCCTTCCTATAGGGATTTCTTCACATGCAAACTTTCGGTGGTGCACTTGATGAATAGTATTTGTAATCCACAAACTGGCAATCACTAAGAACACTATGCTGGGGGGACACTTCAACTCTGTCCTGCTACCGGTCCCCCAGGGGAACAACAAGCAAACGATCGGTGAGCCACGGCAGTCTATAGGCCTAAAATCTGTAAAGTCTATTTGATTGAGCAAGTGCTCGCTCACCACTCCGGGCGCGATCCCAGCCCAGGACTTCCACCTGCTGTGTCTCCGCACACAGCGTCTGCAACGATCGGGTCCCCGATCCAACTGATGTCCTCACTTGACAAGTCAGATGCCACCCAGGCTCCGTAGTGGGGTGGAAGGCTCTTTGGAAGTTGCGCAAGGCCCAGGCTTCAGGCCTTGCACTGCAGCAGATCCGCACAGGAAGAAACTCTTGCTTGCAGCGCGGTGTCCAAAGAGGCTGAGCTCGGCCTCGCCTCCTCCTTAAATAACCCCTCCCATGAGTCTCTGCGGTGGCTAACTGCACTCTGGGTGCCGAACAGGGTTCTGGGTAACGTAGTCCCGGGCCTTAAAGGAGACCCCGCTACACTTGCTTTTATCCGCTGGTAAGAACACAGAGTGAAATATTGACTATGGAATATGGCGCAACCAACATAACAGAATGCTTCCTACTTGTTATAAGAGAAATGCAGGATAAGAAAAATAAAATTCACATACCTATATCGCCTATGTGGAGACATCATCAATCCTGTCAGTACTATACTGAGAACTGAGCAAACATAGACCACTGATCATTCAGTTCTCTGGTCCGCTCTGAGTACAGAGCTCTGCCCTTTGGGCCTTCACTGGAGTGCTGGTCTGTGGATGCGTTGGGAGCGGCTGGCTCAGGCTCTCAGTGGCGAGTGGAGAGGCTGAGCCAGCTGCCGGTCAGGAAACTGGGAAGATCCGACATTATCCCTTAGAATCCCTGCAGAGCCTGGACCGGCTCAGTGACTTTAGCCTGCTGTCGGCTGATTCTGGGTCACAGGAGAGCAGAGCTTAGTGCACTCCTGTGACCCACAGGAGAAGTATGGCAAAAAGAGCTTTGAGCTTTGACCCTACTTTTCCTTTAAGTACCAATTTGCTCAAACAAAGAACCAACACCAGCAACAGGATTGCTTCTTCTGGACACATGGGCTCCAAATCATTTTAAACAAAAGTGTGAAAATTCAGTTCTGAAAGTTTGCTTGAAAGATCTACAGTCACCTTGTAGGTTTAAAAAGTAATTTTCCAGGAACTAAACATATATTGTGTTAGCCTAAGATGTGGGGAAGATAATTGTGGCACTGTTAATATCACAAGTATAGGTGGAAATAGTTAAAGTCCAGGTGCTTTATTTAAGTTTTGGATTAGTAGGGGATGACTAAAACTTATTTTTTTTTTCTGTGTCCTGTTGGAAATATTTTTTTCACGTCCTGTCCCAGAGACACTACAGGAAGTGAGAGTGGGAAACGTTAAAGTGTATCTAAACCCAAAAACATAAATTAATACAATTGCAGCTTACAGGTCCGTAAATGCATCGGCTGCATTTGTTTTATTTTTTCACACTTTCTCCCTTTAGTATAAGCTGGTAATCCTGCCATAAACACAATTACTGTCCTAGAGTGACAACCGTACCGAGCAACACTGTCACCCTATGACAGGGGGTGTGTTAGGACTACATAACACCCTGTGGAGGTAATTTGTAGGCCACAGAAATAGCAGAGAACAAAGTTACTGATAATGGTCCAGAGACAGACAGCAGAGGAAGTTTTCAGCGCATAAGATATAATGGTTGGATGAACAGGTTGTTTTTTTTTGCGCTTGTCAAACACACAAAACTACTTTCGATGGTATATTTAACAGACTAAAAGGGAGCAAATAAGAGAAATGTATTTCTGGAGTTTACATACAGTTACACTAAAATTTGTTCATTTGCCATTTGCAGTCCTTTTGGGGAACCCCCCATATTGTTGCCAGAGACTATTTAGGAAGCACCATAAATACCTACAATGGGGACACAGACAGCAATAAAGATTTGATAAGAGGTTGTGTTCCTTCCCACTCTAATCGAATATTGAAGCATTATTGCTGAGCTACTGTTGAATTCTATTTCTTTCTGCACCAGTGACCACCCAGGTAATAAGAGAATGTCCCTAACAGGGCCACTGGCAGCAATTAAAACCTGGCAGATTTTCCAACCTTCCACATTCCACATTCTATCTAAATTTAAACAAGTGATTAAAAAAATCTGTGTTGATGTTCTTATCACTTCCAATAATGAGATCAATAGGATTTTACCTTTTGTGTTTCAAGTGCAGTATAGTGATACAACTGGGAGGTTCTGATTGGATACCTTCTTTTTATATGAAACTATATTGGATTTTCAGAATACTTAACCTTTCATAAAAGGAAACACTACCTACAAAGGATTTTTTTTTAGATAGAGGCACATGTTACAGATATATCTTTGAAGTATCATTATCAAAGAAAACGTGCCTTGTTCAAAGCAATGGCATTTTCCCTTTGATATACATTATTTTTTACCATTATGCTTTACTGTCTTTACATTTGTGAGTGGTATACATGGTTTCGCCTGGACTAGAACAAACTAAACAGTACTTAGCAATAACAACACATCCATCCTTTCCATGTGATTGGTTATAAAAAAAAAGTTTGGTTTTGTTGGGATGTTTCTGTGATATCTTCGTCCAACAGCAAATGTGTTGGAGATTTTGACAGTAAAATAAGCTGAGGCACACCATCCACACAAATCATTTTCCCATCAAGTTGGTGTTAAGCAACTTTGTAAAGTTTGGCAGCTTGTTACTCTGGAACAAGCTCTGCATTCCAAACTGACAAAGTTACTTAGCCACCCGGAAACAGCCACATCCGAATACAGCAGAGGGCAAGCTCTGGCTTCCTCCTCTTGTGTCACCCGGAGAGAGCTGTGGTGTTTGCTCAGGGAGTCGATCTGGAAGAGTCTGATGATTACTAAACATTTACTTCCCCTCCACTTGTGTTTCCCAGGATGGGTGCTAGCTAGGGAAAGTTGGAGAGGGAAATTATTCCTCAACCAGCCCAGCCTCTTATTTATTGCCCAATCATTGCACAGCTTTACAAAGTACCGGTAATATAATGTTAGTTTACAATTTTGTCTAGACGCAGTGCTACAAGTTTCATTTCCAATTCTTTATAAGTTGCAGTATGTTTAGCAGTCATTTTAAAGTAGACAACTCATCTGCACTACAATGTGTTATATAAAGACAATGAATGCATATCATACAGTATATACTATTTAATTGAAATGTATATATAGCATATGTGTCACAAATCCTGTGTGTCCCCCTTTAAAGTGTCGTATTTGGCATGTTTCCCTATGTAAGGGCTGTCCTGTCAGTCTGTGTTTGCACCCCCTTTCAACTGTACTGTCCTTTATTTGTGGCCATTTAGAGGGTCTGTTCTCACCAACCTGGGCTGTTATATCTGTCAGAGTTGGTTTTTACTGACCATTATACTTGTGCAGGGCTTCAGACCCAGTTTATCTGTCTCTGTATGGCTGTGGGTTCTGTGTGTGTTGTTAGTATTGACTTTAAAGTAGAACTATAAGCAAACTTTTTTTTTTTCATTTTGGATAGAGTAAGGGAGGGTCAGGTTTTTTTTTGCCATCTGTGTCCCATTTGGGGAGATTTCCCTTCACTTCCTGTCCCATAGCCAAAACAGGAAGTGAGAGGAAATCCCTGTAAATTAGGGGAATCCCCTGAAGACCCCTAGGTCACCAGAACGAGTGTCCCCATTGGAGAATTTCCCCTCTATTACTGTTCTGGGGATTTTCTTTTACTTTCACTTTCAATGATAATGGTGAACAGGACAAACAGTGGGTAAATTTTCCTAACGGGGCACAGACAGCATTAAAAATTCTTCTAATCCTTCTCCACTCTATCCGAAACTGAAATGTTTTTTAGCCTTTAGTTACACTTTAACTTCTGTCCATTTGCCTGTTAGGACTTTGGGGTTGATTTACTAATGGCAAATGGGCTGTGCACTTTGCACAGTGCAGTTGATTCAGAGTTTAGTAAATGAGGTAAAGCTTCATTTTGCAAAGAATACCCAATCATGTGCAAGGAAAATAAAAATAAATGCATTTCTGTTTGCACATGATTGGATGATGAAAGTCAGCAAAGCTTCCTGCTCATTTACTAAGCTCTGGAGCAACTGCACTTTCTTTCCGAGGGTTATCTAACCAAAGTATTTCAGTGTATGGTATACTGGGAAATGTCCTGATGCACCTCTGTTGAAGAGGTCCTCCTAGTTCCTGGACCCTGGTGAGTGCCATGTGTATCTGCATTCAGCTGCTCATCTCTCCCTTCTTTGCCTAAATTCTGAGGCTACTTGGAATCTGATGCTACTTTCATCAGGTTCCCAAACCCAAAGATACAGTCAGCAGACCCATTTAACCTGTGTCAATATGGAACACAGACACCTCCCATGCAGAAAAGATATGATAAACACAAATAGAGGAAATATGCTTTCTTTAGCATTAGTGAACAACATTTGTCAATTTCGTATTCTCACTTATTTACCTTACTGCCCGATCCCATGATATCCGCTGTGCATGGCACCATAAATCCTTTGCTAGGAAAAGTTCCTGGGCCAGGTCCTATACCTACTGCACATACATGCCAAAGGCCCATTCAGTCCTATTGTTGAGCCAAAATGTGCTGGACAGCTAGAGGAATTCCTGAAGCCATAGTACTTGTGCATAGTAAGAATAGAACCTAGCTGAAACATGTTTCTTGCAAAGGCTGTGAAGTGCAGGGATGAATACTGAAGATCATGGAAGCATATGCATAACCAAAGGCAAAACGTTTTCTAAAAATTTTTGCATAGAGTGGAGATGGATTAGAACAGATGTCTGTTTTTATTTCTGTCTGTGCCCCCATTAAGGAGATACATCCTCTCTATTTGTCCTGTTTACCTTTATCATTGAACGTGAAAGTAAAAGAAAATCTTACATTTTGGGTTGTCCCTAGAAAAATAATAGAGGGGAAATCTGCCAATGATGACACTAGTTCTGGTGACCTGGGGGTCCCTGAGAGATTTCCTTAATTTGCAGGGATTTCCTCTCACTTCCTGTTTTGGCTATGGGACAGGAAGTGAAGGGAAATCTCCCCAATGGGACAACAATGGCAAAAAATAAACCTTACAGGGGTTATAACCCTCCCTTACACTATCCAAAATGAAAAAAATAAAAAATAATTTTGCCTATAGTAATACTTTAGGCCCCTTTCACACATGCTGTTCGATCAGGTCCACCTGTCTGTTTTTTGGGCGGACCTCATCAGACGCTCCATTCATCTCTATGACATCCGCTGCTATCTGATCTGCCAAATCCAGACGGATGGAAACCCTATTTCTTTCTCGTACATCACGGGACACAGAGCGACATAGTCATTACTAATGGGTTATATAGATACCGTCAGGTGCTGGCACTGGCAACTTCCAAAACCGGAAGTGCCCTCCCCTATATAAGCCCCTCCCATCCGGGAGCACCTCAGTTTTTTGCCAGTGTCTAAGGTGTTGGCCAAGAAGAAACATGTGTTTTTCACTGAGCTTGCGTACAGGTTCTTTTGGGCCTCAGTAAGCTATTCCGGATCCGACCAAAAAAGCTTCATAGCTAAACGGTCGGTACCCGGGCCTTGCAGAGAAGAGCAAGGTTTTGCCTGTAATGCTTCTCTTAGGAGAGCTGGACCCTGGGATCCAGAGCTCTGGTCATACCCACGACCAAGATGTTTTCTGTGCAGGGTGCTATACAGGTCCAGGGGAGTGGAATCCTTGGGAACCCGGTCCCTGAAGGTTTGATTACAATGCCTGCCGTGATAGGTGAAGTTTGGGCTTTTGTGGACCAAAAAAAGTCCTGCGGCGGGGAACAGGTAAGTGGGGGCCCCCAGGAACTTGGTTCTATTGGGGGACCCCCAAGCCTAATTTGTCTTTCTGTCTGTTACCTAATGGTATTCCCGCAAAATTCTGTGCATGCCTGTAACTACTAAAAAAATGTAATAATTTTTAATGGTGGTCAAGAAAAAAAAAAAAAAAAAAAATATTTTTTATATATATTTAAGATATTAGACTGCGGTACCTGTGTTTGTCCACTAGAGGCCGCTGTGGAATGTTTTCTTGTCATGTGGACTAGTTTCTTCTCAGCAGAGCAAGTCCAGGCAGATGGTGAGTTCTCTTATGGGAAACTGCTTCCTCTGCCATGTTGCAATGCTCGTCCATCCCCCGGCCTGCGGCAAAGAGGGGCCCTGGCTCTTGTCCCTAGTCTCCATTTTTCAAAATTAGCGCCGAAGGCGCACGTGGCCGCGCGCCTCTATATATAGAGGTGAGCCAGGAAAGGGGGCGGAGCCTGGGGGATGACGCTCTGTGCGCGCCGCAGCGCTTCTGCGCATGTGCGGGCGTCCCAGCATGTAAAAACCACAGTTTTGTGTGGGGCGCTGGCTATGAAGTACAGAGACAGAGCTGGCAACATTTAAAAAAAGGGCATACAGCAAGCGGTTGATACAGGCATCCCCTAGAAAGGCACATTAGTAGACACCAACTGTGATATAGCAGCAATTGTGCTAGACTATTCTCAGTAAAAGTGGTGTATTACGGCTGGAATACCTCAGCTTTAGGCTTAGGAATATGCCGTCCAGAAGCTCCGGAACTGAATCTTCTAGGAAGCGAAGGGGGTCTCATCGGGCTCGGAGGATCTTGGGCATACTTCTGCTGCACCAGTCTCCCCTGAAGTTCAGAGGTAAGTGACCGTAGAGACCCCGCAGGGGTACTTGGTACTGTGGCTGTCCTCAGTTCACCTGCTCCTGTGTATGTAACAGAGGAGGTTTTTTCCTCAGCTCTGGGAGGATTAGAGAGAGATTGTCAACATTTATCGCTGCCTCCCTGTCAGGGAAAGCACGCCCGATCTCCGTCTCCTCCTTCAGAGTGCCTGTTAGCAGAGCAACAGTCCCATACAGGGATCGACCTGCCTGAAGGGGATCAGGATGAGGTTGATTCTGTTATAGAGGAATCAACAGTGGGGGAACCTTTTCTCAGCATCTCAAGCTGAAAGATTATGGGTTCAGTCTCTGACTAACATGGTCCGATCAGCATTTAAAAATGCACCTTGCGGAACCATCAACCACTACTGTATCCTCGTTGGGGTCGCTAGAAGCCCCCAGACTGTTTTGTTCTTTTCCACTTCACCCTTTACTGAAAGGGCTCATTTACCAGGATTGGGAACGTCCTGAGAAAATATTTATTCCCCCAAGAGATTTCCGATGGTCTATCCCATGGAGGATAAGTTCATCAAAAAAAAAAAAAAAATGGAAGGTCCCTACAGTGGACGCAGCCATCTCTTGTATGTATAAATCACTGACATGTCCAGTGGATAATGTCCAAATGTTCAAGAACCCAATAGATAAAAGATTGGAGTCCTTATGAAAATCTGCTTGGTGATACAACCAGCAGTAGCAGCTATTGGGGTCTGCTAAGCAGTGAAGGATCAGTTGAAACAGGTCTTGAGGGACTTGACAGATCAGCAGGCTTTGCCCTAGCTGATCTACCTAGAGCCTTAGGCTTTGCGGTTGACGCCATAGAGGATTCAGTCCATCAGGCCTCCCGCCTTACGCTGTCTATAGTACATATGCGTAGGCTCCTATGGCTCAAAAACTGGTCTGCTGAAGCTCCCTGTAAAGAATGGCTGGTTAGCGTCCCATTTCATGATGAACGCTTATTCAGGGAAAACCTGGACAAATATATCCAGAAAATTTCCAGCGGTAAAAATACGCTCTTGCCGGTTAAAAACAGAGTTAGAGGTCCCTCTTTAAGAGGCCTGCTTCTCCAGTCCCTGGGGCATCGGCTGTGTAACAGTTCCGACGGCCTCCTCGGTCAATTCCCGGGGGTAAAAAACAGGGACAGTAGCAGGGTAATGAGAAACCCTGGGTCAGGGGAGGTACAAAACCTCCCCCAAAGTTAAATTCATTGAAGCCCCCACTCAGTCGGGTGGGGGGAGGACTCCAGTTGTTCGCAAGAGACCTGGCGGGACACGATCAAGACAGATAGGTGCTCTCCGCAGTCGGTTTGGGATACAGTTTGGAGTTAAAAGACTCTCCTCCTTCCCATTTTTGAGGTCAAACGTGCCAAGGGATCCCCGGAAGAGAGAGTCCCTCCTGTTGGCACTAGAAC
This sequence comes from Rana muscosa, assembly GCA_029206835.1. Classification (NCBI taxonomy): domain Eukaryota; kingdom Metazoa; phylum Chordata; class Amphibia; order Anura; family Ranidae; genus Rana; species Rana muscosa. Next base: position 409,391,946 of record CM055117.1, read on the forward strand.
AACTATTGCTCCAAGGAGTAATTATGGAGGTTACCCTGGAAGAATGAGGGTTCGGGTTTTACTCAAACCTCTTTACAGTCCCGAAGCAAACGCGGACGGGAGGCCCATATTAATTCTAAAAGGGCTATACAAATTCCTGTATATCAGGACTTTCCGATGGAGTCGATCCGATCGGTGGCCACTGCCCTACAAGGGGAGGATTGGTTAGCCGCGATCGACATCAAAGATGCTTATTTGCACATTCCCATCTTTCCAGTCCACCAAAAATTTCTACGCTTTGCAGTAGAAGGGCGCCATTTTCAGTTCAGAGCCTTACCCTTCGGTTTGGCCACAGCACCAAGAGTGTTTACAAAAATTCTGGCCCTTTATTGGCCAATCTAAGAACACAAGGTGTAATGATAATGGCATATCTGGATGACTTGTTGCTGATAGACCACTCAGTGAAAAAACTAGACGTGGTCGTTCACAAGACAATCAAGTATCTGGAATCTCACGGTTGGATTATCAACCGAGACAAGTCAGCCCTAAAAACCAGTCAAAAGTCTGGAATACTTGGGGCTAAGGTTGGATTCAGGCCAGAGAAAAATATTCTTGCCTCGAGGAAAGGTGTTGTCTTTGAAAGATTTGATCCACTTAGTGGGTACAAAAAAGACAGCCGTCCATACGCCTGTATATGAGGCTGCTGGGAAAAATGGTGGCATCATTCGAAGCAGTACCCTACGGTCAATTCCATTCAAGGAATTTGCAAGGGGCCATACTGTCAGCCTGGAACAAAAAAGTTCAGGCCCTAGACTTACAATGTCCTTGTCCCCTTCCGTTCGCAAGAGCCTCCGTTGGTGGTTGGTTCCCCAGAATCTGGAAAAAAGGAAATCCTTCAGTCCGATTTCTTGGAAGGTGGTCACTACAGATGCCAGCCTTATAGGCTGTGGAGCAGTACTGGAGCAATAGTCTCTCCAGGGCAGATGGTCGGATGCAGAAAAGGCCCTGCCCATCAATCTCTTAGAGATACGAGCAGCCCGGTATGCCCTAGTAGCATGGACATCCAAACTCCAAGGGTCCCCTGTCAGAATTCAATCAGACAATGCCACAGCAGTGGCATATATCAATCATCAGGGGGGCACCAGGAGTCGTGCAGCCCAGAGGGAAGTAAATTACATCCTGAAATGGGCAGAAAAATATGTCCCAGCCATATCTGCGGTATTCATTCCAGGAGTGGAGAATTGGAAGGCGGACTTTCTAAGTCGCCAGCAATTAGGCCCAGAGGAAGGGTCCCTTCACCCCAAGGTTTTCTGGACAATATGTCAGCGGTGGGGAACATCGGATGTAGATCTTCTAGCATCCAGATTCAACGCAAAGGGGGACAGGTTTGTCTCTCGGACAAGGGATCCCCTAGCTTGCGGCTCGGATGCCCTAGTGTTCCCTTGGGATCAGTTCAAGCTGATATATGCATTCACACCGCCACAATGGTTACCTCGATTACTCCACAGAATCAGGGTAAAAAGAAACCAGTGATTCCGGTGGCTCCAGTGTGGCCCCGAAGAGCGTGGTACGCGGAGATTGTAAAATTTCAGTGGGGAGTCCTTGGACTCTCCCACGTCGTCCGGACCTGCTTTCGCAAGGACCGATATACCACCCTTCCTTACCAGCCCTAGGTTTGACGGCCTGGCTATTGAAGCCCACATTCTAAAAAAGAGAGGGCTCTCTAATGCTGTGGTATCTAGCATGATCAATGCCAGGAAGCCGGTATCCAGGCAGATCTACTATAGAATCTGGAAGGCGTACATCGCGTGGTGTGAGGCCAAGAAATGGCATCCACATAAGTACGTAATAGGTAGGATTCTGGACTTCCTACAGTGGGCTGTAGATAGGAAGCTTGCCTTGAGTACTATCAAGGGTCAGATTTCGGCCTTGTCAATATTTTTTCAAAGGCCCTTGGCTTCGCATTCACTAGTCAAAGCCTTTATACAAGGAGTGATGCGTATTAGTCCTCCGGTTAATATTCCCATATGTCCATGGGATCTAAACTTGGTTCTGTCGGTTCTACAGAAACAACCATTTGAACCATTACAGCATATTTCCTTGGTGCTTCTCACCAGGAAATTGATTTTTCTAGTAGCCATTTGTTCGGCTAAAAGAGTATCGGAATTAGCAGCTATGTCCTGTAAGGAGCCATATCTGGTTATCCATAAGGACAGAGTAGTGTTACGTCCTCATCCAGCCTTTCTTCCTAAGGTGGTATCGAGGTTTCATTTGAACCAAGATGTGGTTCTTCCTTCTTTTTTCCCCAAACCTACTTCGGTAGAGGAAAAGTTATTGCATTCTTTGGATGTAGTAAGAGCAGGTAAAGCTTATCTAAAAGCCACTGCTCAGATTCGCAGAACGGATACTTTGTTTATTCTGCCGGAAGGCCCCAGAAAGGGTCAGGCAGCGTCAAAATCTACTTTAGCCAAGTGGATTCGACAGGTCATTATGCAAGCTTATGGCTTGAGAAGGAGACCGCCTCCGTTCAAAGTTAGAGCGCACTCCACGAGAGCAGTTGGAACTTCATGGGCAGTGCATCACCAGGCCTCCCTGGCTCAAATCTGTAAGGCCGCAACATGGTCTTCAGTTCACACGTTTACTAGGTTCTACCAGGTGGACGTTAGAAGTCAGGAGGATGTCGCCTTTGGGCGCAGTGTGTTGCAGGCCGCAAAAGATCCTCATGTCTGATAGCGCTCAGCTTATATATGGTGTATCCCCCCCCCCTCATTTGGCATTGCTTTAGGACATCCCATTAGTAATGACTATGTCGCTCTGTGTACCGTGATGTATGAGAAAGAAAATAGGATTTTTATAACAGCTTACCTGTAAAATCCTTTTCTTGGAGTACATCACGGGACACAGAGCTCCCGCCCCTCTTTGGGGACACTTATTGCTTTGCTACAAAACTGAGGTGCTCCCGGATGGGAGGGGCTTATATAGGGGAGGGTACTTCCGGTTTTGGAAGTTGCCAGTGCCAGCACCTGACGGTATCTATATAAGCCATTAGTAATGACTATGTCGCTCTGTGTCCCGTGATGTACTCCAAGAAAAGGATTTTACAGGTAAGCTGTTATAAAAATCCTATTTTTCGATCCATCTGCAGGATTGGATCGGATGGAATCAGATGAAAATGAACAGACGGATGAGTTTTTGTCTGATCTCCCATAGAGGACAGCAGGGCTCTGACAGGTCCGTCTCAGCACAGTGAGTGGAGACGGACCTGTCATTCGCCTGTTCAACGGATCAATCCCTGCTGAGCAGAGTCCGTCAAAACGGACATGCCATGTGTGAAGGGGGCCTAAAGCAGGATTCCTACCTAAAACGTTTTTAAATTTAAAGTGGCACTAAATTTTGGTTTTAAAAAAACCTTTTCAAGCATGTATTCCTGAAAAAACATCTACCTTCTATTGATCTAAGCTTCTTTGAAATCTCAGGATTTTTTTACTGCTATTATCCGACTAAATAGAAGTCTAAATAAGAATAAATACCTCTAAATAGATACCTTAGATAGAGGGTGGCTACATATATATTCTCCATGGTCCTACTGAATGTAGAAACATAGCCACCCTCTCTGGAGATGGACTATGTAATTTGTAGTGTGCAAAGATTGCGCACTTTTTTGCGCTGCTAGTTCCAAACAAATGGAAGAAGTGAGTGGAATAAGGAGAGGCTTGGGAGCACACAGAGAATGTTACAAAGAGGCAGAAAAACATACTAAGAAACAATAAGAGTGAAATATGTATAATTTCATTTTAGGTCAAGCTAGTGCTGTCTTTTGGGTATTTTTCAGCCAGGAGCTTTCACTTTTTGTAAATTGATACAGTATATTTTTAGTAACCACCATTTCTCTAATGTGTCAAAGGGGTCCATACAGCATTTAGCCATTGTTATCTGTGGCTCCTTCTACTTCCCTTTTGACAGGCGCTAGAGAAATGGAGAAACCTAATTTTCCTCTCACGTCCAGGCTGGTCACCCCAGAGTCTAGTTATTTTCACACAAACAAGTTCTGTCCCAAGCTGTTGAGAACTCTCCTGAGACCTCCTCTTAAACTAGCCACACATACTACAATCACTTGGATGTTGCAGAAACTATATAGTGTTAGGGCCTACTTGATTTAAAAATAAATTGAATGGATTGTTTTGGTGGCCCCTGAACAATGCGTTTGTTGGCAAATCTGTAAAAGATTGTACATGTGTGGCCAGCTTTACTATCTTCCTCAATAAAAAGGGTCACACCCTGATATCTTTTAATTGCTTCTCATACACTTCACAGAATTAAGCTAAGCTGCGCACTCCTGTCCACAGATGTCCAGCAAATCAAGTGTTCTGTTACACACAGAGGAACAAAAAGATTAATTTCTCCTTACAGTCCCAGGCTCCATTAGCACAGCTAACACCCCAAAATAAGAATCTTTATAATAAACAAAGTGAACGTTCACAACACAGGCATTGAAATAATAGCTCTTTCCCCATTAGGCCTCACTTATGAGGTTGATTAGAGGTACAGGCAGGTGGAACATACAGACTGCCTTATAGTGGCTGCATGCGCCTTGTTCACTCATGTAAACAAAGTACAGCTATTAATATCTATAGGTGGTTGTATGTGCCACCTGCAGCTCCCCGTCTGCAAGAAGGCTTCATTCACTTGGCTGTACAAATTTTACAGTGGTTACTACATATGCGTTTTCTAGGAGAAAAGTTCCTGCATAATGATCAGTAAAACATTTGCATATATATGCATTTAAATGCGTAAAGACCCATATGCGTACATAATGATATTGAATTTTTCCCCTTTGTTTACACTTAATTTACGGCTTACAAACGCACATATATGCATTACAGATCTGAATGCAGTGTATGTTTACGTGCCTGTGTGAATGACTCCATTGAAAAGAATACAGCTGTGCTCAGATCCGTAATGAAAAAACTCTTGTATCTGAGTTTTTTTATGGCCGTGTGAATGAAGTCTTGACGTCCATGTGAATGAGGATATACTTCTTGTTGCACCAAAATACTGGCAGACTGCCAGTCCTTTAATGCAAATAGCGGGCATTTGTAAGCTGTTAGAAATTAACTGAAACCTGACTCTGAGACCTTTGATAAAAAATAACTTCATGTTAAAATGAGCTAGAAAGGTCAGGAGTTGCTCATTCACACTAACTTTGTGCGTTTGTTTTATTTAAAAGCAGGAGAAATTGATCTGGAAGTGATAAAATTAACTTTCCTCAGATCAAGTTCTCCTGTGTTTAAATTTACCTGCGTTTACATTAATTTAGATTATCTAATTTGCTGCTGGATTCACAGATTTCTAATTTGTTCAGTCCTGAGCAGTTCCTTCAAGTAAAAATAATTTCCAAGGCATATTGCTACCATCACCATGCTTCACTAAAGAAATGCTGGTCTTAAAGTGATTGTAAAGGCTCATTTTTTTTTTTTTTTTTTTTTAAATAACAAACATGTTATACTTACCTCCTCTGTGCAGTTGGTTTTGCACAGAGCAGCCTGGATCCTCCTCTTCTTGGGTCCCTCTTTGCTGCTCCTAGTCCTTTCATCCTCCTGAATGCTTGCTACAGGGGTCACCCAAGCTGAGTCAGAGCTCGGTGTATCCAATCAGACACGAAGCCCCGACCTGGCCCTGCCCCCTCTCTCCCCTGATTGGCTGACTGACAGCCACACGAGCCAATAGCGCTGCTGCTCTGTCTCAGCCAATCAGGAGGAGTGCACTGGATGGCTGAGGGGATCGTCGACATTGCTGGAGAGAGAAGGAGCTCAGGTAGGTAATTGGGGGGTGCTGGGAAAGCTGCTACACACAGAAGGTTTTTTTTTCTTAATGCATAGAATGCATTAAGATAAAAAACTTTCTGCCTTTACAACTCCTTTTATAGCAATGACGTCTCTTGTCTCAGTTGAACTGTGAACAATTACAGTTGACATTGTAAACAATGATGTAAATGATGCCTCTGACTCGGTGGTCAGTGGAGTAAAAAAAAGACATAGCACCTTTGGTCAGTGGGAGCGGGAGTAGTGCCTTGTCATTTCTATTGCAGGAATGGTGACCCATTGTTGGTTTTATTGGGAGGAATCGTGCCCCAGTGTTGGTGTCATTGAGAGGAATAGTACACCATCGTTAGTGTTATTGGGAAGAGTAGTGCCCCGAGGGCTAGATAAAGGCAAACAAAGGGCTGCATTCAGCCCACGAGCTGCAGTTGAGACCACTGTTTTATACCATCCTTATCCAGTCCCTGAGTTTTAGTGGACAGCCTTTTCCTTAAAGTGGTTGTAAACCCTATTTTTTGATTACTACCAATTGGTAAGCCTAGAATAAAGCTTACCTATAGGTAGTGGAAACATCTCCTAAACGTGCGCCGTTTAGGAGAAATTTCACTTGTAGACGATAATACAAATGGCGCATGCGCTGGGAAGAAACGAAACTGTGCCGTTTCTTCCCTAGCGTGTGCCGTTACCGTGCGCATGCACGGAGTGACGTCATCGCGGCTCCGGCCAATCAGTGTCGGAGCCGCGATACCCGGAATTAACCTCCTGGAGAGATGTCTGCTGCCGGAGGGGGAGACGAGGACGGCTTCGATCTAAGGTAAGTAATTCATAATGAGCTCATTATGCCTTTGCCTTGCAGGTTTTTTTGTTTTTTTTTGTTTTTTTTAAGAGGGTTTACTTCCTCTTTAAGCAGTGCTGAATTTGCTCTAAGGAATGTATAGGATATTTTTAGTGGCCCGAACAGAAAATAGGAAAAACTTTTATTTTTTCACTTTGACATTATGCAATTCACTACATACATTTGTGACATAAAATTCTGCTTTCTAACAATAAAAATTGCAAAAAAGTACATGGATTAATAGTTTTACAAAACACTTCTCTATAACGTTTTCCAAAATAACAATATAAGGCACCATTGCAGATAAAGCTACGTCCAAGTAAAAATATGTCTGCAGATTGTATTTTTTTTTTTTTTTTTTAGTTTTATAACTTTTAAATGCAAGTTCGAAAAAAATACAAAAAAATGGGGTAAAGGAACTCTCATGAGTATGAAAACATGTTACCATAATGAATTAAACCTCAGTTAGACAAGGAGCAAAATTTATATAGATTACATAGGTTTAGGATACAATTAGTAACACCATAAGCCATGACTATGACACACTACGGTACAGCTTACATAGAGAGCGTTATTTTAAATGATCACAGGGAAAAATAAAATAAAAACTAAATAAAAATGGGGAGAGAGAAGGGTGGGAAATAAGAGGGAAGGGGGCAATAGGAAGAAACAGGGGCAGATGCACTGTGGCTAATACCAAACCTATGACATAGAGCAGCCATTAAAAGGCAACAACTGCATTATCAGAAAAGAGGGGTTACAGACCTGAGATGGTATCATAGTACAGAGCGGTAGTTTGGAACTCAAACCAACAGGCCCATATCTTAGACCCCTTTCACACTGGGGAGGTTTTCAGGCGCTTTAGCGCTAGAAATAGCCTCTGAAAAGCGCCTGAAAACCACCTGGCATTCATTGCAGTGTGTCTTTTCACACTGGGGCAGTGCGCTTGCGGGGCGTTACGTAAAGTCCTGTGAGCAGCATCTTTGGAGCGGGTTGGGAGCGATGTAATTAGCGCTCCCAAAATGCCCTGCCCATTGCAATGAATGGGCAGTGCTTCCAAATCACCTTAAAAGTGCTTTGAAAGCACTGCAAAACTGGACTTTTTACCCTTTTTGAGGGGTAAAAAGCGCAACGCTAGCGGATGAAAATCCCTGCTAAAACAACGCTAATGCGCCACTAAAACGAGCAGCGCTTTAGTGCTAACGGCCGGGCATCCCAGTGTGAAAGTAGCCGAGTGCTTGTTGGTAAAGCCCCTAGTAATGTGTGCGAGTTTTCCATTATGCCGCATACACACAACCGTTTTTCACGACGTTAAAAATGCCATTTTTTAAATTGGGCATTAAAAACGATCGTGTGTAGGCTCCAGAGCATTTTTAACGACGTGAAAAATGGCCTTAAAAAAATTAGAACCTGCTCTATTTTTTCACGTCGTTTTTCACATCGTTTTTTTTAACGATGTGAAAAACGGTAGTGTGTATGCTTTTACGAGGGGAAAAAAAAACGCGCATGCTCAGAATCAAGTATGAGATGGGAGCGCTCGTTCTGGTAAAACTAGCGTAATGGAGATAGCACATTCGTCACGCTGTAACGGACTGAAAAGCACAAGGCTGAAAAGCGCGAATCGTCGCTCAACAAACTTTACTAACATGAAGGGTGGCGCTATTCGAACGGAACTTCCCCTTTATAGTGCCGTCGTACGCGTTGTACGTCACCGCGCTTTACTCAAGCGGTTTTTTTAATGAACGTGTGTATGCAAGACAGGCTTGAGAGGAAACAAGAAAAATCACGTCGAGAAAATGTCGTTTTTGAAAATTACATTAAAAACGATCGTGTGTACGCGGCATAAGACTTTGCATAACAACTTGGTCAAGGTAAGTACAGACCGTTGTCCCTAGAAGTAAAATGAGATCTCTTAAAAGAAAGATGATAATCTATGTAGCACCCTGCTCCTGATGATCAGGCGCTATATTTAAATCTAGTGGGTATCTGAGACGCTTACTGGCTCAGATCTGATTAGGAAGGCTAAATTGGCCTCTGTTTCAGCTGTGGCTGTGTTGGGAGGACTTCCCACTGTTCGCCTGTGGGTGGCGTTACCACCACTGGCCAGTGTTGGCACACAACCAAGCCAGAGTGGATTGGGTGTCCTTCCCCAGGAACAGCTGGGTGGGAGTGGTCTCCCCGCTGAGCATGCTGGGGAAGGGTACTTAAGGGGCAAACGCCATTGTTCTGGGCTCGTTTGCCTTGTGGCCCTCCTGGTCCAAGGCATGTGTTACTGCCTGTCTCGTTTTCGCGCCTCTGGGCCTGCTGGCCCGAGGCCGTGCACCTACAAGGTAGGCACAGATGTCCTGTCTGGGGCCTATGGCTCGGGGGTGGTCCTGTGCTGTCTGTCCTGAGGGAGGAAGCTGCTCAATGGAGGAACCAGGGGAGGACCCGTCTTGGAGAGAACCCAGCAGAAGGCTGGTATCTCGGGAGGAAGCCTGGTGACTCTATTGGAGGATGCACCCTAGCCAAATGCTACCCTGCAGTATCGCCGATCCGGCTTAAAGGCTCTCATACTGCTCGGCTGAATACTTGCTATGTCCTTTGGCGGAGAACCAAGTTGCAATTTATTCACATTGCCTAGTCCCGTGGCAGAGGATTGTCTACCTGTTCTACTTCCATCAAGTCTGTGGCAGAGACTTTGGGTCCGTGCTCCACCCCGGCTGCTAGGCCGGTGAGAGAGGTCTATCCGGGTGAGCAATTTCCACTCGAAGGAAAGTGGCATGTGTACTTTGTTTAGCGTCGCTTTAAAACCTAAAAGTTCTTCAGTGGTCTGCAACATGTGCCTGAACTTCCCCTAACCCTCCGTCCTTTTTTCCCAGCAAGTTGGAGTGAAATAAAAGCAAAGAATGTAAAAGCGGGCAAAAGCATTGGGGCCCGCTTTCTTGGGACTGGGGCCACCTGTCCCCTCTCTGTTTAGTAAGGGGTTGAGGAAGAATAGGCCAGGGGAGGGGCGGTACTGTTCCTTTAAATTATATTGCAGGTGTGAACAAGCCAATAGTGGGCCAGAGAAGGTTCTGGTTCCCCCAGGAGGATATTTAAGGGCCGCAGAGGGTCCTGGACGTCCTCTGCAGCGGCCCGGAAAGAAGGAAGAAGAGCTGCACGTACCGGTAAATGGAGGACCTGATCCGCGGATTCGTGGAGCGAGCAGAGAGCCGGGGGGGAGAAGCCTGGCTGCGGCGGTGCCTGGAGATGTCCCTGGAGGAAGACGTGCCATCGGTGGTGGAGGAAGCGGCACAGCAGCATGACGGCGGAGCGGCGGTGCCTTCCCCTAGGCGACTTACACAGCGAAGTGTACCCCCGGAGCGGCAGACGAGGGAGGACGAGTGCCGTAACCCCGCGGCCAGTGCGGGGGCAGGCGGCGAAGAAACGGAGCCCGGGCGGCGGCCTGGGCAGAAGAAGAGACGTCAGTCACAGTCCCCTGCGAGAAGGCGGGGCGGGAGCTCTGTGCCTCAGGGGGGAAGACGCAGGAAGATGGCGCCGCCTACCGCAGCGGGCGCCGGACATCAGGCTGCAGCTTCCACTCAGCTGCTGGCTCGGCAGGATGCCCTGGTTCCAGGCACCGTATTCGGCATGGTGCAGCCAGGACTGGAGGCGTCAGCACGTGCTACAGCAACACCTATGGTGCTGACAGGTCAAGGGTCAGCCTCTGTTCCAGAGAGTCAAGTTTCTGTACCAGCTACGGTGCAGTTTCCACTGCCCGTCCCATCACCAGCCTTGCTTTCAGGTCCTGTGGCAACTCCGGTGCCAGCTCTGATATCTGGTCCAGTACCAGGTCCAGCACCAGTACCAGCTCCAGCGGCGCAGGGTGAGTTAAGAAATAATGTAACACCTGATGTAATGGTTTACCTGTCAGCTATCTCTTCTGCTCTTTCTGCTGCTGGTATCCCTATTCCTGCTTTCCCTGCTGCTGCACCCACACTGGTTTCTACTGCTGGTTCTTTTCATACCTCTCCTATTACTAACCCAGTGTCAGATAGTTTGCTAGGTTGCGCGATATACAGCCCTGAGTTGCGCTCGCCTAGGGAGACGGCTAGAAGGTCAGTCCCGGAGGTGAGTATGAAAGAAGTATTGCCATGTGAGATGTCCCCCTTAGGTTATCACTTACCAGGGTCAGTGAAGGAAAACATTTGGGCTGGGGAGTTTGTGGATATGCTATCCCTCCTTCCGGCGGCTAAGGATTTTATTTTTAAAACGGAGAAGAGGGGGGAGGATAGGCAGGAGGAGGATAGGCGCAGGCCGGTGGCTCGCTCTTTTAATAACTGGTTACAGGCATTTTTTGTTTTTGCCAGTGTATTGGTTGAGAAACGGCCGGAGTTGAGCGGGGGCCTTTTTCAACATATGGATCACGTGTTGGAGGCCTATAAAAGTTTTGGCGGTTTGGGCTGGTACTTCTACGACGAATCCTTCCGCCAGAAACTGGCGGTACATCCGTCTTTGAGGTGGGGGATGAAGGACATGGGCTTATGGCTTAACCTGATCGTTCCTCAGAAAGCACCTCTGGCTAAGTCGAGCCAGGGTACCCCAGGTACCCCGGGGTACCGCAGAGGTTGTTGCTTCGCCTTTAACGAAAGTTCGTGCCGTTTTAACGCGGCATGCAAGTATAGGCACGAGTGCTCGGTCTGTGCAGGGCCCCACCCGATGGTGAAATGTTTTCGGAAGTCAGCGCCGCCGTCTTCCAGGGATACTTTTCCAAAGAGCCTGCACGCCGGTGAGGCTGGGAAACATGCGCCCCTGGTTGGATCTGTACCCAAACAGGGAGAAGGCGCTTTTATTAATTGACGGTTTTTCATTCGGTTTTCCCCTTCCGGTGTTCTCAGGCAAAGGTTGTACGGTTATGGAGAATTTGAAGTCCGTCCGGCGCTTTCCGGAGGTGGTACGGGAGAAGGTTTTGAAAGAAATAGCGGAGGGGCGGATGGCAGGGCCTTTTTCTGCGCCGCCTTTTCCTAATTTCCGGATCTCACCAATTGGGGTAGTGCCTAAAAAGGAGCCGAACGCCTTCCGTTTGATTCAGCACCTCTCTTTCCCTAAGGGGGGTTCGTTGAATGACGACATCGACGTTAATTCATGCTCGGTGGTTTATGCGACATTTGAAGAAGCCATTGTCAAGATTAAGGCACAAGGCCGGGGGGCGCTTGTGGCAAAAGCGGACATCAAGTCGGCTTTTCGGCTCTTGCCCATTGCTCCGGCGGCGTTCAGTTCATTGGGATTTTGTTTCGAGGGTGCTTATTTTTTCGACAAATGCCTACCAATGGGGTGCTCCCTGTCTTGTACATATTGAGTCATTTTCCACGTTCCTGCATTGGGTCGTGAGTTTTGAGGCAGGTCAGGACACGGTGGTACATTATTTAGACGATTTTTTGTTTGTCGGACCAGCGGAATCTACGCTTTGTTCCCGTCTATTGCATTTATTCACAGTGATGGCAGGCCATTTTGGTGTTCCTCTGGCGAGGGAGAAGACTTGTCTACCGACAACGCAGATGGAATTCCTAGGAATTCAACTGGACACGGAGGCTATGGAATTTAGCCTGCATATGGCAAAGGTGGTAAGGACGCGGAATCTTATCGCCTTTTTCTTGAGACGCCGGAAGGTGCTGTTGAAAGAAATGCAATCGTTACTAGGCCTGCTGGCCTTCGCTTGCAAGATCATGCCGGTAGGTAGGATCTTTTCGCGACGATTGTATCTCGCTACTTCGGGCTTGAAGTCCCCGTCCGCACACATCAGGTTGACGGGAACGCTTAAGGACGACTTGCTGGTATGGGCCGATTTCTTGGCGGATTTCAATGGTAGATCCTTTTTTCAGTCGGATTTTATTTTTGCTCCAGATTTTCGTTTATTTACCGACGCGGCGGGTTCCAAGGGTTTTGGGGCAGTTTGGGGGTCACATTGGAGTTGTGGTGCCTGGCCAGAGTCCTGGGTCCACAAGAAGGCTACAAGGAACATTGTGCTCCTTGAGCTATTTCCGGTGCTGGTGGCAGTCTCGCTGTGGGGCCATTTCTTTGCCAATAAGCGGATTTTGGTGGAAACCGACAATAAAGGGGTCCTTTTCGCAATCAACTGTCTTTCTTCTGGTTCTCTGTTTGTAGTCAAAATCCTGCGTCATTTGGTTTTTTTATGCCTGAAGTTTAATATATGGATTAAGGCACGGTATACGCCAGGAGTGCTGAATGTGATCGTGGATTCTCTTTCCCGTTTCCAGATGCAGCGTTTTCGACGGTTGCTGCCGGAGGCGGACGAGGTAGGCACACCGTGCCCGGATTACCTGTGGGATTTGATCTAACACCGGTTTTGGAGGTTATTAGGCAATCAGTTGCCCCGCATACATGGGTGGATTATTCTGCTGCATGGAGGAAATGGGTGGCGTTTGCCGGCTGTACGGGTTTTGCCTGGGACGCACCCTCAGAATCGGCTATTTTGGCTTTTCTGGTTTCTTTGATGGAACGGCGGTTGTCGCACAGTTACATTGCAAAGACGCTGGCCGGGGTATCCTTTTTCTTGCGTCTGCGGCAGCTCCCGCCTTGCTCTAGTTTTTTCTCAGTAAAACAGGCTTTGAAGGGTTACAAAAAACACAATTTTACCCCAGATGGACGGAGGCCCATTGGTCGGTTATTACTAAGACGGATTTGCGAGGCGACATTGGTGGTGTGTTTTACGGAGTATGAGGCATTACTAATCCAAACCGCCTTGGTGTTGGCCTATTTTGGAGCTTTTCGGGTCTCGGAATCGCTTCCAGGTTCCAAGACGTGTTCGCGGGGCATGTTAGCTGAGCATGTGCTAGTAGAGGATGGGAGGGTGTATCTTTTCCTGCGGCAGTCTAAAAGGGACCAGATGGGTCGTGGGGAATGGGTGTCGTTATCAGCAGGCGAGGATAGCTCGCTGTGCCCGGTGGTGGTGGTTAGCCGTTTTTTGGTGGTGCGTCCTCGGGGGGATGGCCATTTTCTGATACATAGGGATCGGTCCCCGGTCACTAGGTATCAATTTACATATGTACTACAGCGCTGCATGGCACATTTAGGTCTGGACAAATTAAAGTTTTCCTCTCATTCTTTTAGGATAGGGGCTGCGTCTGACGCAGCTGATCAGGGTCTCCCGGCTTCGGCCATTATGGGTTTGGGTAGATGGTCGTCCAATTGTTTCAAGCGTTATGTCAGACCTAATCTCTCTTTTTAATCCATAGGCTTTCATCATTATGTATGGATTCTGGGCCATTCCTATATCGTCTGGGCACAAAAGCGTGCGGCTCAGCGTAGGTATTCAACGAATCTGTCCTTACAGCCGGAATCCTTCACTCTATTTTGGAAAGGTGTGCGGGGCATGAGGTGGCACCAGCTGTACTGTCATTTATCACGATTATGTCAGGTTTGGCCCCTCCCCTCAATATTAATAGTGCATTTGGGTGGGAATGATATAGGAAACACCCGAACATTAGAGTTGTTGGCCTCAGTTAAAAGGGATCTTTATCGTTTTCATTTAACTTCCCCAGGTACAACCATCGTATTCTCGGAGATAGTGCCGCGCATGTGTTGGCTATCTTCTCCGTTGCATAGGGTGATGGAAAAAATGAGGAAGAGGATTAATCGGGCAATGGCTAAATTTATGCCGTCCTTGGGAGGTTTTGCGTATCGGCACGTGGATCTGGAGGGGGGGATCCCAGGCCTGTACCGGCAGGATGGGGTCCATCTTTCGGATGTGGGTTCCGATATATTTAATCTCGGTTTACAATACTGTATTGAGAGGGCCGCGTATGTGGGGTAGGCCGGGCTTGTTGCTCAAGTCCGGCTGGTGGGGACATTTTTGGTGATGTTACAGTGATACTGCCCGAGTTCCAAAAACTGGGCAGAGTTTATGTGAATGATTTATGGTTTTTGTATTATTATACAAGTTTCAATTATAATGGTTGTGTTGAGAATTGTGTTAAACCAATAAAGTGTCGCGGCCTTTTTTATGCCAAAATAAGCATGTGGTGGTGTTGGTTTGTGGGGTTGTATCTGGGGTTTTAGGTAGGGGGTGAGTGTGGCCTACAGTCCCATGTAAAAGCGGGCAAAAGCATTGGGGCCCGCTTTCTTGGGACTGGGGCCACCTGTCCCCTCTCTGTTTAGTAAGGGGTTGAGGAAGAATAGGCCAGGGGAGGGGCGGTACTGTTCCTTTAAATTATATTGCAGGTGTGAACAAGCCAATAGTGGGCCAGAGAAGGTTCTGGTTCCCCCAGGAGGATATTTAAGGGCCGCAGAGGGTCCTGGACATCCTCTGCAGCGGCCCGGAAAGAAGGAAGAAGAGCTCCCACCCCCCCTCCCGTCGCGACATTTTATGTGGTAGGGTCACCCCGGAAGCGGGGGGGGGGGGACATTTTTGGTGATGTTACAGTGATACTGCCCGAGTTCCAAAAACTGGGCAGAGTTTATGTGAATGATTTATGGTTTTTGTATTATTATACAAGTTTCAATTATAATGGTTGTGTTGAGAATTGTGTTAAACCAATAAAGTGTCGCGGCCTTTTTTATGCCAAAATAAGCATGTGGTGGTGTTGGTTTGTGGGGTTGTATCTGGGGTTTTAGGTAGGGGGTGAGTGTGGCCTACAGTCCCAAAGGATTTATAACTTGTGTGGACATCGAAGTTTCTCCTGAAGTATATAGACTCATCCCCTAGACAACGAATGGTGGGATAACATGCAAGGCCCAAATCTAAACCAGCAGCTCGTACGGGAGTAGTGCTACACCTGATTTAGACAACTGTCACAGTTGTCCCCATTAGAAGAGTTCTCCTCACCTCCTATATGTATGACACTTTTACTTCCTTTACCAGTTGCAATGGTCACCAGGACAAACAGGCTAAATATCCCCAGGGAGGACACCGACAGTCATATAAATCTGACAGAGAGGGCACATGTGTGGCAGCAGCTGATGGCGGATATGTGACTTGGGAGCTCAGCAGCTTTCTCTGCTTCCCGCTAAGCTTCTACTGGGTGCAAACAGCATGGTGGGACATGAACCAGTATATACGCTTTCCATGCAGCCTCTATGGTTTGATTGGGTAAGATCCAAAAAACTGCCCTCTCATCCCAACTGTTGCCAGATGACTTACAGTATTCCACTTCATTGGAGAACCCCTGTGACCCCATCTCAAGCCTAAATTTTAAATAGCACAGTAGATATAAGGCAGTTGGAATATCTTATGGCAAGAGTAAGAGATATATTAGATTGCTGTAACCAATTATGGCATCTTTGGGATTGTTTGCCCTATGGACCACCTGACTCATACCACACTTCCTCTGATGGTCCTCTCACCATTCATTCATTACAATCTGAATAATTTCTTTCACTCTGGTTTGTCTCTATTGTTTTGTTTATTATCTGTTCTCTTATACAATTATGCCGCCTTCTTATTTTTGGTATCAATGTTTTTCACAGTTCTTTAGCTGCTCTTTACATGCAACTGGCATTCTGATGGTTAGCTATGATCTAATGTCATATGTAAAAAAAATGATGTGCTGTGACTTGATAACAGGTACATAATATGTACTGTGTATTTGTGATTCTGAGCGACAGTTCATTTTTAATGTCTTCTGTTTTTTATTTTCTTTCTTGTACTGAGCATCTTCATATTATGTTCTACTTTTCATTATTATTATAAAAATAAATCTGACAGAGGGACTAAACTAAGATTTGATTTTATAATCAATAACAATATTTTCTGAATTTAGGAAAGCTTTATAAGGCTCTCCTACTTCATACTCCAGTTACTGAAAGAGGTGGCCAGGTCACTCGCCTAAGTGCAACATCACTCTCAAGTGATCAATGTTAATTCTAAGCCTAGGTTCACATTGAAGCGATTTGGCATGCGATTTGACATGTCAAATCGCATGCCAAATCGGCAGCTATTGCCGGCAATGGCACTGTCTGCATCGATTCCCAAAAGTAGTTCCTGTACTACTTTTGGGGCGATTTGTATAGACATCTGTGCAGGAACCCACACAGATGTCTGTATGTAGTACACAGATCCGTTACCCTGCTTACCTCCATTTTCAGAGTGGGACACACCATGCCACATGCCCAGTATCCTCCATCTTGTAGAGGGTGAGCGGTGTTTTGGGTCCAGCAGCAAGTTACCTCTTTCTATTGGTTCTCGTCACTAGAGTGTAGGGAAAAGTCTATTTCTCTCTTGAGGAAAGCCAATGTCCAGACAATGTTAAACCCAATAAAAGAGTTTATTTTCCTTTTGCTTGCAACTCGATAGGAAAGTTGGAAAGAGAGAGAATTGAACAGGAATATAGGTTCAGGCACGCGGCACTCAATTACCACTCGTCGCCACTGAGGCCTGAGTGGGTTTTTTGCTCACCCGGATAGTTCCCTCTCACAGTCCTAGCAGCCGGAGTGAAGCACGGAAGATTTACTTTAGATTAGTTTCTCCCAGAGACACGTTCAGGAGATCCTCTGCCACAGGATCTTCTAGCTTCTAAGTCCTGAACTCCTCCACACTTGTAACTTTAGAGACCGTAGGTGCGAATGGGGCACGTTACAAGAGCTTTTGGTGGATCACGGAATCCTTCCCTCTGACAGGTAACCAGGCCTCTACCGAGACAGTGACATCCTTCACCTATCCCCTTAGAAAGGTCCTCCCCTGGTTGCCTCTCCTTCAAAGCGGGTCACCCTCCCACGGGCACCCTGGGATTCCATGGTTTGGTTGTAGGCCTCAGTTAAAAGTACTGGGCCTACCTGGAACCATGCGGCCTTGGGCCAAAGGTGCCCGGGACCCAACACATTCACACGTACCCCTGGCCATGAGGGCCACCGAAGGTGGGGTACGTGCTGAGGATGAAGACCCTCCGCCAATGGCGTCTGCCCCTTAAGTACCCTCTCCCAGCATGCACAGCTGGCAAGCCACACCCACTGTACAGCCGCCGAGAGAGGACACCCAATAGCGCTGCAATGCTACCTGCGGTTCAACCTGAGACCTGGGCAACAGCGCCACCCACAGGTCAAAGGGAACTATACAACCAGGCAACATCACAATAAGCAGAGACCAATTTAAGAAATCAAAAAGCCTGAGCCAAACTAATGCTCAGGGTACCCCCTAAATTTCAGGAATAGCGACCCCAAATATGGGAGTCCCGCTACATGTAAAATTGCTGATAAAGTCGGACTGCATTGCCGGGTTGAAATTGTGCGAGTTCAGCTGAACTCGCATGATTTCTAACTTGCAGCAATGTGAACCTGGGCTAAATCTGCTAACAGTGATACCCTGCCAAGGCCAAAATCACAAGTATCAGCATTTTGACAAAAAGGGGTTGATTTACTAAAACTGGAGAGTACAAAATCTGGTGCAGCTGTGTATGGTAGCCAATCAGCTTCCAGTCTTTTTTGTTTTTTGCAAAGCTTAATTGAACAAGCTGATTGGTTACCATGCACAGCTGCACTAAGCTTTGCACTCTCCAGTTTTAGTAAAACAACCCCAAAAGGTCCACAAGTAGGATAAACTTTTATAATCCTCTTGTTTTTAGCTCCACCTATTGTGTTCTTGCTTTGTGAAACTACAAATGCCTATAAATTGAATATGTATATATCCAGAGCCTCAAATTTACCTCAGAATTATAAGATTTCATGTGACTACATTACTACTATACTAGTGCTTATTCGCCATGAAACTACTCCGTGTTCCTGCAGGTCATTAGAGCTACTTCACTTTAGTAGCTCTGCTGAGCTCCCTGGATTCCAGTAATGACTGTGCTCTTAGTAGTACAACACTGCTAGTTCAAGGCAGTCTCTTTTGCAAGGGGTATACATTATACAGATGTTAGAGGAGCCCTAAGCTTTGAAAGTGCAGCAGCCTGCAAAATTAGTTCACCAGCTACATCTGTGTTATGAGCCTTACAAGCAGAGATGTGGATACAATACTGACCAACATAACAAGAAAGCAAGCTTCTAATACACTTGTCTTCGCAGACTCTCACTCTGATAGACCTCTGCACTTCCTGAGCCTGTTGCCATGGGAACTGCCCAGCTAAATAGAAGCCTCCCTTTATCTACCACCCAACTCCCTCTTCTCTTACTGGATATCACATAAATGAAACATTTCTCATACTATCCAGTTAAATGAGCATTGATTGCTTGACATGACACCTTCCCAACCCCCTTTCCAGATTAATAAATATTGACATGGATGTCAGTGCATTGAAAAGCTTTGTGTAGATGGGTCAGAGTTAGAAGCTAGTCAGATGCAGCATGCTTTTAGGCACTTCTGAGATGCTTCAAAGTGATATCAAAGGTTCTTTTTTTCTTTTAAATAACAAACATGTCATATTCCCCTGCGCTCCAGGCTCCTCCCTCCTACCTAGTGCCCCCATAGCAAGAAACTTGCTATGGGAGTGCCCGAGCAGGCTCGTTCCCAAGCCACTGCACACATGAAGCGTGGCTCTGCCCCGACCCCGCTCTCTCCTCACTGGCTATGATTGACAGTAGCGGGAGCCAATGAATCCTGTAGCTGTCTTAGCCAATGAGGGGGGAGAGACCTGGGAGAACCGAGGCTCTCGCGCACATCACTGGATTGAGATGGGGCTCAGGTAAGTATTAGGAGGGCTGGGGGCGCTGCTGCACACAGAAGTTTTTTTTTTCTAACTTCATGCATAGAATACATGAAGGTAAAAAACCTTTAGCTTTACAAACACTTTAAAGCAGTAGTAAGCGTTATAAAAAAAAAAACTCTGTCACTGCTGCAGAGGCTTACGTCTTCACCCTGTCTTCCTTCTGGGTTTGCAGACTGTGGCCAATTGAATGGACGGGCCACGCTGATGTCACCCCGTTGCCTGCATGCCGGAGTCATGTCCATAGCACACAGCTCTGAAGGATCAGCACAGATATGCCGTTCCTTCACAGCGCATGTACCGGTGACGTCACCAGCTGCTGCTCACTAGAATAACTCCTAAACAGTGCATAATTAGGCGATATTCATTTAACCTATAGGTAAGCTTTATTATAAGCTTACCTGTAGGTAAAAATAAAAAGAGCGCGTTTACTGCCACTTTAAGTTGATTTTTAAGTTGATTTGATTGACATTCAGTTTGCTAAAGTGTATGTAAACTCCAACAGCGGACTTCTCTTTTTTGGTCTGGTAAATATACCACTGAAAGTGCTTTGTTATATCTGTGAAATAAAATAAAAAAATACCTGTTGATTTTATCAGAAGCTGATAACTTTCGGCCAGTGCGAAAGGAGGATTTATGAAGATGAGTAGAGGACTGTGTTCTTTGTAATCCATCAGAAATGTAGTAGGCAGTGCTTAGGTATTCAGAGCTGTGTTGTCATGTCAAAGAGGAAGGTAGATACCTACTCTTTTTTGGGCACTTCAACAGGTATTTTTCTGTACCTGCAGTATGTTTAAAGTGATAAAATATGGGGAAACGTGCAAATATTCCAAAGAGGTACTAAATATGTTTTATTTCCTTGACATGTGCTTTAAGAAATTGCTTCAGACGGCTTCTAATTTGCATCAAGCGGTTTGGGAGTTGCTCTTGCATTCTCATTTGTAGTATTTCTTATCAATGTGTCAAACTGTGAACAGTAAAAATTGTTACATTTGCATGACACATCCCAGTTTATGGAAAGTGAGTTTCAGTAAGTAAACTGACTAGCGAGTGAAGAAAGCAACCTGAGATATATATGGCTTGGTTACCCTTACACTATTGACTTGTATGAAGAAGAAAACAGCTCCGGTACACACAAAAACCTATGTACAAGAGCTCAAATACTAAGACCACCCTTAACCACTTAAGCCCCGGACTATTTGGCTGGCCAAAGACCAGAGCACTTTTTGCGATTCGGCACTGCTTCGCTTTAACTGACAATTGCGCGGTCGTACGACGTGGCTCCCAAACAAAATTTACGTCCTTTTTTTCCCACAAATAGAGCTTTCTTTTGGTGGTATTTGATCACCTCTGCGTTTTTTATTTTTTGTGCTATAAACAAAAATAAAGCAACAATTTTGAGAAAAATTCTATATTTTTTACTTTTTGCTATAATAAATACCCCCAAAAAATATATAAAAAACGATTTTTTTCCTCAGTTTAGGCCGATACGTATTCTTCTACATATTTTGGGTAAAAAAAAAAAAAAACGCAATAAGCGTTTATTGATTTGTAGACGCTATGAGTTTTGCGCAAACCAAACAGTGGATAGTTTTATGCCATTTTTATTAATAATTTTATTTTTTTACTAGTAATGGTGGCGATCAGCGATTTTTATCATGACTGCAACATTATCGCGGACACATCGGACACTTTTGACACATTTTTGGGACCATTGTAATTTTTACAGCGATCAGTGCTATAAAAATGCACAAATGGCACTGGTAGTGAAGGGGTTAACCACTAGTGGTCTAGGAATGGGTTAAGTGTGTCCTAGGGAGTGATTCTAACTGTTAGGGGACGTGGCTACGAGTGACACGTCACTGATCACTGCTCCCGATGAGAGGGAGCAGACAATCAGTGACAGTGTCACTAGGCAGAACGGGGAGAAGCTTGTTTACACTTGCCTCTCCCCGTTCTGCAGCTCTGTGACCCGATCGTGGGACACTGGCGAGCATCGAGTCCACGGGTATGGTCACGGAGCTCGCGGCAGAGGCATGCGTGCCGCCGACGGCGCACGCCCGTACGACGGGAATTTCAAAGTGACGTAAAAATATGTTACTCTGCCCAGCAGTGCCATTCTGCCGACGTATATGTACAGGAGCCGGACGTTAACCGGTTAAAGTGTCACTAAACCCACATCATTAAAAAATATCATGAAATGTCGTATTACCTGCTGTACATACTCACTCAATCACTACAGGATTTGTTTTTTTGCATTCTACCCAAAAAAATGGTTGATCCTGATGTTCTCTATCTCCCTCTTCTGTCTATGTCCCCAGTGTGGTTTGCAATTTTGTAGAGCAGTGTTGGCAACTAGTGCACATGCTCAGTTTTCAGTGTATTTCTACCCTGAGCATTTCCTCCCTATCACATCTGAGCAGTCCATGTGACTATAGAGTCACACATGTGGGCGTAAACACATTGGTAAATGACAGCCCACTCCCTCCCTCCTCCTCCATGCCCACTAACCAGCTAAACCCTATTGGGGGGGGGGGGATTACAGGGATATTACATCTTGACTGATGGTAGCTTCACCTCCCTTTTATTTTAAGACACAGGCTGGAGGGGTGTGACGCAGCCTGTGGCTGGCGGAAAAACGCCCCCATTATGTTATTGCCAAAAAATAAAAAAGATTTAATTCCCAATATACATTTGTATGGCCATTTACATTTTATTGATAATTACTATTTATTTTTACTCTGTATTCCAAAGGCTGTTTTTTTTTTAAAATGCAACCAGTAGCTGAGGACTAGAAGCTCCTACTACCACTGCTTCCCTACAGATAGGCTGAGAGCTGGGTCATGTGACAGCTGTATATCGCTTACAAAAATAAGGGTCTTTTTTATTTATTTAAATAATTACAGTGCCATCATCCACATACAGGGATGGAAGGGATAATGAAAATAAACTGTGTGTGTGTGTTTAGTATCATTTTAAAGTGCATCTCCAGGCAAACAGCATAATTAGCTAAATACCCCATTCCATCATCCGCATCATATGAAACCACACTGTGTTCAGCTCTCTGTTTCCTCTAGTTATTATTACCTGTTGAAAATTAGTGTCTAAGGCTGGGTTCACACTACAGCACAGAGCGGCTCACAGCAGGGGGTCCGGTGTGTCTCCATTCACCGGTTCAGGTCCGATTTCAGCCCGAATGTTGGGATGAATTTGGACCTGAAATAACCAAAAGACGTACAGGACTCCTGTGTAATTCGCACTGGAGCCGCTCCAGAGATGTGTGAACCGACTCAATAGAGAGCCGGTCACAATCTCCTGCTATGCAAATTGGATGTGGGGAAGACATTTTCAGCGACTGGCCGAAACTGCTGTAAAAAAAGTTTCCACCGACTACAATTCTCTTCACTAGCTCTGCTTTATACTGTACATTTACCCACTACACTAAACTTCAACCCGACATCTCAATTTATTTCTATAGAGTAGGTACACAGTAAGGATTCTTTCCATGCAGCAGCCTGCCAGCTATAGATCAGAAAATACTGCCACTTCTTATAAGATTCAATTCCCTATAAAGGGAAAGAAGACTAAAAAAATAAATAAAAATGAAATGGATTTTCTCCACATCAAAGACAGGCATTTAAAAGGCCTCTGCTGTACAGCTAGCATCTGGGATTAAAACCCATGCCAGAAAGAATTCTATAATCCTACATAATTAATGTGGAGCATTTTCACTTTGTGTTAAATACCTAACATGCAGCAACAAGCTGTTTTCTTTACCCTTTTATGAATGCAACTTTACTTTATGCACGCTTATCATGCTGCATTTCTATGGCACATGAAATTCATACGCAGCAGAGAAATTAACTGGAAAATGCTGGGCACCTAGTAAGCGCACCACATGTTGAATAAGATTTTTAAAGTGATGCTTCTACTGTTGTAGCGGTGTTATTGCAAGAGCTGCACTTGACCTGCATTATGCACTCCTGGATCAAAACCTAAAAGGGACATCTACTTCCTACTAATTTCTAAAACAAAAATATAATATAAAATTTTATGTAGATTTTTACCATTAATTTGCATTTCTATAGGCCAGTGATGGCGAACCTTGGCACCCCAGATGTTTTAGAACTATATTTCCCATGATGCTCTATTACACCACAGAGTGCAGTAGCATCATGGGAAATGTAGTTCCAAAACATCTGGGGTGCCGAGGTTTGCCATCACTGC
The DNA here is from genome assembly GCA_029206835.1 of Rana muscosa. NCBI lineage: Eukaryota > Metazoa > Chordata > Amphibia > Anura > Ranidae > Rana > Rana muscosa. The sequence continues at coordinate 409,415,423 of CM055117.1, forward strand.
TATAGGCTTTAATTTTCCCATGTCTTTTCCAATGTGAAGCTGTATAGTTTCTAGCTCAACAATTCCGGATCAGCATAGTATTCCTTTCCTCTGACACTGGCACATGTCTGTTGACTAAGCTAACCACTGAGAATAACTGGCTGTTCCCAGGGTACATAGTCCCCCAATTCAGGCCCAGCCATCATTTTCCAGAGCCATGTGCATGGGCAGGGTTTCAAGTTCTCTAATATACACCAGAGGTATATTGGCCTATGGATATCGTCTTTGAGAGGGAGAGAAGTCTAGATTTTGGGTGTAATGCCTAGTACACACGTCAAGTTGTTTATACCTTCAACCCTGTGGGGAGGTTGCTGTACTAACTATGCAATGTTAGTACAACAATCTCCCCCATTGTGCTACAGGGAGAAGAGGCTGCAGGGAAAAGTATATAAAGAACTATAGACAAAACGTTTTCTTTTTTTGGATATACAACCCCTGTCATATTTTTTTTTCACCATTTGTGTCCCATTGCAGAGATTTCCCTTCACTTCCTGTCCCATAGGCAAACAGGAAGTGTGAGAAAATCCTTGCAAATTAAGAGAATTCCTTGGGGACCCCCAGGTCACGAGAACTAGTGCCCCCATTACTTTTCTGGGGACAACTCAAGATTTTCTTTTACTTTAAATGATAATGGTAAACAGGACAAACAGAGAAGGGGGAGTCTCCTTAACGGGGGGACACAGAGAGCAAAAATAGCTGACAGGCATTCTAATCCCTCTGCCCTCTATGCCAAATTTAAAAAAGTTTTGCCGTTAGTTATACTTGAAAGTAATTCCAAAGGCAGAAGTTTTTTTTTTTACCTTAATGCATCCTATGCATTAAGGTAAAAAAACTTTCTGCATGCAGCTTCCCCCATTTCACAATGCTCTAAATACTTACCTGAGCCCGATCTTGATCCAGGGATGTGCACACAAGAGCAGAGGCTGTCTCTATCCTCATTGGCTCAGACACAGCCATTGGCCCCTGCTGCTGTCAATCACAGCCAGTGAGGAGGGAGCGGAGGGCAGGGCTGAGCCGTGCTCTGTGTGTCATGAATGTGAAATGTTTATTTTTTTAAAATAATTTGCAGGGGCACTTTCCCTGGAGTTTTGCTTTATTTATCAACATTAAAACATAGCTAAATGGGGAGCCTCTATTGTTAACTACTGAAAAACGTATTTTAGTTGACTAACCCTTAGGGCCCATGTCTATGGTAATTCAAAAGCAGCTTGAAGCAGGTCAAATGCAGGACAAATGCACTTGCAATGAAATCTGAATGATCTCAGAATCATCCCCAAAACCCCTTTCACATTGGGATGTTTTTCAGGTGCTTTTGGCCTAAAAATAGCACCTGTAAAGCACCTGAAAAACACCTCCCATGCAGCCCCAGTGTGAAATTCCAAGTGCTTTCACACTGGAGCCGTGCGCTTGCAGGACATTATAAAAAGTCCTGCAAGAAGCATTTTTCAGGCGATGTATACACCACCCCTGTCATTTAAATCAATGGGCACTGCTGCCGAAGCGCCTGCAAAGCGCTTCGGCAGCGGAGCTTTTAACCCTTTCTTCGCCCGCTAACAGCGTTAAAGCGCTGCTAAAGTTAGTGGCGCTTTACCACTCCCACCCCAGTGTAAAAGTAGCCTTACTGATGTATGTTTGGTCTGCACAGTGTCTTAGTGGTTAGCACTTCTTTCTTGCAAGCACCAGGGTCCCTGGTATGGATCCTGATCGGTAAACTATCTACATGGAGTTTGCATGTTCTCCCTGTGCTTGCAGTAGTTTCCTCTCAGTACTCTCACACTACAAAGACATGCTGAAAAGATAATTGGCTCCTGTCTAAATTGACCCTAGTATATGTGTGTTTGTATGCATGGGAGATAGACAACTTTGATGTAAACTCCTTATAGGCAGGGACTAATGTGAATGTACAAAATGTAAATGAGTAAACTGTCAGCATAATATAAAATAACGGTGATATTAATAATTTGCTGAACTGGAATATACAAATCAGAAGAGTTAGTGAAAAAAAAAGTCGTTCGCTGCATTGATATTTAGGGTCAATATTGAAACATTATTTGCATGCAATAAATAATTTTTTTTTAAAAATATAAAAATATTTTTGTTTTTACTATTTATGTAAAATCTTTGTTTTACAAATAAGTGTTTAACTTCAAGTTAAGATTAGCTTATGTAGCGGGGTATCGTTTCACCCGCAAGACTACAGTTCCCAGCACGCTTTGAGGCACCCAGGACTGCTGGGGTGGACTTTAATAGGGAGAGGAGGGGCCTCGTTCTTTCTCTTGGAACGCCGTCCTCCTTGCAAGAGGATCCCTGCACTCACCTGCTGCGCGTGCAAGGCCTGAAGCCTGGGTCTCGCACTTTGTTCCAGAGAGCCTTTCGTTCCGCTGGGGAGCCTGCGAGACATCCGATCCACCTGAGATGCCACCATCTTCTGGAGGACCGAAGACCCGGTGCATCGTGGGCACTGTGAAGCCACTCACAGTAGCGGAGGAACCGGACAGGAGTCGGTCCGGTCTGGGTGAGAGAGCGCCAGCTCAGAACCACATCTAAGTCACTTGTTGCCTATTAACTTTGCCTAGGCCATCATTGACCACAGTTATACTTTGGAGAGACTGTTTGCTGAACTGAGTTTGTTCAGTCTCTTCAGCTTTGCCAAGTTAGCGATTATCTGCTATCCCTATTGGATTACAGTTTGTTTCTCCATGTGCACCACCGACAGTTGCTAGCGAAGATTCTTCAACAAACTATACCCCAAGTTATAGTCAGGCCTGACTGGGTAGTATGGGACATTGCTGGGCGCCATTTTTATGCTCACGAGGGAAGATAGCTGCAGCGGAGTTAATATATGTTCATTGCATTATTGAATGTTATACCCTTTTAATGTGTGCACCTATATTGCAGGGATCTGCATGAGATATCGTATACAAATTACCTTGTTATATTTTTACTTACAGTAAAGAAGTTATAGTGAAGTAATTTTGTTGTGAGTGTCAATTACTGTGCTGGTATACAAAAGGGGGTTGTACCGTATAATAGTATAGAGATAATACAGTTATACCACTTCTTCCCCCTTTCTTAACTGTGTCACGAGAGGTTAGAGCCGATTGCCAGGGGTTGATAGCGGTGCATTACAGGGCCCAAAACAAACAAGCAGCCCTCTTAAACTGAGAGTACCGCTACACTTGGATATACAGTATATATATATATAAGAAACAGTCTTATGTGAAAAATGTCAGGTACCTGTTCAAATAAACAGACAGGTCCCCTTGATTCAAAATGAAACAAACTAACAGCAGACTGGAGAGAATCTGTTTGGCAGTTACTGCCCTATGTACTTTAGCCATTGGTATATCTCCCTTCTGTGATGGTAACAGAAAAGAATGATGCCTTTCATGATTCATCAAAGTAATAGCTACAAACAAATGCTGTTACGTAGCCCCAGGGACTCTCTACTGTCTAACGGCTTAGTGCTTAGATATATCTGTCTACTAAGATGTCACTGTGGACATGCAGTAGCAGCACTCTAATGAGTCAGTGAGCAAGCATGTTAAAATTGCCAGGAGTTAACCTCCTAGTTGCTTAGTTGTAACATAATACTGGTGTTTTGGAATCAAGATCTCCATATAAAAAATTATACATCTTCAGATGTATGTGTAGCGGGTGTTTGAATTTAGGGGAGGCATCTGGGTGGTAGTGTAACCCAGATGCATTGATTGTCAGGGAATCTGAGACCCTTTTTGTGGTTCTTGGAGGACTCTGGTGGTGTGAGGTTCCCTGCGGCCTGCAGGTGGCGCTGTCGCCCTGGCCAGAGTTGAACATTCACCGCAAGACTGCATCCCTTTTGTCCTTTCCTGGCGCTGGTACAGTGGGGCGGGGAACCTGCTGTGACGCAAAGGGAGAGGAGAAAAAAGGGGCGGATGCCCGGACATCAGGGTTCAGAGTCGGAGGATGCAGCCGCACCCAGGCACCTTCAGCTTGGGTGCTGGCGTTCCGGAGTTCCGGGCCCAGGTGCCCTTGACCTGGCCGGAGCGGGAGATGGAGTCCATCTCAGGCACCTTTAGCCTGGGGTGAGGTACTATGGCGGAAGCCTGGAGCTCAGTACCTTCGACTGAGTTCCGCGAGGGTGGAGGAATCCGAGGGGGCCCTAACTCCTTGGGTGCCCGTGTCTGAGACGAGGAGGCCGGTGAGTGGAACTTCTCCGGAGAGTCCAGCGTAGCATTGCTGGTGACGGAGAGGCCTCCGGTAACTGTCTTGGACGGATGTCCTTCCCCTGATAAGGGCTACGTTAGCGAAGGTAATTCATGTTCTGTTCAATATAGTCAGTGGCAGTGACTATTCGCCACTGGTGACACCACAGTGGTTAGCTCTATCTAAAAGAATTGTGCCTTGGCCTACTCCCCACAAATACTGAAGTGGTATATGGGTCTCAACCTGTCTGTGCTGTATGACTATTTATTGAGAAGAATAAATACGAGTTGGACCTTTTCAGTGTGTGGAACTCTGGTTACTAGGAGCAAAGGGGAGTCAATCCGAGGAGAGGATTTGACTCTGGGACACAAACACAAAACCCAATAGTTCTGGCTTTCACCTCTACACATTGGAGGACATGGGCCATGGTGTATCTCACCCCTCCCCCCAGTACTAACCCCTAGACGAGACAGACAAGCCGTGCATGAGAAGGGGGTGAGAGGGGTGAGGTCGCTACATATGTATGTTTTTTTTTTACAAAATTCATGATTTGCTACAGAAAAAAAAGAAGACACCAAAACTTGGATTTGTACATGCAATATTACGGATACTATTGATGATTCCAAGCATTCCCCAGAGCCAGTCCTGGAATAAGGTCCTCTGGCACCCATATGAAGGATGGCAAAGCTTGACTCTACCTCTGAGCAGTTGGCCAGTCTTGCACAAATGTCCACACATACAGTGGGCAGTCCTGTTCAGAGAGCAGAAACAACAGCCACTGTCTTCTTTTTTTTTTTGAAGGCACTGATATTAGGCATCTTGTAGACAGCATAGTGAAGTGACCGTATATACTTGAGTATAAGCCGAGTTTTTCAGCACATTTTTTTGTCCTGAAAATGCCCCCCTCGGCTTATACTCGAGTCTGTGTCCATCTTCACATTTGTGCGCCTGATCCCGGCCAGCCGTAGGTCCCCTGGACCCCAATCTTGGCACACATGTAGCCCCAATCTTCCTCTACAAGTGTGCAAAGTTTGTTGTCCGGGGGACCGTGAGGCATGGACACAGTGAGGCATGGGCACAGTGAGGCATGGACATGGACACAGTGAGGCATGCAGATGGACACCCTAGGCTTATACTCGAGTGTGGTCCTATAAAAATGAACTGAAAACAAAAGAAAACCTTACATACAAAAAAAAATAAAAAATTAGCGAACACTCTGGATCCAATGTAATCTGTGGAGTTCAGTTATCAGTTTGACAGCCTGGTCTAGGTCCTAGTTGTTTTCCACTAAACAATGCATGTCTTTTCAAAGATGCACAGAGGACATTCCCCCTGCAACGAGTAACCTCAGCCCACACTTCCTCTGCTTCTAGGGGAGCTTGCTCATACCCTCAGAAGGAACCAATGCCTGTATCCTAGATCCTGGGCCCCCTATTATTATAGAGTCATCCTTCATTGGAGTCTTCAATGTCCCTTATGTCCTCTTCAGACATTTTGTCCATGTATGCACAATTATTGAAGCAATCATCTTTCAGAGGCTCTGGTGTCAAGGTATTGTCTTTCAGATCCCTTCTGATTTAGGGGACAGCACACGATTGCCCCTCCTTTCCTCCTTGAATAAAGAATCTATCACTGTGTCTTATATTCCACTGGACTGTCAGCTGGCAGGATACATTAGTAACCTGTTGATTTTCCCTTAAGAGATAGCATAGGTTTGGAAGCTTTCAAGGGAGTAGTTGGGTGATATCACTTCCGGTCACGGCCGAGACCGGAAGTCTTGGTTTTACAAGCTGTTTTTATACACGCTGCTGATCTTTGCTATTTAAGATGTAAGTTGCTACTTTTAAATAAAATGTTATCCATTTTAACTACTACATTAGGGAGATCCCTTTTAACCATTGCATAATATCCCTTATCTGGAGGAGCTTTGGGGAGAGGTCATTTTGAAGCACAGACCACACAGGAAAAGAGCCGTTTATCCTTTACAGCTGCAGTTGCTTTCTGTCCCGCTGTGATATCTCCAGCAGAGCAGAGAAAAAGGAAGCTCATATTGTCACTAGTGAATACCTTGATGCGTGACTAGACCCATTGGGGTCTACCTTGGAGGTGAGAGGCTAGAACACATGGGGTGTGTATTGTAAAAAAGTGATCTACAAGCCATCATCACATTTAATCCCGTTTTTTGCACTTGGACACTTTTCTTCCCAGCCCCTTCTTTTTTGCACTAATTTGCACAGTTGAAGAGACTATTATTTGTGAAGCTCTATGCACAGTTTTCTACCGGTTGGACCATTATTGCCATTAAATATCATATTATACATTAGTGCATATTTGTACTTTTATCTATTATAATCGAATTTTCTCATATTATCATTGCATTTGCACTTTGACTGTTTTTATGCATTTTTTTGCACTTTATATTGTGTTATTTTTGAAGATTGCCCTTTATTAGTTATCTAAGAGTATTTATATATAGCGCTGCTTCACTTTATTGCTGATATATAATTTTGGTGCTGGTGACACTTCAGAAGTCCAGCAGCTATATACCGTATATACTCGAGTATAAGCCGAGTTTTTCAGCACATTTTTTTGTGCTGAAAATCCCTCAGCTTGTACTCAAAGCACCTTTTTGCGCCTGATCTCCCGGATTTGGGGACCCTGTACCTTTCGGCCGTAGGTCCCATGGACCCCAAGCTTGGCACACATATAGCCCCACTCTTCCTCTACAAGTGTGCAAAGTTTGTTGTCCGGGGGACCTACCGCCGGGGAGCACCGATTTTTCAAAGCTGGGCACCCCTTCCATAGACTCCCATGTTAAACGTCAGTCTAGTCATGGACACAGTAAGGCATTGGCACAGTGAGGCATGGACACAGTGAGGCATGGACACAGTGAGGCATGCAGATGGACACCCTAGGCTTATACTCGAGTCAATAAGCTTTCCCAGTTTTTTTGTGGTAAAATTAGGTGGGCCGGCTTATATTCGAGTATATACGGTACACATTTATTTACACTTTTTATTATTTATATCTTAATTTCCAACACTTTCAGAAGCGCACAAGTACCCCATTTGTTTATTTCAAGGAAGATAGACTGTCTTTCTGTGGCCACCAACGTGTCCGAGGCATCCGCCCAGGGGTCCCTGGACCTAGCCACAAACCTTGACACCTTGCGATTGAGTCGAGACGCCATCAGGTCCACATCCGGCGTGCCCCACCGCCAACAAAGGAGGTGAAACACCTCCGGATGCAAGGACCACTCCCCCTGGTCCAGGGACTGGCGGCTCAGATAGTCCGCCTGCCAGTTTTCTACGCCCGGAATGTAGACGGCCGACAGAGCCGGTACGCTTCTTTCCGCCCACCTTAGGATGTGGGCGACCTCGGATGCCGCGGTCGAGCTCCGAGTGCCCCCCTGATGGTTGACATACGCCACAGCCATGGTGTGGTCTGACTGGATTCTGACAGAGCAGCCCTGTAGCCTCGTCGACCATGGGGAGAGGCACAGTCTGATCGCTCGCAATTCCAGAACATTGATTGGTAGACAAGATTCGTCCGGAATCCAGAGCCCTTGAGCTGACTGGGCTCCCCAAACTTCTCCCCAGCCCATCAGGCTGGCGTCCGTCGTGACCACCGTCCACTGGATGGGGAGGAACAACTTCCCCGGACCGAAGAGCCGGGGATCTCAGCCACCACGTCAGGAATGCCCTGACAGAGTGACTCACCTGAATCTGAAGATCCAATGACAACGGTGACTTGTCCCAGATGGACAGAATTTCCTTTTGCAATGCCTGAGTGTGTGATTGGGCATACGGAACTGCCTCGAAAGAGGCTACCATGAGTCCCAGGACTATCATGCAGAAACGGATTGACGACCATTTTCGGGACGTCAGAACCCGACCTGCCGACTGAAGTGTCTAAAACTTCTCCGAGGGTAGAAACACCTTCGCTGCCGAAGTGTCCAGGATCAGACCCAGATACTCTAAATGCTGAGTCAGGACTAGAACTGACTTCTGCATGTTCTGGAGCCACCCGAAGTCCCGGAGGGTCTGACTGACTATTGTCACATTTTCCTCCAACTCTGAGGCATTTTCTGCTCTTAGAAGGAGATCGTCCAGATAACCCACGATAACAATTCCTCGCTGTCTCAGCAAAGCTAGAACCGGGGCAAGCACCTTGGTGAAAACCTGTGGTGCCAATGCTAGGCCGAAGGGAAGAGCCACAAATTGCTAGTGAACTTCGCCTATGGCAAAGCGCAGAAACTTCTGGTGACTTGCGCAGATAGGAACGTGCAAGTAGGCGTCCTTGATGTCCAAGGACGCCAGAAAATCCCCTTGGTGGAGTGTCACAATCACCGTTCGAATGGATTCCATCCGGAATTTTCAGTTCAGGATTGGCCGGACCCCGTCCTTCTTTGGAACAAACAGATTCGAGTAAAACCCCTGAAACCTCTCCTGTGACGGAACCGGCACAATTACTCCGCACCTGAGCAAATCCTGTACAGCCCCCAAGAGGGCCGCCCGGCGGGCAGGGAGGAGAGGGAGGTTTGAGGGAAAGAATCTGTTTAGGGGCCATGAGCGGAACTCTATCCTGTATCCCGAGGTGACCACCTCGCACACCCACCGGTCGGAGATCCGGGAGGTCCATCGAACCGTGAACCTGCAAAGACGTCCCCCCACACCAAAGTCGGGCAGGGGCAAGACTTCATGCGGTGGCGGGCTTGGAAGCCGGCTTGGTTGGCTTACGCACCCAGGGACACTTCTGTCCCCCAGCCGCACTTTTTTCAGTCTGGGAGGGCTTACCCGTGGATTCTGACTGACGAAAACATTTCTTCTTCGCTGGAAAGGAAGGGCCCGGCCTATGGTGGGGCTCCTTTCCCTTAACAGACTGAGGAAGGAAGGTGCTCTTACCCCCTGTGACATCCTTAATAATGTCATCCAGGGCGGCCCCAAACAGTCTACCGCCCTTAAAGGGCAAATCAGCCAGGAGCTTCTTGGAAGCTAGGTCGGTCGACCAGCATTTCAGCTAGATAAGGCGACGTAACACCACAGCAGAGATAGAGGTCCCAGATATTAAAGGGGCCGCATCCAAAGTGGCATCGCACACAAAGACTAAACCCTGCGCAAGTTGGTGAGCCAGGGCAATGGTCTCTGGGGGGAGATTATGCTCCTGCACCGTCTGGTGCAAAATCTTTGCCCAGCCTGTGAGTGTCTGAGACACAAGGGTCGCCACCACTATAGGGTGTAAGGCAGACCCCAACAAGGCAAACATAGTTCTACTCACCACTTCTGACCTCCTGTCAGTGGGGTCCTTAAATAGAGGAGTCCCTTCCATTGGTAGCCTTATTCAAACGGGCGACAGGGGGGTCGACCACTGGGGGGAGAGCCCATTTTTTAACCAGGGCCTCCTCAAAGGGGTACCTTATAGATAGGCGCTGCGGGACCGTCAAAGTCTTCTGCGGCTTATCCCAGACTTGGTCGATGAATCTATTAAAAAAGGGCACATATGGAAAGACCTTTTTTGAAGAAACGGCTTTAAAAAGCCAAAAGGAGACAGCTTCCACCTGAGGCTCCTCAGCCGCATCATTCAGCTTGAGAGTGTCCCTCACAGCATCAATAAGTTCACTTACAAGCGCCCAGTCAGTCAGTGGTTCAGAACTAGGGTCTTCCTCACAAGGAATGTCCTGTTCAAAAACATTAAAATCCTCAGAGCTAGGGTCCTGAGCAGCTACAGCTAGGTCCATATCTGAGTCAGAGCACTCCCCTACTGGAGAATGTGTGGGGAGAGGGCACTTTATAACTCCCTTGCACTCGCACACCGCTTCCATCCTGACAAGGAATGATTCCAAGACTGCCGATAACTGGTCCATAGGGACCGCAGGTGCAGGAGCACTGCCAGTTGCCTCTGACAAGTGTGGGGAAGCAGGTGAACCAGACTCCATACTGCCACCCTCTGAGACCTTATGCACAATAGTGAATAATACAGTCCACCCACTGGCTGCGCTGAGGCTGAGGAGGGGATACCCAGAGGACTCACCAACCCTTACAAGGACCGCTCAGCTCTGCTGTATGATACCACGCTGCAGCGCGAGTGAAGCCTGAGGAGTGTGTGAGGAGATTTGCGCCGCAGCAGCGGCGATAGAGGCCAAAACCGAAAGTGAAAGCGGTGCGGCTTCAAGAAAATGGCCGCCGGCCGCATGTAAGCTATGCCAAAGATCCGCTGCAAGATGGCCGCTGAGCGCCATTTTTAAAACACAGCATAGACAGCGCTAATGGCGTCTCCAAACTTACCCCTCGCAGCCCCAGCACACAAACATGAGCGCCCCCCGCCAGGCCAGAGTGACCCCCAAGTACCCCCACACAGCACAGCGCCAGTACAGGGTGCAGAGAGCAGCATAACAGGGGGGAGACAGGGAGAAACCCCCCATACAGAGAAACACAGCCAGCATGTACTCACCTGCAGCAGGAGAGACTACTTACCCGTCCCAGAGGGACCCACAGGCTTGTTTCAGACAGACCTATCACAGAGTAGTACTGAGTAGCTGTCGGCCCGGTCCACCGCGAAAGATACAGTAGGTACTGTTCAATCTTGAGAGGACCGCGGGAGCATAAAAGCCACCCGGCCACCCCTGTAGTCATGGGGCATGTCGTGAACTGAGTCTCACGCACACAAGGCGAGGATCAGCACGCTCGATGGTCGGACAGGGAAGACTACGAGGATACCAGTGTACCCAACCTGTTGCCCAGCCGACAGTTGATTGAAGGTCTCAAAAATAAAATAATAAAATTCCCAAAGGAATAAAATTAAAAATAAAATCTTCCAGGAGACAGCCACGTCTTCTCCTTCTGCTAGGCAGAAAAAAACTGAGGCTGCTGGCTGCAGGTAGGAGGGTTATGTCCGGAGGGACAGCCCCCCTGGGCGGGGCTGGTCAGCTCTGGTTTTGTTCTAGAATGTATGTTTCTAACATCTAACATTCTGCCTAGATCTTCTCCTGTGAGCAGGGACATATACTCACACGTTTACAGTATTAGAGCTGTGTCAGTCCATGGACGATAAGAGAAATTTTATTTACAATAGGGGCTCACATTGCTAATTCTGGAATATTTAACCATCTTACCAACAATTTTTTAACTTCTAGGGACTACAACAATAGTATAACTATCAGTTAGTTGAAACTAACAGTCATATAGAGGTCTACTGCGCAACTAAGACATAGAAAATTACTTCCTGCTGCCATTTCAAGTTACATTTCCCAGAGGTCTCCTTTAATTGTTCTTTAACTAGCATGGAATAACACTTCTAAATAAAGCCTTTAGTACAACCTGTCCAACTGATGAAACATGGATAACAAATCAATTCTCTATTTATTGGGTAACATAACTATGATATTGAAAATACATGGTTTGTGGTACACTACAGTTGATAAAAGATCTCCTTTTACATAACTGAAGAACAAAACAGGAAGTGCCACCTAAGTGCAATATTTTAGTCACAATTTATTGGAGACAAAGGAAATGCACTTACAAATAAATGTAAAAAAGGATTTCTGCTGACAAAGCCGTTTGAAACGTTCGGCTCCTGGTAAAGTGCCTGGAATGGATTCCAGTACCCACACTTTCAAACCTAAGGTGGATTTCTTATGATGACAGAGAAAGTGTTTCGGGACGCTGTGGTGGTCCCTTCCTTTCTCAATAAATCTTCTATGCTCACCGAAACGTGCCCTCAATGCCCTGATGGTCCTTCCAACATAAAAACTTTGTGATGGGCCGCACCTTTTAGACATGTTAAAACCATATACCTGGGAACCCACATACTAGTGGTTGTCCCTAGATGTGTCATCCCTATACACGTCATCCCTCATGATGTTGGCCTCCGAGCAGCTGAATATTTCTTATCCAAAGACCCACTCCTTAATTTTAGACAAGTCTCTTTTATCCTGGAAGCTTTAACATTCTGCCTTAAGCACAATCACTTTGAGTTCAACAGTTATGCCAACTTGACAATGGGATATTGGGAACATTTATTCCTTTCCACCGACCATCCCTTCGCCTCCCATATTGTGTATTATGGTCGATATATTGATGACGTGGTCATAATATGGGATGGGACGTCTGAGGACATTCAGTCATTTGTCCACTACTGTAATAATAACAATTTAGGATTGTCTTTCACCCATGTCTCTGATCATAAATCATTGGCATTTCTGGATCTCGAGTTATGCCACGATCAAGGGACTATCTTTTTCCGCAATTATGTCAAACCCACAGCAGGTAATTCCTTCATCCACTTCGACAGTTGTCACCATCCGAAGTGGGTAAATAATATTCCTCTATTTTGCCGTCTTAGGAGAAATTGTACTAGGGATATTGATTATGATCATCATAGTGCCTTGCTCACCAAAAAATTCCTTGATAAAGGATATCCAGCACCTCTAGTAGATGAAGCATGTAGATACTACCGACAAAAGCAATACCGTTCCTAGTATCAAGGCTATACCAGAGACCAAACCTCCCACCCAATTCATTACCCAGTTCCACGCCAGACACAAAAGAATGGAAAAGATTCTAGTCAATCATTGGTCTATACTCCGAGGATCCCCACCTCAAGTTAAATATAGCAACATTCCCCAAAGTAGCATATCGGAAGGCACATCAAGAGCAAAATTGCCCCAGTAAGATCCACTTCACCATAGCAGTTACCCCACTCACCATGATCCCCCTCCATGGTATGTTCCAGTGTAGGAAATCCCTTTGTATGACATGCCAGTGTGTTCAACATGGCCAAAAATAGTTTGTTATCAAAAGGGAAGACGTACACGTTTAAGGGCTTCTACAACTGTTCCACTGAGTACGTCATATATTGCCTTACCTGCCCTTGTGGACTTTTTTATGTAGGAAGGACCATCAGGGCCTTGAGGGCACGTTTCGGTGCGCATAGAAGATTTATTGAGAAAGGAAGGGACCACCACAGCGTCCCAAAACACTTTCTCTGTCATCATAAGAAATCCACCTTCGGTTTAAAAGTGTGGGTACTGGAATCCATTCCAGGCACTTTACCAGGAGCTGAACGTTTCAAACGGCTTTGTCAGCAGGAATTCTTTTGGATTTATTCTTTGGGGACTTTAGTGCCCGGTGGGCTTAATGAAGAAATTGAAGTCCATACCCTTTTGTGAATAAGATATTGTGCCATACCTTTTACTATTCATATCTTCTTGTATATAGGATGCTTTGTTATACTTGCCTACATTGCCAATTTGTATTGGATGTGCACACGTGTGTATACATGTTTGTACATCATTTCACCATGTGCATGCATGTGCGCATATACCAGCAGGGTCCCTTAGTATATGTGGAATATCCCCCCCTTTTTTTATATGGATATGTGACCAGCAAACTATTTTTAGCATTTTTTATATTTCATGTGTTTAATGAGTCATTTATTTGGTGCATATGCACAGTTTTTATTTCCCTCCCCCCCTCTCGCCCCTTTCCTGTTGTTTTTACAAAAAAAAATTCTAATATATATGGTGGTGTATTTCCCCCCTCCCCTTTTTTTGTATACATGTATTTATATATATATTTTATTTATGTATTATATGTGTGTACATATTTCCATAATCCCTCCCCTCCCCCTATGTCTATGGATCCTCTGGTGAGGATACAATTTTACTTTCCCAAAGTGCTCTCATATTTCTGCGGTTGTTCCGCTTTTAAACATTGTTTCCATCCATATGTGTTTTCCTTTCCCCACCCACTTGGGTTGTAGTATTTTAGCATTTCTTTCCATACTGCCTTTATTTTTGTGTGCTGTGACTTGTTGTCCCATTGATGGTCGCAGCACATAAATAGCACTACAGCTGCAGTACTGTGTTAGGCCTTTTGAAGGAGCAGATAGCTCCGAGTGCGTAGCCTGGCTTCTCAGTGGTGTGCTGAACACCTGTCTCTCCTCCGGTGATCTCTCGTTCCGCTTCTGGTGACGTCATTCATCCGCATTCCACGCTGGTTCTGGCCGGCTTCCTGGTGGCCACAGGATGGAAATTCTACACTGCTCTGCCAACCCGTGAGCCTGGATGCACCTGAGACCGGACCGCACCGCTTATTACACACACACAGATGAACCCGTTTTTTACATTTGTTTGTAAGTGCATTTCCTTTGTCTCCAATAAATTGTGACTAAAATATTGCACTTAGGTGGCGCTTCCTGTTTTGTTCCCCTGTCTTCCCCTTGCATCGCCGACTTTCTCTGAGGACAGCTGCCGCCCACCATCTATTCATTGCTCCCTCTCCCCCCCCCCCTTTTTACAGGGTTGGTTATCACATACCAGAAAATGGACTAAAAAGAACTGACTGGACTTTTTTAGATCTATTCTTTGGCCATTTGTTATGCACTAGTCCTTTGCGCTAACAGTTTACGCCATTGTTTTTCCTTTTAACTGATGCATCTTACATGATTTTTTTTTCTAGATCACTATTTACTGACGTTCAAACCCCTTTCACACTGGAAGCGTTTTTCAGGCACTTTAGCGCTAAAAATATCGCCTGTAAAGCACCTGAAAAATGGCTAATCTGAGTGCTTTCACACTGGGGCACTGCGCTGCCAGGACGTAAAAAAAGTCCTGCAAGCAGCATCTTTGGGGAGCTTTAGGAGCGGTGTATGCACCGCTCCTAAAGTGCCCCTGCCCATTGAAATCAAAATGGCACAAAATCGCCTCTAAAACGCGGCCGCGCTGTCAGTGTGAAAGGCTCTTAGTAAACTCAGGCTACCTAGCCATCCTTTAGAATCTGCCCACTTTCAGTAGTTATTTGATTCCAGGTCCCATACCACTAACCCCTGCATTACTACAGAACAAAGAACTGATGAATGTATGGTGGATCAAACTGCTGAACACAGCGGGAGACCAAGCTACTGATGCACCCAAAAGTGTTTCAGAAGCAGAATATTCTTCAGGCAGCTGTATCACTACAATACTGTGTTGATCAGCAGTGTATGAACTTTTGCTAGGGGCACTTTATTTTTCCTTTAAATTTTAGCAAGAGAGTTTTAAAATTGATTACTACATTTAAAAAAATTGAAGACTTTCTTTCACATTACATATAAGTTACCAAGACTTTGGCCACAAGCAGACTTCACAAATGCAATGCTTTAGGGCCCAAACAACTAATCGATTAATCGACAACTAATCGAATATGAAATTAATCGATTACTATTTTCTTAATCGATTAATCGGCCAGTAACTTAATGGGGTTACAAAAAAAACTAAAATTAGCCCTTTACAGTACAAAAAGAGCAGATCGCTACTGTAAATATTACTTTCACTGTCCCACAGTAAAAAATGAACCCCTTACAGCTCTTTTTGTACAATTTTTTTTTTTTTTTTTAACACTATTATGTTACTAAACATCTCAGGCCTGGGTCACACCTATGTGTTTTTTTGGTGCTTTTTGCAGAAACACCCTACAGGTCATTTACATGGTTTCCTATGGGACACGTTCATATCCATGATTTTTTCAGCTGCTGCGTATTTGGAAAGGGCAAGTACTTTTTTTAACACAAAACGGTGCTATTTTGTTTTTTTGGTTCAATATACTTCAATAGAGAAGCTGCAGAAAAGCATGTAATGTGTTTTTGCAGCAATTTGTGTTTTTTAGTCTGCCCAACAACAAATTGGCCAAAAAACGTATGAAAAAATGCAAATCGCAGCAAAATTACCTTTTTTTTTGGTTTTTACGGTTATTAACCGATTAATCGAAACAATAATCGGCCAACTAATCGATTATGAAAATAATCGTTAGTTGCAGCCCTACAATGCTTCACCATTAAAAAACAAAAAAAACAATAATGAAAAAATCATAAACCAGCCTATGGCCATTTAGTTTTCAGTCACCACTACCAGTCTGACTAATAACATACAGGAAAACAGCGATCCTAAAAATTAAAAATGCTATTCTAAGGTATAAACCAAGTAGTCTCTTAGCATACAGCACCAGGGCATGAAATAAATATTCAAATGGTTCTTAACACAAAAATCTTACTTACTTTACCCACAAGTCAGTTTTTGAAGTGTTAAAAAATTGATTATAAGAAGCACTAATTGATGGGAACTGTGTCTGCAAAATTTTCCTTTGCTTTCAAAATTCACGCTATCAGTTTTAGAACAACAATTTTAAAGCAAAAAATAGGATTTTTGTACTCACCGTAAAATCCGTTTCTCTGGCATCCATGGACTGACACAGCGTGTCTTATACACCTTTACACGTGGGTTATGTCCCTGCTTGCAGGAGAAGACCTAGGCAGAATGTGAGATGTTATACATACATTCTAAACAGCCAGAGCTGAACAGCCCCGCCCAGGGGGGCGGTCCCTCCGGACATAACCCTCCCACTGCAGTCAGCAGACCTCAGTTCGTAACAAAGCAGTACAAACTTAAAAAGAAGGGTGGGTGCTGTGTCAGTCCATGGATGCCAGAGAAACGGATTTTACGGTGAGTACAAAAATCCTATTTTCTCTTGTCATCCATGGACTGACACAGCGTGTCTTATACACCTTTACACGTGGGATGTCCCAAAGCAGTGTCAAGAGGGATGGGAGCAGTATAAATGGAAAACCAAAAACTTCACTCCAAACAAGGCAGAGCTCCTCAACGGAGGAGTTGCAACATCAAACAGCGGCCTGCAACACCTTGCGGCCGAAGGAAGCATCCGAAGATGCAGCCACATCAACCTTATAAAACTTAGAAAAGGTATGAACAGACGACCAGGTCGCCACCTTGCACACTTGTGCAACCGACGCTTGATGTCGGAAAGCCCAGGAAGCACCAATTGCCCTGGTGGAATGTGCCGTAACCGGAAAGGGAGGCGCCCGCCCCTTGAGAGCATAAGCTTGAATGACGGTTTGTCTGATCCACCTAGAAATGGTGGCAGACGAAACCGCTTGGCCCTGTTTTGGACCAGAGACAGCCACAAATAGTGAGTCAGACTTCCGAATAGAAGCAGTAGCAGACAGGTACACCCGCAAGGCTCGTACCACATCCAAAGTGTGAAGCGCAAACTCTCTGGGATGCGATGGGTGAGGACACAAGGACGGGAGGACAATGTCCTCATTTAAGTGGAAGGCCGAGACCACCTTTGGCAGAAAAGAAGGTCGCGGACGTAACACCGCCTTATCCTTATGGATGACCAAAAAGGGCGACTTGCAGGACAAGGCCGCCAATTCAGACACTCGTCTAATGGAAGTAATGGCCACCAAGAAGGCCACCTTCTGAGACAAAGTCAAGAGGGGAATATCTCTAATATTTTCAAAGGGAGGTTCCTTGAGAACCGAGAGCACCAAATTCAGATCCCACGGGGGGAGAGGAGGCTTGACAGGGGGGAGCACATGGCGAACCCCCTGCACAAAGGTGCTAACCAAGGGATGACCCGCCAGCGGTCGCTGAAAGAAGATGGCCAAGGCCGAAATCTGACCCTTAATGGTACTCAAAGCGAGCTTTTGGGTCACGTCACGCTGCAGAAAATGCAGGATTCTGGGAACGGAATACGTTCGTGGGCGCCAGTCCAGCTCTTCGCACATGGAGATGTAAGCTCTCCAAGTACGGTGATAGATCTTTCTGGAGGAAGACTTCCGTGCCCTTAACATGGTCGAAATGACCGAATCCGAGAGACCTCGGTCTCTCAGCACCTGGCTTTCAATAACCATGCCGTTAAAGCCAGAGACTGTAAAGCAGGATGAAATATAGGACCTTGAGAAAGAAGGTCCCCCCGTATTGGTAACCGCCAGGGAACGTCTGCGACGAGACGTACCAGATCGGCGTACCAGTGACGCCGAGGCCAATCCGGAGCAATGAGGATCACCGGAATTCCCTCGGTCGCTACCCTGCGGAGCAGGTGAGGGAGCAACTGCAGCGGAGGATAAACGTATATCAGGTGATACTGACCCCATGGGGCCACCAACGCATCCGAGGCATCCGCCCAGGGATCCCTGGATCTGGCCACAAACCTCGACACCTTGCGATTGAGTCGAGAGGCCATCAGGTCCACATCCGGCGTGCCCCACCGTCTGCAAAGGAGTTGAAAGACCTCCGGGTGCAAGGACCACTCTCCCTGGTCCAGCGTCTGGCGACTTAGATAGTCCGCCTGCCAATTCTCTACGCCCGGAATGTAGACGGCCGACAGAGCCGGCACGCTTCTTTCGGCCCACCTCAGGATGCGGGCGACCTCGGAAGCCGCAGCTGAGCTCCGAGTCCCCCCTTGATGGTTGACATACACCACTGCTGTGGCGTTGTCCGATTGGATCCTGATGGAGTGACCCTGTAGTTTCTCCGACCATGAGGAGAGGCACAGTCTGATTGCCCGTATCTCCAGCACATTGATCGGTAAGAGGGCTTCGTCCGGAGTCCAAAGCCCTTGGGCCGACAGGACTCCCCAGACTCCCCCCCAGCCTGTCAGGCTGGCGTCCGTCGTGATCACCGTCCATTGGATGGGGAGGAACGACTTCCCGGACCGAAGAGCCGGGGACCTCAACCACCACGTCAGGGACGCCCTGACCAGGTGACTCACCTGGATCTGAAGATCCAAGGACAACGGGGATTTGTCCCAAGTGGACAAGATCTCTTTCTGTAAAGCCCTGGTGTGCGCTTGGGCATAAGGAACGGCCTCGAAGGAGGCCACCATGAGTCCCAGGACTCTCATGCAAAAGCGGATTGACGACCATTTTCGGGACGTCAGCACCTGTACTGCAGACTGAAGTGTCAGTAGTTTGTCTGGAGGTAGGAAGACTCTTGCCTCCAAGGAGTCCAGAATCAGACCTAGATACTCCAGACGCTGAGTCGGGACTAGAACCGACTTCTGAACGTTCAGGAGCCACCCAAACTCCCTGAGGGTCTGACTGACGATAGTCACACTTTCTTCCAATTCTGAGCCACTGTCTGCTCTTAGAAGAAAATCGTCCAGATAGCCCACGATAGCAATGCCTCGCTGTCTCAGCAAAGCTAGGACCGGAGCAAGCACCTTGGTGAACACCCTCGGTGCCGAGGCTAGGCCGAAGGGAAGAGCCACAAATTGATAGAGGACTTCACCGACCGCAAATCGCAGAAACTTCTGGTGGCTTGCACAGATCGGAACATGCAAGTAGGCGTCCTTGATGTCCAAGGATGCCAGAAAATCCCCTTGATGGAGTGTAGCGATCACCGTGCGAATGGATTCCATGCGGAATTTTTGCACCTTCACGAAGGCATTCAGGGCCTTGAGGTCCAGGATTGGCCGAACCCCGTCCTTTTTTGGAACAAACAAACAGATTCGAGTAGAACCCCTGAAACCTCTCCTGGGACGGAACCGGCACAATTACTCCGGACCCGATCAAATCCTGTACAGCCCCCAAGAGGGCTGCCCGACGGGCAGGAAGGAGAGGGAGATTTGAGGGAAAGAATCTGTCTGGGGGCCAGGAGCGGAACTCTATTCTGTATCCTGAGGTGACCACCTCGCACACCCACCGGTCGGAGATCCGGGAGGTCCACCGATCCGTGAACCTGCGAAGTCGTCCCCCCACCCCAGAGACGGACGGGGGCAAGACTTCACGCGGAGGCGGGCTTGGGAGTCGGCTTGTTCGGCTTACGCACCCAGGGGCCCTTGTGCCCGCCAGCCGCACTGTTGTCAGTCTGGGATGGCTTACCCGTGGACTCTGACGGACGAAAAAAAACCTTTTTTGCTGGAAAGGAAGGACCCGGTTTACGTCGGGCCTCCTTACCCTTGATAGTTTGAGGAAGGAGAGTGCTTTTACCTCCCGTGACATCCTTGATGATGTCATCCAGAGCAGCACCAAAAAGTCTACCACCCTTAAAAGGTAGATCCGTCAGGAGCTTCTTAGAGGCTAGGTCAGCAGACCAGCATTTCAACCAGATGAGACGACGCAATACCACCACCGAGACAGAGGCCCTGGATATTAAAGGGGCCGCGTCCAACGTGGCGTTGCACACATATATCAGACCCTGCACCATCTGGTGGGCCAGAGCAATAGTGTCTGGAGAAAGGTTATACTCCTGCACAGTTTGGTGCAAAATTTTTGCCCATTCCGTGAGTGTCTGAGACACAAGGGTCGCCGCTACTACGGGCCGTAGGGCGGATCCCAACAAGGCGAACATGGCTCTACTCACCACTTCTGACCTCCTGTCAGTGGGGTCCTTAAACACAGGAGTCCCCTCCATCGGAAGAGTGGTGGCCTTGTTTAAACGGGCGACTGGAGGGTCGACCACCGGGGGAGAAGCCCACTTTTTAAGCAGGGCGTCTTCAAAGGGGTATCTAATAGACAAACGCCGCGGGACCATGAAAGTTTTCTGCGGCTTTTCCCAGACCTGGTCAATGAGCTGGTCAAAGAAAGGTACATATGGAAAAACCTTTTTAGAAGGCTTGGTCTTAAAAGAACCAAAGGAGACTGTATCCGCCTGAGGTTCTGCAGTCGCAGCATTTAGCTTGAGAGTGTCCCTCACAGCATCAATGAGTTCACTAACAAGCGCCCTGTCATTTACTGACTCAGAACTGGAGTCTTCCTCACAAGGAATGTCCTGTTAAAAACCATCCAAATATTCAGAGCTAGGGTCCTGAGCAGCAATAGCTAGGCCCATATCTGAATCAGAGCACTCCCCTTGTGGAGATAAAGTGGGGAGAGGGCGCTTTTTTGCTCCCTTGTGCTCACACACAGCTTCCATCCTGGTCAGAAATGATTCCAGGACTGCCGACAACTGGTCCATAGGGACCGCAGGTGCTGGAGCACTGGCTGCTGCCTCTGGCATGTGAGGGGAAGCTGGTGACTCTGACTCCATAATGTCCCTCTCTGAGACCACCCACAGGCTGTGCTGACTGAAGTAGGGGAATGCCCAGGGAACCCACCAACCTGACCAGGACCGCTCGGTTCCGCTGCCCTGTCTCACTGCGCCGCGCTGCTCAGCGTGAGTGAGCTGAGAGGAGAGAGTGTGAGAAGATTTGCGCCGTTCCCAGCGGCGCTAGAGGCCAAACTAGTGCTAGAAAAACGTGCTGCTACAAGAAAATGGCCGCCGCAATGTGCTCCGGCGGACCACGGCAAGATGGCCACCAATGTAAAATCAGCACACACACCAAACATGGCGCCGAACGGCGCCCAGGCCCCTCACATCCAAAACCAAAATAGCCCCAGCGAATGCAGAGCAGCATGAGCCCCCCCCCCCAGGACAGTATGGCCTCCAGACACCCCACACAGTACAGCGCCAGCACTAGTGAACAGAGAGTGACATTAAAAAACACAGGGGGAGACAGGGAAATCCCCCACACAAGAAACACACAGCATGTACTCACCTGCAGCCAGGAGAGACTACTTACCCGTCCCCTGAGGGACCCACTGGTGTGTTTCTGACAGAACTATCACAGTGCGGTACTGAGTAGCTGTTGGCCCGGTCCACCGCGAAAGATACAGCCGGACTGTTCTATCTTGAGAGGACCGCGGAGCTGGAAGCCCACCGGCCACCCCTGGAGTCGTGGGGCATGTCGTGAATGAGTCTCACGCTCACAAGGCGAGGATCAGCACGCTCGATGGTCGAACAGGGAAGACTACGAGGATATCTTGTACCCAACCTGTTGCCCAGCCGACAGTTGATAGAAGATCTCAAAAGAATAAAATAGGAAAAAATTCCAAAAGGAATAAAAATAGGTCAGGAGACTGGCTCCTGAGAGAGCCACGTCTTCTCCTTCTGCTAGGCAGAAAAAAACTGAGGTCTGCTGACTGCAGTGGGAGGGTTATGTCCGGAGGGACCGCCCCCCTGGGCGGGGCTGTTCAGCTCTGGCTGTTTAGAATGTATGTATAACATCTCACATTCTGCCTAGGTCTTCTCCTGCAAGCAGGGACATAACCCACGTGTAAAGGTGTATAAGACACGCTGTGTCAGTCCATGGATGACAAGAGAAAATACATTTTTTAATATGGTTGCAATTACCCAAACCATGGGTTACAAATCAACTTTCATAAAGCCTCTGGAATGTTTGAGTTAATATTATAATAATTATTATAATTTTGAGAATTCAAAAACAATTTTATTAAATCTAATGTCTTCACAGTAGTCTCCAAAACTTAAATACTAAGAGGGTTAATAATCATTCCAATCTCTACTAATTCCAGCATGTATTCCACCCTCATAAAATCAGTGACAGCAGTAACTCTACAACTGTGGTTTGCCGACACCCTTTCCACATCTCTTGGAATGTTCTCAAGCAGTTCTGCCAGAAGTGACCATGGAGCAATGTCATCATCTTTTTCCCCATTAGTCTTTCCTGTCTTCTCTGCAGTGTTGGCCAGTTACAGGAGCCTTATCTGACAATTGAGAATATTCAAACCACGAGGGACTGAAGGTGGCAAGCAGGTCTGTGCTTAGTGCAAGCTATGTATTACAGTTAAGGGCTCATTTATAAGAGAGCAGATACAAATATTCACTTTTCATTATGCTCCGCTATGCTACGCACACTGCAGCCTACCCTATGCATAAAAATCAGGCTGAAGTGTGAAGCTGGTTAAGCCCCACTGAACAAAGAGTGCTCAGTGATTGGAGGAGAGTGGATCATATGACAGGTTACATGACCAGGGCCCCCTCTTTTTTTTACTTTCATTCAGTCCTGTTGCTTTCCTCTATGGTGCGGATATACCACGGGTTTTTGAATGAGTTCCCCATCGTCAGAACTCCCTAATTGGTGGCTCTGTTACACACTGCCATGGCTGGCAACAAAGGTGCAGTAAATAGGCTCAGCCACCAGTAGTTCAGCTAGATGCCTCTATGTTTAGGCCCTTCTAAACCCACAGGACATTTGCCTAGGTTACACTGCAGGTAATCTGGACCTGGCAAGAGACCTGCACCTGCAGAAGTTGGTAAACTAACATAGTAACACAGTTGGTAAGGTTGAATAAAGACAATAGTCCATCCAGTTCAACCTGTGTAGGTGTGTGTGTGTAGAAAAATCATTTCCCATACCCCCTTAAATTGTTTTCGTTAAGATGCACGTCCAAGAGTCTTTTAAAACTATCCATACTTTCTGCAAGATCAGGCCCAGAGCAGTGCTTTCAATGCATTTGGATCATCATATTTAGGCTTCATGCACACTGCTCCTTTGGACACCCCTTTTCCTTAGAGGAGAAAAGTATTTTTTCTGCCTCTAAATGCTCCTGCCTGTAAATGCCTATGTGTGCATGAACACATAGGCGTACATGGAGGGGCGTTTAGAGGCAGAAAAAAAAGTCAGGCTGTTTTAGCTGCAGTGTGCACGAGACCTATTTGCCTCAAAAATTAACTGATAGGGCATCTCAATTTAAAATTAGGGCAAGGTCAAGAGCAGAAGGCACTTCACGACCACTACCAACCTGTGCTAATTCTTTATTTTAAACCCTTCAGTGTTTGGACAACGCTGTGTAGACCTTTGTTGATCTGAGGGGGCAGAAACCAATTAACCAAACCAACCAATTAACCAGTAGCTGTTACTGTAGCTAAACAAATTAGTAAATCGGGGAAGAGAGTAGAGACTGAGTAACAGTGCAAAATATGGTGAAACATTGCATAATTTCTGGCACAAATAATGGCATGCCCAACAGGACTGTTTTGTAGATTAGCTATTACTTTTACTACCTGCAATATCTTAACTCTTACAGAAGAGAAATATGCAATGCAATAACAGAACATGAAAACAGTACTGACAGCCATAGACCTTCTAATCATCTACTTGGAGTTGCCCAACATTTCTCAGTTGTGAGAGCAGATTGTGAAACAATGTTTGGGTCTGACCTCGCGATGGTCATCATTCACCCATTTCATAATCAGAAAATTAGTGACGGGCTGACAGTGCTTGTATGGTAGAAACCAGCTGGTCTGTCTCTTCCAGTCTGCCCCTTCTTTCTTTCTGTTTGTTAATAGAAGAATTCAGTGCCAAATCAGGCACACTAGAAAGCAGCCAAGCCTTGCCATCCCTACTTCTCCTTGGCACCCTCTGCTGCATCATCCACCCCCTCCTGTGGGTGTCCCATGCTGAAGGGTTCACTTAGCATTGCTGAAAGGAGGAGAAGAAAGCAAAACCTCACTCCTCTCAGTGTCCTTGTCTAATTGAGCAGCTTTTACTGTGGCTGAGAGTCAGTCTTCAATTCTCTAACCCAGTGTTTCTCAACTCCAGTCCTCAAGGCGCCCCAACAGGTCATGTTTTCAGGATTTCTCTCAGATGAAACGGCTGTGGTAATTACTAAGGCAGTTAAACTGATCAAATCACCTGTTCAAAATAATGGAAAGCCTGAAAACATGACCTGTTGGGGCGCCTTGAGGACTGGAGTGAGTTGAGAAACACTGCTCTAACCTATAGAGAATGTTAGAATTAAGAGTGTCCCCAGCTTCATCCATCTAAGACATAGGAATAAAAAAATACTACTATCTATAGGACTACTGGGTGCCTATTATATGTGTTGACATGTTTAATCAAAAGTATAAGTAAAATCAGCTTAGATGACCATGTATCATATATTTATGGAGATATTGTGCTTTTGTTACATCATGCCTTACTGTAGACTAATACAATTACCGTATATACTCGAGTATAAGCCGACCCGAATATAAGCCGAAGCACCTAATTTTACCACAAAAACTGGGAAAACTTATTGACTCGAGTATAAGCCTAGGGTGTGCCTCACTTTGCCTCACTGTGTCCATGCCTCACTGTGTCCATGACTAGACTGACGTTTAACATGGGAGTCTATGGAAGGGGTGCCCGGCTTTGAAAAATCGGTGCTCCCCGGCCGTAGATCCCCTGGACAAGAAACTTTGAAAACCTGTAGAGGAAGAGTGGGGCTGCATGTGTGCCAAGTTTGGCGTCCAGAGGACCTACGACCAGCTGGTACCGGGTCCCCAAAGTCACCAGAGAAATTACCGTTTAACATGGGAGTCTATAGAAGGGGTGCCCGGCTTTGAAAAATCGGTGCTCCCCGGCCGTAGGTCCCCTGGACAAGAAACTTTGCAAACCTGTAGAGGAAGAGTGGGGCTGCATGTGTGCAAAGTTTGGGGTCCAGAGGACCTACGACCGGTCGGTACCGGGTCCCCAAAATCACCAGAGAAATTACCGTTTAACATGGGAGTCTATGGAAGGGGTGCCCGGTTTTGAAAAATCGGTGCTCCCCGGCCGTAGGTCCCCTGGACAAGAAACTTTGCACACTTATAGAGGAAGAGGCTACATGTGTGCCAAGTTTGGGGTCCAGGGGACCTACGGCCGGCCGGTACCGGCTCCCCAAATTCCGGGAGATCAGGCGCAAAAAGGTGACTCGAGTATAAGCCAAGGGGGGCATTTTCAGCACAAAAAACTGTGCTTAAAAACTCGGCTTATACTCGAGTATATACGGTAAACAAATTTGTGTTCTACATAGGTGCATTTTAGAGAAAGGACACTGATTACGCTAAGAAATTGGACTTTAAACGGCACATGGGTACTTCATGTAAAAATCTAGATGTTTATTGTAGAAATATATTGTGCGTAGAGCGTTGCGGTGAACTCCCCGCTTCCCTGGTGTTTGAAAGCAGCTTTAATATAGGATTTAGAGCTATATTGCTCTTAAATCTCAGTTATTGCTCTCTCTAGTTGATTACCTGAATATATATTGTTACTGTCTGTTATTCTTCCACAGAAATATTGCAGTAAAGACAACTTCTGTTCTCTTACACTATTGCCAGGTGTGCCAGAGGGGGATAAGGCTGTGCCAGAGGGGGCTGTAGGGTTGAGAGGCAGAGTAACGGACTGAATTAACTTAAGCAGCTCCTGGGGGGTATCGCTACACGTGCTATAGCAGCTTTTCAGGCACTATAGCAAATTGGCAGTGACTACAAAAAAGAACTCTACAGACCACCAAGGGCATTTGTCTAGAGATATTATTCTGAATTTGAACTTACTATGAAATAAATGGCATAACACTTTGAAGTATAACATTATAAATAATTACTTCTTCAAATGTGTAATTTAAACTGTGTATAATGTGCAAAGGGCTTTGATGGAACAGGGTCTAGTTGTGGGTGGCATCCATTGTGTGCCCAAGCGGCAGTGCTTCCTGAGATGACAGACTCTACTTTCTGCTTTAGCACCTGGCTGGGAGGCCTTAAGTGCCTGACTGGAAGTGTCTTTCAGTCTGTGAGAAGGCTGCTAGGTCTAGCAAACTGTGTCCATGTAAAACCGGTGCCCTGCTGACACCAACAAATGTTTGAAGCTGTTTTGCATTCTGAAACTTTTGTGTTACATTTAGTGTAATTCTAGGTGCAAAGACTTTGTTACCCTTTTGAAGAATAAATCTGGGTAAAAAAGTAACTAAGGTTTTAAGGGGATGTAGCTGTATATTCCAGTCCTCAAAGTCTGCTGAAAAAAACGTATGTGAACTGATATGTTATCAATATGTTTCAGAGCACCATGAAAGATTTAGCTAGCAACTCCTGTCCCCATATGTAAAAATGCATGCATTGGCTACTTAACCAGTTGGAGCCCCGGCCATAGTCGAATGACGGCCTCAAGGTGGCTCTTAAAATCCGGGAGGACGTCAAAAGACGTCCTCGGCTCCTCCGGCCACTGGGGGACGCGCGAGCGCCGCCAGCGGCGCGGGCCCGGCGCGTCACTGACATGCCGATGCGCGTGCCTGGCGGCCGCGATGTCCGCCAGGCACCCGCGATCGGCCGGTACACAGACAAGGACATGGATCTGTGTGTGTAAACACACAGATCCATGTCCTGTCAGGGAGAGAGGAGACCGATGGTGTGTCCCTTGTACATAGGGACACAGATCGGTCACCTCCCCCAGTCAGTCCCCTCCCCCCACAGTAGTAATCACTCCCAGGGCACACATTTAACCCCTTCCCCGCCCCCTAGTGGTTAACCCCTTCCCTGTCAGTGTCATTTTTACAGTAACCAGTGCATTTTTATAGCACTGATCGCTGTATCAATGACAATGGTCCCAAAATGGTGTCAAAAGTGTCCGATGTGTCCGCCATAATGTCGCAGTCACAATAAAAATCGCTGATCGCCGCCATTACTAGTAAAAAAAAAAAAAAATTATAATAAAAATGCCATAAAACTATCCCCTATTTTGTAGACGCTATAACTTTTGCGCAAACCAATCAATAAACGCGTATTGCGATTTTTTTTTACCAAAAATATGTAGAAGAATACGTATCGGACTAAACTGAGAATTTTTTTTTTTTTTTTTTTTTTTTAAATTGGGATATTTATTATAGCAAAAAGTAATAAATTGTGGGTTTTTTTCAAAATCGTCACTCTTTTTTTGTTTATAGCGCAAAAAATAAAAACCGCAGAGGGGATCAAATACCACCAAAAGAAAGTTCTATTTGTGGGAAAAAAAGGACGTCAATTTTGTTTGGGAGCCACGTCGCACGACCGCGCAATTGTCATTCAAAGCGACGCAGTGCCGAAAGCTGAAATTCCGCCTGGGCAGGAAGGGGGTTTATGTGCCCAGTAAGCAAGGGGTTAAAGTGTATCTAACCCCCCCAAACATATATATATATATATATATATATATATATATATATATATATATATAGTAGCTTGTTGGTCTTTAGATGTTTGGGCAGAATTTTTTTTTTTGTCAGGCCTTTTTCCCTTTATTTTCACCTGGTATACCTGCAGATTACCACACTTCCTGTTCTTTCAGATCAGTTTGTTTTTTTTGTCCTCCTTTGTATACACTATATGGGGGATCGTTGTCACACAGGCTGAACCTCAGAATGTCCGTCTCTATGACATGGTGGGACGATGGGACTAATACTTTACACACTAAACAAAGTTTTTTGCTAATTCCTTTAGGTTTACAAGCTAGTGACAAGGATGCTGCCTTTCTGGCAAGATCAAAAGGCATTTTCTGTGCTTGCCTAAACATTTTTAGATGTGGTGTCTGCATAATTTTTTAGGTTAAGGCTTGTTTTCAGTTTTAGATATGATTTATATAGCTTTACTGCATATCTAGCATGTTAGTCAAAAATCTATTTTTATTTCACGTCTGACAATAAAATGCACTGGTGACCCATGCACCATTATGTAGGTTTGTTACACTATGGTTCCATACCTTCCATATATCCAATAGAATAAAAGAACTGGGGATGTACTCTCCTACACAGAGTATATAACCAATTAAAATTCAGATATTATATATAGGTATGTAGAGTGTGTTTACAATGTAAATCTGCACACACAAAAAAATGGTTATCCCTTAACTATTATCAAGATTAAACTTTGTAAGCATTCTTATACATAAAATCATATTTATACAATACAACGCTACACAGGTACATTTTCTGTGTGGACGTCTAATAAAAAATCTTAGACAATATCTTTGACTAAAAAAAAAAAAAAAAGCATACCTTTTTAATTTTGCCACTTTTGGTTCCCACAAACACCACACTGTAATTGTTGTAGATGTAGGAAGTCAGAGAGGTCATCCTGTCTCGGCTTTCTGTATATAATGTAACACCCTCAACCAAGTTAAGTCCGCCCAAGGGTTGGTTAATATCCAAACCACAGAAGTTGTCATCAATGGGTACTGGCTGAAAGATAGAGATAAACAAAAATGTAATTGAAGAAATAAATATTCCAGATTCTAAAGGAAATAATATAATAATTTCACAGGTTCCACTTTGTGATTTTGTAAAAACAAGTGGAATTTTATTCCAACACAGAAGTGATATCATTTATAGCAGTTATATCAGTCATTTGGTGTTTCTTTGTGCCAAAAGAAAAACACAAAATCAGTGCAATAAATCACAGAATATGCAATAAATCACAGCTTCTTTAGTAATTTTTTTAGCTTTTTTGGAAATTCAGGAAATTCGAAAATTCTGAAATTCTGAATGCGGAAATTCTAAAATTCGGAAGTTCGGAAATCCAAATTTTCAGATTTTCGAATTTTCAAATTCAAATTTTTGGAATTTACGATTTTCGAATTTCCAAATTTATGAAATTTCAATTTCGGAAATTTTGAAAATTCGGAATTCGAAAATTCAGAAATTCAAAATTTCGGAAATTGAAAAATTCGGAAACTCGGAAATTTCGGAATTAACTAATTTGTCAAAATTCGGTAAATAAATTTGGAACTAAACGAATTGCACATGTCTATTTTTTAGTATTATACATTGAGCACAATAAAATAAGCATTCTCCAATAAACTATTGGTTACAATTCTTAATCCAGCAGCTTACAACTTTTCTGCACGCTCAGTGCTGCTTTACTGAACTTCGGATCTTTACAGGAAAGGGTTAACAGTGGACAGTGCAGTCTCTAGCATGTTAGCTTAGAGCAGTGGTTCCCAGCTCCTGTCCTCAGGACCCACTAAGAGGCCAGATTTTAAGTATAAGGATGGCCAAGGATTAAAATATAATTAGGCTACATACTCAGTTAAGTGATTCAATCTGCTGCTGAAAGTGCTTAAAAATCTGAGGGTTTGATATCACAGGAGCTTTTCTTTGTAAACTGTGGACTCAGCTGACCACTACCTAGAACACCTGGTTTTGTGCTGACCAGAGTTGAGAAACATTTATTTGCAAAGATTTGTTCCAGCTATCACAATAAAGCCAACAATTCTTTAAATAACTGGTAAAACTGCAAATTGATACCCAGTGGCATTGGTGGCCATAGGCTGGAGACCTGTATGCAAAACAATAGTTCAATCTTTCCTTCAAAGCTTGTCACTTTTGCCATATATGTAGACTCTAGTAAACCCACCCTTCCAAGATACTTCTTGGTACGAATGTCTACCTTGCATTAATTCCCATTCATACCCCCCCCCCCCCCCCCATTAAGATACCCCTATTTAGCATCAGGGATGACTAGAAAATTCATATGTACATTGGGCCAAATAAATCATGGTAAACAAATGTTCTACACTGTCTGCCTGTGACTGTCTGCAAAAAAACATTGAAGACCATGAGGAAAATGGACGAATACAATAAGTATGCAAATTTGATTGGCAGAGAGGATTGTGTGGCAGGATATTCCCTGTCATTCGGAATGTAATTTAACTAATAATTATCAACTAATAAAGAAGTATAGCACTTCCTTGTTATAGTAATGTCATAGTCTGGCACAAATCCACTGCAATCTGCAACAAATGTAGCAGCTAAATTCCTACAGGAGCTTGCTCACACAAATTAACACTGGGGACCCTAAACTTTGGGATGGAACACAAGCTCCCTGAATAAACCTGTAGGGGGTCCAATGAACCCTTTCATTCATTTATCAAGTGGTGCGAGGACTGCTAAACTGAAATAACTGGTAGGACAGATTTTATGATATTCACCCATTACTATTCATCAGCTTACATCACCAGCTTCAGCCACATCCCTTCACATTCCTGGTAGACCAGTTGGGCTCTCTTGACTTTTGGTGTCCTTGTAGATCAGTACAGACAATATTGTCCTAATGCTGTATTTGGTAGTACAACATGAATGTATGTGGATCTAATTTCACAAAATATGTCATTTACAGAAAAGGAAAATGCACAGGATGCATTAATATTCTGTCAGGGTTCTTTATAAATGAAAAGGCTAGTTATCTTGCAAAACATTATGACAGCTGTTATGTCAGGGTTTCTGACAGGACGGCAAGAAGATGGGCATGGTGTCACTTTAAATCTGTATTTTTCCCCTAAGACAAGTGCTGGAGTTTTATTTATCTAACACTGTAAATGGAGGAATGTACACCCAGTGCTTCCTGTCTGAATAAAATGGAAAGCACAAATAAGCCCCACTCTAGACAAAATATTTAAGTTCTGGACTTGACAGGTTTTACGGAGAACAAGAAGTGAAAGAAAATTGAATTAAAGCGGAGTTCCAACCGAAAACCTTTCAGGGGGAGGCGGGGATCAGATACCTGTCTAATACAGGTATTTGCTTCCACTTCTGGGCATAGATCGCCCCAGTATCCGCGGCGATCTATGCCATGTCCGGCCCCTCCTCCATCTCCCCTCTGTCTTCTGGGAGACACACAGGTCTCAGAAGAAAGCAGGGACCAGTGACATCACGCAGCGCGACCTGCGCATGCGCAGTAGGGAACCAGGCTGTGATTATCCAATGGGAATTGTGTGATGGCAGGCTGTTGTCGGATAATCCAACCGTTTGTATGCTCCATCAGACAATTGTTGTCGGATTTTCCGCCAACAAATATGGGATAGCATGCTTTAAAATTGTCTGCCAACAAATGTGTGTTGTCGGATTATCCGAACGTGTGTACGCAAGTCCTTCGGACAAAACTCCAAAAGTTCAAACACACATGCTCAGAAGCAATGCTAACCATAACACAACATTAGCAGAAGTTGCCCAAAGGGTGGCGCTAAAGAGCTGAAAAACCACATAGTTTTGTGTTTGTTGGCCGACAATTCTTTGCTGTTTGTATGCAATACAAGTTCCTGGCCAATGCCCTTCGAACAAAAGTCCTACGCGTTGTCCGATGAAAATCCGTATCGTGTGTACCAGGGCTTTAGTGAATCCAATAAGGAGAAAGTTCTGCTAGATTTGGCTATTTTAAACACCAGGTACCATATATAATGAGTGGATTCAAGAACAGTGACTACAATGTGGTAACATTAGGTGAGTATTCAGTTTAGATGGCTATAGAGGAATACAATTTTGTTTAAAAAAATTCCTATTAAGAAAGTTTGTTCAATTTTCTAATCAGTTGGGTCAAATAGATATTTTTTTTTTTTGACCAGAGTGATGGGAAAATGCAAAGGAGCAGGATGTAAAATATATCTAGAGCAAATTTCTAAGAGCCCATTCACACAGGGGCAACACGACTTCCAGCGCGATTTTATGAGGCAACTCAGACACTACCTGAGAATGAATCACAGCGTGACCTGGAGCTATTTACAAGGCAACTCCAAGTTGCCTGCAGGACAGGAGACATTCCAGTGGCCAATCAAACAAGAATCAGCTCTGTGGGAGGGAGGGGGGATGGAGAGGTTTGCAGGAGAAATGTATGTTATCTTCCTGGAGAGTAGCTCCTATTAAGACAGTGAGAGGCGACTCCCATTGAAATGAATGGTTACAGGTCGCCTAGGAGTCGGATTGAAGTAGTACAGGGACCTTTTTTGAAGTCGGAGCGACTGCAGTAGTGTGCATAAGGACGGCTCCATTAACTTACATTGATTTCTTCAGCCAGCGCGACCTGAGGCGACTAGGGGCGACCTGGGGCGATTTGGAGTCGGATCCAAAGACGCCCCTGTGTGAATGGGCTCTAACAGTCAATGTGTTTTTTGTTTGTGAAATTACATTCTAAAATGTAATGTTAAAAGCAAACAACATTTTGAAGTGTTTTCAAACAACATTTGTTCAGTAGTCAAACGTACAAAGAATTTTCGTTCGAATATTTGTATGACCATATGTTTAGAAGTCTACCAGCATATAGCAAGTTTAAGGGCTTGTGCAAGGAGGCTACAAAAACTATGAACATAAGGAAAGTTTAAAGAACATGTCACTTAAATAAACAAACAAATAAAACCAAGAGATCACTTTAAATGTGTTAGGCATGTAAGCTCATTCACTAGAGTGCCAAGGCTTTGCCGGTTCAGAATTGTAATGCCAACACGTTTCCAGCACATAAAATTTGACTATGCTCTGATACAGACATTATTTTATATTCAGTGTAGTGTTAACACACCAACCTGACCCTGATCCTGATTGTTCCCTCAACAGTATGCATGCACATAGCAAAACTCTCCACACCCCATGTAGCACCCTTTCCCCAGTGTCTGCACTAGCTTATGTGATAGCTCACTGCCTGTGATAGCTTACTTGCAAGCTCTCCCTCTGATTGTCTGCAATAGATTCTCTGTTTTCTGCTGTCTGTCCAAAGTAGCTTCTCTTGCAGGATTCCTACCACTGTGTGCTTGATTTTACTCAGAAGGAAGAAAAAAACGTCTCCAACAACCCATTGGATCACACCAGGATCTCCCTCTTCACTCTCCAGTCCATGATCAGGTCCTTCTCTGCATCCTCTCCCGAAAGGAGGGCAGCTGCTATTCCTCTCTCTACAGCAAACACCATCTCCTCTTCATTTCTTTCCCCCAGCCACAATCTTTTATCCTCCAAAGATACTTGCTTGCTAGCATTTTCTGTCCATGCTCAGATCCCACCCCACCCTTCTATGATCATTATTTACTATGTTGATCAAATAATTTATGTCCAGCTAAACTACACTGCTCAAAAAAATGTAAGGAACACTTTTGAATCAGAACTCCTGGGATATTGATCTGGTCAGTTAAGTAGCAGAGGGGGAGGGGTGTATACAGAGGGGGTTGTTAATCAGTTTCAGCTGCTTTGTTGTTAATTGAAATTAACAACAGGTGCACTAGATAGGCAACAATGAGACGACCTCCAAAACAGGAATGTTTTTTCAGGTGGAGGTGTCTGGCATTGTTTTTTCCCTACTCATCTTTTCTGACGGTTTTTCACTAGTTTTGCATTTGGCTAGGGTCAGTGTCACTACTGGTAGCACGAGGCGATACTTGGACCCTATAAAGGTTGCACAGGCAGTCCAACTCCTCCAGGATGGCACATCAATACGTGTCATTGCCAGAAGGTTTGCAGTGTCTCCCAGCACAGTCTCAAGAGCATGGAGGAGATTCCAGGAGACAGGCAGTTACTCTAGGAGAGCTGGACAGAGCCGTAGAAGGTCCTTAACCCATCAGCAGGACCAGTATCTGCTCCTTTGTGCAAGGAGGAACAGGATGAGCGCTGCCAGAGCCCTACAAAATTACCTCCAGCAGGCCACTGGTGTGAATGTCTCTGACCAAACAATCAGGAACAGACTTCATGGGGGTGGCCTGAGGGCCCGATGGCCTCTAGTGTGCTCTGTGCTCACTGCCGGACACTGTGGAGCTCAATTGGCATTTTCCATTGAACACCAGAATTGGCAGGTCCGCCACTGGTGCCCCATGCTTTTCACAGATGAGAGCAGGTTCACCCTGAGCATATGTGACAGACGTGAAAGGGTCTGGAGAAGGCACGGAGAACTATATGCAGCCTGTAACATTGTTCAGCATGACCGGTTTGGTGTTGGGTCAGTGATGGTCTGGGAGGCATATCCATGGAGGGACGAGACAGACTTCTACAGGCTACACAATGGCACCCTGACTGCCATTAGGTATCGGGATGAAATCCTTGGACCCATTGTCAGACCCTACGCTGGTGCAGTGGGTCCTGGGTTCCTCCTGGTGCACGACAATGCCCAGCCTCATGTGGCGAGAGCATTCAGCCAGTTCCTGGAGGATGAAGAAATTGATACCATTGAATGGCCCCCACACTCACCTGACCTAAATCCAAAAGAACACTTCTGGGACATTATGTTTCGGTCCATCCCGTGCCACCAGGTTGCACCTCAGTATGCACCTCAGTATGTTCAGGAGCTCAGTGATGCTCTGGTCCAGATCTGGGAGGAAATACCCCAGGACATCATCCGTCGTCTCATTAGGAGCATGCCCTGATGTTGTCAGGCATGTATACAAGCACTTGGGGGCCATACAAACTACTGAGGACCATTTTGAGTTGTTGCAATGAAATTTCAGCAAAATGGACTAGCTTGCTGCATAATTTTTACACTTTGATTTTCGGGGTGTCTTTGAATTCAGCCCTCTGGTAGGTGGATAATTTTTATTTCCATCAAATGATGTGCCATCCTTTCATTCCTAGGGGAACAAAACAGGAAGCGCCACCTAAGTGCAATATTTTAGTCACAATTTATTAAAGACAGAGGAGATGCACTTACAGACATATGTAAAAAACTGGCTCATCAGTGTGTGTAGTTTGCGGTGGCCACCAGGAAGCCAGCCAGAACCAGCAGGGAACGAGGATGATGACGTCACCGGAAGCGGAACAAGAGAGATCACCGGAAGGAAAGACAGGTGTTCAGCACACCACTGAGAAACCAGGCTACGCGCTCGGAGCTATCTGCTCCTTCAAGAGGCCTTTCATTCCTAACATATTACCCAGTCCATATCAGTATAGATATCCAGCATGAGATTTTGCCCCGTTGAGATCTGATGTGTTTTCAAAGTGTTCCTTTAATTTTTTTGAGCTGTGTATTATTTGATTGGGAGTAATATGCAGTAGTGTATTCAATCAATTAGAGCTAAAAAAACAACAGAGCCTAAATTAATCAGTTTCTCAAGTAGCACACATTTTCTAATTATGTAATAGGGGCACTGAAATGAAATAGGAAAGGTTTAAAAATATTTTAAACAAATAATGTAGAAAGTGCATTCCCTCTGGAAAAAGAGTCTCCAGGAAGCAACAACAATCTATATAGCTGAAGAGGGAAGTTTAAAAAACTATAAGGCAGAAAATGAGAACATTTAATTCCCCAAAGATCAAGGGCACTAATATTTAATTAATAAAAACACGGACTATAATAAAGACTTCAAAAAAGAAATGGAGATGGCAAAAAGCTGAAAAACAGATTGCTGGTAATACATCTTTAAATAGTAAATGGAAAAAATCCAGCGCTGCCTTAAACAGTGACGAAATTAAATAAAAAATTTAAACTTAAGTGTGTTTGAAGCACAAATTAAGTGTGATGCTCTAAGTGTGTGAGAGAAGGGTGAATGGTATGACCTTCACCTGACGGGCGGGTGCTGCTATTCAATTAGCCTGAAAAAGGACTCAAAACATATGGAAAAAATAAATCAAAAAAGTGCAACCCAATGTGAATGATAACAGTGAATCTCTGAAACAATGTGAAATTCCAACCGATATCCCAACCGATATCTCAAAGCTGGAATATAAGTGAAACAAACATATATAAATGGAAAAAGATAAATTGATCAAAATAAAACTTATGACATAAAACTCTCAATTGATAAAAGTCCATATGATGTAATATCTATGGGAGACTAGTCCAAAGATGACATATATAGGATTGTTGCCGTGAAGGAAATTTTCAAAAACAGCCACGGTTAGCACCAGCTGGCTGAAACGTGATGGAGCCACAAGTCTCTGACACCATCACGTTCCAGCCAGCTGGTGCTAACCGTGGCTGTTTTTGAAAATTTGTCTCTGTTCCATGGATGTCAGTGTTTTATGAAGCCTGTGCAATAAATACGTTTTTTATGAAGAAATACTGCACCATGAGGATCTTTTCTTCTTCCTTCCCTTTGGTAATTGACTGCTGACTTCTGGATGCTGATCTCCACTTGCTGTATGTGGAAAACGTGAGTTATATAAAACACAATACTCACCTTACGGCAAGCGAAAGATTTTTGAAGTGCCCGCAGTCTGTGGGATTCAGCGCCAAAGTGACCGCCTCCGGATTTCCCAATCGATCCATGTGTGGTGAACACCGAGAACAGATCGAGTGAAGGCAGGTCGGCCTAGTCCTGAGCCCAATATCATCTTATATCTGGTAAGCAAGCCATTTACTTACTATTGGATGTGAAGCTTATACTATCAACCTGTCTGAGTATTACGCCTTCCGCCGCATAGGAATTCCTTCACGGCAACAATCCTATATATGTCATCTTTGGACTAGTCTCCCATAGATATTACATCATATGGACTTTTATCAATTGAGAGTTTTATGTCATAAGTTTTATTTTTATTTTGATCAATTTATCTTTTTCCATTTATATATGTTTGTTTCACTTATATTCCAGCTTTGAGATATCGGTTGGTATATCGGTTGGAATTTCACATTGTTTCAGAGATTCACTGTTATCATTCACATTGGGTTGCGCTTTTTTGATTTATTTTTTCCATTCTTTTTTCAATACATCTTTAAAAAATATAAGTATTTACATTTTAAGAGACAAAAAAGTGATAATATAAGACTAATAAGAAATATTGTTGGAAAAATAACTGTAGGGAACAAAGTCATAGTTACAGTTGTGCTCATAAGTTTACATACCCTGTCAGAATTTATGATTTCTTGGCCATTTTTCAGAGAATATGAATGATAAACACAAAAACTTTTCTTTCACTTATGGTTAGTGTTTGGCTGAAGGCATTTATTATCAATCAACTGTGTTTACTCTTTTTAAATCATAATCACAACAGAAACTACCCAAATTACCCTGATCAAAAGTTTATAAGTTTATATACCGTGGTGATTTTGGCCTGATAGCATGCACACAAGGGGGTTTGAATGGCTATTAAAAGGTAACCATCCTCACCTATGATCTGTTTGCTCGTAATTATTGTGTGTGTATAAAAGGTCAATGATTTTCTAGAATCCTGACATACCCTTGCATCTTTCATCCAGTGCTGCACTGACGTTTCTGGATTCTGAGTCATGGGAAAAGCAAAATAATTGTCAAAGGATCTGTGGGAAAAGGTAGTTGAACTGTATAAAACCGGAAAGGGATAAAAAAGATATCCAAGGAATTAAGAATGCCAATCAGCAGTGTTCAAACTCTAATCAAGAAGAGGAAAATGAGAGGTTCTGTTGAAAACAGGTAGACCAACTAAAATTTTAGCCACAACTGCCTGGAAAATAGTTTGGGATGCAAAGAAAAACCCACAAATAACTTCAGGTGAAATACAGGACTCTCTGAAATCATGTGGTGTGGCTGTTTCAAGATGAACAATAAGGAGGCACTTGAAAAAAGATGGGCTGCATGGTCGAGTCACCAGAAGAAAGCCATTACTACGCAAATGCCACAAAGTATCCCACTTACATTAAGCCAAACAGCACAGAGACAAGCCTTAAACCTTCTGGCACAAAGTAATTTGGAGTGATGAGACCAAAACACCATTCCTACTGTGAAACACGGAAGTGGATTGCTGATGTTTTGGGGATGTGTGAGCTACAAAGGCACAGGAAATTTGGTCAAAATTGATGGCAAGATGAATGCAGTAGTTATCAAAAAATACTGGCGGAACATTTGCATTCATCAGCCAGGAAGCTGCGCATGGGACGTACTTGGACATTCCAACATGACAATGATCCAAAACACAAGGCCAAATCGACCTGTCATTGGCTACAGCAGAACAAAGTGAAGGTTCTGGAGTGGCCATCTCAGTCTCCTGACCACAATATCATTGAGCCACTCGGGGAGATCTCAAACATGCAGTTCATGCAAGATAGCCCAAGAATTTACAGGAACTGGAGGCTTTTTGCCAAGAGGAATGGGCAGCTTTACCATCTGAGAAGATAAAGAGCTTCATCCACAAATACCACAAAAGACTTCAAGCTGTCATTGATGTTAAAGGGGGCAATACACGGTATTAAGAACTGGGGTATGTAAACTTTTGATTAGGGTCATTTTGGTAGTTTCTGTTGCCAGTATGATTTAAAAAGAGTAAACACAGTTGATTGATAATATATGGCTTCAGCCAAACACTAACCAGTGAGTGAAATAATTTGTTTTGTGTTATTCATATTCTCTGAAAAATGGCCAAGAAATCATACATTTTGCCAGGGTATGTAAACTTATGAGCACAACTGTAAATCCTGGAATGCATACTTTTCATATGTCTTTACAAAAGAGTTTCCTTTTTTTCTTTTTTATCTGCTAGTTTTAAACTGGGCAAGGGCAACCATCCTAAGGTGAGGCCTAAAGTGGTTGTAAACCCTTACATATACCCAGTGAAGTGACTGGCTCCAGATGATACACAGTGATGAAACAAATCCTCCTACATAAGTTGTACCTGTTTATCTGCAGTACTTTCTTATCTGCATCCATTCAAAGTGCTGAATTTACATAGCTTGTCTGAGAGTTTAGAAAAGGGGGCCGGGAAGTGAAATTACACTCAGCGGAGCTCAGTGGAGGAGAGGTCTGAGAGCTGATTGGAAGAAAGAGACACACCCCCTCTACACAGAACACAGGAACAGAGCTGAGGCTGATGATCTGCTGGAGGTCCCTCACGTATCACAATTTTTCTCTTGGTGTCAGGAAAACTTGTCAGAAGTGATTCATGCTGATAGCAGAGGAATGAAGCAGTAGACAGAAATGACACTTGGTGCTCTTAATTGAGACAAGTAGACACTACAGAGAGATAGGTTTCATATTTCATGTCTGAGTTTTACAACCACCATAACTTGTAAACGCACACCATGGCAAAAGTGAGCATAGCAACAGGATACATTCTGCATCAGCAAAGGCCCTCTCAGTTATTTTTTTAAGGCAGTTTTTTCCAGATGTGCTGCCAAAGCTTTTATGCAGAAACTCAGGCAAACTCGTAAGATTTAGGACTAGTCTTTACTGCTATGAAACTAGAAGATATTTAGCAGCGCTATCAGTTCAGAATAGACGGTAACCGCAGGGACTATGGTACATCTAGCTACAGTCCACAGAAATCTGGTGGTTTTCATATAAATGTTGCAACCAAAAGAAAATTCCTGCAGGAAACACAAAGACTTTGGTGCACAAAAGGGCTGCATGTTCTCTGAAATAACGAGTCAGAACAAAGAAAAACAGAGGTTCCCTGCAGGTTTGGGAGTTTTCCTGCAAAAGAAATTGATGATTCTGGCAAATTTGGTTGTGCGTAGTACAGCCAATTTTTTTTCTATCAGAGCTGGCTTACACCAGCTACTGCATTGCAGTGCAGAAGCTAGTGTGCAGTGCGATCTGACTGAGCTCAGCGCAGTGATGAAGCTCTAAGCTCCGCAGATTGCACGGTTTCCTTTTTTTTTTTTTTCTTTTTTTTTTACACTTTATTAACCACTTCAGCCCCGGAAGATTTGGCTGCTCAATGACAGGGCCATTTTTTGCGATACGGCTTTAACTGACAATTGCTCGGTCGTGCGACGCTGTACCCAAACAAAATTGACGTCCCTTTTCCCCACAAATAGAGCATTCTTTTGGTGGTATTTGATCATCTCTGCGGTTTTTATTTTTTGCGCTAAAAACAAAAAAAGAGCGACAATTTAACAAAAAAAAAACAAAACAAAAAAAAAAAAACACAATATTTTGTACTTTTTACTTTAATATCCCCAATTTTTTTTTGAAAAAGCAAATTTTTTCCTCAGTTTAGGTCGATATGTATTCTTCAACATATTTTTGGTAATAAAAATTGCAATAAGCGTATATTGATTGGTTTGCGAAAAAGTTATAGCGTTTACAAAATAGGGGATAGATTTAT
The DNA here is from genome assembly GCA_029206835.1 of Rana muscosa. Lineage (NCBI taxonomy): Eukaryota > Metazoa > Chordata > Amphibia > Anura > Ranidae > Rana > Rana muscosa. The sequence continues at coordinate 409,455,728 of CM055117.1, forward strand.
GGCATTTTTATTATTATTTTTTTACTAGTAATGGCGGTGATCTGCAATTTTTATCGGTACTGCAACATTATGGCGGACACATCAGACACTTTTGCCCAATTTCTGGGACCACTGACAATTATACAGCGATCAGTGCTATAAAAATGCACTGATTACTGGCTAAATGTCACTGGCAGGGAAGGGGGCGATCAAGGGGTTAACTGTGTTTCTAGTGTGTGTTCTAACGTGGGGGGGAGGGGACTGACTATAGGAGATGAGAGATTGTGGTTCCTAGCTAGTAGGAACTCACAATCTGCCTCTCTTTTCCTCACAGAACTGGGATGTGTAGGTTTACACACACACACACACACACACACACACGTCCCTGCTCTGCCTCTCTAGCCCACGATCGTGTGTGGCCGACGGTCATCGCGACCGCCAGGCCATGAGCATCGGCACCCCCGCAGTGCAGCGCGCGCCTGCTATCCCGCCTAAAGGAGCCAACGTACAGCTACGACGGCTCGCGGGATCATGCTGACCTGCCGCAATATAATGACGGCAGCTGGTCGGCAAGCGGTTAAAATGTCACAGACATCTCGAAAAGATCAATTGCCAACCGCACAGTGCGAGGCAGTGGATTGCCTCACAGTGTGCTGTGCTGAGAAAAGGTACTGCATGCAGTACTTTTTCTCAGCGCACCATGCTTGCACACAACACCAACGCAATGGTGTGAACCAGGCACATAGGAGACAATGCATTTTACCTTGTCCATGCTATGAGACTTCTCTGGAATATCCACCCAACACAGTCCTACCGCATCTGGTGTGAATATATCCTCAAGCAGTACCATCATGTGTCTGAACTGTCCCAACTTCACTCTGCAGCATGATAACGACCCCATAACCCAAACACGTGACCAAAACAGATCGTTTGGACCCCACAGAGTCCAGATCTTAACATCATTGTGCCAGTCTGGGATTACTTGCAGAGAAAAAAGGAAGCAAGACCATCAAAGTCTTTGATAAACTGTGTAACATTCTCTACCTGTCTAAGGCCTCATGTACACTGCTGCTGGTAAACGGACGTGAAGCGCCCTGCTCCCAATGACTGGGCACTATGTTTTAATTTAGAGGGTATCTGAGCCAATAGCTAGGCTCAGATGTAAATAATTGGATGTTAAATTAGCCTTTGTTCCGGCTATGGCTGTGCTGGGAAAACTTCCCATTGTTGCCTGTAGGTGGTGTTACCACCTCAGACAAATGTGGAAGATTGACAAGCCAGAGTGTATTGGGTACCTTCCCCCGGGAACAGTTCAGTGGGTGTGGTCTACCCGCTGAGCATGCTGGGGAAGGGTACTCAAGGAGCAGACGCCATCTTTTGAGGCCCTTCGTCCCCTCTCTGGCCTCCTGGGGGTGTATTGTGTGACTCTTGGTCTCGAAACCATGCTGGTCCGAGGCCGCAACTCCAACAGGCAGGTCCAGTTATGCTGACTGGGTCTGCACTTTGAAGGTGATCCTGTGCTGTCCATCCTGAGGGAGGAAGCCACTCAATGGAGGAAACCAGGGGAGGACCTGTCCTGGAAAAGTCCAAGCGGAAGGCTGGTGTCTTGCGGAGGGCCTGGTTATTCTATTGGAGGATACACCACAACCAAAGTTAACTTGCAGTTTGCCGGGTCAGCTTAAAGGCTCTTGACTGCTTGGCTGGAAGTTCGGGTGTTGAGTCCTGTGGCAGAGGATCCCGGATTATCCAAATTCTGTGCACCGCCAGTCTGTGGCAGAGACTGGTCCTGACTCATCGTTCGTGCATCATACCGGCTGCTAGGCCAGGTGAGAGGGACCTATCCGGGTGAGCAATACCCACTCCAGAGTGAGTGGTGAGTGACTGTATTCTCTGAGGAGTTCTCCCCAGTGATCTGTACTGTGTGCCTGAACCTACCCTTTCCCTTCACCCTTCTATATGTTTATGCAAAAAAGGAAAATAAAACTTAACTGTTTAAGCTTTTACATCTTGTGTGGACATTGGAGTTTCTACAGACTTTCTTCCCCTGGACAACGAATACTGAGGTAACGTGCAGGCCCAAAATTAAACCAGCAGCTCCTACGGGGGTGTGCTACAGACGTTTAGGAGCAGTTGAGCATTTTTTTCAACTGCTCCTGAACCCTCCTCTATGTTATCTTTTCAGTACATGTACACTGGTTCGTTTATAGTCGTTTCTAGGCAGTTGTGTTTAGAGGCTTTTTCTTGAAAAAATGCGTTCAGAAGCTGTGTTTCGAGGCAGTTGAAGCGCCAAACGCGGCAACTTGTGTTTAGCAGCATTTCGTTTAGAGACGTTTTTCATTTTAACAAAAAAATTAAAATATTTTTTTTTTCAAATGCTTCTAGAAGCAAACGCGGCTAAACGTCCGTTTTTAGGCCCCATGCACACGAGACGCCGGTGCAAACTCTGCTGAACACACGTTTTTAAAGGCTAAAACCGGCGTTTAAAAACGCCCGTTTTGCCGCGATTTTAGCGGCGTTTTACCGCGTTTGCGTCTATAGGCGTTTAGTTAAGAAACATCATAAGACCCTCCCTAAGCTCAAAAAACATTATTATTTAACCATTTCAGCCATTTTGGGAGACCAGCAGCTGAGAGAGCAGCAGTGTACTTGTATTTAGCGTATCACTTGCCACATCATCTGCCACAAGCTGTGGATTGTCCACTTGCCACGTCACCTGGCACGTCACCTGGCCACAAGTTGTGGATTGTCCACTGGCCACATCACCTGGCCACGTCACCTGGCCATGTCACCTGCCACGTCACCTGCCACGTCACCTGCCACCTCACCTGCCACAAGTTGTGGAATGTTCACTTGCCACGTCACCTGCCACGTCACCTGGCCACGTCACCTGGCCACAAGTTGTGAATTGTCCACTTGCCACGTCACCTGCCACGTCACCTGGCCACAAGTTGTGGATTGTCCACTGGCCACGTCACCTGGCCACGTCACCTGGCCACGTCACCTGGCCACGTCACCTGCCACGTCACCTGCCACAAGTTGTGGATTGTCCACTTGCCACGTCACCTGCCACGTCACCTGGCCACAAGTTGTGGATTGTCCACTGGCCACATCACCTGGCCACGTTACCTGCCACGTCACCTGGCCACGTCACCTGGCCACGTCACCTGCCACAAGTTGTGCATTGTCCACTTGTCACATCACCTGGCCACGTCACCTGCCACGTCACCTGGCCACAAGTTGTGGATTGTCCACTTGCCACATCACCTGGCCACGTCACCTGGCCATGTCACCTGCCACGTCACCTGCCACAAGTTGTGGAATGTTCACTTGCCACGTCACCTGGCCACGTCACCTGGCCACGTCACCTGGCCACAAGTTGTGCATTGTCCACTTGCCACGTCACCTGGCCACATCACCTGCCACGTCACCTGGCCACGTCACCTGCCACAATTTGTGGATTTCCACCTGCCACGTCACCTGGCCACAAGTTGTGGATTGTCCACTTGCCACGTCACCTGCCACGTCACCTGGCCACGTCACCTGGCCACGTCACCTGGCCACGTCACCTGGCCACGTCACCTGGCCACGTCACCTGCCACAAGTTGTGGATTGTCCACTTGCCACGTCACCTGCCATGTCACCTGGCCACGTCACATGCCACGTCACCTGCCACAATTTGTGGCTTTCCACCTGCCACGTCACCTGGCCACGTCACCTGCCACAATTTGTGCATTTCCACCTGCCACGTCACCTGGCAACATCACCTGCCACAAGCTGTGGATTGTCCACTTGCCACGTCACCTGGCACGTCACCTGACCACAAGTTGTGGATTGTCCACTGGCCACGTCACCTGGCCACGTCACCTGGCCACGTCACCTGGCCACGTCACCTGGCCACGTCACCTGCCACAAGTTGTGGAATGTTCACTTGCCACGTCACCTGGCCACGTCACCTGGCCACGTCACCTGGCCACGTCACCTGGCCACAAGTTGTGGATTGTCCACTTGCCACGTCACCTGCCACGTCACCTGGCCACAAGTTGTGGATTGTCCACTGGCCACATCACCTGGCCACGTTACCTGCCACGTCACCTGGCCACGTCACCTGGCCACGTCACCTGCCACAAGTTGTGCATTGTCCACTTGTCACATCACCTGGCCACGTCACCTGCCACGTCACCTGCCACAAGTTGTGAATTGTCCACTTGCCACGTCACCTGCCACGTCACCTGGCCACAAGTTGTGGATTGTCCACTTGCCACATCACCTGGCCACGTCACCTGGCCATGTCACCTGCCACGTCACCTGCCACAAGTTGTGGAATGTTCACTTGCCACGTCACCTGGCCACGTCACCTGGCCACGTCACCTGGCCACAAGTTGTGCATTGTCCACTTGCCACGTCACCTGGCCACATCACCTGCCACGTCACCTGGCCACGTCACCTGCCACAATTTGTGGATTTCCACCTGCCACGTCACCTGGCCACAAGTTGTGGATTGTCCACTTGCCACGTCACCTGCCACATCACCTGCCACGTCACCTGGCCACGTCACCTGGCCACGTCACCTGCCACAAGTTGTGGATTGTCCACTTGCCACGTCACCTGCCATGTCACCTGGCCACGTCACATGCCACGTCACCTGCCACAATTTGTGGCTTTCCACCTGCCACGTCACCTGGCCACTTCACCTGCCACAATTTGTGCATTTCCACCTGCCACGTCACCTGGCAACATCACCTGCCACAAGCTGTGGATTGTCCACTTGCCACGTCACCTGACCACAAGTTGTGGATTGTCCACTGGCCATGTCACCTGGCCACGTCACCTGGCCACGTCACCTGGCCACGTCACCTGGCCACGTCACCTGCCACAAGTTGTGGAATGTTCACTTGCCACGTCACCTGGCCACGTCACCTGGCCACGTCACCTGCCACAAGTTGTGAATTGTCCACTTGTCACGTCACCTGCCACATCACCTGCCATGTCACCTGGCCACGTCACCTGGCCACGTCACCTGCCACAAGTTGTGGATTGTCCACTTGCCACGTCACCTGCCACGTCACCTGCCATGTCACCTGGCCACGTCACATGCCACGTCACCTGCCACAATTTGTGGCTTTCCACCTGCCACGTCACCTGGCCACGTCACCTGCCACAATTTGTGCATTTCCACCTGCCACGTCACCTGGCCACAAGTTGTGGATTGTCCACTTGCCACGTCACCTGCCACATCACCGGCCACGTCACCTGGCCACGTCACCTGGCCACGTCACCTGGCCACGTCACCTGGCCACGTCACCTGCCACAAGTTGTGGATTGTCCACTTGCCACGTCACCTGCCATGTCACCTGGCCACGTCACATGCCACGTCACCTGCCACAATTTGTGGCTTTCCACCTGCCACGTCACCTGGCCACGTCACCTGCCACAATTTGTGCATTTCCACCTGCCACGTCACCTGGCAACATCACCTGCCACAAGCTGTGGATTGTCCACTTGCCACGTCACCTGGCACGTCACCTGACCACAAGTTGTGGATTGTCCACTGGCCATGTCACCTGGCCACGTCACCTGGCCACGTCACCTGCCACAAGTTGTGGAATGTTCACTTGCCACGTCACCTGGCCACGTCACCTGGCCACGTCACCTGCCACAAGTTGTGAATTGTCCACTTGCCACGTCACCTGCCACATCACCTGCCATGTCACCTGGCCACGTCACCTGGCCACGTCACCTGCCACAAGTTGTGGATTGTCCACTTGCCACGTCACCTGCCACGTCACCTGCCATGTCACCTGGCCACGTCACATGCCACGTCACCTGCCACAATTTGTGGCTTTCCACCTGCCACGTCACCTGGCCACGTCACCTGCCACAATTTGTGCATTTCCACCTGCCACGTCACCTGGCAACATCACCTGCCACAAGTTGTGGATTGTCCACTTGCCACGTCACCTGCCACAAGTTGTGGATTGTCTACAGTGCAATGCAAGCAATTACAGTTTTTTTTCATATTTTTTTGATGGTTTTTCATCATTTGCCATCATTTTTGAGATTTCTAATGTAAAAAAATAGGTCACCTTTAAAAACGCTAATAAACGAAATCGCGGCAAAACGCCGGTACCGCGTTTTGCCGCGTTTAGCGGCGTTTAGCCGCGTTTTGCGTCTGAAACGTGGAAAACTTTTGCGTCTGAACCCATTTTTTTGCTTCTGGAAAAACGAGGTTAAACGCAACTGCCTAAAAACGGCAATAAACGAGACTGTGTGCATGGACACATAGGATAACATTGAATGGGTTCAGGAGCAGTTGAAAAAAGTGTCCAACTGCCTCTGAACGCGCGTTTAACAGCAAATAACAGTGTCTCGTGTGCATGGGGCCTTAGACACTGGTTTCTAGCTGTCAAGTTAAATCGTTCAGGAGAGGTTGAACAACGTCCCGTGTACATGAAGTCTTGGGGCCAGTTCACACCAGACGCAGTTCCGTGTGCTTTTTTTCTGCACAAAATGCATGCACAGTGTTTTCCATGTATTCCAATGGCTCTAGTTGACTCTAGTTCACAGCATGCAGTTTCCAGTCAGTTTCTGCACTGGAAACTGACCGGAAACTGACTGCATGGTGTGAACTAAAGCCAACAAGAGCCATTGGAATACATTGAAAACACTGTGCATGCATTTTTATAGTCCCAAAAAAATGCACACAAAACTGTACGGAACTGCATCTGGTGTGAACTGGCCCTAAAACTTTTGCACAGTGATGTGCAGAATCCAAAGCCCTAACAAAGTATGAATTTGGTTGCCTGTTTGTCTGCCACCCTCATCTGCAAAAACGTATACCTCAGAACAACATATTTCAACAGGAGCTGGAAACGTCAAACGTGTACTTCCCAGTCAGAGGAAGGAAAATTCAAATATCCTTGTTAAATATGAAGTGCTAAAAACACATTGGAAAAGAAAGCTGCTGAAATAATACTAATTACTTACTGCCTGTTTGTCTACCTCTTTAGCCTGTCAGCTAGAAAAGAAAAATGTGTATGTATGCATGTGAGACAGGGATCTTAGATTGTAAGCTCCTTGAGGGTAGGGACTGATGTAAATGTACAATATGTAAAGTACTTGGTAAATTGTCAGTGCTGTATAAATACCTCTAATAAATCAATAAACCGCTCACATGCTCAGGTTTCCATGGACTACATGCAATGAATCATGGGCTAAGTAATGAAGATTCTAAAAAGTCCTATCATTACTCATATATAAAAGGTCTTACAACAAAGTAAAATGCTGCTATGTTTTCTTTATATCCCATACATCTTTGTCTGTGCACTCCTCCTGTAATTGACTGGGTGAAAATCTGGCAGCCTGTAGATGAAATGCAGCAGGACAATTAACCACATGCCGACCGGGCCATAACCGAAAGACGGCTGCAGCGCGGTCGACTTATTCTGGGAGGGCGTCCATGGACGTCCTCCCAGAATCTTGCTGGGGCGCGCTCCCGGAAAGAGCCGTGATGGATCATGGTAAATGGCCGCTGATAGCGGCCGTTTACCACGTGATCGCTCCATCAAATGACGGAGTGATCACTTGTAAACAAACCGGCGTCATCAATACCCTGCAATACTCTGCCAATACTCATCCGTCCATCCATACTCTGCAATACTCATCCATCCATACTCATCCATCCATACTTAGCCATACCCAGCCATCCCACCCACACTCAGCCATACCCACCCAGCCATCCCATCCATACCCAGCCATCCACATCCACGGCTCATCCATGCCACATCAGTTCGCATCCATTCCACTACAGTGCCTCAAAGTGAAATTAGATAGTCAAATTAGACTTGAAATGTATGCCCCTAGAACGCCTGCTGGTGCTCCCTGCTTGTTGGGCCTCTGTATGTGGCCACACTGTGTAAAAGTCTCACACATGTGGTATCACCATATGTAGGACGGAGTAGCAGAATGTATTTTGGGGTGCAATTTGTAGTATGCATATACGGTGTGTGAGAAATAACCTGATAATGACAATTTTGTGAAAAAAAATAAGAAATCTTGATTATGCAAAGAATTGTGTGAAAAAATGACAACTTCAAAAACCTCACCGTGCCTCTTTCTAAATATCTTTGAATGTCTACTTTCCAAAAAGGGGTCATTTGGGGGGTATTTGTACTTTCCTGGCATGTTAGGGTCTCAAGAAATGAGATGTGATCAATTTTCAGAGATTGGCACCATAGCTTGTAGACTCTATAACTTTCTCACCGACCAAATAATATACACCGATTTTGATTATTCTTGCCAAAGATATGTAGCAGTTTAAATTTTGGCCAAAATTTATGAAGAAAAATGTACTAATTTGCTAAATTTTAACAGAAACAGACAATTCTCTCTTTTTTTACAGAATTTTCAGTATTTTTTGATTTATAGCGCAAAAAATAAAAAACCCAGCGGTGATTAAATACCACCAAAAGAAATCTCTATTTGTATGAAAAAAAGGACAAACATTTCATATGGGTACAGTGTTGTATGACTGAGTAATTGTCATTCAAAGTGTGAGAGCACCGAAAGCTGAAAATTGGTCTGGTTAGGAAGGGGGTTTAAGTGCCCAGTGGTCAAGTGGTTAAAGCAGTATTAAACTCAAAACTACAGATGTCATATATTGCAGCTTACCAATTATTAGATGTAGTAGCTGCATTAGTTTTATTTTTTTTTCCTATTTTATTTTCACCTGGTGCCAGTCAGTAACACACTCCCTGTATTAGGGTGCATACACCCTGGATGAAGTAGCAACAAAGACACCTTTGGACAGCAGCATTTTTTTAGTGCAGGAAAAGGGTATTGTTAAATGTATTAGCAGATTTAGATACTCTAAACCACAGGTGTCAAACACAAGGCCCGCGGGCCGAATTTCATGTGGCCAGGGCCGCCATCAGGAATTTTGGGGCCCCTTACACAGCTTCAGGCATGGGGATGAGGAAAAGCAGAAGCGGGGGGGGGGGGGGCTGCCGCAAATTGTTGCGGTCGGGGGGGGCTCAAAAAAAAAAGAACAAAAAAAGGGGGGGTTGCCATCCGGGGCCCTGGAGACCTCTGGGCCCCTTACAAAGAAAAAAAATATATAACATAAATAAATAAATAATTAAATAAAAAAAAAAAAAAGGGGGGGTTGACATTCGGGGCCCTGGGGAACTCCGGGCCCCTTACAGGTGTACTGCTGGTACCCCCCTGATGGCGACCCTGCATGTGGCCCTCGCACGTCTCCTGCAGCTGCAGGAGAGCTCCAGCCCTCCTCTGGTCCTACTCCAGGCCCTTGCTTTCTGCTTTCAAGCAATGCATCCAGCTTCTTCCCAGCAGCAGCATAAGGTAAGGGGGGTGCACTGTGATGCAAGGCAGAGTAGGGGACTCAACTTCTGATGGTGGGATGGCTCTTGACATCTAATGTAAAGGGGAGGGGATGCGCTGGACATCTAATCTTACAGATACAATCGGCCCTTTTGAGGGCAATCATAATGCTGATGCAGCCCACGATGAAATTGAGTTTGACACCCCTGCTCTAAACAATCCCACAAGAAATCAAAAAGGTAAATGGAGAAGGGTTTGTTACAAGAGTGTAGTGGACTATATGATCCTTGGCCTAGCAGAAACTGCACTGACTCTATTCAGAGAAGGTCTCCTCTATGCAGCAAGTCACAAAAGGTATAAGGCTTGAAGAGAGTCAAGCATCACAAGCAGTGCAGCCTAAGATAATGGAAAAAGACTGCACTATGGCGAGGAGTGTGGTATTGAAAAGGTATGCCACTCACAAGCATAGGTTTCTACAAGCATACTGTATGAATGCAGGGAACTAAAACAATTCTGCAAAAAGGCATTGCACTGCATGAGGTGCAGTAACGCCAGTAGAGCCGGCTAAATAAGGATGCCTGATCTAAAGGGTAAAAGTGGAGATACAAGCCGAAGCCTGAGCATCCACAAACCAATAAGAGAACATGTCAGTAATCTAATCAGGATGAACAAACTCCCACTTGCAAAAGTGGAAAGGTACCTTTCTCATTGAAGGCCAAGCAGATTCCTGGCCTTGAGATGCGCTGTGTAAATGGGAGGTAGAAAGATCATCTGTGAGGTACAGTAGTACTAAATGAGTTATGGGGTTTTTCCATGACATACCAAGAGCTCCTTCGTTGAAGCTGAACACAAGAGGCCTCAGAAATATCAGTGTCAAGGGTGGAATCAAAAAGATAGAGGTCGACCGATATGGGTTTTTCTCTGGCCGTTGCCAATGCCGATATTTAGAAATCGGGGTGGCCGATATATGATTCAGATTTTTGCGACCAATATTTTAGGCCGATTTTCTTTTTTGGCAGGTAGCACCGATTGCCACTGACAGGTGGCACTGGTTGGCACAAATTGGCACTGGCAGGGTGCACTGGTTGGCACTGGCAGGTGGCACTGGTTGGCACTGGTTAGTACCGATTGGAACAGGTTGACACTGGCAGGTGGCACTGGTTGGCACTGATAGGTGGCACAGATGGCACTGGTTGGCACTGGCAGGTGGCACTGGCAGGTTTCACACTGAGCCGATATAGTGTAACTGATATGTTAGACCCCTTTCACACTGAGGCGCTTTGCAGGCGCTATAACGCCAAAAATAGCACCTGCAAAGCACCCTGAAAGAGCCGCTTTTCACACTGGAGCGGTGCGCTGGCAGGACACAAAAAAAAGTCCTGCTAGCAGCATCTTTGGAGCGGTGAGTATACTGCTCCTGCCAATTAAAATAAATGGGCACCGCGGGTATAACGCCGGCAAAGCACTGCTGCAGCGCTTTGCCGGCGGTATAGCCGCGGTGCCCATTTATTTCAATGGGCAGGAGCAGTATACTCACCGCTCCAAAGATGCTGCTAGCAGGACTTTTTTTTGTGTCCTGCCAGCGCACCGCTCCAGTGTGAAAAGCGGCTCTTTCAGGGTGCTTTGCAGCTTTTTCGGCTGCTAGCGGGGTTAAAAGCACCCCGCTAGCGGCCGAATACCCCCGCAAAAGATGGTAAAGCGCCGCTAAAAATAGCGGCGCTTTACCGCCGACCCCCCAGTGTGAAAGGGGCCTAACTAAATGCAGAGAGAGACTAGCTGTAAAAATTCAGCGGTGATGTCGGGGGTGGGCGGGACCCAGCAGCTATCAAACACCAGCCAATGACTGGGCTGCTTAAGAAGTCTGGTCTTCCAACTGCAGCTTAGAATGCACTGCATCAGAGTGTTAACTCCTTTAAAAATGTATATGGAAGGCTGTAAAAAGAAAAACTGAAATATAGATGGCCATAGGATTTATTTGAGGACTTGAAAGCCAAGTACAACCTCCCTAATTTTTTTATTTTTTCAATACATTCAATTTGAATTATTAATTTTAATTTCAGCATGCTTGCACCTCCCAGTTTGATTTAGTCTCATTTGGTTTAGAGGTTCAGAATGGAAGTGCTTCTGAGAGAGGAGGCTTTATCCAAGTCTCACTCAAAGCTCTATAAAGCCTTGCAACAACCTGCCCATTCTAGACAATGATGACTGGAATGCTCTATGGGAGTGCCCATTTAGTCACCTAATCTAAGCTAGAGATATACTATGTAGCGGGGTTATACTGTTATAGACTATTGTTACATGTGTACACCTCAAACTTCCCCCGGAGTTCCAGTTACAACCTTATACACTGTTTGTTTACTTATGTTCAGTGGTGCATTGGGAACTTATGGTACAGGGAGAGAGAGACTCCGCTGCCATGGATACCTAATAGACTATGGTACCCACAGTGCAGCTGTACTCCCAGAATGCATCACAACTCCCGCACAGCCTGTTTGGGGAGGCTACTTAAAGGAGAGGCGGGGCCACGCTCGGGCTCTCTGAACTTCGCTCTCAACCAAAGCAGGAGGTGTGTGAGGCCTGCTGCCAGAGTGACTAGGCCCAAAGCCTGGGCCTACAACCTCGCGGAGGATCATCAAGCCAGAGAGGGACCTCTTCCAGTGTGACCAGTCCCGCGCTATCTTCGGATCAGAGTTGTTCTGTCAAACCGGCATCTACAGCTGCTGTGAGAAGAACCAGAGATCGTGTATCGCAGAAAGGTCGGGGGTTGAGGTACCGACCGCAGAGCGTGTCAGGCGGACTAGGCCTGTCCGGGTGAGCGGGCACCTGCCCAGAATCTACAACCTTCTGTTAGGCCTGTGACTTTAGAAGGCCCACCGCCACCCTCAGCAGTGAGCCACATATATCTCAGGACATAGCGCAGTGTGTGTTAACTGCGTAGTTAGGACTGGCGTTACACTGACTGTCAGTTTTACTCCCAAAAGCATTGCGGGAGTTTAGTTCATGTTCTTCATCTCCTGTGGATTACAATTAAAAAGTGCACCAACGTTTTGCCAACGAAGATTCCCACCCTCCAGGAACTAGTATAATAATCTGTGTCAGGCCTGACAGGAACTACTTTGCTGGGCCACGAGGTGGTATTGCCCGCTAGGGGGAGCTCGCGAGCTTAGAATTGTTATCCATAGAACATAGGAATTAGCAATTGTTAGAATCCTTTTACTAAATAATATTACTGACTCTCGCAGGGCCCTGCAGAGTCATTTAGATCTATATTCATATATATGTGTAACATTGTTTTAATCTGTCTATTATCTCTAATATAAAGTAAACTGTATATCTGTTTAAGTATACATCTGTGTGGAGTACTTTTATGTGCCTGAAGGACCTCAAACGGAGAAAGGCAACACATATGCACTATATATATATATATATATATATATATATATATATATATATATATATATATATATATATATATATATATATATATATAGTGTACTTAAGGCAGTATATTTACTTGCAAAATTGTGTTCCCCAGCAACCAGTGGGTTCCACAATATTTGTATATACCAGTTGTGCCTAGGGAGGGTTCGAGCCATTTCCAAGGGGTTGATAGGCAGAACGTAGACCCAAAACAAAACCAGCAGCTCCTACGGGGGTAGTACTACAACTATATTACCAAAAGTATAAGCACAGCGGGAAAGGAAAAAGCAGGATAGCATGAACAGCACATCGGGACATAGTGATCTGGTCCAAATCATTTGGTGGAGGGGCGATAATGGTGTGAGGTTGTTTTTCAGGGGTTGGACTTGGCCCCTTAGTTCCAATGCAGGGAACATTTTGGACAATTTTATGCTCCCAACTTTGTGGGAACAGTTTGGGGATGGTTCCTTCCTGTTCCAACATGACTGTGCACGAGTGCACAAAGCAAGGTCCATAAAGACATGGATGAGCGAGCTTGGGGTGGAGGAATTTGACTGGCCTGCACAGAGTCCTGACCTCAACCCCATAGAACACCTTTGATAGAACACCATTGGGGTGAATTAGAGCCTTCTTGTCCATATCAATGCCTGACCTCACAAATGCTCTTCTGGAAGAATGGTCAAACATTCCCATAGACACACTCCTAAACCTTGTGGATAGCCTTCCCAAAAGAATTGAAGCCGTTATAGATGCAAAAGATGGGTCAGCTCACTATTGAACCCTATGGACTAAGACTGGGATGCCATTAAAGTTTATGTGCGTGTAAAGGCAGGCATCCCAATACTTTTGGTAATATAGTGTAGATTACCGCAATTTAAAACAATTTATAGATATCATTTTACACCAGCCAGGCTTGGTAAATTCTCTATTGATCATGTCAATTCTTGTTGGAGATGTTCCTGTTTAGGCACAGACTTCATATAATTTTGACATACCCCGGTATAGGGATATACTGGTCCCTTTGTGTCTGCTATCAAAAATTCCTCAAGATATATGATTCTGCCTGTTGGGTCTCGTGGAATCCCTAGCCCTGAGAAAGGCAACTAGTAATGTATTTGGTATATTACTCTTCAATGCTAAAAAACTGATTGTTTCACACTGGAAATCTCTTGCTTCACCAACCTTGGCTAACTTTAAGTCCTTGGTGAACTCTGTCCTCCCTTTATAGAAAGCTACCTATAACAGCAGAGGATGTCCATCTAAATTTAAAAAAGGTCTTGCCTGTATGGCTAGAGAGTCATGATACAGCAGCTTGACCTATTAAATAATCACTTTTTGGTTTCATGGTCAGAGCTGTCCTCTTTGTTGGGTACAGTTGCCCTACCACAGATTTATTGTCAGCGAACAGAATACATCCTTTGCTTGTGTGAGGCTTTATAACAGTTATTGATATTCTCTGTATCATGTGTGAAATAGACCTGAGCTTATGTTTGTATATGACCATTACCGCTATGGACATTGACCATTGTTTTCTTGCCCCAGACTGTAAATGTGATTGATGGTCTGTTTGGTAATGTGGAGCGCAACTTTTTACTTTCAAGTTGTTTACAATTGCTGTACTGACTTGTTTTGTAAAATTTTATAAAACTCATTAAAAAGAGAATTTATGAAAAAAGATATGGCAATAGAAGTCTCAGGCACACTCCAAGAGGTGGAGGTCCAGTAGGGATTAGAATTAGGCCCCATGCACACGAGACGCAGGTGCAAACTCTGCTGAACACACGTTTTTAAACGCTGAAACCGGCGTTTAAAAACGCGCGTTTTGCCGCGTTTGCGGCCGCGTTTAGCGGCGTTTTACCGCGTTTGCGTTTATAAGCGTTTCATCATAAGACCCTCCCTAAGCTCAAAAAACAGTACATTTTAACCATTTCAGCCAGTTTGTGAGACCAGAGTGAGTAGCAGCAGCTGAGAGAGCAGCAGTGTACTTGTATTTAGCGTATCACTTGCCACATCACCTACCACAAGTTGTGGATTGTCCACTTGCCACGTCACCTGCCACATCACCTGGCCACGTTACCTGCCACATCACCTGGCCACGTCACCTGCCACAAGTTGTGGATTGTCCACTTGCCACGTCACCTGGCCACATCACGTGCCATGTCACCTGGCCACGTCACCTGCCACAAGTTGTGGATTGTCCACTTGCCACGTCACCTGGCCATGTTACCTGCCACGTCACCTGGCCACGTCACCTGCCACAAGTTGTGGATTGTCCACTGGCCACGTCACCTGACACAAGTTGTTGATTGCCTGCTTGCCACGTTACCTGCCACAAGCTGTGGATTGTCCACTTGCCACGTTACCTGCCACAAGTTGTGGATTGTCCACAATGCAATGCAAGCAATTACAGTTTTCTTTTATATTTTTTAATAGTTTTTCATCATTTGCCATCATTTTTGAGATTTCTAATGTTAAAAAATAGGTCACCTTTAAAAACGCTTATAAACGCAAACGCGGCAAAACGCCGGTACCGCGTTTAGCGGCGTTTGGCGTCTGAAACGTGGAAAACGTTTGCGTCTGAACCCATTTTTTTGCTTCTGGAAAAACGAGGTTAAACGCAACTGCTTGTAAACGCCAAAAAACGAGAGTGTGTGCATGGACACATAGGATAACATTGAATGGGTTCAGGGGCAGTTGAAAAAAGCGTCCAACTGCCTCTGAACACGCGTTCAACAGCAAATAACAGCGTCTCGTGTGCATGGGGCCTTAGATTATCTTGTGGAAGGTGGCGGAGTGCATTTATAACTCCTGCAAGCAGATGAAAAAAATGATATATGGTTTTCAATTTTTTTACAAATAAATATCTGTGTGGCTGCAATTACAGCTGCAAGTCTTTTTGGGGATGTCTCTACCAGCTTTGCACATCTAGAGAGTGACATTTTTGCCCATTCTTCTTTGCAAAATAGCTCAAGCTCTGTCAGATTGGATGGAGAGAGTCTGTGAACAGCAAGTCTTGCCACAGATTCTCAATTGGATTGGGGTCTGGACATTGACTGGGCCATTCTAACACATGAATATGCTTTGATCAAAGCCATTCTATTGTAGCTCTGGCTGTACGTTTAGGGTCATTGTCCTGCTGAAAGGTGAACCTTCGCTCCGTTCTCAAAGTCTTTTGCAGACTCCAACGAGTTTTCTTCTAAGATTGCCCTGTATTTGGCTCCATCCATCTTCCCATCAACTCTGACCAGCTTCCCTGTCCCTGCTGAAGAAAAGCATCCCCACAACATAAAGCTGCCACCACCATGTTTCACGGTGGGGATGGTGTGTTCAGGGTGATGTGCATTGTTAGTTTTCTGTCACACATAGCGTTTTTCTTTTAGATCAAAAAGTTCAATTTTTGGTCTCATCTGACCAGAGCACCTTCTTCCACATGTTTGCTGTGTCCCCCACATGGCTTCCCGCAACTGCAAATGGGACTTTTTATAGCTTTCTTTCAACAATGGCTTTCTTCTTGCCACTCTGCCATAAAGGCCAGATTTGTGGAGTACATGACTAATAGTTGTCCTGTGTACAGATTCTCCCACCTGAGCCGTGAATCTCTGCAGCTCCTCCAGAGTTACCATGGGACTCTTGGCTGCTTCTCTGATTAATGCTCTCCTTGCCCGGCCTGTCAGTTTAGGTGGGTGGCCATGCCTTCGTAGGTTTGTAGTTGTGCCATACTCTTTTTCAGATGATGGATTGAACAGTGCTCTCTGAGATGTTCAAAGCTTGGGATATTTTTATATAACCTAACCAGGCTTTAAACTTCTCCACAACTTTATCCCTTACCTATCTGGTGTGTTCCTTGGCATTCATGAGGGCTTTACAGGACAGCTGTATTTAGACTGAGATTAAATTACACACAGGTGGACTCTATTTACTAATTAGGTGACTTCTGAAGGCAATTGGTTCCACTAGATTTTAGTTAGCGGTATCAGAGTAAAGAGGGCTGAATACAAATGCACGCCACACTTTTCAGATATTTATTTGCAAAAAAAATTAACATTTATCATGTTCCTTCCACTTTTCAAATATGTGCTACTATGTGTCGGTCTATCACATACAATCCCAATTAAAAACCTTTACCTTTTTGGCTGTAACATGACAAAATGTGGAAAATTTTAAGGGGTATGAATACTTTTTCATGGCACTGTAAGACTCCAATAAGGACAACTCTTTAGTAATAGGGGGACACGGAATGTTTGGTACAGGTATTGGTCCCTTTTGGAGATACCTTGAAGTTGCCCCATCCACAATGGAGTATGGGTTGAGGTCACCTGTTGCGGTGGGTCTGTCCTCAGTGTGTCTTTGAAAATCCCAAAGTGAGACAATGCCCCAGTTACTCATAAGCCCAAGAAGCTGATGCTGATGAGGGTCGCAGGCTTCCAGAGGTGACTAAGTCACTGTAGGTAGGCAGTAGCTCAGAACCTGGAACTCAGACGACCCACACGTGTCTTAGAATCAGGAAGTGTCACAGGAAACGGCTTCCTCATGGCTGAATGGTGAGAGAAAGCATGTGCAATGTGTGCAACACTCTACTAACTTCGGCTCTCAGTACCCTCAGCCTCAACTGTTACCATGGTATAAGAAGTGGTGACAAGAAATTTAAAATGCTGCTTAATGGTACAAACTGTGATATAGCTTCCAGTGTGATCTAACTTAGTGTTTGAGTCCTCAGAGACTGGGTCACACCATAAGCTCTGCCATGGCTCTAAGACTAGAGAGCACTTTGCGGCTAACCAACACAGTACACCAGGGTCTGGAAAGCACCACAATGACTAGTGTTAGAAGTTCACATTTTATAAAAAACCCTCAATTAAGTGGGGTTTAACGTTTTTAAATGATAATTCCCTTCAGGCCCTATGGCCTAATGGCTGTGCCACAGCTCTGAACCTGGAGAGCTAACACACACAGTACATAGAGATGTGGAAAGTGCCACAATGCAGAGCCCAGTGCCCAAAGGTCATATTCCAGCTGCCCCCTGCAATCTTCAGTCCAGCAGGTCCTGGTACAACCTCCAAATCTGTTGCCGAGGTTGCGCTAATCCAGATAGCCTCTGTGTAGAGACAAGTTCAAGTAATGTTTCTCAAAATCTTTATTAAAAATACCAAAGAAAAATTTCAATGTAGCATCTAAATGAAGAAAAAATTTATTAAAAAAGGCAAAATTATAGTTAGAGTATTTTGTAAGCAGACCTGGGAAAAAAGGAGTCCAACCTCTTAGAACACTAACAATCTTGGTGATTGGAGGCAGAGTTATACGGGGGGGCTGACATACCATTTTTTGACAGCATCCAAAACTCCTGAAGGTGGCAGTATAACCCATATATCTAGGAATTACTATATTCCTGTCCCTCAATAGACAAGATATTTTTGGCACTTGTGATTTTTGCAACTGCTACCTGTTACTATATTACCAAGGGGAGAACCACACATATATGCACACTCAACTTAATTATTAATGTTTAATGAAGAAATAAAATACTTTCTTATTTTGAAGTAGGTCATTGTTAAACCCTGTGAGGTTTTTTGGGTGTGTGTGTACCAAATAGAAGGGGGGGGGGGGGGGTCTCTGTTTCCAGTTCTGGAGACACAATAGGAACTGAATGTAAAAGCGATAGAAATTCTCTGTTAAGACAGATGTTACTGGAATAGCTGTCTCCAATGAAAGTTTCCGTAGTCTCCGATTTTAGTAACAAATGTTAATTTTGGATTGCCTGTAACTTTCTGTCCCCAGTGGCAATTGTCACCATGGCAAAGAGTAAAAAAAAAAAATTGGACAGGAGGTTCTAACCCCTTGCTATCATATCCAAAAAAGGTGGTTTTAGACACACTTTAGATGGTATTTAACAAAATCCAAATATAGTTCCATGAGGCTGTGGTAATTAGCGGGCATGCTTATGACGCATAGCACAAAATGATTTAACCATACCAAACATTTAAAACTGTATTAAACCTAAATACATAAGTGCAATAAATTTCAGCTTACCAATCTTTAAATGTTATAGCTGGCTTAGTTTTATTTTTTATGCTTTTTTTTCTTTATATTCATCTAGTGATACAGTTACTATGCACTTGTGTTGTAGGCTGTCCCCACACTGGATGGAGGACCAAGACACCTTTGGACAGCAGCACTGTCAAACTGCAGAGAGGGTGGCATTAGATGCACTAGCAGATTTGACTAACAATTTAAAGCTGAACGAGCTAACACTTTAGGATAAAGGTTTTACATAAATTAAAGCTGATCATTGTAAGTCCCCCTGGTCAGTGGTTGATGGATTATTTAAAATCTTTAACTGCCAACTTGGTCTGTTATAGGAAGATGAAAAACAACAGACTTACTGGCTGGATCAACATGTGAAAATACAGGAAAAAAACTTTTTTTTTTTTTTTATAAAGCTAATACAGCAACCACATTTATTAACTGGTAAACTACAATAGAAAACAGTTTTGTTTTTGGGTTTAATACTGCTTTAAGACCATTTTGCCAGATATTATATATGTCCCATCTGACACTGCAGTTTACAGAGATAACTTTTTGTTTCTGACTACATACCCACATTTAATAGGGAGATCACTCAACATATACTACATCAGAGAAATACATACTGTATATACTCGAGTATAAGCCGAGTTTTTCAGCACTTTTTTTGTGCTGAAAATGCCCCCCTCGGCTTATACTCGAGTCACCTTTTTGCGCCTGATCTCCGGGACTTTGGGGACCCAGTACCGGCTGGTCCCCTGGACCCCAACCTTGGCACACATGTAGCCCCACTCTTCCTCTACAAGTGTGCAAAGTTTGTTGTCCAGGGGACCTACGACAGGGGAGCACCGATTTTTCAAACCCGGCAACCCCTTCCATAGACTCCCATGTTAAACAGTAATTTCTCTGGTGACTTTGGGGACCCGGTACTGGCCAGTAGGAACTTAGTACACATGTAGCCCCATTTCTTCTCTACAAGTGTGCAAAGTTTGTTATCTAGGGGACCTACGGCCCGGGGAGCACTGATTTTTCAAAGCCGGGCACCCCTTCCATAGACTCCCATGTTAAATGTCAGTCTAGTCATGGGCACAGTGAGGCATGGGCACAGTGAGGCATGCGCACAGTGAGGCATGCACATGGACACAGTGAGACACAGTGAGGCACAGTGAGGCATGCACATGGACAAAGTGAGGCATAGTGAGGCATGCAGATGGACACCCTAGGCTTATACTCGAGTCAATACGTTTTCCCAGTTTTTTTGTGGTAAAATTAGGTGCCCCGGCTTATATTCGGGTCGGCTTATACTCGAGTATATACGGTACTTTGGGAAACAAAGCTCATAGAAAGGTCTAATTAGTTGTTCCCTACGCATAATATTCTCTTCCCCTTGTATGGTCAGCCGTGAAAAACTGACCTTACCTGGCAGTTGGTAGTGCAAAAAAAATTAAATAGGAACAACTACCTAAAATTTTTGTAAAAAATGTAATACTTACAGCTTTTGTGCACTGCACATCTTTTCCTAGAAGCCAATTTAACTCCAGATTCCCTTCACCTTGATAACAAGACTGTAGTCTCTCTTTTATAAGTCCATTAATAGTCTTGATTGGAAAAACACAGAGAGTGGAGTCATCCGGTGGATTGTGATACTGCTTTTGTCCTTTAGAGAAAATAGCAAATAGTACATCATCCTGAACCGAGACTTTTAAGGACCTAGCAAGTGTGGCACCTGGTTTGGTTAGATAGGCCGCTTGTAGAAGCCTATATTCTGCCCCATTCTTGGTACATCCAATTGGCAAAGAAACATAGGAGTGAAATTTTGGGTCATTTTTACATAACCTTACGATACGTGAGGTGTAGAATAAATCGTTAGCAGAATTGCTGGAAATACCTTCCGGAGTTTCTGGTTGCACAGTGAGAAAATAGACATAGTTGCCACTCTCAAAACCATAAATATAAAATATATCAAAGTGGGAGACCAAAGCCAGAGTATCTGAAGGAATCTTTATGAGGGATGACACAAAGTCACTGTACAGTTCATAATCCAACATATGAGAAGATTCTGGGTCCCTGGGCAACTTGCGACTTGAAAGAGTTGGAAAATAATCTTGTTTGCCATCCACTGCAGTTCCAATGAACAGTTTCCCATCCGGTCCTTCAGTTTGAACAATCACACCATACATTGTTCCAGTCTCATTGACACTAGAAAGGTAGTGCTCCTTCTTATGGGATGGTTCTACTAAAATGAAAAGATCATCAAGACGGAGAAGTTTACATACACCTTGGTACAAACTTCCACAAGCCAACAATCGGTTCTCTGAATAATCAATAATCAGCAGTTTGTTCACATTGTTGGTTAGTGTACGAGGTTCACTACATGGCTGGACATTCTGAGGAGGGTAGCATGATTTGTTGTCCTCTCCAGGACCTGTAGTATGAGATACCAAGAGGGTCAAATTTCCTGATAGCTTATATATCCGATTTACTGCACCCAAGTATACTGCCCCTGTACTCCGATGCACAGTCAGATGACTAAAAGTCCAATCTCGTTGCTCAGCATGGAATGTGTTGATGAGAGAAGCATCATGAAATTCCAGAGACAACAGGGCCAAAACCAGAAGGATTGCGGAGGCTGTTCGATGCTGGAGACTGACAGGATTTACCGTCCAACACTTCAGTCTCTGTTGTTCCATTACAACGGAATAGGGAAAGAGAAATACAACCCGAGCTCCCTTTGGCAGTCTCCGTGTCTAAGAATTTAAATTTTCTTCACATGGCTCTAGAAGAAAAAGAAGAAGGGGTAAAAATAGTGACTATTAATTTGTACTCTGTAAGGAAAATCAGAAATGCATAGACAATTCTGTAAAATATAGAGAAGCATATATTAGATCATTTCTGTGAGATGCTAAACAACCCCCATGTAAAATGTTGATTCGTCTGATAAAACAGAAAATGGCTTTGAGATCCATAAGGCAATTTTACTATGAGAAATGTAATAAAACTTAATGTTTGCCAGCCTACAAACTGTAGCTGAATATTTTGCAAACCTTATTTAGCACTCCTAAAAATGCAAAAAGAAAAAAAAAAAGTTTGCTAACGTATAACCATGCATACATTCTCTCACAATTTGAAAAATATTACAAAAAGCTGTATTTTTTTCCTTTTAGCCCACAATAAAGTTTTATTGGCATGCAATACAATAAATGTCAGACAAATTGAGTGCCAGCAGCATTGCCAAGGAGCTCCTGTCAATAGACAAGAAGGCTACCTACCCTGGACAGATTGCTTTCCTATTTGTTGCTGGTGACTGTAAAGTTCAGGGGGTGATAACGCTCAACAACCAGAGCTGGAGGCATGAAACATGCACCATTTTCTAGGTAAATGACCCACACAGCTGTCTAGGGGGAATAGATCTGGGCAAGGTGCAACCATAAAATGAAGGTTAGATTGTGGTTTAACCTTCAAATCTCACACCAAGGCAAAAGAGAAAGTAGCAACAAGACCCAGAGTGGTCATCCTACATTTCCAAGCAGAAATCTCACAGCTAACTAGTGTTTCTAGATGTACTGTCATGTCAGGACCCTCAGGAAAGAACAAAAGACAACCTTAGGCTACACCTAACACCTGGGGGTATATTACTAAATATTGCCAAATGATCATAAGGAATGTATTTGCCAATGTCATAAATTATTCAGGCCCCTTTCACACTGAGGCGTTTTTACCGCGTTTTCGCGGTAAAAATAGCGCTGTAATAACGCCTGAAATAATCCTGCCCCAGCATTCTCAATGTGAAATCTCTGAGGGCTTTCACATTGAGGCGTTTTGCTGGCTGGGCGTTGAAAAAAATCCTGCAAACAGCTTTTTTAGAGCAACTTTAGGGCGCATAAAATAGCGCTGTAAAAACGCCTATCCCCATTGAAATGAATGGGATTCGCGGTAAAAACGCGGTAAAAACGCATAGGCATAAGCGTTATGTTAAAAAATTGCGCTAACGCCTATGCGTTTTTACCGCGTTCGCGCTAATTTTAGCGCAAACGCGGTAAAATCGCGGTAAAAACGCATACGCGTTAGCGCTATTTTTACCGCGATCGCGGTAAAAACGCAGTAAAATCGAGGTACAAAATCCTATAATTTTTGAGCGTTTTTTCAACGCCTCAGTGTGAAAGGGGCCTTAGTGTTTTCTCTAGTGCTATTTTTTTGTTACGTAAATGTAGCCATGGCTTTACTTCTTTTTCAACCAAAATCTTATTTTCAAATAAGGCTAATTATCTTATTGACTCTGATAAATTAGTGGGGTTTGAAGTGTCTACAGCACAGCTAGACCAATGAGTGAACAAAAGGTGTACATTACCATGCTCTGACAAGTAACGCACACCAACACAATAAGTGACCTTGAGATATCAGACAGGGGGATAATGAAGGTAAAAAGAAAAATCAATATTCTCAAATATTTACAAACAAGCTGGCCAATAATTGTGCACATAGTAATTAGGGCAAAGGAAAAATAACAAACACACAAAACAGAGAGGTAAAAAGGTTAGATTGCATGTTTAGACGTGGAAAAAAAAGCCACAAAATTGCAAAGTGCAATGTGATACAAACATGAAACAATGCTTAGTGACTGGCGAACTGATTCCAACAGGGATATCAGAACCATTATGGTCCCAAGGGGAATTGAATAACTTCATTTTCCAAGGCTTTCAGGGCACGTGTACACTCTTTTCAATACTTTCTGTGCAACCAATCTTTTGAATTATTATAATTGTGTACTGCAAAGTAATGGAGTTATGAGTTATTAAACTGTTTTTAACCACAATTGTTATACTGTGATAAAGAAATGCCTAACAATTAACAAGATAAAAGCACTTCCGGGGAACTAGGAGACAGTAAGGCTCCATGTACACAGAAGCTCAAAAACGGTAGTTTTGAGCTTTTATCAGCGTTTTTTACTAGCGTTTATTAAAAATTTTCAGTGTAGCGTTTTTTTTTCAATGGATCCAAAAACGCCAAAAAACACTGGCGACCAGCGTTTTTAAGCGTTTTTTCCCGCCGAAAAATGGCACTTTGAAAGCGAATTTCTTGCGTTCAGAAAAAAGCCCATTAACTCCACTGCTCATTAACGCTAAAAAAACGCTATGTGTACATGAACACATAGGCTAACATAGAGTGCAGTTAATGGGCTTTTTAAAAAAACGCCTATAAACTGCAGTAGTTTATCAGCTTCAGTGTACATGGAGCCTTAATCAACCAAAATATTTGAAGGAGGCTTTGATTAATTGCCCCCTGCTGTCATCTCTCTCTCTCTCTCTCTCTCTCTCTCTCTCTCTCGTTTAGATAAAGGCCCTGACCATTTGGGCTTGTATTTTCAGTCTGACTGTAGACAATTGAATCACTAAAAAAAAAAACTTTCTTCAAAAGAATTAGAGAACTAGGTATTGCAAGTGTTTAACTGTTTATTTTAATTCATGTATTAGGAAAGGCTAATAACTTTTGCACAAACCAATATATGCTTATTGGGGGTCTTTTTTTTACCAAAAATATGTAGCAGAATACATATTGACCTAAATTGATGCAAACATTATATATATATATATATTTTTTTTTTAATTGGATATGTATTCTAGCAAGAAATTTGTTTTAATTATTTTATTATGTATGTTTTATAGCAAAAAATTATTATTATTATTTTTTTTTCAAAATTGTCAGTCTTTTTTTGTTTATAGCACAACAAAAATAAAAAAAATCGCAGAGGTGATCAAATACCACCAAAAGAAAGCTCTATTTGTGAGAAAAAAAGGAATTCAATTTTATTTGCGTACAGCGTCGCACAACCGTGCAATTGTCAGCTAAAGTAACACAATGTCGTATCGCAATAAATGGTCTGGTCATTAAGGGGGTAAATCCTTTCAGGGCTGAAATGTTTAAACTCCACCCATTATCTTATGATAATTCTCTTCTACAAATGTTGAATGAAAAAAATAAATATCACTTTGATGTCTAACTCTTTTTTCCCTCTTGAAATCAATATTTTATTTTTAAAATGTTGTATTATTGATTAATGTGTATGTAAAATGACAATAAAAATTGATTTCCTTCAATATTGATCAGCTATCAGCATGGAAAAGTTTACAGCTGCAGGCAAACCCACTGTGTCTAATGATCAAAGAAAGTGCATTATTATTACGGATGTCAATACTATAACAATCAAAACAAGCATTCATGAGAAATGTATCCAATAGTATTATTTAAATCAACCTTGTCACACTTTGTGGAAGACACATATTCGCTGATAAGCTAAAGCACTGATTTATGTTGAAAAGCACTGAGTACACTGATGGCGCTATATAAATCCTGTATTATAATAATAATATTAATAATAATGTTAACACAACAATAGGAGACATAGTTACATAGTTAGTCAGGTAGAAAAAAAAAGACACAAGTCCACCCAGTTCAACCATAAAAAAAAAAATAATATCGTACAATCCCATATACCCAATTCTATACCCACAGTTGATCCAGAGGAATGGGAAAAACCCCAGCAGAGCATGATCCAATTTGCTACAGCAGGGGAAAAATTCCTCCCTGATCCCCCGAGAGGCAATCGGATATTCCCCAGATCAACTTTACCTATAAATGTTAGTACCCAGTAAAATAGACAAAATATAAACAAAACCGAAATGACACTCAACTCACCCGTACCGGAAAAAAACAGCTAGGTAAGAACTAGGGTTCATCACCAATGGGGTAAAAAAGATGGTTATAACAGAAACTAATATGAGTCATTGGGGTCAAGCTGGCTGAAGAAATAAAAAGGGGAAACCCTGTTAGGGAGGAAAAGAAAAGGCAGTACGATACTGAGACGATCTCAGCGAGGGCAAGAAAGTAAAGAAAAAGGGATTGTGGGGAAAGAACAGAACCAAATATTACAGCGCATAAATACAAAAATTGTATTTAATTTCTGCAAGGCTATTTAAAACACCTGAACATTTTCAAAAAAATATGGGGATTTGCTCACCTCATATGGCTATATGGTGCTTAAGCTCACTTACGGCATCAAGGTACCCCATTATTAGTGGGTCCTACACTATTCACAGAATGAAAAATCCTGCTTCTCTGAACCATGGGAGAAATACACTCCTCTATATGGGAGAAATCTGACCAAATCCCCATATATTTTTGAAAATGATCAGATGTTTTAAATAGCCTTGCAGGAGTTAAATGTCATTTTTGTATGTGTGCGCTGTAATATATTGTTCTGTTTTTATGGTCTTATAGCTTTACCATCTTTAAGGCATTTTTTAGGGTGTGCCCCCCAAGTATTTGTTTGTTCGTCTATTGTACGGATCCTGACCAGATCCCTTGGGATGGAGCACCCCCCCCCCCACCATTACCTCTTATTAGTGTCCACCTGTGTTATAGAAGGAGTCCTTTATTTCTCCCATATAGAGGAGTGTATTTCTCCCATGGTTCAGAGAAGCAGGATCTTTCATTCTATGAATAGTGTAGGACCAACTAATAATGGGGTACTTTGACACAGTAAGTGGGTTTAAGCACCATATGGTGTGACCCAATCCCCATATTTTTTGGAAAATGTCCAGTTGTTTTAAATAGCCTTGCAGGAGTTAAATGTAATTTTTGTATGTGTGCGCTGTAATATTTTGTTCTGTTTGTATGGTCCTATGGCTGCACCATCTTTAACCACTTACCGCCCGGCCGGGCGGTGGTGGCGTTATCCTGACTGGACGTCATATGACGTCCAGCAAAATAACAGCTGCTGCGCACCCGTGGGGGCATGCATAGCGGCGATTGGTGGTGCGGTGTGTCAGTCCTACGGAGGCTCTTTACCACGTGATCAGCTGTGTCCCATCACGGCTGATCACAATGTAAACAGGAAGAGCCGTTGATCGTCTGTTCTTCACTTGCGTCTGACAGACGCGAGTAGAGGAGAGCCGACCGGCGGCTCTCCTGACAGGGGAGGGCTGCACTGATTGTTTATCAGCGCTGCCCCCCCACGGATGCCCACACTGGACCACCAGGGAAGCGGGCAACATGTGGATGGCCAGGTATGTACCCCATGGCCATCCACATATGAAAAAATATGCACAATAGATGCCAATCAGTGCCCACAAATGGGAACCGACTGGCAACATTATGGTCCAGATCAAACAAGTGATGGCCAGGAATGCCACACATCAGTGTCATCAGTGCCACCCCTCGGTGCCCATCCATGCCCATCAGTGCCCACCTATCAGTGACCATCAGTGCCACCCATATGTACCCATCAGTGCCGCCTATGAGTGCCCATCAGTGCCGCCTATGAGTGCCCATCAGTGCCGCCTATGAGAGCCCATCAGTGCCGCCTCATTGGTGCCCATCGGTGCCACCTTATCAGTGCCCATCATTGAAGAAGAAAACTTACTTATTTACAAAAAAAACATTTTTTTTCTAAATTTTCTGTCTTTTTTTATTTGTTGGGCACAAAATAAAAATCGCAGAGGTGATCAAATACCACCAAATGGAAGCTCTATTTGTGGAAACAAAATTATAAAAAATTTGTTTGGGTACAGTGTAGCTATACCGCACAATTGTCATTCAAATTGCGACAGCGCTGAAAGCTGAAAATTGGCTTGGGCTGGAAGGTGCGTAAGTGCCTGGTATTGAAGTGGTTAATGCATTTTTTAGGGTGTGTTTCCTAAGTATTTGTTTGGATTGTGAGGAAAGGCGGGTAAGGCCAGTAGACGCAGTTGTTAATAATTTGACCGGTATGCTTTGGTGTTCACGTAACACTTGCACTTCAGCAAGTCCTGTACTCAGGGCCAATCCGCCCTATACGCTTGCTACGAATCTTCACCGCCGCCGCTAGAGGTCCGCGGGCCGGGTGGAGACAATGTCTCCGCCGGCCGCCATTTTCTTGTAGACCAAGAGGAGGGTGGTTGCCAATAGGAATTGAGCTGCGGCACCGCCCACCTCCCGCCCCGCTGATGTCTGTCTGTGTGTGAAATGATGTGGGAAGAGGCGGGGGGCGCCGCAGCTTAATGCCTATTGGCAGCCACCCGGCCGGCTCCTCCACTGTCCACTCTGTGTAATGGCGGCGGAGAGAGTCTCTGCTGCTGGGGCATCACACCTGATGTAAGTGGGGGCTCCGCTGGGAAGGCCTGGTGTAAGGGGGGACTCCGCTGGGAAGGCCTGGTGTAAGGGGGGGGACTCCGCTGGGAAGGCCTGGTGTAAGGGGGGGGACTCCGCTGGGAAGGCCTGGTGTAAGGGGGGGGACTCCGCTGGGAAGGCCTGGTGTAAGGGGGGGGACTCCGCTGGGAAGGCCTGGTGTAAGGGGGGGACTCCGCTGGGAAGGCCTGGTGTAAGGGGGGGACTCCGCTGGGAAGGCCTGGTGTAAGGGGGGACTCCGCTGGGAAGGCCTGGTGTAAGGGGGGACTCCGCTGGGAAGGCCTGGTGTAAGGGGGGACTCCGCTGGGAAGGCCTGGTGTAAGGGGGGATTCCGCTGGGAAGGCCTGGTGTAAGGGGGGATTCCGCTGGGAAGGCCTGGTGTAAGGAGGGACTCTACTGGGAAGGCCTGGTGTAAGGAGGGACTCTACTGGGAAGGCCTGGTGTAAGGAGGGACTCTACTGGGAATGCCTGGTGTAAGGAGGGACTCTACTGGGAATGCCTGGTGTAAGGAGGGACTCTACTGGGAATGCCTGGTGTAAGGAGGGACTCTACTGGGAATGCCTGGTGTAAGGAGGGACTCTACTGGGAATGCCTGGTGTAAGGAGGGACTCTACTGGGAATGCCTGGTGTAAGGAGGGACTCTACTGGGAATGCCTGGTGTAAGGAGGGACTCTACTGGGAATGCCTGGTGTAAGGAGGGACTCTACTGGGAATGCCTGGTGTAAGGAGGGACTCTACTGGGAATGCCTGGTGTAAGGAGGGACTCTACTGGGAATGCCTGGTGTAAGGAGGGACTCTACTGGGAATGCCTGGTGTAAGGAGGGACTCTGCTGGGAATGGCTGGTGTAAGGAGGGACTCCGCGCTTCCACTGATTCAACATTATGGTGAGTTGAATAATTTAATTCTATATTAGAATGTAATAATATAAATAATGCGCTTCAATCATCCTGACACCATAACAACCATGGTGCCGGGATGATTGAAGCGCTAACACCAGGTGTTTGGAGTATCTTTATCTGCTGATTTGTTAAACTTTCTGGAATACACATATTTCTATTTTGGTGTAGGATCTGGGCCTGCTGTCCCTCCACCCCTCTTTCTTCCTTTCACTCTTTCTCCCACGTAAGCCACGCCTACTATTCCGCGTAAACCACACCCATTTTTGCCACCGTAGAGGGCCCCTTAGCAGAATTTTGCTTAGGGCCCCAGGGAGGTCAGGATCGGCACTGCCTGTAATGTCCCCAATAGGGCAGCCAGACGCCCTGGAAGAAGAGAGAGATTTGAAGGAAAGAATCTGTCTGGTGGCCAGGAAAGGAACTTTATCCTGTACCCCGAGGTGACCACCTTGCATACCCAGACAGAGATCAGGTAGGTCTAACGATCCGTGAACCTGAAAAGTCGTCCCCCCCACCCCGGAGTCAGGTGGGGGCAAGACTTCATGCCGTGGAGGGTTTGTTAGCCGGCTTGTTTGGCTCACTCACCCAAGGACGATTCCGTCCTCCAGCCGCACTCTTGTCAGTTTGGGAGAATCCACCCAGTTCTCTGACTAACGCAAAAATCTCATCTGTGAGAGAAAAGAAGGGCCCGGTTTACAGCGCAGCTCCTTCCCCTCAGTAGGCTGAGGAAGAAGGGTGCACTTACCTCCCGTAGTATTTTTACTAATGTCATCCAGGGAAGCACCAATAATCTCCCACCCCTAAAGGTTAAATCCGTCAGGAGCTTCTTAGAGGCCAGGTCAGCAGACCAGCACTTTAACCAAATAAGGTGACGCAATACCGCTGCAGACACTGAGGCCCTTGATCTTAAGGGGGCAGCGTCCATAGTGGCATTGCACACATACACCAGGCCCTGTACCAGTTGGTCGGCCAGTGCGATGCAATCTGGAGGAAGATTAGCTCCTGCACAGTTTGGTGCAAAATCTATGCCCATACTGTGAGTGTCTGAGGCACCAGGGTCGCCTCCCAGCATGGTGAACATGGCCTTGCACACCCATTCCGACCTCCTACCAGTAAGATCCTTAAAGGCAGGAGTCCCCTCAACCGGGAGAGCCGTGGCTTAAATTAACCAGGCGACCAGGGACCGGAGGAGAGGCCCATGTTTTAATCAGGCTCTCCTCAAAGGGGTACCTAACCGCCAGACGCTGCGAGACTGCAAAGGTCTTCTGCGTTTTGTCCCATACCTGGTCTATGAATTTGTCAAAGAAAGGTGTACAGGGAAAAAAATATTTTAAAAGGATGAACCTTAAATGAACCAAAGGAGACAAAGGAGACAGCCTCCACCAGAGGTTCCACCGCCGCAGCATCCAGCTTGAGAGTGTCCCTCACAGCATCAATGAGTTCACTAACAAGCGACCTGTCATTTACTGACCCAGAGAAGGAGTCTTCCTCATAAGGAATGTCCTGGTCAAAATAAAATAAATAAATACAGAGCTAGGGTCCTGTGCTGCAGCAAGGCCCATATCTGAATCAGAGCACCCCCCCCCCCAGGAGATGGTGGGGGGAGAGGGCACCTCTCAGCCCCCCTGCGCTCGCACGCCGCTTCCATCCGGGCAACAAATGTGCAGAGACACTGCTAGTTGCCTTGACATGTTAGGGGAAGCAGGTGAAACTGACTCCATAAAACCGCCCTCTGTGACATTGTTAAGAAACAAAAGTCCACCCTCCTGCTGCACTGACTGAATGGGAGATTGTCCAGGGGACTCACCGACCGAGGTAGGACTGCTCAGCGCCGCTGTCCGAACCTCCACAGCAGGAAATAGCAAAGAGGATGTGAGGAGATCGCTCGCGCCGCTATAGTCAGCACAAGAGGCCAAAATAGTGCCCAAAAAGCACGCTGCTCCAACAAAATGGCCCCTGCAATTATAAGTGCGCCATCGCGGGCCCCCGCAAAATGGCCGCCAAGCGGTTTTTACACAGTAACACAGTGATACACAAAACATGGCGCCTGACGGCGCGAAAACTGCGACAAAATCCAGGGCTGACTAACGGGCATCCCCCACACACATTTCAGACCCCTGACACCACCGGCCCCACCCGGCACATCGTGACCCCCAGGCACCCCCCAGTCAGTGCATGCACAGAAGCAAAGGTGACAGAGTATGAAAACAACAAGGGGGGGGGACAGGGAACCCCCCAACAGTAGGAACACACAGCATGTACTCACCTGCTGAGGCAGGAGAAACAGTACTTACCCGTCCCGCAAGGACCCACTGGTGTGTTCCTGACAAGACTATCACAGTGCAGTACTGAGTAGCTGTCGGCCCGGTCCACCGTGAAAGATACAGCATAACTGTTCAGACATATGTGGACCCTGGAGTGAAAAAGCTCACCGGGCCACCCCTGGAGTCGTGGGGTATGTTGTGGACTGATCTCACGCTGAGCGAGGATCAGCACACTCGATGGTCGGACTGGGAAGACTACGAGGATAGCGAACTACCCAACCTGTTGCCCAGCCGACTGTTGATAGAAGATCTCAAAAATAAAATAATACAATTTTAAAAGAAAATATTTCTTCAAGAGACAGGCTCCGAAAAACTGAGGCAGCTGGCTGCAGGTAGGAGGGTTATGTCCGGAGGGACCGCCCCCTGGGCGGGGCTGTTCAGCTCTGGTAATGGAATGTATGTTAAAACATCTAACATTCTGCCTAGTCTTCTCCTAGGAGCAGGAACATAACCCACTTTGTCAAGAATGAAGATGCTGTGTCAGTCCATGGACGGAAAGAGAAATATAAATTTTCCAGTCTGTATTTCCCTGAGCCTGTCTGGTCACAAACTCACCTCATTATCTCAATCAGCCTTGTGACAAACAAACTGGCCAACTTGAGTCTGTACAGCAGGGATCCTCAAACTACGGCCCTCCAGCTGTTGCGGAACTACAAATCCCATGAGGCATTGCAAAACTCTGACATTCACAGACATGACTAGGCATGATGGGAATTGTAGTTCCTGAACACCTGGAGGGCCATAGTTTGAAGACCACTGCTGTACAGGATCCTGCCTAATTACACACTGTGGTTGATCTACTAAAATTGAAGCGTGGAAATTCTGGTGCAACTCTGCATAGAAACCAATCAGCTTCCAGGTGTGAAAGATTAATTGAAAAAGCTGAATTGACTACCATGCACAGCTGCAGCAGATTTGGCACTCTCTAGTTTTAGTAAATCAATCTATCGCTTAATACTTTTCTCTGGCGACGACCTGGTCCCAGTATCTATTCATACATGCTGCTTATGCAGCAGCTTATCTTCAGGGAAAGGAGCCCAGAATCTTAGACACCTCTTGACTAAAAGGGCTGTTGGATACTTGTTCCAGTAAAATATGGACCCAATCTAGGAGTTGCCACTCCTGGAGAAAACTGTAAAATTGCATTCTCCACTCAGAACAGACATCCTGGAACCCTTCAACCTGCATAGGTGAGAACCCTGGGTGACATCTAACCCTTCTGACACCTTGACAAGGAGTAGCACTGTGTCACTGTATATATTATGCTCAACACAAGATGTATACAAGGCTTGGATTCATGAATAGAGATAGTCCAAAACAATTTTTTGAAAACTGGAGGAAATTGTTGAGATTGCTAGAAAAATAAAAAAAACAGCATTATAAAATGTAAAGGAACAATTACCGTAGATTGCCACATGTATGATCAGCTTAACTTCTATCAGTGGTATAATTAGAAATGAGTTCCAGAAACCATGTTCATGTTTACATTTGCTCAGTGTACCAAGGCATGCAAATAGTGCTTTAAATGCCAACGTATGGCTGAAAATAAAAATGTATGGCTGTAACTGACAGTGAATTTTGACAGTCAAATGTGAAGTAATTTGCCTTGGTTTTAATACACAAAGCCCAACAGAGATAGTATACTGCATCAAGCCATTTTTGTCTGTTTCACCAGCAATAACAAAGAAATCATGTTCTAAGACCAATCATAATGTCTAAATACCCAGTCCTCCTTATCATACCATGCTTACCAATCAATATTTTACTTATTCAATGTATCCTGAATGTGTTGCCTGTTATGCCGCGTACACACGATCGGAAATTCTGACAAGAAAACCGTGGATTTTTTTCCAACAGAATTTTGGCTCAAACTTGTGTTGCATACACACGGTCACACAAATGTTGTCGGAAATTCTGACCGCCAAGAACACGGTGACGTACAAGATGTACGACGAGCCGAGATCAATGAAGTTCAATAGGCAGTTCGGCTCTTCTGCTTGATTCTGAGCATGCGTATTTTTTTGTGCGTCGAAATTGCATAGAGACGATCGGAATTTCTGACAAGAACTTTTCTGGTTGGGAAATTTGAGAACCAGCTCTCAAATTTTTGTTGTCGGAAATTCCGACAGAAAATGTCCGATGGAGGCTACACACGGTCTGAATTTCCGACCAAAAGCTCACATCAAACTTTTCTTGTCGGAATTTCCAATCGCGTGTACGCGGCATTAGTTTTATTTTTGATTAACTGGGCACAGTGTTGGATGTAAAATAGGCAAAAGGAAAAAAATCACAATTATCCTTTATCATGGGGAAATAGAAAATGAAACAGAAACGATGGAGAGGTTTAGGAATTTTCTTTTTTATTATTCTAAAGCGTGTCCTTGCAGGGTAGGGGAGGCCTTTGCTGCAGAAGATTTACAGAAAGTGAAAAGGAAACAAAATCAGATGCACAGGAAATTGGGCCTCATGTGCTAAGGTAGACCATTTGTTTTGAATACACTGGCATAGCACTTTAAGTCATGAAAGAAAAATAGGATTTTTGTACTCACCGTAAAATCCGTTTCTCTGACGTCCATAGACTGACACAGCTTCTAATACTGAAACATGTGGGTATATGTCCCTGCTCGCAGGAGAAGATCTAGGCAGAATGTTAGATACATACATTCTAAAAAACTAGAGCTGAACAGCCCCGCCCAGGGGGCGGTCCCTCCGGACATAACCCTTCTACCTGCAGCCTCAGTTCGTAACAAAGCAGGACAAACCTTAAAAGAAGGGTGGGTGCTGTGTCAGTCCATGGACAACAGAGAAACAGATTTTACTGTGAGTACAAAAATCCTATTTTCTCTTATCGTCCATGGACTGACAGCTTCTAATACTGAAACACGTGGGACGTCCCAAAGCAGTATCAGAAAGAGAGTGGGAGCAGTAGTAAAGGAAAAAACCCAAACTTCACTCCAAACAAGCAGAGCTCCTCAACGGAGGAGTTGCAACATTTAAACTGCAGTCTGCAACACCTTGCGGCAGAAGGAAGCATCCGAAGATGATGCCACATCAACCTTCTAGAACTAAGAAAAACTTGGATAACCAGGTGGCCGCCTTGCACACTTGTGCAACCGACGCTTGATGTCGGAAAGCCTAGGAAGCACCAATTGCCCTGGTGGAATGCGCCGAAACCAGAAAGGGAGGCGCCCGCTCCTTAAGGGCATAGGCCTGTATAACAGTCTGTCTGATCCACCTTGAAATGGTGGCAGATGACACCACATGGCCCTGTTTTGGACCAGAGACAGTCACAACCAGTGAGTCAGACTTCCGAATGGAAGCAGTAGCCGACAGGTACACCCGTAAGGCTCGTACCACATCCAATGTGTGAAGCGCAAACTCTCTGGGATGCGATGGGTGAGGGCACAAGGACGGAAGGACAATGTCCTCATTAAAGGTGAAAAGCCGAGACCACCTTTGGAAGGAAAGACGGTCGCGGGCGCAACACCGCTTTATCCTTATGGAGGACCAGGTAAGGCGACTTGCATGACAGGGCCGCCAACTCAGACACCCGTCTAACAGAAGTAATGGCCACTAAGAAAGCCACCTTCTGAGACAAAGTTAAGAGAGGAATATCTCTGATATTTTCAAAGGGAGGTTCCTGGAGAACCGAGAGCACCAAATTCAGATCCCAAGGAGGGAGAGGAGGCTTGGCAGGGGGAATCACATGGCGAACCCCATGTACAAAGGTGCTAACTAAGGAATGACCTGCTAGCGGTCGTTGAAAGAAAACGGCCAAGGCCAAAATCTGACCCTTAATAGTGCCCAAAGCCAGCCTTTGGGTCACACCACGCTGCAAGAACCGCAGGATTCTGGGGACGGAGTACATCCATGGACGCCAGTCTAGTTTTTCGCACATAGCGATGTAAGCTTTCCAGGTACGGTGATAGATCTTTCTAGAGGAAGACTTCCGTGCCTTCAGCATGGTTGAAATGAGCGAATCCGAAAGGCCTCGGTCCTTCAGCACCTGGCTCTCAATCCCAGAGACTGTAAAGCAGGATGAAAGATAGGACCTTGAGACAGAAGGTCCCCCCTCATGGGCAGTCGCCAAGGGACGTCCGCGATGAGACGTACCAGATCGACGCCGAGGCCAATCCGGAGCAATGAGGATCACCGGAATCCCCTCGGCCGCTACCCTGTGCAGCAGACGAGGAAGCAACTGCAGCAGAGGGTAAGCATATATCAAGCGATACTGACCCCATGGGGCAACCAAAGCATCCGAGGCATCCGCCCAGGGGTCCCTGGACCTGGCCACAAACCTCGACACCTTGCGATTGAATCGAGAAGCCATCAGGTCCACATCCGTCGTGCCCCACCGCCGGCAAAGGAGTTGAAACACCTCTGGATGCAAGGACCACTCTCCCTGGTCCAATGTCTGGCGACTCAGATAGTCCGCCTGCCAGTTGTCTATTCCTGGAATGTAAACGGCCGACAGAGCCGGCACGATTCTTTCTGCCCACCTTAGGATGCGGGCGACCTCGGATGCCGCAGCAGAGCTCCGAGTGCCCCCCTGATGGTTGACATACGTGACGCCCGTGGCGTTGTCTGACTGGATTCTGACCGGGCGGCCCTGTAGCCTCTTCGACCACGCGGAGAGACAGTCTGATCACCCGCAATTCCAGGACGTTGATCGGAAGACAGGATTCGTCCGGAGTCCAGAGCCCCTGAGCTGACAGGACTCCCCAAACTCCGCCCCAGCCCATCAGGCTGGCGTCCGTCGTGACCACCGTCCACTGGATGGGAAGGAACGACCTTCTGGACCGAAGAGCCGGGGATCTCAGCCACCACATCAGGGACGCCCTGACAGAGTGACTAACCTGGATCTGAAGATCCAATGACAACAGGGACTTGTCCCAAGTGGACAGAATTTCCTTCTGCAATGCCCGAGTGTGTGATTGGGCATACGGAACTGCCTCGAAGGAGGCCACCATGAGACCCAGTACTCTCATGTAGAAACGGATTGACGACCATTTCCAGGACGTCAGAACCCGTACTGCCGACTGGAGTGTCTGTAACTTCTCTGAGGGTAAAAACACCTTCGCTTCCGAAGTGTCCAGGATCAGACCCAGATACTCTAAACACTGAGTCGGGACCAGGACCGACTTCTGAATATTCAGGAGCCACCCGAAGTCCCGGAGGGTCTGACTGACTATTGTCACATTTTCCTCCAACTCAGACATTTTCTGCTCTTAGAAGGAGATCGTCCAGATAGCCCACGATAACAATTCCTCGCTGTCTCAGCAAAGCTAGAACCGGGGCAAGCACCTTGGTGAAAATCTGTGGTGCTGATGCTAGGGAAGTGCCACAAACTGATAGTGGACTTCGCCTATGGCAAAGCGCAGAAACTTCTGGTGACTTGCGCAGACCGAGATGGGCAAGTAGGCGTCCTTAAGGTCCAAGGATGCCAGAAAATCCCCTTGATGGAGTGTAGCGATCACTGTGCAAATGGATTACATACGGAATTTTTGCACCTTCACAAAGGCATTCAAGGCCTTGAGGTTCAGGATTGGCCGGACCCCGTCCTTCTTTGGAACAAACAAACAGATTCGAGTAGAACCCCTGAAACCTCTCCTGTGACGGTACTGGCACAATTACTCTGCACTCGAGCAAATCCTGTACAGCCCCCAAGAGGGCCGCCCGACGGGCAAGAAGGAGAGGGAGATTTGAGGGAAAGAATCTGTTTGGGGGCCACGAACGGAACTCTATCCTGTACCCCGAGGTGACCACCAGAGTCGGGCAGGGGCAATACTTCATGCGGTGGCGGGCTTGGACCCGGCTTGGAGCCGGCTTGGTCGGCTTACGCACCCAGGGACGCTTCTGTCCACCAGCTGCACTTTTGTCAGCCTGGGAGGGCTTACCCGCAGATTCTGACGGACGAAAAAACGACTTCTTTGCTGGAAAGGAGGGGCCCGGCCTACGGCGGGGCTCCTTTCCCTTAGTAGATGGAGGAAGGAAAGTGCTCTTACCCCCTGTGACATCCTTAATGATGTCATCCAGGGCGGCCCCAAACAGTCTACCGCCCATAAAGGGCAAATCAGCCAGGAGCTACTTGGAAGCTAGGTCAGCCGACCAGCATTTCAACCAGATCAGACGACGCAACACCATCGCAGACATAGAGGCCCCCGATATTAAAGGGGCCGCGTCCAAAGTGGCATCGCACACATACACCAAACCCTGCACAAGCTGGTGGGCCAGGGCAATAGTATCTGGAGGGAGATTATGCTCCTGCCCCGTCTGGTGCAAAATCTTTGCCCATTCCGTAAGTGTCTGAGACACAAGGGTCGCCGCCACGATAGGGCTTAATGCCGCGTACACACGGCCGTTTTTCTCGTTGAGAAAAACGACATTTTTCCCATTCGACGAGAAAAACGATCGTCTGTGGGCTTTCTGTCGTTTTTTTAGACGAGAAAAACGGCATTAAAAACGACGAGAAAAATTAGAACACGTTCTAATTTTTCTCGTCGTTTTTTTCGACATGTTTTCCGCGGCAGTGTTTTCCATAGGGAAACACTGCCGCGGAGCCCACACACGGTCGTTTTTTTCGACCCAAAAAAAATGACATTTAAAACGGCCGTGTGTGGGGGGAACAAGCTGTTCCTCGTTTTTAACGTCGATTTTCTCGACGGTGTTTTCACCGTCAAAAAAATCGATCGTGTGTACGCGGCATTAGGCGGACTCCCACAAGGCAAACATAGTTCTACTCACCACTTCTGACCTCCTGTCAGTGGGGTCCCTAAATGCGGGATTCCCCTCCATCGGGAGAGTGGTAGCCTTATTCAAACGGGTGACCGTGGGGGGTCGACCACCGGGGGGGGGGGGGAGAGCCCATTTTTTAACCAGGGCCTCCTCAAAGGGGTATCTTATGGACAGACGCAGCGGGACCGTCAATGTCTTTTGTGGCTTATCCCAGACTTGGTCAATGAACTTATCAAAAAAAGGCACATATGGAAAGACCTTTTTTGAAGATGTGGCTTTAAAAGAACCAAAAGGAGACAGCCTCCACCTGAGGTTCCGCAGCCGCAGCATTCAGCTTGAGAGTGTCTCTCACAGCATCAACGAGTTCACTAACAAGCGCCCTGTCATTTACTGACTCAGAACTGGAGTCTTCCTCACCAGGAATGTCCTGTTCAAAAACATTAAAATCTTCAGAGTTAGGGTCCTGAGCAGCAGCAGCTAGGCCCATATCTGAATCAGAGCATGTGAAGAATGTGTGGGGAGAGGGCGCTTTATAGCTCCCTTGCACTCGCACACCGCTTCCATCCTGACAAGGAATGATTCCAGGACTGCCGACAACTGGTCCATAGGGACCGCAGGTGCAGGAGCACTGCCTGTTGCCTCTGACAAGAGTGGGGAAGCAGGTGAACCAGACTCCATACTCGCCACCCTCTGAGACCTTATGCACAATAAAGTGAATAAAAAGTCCACCCACTGGCTGCGCTGAGGAGGGGATACCCAGAGGACTCACCAACCCTTTAGAGGACCGCTCAGCTCAGCTGTCTGCACCGCACTGCCAGCGCGAGTGAAGCCTGAGGAGAGTGTGAGGAGATTTGCGCAGCCACAGCAGCGATAGAGGCCAAAATAAAAGTGAAAGCGCACGCGGCTTCAAAAAAATGAACGCCGGCCTCTTTAAACTGCGCCATTGATCCGCGGCAAGATGGCCGCCGAGCGCATTAAGGTATAGCCAGAGCGCCTAATGCGTCCCCTAAACACATAAACACACCACGGTTCCTCTACCAGCATACAGTCATGATCGCCCCCCCCCCCGCCAGGCCAGAGTGACCCCCGGGCACCCCCACACAGCACAGTGCCAGATTAGGATGGCAGAGAGCAGCATAACAGGGGGGAGACAGGGAAAAAAAACCCATACAGAGAAACACAGCCAGCATGTACTCACCTGTATTCAGGAGAGGCTACTTACCCGTCCCAGAGGGACCCACTGGTGTGTTTCAGACAGACCTATCACGGAGTAGTACTGAGTAGCTGGCGGCCCGGTCCACCGCGAAAGATACAGCAGGTACTGTTCAATCTTGAGAGGACCGCGGAGCATAAAAGCCCACCGGCCACCCCTGCAGTCGTGGGGCATGTCGTGAACTGAGACTCACGCACACAAGGCGAGGATCAGCATGCTTGATGGTCGGACAGGGAAGACTACGAGGATACCTTGTACCCAACCTGTTGCCCAGCCGACAGTTGATTGAAGATCTCAAAAATAAAATAACAAAATTCTCAAGGAATGAAAATAAAAATCTTCCAGGAGACTGGCTCCTGAGAGAGCCATGTCTTCCCCTTCTGCTAGGCAGAAAAAAAAACTGAGGCTGCTGGCTGAAGGTAGGAGGGTTATGTCCAGAGGGACCGCCCCCTGGGCGGGGCTGTTCAGCTCTGTTTTTTTAGAATGTATGTTTCTAACATGTAACATTCTGCCTAGATCTTCTCCTGCGAGCAGGGACATATACCCACGCGTTTCAGTATTAGAAGCTGTGTCAGTCCATGGACGATAAGAGAAAACATGTTTTAGGATTATTTATTGTAGTGTGCTGCAGTCTAAGTCCATTTCCCACTTTTATAGTCTGGGTGCCTTTTAAAGTGGTTGTAAACCCCTTTTTTTTTTTTTTTTTATCCAAAAAGAATAACCTGCAAGATAAAGGCATAATGAGCTAGTATGACTAGCATACTAGCTCATTATGCAGTACTTATCTTAGATCGAAGCCCCCGAAGCTGTCCTAGTCTCCCCCTCCGGCCGCAGACATCGCTCCGGAAGGTTACTTTCAGGTATCGCCGCTCCGGCGCTCTGATTGGCCGGAGCGGCGATGATGTCACTGCGCATGCGTGTGGGAGCCGTAAAAACCGGCATTGCCGGTTTTATCAATGGGATTCTCACTGTGCCTTTTGTTGTTGTCTACGGCGCGCATGCGCCGTAGACAACTGTGCATTCTTTTTTGTAAAATATCTCCTAAATAGGGATGAGCAGAACACCCCCCCGTTCGGTTCGCACCAGAACCTTCGAACGGACCAAACGTTCGCGCAAACTTTAGAACCCTATTAAATACAATGAACGCGAACGTTCGAAATCTAAAGTGCTAATTATAACGCCTAATATGCATGTTATTGTCCTAAATAGGGTTTGGGGACCCGGGTCCTGCCCGAGGGGACATGTATCAATGTAAAAATAATCTTTTAAAACTGTAGTTTTTTCGGGAGCAGTGATTTTAATGATGCATAAAGTGAAAAAAAAAGTGAAATATTCCTTTAAATATCGTACCTGGGGGGTGTCTAAAGTATGCCTGTGAAGTGGCACGTGTTTCCCGTGTTTAGAACTGTCCCACAAAATGACATTTCTAAAGGGAAAAAAAGCCATTTAAAACTGCTTGCGGCTTTAATGTAATGTCTGGTCCCGGCAATATGGATGAAAATCATTGAAAAAAATGGCATGGGTACCCCATCACCCACCCCTACCCCAGCCCATTACCAGCCCCTTTGAGTCTTGTATGGATATTAAGCTGAACCCCGCACCCAAAATAAAAAAAGGCCCTATATACTCTGAACAGCAGTATACAGGCGGTGCAAAAAAGACACGCACTGTTGGTTTGTTCTTAAGTATAATCTGTTTGGAATTTGGAACAGGTAAATTTTTTAAGTGTAGCTCTAGCCCAAAAAACTATTTTTAAGCTTTTTGGAAAACATAGGGAAGGGTTATCACCCCTGTAACATTTGTTTTGCTGTCTGTGCACCCGTTCAGAACATTTCACCTCACTTCCCATCCCAATGACAAATGTGGCACTGGTGCTGGTGCCACAAAACTTGCAACCCCTCACAGATAGTGTACTTAGAGCGCAGCAATGAGCCCTGTTGCAAAGTATTGCATCAAAAATTTAGGCTTTAGGTGAATGCTATG
The DNA here is from genome assembly GCA_029206835.1 of Rana muscosa. Lineage (NCBI taxonomy): Eukaryota > Metazoa > Chordata > Amphibia > Anura > Ranidae > Rana > Rana muscosa. The sequence continues at coordinate 409,496,798 of CM055117.1, forward strand.
CAAAGCACACAGTAGTACACAAAGTGAAACACTGACTGTCTGCAGCTAGCACAATCACCGACCTGCATGTCACAGTATAGAGAATAACTGTATCCAGGTGAGCTTTAGGTGATCGCTATGCAAAGCACACAGTAGTACACTAAGTGAAACACTGACTGTCTGCAGCTAGCACAATCACCTGCCTGTCACAGTATAGAGACTAACAGGAACGGATCTAGCTAAACTCAATACAGTGTATAAATATATATACACAACACCTAGGATGCATATATATCCTCTACACACTGTAACAGCAGCTAACTGACTCGCCTGCCTGCTCTAACTCAATATAAATGACATTGTCTATCTCTCTGAAACTGCCTCTTTCACAAACGCCAACACACTACACAAGGCCGACTTCCAGGCGGCCTTATATAGTGTGGGGCGTGTACTAAACCCCCTGAGCCACAATTTACCAAAGCCACCCTGGCTTTGGCCAATTACGGCTCTCCATTTTTCCGTGCTGTGATTGGCCAATCATCAGCCAGCAATGCACTGCGATGCCGCAGTGAATTATGGGCCGTGTCGCGCAACACGAATTTAGCGCGAACGCACCATAAAGTTCGTTCTTCGTCGAATGATCGAACGGCCGATGTTCGAGTCGAACATGTGTTCGACGCGAACACGAAGCTCATCCCTACTCCTAAACCGTGTAGGTTTAGGAGATATTGCAAACACCTACAGGTAAGCCTTAATCTAGGCTTACCTGTAGGTGAAAGTTGCATAAGTGGGTTTACAACCACTTTAAGGGCAACGAAAAATGACCTACAATTGAATGGCGTGACACGCACCTATCTTCTGTGATTTGTGAGTTAAAGTGCATTGCATTTTACTGCCTTACCTTGTGCCTGGGACCTATTATATTTTTTAGCCTCTATTTTAAGGAGGGGAGGAGGAAGGTCCCAGGATAAAATGAAACTGGCACCTAACTTCCCGGTGGTCATACGGCTTCAAAAAACGTTTGAGTTATTGATCCAGAATAAGAACTCAGGCCAGAGGTAGCCAACCTAGCATTTTCCAAAAGAGGATTTAACAAAGGCAATCTCCATATTTCTCTAAATACAAGTTTCCGCAATATCTATATAAGTACATGACTTAAACTTATTTATCTATTGTCTGGTAAAAGAGATTCTCAGTTATGCAATGACCCTTTTCAAGTAAAGGGCTTTCAAAGCAAGGTGTTTGGTGAAGCACATCTACAATTTCCTTCATCAATGAAAAGTCAAATTCTCCAATTTGGATTTTTAGTACACTGAGCTCATACTGATCTAGACACATGAATGATGAGTTGTACAACAGTTAATGTCACTTCCATTGCACAGCTCTTCTACAGCTGTCCCTGGCTACTGCAGTTTAGTTGCATTTCTGAGCCAAGTACAAAAAGGAATGCCAGGAGACTTTTCTAAAATGTGCTAGAGATACAATAAAATGTAACAGATTAGTCTACATTTTGTCTATGACTTGAAAGAATGGTTCCGGCCTGCGTGAAAGGGGCCTAAAAGTGCTCATTCATCTAAGCTGTAGTCCAGCAGGCAAGCAGTGCAACACTGGTTGGAATTCCAGTGTAGCAAAGGTGATGTCAACCTAAATGGAAAGTTGACAGCACACTGAATTTCTGACAGAAGTTTTTCTTTCTATGCTCGGATACATAACACCAGTTTTGTGTAGACTGACCCTTTAACTTCTAAGCTGCATTACACACCCAAGTCCACGGAATCTAGGCTATAGCTGAGATAAAGACATTTGTCTGACTAATCATGGCTTTCTGTATTTAAATACTGTATACAGTTTTGTCTAAATAAATCCTTACAATCTTGTTGTTAAAATGCTGAAAGACCAATTTTCAGCAGAAGTACAGTTTATCAAACAGATAACGTTATGTAGTCATTGCCACATCTTTTGATTGCAAACACTGCCACATCTCTTACTACCTGGACAAAGGAGAAACAAATATGGAATCACAATACAAATAAATCTAGCATTCTGCTTCTCTCCCAACTTCACTGAAACGGTTAGAGTAAAGCAATCCATACAAGTGTGGGCCTCAGAGATGGATCTGAAAGGCTTCAATTAAGCTGAATGGAGTTATTTGGTATTTAAATAATTACTGGATAGAAGGAGTAATCGAGGGTCTCTGCTGATTTCTTTCACTGTCATCTTAATGGAGGCTATAAGATTATTATTCAAATGGATTTGAGATTTCCTTTTGAAGGAAAGAAAAATGCAGAGACTGAAGGAACAGGCAGGGACTGATCATTTAACTGTCACTGGTAAGGTTTGGAGAAGCATTATTAGTCTTTGCTTATTTCAGCTGTCAGTCATTCTAGCATGCAGAACATTATTAGCACACATTTTATGCTCAAGGAATAGCAGGGGAAAATCTGAAACAAGGAAAAAAAACATAGGTTGTCCTCAGCAGAAATATCAGGAACAATTTATACGCCATTGAGCACCAGCTGCACTGCATTTTATTAAGACAAGCACTGATCCCCCCCCCCCCCTATCTCCCATATTTTCAGATGCGTTATGTTTGAATCTTTCTTTGCTCACAAAAGATCCTCATGTACCATTGTAGAATGCTTTAGTACCTCCTACACCCTCGGAATAAAATAGGTTAAATGGTGATTATACACAAACCATATCTTCTGTTTTGTCCCTGACAATGAACCTAATTTATTTATTTTATCTTTTGTTCTGTTGAATTTTACTGTTTCATTTTTATATCTGTTGGACAAATGCAGAAAAAAGAACCTTGTCAGAATTTTATAGCTGCTTCCAGTTATTAGCTTTAATTACTTAACTATTATTCTCTCTGATGTGGAGATGAGGAGAGGGGAAAGGTTGCAGTAATTTAAAGCAGCATTAAACTGTCATTAAACCCAAATGATCAAAAACTGTCAATACATGTTATATTAAATTATGTGCAGCTCATGTGATTTTAGAGTCATACATGTGGGCGTATACATAGTGTTAAATGACACTTCTCCCTCCCTCCCACCTGCTCCATGTCCTCATGTTACAAAAACACTATTCTGCGCAACTAATTCAGTATGGTGACTTGTACAAATAAATACATTCATAACTGTATGAGGATCAACTTCACATGAAGTACCGATGTAAATAGGAGTTTGCACAAATTGCTCTATTTTCTGCTAGGTTTTCATTAGGCTCCAAACTTTTGTTTCAAATATTTTACTCATTGAGGGGCATTGCATACACAGTCCCATCTGTACTTAAAGTGGATGTAAACCCGAATTTTTTTCTTTTTGCTGTCACAATGTAGTGTATAAGATATCCTATCATTTGTGCCAGGTCTTGCCACAAAGAGTTAATCCAGCTCTGAGTAATCCTCTTTTATTGTTCAGTCAGATAAAACGGAGTTACCTTTGTCCTTTCCGCCCCCTTGCTTTGAGTGACAGGTTATTTACATATCTCGTGCACTAGCTTTAGACAGGCATTATTTTTTAATTCCCACCCCCACTCCTTTTCTGAAGTCATGTGGTTACTTTTCTGGATTTTGACTGATCATAGCAGAAGAATACACAGGAGAAAATGCATGTTGACAAGGGGAGTGTAGAGGTGGGCGGGGAGTACCCAGCTCCAGACAACAGATCCACCCACAGAATCTGCAGTTTTTCAGTTCTTATAACAGACAGAGAGGGGAGACATTTGACAGATAAGGATACATGCAGGAGGCATCTATATGCTTATAGATCAGCACTATGGCAGTAGTTTAGAAAGGATGAGAGTGGGTTTACATCCACTTTAAGGATTTATTGCACTTGAATACAAAAACAATTGTAGAGTTTAAATAAAGAATGACTGCAGTCATCATTGCTCCATGTTTACAAATGGAAAAGTCCCTCACTGTAAACTGTCATTCTTCTTATTGAAAGTTCTGGCTTATTCATCAAAGCAACAATAAGAGCAATGAGGCTGCACAAAGTTCTTATAACCTATAGCAAACACAAGTATAATTTGTTCTGAAACCAGTTGGCTGATCTCTGTTACTTTAGGCATTTTTTTTGCAATCACTGAAAAAGTCAAAATGGAGTAAAAAAAACTGCTTGTTATAAAGGAAGCCATGCAGGCCTTGATAAATTAAATTTGATCATAGGTACAAGATCTATGGACTAGTCTGCCACAAATGTCTCAAAAGGGTATAGGTCTACTGCCTACTGCCACCAGGATCCCTGAGTTTCCCCTACCAGAACTGGGTTAATTTAAAGTTCAATTGTAGGCACAGGGCCCTTTGGAATTCTCTATACCAGGGAAGTACTACCAACCCCCACCTTGTCTAGTGGCACTTTATTCAGATTCCTTCCCACAAGTAAGATTTCAACATACCAGCAGGGATACCATACAGCCAACCACCCCAGCCGGGAAGCCAGAATGATGGCGGAGCACCCCTACTGGACACTGATAAGACTACATACTACACTTGATCTTAGCAAAAGGTCGAGAAGTTATACACACATGCTAGGGCCAATTTAGACAGGAGCCAATTAACCTATTAGCATGTCTATGCCATGTAGGAGGTAACCAGTTTACCCAGAAAAAAACAAAACATGCACAGGGAGAACATGCAGGTAGTGTTCTGGTTAAGATTCAAACTGAGGGCCCTAGTGCTGCAAGGCAGAAGTGCTAACCACTATGCCTCTGTGCTGCCCATACAGCTTTTATCTATATAAGTCAGCCCCCACCATCAGCAGAACATCTATACCCCTGGAGTCAGCTGCAAAGTATAAGCATAAACACTGCTCTTGGCATGTAACATGCCCTCCCTGCAGAGTTAGACACATATCTCTGCAATCAGCAAAAAGAGCTTGAAGTGATACTAAACACACACTGTTTAATTTACATTGTCTCTTCTATTTCTGTATGTGGATGATGGCACTGTAATTATTTTAATTTAAAAAAACCTAAGTACCTTTTTACTAATCGATATACAGCTGTCACATGACCCAGCTCTTCCCCAGCCAGTCTGCAGGGAAACCTAAGCAGGAGCAGCTTCTAGTCCTCTGCTACTGTTCACATGTTCAAAAAAAAAAAAGCCTTTGGAATACAAAGTAATATAAATAAATAATATCAAACTATTTTAAATGTGCATACAAATATATATTTGAAATAAAAATCTTTATTTTGTGAAAATAACATGGTGTGGGCAGCTTTCTGCCAGTCACAGGTTGTGTCACGTACGTCCAGCCTGTGTCTTAGAATATGAGGGAGGTCAATCTACATGTAATATCCCACCTCCATTGTGTTTAGCTGGTTAGCGGGCATGGAGGCGGTAGGGATGGAATGGATTGTCATTTACCACTGTGTATACGCCACATGTGTGACTCTATAGTCACATGGGCTGCTTTAGATGTGATAGGGAAGAAATGCTCAGCATACAAACTCACTGAAAACTGAGCATGTGCAGAGTTGCCACTACAGCTGCAAAATCTCTAGCTGAATTGCGGATCTGATTGGGAGATAGACAGTAGGATCAACCAGGTTTTTTGCAGCATACAGAAAATAATTGAATAGTGAGTATGAACAGTATGTAAAAAGCTTTTATTGATAGTTTTTTATGATGTGGGTTTAGTGACACTTTATGCTTTTACTTTGCAAGCTACTGGTATGACTCAGCAGGGGGAGCATTGGCCATTGACTTTTCTTTTGCTTGTCCTCACCTTCTCTGTATAAGACTTTTAATGGTCCCACCTATTTAACCCATGTGCAATTTGAGTAGCATGCAAGGGATTTCTCTACATGAGCCTAAGTTTCACATGTTGGAACAACTTAGAGTCTCCTTTCCTTCATGCTCCACCAGTACCCACACAACAGGTAACTATTAGCCAGTTTTTACAACACCTGATGCCTGTGGCACTCTTAACCACTTCCCGCCCGGCCAATAGCAAAATGACGGCCAGGCAGTGGTTCAGTTATCCTGACTGGGCGTCATATGACGTCCAGCAGGATAACAGCCGCTGCATCACCAATCTCGGTAAAGAGCCTCCGGCGGACGGTCTTTACCACGTGATCAGCCGTGTCCAATCACGGCTGATCACGATGTAAACAGGAAGAGCCGTTGATCGGCTTTTCCTCACTCGCGTCTGACAGACGCGAGAAGAGCAGAGCCGATCAGTGGCTCTCCTGACAGAAGGGGTTCGCGCTGATTGTTTATCAGCGCTGCCCCCCCCCGTATGCCCACACTGGACCACCAGGATGCCGCCCAGGACCACCAGGATGCCACCCAGGACCACCAGGAAAGCACCTAACATGTGAATGGCCAGGTAAGTCCCCCTTGGCCATCCACATGTTCAAATGTATAGATAACATATGCCAATTAGTGCCCACACATGGGCACTGACTGGCACCATCATGGCACCAGCAAAATTTGTGATGCCCAGCAATGCCACCCACCAATGTCCATCAATGCCACCTATCATTGCCAATCTGTGCCCAACAGTGCCCACATATCAGTGCAATTCTGTGCCACCCATTAGTGCCACCCATAAGTACCCATCAGTGCCGCCCATGAGTACCCAACAGTGCTGCCTATGAGTGCCCATCAGTGCCGCCTATCAGTGTCAATCAGTGCCACTCTCAGTGCTACCTCATTGGTGCCCATCAGTGCCGCCTTATCAGTGCCCGTCAGTGCAGCCATATCAGTGCCCGTCATTGAAGAAGAAAAGGTACTTATTTACAAAAAAATGTAACAGAAACAAATAAAAAATTATATTTTTTCTAAGTTTTCCCTCTTTTTTTATTTGTTGCGCAAAAAATACAAATCGCAGAGGTGATCAAATACCACCAAAAGAAAGCTATTTGTGGGAACAAAATGATAAAAAATTTGTTTGGGTACAGTGTTGCATGACCGCGCAATTGTCATTCAAATTGCGGCAGTGCTGAAAGCTGAAAATTGGCTTGGGCAGGAAGGTGTATAAATTCCTGGTATTGAAGTGGTTAAACACCATTGGTCAAATCTCAAAAGGAAACATAGAAAGGACAGTTTAAGAAATGCAGGGTAATTCCATGACCCTTCGAATGGATATGACTGTTTATGTTAATTCTTACAGGCTTAATATAACTGTGCAAGAGGTAAAGTGCTAAATGCAAAGAACCATATATCCACGACATAATTTTTTTTAAATTGATCTAGTCTTATACGGATATGACAACAATTTTCAGCTTTCAGCGCTGACACACTTTGAATGACAATTGCGTGGTCATACAACGCTGTACCCAAATGATATTTTTATCATTTTTTCCCCACAAATAGAGCTTTCTTTTGGTGGTATTTGATCACCTCTGCAGTTTTTATTTTTTGCGCTATAAACAAAAAAAACACAATTTTTTTACTTTTTGCTATAATAATATCCCAATTTTTTTTAAAAAAACTATTTTTTTTCTCAGTTTAGGCCGATACGTATTCTTCTATATTTTTTTGGTAAAAAAAATTGCAATTAGCGTATAGCGATTGGTTTGCGAAAAAGTTATAGCGCCTACAAAATAGGGGATAGAATTATGACATTTTTATTATATATTTTTTTTTACTAGTAATGGCGGCGATCTGCGATTTTTGTCAGGCCTGCAATATTTCGGCGGACATATCGGACACTTTTGACACTATTTTGGGACCATTCACATTTATACAGCGATTTTTTTTATAAATATGCACTGATTACTGTATAAATGTGACTGGCAGGGAAGGGGTTAACACTAGGGGGCGAGGAAGGGGTTAACTATGTTCCCTATTTGTGATTCTTACTGTGTGGGGGAGGGAACTGACAGGGGGAGGTGACCGATCTGTGTTCCTGTACAAGGGACACAGCATCGGTCTCCTCTCTCCCGGACAGGACATGGATCTCTGTGTTTACACACAGAGATCCACGTCCTGCCTCTGTCACAGCCGATCGCGGGTGCCTGGCGGACATTGCGGCCGCCAGGCACGCGCATCGGCATCACGTGACCACGGCGGGCACAGCTGTTCCCTCGGCGGCGCGCAGGGGGGAGAGAAACAGGAGGACGTCCATAGACGTCCACTCAGCACTTGAGAGCCGCGCTGCAGACGTCTTTTGTCTATAGCGCGGGTCTCAAGTGGTTAATACTGTGTTTGTTAAAAACAAAAAGAGGTGGTTGTAGATGGCATATGATAATCACATGTCCATTTCCACAAGCTGTCCTAATTCTGTATATTTTAAAACTCAATTTTAATGGCAGTTAGAAATGAGGAAATAATGGTAAAAAGAAATAAATGCGCTACCCCAAAAAACACATAAATACTAACAACTCTATGAAAGGAGGTGAAGCAGCTGCACTGGAATATGAGAAATTCAAACAAAATAGAAGGTAATAGTGCAGCACTACATGTAGGCCAGTGAGAGCTGGAATGTAACTCAAGAGTGACCATAAATAGAAACACACAACAAAAAAAAAAAGAAGGGAAGGGCAGGCCCCCACCCAATGTGCAAAGTGTCCACAGCACTAAACAAAGTGTTAAGTGTCCAAAACAGTGAATAAATAACATGGAATGGATGTACAAATTCTGGCACAATTCTTCACGTGGATGATGACATACATGTGCGCTTACCAGAAACGTTGGACCCGAATGTCATACGACAGCGGATCAATCAAGCTTGAGAGTGTCTCCAACGGCTGCTCCACAGGAACATCACCGGATCTCTGATGGGTGATGAGGTATACTGGCTGGACGATCAGATGTCCTCAATCCTGGATAGAACTAATGGATCCAATACTTCTTGGGTCTCCAATACCCTCAAGGCTGGAGGTCTTACCAGAAGGTTGGTATTCTGGATCCTGGTATTCAACCAGACGGTGGGATACAATCGAGCTTAGATGAAAAATACCCCGACAAGGGTATTGTAAAGGGACCAACTGGAGAAAACTGAAAAAAAAAATCTTCACCGAATTCATGCAAAGAGAAGAAAAAAATAGGGGGCTCCAATGGTGTAGGTCAAAAAATGGGTTTTTTAAACAAAAAAACACCAACATACAGAAATAAAAAGTGATCACAGTTCATATATTAAAAGGCAACATGGGAAGCAAAATGCATAGCCCGGCGCGTTTTGTTCCTAACAGGACGTCTACAGGGGCATTAACCTGCTCCCCCAAATTGCCATATATATATATATATATTGTGACAGCAGGAAGGTAAAGTCACCTGGTTGCATCCAGGGGGGTAGATATATTTCGCCCAGATTCAGGCTTTACGCCGACTTATACAACTAGGTGGAGAGCTGTATAAGCCCAGCTAAGGCTAGTGGGCTCATGGATGACTCATACCTCTAGGGAGAGTGTGGGGCGTCGTGCAGACAGGGAGTTGATGAGACCAGCTGAAGCTTGTCAGCTCATTTAGGCCTCTATAAGAACTCCCAGATTCATTAGGTGTTAGCTCATGCCTGGAAGCAGACCTGTGTGGACTTCCTGGAGAGAGTGAACCCTTGTGCGGTGAGACAAAGCCTGTGTGGCTATTTGCTTGGACATTTAAAACCAGGGACTTAGGGACTAGGACAGCACTAGGCTGATCCCAGTTGTTAGTTAGGAAACCTGTATGTTTAGTCAGAGGTCAACTTGACCAGGATTTATTTTGTTTATGTTTCTTTTGCTTTGCTGTGTTTTGTCACTGTAAATAGAAAATAAACCGCACCTTTTTGATTTTGAAAACCACAAGCTCCGTCTGCTGGGCCTGTTTTTGTGTGGGGAGCCCATCCCGGGGGTCACACACACCCGCTGCCGAGCTAACCCCCTCACAATATATATATATATATATATAATTAGTTAATTTTTATTTTATATATATATATATATATATAGCAATTTGGGGGAGCAGGTTAATGCCCCTGTAGACGTCCTGTTAGGAACGAAACGCGTCGGGCTATGCATTTTGCTTCCCATGTCGCCTTTTAATATACGAACTGTGATCACTTTTTATTTCTGTATGTTGGTGTTTTTTTGTTTTAAAAACCCATTTTTTGACCTACACCATTAGAGCCCCCTATTTTTTTCTTCTCTTTGCATGAATTCGGTGAAGAAAAGTTTTTTTCAGTTTTCTCCAGTTAGTCCCTTTTCAATACCCTTGTCGGGGTATTTTTCATCTAAGCTCGATTGTATCCGACCTTCCGGTTGAATACCAGGATCCAGAATACCAACCTTCTGGTAAGACCTCCAGCCTTGAGGGTATTGGAGACCCAAGAAGTATTGGATCCATTAGTTCCATCCAAGATTGAGGACATCTGATCATCCAGCCAGTATACCTCATCACCCATCAGAGATCCGGTGACGTTCCTGTGGAGCAGCCGTTGGAGACACTCTCAAGCTCGATAGATCCACTGTCGTATGACATTCGGGTCCAACGTTTCTGGTAAGCACACATGTATGTCATCATCCATGTGAAGAATTGTGCCAGAATTTGTACATCCAATCCATGTTTTTTATTCACTGTTTTGGACACTTATCACTTTGTTTAGTGCTGTGGACACTTTGCACATTGGGTGGGGCGTTCAGCCTGCCCTTCCCTTCTCTTTTTTTTTTTTTTGTGTGTTTCTATTTATGGTCACTGTAACGGGTCCCCAAATATCAAGGAGTAAAACGCCGTTTACGATGTTCCCTCTCCTAGACACACATCCACTCGCTGCCAATATCCACAGCCAAACGACCCTTTCCCATAGGAACCAATCCCTCTGGAAGAAACGAGACGCACTCTGTATTCTTCTGTAATAGGAATCCCTTTATTATTGAGAAACATTGTAACTTTATACACAATTCAATACACCTGATTTAACATGAACAAGGGCCCAGCTCCACCCACACATCCCAAGACTCAACACCTCATCCTGACGTCTGCTAGGCTTCAAAAGATCCCACACAATACACATCTTCTCACAAAGGGTTGGCAGCCAGTCTGTCTGGCACTTTACAATACACACAAGGACAGACTTAATGAACAATAGAATGCAAAACACCTTAATTCCTCACAGCAATGATTACATAACCCCCACACAGCCTTGAATATGGCTATCACAGACCATATCGGGGGTTTCTTTTATTCACCCTGTGTCCAAAGTGACCCCACTGTCACAGTCACATTTGAGTTACATTCCAGCTCTCACTGGCCTACATGTAGCGCTGCACTATTACCTTCTATTTTGTCAGAAATGAGGAAATGCCCAAATAATTCAGTTCTAAGACAACAGATTATATTTCTCTGAAGTACGTTTAAATAAATGATTACGCTCCAAAAAATGTCTGCCAAAACATTAAACTTGTATTACATACCAAAAGCAAGTTTTCTGTTCTTTTTCTAACATTTTCATCTTGGAATAATGATACATTTCACCTATGTGTGTTGTGTATTTTCTGTCCCTTGTTGCCTTTGTTTTTAGTAGGAAATAAAGAAGATATACATGTACTGTGAAGCTATCAAATATACACCATATATTTGCCCTTTGCTTCTCTTACAACTCTACAGTCAACCGCACAGTAATGAGGTTGCAGAATAAAAATGTACCCATTTCCAGAACCCTGTCAATCTTAAAAGACATTTCCCAAATTTGTTGCTGAAATTTGGGGAAATACACTGAACTGCTGTAACACCCTCTCCACCCAGTAGCTCTCCTGGGAGAAAGGAAATATCCAGTACTTACAGGTATGCAGTCCCACATTTCATTTGAAAATGGCACTAAAATAGCTGCTATTTGTCCCTATGCCATTTTGAAAATGGTACCTCTGTGCAAAACCCTTGCACAGAGCAGGTAAGTATAACATGTTTGTTATTTAAAAAAAAGAAAAAATAACCTTTACATTCACTTTAAAGCAGGGGTAGGCAACCTGGGGCTCTCCAGCTGTTGTGGAACTACATTTCCCATGAGGCATTATTGCAAGGCTGGCAGTTACAATTCCTCCCAAAAGGCATGATGGGACTTGTAGTTCTGCAACAGCTGGAGGGCCCCAGGTTGCCTACCTCTGCTTTAAAGGATCTGCTACTGGCGGCTTTGTGCCAGATACCACAGCATACCTTCAGAGGTCTAGTAGTGTCCATGCTGCAACAGACCAAGGCTGTTTTGGTGACAAAAAGGGGGACCTACTCAATATTAGGTGGGTGATCATGAAGTAAGGACTGATAGGTGTATGCACTGTGAGGGTGCGACCTTCAAGAGGGTTGGTTATTGCCACATTTGGTAAAGAAAGACACGCTGATGGAACAGCTGTGTCTTGGGCTATTTAGTTCAGAGGTGATTACGGATCAGGGCTCCACCCAATAGAGAGGAAGTCTGTGTGCATGAGAGCCAGGTGGGCTCTCTTCCTCTGAAGTGGAGTCAAAGGCGTTGCATGTCTGCAGGAGGCAGACATCGTTAGTGATATAGCAACAAAGATGCTGACCAGGAGAAGCTAGGAGAAAGCTGAAACTCTTGGACACTGTGTGGGTCTGAGGAACAGACCGTCAGGCCTAGGCTAAAGGTCTGGATAGCTAGAAGGTAAAGCTACGAGGCTACTGTTAGTATGAAAGATACAGGAATGGTGGAACCCCCCTGTGAATACTACAGATGTGTTTGTGAACTTTCGCGCTTTTAAATAAAAATGGGCTACCATGCCCTTAAACAGAGTTGCTGACTGGCTTGCATCACTGAAAAAACCCATCTACTACGAGAGTTAAACAACCCCCATCTTACAAGTGGTGGAGATATTGCTTTGGGCAGTTTTTGGATCAGTTCCAGATCCTCGCATACCAAAAACAGTGAGTAAAAAGAAACGGTGTGTTTAACAGCAATACTGTGATGAACAGCCTATCTGAAGGAAAAGTTAAAGTTTTCTGCGGTGAACTGCTGCTAGCTGTGTGTGGCAGCCGGGCGAACTGCATTGCACAGGAGTTCAATGAATGGACTGTGTTGTATACAGGTGATGTGCCTGTGGAAGTGAGCTCAAGCAGAGAGTGAAGTCTGCATGTGAAAGTGTGCTGTTTGCAAGTCTTGGAGACAGTACTTCAAATTTTTCCTGTGTTAAATGGAACTGTGTTTAAAAAAAAAACGTTGTTGGCCTGACTGCAAGTATGGAGAGTTCACCAAAGTTTGAGTCTGCAGTGGATTGGTGCAGGCGACACTTGGCCGCACTGAACCAAGTTAAAGGGGAAGGACATGTTGCCCCTGGCAACGCTGGTGCAAGATGGCCAGCTATCAATGTGCAAAGGGTTAGGAACCAAGTGCGCTGTTTGCGGTGCAGTGAGTGGGGGCATGAAGTTTCTAAATGCCCTTTGTCCCAGGCTTCACCGAAGCAAAGGTATGAGAAGCCTGCTCTGAGTGTAAAGAGTGAGAAAATGGGTGTGGTTGCCCATGGCAACAAAGCAGAAATCCGTACAGCTGACTTCATACGGCCTATGTTGCCTTTGGAATGTGTTGAGGACTGTTTGGATGAGTTTGCGATGATTGCTTCTTACAGAAGATGGCCCAGAAATCGCTGGGTTGAGTTGGTGCCACCTTTTCTGATGGAGGAGTACCAGGAGGTGTACCGTGGGATGTATAGTAACCGAGATGACTACGATAATTTTCTAGGAGCAGTCCAGTCTAGAGAGCGCTACAAGAGATCAGCGGGGAGAAGGTGGTCTCCCATAGCAACAGGAGAAATTCGCCAAGTGCCATGCCTGGAATGTGGTCAGCTGGGCCACGGGATCTTTTCTTGTCCAAGCTTGTGGAATACAGCTGCTGATCGTGTTGTTGGGCTTAATGCTTTGCCTGCAGACGATGATGTTAAATCCAAGATGGATGTAATGTTACCCTGTTTCCAGGAGGGGGCGTCATCTTGTGAGAGCATGGCAAAGAAGGGACAACTCCCTCAATTGAAATCTTCAACCCATGCTAAAGAGAATGGTAAGACTGTTCCTGTTAAAATCATGGGAAAGGCTGACTGTGTGGTTCCTCACAATGAAGGTGAAAAAATGAACTTGCTGCAGTGTGCTACCCAGATCAGTGGGGAGACACAGGTTAAAACCCTGCTTGCAGCGAGGTCAAAAATTGAAAGGACTCTTGGTACAGCTAAGGTAATCCAGCGGAGTGCTGGAAAGGATGTGCTAGGGGTGACCAAAGCAGTTGGTATGCCATGTTCCCTAGTGACAGGTGCTGTGCAGTTGTCAAGGGAAACCACCAAGGAGCCTGCAGTGGTGAGGCAAGTGGTTTCCCAGGACAACTGTGAAGACGCCCTAGTGGGCAAAATAATTCCTTTGGAGAGGAAGGGTGGTGTGCTGAGTGGCACGCAGGGTGCCATGCGTTTTGACAAAGGACCGTTTGATAGAGTTTATAAAACTGCTATGTTTATGAATGCTGATGACACATGTGCTGATGGTAATGTGATGCTTAATGAGGTAGGGGTGATCGCTAAGCAGGATATGCGATTCCCCTTGGCAACAGTATCTAAGGCTGCAGAGTTGTCCTTGGAAACCTCCAGGGAGCTCTGTGTGTTGGAGCCAGAAGTTGCCTGGGACAACTGTGGTGCCGCTCTGATAGATAAGAGGGTACTTGACCTTCGTGATGAGAAAAATGGTAAAACTCAAATGTTTGAAATTGCTTGTACTGGTAATGAGTTGTTACGGTCTGTCACTGCTGACAGTCCTCATGGGTTTAATGAAGCGCCACCCGAGCAAAGTGGTGAAGTTATGTTATTGCACCCTGTTGTGTTTGAAAATGTTTTGCCACAAGTGCATTTAAACAAGGAAGGCTTAGTGGGTAACAGTGGCGTGGACACAATTTCTGCTATGCTAAATAGAGAGGCTGCAGGGCCGGTAGACACGGGTGCGTTGGCTTTTGCAGAAATTAACCCTCTCCAGTTGGAAGGATCTGAAAAGGGCACATACATAGCAGAGGTTTTGTCCACAGCAAAAGAGATGAGTAATGTTGAATGTCAGATTGATGAGGTAGTGGATAGCTGTGACAGGAGGGTCACTTTGGTCACAGGGTGAGCCAGGAAACCATGGACATTAAGAAATATATCTTGGACTACCTAAAATGTAATATTTATCCACCATATTCCCAAGGATATCTGTAAAGGACTATTTGCTGATTCTGAACTCAACAGGTTAATTGAGAGATACTGAGGTCTTCAGCCTCAATCACCTGTCTGCCTATTGTAATGCTAATCCCAGCTTCTAAAAGACCTGTTCATTGTTTGTGGTGATTTACATTCTATTGTCCATTGTGGTTTGGGGGAATTAAGCCTATAATTATAGGTTGTGGAACTAGCAGCAGACGGGTTAATTGAAGAGATGTTGATGAATCACCTGCATACTTGTGTGTATTGGGTCTGTTATGTTGTGGGTGGAGCTGGACCATTGTTCATTTTAGGTTAATGCAGTATTGGATGGTTATAAAAGTTACAATGTTTTTCTCAATAAAGTCATTCGATGCTAGGAAGATACAGAGTGCGTCTCCTTCTTCCAGAAGGATTAATTCCTATGGGAAGTGGTCGGCTGGCTGTGGAGTATCGACAGGGAATTTGTGTCCAGGAGAGGGAAAGGATCTAAACGGCGTTACCCCCTTTCGTATTAGGGGTGCCGTTACAATAGCGATTTGGAAGGGCTCAGTGTTGCTGAAGGTGAGAGGAGGAGTGTGACACATGCGATTTGGCAGTGCTCGGCGGGAGCCGCAAATTTTGTTAGTTGCCTCTGAAGTAGAGGTCTCTTTACGTGTCCCGGCCTCTCACGCCTTAGCAAATGAGTCCCTCCACATCGTTGGTAAAGGAAATGTTCCTAGAGTTCTGTGTTTAGATACGGCATGTAGAGGTGTCACGTTTATGGTGACGGGATCATGTGTTCCTCCCTCCGGTTCGAAACAAGGGGGGAGGGTATGTGAGGGTGCGACTTTGTGCGACCTTCAAGAGGGTTGGTTATTGCCACATTTGGTAAAGAAAGACACGCTGATGGAACAGCTGTGTCTTGGGCTATTTAGTTCAGAGGTGATTACGGATCAGGGCTCCACCCAACAGAGAGGAAGTCTGTGTGCATGAGAGCCAGGTGGGCTCTCGTCTTCTGAAGTGGAGTCAAAGGCGGTGCATGTCTGCAGGAGGCAGACATCGTTAGTGATATAGCAACAAAGGTGCTGACCAGGAGAAGCTAGGAGAAAGCTGAAACTCTTGGACACTGTGTGGGTCTGAGGAACAGACCATCAGGCCTAGGCTAAAGGCCTGGATCGCTAGAAGGTAAAGCTACGAGGCTACTGTTAGTATGAAAGATACAGGAATGGTGGAACCCCCCTGTGAATACTACAGATGTGTTTGTGAACTTTCGTGCTTTTAAATAAAAATGGGCTACCATGCCCTTAAACAGAGTTGCTGACTGGCTTGCATTACTGAAAAAACGCATCTACTACGAGAGTTAAACAACCCCCATCTTACAGCACACATATATATTATTATAGTAAAAATATTTCCTCCCCACATTTTTGTCTAGTTCCCAACAATTACAAATGGACATTTGCATTTACTCTGTGAAAATGGCACAGCCATACTAATTTCTGTCAGCTAAAAACTTTATCTTATCTTATTGTTTTATAGTCAGATTGGAAAAAAAAGGACACGACTATGAAATTAAACCAATTTATGCTAACAATTTACAATATAAATTTTGTGTGCAAGTGTGTGTGTAACAAAGCAACACTAAAAGAGAAAAACAGAGCTGTCCTGAATAAAAATGTAACTTTCACTTTCAGCCTTACCTATCCGCTATGTTACAAATGTATAAAAAGTGACATATTTAAGAAAGACTTTGTTCATTATAGTTTTCAGAAAATATCTGGGGCTTCAAAAATAATGTACAAGTTACAGGAAACATGCAGAAAATGTATGGCATTTTTTCACCAAGTCTTCCTAAATAAAACCTAGAAAACACAAATATATCTATACATATTTGCTATGAAATATGATATAGAGAAGTAAAGGCTCTGGGACCAAAGTGGTTAAAAAATTGTCCAGTAGCCTGACAAAAATTAGCTTGAGACAAGTCTGAGCATTTTTATGTACAAGTCAACTGTCAATGTGCAACCAATTCAATTTAGGGTGTGGCCCTCTGATAAGACTTTGGAATTCAATTTACATTACCAACATATGTCAGCTATGTGTGACTTGGCAACATCGTGATGCCTTCCCTGTGCCTCGGGCCCAAACACTGTCCTCTTTTCAAAACAGAAAATTCTAAGATTGTCCAATAAAAAGAAAAGAAAAAAAATTGGGTGGAACATGTAACATGTCCTCAAAGGTGAACATATCCTTTAACCCTGTTAAAAAATCAGGGGCTTCAAGCAACTTTGAAATCATAACCTCTCGCCTTTATTTTGAGAGTGGTCATCACAGGCTCTGAGCAGTGTAAGCACAATTTGTATGCATTTGGTCTCTGTGAAGAGTAGTAGAACTAGAGACCGGGACTGAAAGCACCATGGATCCTTATAGAAATGCATTCTACTTTTCAGAATTGGCAACCCTAAATCACTTAGCAAGAGAGAATTAGCCAGCCTCAGCTAAACCTATACAGTGCCTTCATTCTGCTGTTTGTGAGTTGTCTTCATTGTGATTATATGAGTGGTGCGCAGTACAGAATTTGCAGTTTGTGGCTCCGGTCATTGAATCAAATGAAAAAAGAAAAGAATAAAAAGGATGTCTTCCTTGTTGTTCTTAGTCCTGGTCTGCAGTCATTTTGCTCTGAAGACAACAAAGCAATATTTTCACTGGCCTGGGCCTGTCACAACAGTGCAATATAAGGAAAGGAAGGGAGCAGACATGGGAGTAAGTCTTAACCTTCAAGTCTCAAGCAAGTCCCAAGTTACTGTGGCGAAAAGCAAGCAAGTCAAGTCCCTGCTAGAAGTCAAGCAAGTCAAGTCCAGTCATTTATTTTGGTCAAGTCACAAATCAAGTCAAAATAATGATCTACCCCATACTGTATAAAAATAATAGGAGGGATAACAATAAATAATATTGGTTATGTGCCCGTGCCTCACTGTGCCCGTGCCTCACTGTGCCCAATGCCTCACTGTGCCCAATGCCTCACTGTGCCCGTGCCTCACTGTGCCCGTCAGCCGTGTACCTGATCGGCTACATGCCGGCGGCCATTTCAGTATTCAAAAGCCACGCCTCCTCCTCGTCTGTGATAGGCAGAACACTCAATTTCCCAGCATTCAGTGTTCCGCCTATCACGGACATCCGCTCATCCTCATAACACAGACAAGGATGAGAGGATGTCCGTGATAGGCTGAACACTGCCTGCTGTGAAATTGAGTGTTCCGCCTATCACAGACGAGGAGGCGCGGCTTTTGAACACTGCAATGGCCGCCATCTGTCTGCATGACACGCTGATCAGGTAGGCAGACCGCGGCTTGCGATTAGTGTTAGTGGTGCCAAGCCATTGCAAGTCATATAGCCCAAGTCAAAGTCAAGTCGCAAGTCATGAGATTGTAGGCCACACCCACCCGGACCAAAACTTCCCCAGATACAAATCATTAAATAAACACTCAAGAACCATTATTTGGCAAAATTTTGGCCGCGACACCTTTATTGGTTTAAACAATTAATTTCCAATAACTGTTTATTATCACTCATATTTATTATCACTCATAACTTCAGATATATAATCACATAACAGATTTCTACCTGCTCAGTTATTAGAACTCGAGCAGTAGCTCAAACTTCAAATAACAATAACAGTCCCCCCCAGAATCCGGGGTGACCCAACCACATAAGAGGTGTACGCGACTAGGGCGGGAGGGAGGGAGCTCCAATCTTCTTCAGCTGTCAGCTCCAATCTTCTTCAGTTGTCCTGCAGGCAAGAGGATGAGCCCCACACCTGCTTACCCTTAAATAGTCCAACCCCTTGCTTCCAGAGTATTCCCTGAAACCTCATTGGCTACTCCTGAAAACTCCCCCTAGCCTCTTAAAGAGGCAGTAACCTGACTGACTAACACCTAATGCTGCTTAATAATTTTTATTAAATCCTGGGATGGGGAGGCCACAATCTCAAGAAAGTGGCCCCATATTGTGCCCCCTTTTTTCATGAGATTGTAGGCCACACCCACCCGGACCAAAACTTCCCCAGATACAAATCATTAAATAAACACTCAAGAACCATTATTTGGCAAAATTTTGGCCGCGACACCTTTATTGGTTTAAACAATTAATTTCCAATAACTGTTTATTATCACTCATATTTATTATCACTCATAACTTCAGATATATAATCACATAACAGATTTCTACCTGCTCAGTTATTAGAACTCGAGCAGTAGCTCAAACTTCAAATAACAATAACAGTCCCCACACGACGGTCTTGAGCATCAAGACCGTCCCACCCCAACCGTCGCGGCCAACTCAATGCTGTTCTGTAATCCTAAATTAAAGATATCCATACCCACTTCCGACAAGTGAACACCATCCGACCTGTATAGACCCGGATAACCACCCTCCAGGTCCACATGCCGATAGGATAATCCACCAATCTGAGGCATGAACTTTTCCAGAGCCCTATTGACTCTTTTTCTCATCTTTTCCATAACCCTCCTCTGGTCAGAGGAGAGCCAGGAAAGACGAGCAACTACCTCGGAAAAAACTAGTGTTGTACCTGGGGAAGTAACAATAAAACTATGCAAGTCACGCTTGATCATGTATAATAAATCCAACGTTTTTACATTACCCAAATCATTTCCTCCCAAATGCACAACCAAAATAGAAGGCGGCGGCCATACTTGACATAACCTGTTCAAATGAAAGTACAGTTGGGACCACTGAAGGCCTCTGATACCTTTCCAAAATAACCTAAAAGAGTCCGGATGTAGAGATAAATTAGTTGTATAACTGCGTTGGGCTGCTCGTTTGTGGGCCCAGTAGATAAATGAGTGCCCCAGAATCCAAACTGTGAGCTGGGAACCTAGAATTGAAACAAATAAATTAGGACGAACATATAACTTAAAACATTGAGACTTCCACCTCCCCATTTCTTTAATATCAGAATCCGGGAACCCTAACCGGGCCGCCTCAGAGGCTGCGCCTATCCGAAAGGAGTGGGAGGAAAACTTAAAGTTATTTAAACCCATTCTAACCAAACATTTCTTTAAAACAGCATCAAATTGGTATTTGGTCAGGGGATGTAAATTGACGTGAACTAGAAAAAAAAACCCTCCGGAAGGCCTAAACCCCATAAATTGCCTAACCGTGGCTACCGGGCACATGAATGCCTCATCGTGCTCCCGTAGATTGACCCAACGGCCTTTTCCACATTGATCAGTTTTTGAATGTTGTAGCCAAATGTGAACACCCGACTGATCCATCAACACCTGATCAAAAAGAATCCCTGAATTACCCTGCTTATTTGCCGGCACCAACTCCGAGATGCGGAAAGCACCAAAAAAGGCCAGCACAAAGGCTGTCTTAAATAGCAAAGCTTCATACGGGGAAAAACAAACTACTACCAAACTTTCGCAAAGGCCCCTGAGGATGTCCAGAGAGATCGGCCTCCTATCATCCGAGACATACGTCACTCTCTTGTACCCCTTCAGTGCCTGTTTCACAGAAAAATATGAAGTACAGGCCCTTAAACCCAACAATCTGAAGAAAAATGAAATGCCAGCTAGCGTCTTCGTCACATGACTACTGGAAAAACGCTGCCGCATTAACATAGACAAAAATGCCAGAACATTGCCCTCAGAAGGCCTATTGAAATTAAAACCTGCAGTGCTAGCAAAGGACAACCAACTGCTCCATGCAGCGGTGTAACTGGACCAGGTCTTGGGAGCTAAGGAACCTCTAATAGCGTCCGTCACTGTCATCAAATCATCACCCACAAATGGTCTGGGCATGGGGTGCCCTCTGTGTCCGCTTCTGGAAGCAGAATCCGAAAACGGTCCATCTGGAAGCGAGACAGAGAATCGGCGATGTTATTCAAGATACCAGGAGTATACTTAACTTTCAACCAGATGTTAAATTTGAGGCACCTAAAAACCACCTGACGCAGTACTTTTATCACTAACCAAGAACTGGACGAAAGACAGTTAACCGCATACAGCACTCCTTTGTTATCGGATTCCACCAATATGCGCCTGTTCGCAAATTCTGAACCCCACAACTCCAAAGCCACCAAAATCGGGAACAACTCTAGGAGAACCACATTCTTGGTGGCCCCTGACCTTACCCAAGACTCCGGCCAAGCCGCACAGCACCAGTGCGTCTTCCATATAGCGCCAAAACATCTAGAGCCAGCAGCATCCGTGAATAGACAGAAATCTCGTGCTACCACAAAATCAGATTGAAAAAAGGACTTTCCATTATAGCAGTCAAGAAAACCAGACCAAACCTTCAAATCTTCTCTAAGCGGACTCGTCAGTCTGATGTGCGCCCGAGGCGATTTCAGACCTGATATTGCCATGTAAAGACGACGTGAAAAAATCCTGCCAACTGGCATGATTCGACATGCAAAGGCCAGGATACCCAAAAGTGATTGCATCTCCTTCAACTGTATCTTTTTCTTTTGCAACACCCTCGCAATCAACCATTTCAATTTCTCCAATTTTGCCACTGGCAAACGAAATTCCAACTTACAAGTATCTATTTCAATACCTAAAAATTCCAAAGTTGTGCTAGGGAGACAAGTTTTCTCTTCCGCCAGAGGGACACCAAAATCCAAAGCTAGCGCTTGAAATGATAGCAACAAATCAGAACAGATCCCAGAACTTGCTGGACCGACAAATAAAAAGCAGTCTAAATAGTGAACTATGCTATCTGAACTGGACTGAACACAAAGAACCCAATGGAGGAATGTAGAAAACGTCTCAAAATAAGCGCAAGACAGCGAACATCCCATTGGGAGACACATGTCAAAAAAGTACTGACCTTCAAAAGAAAAACCTAAAGAATTAAAAGCTGATGGGGAAACAGGCAGGAGCCGAAATGCCGATTTTATGTCGGCCTTTGCTAACAATGCACCAGGGCCAAACGCCCTAATCTTACTGATGGCCTCCTCAAAAGTGGCATAAGAAACTGAACATGCATCACTATTTATATCATCATTCAATGAATCACCTTTTGGATACGATAAATGGTGTATGAGCCTAAATTCATTAGGCTCACACTTGGGCACCACCCCCAACGGGGAGAGACGAAAATTACAAAAAGGGGGTTTCTCAAAAGGTCCTGCAATCCTGCCAGCCACAAGTTCCTTACACAATTTATCTCTTACTACCTGAGGAAAATGATCTACCGACTTCAAATTCCCCACCATTTTACACCCTTCCCCCAGAAAAGAAGGTAGCGGAAAACCCTGAGCAAAGCCCTCAAAGAGCAAACGAGCCTTCTCCCTGTTTGGGTAGTTGTCCAGCCACGGGCGCATTTTTTCCAGCCTCACTGGAGTGCAGGCTCTTGGGAAAAATATGCTGCGCCGAACTCGGACCTACGTTTGCGTGCCGCTTAAAACATTTAGTTGCTGGATGCGCCCCAGCGCAGACAGAACATTCGTGTCGGTACTTGCACGACGTGTTCCATCGGCATTGACTATCATTAAATGCGAAACAGCAGCCTTTTCTAAAAACTGCTGCTGTAGGGGTAACCGTGGGTTGTCTAGGTGCAACCGGTTTCTGCGGTAATATTAAGTTGAGCCACAGACCCACATCTTTCATTCCCCACCTAAGGGACTGGTGTATGGACAATTTCTGACGGAAGGACTCGTCATAATAAAACCAACCCAGGCCCCCAAAGTTCTTATATGCCTCTAATATATGATCCAAGTGCTGGAAAAGACCCCCACACCGTTCTGGGTACTTCTCTGCCATAATACCAGAGTAGATACAAAAGGCCTGCAGCCAATTGTTAAAAGACCTGGGCATCAACTTACGCCGCTCATCCTCCCCTCTCTCATCACCCCTCCTATTGACCATGGAATTATTATGAAATGGCAGGAGAGAAAGAATGTCTACATAATCCCCTTTCCAGATTTTATCCTTAATTGCGGCATTCAAATGGTATCCTAAAGGGGATATTTCACAGGGCATGACATCTTTCATCAATGTCTCAGGGACATTAACACTAGCTGTGTGTAATGACTCAGGAGGTAACAGATCATTAACAGTTAATAAATTACTATGTGGAGCAGACAGTACAGGAGAAGCAGAGGCAACAAGAGGGTTAACTGGCATAGAGACCAGAGCAGAAGGAGAAACAGCAGGAACTGACATTTTAGTTAAGGAATGAACCAAAGAGGACAGAGAACCTACTAAGCCAGTTAACATGGTTAATTGATTTAACTCACCCACTGCTGGAGGCTGTGATACATGGTGTTGAACCTCCTGCTCCAGCAGTGCTCTGGGGTCTGGGACTTGTAGAGCTTGCCCAACTGATAACTGTTGAGGCACCTCTGTGCCTTGCTGAGATTTACTTGTATGCTGCTGGGGAGACTGCAGCGCAGGCTGACTCCCCCTAGAGTCATTTGCGGGCTGCTGGGGCTGACCCCGCCGTCTTGCTCCTCTTCCTGCTGGGGACTGTGAGCAGGTCCGCCTCTTCTTGGTGCCGCGGCGGCCTCGTGTTGCGCCATCTGTATCAGACCGTCCGTGTGGCACACTAACCTCTTCGGCTGCTTCCACAGCCCGACCGCAACGTTCAGGAGCTGCGCTCCTCCTCGCTCTCTCCCGCAGGGCGGGCACAGGCACTCCCCGCCCTGCGCCATTAGCATGAGAATGCTCACCGCCCACCTCTAAGCCGCCTCCTTCAGTGACCTCCAGCCGTACCTCTTCCTCCGGAGCTAGAGCCAGGCACTGACGTAGCCATGCTTCCCCGCCTGTGCTGCCAGCCTTCTCAAGTAACTGCTTCACCAGGGCTTCCATCATTAAAAGGTAGGCGAACTGCAGAGCTCCAATCTTCTTCAGCTGTCAGCTCCAATCTTCTTCAGTTGTCCTGCAGGCAAGAGGATGAGCCCCACACCTGCTTACCCTTAAATAGCCCGACCCCTTGCTTCCAGAGTATTCCCTGAAACCTCATTGGCTACTCCTGAAAACTCCCCCTAGCCTCTTAAAGAGGCAGTAACCTGACTGACTAACACCTAATGCTGCTTAATAATTTTTATTAAATCCTGGGATGGGGAGGCCACAATCTCAAGAAAGTGGCCCCATATTGTGCCCCCTTTTTTTCATTAGTGACAAGTCAAACTTAAGTCGAGTCATTTATTGAATTCTATCAAGCAAGTCACAAGTCCTCAAACAGGTGACTCGAGTCTGACTCGCGTCAAGCCATGTGACTCGAGTCCCCGACCTCTGGGGAGCATGCTTGCTAAAATTTCTTGTTTTCTTGTAAAAAAATTAAAAGTATGGTTATCTTTGAAATTTTCTGGAATCTAAATGTGTTAAAAGTAAAACAGTAAAAGTGTAAAAATAAGCCCCTTCTTACTGTGAAGAAAAAAAAAAAAAAAGTATGTGGTACCACTTACATTCTACATTTTGCACATTTTTACAACCACCAAAAAAATCGTACAGTACATAACAGAACAGAAAGTTAGCCACACACCATATCTTTTTAGAAAGCATAAGACCTATAGAATTAAAAAATGATATTGTTTTATACCCAGTGATAGCAGTGGTTTCCTTAAAACTGTTCTTGAATTTGACATATTTGTTTTTCTATAGTTATTAGATTTTCCTTTTTATTTGTCTTATCTTTTTTTATGTAAATGTATTAGTGTCACAAAGCAGCGGACAAGTCTGTGTGTGACTCCATATATAGACAAGACAGGACTGTTCGGAGATAGCAGTGATCAAGAGAAACCCCACACTGAGCTTAGTTTTTAGTAGATTTAAAATAGTTGTAAAGGCTAAGGCCCCTTTCACACGGGACGGATCCGCTGAGCCGGCGAATGACAGGGCGGTCCCCGCACACTGTGCAGGGACCGCCCTGTCAGATCTCCGCTCTCCCCTATGGGGGGATCGGATGAACACGGACCGTCTGTCCGTGTTCACCGAATCCGCTCTGCAGATGGATAGAAAAATAGGATTTTCCTCTGTCTGCAGACAGGGGATTGCGGACACGGAGGAGATCGGGTGTCAGCGAATGTTCATCCGCTGACACCCGCAATCTCATAGGGACCAACGTATGTCCCTTTTTCATCCGTAAACGGATGGATGAAAAAGCGGACATACGGTCCGCTAGTGTGAAAGGGGCCTTAAGGTTTTTTCTTTACCTTAAAGGAGAAGTACAGCCAAAGCTTGTTTGGCTGTACTTCTCATATGGATCACATGAGTGCAGTTCGTTCTGCACACCTGTGACCCATTTTCTGAAGGCCGCTGTCGGCTGAGGTCACAGAGCCGGTCCAGGCGCGGGCAAGAACACGACAATGAAGTCGGGATCTCGCCACCTGCCTGGACCGGCCCATGACTCACCCTCTCAGTGAGCCGCCAAGAGCCTGAGCTAGAAGGGGGGGGGGGGGAGTCAAAGCAGAGAGCGGTGACTGGCAGTCACCAGCTGTCTACTCAGGGAGCCCCGAAAACTGAGCATTTGGTGGTGTTTGATCGCTTGGTTCTCAGTGTTAAGCTGGTGGGGAACACATACGATTCTTCTGCAAAAAAAAAAAAAAAAAAAACTTCTCTATTAATGCATCCTCTGCATTAAGATAAAAAAAAAAAACTTTCAGGTGCAGCTTCCCCCAGCCCCTCCTAAATACTTACCTAAACCTGATCTCGATCCAGCGATATGCCCAAGAGCAGTGCTGCTGCTCTCTCTACCCCTTCTAACTGGACTGAGGGAGAGCAGTGAAAGCCATTGGCTCCTGCTGCTGTCAATCAAATCCAGGTGACAAGAGAGCGGGGGCAGGGCCAAGCTATCCTGTGTTTTTTTAATAGATTGGGATCAAGCCTGCACGAGTGCACCCCTAGCAAGCGGCTTCCTAGGGAGTCACAGGAGGAGGAGATAGGTTAGGAGGATTGGGCTGCTCTGTACAAAAACCATAGCACAGAGTAGGTAAGTAAAAAAAAATTTTTTTTTTCAAAATGATCCTTTACAACCACTTTAAACTGCCCAAATGATATGTACAGTTTGCACAGATGTCAGAGATTAAGAATAGAACAGGATCATGGTCAAACAAGACATGCTATTTCCATATGTGTGTGGCTATCTAGTAGAGGGGCACCAGGGCCGCCATCAGGAATTTTGGGGCCCCTTACACAGCTTCAGGCATGGGCCCCCTGGAGCAGAGGGGAGCGCTGCAAATTGAGAAGCGGGGGGCTGCCGTGAATTGAGAAGCAGGGGGTGCCACGAATTGAGAAGCGGGGGGTGCTGCCGCCGCAAATTGTTGAGGTCGGGGGGGCTTTGGGTGCTGACGAACAGAAAAAAAAAAAAAAAGAACAAAAAAAAAGGGGGGGTTGCCATCCGGGGCCCTGGGACCTCTGGGCCCCTTACAAAAAAATAAAAATAAATTCTAAAAACAAAATAAAAAATAAAAAAAACATTTTAGAAAAAAAAAGGGGGGGTTTGCCATCCAGGGCCCAGGGGACCTCCGGGCCCCGGCAGAACAGAGGGAGGAAGAAGAGGACTTCCTTACCTCTCAAGGCCCCCTTTATCCAGACAGGGTTCCTGCGTGCCTGCCGATCACACAGGAAGAGGACGAGGAGGAGGATTGTGTCAGCATGGAGGTGGAGCCTAGAACTCAGCATCAGCAGCAGTCTTAAAGGGATATATAGGGCCCCTTACAAAAAAATAAATTATAAAAAAATAAAAATAAAAAATTATAAAAAAAGGGGGGGGTTTCCATCCGGGGCCCTGGGGACCTCCGGGCCCCTTACAGGTGTACTGCCTGTACCCCTCTGATGGCGGCCCCGAGGGGCACACAATATATATTGAATATTTCACCTGCAATAAAAGGATTAAAGTGGTTGTAAACCCCAAACATGAAATATGAACTAAGCATATACATAGAGTATATACTTGTCTCAATCCAGGGCAGTGTCATCTCACTCTGCTGATTTGTTCTTCTGCTATCAGCAAGTCACTTCTGAGAGGTTTTCCTGACACCACAAGAAAAAAGGTGACAAGGGAGGGAGCTCCAGCACACAGCCGGTGATTGACGAGCTCAGCTCTGTTTCTGTGTGCTGTGTGAAAGGGGGGGGGTGTCCCTTCCCTCCAATCAGCTCTCAGAGCTCTCCTGACTGAGCTCTGCAGAATGTAACTTCAGCTCCCCACCCCTTGTTTTATGGAAGCTCAGACAAACTGTATAAATTCTGGAATTTGAACGACTGTACAGAGAAGAAAACTCCAGATAAAAAGGTACACATTATGTAGGAGTCAGGGTAACCCATTTTTTGCATATAATCTCAGGTGTCTATACACTTTCTCTGGTAAGCCTTTTTACAATCGATTGGTGGTGGTCACTTCACGTCAAGTTTCTGTTGGGAGCACCATTCCTTGGATTATCATTCACCATTTTATCTCATCAGCATTTATTTATATGCACATATGAATTTCCTATTTGTTTTTTTAGGGTTATTTTGTATATGGTTCACATTATTGTAGATCATTTGAACACTTTCACTATAGAATAGTTTATATCACGGTGGACTATTTGCATATTTTGACTCAATTGTTATTGTCTTTTTGATTGTTTTATATCACTGTTATATACTACACTTGTCATAGTGCAGTTCTTATTTAATTTAGCGCTACACATTTTGTTTCGTTTTGTCCTTTACCACTGTTCAACTGGTTGTGTGAGCTGCTATACCACTAGGCAGCGCGGAATTTTTTGTATTTGTTCCTTTTTCTGTTTTTTGATTTAATTTCGCAGCAGCCTCTTTTTGGATACACGCCATCTATGATGGACGTATTTGATTACAGGGCGGCCCGCACTGTTAACACAGATGGCGTTTTCATCGCCACAGGTAGTGATACCGAGATAGGCGGTCTCTTTGTAAGATTGAAAAATGTGATGTCTTCCGAACTTCACTTACAATGGGACCTTGCGTTTCTGGAACGATACATCACAGATCGCATGGTCCCGAGAAGTCTTAGATGGGAGGTCCAACCACAACAAGGCGATCTCGAGATAGATTCTTGGTTCAATTATTTCAATGATGCTGGGATCAAGTTTTTGGGCGTTTTGATCTCCAAGAAAAAGGTTAGGCTGACGGTCTTGGATAGAGAGATTAAAGATCTCAAAGACAAGTTAGTGTCTCATAAAAACTCTTTAGAGTACACATCCCTCTCAGCCAACCTACAAAACTTCCTTGAAAAGGAAGATAGGGATCAAAAGCATAAAAAACATAAGAAATATTCTAGGGACATGGGGGATTATAGGAATGGTACTGTCTTTGCTTGGCAAAAACTTTTTTCTGCCTCCTCCGGAGCAGATATGGATTCTACCCCAGCCTTATTGCCCTCCACCTCATCTGCCCCTACCCCTTTAGGGGGTCCAACTATGAGTCAATCTCATGTTGCACCTCCCACAGCTCCTCCTCCACGTGACACTCGGGGGGTTGATTCTCGAGGCCCTAGGACTGGAGCATACCAGTCCGGCCCTTCCACCCCAAATAAGTATCACAGGGGGAGAGGTAAATCTAGAGGCAATAGGGGTACTAGGGGCCATTCTAGAGGACATCCCCAACATTCTAATGTTCAGTATAGCTATGATTATGCTGATCATTATTATGATTCATCTCCAGCTAGATATGGTGAACATTCTGGCTATTACCGGGACCATCGTCCATATTACGGTCCTCCATCCATTCCTACTTACAACAGATTTTCTCCACTGGGTGAAGTACGGGATGATAGTTACCATACACACTCTAGGAATTCTCATCATCCGTCTAACTATGGTTATGAATCTTCTATCAGAGGTCGGGATTTTCACAGGGACCCAACCCCTCGCAAAAGGGGCCCCGACCCAAGAGAGGAACCAGAGGGGGGAGGAGAATTCAGAAAAGGAAAGAAAAGGCGCATGTAAAGGGTCAAGGGGTTTTTAATTTAAGCTCTAAGGTCTTTACGAACGATGAACTGTCTGTCTTGGATAAGGGCCTCAAATTTGCCCCACCCAAGAAATTGAATAAATTTGACACATTCATCGATATACAAAAATACATTCGTAAAGTAAATATACAACGCTACCTCATCACCAATCCCATCATGAGTGAAGGTAGAGCGGCCACATCTGGAACTGTTCATTCTGGGTTGTCTAACCCGTCCTTATTCAATCCACCGGTTCCAGTGGCACCTGCTGTTAGTATTTTTAAGGATCTGGTACTTAAAGATCTGGCAGAACTGCCGGTGAGTCGCACACACCGCCACCCTTTGTCCGACATTGGCCTTAAGTCTCTGTGTCACAACAGGGATTTGGTCATTCGTCCGGCGGACAAAGGGGGCAGCATAGTCGTATTAGATAAATGCAACTATGAAAAAGAAATGTATAGGATCTTAAATGAACCGGGTACATACCAGATGTTAACTACTAACCCCACATCTCGCTTTAGAGCAGATCTTCAGAAGTTGGTTGACAGTGGTTTTGATCGTGCTATTTTAAATAAGAAGGAGAAAGCTTTTTTAGTCCCCGTAGTTCCTAGGATTCCCACTATATATTTTTTGCCCAAGGTCCACAAGGACCCCTTACATCCACCTGGTCGACCAATAGTAAGTGGTATCAATTCGGTCACTTCCAGGGTCGGTCGTTATATTGACCACTACTTACAGCCTCTGGTAAGACGAGTTCCATTCGACTTGTGCGATACAGGCGCCACTATTAGGAAGCTGGAAAGTGTCAACTTATGCAGCGACGTCATCATGGTAACAGCTGACGTCGCTTCTTTGTACACCTGCATACCTCATGATAAGGGCTTTGAGGCAGTCCAGTATTTTTTGGAGAAGGAGCCTTCCTTGGCTCCTTTTCAATGTCAGTTCATCATGGAATTGTTAGAGTTTGCCACTAAACACAATTATTTTTGGTTTAATGATAAATTTTATTTGCAATTACGTGGCGTGGCTATGGGGGCAAAATTTGCTCCCAGCCTCGCCAACCTTTTTATGGCTAAGTGGGAGGAGGATGCCGTCTATACCCATGACACCCCTTCATTGGTGCTGTGGGTGAGATATATAGACGACATCCTCCTCCTCTGGGATGGCGATATGACGTCATTGGAGACTTTTATGTGCCATCTTAACCTTAATGATAGAGGCATCTCCCTTACATACACAGCCAGTAGGGACAAAATACAATTTTTGGACTTAGAGATCAGCATTGTAGATTATACGTTTCAGTTTAAAACCTTTTTTAAAAAAACTGATCGAAACGGGTTCATCCCCGTTGATAGCTGTCACCATCGCTCCTGGCTGAATTCAGTCCCACGCAGCCAGTTCTTAAGGCTCCGTAGAAATTGTACTACTATAGAGTCATTCAAAGCACAGGCTGAGGTTCTCAAACTTCGTTTTATTGAGAAAGGTTATAACCCCAGAGACATTGAACTAGATCTTGAAAGGACTCTTGAGGTTGACAGGGGTTCTCTTTTGGAGGTCAAACCGAAGAGAGAGCCAGATGACAATTTTAAATGGGCAATGCTCACCTCTTTCTCTACTCAACATAAACAAGTTAGAGCCATTATATCTAAACATTGGACAGTGCTGAGAAATGATAAAGTCCTACAGAGTGTGTTACCGGAACATGCTAAAGTTGTGTTCAGAGGTGTTCCCACACTTCAGAGTAAAATCGCTCCAAATATTATCAATCCCCCAGTGAGACCATCCTTTTTTTTACCAATTAGTGGGTTATCACCCTTGTAAGAAATGTTCCGTGTGTAAATTTAACTCTTTAGGGAGATGCAAGTCTCTGGAATTTAATTCCACTGTCACAGGTAAAACTTATCCTATTAAGCGTTTTTGCACATGCGCTACCAAATACGTGGTTTATCTCATAACCTGTCCGTGCGGCAAACAATATGTCGGCCGCACCATACGATCCTTTTCTGTGCGTGTTGGAGAGCATGTAGCCCTCATTCTCAGTGGTGACACACAGCACACAGTACCGAGGCACTACAGGGCATATCATAACAGAAACCCCGCTGGTACACAATTCCTGGTCATAGATCAATTTGTCCCCCCATGGAGGGGTAGCCCTAAGACCAGGGGTGTATCACAACTGGAAACTTTCTGGATTTACGAATTACAGTCACACACGCCTTTAGGCTTAAATGTGGAGTGGGATATTAATTCATTTATTAACAAATCCTAGATATATACGGGTCCTTTTTAATTTTTCTCCTTCAAATATATTTTATCTTGTTGCACTATTCTATTTCATTTTTATAATATGTGCAATCTATTTAGCTATATATATATGGATATGTATATTATGTTATTATATGTGTTGTGTGGGAGTACATTTTCTGGGTGTGTGTTAATATCACTCAGTGTTGTATGCATTGCTCCTGGTCAGTTAATGTGGCCCTTGGAACAACACAGCTGTCATATATAGGTTGTGTGGAGGATTGCGTTTTATTTTGCACACCTCCACACAATTCAACATGAACTGAGTTTCATTTCAGTTCTAATTTACAATCCCATTATATTACACCCAGTTCCTTTTAGAATAAGTTTTTTATCACACTTTTTAATAATACACCTTGAGCATAGTTTTTACTATATGGATTAATGACCACATAGAATGTGTCATTTCCGTTTTATAATAAACTTTTATATTGTTTTTTATTTTTGAGGTAGCACCACTTGCATTAGTGTATACTCCGTTTATACTTTATACCAAATTCTCTTATTGAGTAATTTGTTATCAGTCCCTGTTTGATTATATTGAATTCTGGGTTCTGACATAGTATACTTTAAAATTTTCGATATCCGGACGGTGATGGGTTAATCGGGCGTCATGTGACAGCCCTCAAGTTGTTAATACATACATTCTATGGAGCGCAATTTATTTTGCCACATATAATCCATCATTATAGAGACATCGCAAAGACTTTCATAGGCCGGCTGGGTGTCATGTGACCACACTCAGGCCGTCAGCCTCTTCTCCTGGGTGGATGTCTCCGCACGAAGGCGTAGGTAACGTTGTGTCGCAGTTTCATGTGCGGTCGTGCGGTGTCATCGATCTCATAACGAGGCTTGGTGTGCGTCCGCTCGTTAGAACGAGGCGTGACGCGCAAGTGGTCCTGTGTTATTTCCATATTGTCATCCGTCTCATAACGAGACTTGGTGTGCGTCCGCTCGTCAGAACGAGGTGTGACGCACACGCGGCTTTGTGTCACTTCCTCATTTGTCATGACGTGAATAGACTCGCTTCAGGCATTCAGAATGAGGCTTGATACACAGGCCAGTTATTTATTCATTGTTGCTTATGTATCTAACACAGGGCGGACTTTTCGGCCCACATAGTTGGCCAATTAATATAAGGCTTATTACTTTATATGTGTACAGGCCTGTTAAATTTCATTTTGATTATATAATTTTGATCATTTATGAAATACATTACTAAATAGATAGTTTAGAATTCCCAATTAGAATCAAAGGGAGGCTTGACACACATGGTGGGCCGCCATTTTGGTACACCTCTGAACTTGGTAGTATCACGTCTGGATGTGTTCCAGATTGAGGCTTGGAACACATACGAGGAATCCATTTTGGTTGAACCAGGAAGCAATCCATCAACATATGGACGCCCAGGAAATGGCCTCCCACTTTGGGGGCCATATTATCTATAAATACATGGAGGGCAGCAGTTGGGGATCACCCCAGATGATGCATTTGGATGCGAAACGCGTCGGGAGACCCTACTGTTGCCATTTTTGATCATTTGATAAGCGCTGTTACACCCTTCTAAATGTAAGTGTTCTTACCTACATTAAAATACCTTTACATACAGTATCACGCTATGTGCCTTCTCTTTCCTTTACTTTTTCGTCATTCATCGGTTAACACTGCCTGGCCTGTATTGAGTAATGTTCACCAGCTTCATCGCACGTTTTGACACGAACGCCAATCTGGTTTCCATCTTGGATTGAGGCTTGAAGTTTCCGTTTGAATTGCGGTTGAGGATTCACTGTCTACAGTGGCTTACCCATGCTTGGTTGACCCTCTGAACTTACGTTTTTGGGGTCCACTTTCTCTGGTAAGCCTTTTTACAATCGATTGGTGGTGGTCACTTCACGTCAAGTTTCTGTTGGGAGCACCATTCCTTGGATTATCATTCACCATTTTATCTCATCAGCATTTATTTATATGCACATATGAATTTCCTATTTGTTTTTTTAGGGTTATTTTGTATATGGTTCACATTATTGTAGATCATTTGAACACTTTCACTATGGAATAGTTTATATCACGGTGGACTATTTGCATATTTTGACTCAATTGTTATTGTCTTTTTGATTGTTTTATATCACTGTTATATACTACACTTGTCATAGTGCAGTTCTTATCTAATTTAGCGCTACACATTTTGTTTCGTTTTGTCCTTTACCACTGTTCAACTGGTTGTGTGAGCTGCTATACCACTAGGCAGCGCGGAATTTTTTGTATTTGTTCCTATACACTTGCATCTGAAGGTAAACTCTATTTATGCATTTTTTTTATATTCATACTCTTAGTTTGAACTAACCAGGTTCATCACAGACCTACTTTGAGCCCAGGTTCACACTGGGCTGTGGGAATGAAGTTGTGCAAGTTCAGCTGAACTTGCACGATTTCACTCCCACTGGCAGTCCCGATTACAGAGACATCTGGTTTCTGCACAGATGTCAATGTAAATCGCGGGCCGAAATCACAAAAAGCAGTACAGAAACTACTTTTTGAAATTGGCGCAGCGCCGCACTGATTAGGACGGTGGCATTGCCGGCAAATGCCGCTGATTTGACATGTCAAATCGCACCAGTGTGAACAAGGGCTAAAGGCCAGTTACACTGAAAACTGATGTTTCAGCCAATGGCTTCTAGGACCTCTTAAGCTACTCAAAGAAATAGGAAAGTATTCCCAAGTTAATTTTTTTGCAGCCATTTAAGTGTCTCGTTTCATGTCTAGGACCGGTTTCTGTCACCACGGACCAGCCACAATCTGCGGGGGGGGGTGGGGGGGATAAAATTGTCAAGCAGCTGAGAAAACTAGTCTTAAATGCTATTGTTCCCTACTCTTCTGTCCACTGACATGTAAAACTATTCCACTGAGCTGAAGATTCATGTCCTGGGAACACTCGGATCCTGCAAAAATTTTCCCAATTGGCTGCACAATATCACTATAATGCTGTCATACATCTCGTGCTTTATAATCTGGTTATAGGTTTAATGCAAGTCTGACCGTAGATCAATCCTTCACTACCAAAATTAGTCACTTTTTCTTTTCTCATTTAGAAAATAATATATGTTCAATGCCTCATTTAACTTTACAGACATCTAGGGGAATTGGAAGAAATCCATTACAATTTTACTAAACTTCTTTTTGTTTTAGGTTTTAAAGTCTGTGGCTGCATC
The DNA here is from genome assembly GCA_029206835.1 of Rana muscosa. Taxonomy (NCBI): domain Eukaryota; kingdom Metazoa; phylum Chordata; class Amphibia; order Anura; family Ranidae; genus Rana; species Rana muscosa. Next base: position 409,531,291 of record CM055117.1, read on the forward strand.
TTAAAAAAATAAATAAAAATCAGCTCCAAGCAAATAAAACATAAAATATGAAAAGAATAGCATGTTTCTTTGAGTGAGAACTGACATGCTTGGAAAGTACATGTGTTTTTTGATGTACTGTACATGGCAAAATGAGCAGAAGCAATTGTATTTACTCTTAATTAGTAATTATCCTCTAACAACAGTCTATTTCCTCAATAGAAATATATGTACATCCTGGCTTGTCAATGTAACAAATCAAATATATATCAGTGAAATAACATATATAAAACAATACTTATTACTTTAACTTGTTAAAACCTTGAGGCCAAGTTCACACTGATGCGATCTGATTCTGATCTAACATTCAGTGTAGTGCAACTTTGATGCTACTTTGAAGTGGTTTGCATATTTTATGGGGCCAAAATCATGCTGGAATCGCACCAAAGTAGTACAGGAACACCACTGAATGGAAAACATTGAAAATAATGCGATTTTCATTGTCAAGATATTCTGTGCGGCTCAAGTTGCATCTGAAATTTCACTACTGTGAATTGAGCATTAAAACACATAGAAATCTGAAACTTTTTTTTTTTTTTTGTATAGCGTAGGGAATGATTAAAACCCCTGACAGTGTCTCATTGGAGAGATTTTACTTCACTTCCTGTTCTGTAGACACAGCAGTTAGTGATAAGAAAGCCTCCTTTTGAAAGTGTCCCCCATGTAAGATTTCCTTTTGTCCCAATTCCATATTCCCTTCTCCTGATTGACAGCAATTCTCATGCCCCATACACACGATCGTTTTTCTTGCCATTTTTTTTCTTGCCGTTTTTCACGTTGTTTTTTTTCATGTTTCCTCTCAAGCCTGCCTTGCGTACACACTATCATTTAAAAAAACGATCAAGCAAAGCGCAGTGACGTACAACACGTACGACGGCACTATAAAGGGGAAGTTCCGTTCGAATGGCGCCACCCTTCATGTTAGTAAAGTTTGTTGAGCGACGATTCGCTCTTTTCAGTCCGTGACTGCGTGACGAATGTGCTATCTCCATTACGAACGCTAGTTTTACCAGAACGAGCGCTCCTGTCTCATACTTGATTCTGAGCATGCGCGTTTTTTTTCACGTCGTTAAAGCATACACACTATCGTTTTTCACGTCGTTAAAAAAAACGACATGAAAAACGACGTGAAAAAAGAGAGCATGTTCGAAATTTTTAATGGCCGTTTTTCACGTCGTTAAAAATGCTCTGGAGCCTACACACGATCATTTTTAATGGCCATTTTTTTTAATGGCATTTTTAACGGCATGAAAAACGATCATATGTATGGGGCATCAGGTCTGAAAACTGAGCCAGGAGTTGCCCTGTATATACAGCAGTTCTAGCAGCTGTCAAAAAATTGACTTTATCAACACAGTTCACACACAAAATACAGAGTTACAGAGTAACATTGTCACTTTTGAATCGTCTCTGTTTCATTCATCTGCAGATCAAAGGGATGAACTTAGACCTGCAGATACTGTCAGTTGGAAGCAACCTGACAAATAAAAAAAAATAGGATTTTTTACTCACCGTAAAATCCTTTTCTCTGAGTCCATGGACCGACACAGCTTCTCTATTGACAAAGTGGGTATTATCCGTTAATTAGGAGTGACTAGGCAGAAAAACTTGTAAAAAGTGTTGCATCACACCTTCTACAGTACCGCCCAGGGGGCGGACCCTCTGGGTATACCCTCTCAGTCTGCATCTTCGCAGATCAGTTCGTCAAAAAGCAGTACAAACTTAAAAGGAGGGGTGGGTGCTGTGTCGGTCCATGGACTCAGAGAAAAGGATTTTACGGTGAGTAAAAAATCCTATTTACTCTTTCGTCCATGGACCGACACAGCTTCTCTATTGACAAAGTGGGACGTCCCAAAGCAGTGTCAGAGAAAAAACGAGGGGTGGTAACAGCATAAAAATAAACTTCACCCCAAACACAAAACAGCACTCCTCCAACGGAGGAGTTGCAACTCTAAACAGCCGCTTGCAAAACCTTGCGGCCAAAAGAGGCATCCGAAGATGCACCTACATCAATTTTGTAGAATTTTGTGAAAGTGTGAGCGGACGACCAAGTCGCCGCTTTACATAATTGGGAAACAGACGCTTGATGTCGGAAAGCCCAAGAGGCACCTATTGCCCTGGTCGAATGCGCCGTGACAGGAAAGGGGGGCGCCTGACCCTTTAAGGCGTAAGCCTGGATTACTATCTGTCGGATCCACCTAGAGATGGTGGCCGATGAGACTGCTTGGCCCTTCTTGGGACCAGCCACCGAAACAAACAGTGAGTCTGACTTCCGGAACAGGGAAGTAGCAGATAGGTATACTCTCAAAGCTCGGACAACGTCCAAGGAATGCAACGCCGACTCCTTAGGATTCGACGGCTGAGGACACAAGGATGGAAGTACAATGTCTTCGTTGAGATGAAAAGCCGAAACGACTTTCGGAAGAAAGGAAGGCTGCGGCCGCAGCACCACCTTATCCTTGTGGAAAATCAAATAGGGAGCCTTGCAGGACAAGGCTGCCAGCTCAGAGACTCGTCTAACTGACGTAACAGCCACCAAAAAGACCACTTTCTGAGAAAGTGTCAACAGGGGAATATCTCTAATATTCTCAAACGGTGCCTTCTGAAGCACCGAGAGGACCAGGTTCAAGTCCCACGGAGGTAACGGGGGACGGACCGGAGGGGCCACCTGTCGGACCCCTGCACAAATGTACTCACGAGAGAGTGAGTCGCCAGGGGTCGCTGAAAAAAGACAGCCAGGGCAGATATCTGTCCCTTAAATCGTACTTAGGGCAAGCCCTTGGTCCACCCCATGCTGTAAAGACAGCAGGATTCTGGAAACCAAATAGGTACGCGGATGCCATTTCATTTCCTCACACCTAGAGATGTAGGCCCTCCAAGTGCGGTGATAGACCTTCCTAGAGGACGGTTTTCGAGCACTTCTCATAGTAGAGATTACTGAGTCTGACAGGCCCCGGTCTCTCAGTACCTGGTTCTCAACAGCCATGCCGTTAAAGCCAATGACTGTAAAGCAGGATGGAATATGGGACCTTGCGATAGCAGGTCCTTCCGTAGTGGTAGGCGCCAGGGGACGTCTGCTACCAGACGTACTAGATCGTCGTACCAAGGACGCTGAGGCCAATCTGGAGCGATTAGGATCATTGGAATTCCCTCTGCCTCTACTCTGCGGAGCAGAAGAGGAAGAAGCCTTAAGGGAGGGAAGGCATAGATTAGCCGATACTGACCCCACGATGCTACCAACGCGTCCGTTGCGTCTGCCCATGGGTCTCTTGACCGGGCCACAAATCTCAATACCTTCCGATTGAGTCGGGAAGCCAGAAGATCTACGTCTGGTGTGCCCCATCTTTGGCAGAGGAGTTGGAACACCTCTGGGTGTAAGGACCATTCTCCCTGGTCCAGCATCTGGCGGCTCAGGTAGTCCGCCTGCCAGTTTTCCACACCCGGAATGTACACGGCCGACAGTGCCGATACGCTCCTCTCTGCCCACTTCAGGATGCGAGCGATCTCCGATGCTGCAGCTGAGCTTCTTGTTCCTCCTAGATGATTGACATATGCCACTGCTGTGGCATTGTCTGACTGGATCCTGACTGGACGCCCTTGCAGTCTCTGAGACCATTTGAAGAGGCACAGCTTGATCGCCCGGATCTCCAGGACATTGATCGGCAGGAGGGCTTCCTCTGGGGTCCAGCGACCCTGCGCCGACTGGACACCCCAGACTCCCCCCCAACCTGTAAGGCTGGCGTCCGTCGTGATCACTATCCAGTAAACCAGAAGAAATGACTTCCCGGCCATTACAGCCGATGCTGTCAGCCACCATACCAGGGATCTCCTGACTAGGTGGCTCACTCGGATTTGATAATCCAGAGATGAAGGGCATCTGTTCCATCTGGACAGAACTTCCTTCTGTAACACTCGAGTGTGGTATTGAACATATGGGACCGCCTCGAAGGAGGCTACCATGAGGCCCAACACTCGCATGCAAAAACGGAGTGACGGCCAATTCCTGGAAGTCAGCTGCCGTACTGCAGCCCGGAGGGTCTGCAACTTCTCCACAGGGAGGAATACCTTTGCCTCTGAGGAATCCAGAATCAACCCCAGGTACACTAGGCGTTGAGTGGGCACCAATACTGACTTTTGCGTGTTTAGTATCCAACCACAGTCTCGAAGAGTCTGACAGGTAATGGACACGCTTACCTCTAATTCTGAGCTTGAAGGGGCCTTCAGCAGAAGGTCGTATAAGTAGCCTGTGATAGCGATACCCCGCTGTCTTAGAAGTGCCAGAATCGGAGCGAGCACCTTGGTGAACATCCTGGGTGCTGAGGCAAGGCCCAGCGGGAGGGCCACAAACTGGTAGTGGTCCTTCCCGATAGCAAATCGCAGAAACCTCTGGTGTCTGGAGTATATGGGGACATGCAGGTATGCGTCCTTGATGTCCAAGGAGGCCAGAAAGTCCCCCGGATGGAGAGCCGTGACTACAGATCGAACCGACTCCATCCGAAAACTTTGTACCTTCACAAAGCAATTGAGGGCTCTGAGATCCAAGCTTGGACGAACCCCCCCCCTTCTTCGGCACAATGAACAGATTTGAGTAAAAACCCCGTTCCAGTTCTGGAACTGGAATAACTACCCCGCGTTCCAGTAGACCCTGGACCGCCCCATACAGGGCCTCCCGACGGGTCGGTAGTAGCTGGAGATTGGAGGTGTTGAATCTGTCCGGTGGACAAGAGAGAAACTCTATCTTGTAGCCTGAGGAGATTACTTCGCAAACCCACCTGTCAGAGATTAGTGCTGTCCACTGAGTCGCGAATTTGCGAAGACGTCTCCCCACCCGAGAGCTGGGTGGGGGTGGACCTTCATGCGGACGCAAATTTGTCCGCAGGCTTATTGGGTATGCGGGACCAGGGACGCTTTTGTCCTTGGGCAGGCGCTTTATCGGCCTGGGGTCTTTTCCCTGTCGCCCTAGGGGGACGAAAAAACCACTTGTGTGCAGTAAAGGAGGGCCCTTGCCCTTGGCGTGGCCCCTTACCCTTGCTAATTTGGGGAAGCAAAGTGCTTTTACTTCCTGTGGCATCCTTGATGATGTCATCCAGAGAAGCCCCAAAAAGTCTGTCGCCCTTAAAAGGCAGATCCAACAGGGCTTTCTTGGAAGTCTGGTCCGCAGACCAGCCTTTTAGCCAGATCAGGCGGCGTATTGCTACTGCATAAACCGAAGTTTTAGACAGCAGGGGAATAGTATTCATGTCTGACTCGCAGACAAACCTAAGGCCCTGGACCAACAGGTCGGCCAATGTTATCTCATCAGGAGGAGCATCTCGCTCCTTAACCCCTGGAGTAGCAATCTTGCCCATTCAGTAAGTGTGTGAGACACTAGGGCCCCCGCCAATGCCGGGCGTACTGCCGAGCCTACCACTGAGTATAGGTAGCAAGCGAGTGCTTCAGCCTTCTTATCCACAGGGTCCTAGAAAACAGGAGCCCCTTCTACAGGAATTGTGGTGGCTCTATTAAGTCTGGACACCAGAGGGTCCACTATAGGGGGGAGAGGTCCATTTCTTCAGAAAACTCTCCTCAAAAGGGGTACCGTACCGCAAACCTCTTTGGGGCTGTAAAGACCCTCAGTGGGTTCTCCCATTCCTTGTATAAGAGTTTATCAAAAGACACACAAGGGAACACCTTAGCAGTGCGGGCAGGTCTATGAAACCCAAGTGGACCGGAGTCTCTGCTGCTTCTGCAGTATTTTCCAATTTTAGCATATCCCGCACTGCAGTAATAAGGTCAGATACCAAAGCCGTCTCGCGTACTGACCTGGACTTTGAGTCATTCTCACTGTCCGGTCACGGTCTGCAGTCTCTGATGCGTCAGAATCTGGGCCCCGAGCCGTAGCTGGACCTGGTTCTGCACCAGAATTATCCCCAGAAGCTTGCAGGGGATGGGGCGTTTACTACCCCCTGTATTCCCGTGTGCTGCTTCCACCCTGGCAGCAAACGCCTCTAGGATTGCAGTCATAGCGTTCATAGACACCTCAGGGGCACCAGCTGCTAAATCTGGTGTTTCAGGGGAGAAGACATCTGGCTCAGATGCCATGCTGACCACACGCTGACACTCACAGGGCTCCAGGCAAGATATCAATAGGCCACCCTTCTGTGCTGCAGAGAGGCCGGGTCACCCAGAGGACTCACCACCCTGGATAGGTACTGCTATGCTGCGCCTGTGATGCTGTCCCACTGCTGCTGTGTCAGTCTGCTTCTTTTATCAGCACTTCCTGTGTGAATTTTCGCGCCAGTGTAATGCACCCTAGAGGCCGGAGGCTCTCGAAAAATGGTTGCCAAAAACGTCTGTATGGAAGATAATGTGGGCTCTAAGAAAATGGCCGCCGACAGAAGATAGAGGTCAAGCAGCCATAGCCCACAAAAAGATGGCCGCCGAACGGCAATATCTGCATACAGGGTGGACAAACATGGCCGCCGATCAGCTGATAGGGGCCAGTGGGTGTGGCCGAACCACAGGAAGATGGCCGCCGGGCAGTCACAAGAGGCCAAACTTGGCATGGACCACCTCAAAATGGCCGCCGACAGCATGGAGGAGGAAGGACACAAACACAGGTAAGAAAAAATGACATTTCTTTTAAATGTTAGTTACAGCCAGCCCCGCTCCAGTGGGACCCCCTAGGTGACCCCCAGCACCCAGCAACCTTTAGCTAGAAGCCCAGGGAGGAGGGAAAGGCAGGGAGAGGAGGGAAGAAAGGGGCCACAACCACTTACTTGATCTCTCCAGGAATGTCCAGCTAAATCACCCAGCCGAGGCAGGGGAGTTTTACTTACCTATCCTGCATGTATTCTGCTGGAAGACATTCCAAACAGATCATCGTCCGCGCACGGAAGGTGACTGTCGGCCAGGCATGCTGTGATTGGACCCAGAAGGGACGACCATATGTATGCCCTGAAGCATGACGCTCACCGGACAGGCTGCTGCAACTCGGCCGTAAGGTCAGCCGAAGCTGAGCGGTCAGATGCAAGCCTTGGAGCGTAAGCTCACCGGCCAGGCTGCTGCGACTCGGCCGTAAGGTCAGCCGAAGCTGAGCGGTCCGATGCAGGCCCTGGAGCGTAAGCTCACCGGCCACCCGTGGAGCGACGGGCATGTCGTGGAAAACCCAGCGCGTAGCTAGGGTCGGCACGCGCTCGATGGCCGAAACTGGGGAGACTACAAGGATCGAGGATCCAGCCTGTCACCCAGTCGGCAGTTGATCGAAGATCGCAGGAAACAACAAATGTAGCAAAAAAAAAAAAAAAATTATATATAGATATATATATATATATATATCTTTTTTCCCCGGACCAATGGGCCCGATGGGAGCCATGTCCTACTCCTTGCTAGACAGAAAAAAACTGATCTGCGAAGATGCAGACTGAGAGGGTATACCCAGAGAGTCCGCCCCCTGGGCGGTACTGTAGAAGGTGTGATGCAACACTTTTTACAAGTTTTTCTGCCTAGTCACTCCTAATTAACGGATAATACCCACTTTGTCAATAGAGAAGCTGTGTCGGTCCATGGACGAAAGAGTAAATCCTTTTTTAACCACTTGCTTACTGGGCACTTAAACCCCCCTCCTGCCCAGACCAATTTTCAGCTTTCGGTGCTGTCTCACTTTGAATGACAATTGCGCGGTCATACAACACTGTACACAAATTAAATTATTATAATTTTTTTCCCCACCACAAATAGAGCTTTCTTTTGGTGCTATTTGATCACCTCTGGGGTTTTAATTTTTTGTTAATTTTCTTTTAAAAAGAACGATAAAAAAAACAAAAAAAAAACAAATTATAAATATATATTTTTAGATTTTGTTATAAAATTTAGCAAACAGGTAATTTTTCTCCTTCATTGAAGTACGCTGATGAGGCTGCACTGATGGGCACCGATGGGCTGCATTGATGGGCACCGATAAAGCGGCACTGGTGGGCACTGATAGGCGGCACTGTTGGGCACTGAGAGGTGGCACTGAAGGGCATTGATAGGTGGCACTGGTGGGCACTGAAGTGGCACTATTAGGTGGCATTTATAGGTGGCACTGATGGGTGGCAGTGCTGGGCACTGATGGGTGGGCACCGATAAAGCGGCACTGGTGGGCACTGATAGGCGGCACTGTTGGGCACTGAGAGGTGGCACTGAAGGGCATTGATAGGTGGCACTGGTGGGCACTGAAGTGGCACTATTAGGTGGCATTTATAGGTGGCACTGATGGGTGGCAGTGCTGGGCACTGATGGGTGGCAGTGAAAGGAAGCATTACTAGGTGGCACTGATGAGGCACTGATTGGCACCACTGGTGGGCATTGATAGGTGGCACTCGTGGGCACTGGCAGGCGGTATTTGTGGGCACTAATGAGGCTGATGTGCCTCTTCCTCTTCGGGACCGATGTCCCTTGTACACAAGCCGGTGATCGGCTATTTTTTCTCCTCACGCTGTCAGCGTGAGGAGAAAAAAAAACGATTACCGATCCTTTGTTTACATCATGTGATCAGCTGTCATTGGCTGACAGCTGATCACATGGTAAGGGGCCAGGACCGGGCCCTTACACGGATCTGTGATCACCCGAGTCTCAGTGACTTGGTGATCACAGTGCGTGCCCTCTGCAGGGGGCGCGCGTTGTGCGTGCAAAGGGGAGGACGTCTATTGACGGCCTCCAGGATTTTCAGGTCCATGCTGTGGCCGTCATTCAGCTATAGCGCGGACCCCTGGTGGTTAATAACATTAAAACGTTAAACGTTAACCCTAATTAACCCTTTTCCCTATTCCTTTCAATTTTTATCTTCCTTTTTTTTGTTTTTTAGATTTTTATTAACCATAATATTTACCTCTTGCCGTCTATTGACGTCCTCCCAGAACTGCACCCCCCGCGCACCCGCTGCGGCATGCTCTGTGTTCCCTGTGTTCTTCAGACACAGCTGATCACAGATCGGGGTAAAGCGCCAATCAGATCAGCCCTTTACCATGTGATCAGCTGTGTCCAAACACACTTTCTGGTTATCTGCATTCCTTCCCTCACGCTGTCACAGCACGAGGAGAGACGAGAGATGGTAACTAGCTTGTGTGAAAGGGGACATCTGCACTGATAATCAGGGCACTGATCATCAGTGTCCTGATTATCAATGCAGCCCCAACAGTGCCCAAAAAAGTGCTGCCTATCAGTGCCAACCAGTGCCCGTCAGTGCTGCCTATCAATGCAGCCTCAGTGCAGCCTATCATTGCCCCCACATCAGTGCCCATGGTGCGCATGTTGCTTTTTTAAATTCTACCTAAAAACACACTGACACTACCTGGCCCTGATACTAATTTAAATTATATATTTTGTTTTTAAAGTCCAACCCTCCCAAAAAAATACCTACCCTGACCTTTGACCACAACAATAACCTAGATCAAACCTTTTATCTAGCTATTATTTTTCAACTTTTTTATTATTCTTTTTCACATTTAGAAGAGAAAGTAAATACAGGAGTGGGGCTGCATAGTGACTAATCACTGTGATAACCAATCAGAGGCCATCACAGCAATCAGGTGACCCAGAACTGGGAGTTCCAGGTCCTGATTAATAGCACGAGACCTCCCAATCTCTGTGATCCATGCCGCACAGTGTACTCCCAGCAAAAAGACAGGTACGCAGACATGCGGCCTAACGGACAGATGCCGAATATCTGCATACGGTAGGCAGGAAAGAATTCATTTTATTTAGGTGCCACATATAAAAAATGCAAAACGAAAAAAAAAAAAAATAATTATTTCATTGCAAATAACTTTGCAATGTTTTGTACCAGTATCATAATTTTCCTGTAATTTTAAACAGGACAAATTATAAAATATAATTTACATTTACCACTGACAAAAGCTGACCAGTGTAAGCACCCCTATTTATAGTATGTAAAAAATGTATCCTAAAAAGGAAAAAAAGCTGTTACTGTGACTGATTAAAAAAAGTGTAAGCTGTGCACCACCCGCCTGACACTCAGTTACACATATTCTTCTGGCAGCTAGGCGTAGTGTCACGAGACTCGGGTAAAACTGTCACCCCCAAATGTGCCTGAAACCCTAGACTTGATTCATAAGCATTGTACATATGAACATATGCTTGCCTCTAGTAGGGGCTCCTAGAGGAAATCACTTTCCTTATGGCAACCCTGGCTGCACCGGTAAACATTCCAACCACCAATTATTCAATTCAATCCCTTTTTCAATACATGTCCTTCCTTCCACATAGACCGTGCCACTAGGCACTAACATCCTACAGCTACTGCCCAGCTTAGTTAGCCACTGGAACCCACCCTGGTTGTTGTTTATATGTTATGGCTCTGTAGTCAAATTTAAGTTTGACATGTATTGTTTACCACCTCTATAGTTTTACAGCTTTTTTGATTTATGTATTGATCTGCTGTGAAAAATTCTCAATAACACAAATGAAACAGAAAACGTGTAAGCTGGAGTTTGGCTTCAATGTGATAGCTTAACCACTTCAATATCGAGCTTTTTATACCACTTCCATACCGGGCCTATCCTAGCACTTCTCTCCTACATGTACAAATCATCATTCTTTTGCTAGAAAATTACTCAGAACCCCCAAACATTATATATGTTTTTTTAGCAGACACCCTAGGGAATAAAATGACGGTCATTGCAACTTTTTTTCTTGCACGGTATTTGCGCAATAATTTTTCAAACGCCTTTTTTGGGGGAAAAAAAATGGTTTCATGAATTAAAAAATAACAAAACAGTTAGCCAAATTTTTGGGGAAAATATGAAAGATGATGTTACGCCGAGTAAATAGATACCGAACATGTCACGCTTTAAAATTGCGCACACTCATGGAATGGCGCCAAACTTCGGTACTTAAAAATTTCCATAGGCGACGCTTTAATTTTTTTTACAGGTTACCAGGTTAGAGTTACAGAGAAGGTCTAGTGCTAGAATTGTTGCACGCGCTCTAACGCACGCGGCGATACCTCACATATGTGGTTTGAACGGCATTTACGTATGTGGGCAGGACTTACGTGTGCATTCGCTTCTGATCGCGAGCTACCGGGGACAGTGGCGTTTTAATTTTTTTTTTTTTTTTTTTTACACTTTTTTTTTTTTTTATCACTTTTATTCCTATTACAAGGAATGTAAACATCCTTTGTAATAGGAATGTGTGTGACAGGTCCTCTTTATTGAGAGATGCGAGGTCAATAAGACCCCACATCTCTCCTCCAGGCTGGAAAACACGAGATCGTGATTTTTTTTTCACTGATCTCATGTTTACTAGCCGCAATGGCAGCTTTGTTTACATCTGAGGACCCGGGCGAGACGTCATAACATCGCGCCCGGGCCTCCGGCGGTCATAGAGATGACTGGTGACCATAAGAACGATCAAGCGGCGGAACCGCCGATATGATCGTTCTTATGGTGCACAGAATCGCCGGCAGAACAAAAGGATATCTGAATGATGCCTCTAGCTGCAGGCATCATTCAGATATCCCCCTTCAAACCCAGGACGTCATATGACGTCCACCCAGGATGGGAGATCTGTGGACATCATATTACTATGGCTGGGTATTGAAGTGGATAAATCTGCCAATACATCAAACACTCCCCTCCCTCTAGATTAACATTGCTGGTGATCAAAGATGCCCCTGTGCTCCTGCATCCAGAGTATAGGCACGCTAATTCAGAAAGTGTATTACTGGCCAGATCACCAAGTGAAAACAAAGGGAAAAGAAAAACGAATGCAGCCACCACATCTAAGGTTCGGTAAGCCGCAATATGTTCCATTTTTGGTTTTGGAATTCGTACTGCTTTAAGTATTTAAGCTATTGCCAAACAGGCCCATAGCAGAAATGTAAAATCTGCTCCGGTCCATAGAGGGTGTACAAGTGTGAGAAGGGAAGTGGTTAAAAGTCGCAAGACCTTGTGTGTCTTAAATTAGCATGAATTGGCCACATATTATTTTGCATACTGCCATGTCTACTATGAAAATATCCTCCATCCATACATCTTCCTTTAGATATAATTCCACAGAACTTATTTGCAAATCGCACTTCAAACATTTGTACAGACTGGTATATTGCCAGATAATCTCAAAAAGGGTTTTGTGGCCTTCCCACAATTATAAACAAAGATCAACAAAGGCATTTGCTAGTTACATTAGGATCAGTCCATACTAAAAACTGTAGTTTTTCTTTTCTCAAATATTCTTAATGGTAAAAACGAATGCAATCCTTTTAATCTGAGTCCAAGACCACACACATATCCATTCTAAAGAGTCACTAAATATTGCGGATGCAGTATATTTGCTGCATACCATCTTCCTCTAAAAGAGGTTACATCGTACACAGAAAATTTTCTAAAAGACAAACATATTTGTGTGATAGAAATACACTGCGCTAAAGGATAAAATAAAAAGCTATCAGCACCAAGATACAAAACTACAAACAAAATATTATAAACAGGGTGGATTTAAATCAATGATAAAAAAAATAAAAAAAAATAGGATTTTTGTACTCACCGTAAAATCCGTTTCTCTGACGTCCATGGACCGACACAGCTCTCATACTGATTACATGTGGGTATATGTCCCTGCTTGCAGGAGAAGACCTAGGCAGAATGTTAGATGTTAAAACATTCTAGAACAAGCCAGAGCCGAACAGCCCACCCCGGGGGGGGCGGTCCCTCCGGACATTGCCCTCCCACCTGCAGCCAGCAGCCTCAGTTCGTAACAAAGCAGTACAAACTTCAAAGGAAGGGTGGGTGCCGTGTCGGTCCATGGACGTCAGAGAAACGGATTTTACGGTGAGTACAAAAATCCTATTTTCTCCTATCGTCCATGGACCAACAGAGCTCTCATACTGATTACATGTGGGACGTCCCAAAGCAGTATAAGAAGAGGGTGGGAGCAAAAAAAGTAAGGAACAACCAAAACTTCACTCCAAACCAGCAGAGCTCCTCAACGGAGGAGTTGCAACATTAGACAGCGGTCTGCAACACTTTGCGGCCGAAAGAAAGCATCTGAAGATGCAGCCACATCAACCTTGTAGAACTTTGAAAAGGTATGAACGGGCGACCAGGTCGCCACCTTGCACACTTGTGCAACCGACGCATGATGTCGGAAAGCCCAGGAAGCACCGATTGCCCTGGTGGAATGCGCCGTGACCGGGAAGGGAGGCGCCCGTCCCCTAATGGCATAGGCCTGTATAATGGTCTGCCTGATCCACCTTGAAATGGTGGCAGGCGACACCGCTTGGCCCTGTTTCGGACCAGAGACAGATACAAACAGCGAGTCAGACTTCCGAATAGGAGCAGTAGCCGCCAGGTATACCCGTAAGGCACGCACCACATCTAAATTGTGAAGCGCAACCTCTCTAGGATGCGATGGATGAGGGCACAAGGACGGAAGGACAATGTCCTCATTAAGGTGAAAAGCCGAAACCACCTTAGGAAGAAAAGACGGTCGCGGTCGCAATACCGCCTTATCCTTATGGAGGACCAGGTAAGGCGACTTGCATGACAAAGCCGCCAACTCAGACACCCGTCTAACAGAAGTGATGGCCACTAAAAAAGCCACTTTCTGAGACAAAGTTGAAAGAGGAATATCCCTTATATTCTCAAAAGGAGATTCCTGAAGAACCGAAAACACCAAGTTCAGATCCCAAGGAGGGAGCGGGGGCTTGGCAGGTGGAACCACATGGCGTACCCCCTGCACAAAAGTGCTAACCAAGGAATGACCAGCTAGGGGTCTTTGAAAGAAAACGGCCAAAGCCGAAATCTGACCCTTAATAGTTAGTGCTCAAAGCCAGCCTTTGAGCAACACCACGCTGTAAGAACCTCAGGATTCTGGGAACAGAGTACGTCCGTGGACGCCAGTCCAGTTCCTCACACATAGCGATGTAAGCTCTCCAGGTACGGTGATAGATCTTCCTAGAAGAAGACTTCCGTGCCCTAAGCATGGTTGAAAATAACCGAATCTGACAGGCCTCTGTCTTTCAGCACCTGGCTCTCAATAGCCATGCCGTTAAAGCCAGAGACTGTAAAGCAGGATGAAAGATAGGACCTTGAGATAGAAGGTCCTCCCTCAAGGGCAGGCGCCAAGGGACGTCCGCGACGAGACGTACCAGGTCGTCATACCAATGACGCAGAGGCCAGTCCGGAGCAATGAGGATTACCGGAATGCCCTCGGCCGCTACCCTGCGCAGCAGACGAGGAATCAACTGCAGCGGAGGGTAGACCTACATCAGGCGATACTGACCCCACGGGGCCACTAACGCGTCCGAGGCATCCGCCCAGGGGTCCCTGGACCGGGCCACAAACCACGACACCTTGCGATGGAGTCGAGACACCATCAGGTCCACATCCCGAGTGCCCCATTGTCGACAAAGGAGCTAAAACACTTCCGGATGCAAGGACCACTCCCCCTGGTCCAGGGACTGGCGGCTCAGATAGTCCGCCTGCCAGTTTTCTACGCCCGGAATGTAAACGGCCGACAGCACCGGCACACTTCTTTCCGCCCACCTTAGGATGTGGGCGACCTCGGATGCCGCAGCCGAGCTCCGAGTGCCCCCCTGATGGTTGACATACGCCACGGCCGTGGCGTTGTTCGACTGGATTCTGACCGAGCGGCCCTGTAGCCTCTTCGACCATGCGGCGAGACACAGCTTGATCGCCCGCAATTCCAGGACATTGATTGGGAGACGAGATTCGGCTGGAGTCCAGAGCCCTTGAGCGGACAGGACTCCCCACACTCCTCCCCAGACTGTCAGGCTGGCGTCTGTTGTGATCACCGTCCAGTGGATGGGGAGGAACGACTTCCCGGCCCGAAGAGCCGGGGATCTGAGCCACCACATCAGGGATGCCTTGACAGAGTGACTCACCTGGATCTGAAGATCCAATGACAATGGGGACTTGTCCCAAACCGACAGACTTCTCTTCTGCAATGCCCGAGTGTGTGCTTGGGCATACGGAACCGCCTCGAAGGAGGCCACCATTAGTCCCAGGACTCTCATGCAGAAGCGAATTGACGACCATTTTCGGGACGTCAGAACCCGCACTGCTGACTGAAGTGTCAGTAACTTCTCTGAGGATAGAAACACCTTCACTGCCGAAGTGTCCAGGAGCAGACCCACATACTCCAGGTGCTGAGTCAGGACTAGAGCCGACTTCTGCATGTTCAGAACCCATCCGAAGTCCCGGAGGGTCTGACTGACCATCGTCATATTTTCCTCCAATTCTGAGCCATTTTCTGCTCTGAGAAGGAGATCGTCTAGATAGCCCACGATAACAATTCCTCGCTGTCTCAGCAAAGCTAGAACCGGGGCCAGCACCTTGGTGCAAACCTGTGGTGCCGATGCTAGGCCGAAGGGAAGGGCCACGAACTGATAGTGGACTTCGCCTATGGCAAAGCGCAGAAACCTCTGGTGGCTTGCGCAGATTGGGATGTGCAAGTAAGCGTCCTTGATATCCAAGGACGCCAAAAAATCCCCCTGGTGGAGTGTCGCGATCACCGTGCGAATGGATTCCATCCTGAATTTTCGTACCCTCACATAGGCATTCAGGGCCTTGAGGTCCAGGATTGGCCGAACCCCGTCCTTTTTCGGGACAACAAACAGGTTTGAGTAAAACCCCTGAAACCTCTCTTGTGATGGAACCGGCACAATTACTCCGCGCCCGAGCAAATCCTGTACGGCCCCCAAGAGGGCGGGCCGGAAGGAGAGGAGGGTTCGAGGGAAAAAACCTGCTTGGGGGCCTCGAGCAGAACTCTATCCTGTATCCTGAGGTGACCACCTCACACACCCACCGGTCGGAGATCCGGGAGGTCCACCGCACCGAGAACCAGCGAAGACGTCCCCCCACCCCAGAGTCGGGCAGGGGCAAGACTTAATGTGATGGTGGACTTGGGAGCTTGCTTGGTAGGCTTACGCACCCAGGGACGTCTTTGTCTCCCAGTCGCACTTTTTCCAGTCTGGGTGGGCTTACCCGTGGAATCTGACTGACGAAAAAACATCTTCTTCGCCGGAAAGGAAGGGCCCGGCCTGCGTTGGGGCTCCTTTCCCTTAATAGACTGGGGAAGGAAGGTGCTCTTACCTCCTGTGATGTTTTTAATAATGTCATCCAGGGCGGCCCCAAACAGTCTACCGCCCTTAAAGGGCAAGTCAGCCAGGAGCTTTTTGGAAGCTAGATCGGCCGACCAGCATTTCAGCCAGATAAGGCGATGAATCACCACAGCAGAAATGGAGGCCCCTGTTATTAAAGGGGTCGCATGCACAGTGGCGTCGCACATGAAGACTAAACCCTGCGCAAGCTGGTGAGCCAGGGCAATGGTTTCAGGAGGGAGATTATGCTCCTGCACTGTCTGGTGCAATATCCGTGCCCAGCCTGTGAGTGTCTGAGACACAAGAGTCGCCGCCACTATAGGGCGTAAGGCGGCCCCCAAAAAGGTGAACATAGTTCTACACGCCACTTCTGACCTCCTGTCAGCAGGATCCTTAAATGCAGGAGTCCCTTCCATTGGGAGCATGGTAGCCTTATTCAAACGGGCGACCGGGGGGTCGACCACTGGGGGATGAGCCCGCTTCTTAACTAGGTCCTCCTTAAAGGGATACCTTAAGGCTATGCGCCGCGGGACCGTCAAAGCCTTCTGCGGCTTATCCTAGACTTGGTCAATGTATGTATCAAAAAAAGGCACATATGGAAAAACCTTTTTTGAAGACACGGCTTTCAAAGAACCAAAAGGTCATAGTTTCCACCTGAGGTTCCTCAGCCTCAACATTCAGCTTGAGAGTGTCCCTCACAGCGTCAATGAGTTCACTTACAAGCACCCGGTCAGTAGGTGGTTCAAGAAAGGGATCTTCCTCACAAGGAAGGTCCTGTCCAAACACATCAATATCCTCAGAACTAGGGTCCTCAGCAGCAGTAGCTAGGCCCATATCTGAGTCAGAGCACTCCCCATGTGGAGATTGTGTGGGGAGGGGGCGCTTTACAGCCCCCGTGCGTTCGCACACTGCTTCCAGCTTGACAAGGAATGATTCCAGGGCTGCCGACAACTGGTCCATAGGGACCACAGGTGCAGGAGCACTGCCAGTTGCCTTTGAGAAGTGGGGAGAAGCAGGTGAACCAGACTCCATATTGCCACCCTCTGAGACTCTATTCACTATTACAGTGAATAATATAGTCCACCCACTGGCTGTGCTGAGGCTGAGGAGGGGATACCCGGAGGACTCACCACCCTTAGGGACCGCTCGGTTCCGCTGTATGAGCCGCGCTGTAGCGCGGGCGAAGCCTGAGGAGAGTGAAGAATCTGTGAGGAGAGAGGTATTTCGCACCGTTCAGCAGCGCCGCTAGAGGCTGAAAACGAAACTAAAAGCGCCGCGGCTACAAGAAAATGGCCGCCGGGCGCTTGTATTCACTGTGCTTGAGCCGCGGCAAAATGGCCGCCGATGGTGCACTTTTTAAATTTAAAATACCGCGCCAATGGCGCACGCAAAACCCCACACACAGTCCTCCAGAACACTTTCCAGCCTATTAAACAGACATGGAGCGGCCCCCCCCAGGGCAGAACGACCCCCCAGGCATCCCCACACAGCACAGCACCAGCAGGGTACAGAGAGCAGCATAACAGGGGGGAGACAGGGAGAACCCCCCACACAGAAACACAGCCAGCATGTACTCACCTTCTTTTCAGGAGAGACTACTTACCCGTCCTGCAAGCACCTCGGAGAACACCCTTGGTGCCAATAGAGGGACCCACTGGCTTGTTTCAGACAGACCTATTACAGAGTCGTACTGCGTAGCTGTCGGCCGGGTCAACCGCGAAAGATACAGTAGGTACTGTTCAATCTTGAGAGGACCACGGGAGCATGAAAGCAACCCGGCCACCCCTGGAGCCATGGGGTATGTCGTGAACTGAGTCTCACGCACACAAGGCGAGGATCAGCACGCTCAATGGTCGGACAGGGAAGACTACGAGGATACTAGTGTACCCAACAGTTGATTGAAGGTCTCAAAAATAAAATAAAAAATTCCCAATGGAATAAAATTTTAAAAGTAAAAATCTTCCAGGAGACTGGCTCCTGAGAGAGCCACGTCTTCTCCTTCTGCTAGGCAGAAAAAACTGAGGCTGCTGGCTGCAGGTGGGAGGGTAATGTCTGGAGGGACCGCCCTCCGGGCGGGGCTGTTCAGCTCTGGCTTGTTCTAGAATGTTTTAACATCTAACATTCTGCATAGGTCTTCTCCTGCAAGCAGGGACATATACCCACATGTAATCAGTATGAGAGCTGTGTCGGTCCATGGACGATAGAAGAAAATCTGATTTTTTTTTTTTATTTAAATCGATTTTTTAGATTTTTATCAAAATTTGTTTTAATAAAATGATTTTGGAGTAAAAATCTTTCTGAAAATCGTTTTCTATTTAAGATACATTACAAATGTAGTTTATTTACCATGAAATGTAGCTTCGTTATGTAGCATGAGGTTGTATATTCTGCAATATTTTCATTTTTGGTAAACACATTTATTGAATCCAAGCTGCAAGGTGACATAACTTGCACTGCATTGATGCATTCACCCAATTTCACAGTAACCATGAGAAAAAAACAAAGTTCAGGAATATTCCTTTATCCCATTGTTTTGCAAATCTATGTACACTAACTGTATGATTGAATCGGTTCTGATATCGCTGTTTTACTAACCTGGCAGCTTATTATTCTAAATAGGACACCTTCATTTTGTTTGCAAATATTAAAGATTCTAACTAACAGCAAGAATGAGCCCTTACATTTAAAGAGCACCTGTCATTTCAGATCCATCATGGCAGTGCCTGTTGTTAGCGGGTATCCACTCACCTGCTGCCACCACGTCCCTCACCTTGTTGTGTCACTGCCGCATCAACAGCCCTCCCATTAAAGTGAATGGGACTGTCGGTTAGTCAACAGCGGGTCAGAGAAGGAGTCGCTGCAGGACAGAAATTACAGTTGCTCCTTAAAAATTATGATTTAAATAGAGTTGATTTAAATCAAATCCACCCTGATTCTAAATACAGTGCAGCGCTGCACTGTATTTAGAATATTTGTGTGATAACCGGTTCTTAGACCCCTTTCACACTGGTATTGTCGAACCCATGTTTATATGCATTCAGAGGACATTTCTATATGCATATAAACGTGTGTAATGATTCTTCAATGGTACCATTCACACTGCGCATTTACCTGTGTGTCCAGGATCAGATTAGACACTCTAAGGCACATGTATGAAACACAAGGCCTGCAGGCCCTTCAGACCATTTAATGTGGCCCTCGTGCTCTGAGCTTTTTTTCAGCCACAGCGTAGAGGAACTTCCTCCACCCCTGGCTCTCACCCTTCACTCCCCGCTGACCATTGTCACTAGTGAACACAAAAGCCTTCTGTGCTTAAAAGGACAGCTTTTCTCTCAGCGGCTCTCACAGCAGGATCAAGGGGGGTGCAGATGCATGTGCAGTGTGTGATGAGGCATTATGGGGGGTAAGCTGCACTGTGATCCCCATCTGTGCCTGGGTGCATAGATGCTGACCAATGCTCTTCCTGCAAATTAGAGGAAGAGCTGCCTACACTGCTGGGAGGTACTAGATCTGGGCCTATCATTCAATTATATAGGTTGGCGGCTGCTGCTATTCGCATGACCTGGTCATTCCACCAGTAAGAATCTGGCTCTGGAGTCTGCAGAATGCAGATAACTGACCGTGTGAGGGAGGTTCAAGGCTCCATGCACACTGGTGTCTAGCCCTAGTTCATGTGGTTCAGGCATTTAGTGGTTTAAATTTGGCAGACTGCTGGCAGTGGGGCTGGATGGCATGTGCACCATGCACCCGGCCTAAACACCCAATGTGCATGGGGCCTTTACGTGGCTAAAAGCATGTAAATGCCTGAAAACACACCTAAGTACAGCATAAAGCAGGGATGGCTAAACACAAGAAAAAGTGATCTGGGAGGCATACGAGTGGTTATACTTCCAAGATCACTTCTCCTGCACAAAGGACCGCTAAATACATTGGTGCCAGCGCGAGGCTTTAACCACTTCAGCCCTGGAGGATTTGGCTGCCCAATGACCGGGCCATTTTTTGCAATTCGGCACTGCGTCGCTTTAACTGACAATTGCGCAGTCATGCGACGTAGATCCCAAACAAAATTGACGTCCTTTTTATCCTACAAATAGAGCTTTCTTTTGGTGGTATTTGATCACCTCTGCGAATTAATTTTTTTGCGCTATAAACAAAAAAAGAGCAACAATTTTGAAAAAAAAAACTATATTTTTTACTTTTTGCTATAATAAATATCCCAAAAAATATATAAAAAACAAAATTTCTTTCTCAGTTTAGGCCGATATGTATTCTTCTACATATTTTTGGTAAAAAAAAAGAAAAAACACAATAAGCGTATATTGATTGGTTTGCGCAAAAGTTATAGCGTCTACAAAATAGGGGATAGATTTATGGAATTTTTATTAATACATTTTTTTTTTTTACTAGTAATGGTGGCGATCTGCGATTTTTATCGTGACTGCGACATTATGGCGGACACATCGGACACTTTTGACACTATTTTGGGACCATTGTCATTTATACAGCGATTAGTGCTATAAAAATGCACCTATTACTGTGTAAATAACACTGGCAGAGAAGGGGTTTACCACTAGGGGGCAAGGAAGGGGTTAAGTGTGTCCTAGGGAGTGATTCTAACTGTGTGGGGGCTGGGCTACCAGTGACAAGACAATGATCACTGCTCCCGATGACAGGGAGCAATAGATCAGTGTCCTGTCACAAGGCAGAACAGGGAAATGCCTTGTTTACATAGGCATCTCCCCGTTCTGCTGCTCCGTGACACGATCGTGGGACATTGAGTCCACAGGTCCCACGGGCACGGTCACGAAACTCGCGGCAGGGGCACGCGCACCCGCACGTGCCAACGTAAATGTTTGTGCGGCGGTCGGCAAGTGGTTAAATGTGTATGACCTTCAACATCCAATCTTTATGTAGCATATTATGCAAATGATTATGCTATATCAGATGTCTACACATTTTTGAAACACAGAACACAGCTAAAGTTTATAGTCATATATGAGCAAAATCAGATCGATATACACCACAAGGAAGGGGGTGAACAGGGTCTGTGGTTTTTGCAGAAAGCACCCTTTCACAAACTTTGGTGGAAAATTCAGCCATACAGTCTGGTAATTTTTACAAAAAGTCACAACATAATACATGATTTAAAAAAAAAAAATACCTACAATACTTGTATGTGTAAACTTAAAGCGGATATAAACCCGATTCATGAAATTTGAGCTGGGCACATATATCTGCAGTCTTTTTTTATCTCTCTTCAAAGGTCTAAGTCCCATGTCTTTCTCCTGCTCTGTTCTTCTGCTATCAGCATGATAACTTCTGACAAGTTCTCTGACACATGGGATAAAACCAGGCTGAATTTTGTGTCAAGGTGGGTGCTATAAATAGATTAGCAGAAAGCTGCTCTACTCACAGCACAGCTCTGAAAGTCTCTGCCTATGTGGAGGGGGGTGTGTGCCTTTTCTTTGGAAGCTCTCTGAGGACCATGGCTTTTGCTCTAGAATGCGACTAACAAAATTTCAGGAAAGACCTACTAGAACAGCTGAACCTTATTTGGGGTTAATCAGAGGCACTTAATGATGACAGGTGAGTAGTGACTCCTAGTTAACATGAGTTTGAATGTGGGAGAGGGGGGGGAGGAATCCATGGAGTAGATTAATGTCCCTTATGATGGGTGGGGAGTGCTCAAGATATTTAAAATGCTGAAATATCAGAAAGTGGGAGGCATGACTGGATGTTGAGGTGAGAGGCCGTAGCAGCCTGGCCCTCACACCCGCTCCCATGGTGCACGCTGATTGAGGAATGGTATGGCCGGAGGAAGCAGGCTGTAGGAGAGAGGATACGGGCCGACCAGTGGACTTTCACGGCCTGCCTCACATGACCCCTTGTGTCGGCACACAGCCCGTAGCGCAGCCCGCTGAACCTCGCCGCTTGTGGAGCTGCCCAGATATACCGCGTCACCCCGCTGATGCCACGGCCTGATCCGGATGACCTTCGTCCCGGCATACAAGCAGTTGACCCAAGCCGCACGCGAGACTGATCAGCTGATCTTCACGGCCTGAGGTTCGTGACCCCTGTGTGGGCACACAGCCAGCTGAATCTTATTGTCCGCGGAGCCACCCGGATACACCGTGCCATCCCGCTAACACCGAGGCCTGGCCTGTATGACCTTCCCCCCCGGTATATACAAGCTCATCGTACCTACACTACACTGCCTGCAAGTGGAGGGAGGCTGGGGAAGGACGCTGTTGGGCCACGCAGGGACCTATATCACTGGAGTTTGGGGTGAGTGGACTAACCGGGCTGTTTTTTTGTTTGCTGGAGGAGGCTGGGGAGAACGGATTTTGCCAAACTTTGCTGCCGGAACCTGCTGGGGACTGACCTTTGGAGGGCTGCAGCGGTGGTGGCTGGAGGGGAAAATACGTCATATATAATATATGAATACTGATCCTTCACCTATTGGGGCAAGCCGGGAGGTCCGGGGAGCCCAAGTACATGTGTGGGAGAGACCCTGATAGCGGTGGTGACCAGAAGGGTGTGGACAGACTGCACACCCATCGAAAATGCCGGGTACTTTGTGATGACAAGGAAGCAAGGGGAGGAAAATGCCTCCCAGGAGAATTGGTTTGTTGCTCAAGAAGGAGCAAAACAAGGTAGGACTTTGCAGGCAACACACAAAAATGGAATACAAAAAAGTTTATTGAATCGCAAAATTATTAAACAAAGATTAAAAAAGACCATACAATGTATATAGCAGTAAGGAGTCCCTTTGGACGTCGACGTGTTTCGCCGTGAGGCTTCGTCAGGACGGACAAGAAAAAAGGGGGACGGTTTTTATACACACTTGGGACAAATCTCACTATCTCAGAAGGACATCCGGATAGTAAAATGTTGTTCAAATGTTACCAATTCATATATGTGGTATGGTAACGAATGTACGTGTGGTCTGCTGGTCAAAAGAATGATCAGACACTGATATTCTCACAGGAATATAGTCCATAGATGGAGGGGTCTGACGCTCAGAGCTAATACAGATAGCTGAGCAGATCAGCTACATCCAATGGGGTATGCCCAAAGACGGGGGTAGGGGGCGTTCTTGGTGTGGAAAAATAAGACTTTCTATTCACCACAAAGTCCTATCGTAAGCACTTTCAATACGAGTGCAAGAAGCCCAGCCAAAGCAGTGGTATATGTATCACCGTACAGGGTCTGGCTGTTGAACGTCACACGGTAGCATCCCCGGGAGTCAGCCTCATGGTGAACACTCAGGAGAAGACTAGTATGAGCAATGAAACACAGTTACAGCCTCAGACGCAGCCAGTGCGGGGGACAAAAGCAAGCCAGGCTGTGGCGGCGGCCAAATTAGAAAAATATGCACACACCCCGGCACACACAGCAGCCCACACACCTACAAAAGGACAAGGGGTGCAACAGTCAAACCCCCAGCGAAAGAGCCAGGGCCCGGCATTGGTAACGATGACACCAGCAAATGCGGCAAGCGATCAGGGGTCCAAGAAAAAGGTACCAAAAGAAGTGACGGAGACAACTACAGGAACAGTGGAGGAGGGTGAGCCTTCTATGAAAGAGATTTTTTTTGCAATTAATAACTGTAAATCCTCATTATCTGAAATATTTGACCAGCTGAAGGGTATAAAAGAGGACATGTCAGTGCTTAAACATGATGTACAGGGGATTGGTACGCGGACTTCTGCGTTAGAGGAGAGGCTTAGTCAGGTTGAAGATTATGTTAACCCTATGATAAACAAGATGAAAGTAATGAGAGAACAATTGAATATTTGCATTAACAAAATTGACGATATGGAAAATAGATTACGTAGGAAAAATATAAGGGTACTAGGTCTCCCCGAGAAAAGTGAAGGCAACCACCCCACAGAATTCATGGAAGATTGGCTTAAAGGAGTGCTTGGTAAGGACTGTCTATCAAAATGTTTTTCAATTGAACGGGCCCATAGAGTCCCCTTTAGGGCTCCAGCTGCTGGAGGTCAACCAAGACCTGCCCTTTATTAAACTCCTACATTTTACAGATAAAATCACTATTCTTCAAAAGGCAAGAGAGATGAACTACAGAAGCAAAGGGACAAATTTAGTGTAAACATAGACTCAAATATGCAATGTTCTATCCGGCATGTCTGCGGATAACTGTTAATACTGTTAATGGGGAAGAAATGTTTTTTAATTCACCTGCTGAACTGATATCATGGATGAACATTAATGAAGGAAAGGTACAGCAGGGTGGAGATGAACAGGAAACCTAAATTAAGTGGTACCCCCCATTTTATTTGGGGGGGAAGGGGACCTCTTTAAAGAAACATTTCTAACATTTCCTATTTTTTTCACTCTGACATGGGAACGGGGGGGGGGCGGGACAGGGTAGATAAAAGTGTATTTCCTGTGGAGATTGTCACAAAGGTGGGGAAATAAGAATGTATATCATAATGTATGGAAGGGAGGTGTAAGAGGGAATGATGCATCAAAAAAACTAAAGCACAAATCAACAGGAGTGAAGGGGGGAGTTCTCACCTTAAAGGATAGAAACGGTCATTTTATAAGCCTTCAACACGGGCCCCAAGAAGGGCAAGGGATGGGGAGGGGGGGGGAGAGGAGGGGGAGGGGGGGAGGTATGTTTGGACAGGGCACTGGAATGGGCAGATCCACTAAAACACGATTTCTTGAAGGAAAACAAAAACAAGGAAATAAAGAGGAAAGCACTACTAAAGGCACACTATTACAAGATGGGAAATACACTGATAGGGGAAAAATTTAAAAAAGGGTAGATGATGGATAACAGAGAGGATAAAGGGAGAACCCCAAATCAAGTTAAAAGCATAAAGGTGTGCTCATGGAATATACGGGAGGTAAAGGATCCAGCCAAAAGGCAGGTGATTTTTTCAATGGCTGAAATTAGTAATATTAAGATGCTGTGTCTGTAGGAGACACATCTGGATAAAGAAACCATTAGCTTATTAAAACATATGAAATTCCAAGTTCAATATCATTCCACCCACACCTCTTATTTAAGGGGGGTGAGTGTACTGATAGATTCTGCAATGATGTTCTCCTGCAGACAGAGTAAGATAGACACCAAAGGACGTTATGTGTTTCTTTATTGCCGGATAGAGACAAAGGAATATGTGGTGGCTAATATATAACCCCCCCCCCACCCCGTTTAGTACCAAAATCCTGTGGGATTTAATCGAGTTTGTCATGGACAAGTCGGGAGTGCCCGTTATAGTTGCGGGAGACTTTAACATGACTATGGATAAAAAGCTGGATAGATTTCCGGCGGGAGTCTCCGCTGAACACGCGATTGGCAGCCCTTTCCTCCAATTTTGTGGGGAGGTGGGACTGACGGACGTGTGGAGGGGAGGCACCCGGGGAAAAACAATTCTCCTGCCACTCGAGGACACATGCGACTTTGTCCAGGATAGATCTTGTACTTTATAACGAGGAGGCCCTGGCGAGGTGGGGGAGGTGGAATATGAACCAAGAAGCATCTCAGACCACTCCTCAGTGATTTTTGAAATTAAGATAGAGGGTATAATAAAGGGGATTGGAAAATAAACCCATTTTGGCTGGAAGTAATTGAAGACACGGGGGGTTATGCGCTAGCTTGAAAGAATTTATAATAGCAAACACCGGATCAGCCTCAAGGAGAGTAATATGGAACACCCTGAAGGCGTTTCTGCGGGGAATTCTAATCCCAAAAATATCATCCATTAAAAAGCAAACACGTGCTAAGGAGGTTGCAGCAAGATAAAAAGGTGAAAAGGTTAGTGATAAACTATATAGAAAACCCAACCATAGAGAAATATAAGGAATGGTTAGAGACACAGGAAGAGTATAAAAAATTAGTAATAAAAAAGGTGGAAAATAAAAAGCTAAAAAAAAAAAAAAATTTGGGGGGGGGAGGGTGAGAGAGTGGGGAGAATTCTGGCCCTAATAGCTAGGGGCGACGCTCCCCCATCTGTCATCCCGGTGGTCTGTGATGAGGAAGGGAAAATTAGGAGAGGTACACCGGAAATAACAAAGGTCTTTAAAAAGTACTATCAGAACCTGTATAGCAGTACACCACATAGCAATAGAGAGTGCGAGATGGAAACCTTTTTTGTAGGGCTGCAGATCCCCCGGTTGTCAGGGGAAGATAGAAAGGGATTGGAGGCACCACTTACAGCTGGCAATTGCGGATATGGCAAACCAAAAGGCTCCAGGGCCCGATGGTTTGCCAATAGAAATATATAAAACTTACGGTGAGGTGCTGCTTCAAAAACTTCTGGAAGTATTTAACTGGGCAGTTGAGGAAGGGAAGTTACCTATGTCTATGACAGAAGCAACAATTATTGTATTCTTAAAGAAGGGAAAGACCAACTTGAGACAGCCTCATACAGGCCGATATCTCTTCTATGTGCAGATGTAAAAATCCTGCCCAAAATACTGGCAATGCGGCTAAATAAGCTAGTATCAAAACTGGTACATCCGGACCAGACATTTTTAAATACTAAGCTGCCAACAGAAGAAGAGGGGTCAAGAGCAAATTTTATCCTTAGACGCAACCAAGGCGTTTGACAGCCTTGAGTGGCACTATGTGTGGAAAGTTCTGGCGGAATTCCAGTTTGGTCCCAATTTTATTCAATGGATCAAAATATTGTATGAAAGTCCCAAGGCAAAAGCAAGGATAAATGGTGAATGCTCAGATTGGTTCCAGTTGGCAAGGGGGACAAGGCAGGGGTGCCCACTATCGCCCCTGCTTTTCGCCCTTGCAATGGAGCCCTTAGCCATCACTATAAGGGCATCCCCGGGAATACAGGGTTTTAAGAGGAGGCTGGGGGAGGAGAAGGTCGCAATGTATGTGGACGACGTATTACTTTTTTTAGGGGACACGCAATCCTCACTGGAGACAGCAATGGGTATAATAGGGGAATTTGGTAAATCCTTGGGATTGACAATTACCTGGGACAAATCGGCACTCTTGCCGATAGACCCACTGCCACGGCAGATAGATCAAGTGAAGGTGGTGAGCCAAATGAAAAACTTGGGAATAAATATAACAAGGGATCCAAGGCAGTATATAGCTGGAAACTCAGTACCACTACTGACAAAGCTGAGGCAAAAATGCAGAGTTTGGGACCGGCTCCCACTTTCAGTGGCCGGCCAGTGCAACCTGGTTAAAATGGTCTGGATGCCGCAAATCTTATATGTTCTGCACAACTCCCCAGTATTGATTTCAAGACACTGGTTTAAGACACTGGATAGGGTGTTCAGGGAACTGATCTGGAAGAACGGAGCAGCAAGGATCCGCCTCCGAGCCCTACAACAACCAAGAGAGAAGGGGGGACTGGCTCTCCTGAATCCCAGACATGATTTTTTAGCTGCTCAAATGCAGAATATGCGGGGTAGTAATCGAACAGTAGGAAGAAAAACAGTAAAGGGGTTCATTTTGAATGACACAAGTCCTGATACAGAAGTAAAGGCAGTGGAGGTGGACTCTTTTTGCTCTAGGTGTCCTACAGCCCAATTGATGGTAAAATGCTGGGAAAATTTTAAGAAAATTTTGGGATACAGCGGATTCTCTGAATTTTCTCCCATATGGGATAATAGTAATCTGAAGGAACTTAAAGTTATGGGGAAAATTGAGGAGTGTGATAGATTGGGTATACACCTTCTGGTACAACTCTTTAAAGCAGGGAGAATAAAATAATTTCAAGAAATAAGGGAGGATTATGCAGTCCCGAACAGATCTTTCTATAGCAGGGCTTGACAAATTTGCTTGTAATCTAGGAGCCAGCTAAAAAAGTTAGGAGCCAGGAACGTGCCCCGTCCCACCGAGCTCGCGCGGAGAAGCGAACGCATACGTGAGTAGCGCCTGCATATGAAAGCGGTGTTCAAACCACACGTGAGGTATCGCCGCGATCGGTAGATCGAGAGCAATAATTCTAGCCCCAGACCTCCTCTGTAACTCAAAACATGCAATCTGTAGAATTTTTTAAACGTCGCCTATGGAGATTTTAAAGGGTAAAAGTTCGTCACCAGTCCACGAGTGGACACAATTTTGAAGCGTGACATGTTGGGTATCAATTCACTCAGCGTAACATTATCTTTCTCAATATTAAAAAAAATTGGGCTAACTTTACTGTTATCTTATTTTTTTATTAAAAAAAAGTGTCTTTTTTCCCAAAAAAGTGCGCTTGTAAGACCGCTGCGCAAATACGGTGTGACAAAGTATTGCAACGACCGCCATTTTATTCTCTAGGGTGTTAGAATAAAAAATATATATAATGTTTGGGGGTTCTAATTAGAGGGAAGGAGATGGCAGTGAAAACAGACAGGGAAATCCCATTAGCATTGCTGTTTGGCTTGTCATACCAACCTCTACCACCACAAGATGGCGCTAGATCACAGAAGGAAGCATAGGCCTGCAGAAGGCCGCAAAGCCGTGGCCTCAATTACCGGCCAGCGCGGCCCGACGCGATCCCGCGGTGTGGAGGGGGGGGGGCACGGAGAGACAGGATTCCCCAGCTGTGCTGCCCCAGGCGCCAGGTCGCTAATTCTAGTCGCAACGCCGACCTGGCACCCGGGGTTTGTCGAGCCCTGTTCTATAGATACCTGCAAATTAGGCATGTGTCAAACGCACAGTTTGAACAGGATTCACCAGAATGGAACGACATACCCCTTCTCCGTAAATTAGTAAATGCAGAGGCCTCCAGTGGGACGATCTCAGACATGTATGGATCTTTAGAAAAGGCTGACCGAGAGAAATATCAGTTATTAAAAATAAGGATAAATGGGAGAGAGATGTGGGCCCACTATCACAGGAACAATGGGAACGTATATTAGCAACAGGACCCAGAGTGTCACTGTCACCCTCCCAAATAGTGTCCCACCTCTATTTGATACAGAGTGTTTTATACACCTCAAAAATGTTCCAGTTTGGCAGGAGGCCGGATGCAAAATGCCAGAGATGTGGGGATGATAGGGGAGACACATGGTCTGGAGGTGTCCCAAATTATATCAATATTGGAAACAGATTGTAGAAAAGATAAATGCCGTGTTTGCGACATCTCTGCAAACGGAGGTCAGGCTATGTGTATTGGGTCTCCTGGAAGAAAGGGGAATGACAGGAGACATACAATAATGGCAATAATGAGATGTCTGTTTCAAGGAAGGAAACTTATTGCGCAGAAGCGGCAAGCGGAAAACCCCCCTACAGTGACAGAATGGAGGAAGGTAATAGATGATACTGTTGCAAAGGAGGAATTTATATACACCAAGAGGGGAAATAAAAATAAATGTAATAACATGTGGAAACAATGGATAGAAGTGGAAACACGCTCAAGGGTGGGTGATGGATAAGTAAGCAAGGAGAGTGTGTGGCCACGATTGAAGGATAAAGGGAAGGGGAGGGGAGAGGAATGTGGGTCTGTGTGTGATAATTTTTATATATGTATGATTGCATACAAAAAGAAAAATGGCTGTATGGTTTAACTATGTGGAGTTTAACTATGTGGAAAAGAAATAAAGAACATTTGATTAGGAACATGAGTTTGGATGTGATTGCATAATTCTAAACACATCCCCAGTTATAAGAGGATGTGCACACTTATGCAACCACATTATTTTTTTTTTTTATTTTTACTTCCCCCCCCCCCCCCAACAAAAAAAAAGATTTCAGTTTGTTTTTCAATTAAGTTGTACAGTTTTTAGGTCACATTAAAGGGAGGAATAAGTTAATAAGTTCTGAAATTATTTTTATCTTTGTCTAATTCTTTTAAATTACAGAAACTTGTCATTTTAAACAGGGGTGTGTAGACTTTTTATATCCACTGTACCTGGGATCTGAGCAGTGCTGTGAATAATCATCCTTTCTCTATTCAGGGTGGTTTCACATAACTGTTAGGCCCCCTGGAACCAACCGATCAGCTGTATTGTTTAGGTAATGGGGTGAGCCTTTAGAGACAATATCCCACTCTGTCTCGAGCCAACCAAGGAACAGACAAAGATCAGCTGAAAAAATAATTACAGATTTTTAACCCACTGAAGGAAACCTCTTAGTGGGACTGCCATTAAAACTTCTCATTCTGCAAATGCTATCTGTCATGTTTATACCCTCTATCTTCAACCATTTGTGTTTGCCTTACTCTGATATGCAAACGTGTTCAGATCAGTGAATCAAACTTTAATTGTACCCAGTTGGTCAGTGTATTAACCAGTAAACTAGCATCTTTAGAATGAGATTGACTATGGTAGCCCCCTCTCCCAATGGTGTTTCTAAGGAACGGAATGTTTTAAAAGATGCAGACTTGACAACTGGGATAACTGTTGCCCTATTAAGGCGAGACACAGACGTGTCCAAAAAAAAGTGAGGCTGTCCAGTTTAATTTGTCAGAGGATAAGTAGAGGATATCAAGAAGTTCAGGAGCCGCAAAATGCATTTTCAGGATGTATTCATCCTACAGAGAGAATATCATCAAGCCACTGATTGTTTGTAAAACACTTTGCAAATAGAACAAGAAGCTCTACTTTTCTGACAATTTTTTCCTGCCAAGCAAGGAAAGAGGGTATCTGATGTAAACTGAGCGCCGAGGTCCCTGAAAACTTTGGTGTTACTATAATCGAGGCCTGGTCTAGTACCTTAAAGTGTTACTAAACCCACAACAGTAAAACCAGTCTGTATATGCAGTATGCATGCTTGTTATCCTTACTGTGAAATTTAAGGGGTTAATCCTCTGCATTGTGTAAAAAAGGCTGTATTATCCTGTATGCATAGATTCTTCCCTCCTGCACTATCTGGGAAAGGCCAGCTAACACAGGCAGAGTAACCGACCTGGACATGCTTAGTTGTGTCTTTTATGCTGTAGTAGAGAATATTTCCTTGTTGAGCTGAACTAGCCAGGTCACATGATATTGACATCACACATGTGGGCGTGTATACAGGCTGCAGTGGAAATCTCCTTCTTCCTGAACTCTCAGCACTGGAGAAACTGTGCAGTTTATCACTGACCGTGGTATACGGATCAGCCAAAAAGGTATATAGTGGCAGTATTTTAATGTAAAAAGAAGATTTATAAGCTGTGGACACTATGGGGGGGGGGGGGTGAACTATTTTTATATTACTGGGTTTAGTAACACTTTAAGTATAGGGGCAACTGTGGCAAACCAGAAACACTATCCACACCCACCTAGGGTCACAACAAGGTCACCTGTCACCACCCTAAAAGAGAAGTGGTTCTAGGTCAAAAAGAAAAACATTTGTTACCTATATGTTGGAGGTGGAAGTATATGGGGGGTAGCTCAGAGAGGGTTTCAATGTCATAAAGTTGTTCAGCCTAATCACAAGAAAACTTAAATTTTTAAGCATGCAACATCTGGTGCAGCTGTTTCAAGAAACAAATCAGCTTTGAGGGTTTATTGTCAAAGCTTAACTGGACAAGCTGAAGTTAGAAGATGATTGGCTACAATGCACAACTGCACCATATTCTGAGTGCTCCAGTTTTCGTAAATCTCTCCCAGACTGTGCAAATCTGCCATCGTCTGTATAGCAACCTTTCCTCTTTGTAATTTCTCACATAATACAAGAGTTAAAAGAGGAGGAAAGCTTAAAGTGCAGATAGTGCCAACACACTACAGCTGACCAAAAGCTCTTAATCCTAAACCTTCAAAAAGGATTATCTAGGATACAGCAGTAGCTCTTTTTAATTTTCATTGTTAATTGCAGAGAGAGCCTGGTGGGCCATGTCAGACACTGGAAACGTATATGTCTTGGATATTTCTCCCTGCTGTAGTTCTTACTTTGTCTGGCCCTCCTGTACATGTCCCAGTTCCTTCTGTTGCATTCTCCATAATATTAATGTAATTTTAAAATACTCACAAGCAGACTCCCTGACCAGGATTATAGACTGGTACCACAATACGGATGAGAAACAATGGGTCAAACTAGAAGACATAATAGGAATTCAACTCAAAGCACTCCCCTGGATAAAAACCCATGTAAGAACCGGAAATAATAAATTTAATTTTTTTGCAAAAGCCACATTAAAAACCTGGGACGCAGAATTAAAAAATGGGACCAATGACCCCATTATTCTCTAATCCAGAATTCCCGCCAGCTTTAGCAACCACAAAATACTTAAAATGGAATATATGGGATAATGTAAGGGTGGCCCAGATCCTGGTTGACGGGAAAATGCCAAATATGCAAGTCTTGGGACCGGAATATAAAAATAAATGGCTACACTACCACAAATTAAACACACATATTGCAACTAATATAGATTTATCTTTAATAAATAGACCAAAAACGAAATTTGAACATTTATTAGTAGATGAACAAAAACCAACTAAAAAAGTATCTAAAATATATAGTCAGGATCCCTCAGAGAGTTAACAGGAATGAAGAACTGGGAAAAAGACATAGGGAGATTAATATAGGAGACAGAATGGGAGAAAATTTCATAAAACATCTATAGCAAATAAATATCGAGAGGAATTATAAAATCGCAATGAGATGGTATTGGAGCCCAGTAGCATTAAATAAAATAAATAACGAGCAGACAGACACATGCTGGAGATGTAAGACAGAAAGGGGGTCCATGGATCACATTTGGTATGGATGCCATATGGTGAGGGATTTTTGGAATAATGTTCACGAGATATATCAGAAAGTGTCGGGAATACAGAGGAACTTAAACATAGATACCTCATTATTATCTATAATGCCAGAATCAATAATGAACATTAAGAATGATATTTTTCATCACATAACCTCGGCAGCTAGAACAATAGCTTGCAACTGGAGAGAAAATAAAAGTCCAAGCATAGGAGATTGGGTATGTGAAATGAACGAAATACAATATATGGAAAGACAGATAAGAGAAGAAGGATATATAGAAATCCAAATGCCAACAGTATGGCTAAAATGGGATGAATTTCGGTCCTCAAACAGAATGAACAAGTAAATGGAGGAGTATGGAAGAAGGAGTAAGGGGGAGAAATAGGGGCTTCTTCCCTCCCTTTCAACTTTTGTTTTTAGTTATACAGTCCCTGACAAAAGTCTTGTCGCTTCTCTATTTTGTAGAAACTCCTGCTATTAACCTGACTTTTAATTAATCAATTGGTGTTAGAAATAGCTCCTATGAAAAGCTAGAGCCCTCCCAAATGATGTTTAATGCACTGAAATAAATTTGTTTCACTGAAAAAAGATTTATCATTTAATCAAGACAGAGAGGTCAAATTTTGGCAAGACAAAAGTTTTGTCGCCTATACAGAAATTGAACAACTTTACTGAAAATCCAAAACTATGTCAGCAAATTAAGTAGTGGTGCTGTGAGATCCAAATTTAATATCTTGTATGACTTCCATGAGCTTGAAGGACAGCATCCATGCGGTTTGGCAAGGATTCATAGAATTTATTGATGAAGTCATCAGGAATAGCAAAGAAAACAGTCTTGCATGCCTCCCAGAGTTCATCGATATTCTTTGGTTTCGTCTTCCATGCTTCATCTTTCATCCTACACCACATATGCTCAATGATGTTCATGTCTGGTGACTGGGCTGGCCAATCCTGGAGCATCTTGATCTTCTTTGCCTTAAGGAACTTTGATGTGGAGATGGAAGTATGCGATGGAGCACCATCCTGCTGCAAAATTTGGCCTTTTTTATGGTTGGGAATATAAGAGGTAGCTAAGATTTCTTGGTATTTTAGACTATTGATGTTGCCTTCCACCCTGCAGATCCCTCGCACACCCCCATAATGGATGTAACCCCAGACCATGATTTTGCCTCCACCAAACTTCACTGCTTTCTGGGTAAATCTCGGCTCCATGCGGGTTCCAATTGGTCTCCTGCAATATTTGCGGCGACTGTGGTGTAATTTAACAGAAGATTCATCTGAAAAATCCACCATCTGCCACTTTTCCAGATTCCCTCATTTTAGCAGGCTGTGGCCCTTGGCAAATGCCACACGGTTTTTCAATTGTCTTTTGTTTAGTGCTGGCTTATGGGCACTGATTTGACCATGGAGGCCATTTCGAGACAGAATCCGACAAACTGTTCTGGTTGACACAGGGACTTCAGGTGACCAGGTCTCGTGGAGCTCTGCTGCAGTGGAAAATGGGCTGGCCTTGGATTTTCGAGCCAACAAACGGTCCTCTCGAGCAGTTGTCTTGCGGGGTCGGCCTGACCTGGCCTTGTCCAAAACGTCTCCAGTCTCTTCAAATATTTTTATTATCCTCTGAACTTGACACTGAGACACATTGAAGGTGTCTGCCACATCAGCAGTGGATCTGGTCTTCAGCCTCTTGATAATCAACACTTTAGTCTCCGGGTGAATCTTAGGCATGTTTGCAGAGGTCTAGTTGCAGTTGAGAAGGTTTAGTGTACTGGTGTTCTTTTTATACACACCTGAGACATAATTGATCCATTATTAGTCACAGTTGAAGCTCATATAACAAGGCGACAACACTTATGTCTTGGCAAAAATTGACTCAATGGGCTTTACCAAGCTGTGAATATTAGAATACTTTTTGTCAGTTTCGTTTTGCACTGAAACATTATTACAAAAGCTGTTGGGATTAAAATGACCCATTTCTTGTAACAAAATCTTGATTAGAAATATATTTTAGCAGCACTTCAGGTCAATTTGTACACAAGCGACAAGACTTTTGTCAGGGACTGTATATATATATATAGTTGTTTTTTTTTTCCTTTCCCCTTTCCCAGGTCTAATGGATGAATAGATGTCGTAATGAAAGAGTACGTATGATTGTAGTATATATTTGTAGGAGAATGCTACAGCAGTCTGTTTTTATGATAGAGTAGATAATAGATACTGACCTAGATTTGTATATTTTGTTTACTGAACAATGAGAACAATGAGAAAGAATTATTATATATTGAAAATAATTTTGTAAAAATGTAAAAGCGTTGGTATCTAAGAAAATGAATATCAATAAAAAGAAATTGAAAACAAATAATAAAGTTTAAAAATTAGAGCCCAGAAGGAGCCACCTATAGAAACAAGTCAGCAGTGATACCTACTAGTTTCCATCCTAATACGGTACTTTTAGCTTTCCAACTGGTGCAAAGAAATAAGTGCAGTTCTGCTACAAACCTTTTGTCTTTAAAGTGGGATTCTGCAAACACTGTAGCTGCTGACTTTTAATAAGGACACTTACCTGTCCTAGGCACCCGCGATAATCCCCCCCCATGCTGATCCGGATCATTGCAGGTCCCGGCGCCGCCATCCTCTATAAGGGAAACAGGCAGTGAAGCTTGCGGCTTCACTGCCCGTTTCCTACTGCACATGCGCGAGGCTTGCAAAGCTTTGTGAATGGGCGGCTGCTCTCTGGGATACACATAGTTCCCAGAAGGCAGCGCGCCCCATTCACCAGAAGGAGGATGTGGAAGAAGACCAGCCGCAGACTAGGAAGAGGCAGATTAGGAACATCCGCATAGCAACAGGTATTTCGGGTGAGTAAAATGTTTGTTTTTTTTCAAATTTTTTTTTTTTTTGCAGAATTTTCCTGTAATTTTTTTTTCAGGGTGGAACTCCATGTTAAAATTGACAAAACATTCAATTCAATGGGCTGCCCTTCACGCAACAAATGCAACAAAGTAGCTCACACACCTGTCTGAGCTTCAAACTTCTCACATTTTGTTATTGCCTGTTTTGCCATGCGTTTGTACACGTAAACACGCGTTCGCTTGTTGCGTTTGGTGTTCCATAAACAATTAATGGCACTGCAAGCACGACGAAATTAAGTATGCAAGTATGAAAAGCTACATTGTGAATGCAGCTTTAAAGTTTGTTGATTAGCCCTGCATATTAAAATTATTTTGATTACAATCACAAAAGTTAAGACAAAGCGCCAAGGTTGAATTATAGAAAGCTGAACAGCATTACAAAGATCCAATAGATAGTGAACATGATAAACTCGGCTCGCAGCAAACAGATAATACAAATAATGAATTTCAATTGAAAATGTCAAGATTGTTTCTTTGACAGAGCATAACATTGAATTCCGGGGCACTGAACAATTTGCATGGCAGAGCTTATCACATAATGTATAATAATTCTTTAAACAAATTTGTGTTTCCACTGTATCCTGAATAATGACCTCCACCCTGCCCGATTTGAATAAATTTGAATGTGCTTTGCCATTATCAGGAACTGGGGCAATCATGTCTTAGCAGTTATTCATAACCACAGATACAGCTCATCCAGAACTACATGAAAAATGTGTAATGCAAAAAAAAGTTGATATATATATATATCTCACATGTGTATTTACTTCACACATACATTATTTACAATATAACACACACACACACCCCATCACGCACCACAGTTCTGTCAAAAACTTTGGCTGTCTGCAAACTATACCAGATTGGCTTGATAATTAAGGCCCTATGGGGGACATACCACCTATTGCACAATTCATTTGTTTTCTTTACACTACCATATTATGATTTTGCCCAGGTGTTCAGATGTTGTCATGCTTAATAATGAAGCTGGGACCAATCAAATGCCTCTCAGACAGCACTACATGATGGATAAAAATCTGTGTGTGTCTCGGAGTTCAGTGGACCCACTGCGTCACCAGGGCAGACATCAAACCATGTGGCAGGACAGATGCTAGAGCAGTGTAAATCTATAGATAACTGGTCAAAGTAAACAGCAAACAGTTAGTAGATTGATGGTCAGAACGGGCACAGACAAACAGATCCTAGAGTTCACATTCCCAAACAGGTAAATTGAACAATGACTGAAAAAGCTCAGGCTGATGATCAGGATAGGCACAGACAAGGTGCATACAAAACCAGTCCACGCAGCCAATAGTCTTTTTATTAACTGGCTGCAGGCACCTATGGCCTATTATGTTATGGGAAAAAAATAAGTGAAGATGGATGCCTCAAAATATAGATTTTGATTTCTTATAGATCTGTTACAAAATGTTGAGGGTGTAAAAGTGGTTCCTTCATTACAAACATTTCATGCAAAGATGGCAGTTTATCTTGGCCTTTACAAGCACTGACTGACCTCTAGCTGTATGCATTGTGGGGGAATGCATCTTCACAATCACCAAAATCAAAGCTCCTCTCTCCTTATTTTCTATAGCAGCCAACTTGGACTGTCAGTCTTCTAATGTAATCAAATAGGCACTTGTAAATGGTTAGGGCTTAGTGTGATTAGGGCTGTAGTGCAAAATAGAATAGAATTAGAGGTTTCCTTCAGTTAGAATGAAAAGTGTTTGTGAATAGCTGTAGCGTCTCAGCCTATACAAAGCAATGACAGCCTAACAATGGTTGTAGCCGTCTGTTGCTGTTTGCACATCCAACAATTAGCTGTGGTTAGGGACAGATGTTCACCCAGTTACACCCAAACAGTTATGGACCACTGCTATTCACAAACACCTTTTATTCTAACTGGAGAAAACCTTTTAATCTTGTTGCCAGAAATTGCAATCTATCCCAAATTGAAAGTGTGAATGGCGCCCTTAAAACTGATTGAAACTAGACTTCAGAGTCTCCATTGTCATCTTTCAGGATGGATTATTTTACAGTACATGTAGAAGGTCAATCAGGGCTTATTGTAAAACACACTTTTAGAGTTAGGCCCCATTCACATTTGGGTGATTAGGAATCGAGGGCAGAATTCTATGCGATCCTGGCTGATTCCAAATTCCTGTAAAAGGCGTGACAAGCGCTTGGGGAACATTCATCCTGAATTTTGATTTTGTTGTGTGACAAAACGCACGAGAATTGCGACAAAATCTGCATGTAAAAACACACCGGGCTCAGGGCCAAAATTTGGTCCCGTTCAAACTATAGTGCTGCATTAGCGTACATGAGTTAGCATGAATTTTGGTGATGCTGCACATTACTGTGTATTGCAGCAATACATGTGGTATGGTACCGTGCCGCTATAATGTAACTGGGCCCTTAGGTTACCAATTTTGGGTGTTCCGGAGTTAAATCATTAAAATCTGTTGATAGTCTGAATGTAGTCAGTAAAAATATTTATAAGCAGATTGCTGAAGGGTGAGTGGCTCGTCCATTTGACAGTCCGCCTTTTGGCAGTTTTCACTTATCACCATTGGGGATTATGCCAAAGTAGGAGCCTAATATTTGTAGAATTATACATCATTCGTGCTTTTCGAAAGGGGGATCTCTAAATGATGAAATAAGTGTTGAGCTGGCTTCAGTTTCTTATGTTACTTTTGAAAAAGCATTATCTAAGATCAGACCTTTGGGTAAAAATTCTTTGTTAGCTAAAGCTGATATTAAGTCAGCTTTGGATTCTTGCTAATTCATCTTCAAGCTTTTAACTCTCTAGGATGGATTTCATTTGGATGGAAATGTTGTCTTTGATAAGTGCTTACCCATGGCATGCTCTCCATTTTTTTTGGACTGCTTTGTATTTTTTATGTTTTCTTACTTTACTGGAATGTGTAGGAAGTTCGGAAAGTAACCGATTCGGTCAAAACCTTGGTCAGCTTGGGGCGGCTCAGCTCTCCGGTGCTTGGTGCTAGGATCTCCACAATTGTAGGGGAGACTCTGGGGTACATGTGTACCAAGTGTGGAGTCAAGGGGACCTAAGATAAGTTTGGTTCATCTAAACCAATGCATTAGTTGTATTGTGTTCTGCTTATTGTTTCAGATAACTGGTTGTTTTAAACTTGACTGAATATAATTGTTGTGGAATCTGAAAATTTGGGGATTTTATTTTTTTAGGGACAAAATAAAAGGGGGGGGGGTGCTGTGACTGTCTATGTGAATCAGTTTTTTTTTTTCTTTTTTGGTTTACCAATCTATGTCCTGGTCATATAATACAGACTTAATGATAAACTGAAGCAGAGATGTCCTTACACTACAAGACTTCTGTTACGGCTTTCTCTCCAGTAAGAGCAGCTCAGTAGCTACATCACTAAATCTAACTTCAAATTGTATTAAACCAGCAGTCAGAGACACAGCGACTAAAGCCTCGTACACGCGGTTCGATTGTTGGAAGCGGATTGTCTGTTGACAGACTGTTGTCCTAAATTCTTACCGTTAGTACACTCATTTAGACAATTGTTTTCCAATTTTCAGCCAACAAATGTTGGATGGCAGGCTAGTAAATTTTTGCCGGACAACGGCTCCACATCGAATTTTTGTATGGTCAGTACACAAATCCGTCACACAAAGGTTTAAAGTACAAACACGCATGCTCGGAATCAATGCTCACCAAACACGAAATTAGCAGAAGGGGCCCAAAGGGTGGCGCACAAGAGCTGAAATTCCTGGTAGTATGTCACTACATTTGTGTTTGTGGCACGACAATTGTGTAACCTTAGTATGCAAGACAAAATCCTGGCAGACACCCTGTTGTCAGACGCTTGGTTGGCCACTAATAGTACCACGTGTGGCTTTAGACCCCATACACACTATTAGATTTTCTGCAGATTTTTGTCTTCAGATTTACCAAAACCATGAAGTGCAAGGGCCTGCCTGACTAGATACAAATTGAAACTCTAATGCCTAGTATAAACGATCGGTTTTCCCGCTGGGAAACCAAGGGGAAAACCGAGAACCTGCTCAGACCCTTTTTCCCCCTACACGCAGCCGGGTTTCCCGACAGGAAAACTGCCATTGAGAGCTTTGGTCGGGAATCCCGGCCTTATGTATGCTCCATCGGCACTGCCTTGCAGTGTTTAACATTGGAGAACTGCTGGAAAAAAAAAACGCTGGGAATCCCGGCAGGAAAATAGAGAACATGTTCTCTTTTTTCCCGCCGGGATTCCCGGCGGTTTTCCTGCCGGAAAAACTGCGATTGAGCATACACACCGCCGTTTTTCCTGGCGAAAAACTGTCATGGCAGTTTTCCTGCCGGGAAAACCGGTTGTGTGTACGAGGCATTAAGGTTTGACCTCATAATATATGGTTTTGGTAAATCTGAAGAAAATCTAATAGTGTGAATAGGCCTTTAGATGGTCTGACACTGCACTCAAGGCACAGAAAGAGCACTGCAGTTTTCAGGAAGAATTTAAGGCAAAATTAATTTTTCAGAGTACCACTTAGGCACAATAAGCATTTCTACATGAACGGAAATCCTTCTGTGTATGTGTGGCAAAACCTACCAAGAATACTTTCCATGCAGTGGCTGCATAGCAAAGATCTCTGTGGAAAGTAGACAGATATAAGTAAACGGTGTGTGAGGGTCAACTTTTAATGGATAATGGTATAGTTGCCCTTTAAGGGAACTTTTGTCCTTTTTTTTTTCTGCAGCTTTGAGGGCTTCCAAATTAGTTCCCAATGTTTAATGGTACGGTCTTATGTTGTTAGGTGGCACTTCATTATTTTGTTAGGAAAAGGAGACACACATAATTTTTTTCTTTCCTTTTCTAACCAAATAATAATCATCGGATTGGTAAGGGTACATGGTTAAGTTAAAATTTAAAAGACCAATTTATGGACATTTTTAGTTCACCGATAAGGTATTTTTCCTACAAAAGATCAAAGTAATTACACATTAATAAGATGGTTAAAGTTTATTAGTTTCGGTCATTTGCAATTTTCTTCACATTTGTATCAAATTCAGAGTTCAGTATTTTTAGAAAGCCTCAACCAGAAATTAACAATGGCACAGTACATCTACAGCTTTCCCTTGGAGGGAAAGGTAACAGAATGGAGGAGCTACAAGAAGGAATGACTTAATAAACACACTCAAAGAGCGCTGTCTCCCCTAGGAAATACCAATTGTTTTGCTTAGTATTATTTAACCACGATTTGCTTTTCTATGCCCTGCAGTATGAATAAATCCATGGGCCAGCATTGTACACAAATCCTTATGGATGGGCAATGTCAAAAACTAACATTTTCCAGTGGCAAAGACTGGAAAGCCAGTAACAGGCAAAATCATGACACTTTATGTTGCTGTACTGAAATACAGATCCTGGGACTTTATAAAAAGCACTGAAACGTCACAAGGGATAATGCTGTTTCTTTGAAATATTCAACATCACACCAAAATGGGACCATTGTTGCGGGTTTACATCCTGTATCCCATGATGGAAAGCATGTCCTGATTTTTTTTTTTCATCTTTATCTTTTGATCTCTATTTTTGTATCTTGGGCCCATTTACACCTGTGTGGTGCATACCAAGTTTCCCTGAAAATAGGCCTGGGTCTTATATTAATTTTGGCAACAAAAGATACAGTAGGGCTTATTTTTGGAATAGGTCTTACCATGTAATGTGCTGTCTTCTCTCCCCCTGCCTGACCGGAATCCCCAGTATGAGTTAAAATGCTTGCAAAATCCTATAATCCACTCTATTACAGTAGTATATAATGTACAATGTGGGTGTTTCTGTACTATAATTGTGCCTAATACCTTCTTTATAGAGCCTCTCTGCGATTTTGTGACCTGCCAGAGCTCTCTTCCCCGCAATTATATTACAGAAACACACACATTGTACATTATATACTACTGTAATAGAGTGAATTATAAAATTTTACAAGCATTTCAAACTAGGGCTTATTTTCGGGGTAGAACTTATTTTGCAGCCCTCCTGGAAAAAAACGATCGGTCTTATTTTTGGGGTAGGTCTTATTTTCGTGGAAACACGGTAGATGCATGCACGCTAAGTGTTGTGAGAAGTCATGTGTTGTGATAAAGCAGTCCATTAACTTAAAGTAGCTGCCTAACACCAGAACACACAAAAAAGTTACATGCACCGTTTTTAGTAACTCAGCCAAAAACAAAACGAGTGCGTTCATTTGCATTGCTACATGTTACCAATTAGCACAGGGTGTTAGCAATAACTTGTCCAGCTTTTAGTGGTAAATATAAAAAAGCTAGGTAAAAGTGGATGAAGTTTTGACAGTTTGCATACGTTATCTACTGGAAAAAAAGTCAAACCTAGTGGCCACAAACCTTTATTTGTTGCGATTACGAATTTGGCTGGGTTTCCTAACATGCAGATATGGAATTGTGACTTTTAACGCAGTGGTTAAATAGTGATATGCTGTCACTGACATATCAATACTCAGTCCTTTGAAACAGCCAGAGGACCTAAAATTCACATTCTCTCTTGTGCAGTATACAGGCCCTTCTCAAAAAATTAGCATATTGTGATAAAGTTCATTATTTTCTGTAATGTACTGTGTGACAGCAGGAAGGTAAAGTCACCTGGTTGCATCCAGGGGGGTAGGTATATTTCTCCCAGATTCAGGCTTTATGCCGACTTATACAACTAGGGAGTTGATGAAGCCCAGCTGAGGCTAGTGGGCTCATGGATGATTCATACCTCTAGGGAGAGTGCTGGGCGTCGTGCAGGCAGGGAGTTGATGAGACCAGCTGAAGCTTGTCAGCTCGTTTAAGGCCTCTATAAAAACTCCCAGCTTCATTAGGTGTTTGCTCATGCCTGGACCCAGACCTGTGTGGACTGTCTAGGGAGAGTGAACCCCTGTGCGGTGAGACAAAGCCTGTGTGGCTATTTGTTTGGACACTTACTAAACCAGGGACTTAGGGACTAGGACAGCACCAGGCTGATCCCAGTTGTTAGTTAGGGAAACCTGCATGTTTAGTCAGAGGTCAAGCTGACCAGGATTTATTTTGTTTATGTTTCTTTTTGCTTTGCTGTGTTTTTGTCACTGTAAATAGAGAAATAAACCGCACCTTTTGATCTTGAAAACCACAACCTCCGTCTGCTGGGCCTGTTTTTGTGTGGGGAGCCCAACCAGGGGGTCACACACACCCGCTACCGAGTTAACCCCCTCACAACTGATAAACATTAGACTTTCATATATTTTAGATTCATTACACACAACTGAAGTAGTTCAAGCCTTTTCTTGTTTTAATATTGATGATTTTGGCATACAGCTCATGACAACCCAAAATTCCTATCTCAAAAAATTAGCATATCATGAAAAGGTTCTCTAAACAAGCTATTAACCTAATCATCTGAATCAACTAATTAACTCTAAACACCTGCAAAAGATTCCTGAGGCTTTTAAAAACTCCCAGCCTGGTTCATTACTCAAAACCGCAATCATGGGTAAGACTGCCGACCTGACTGCTGTCCAGAAGGCCATCATTGACACCCTCAAGCAAGAGGGTAAGACACAGAAAGAAATTTCTGAACGAATAGGCTGTTCCCAGAGTGCTGTATCAAGGCACCTCAGTGGGAAGTCTGTGGGAAAGAAAAAGTGTGGCAGAAAACGCTGCACAACGAGAAGAGGTGACCGGACCCTGAAGAAGATTGTGGAGAAGGACCGATTCCAGACCTTGGAGGACCTGCGGAAGCAGTGGACTGAGTCTGGAGTAGAAACATCCAGAGCCACCGTGAACAGGCGTGTGCAGGAAATGGGCTACAGGTGCCGCATTCCCCAGGTCAAGCCACTTTTGAACCAGAAACAGCGGCAGAAGCACCTGACCTGGGCTACAGAGAAGCAGCACTGGACTGTTGCTCAGTGGTCCAAAGTACTTTTTTCGGATGAAAGCAAATTTTGCATGTCATTCGGAAATCAAGGTGCCAGAGTCTGGAGGAAGACTGGGGAGAGGGAAATGCCAAAATGCCTGAAGTCCAGTGTCAAGTACCCACAGTCAGTGATGGTCTGGGGTGCCATGTCAGCTGCTGGTGTTGGTCCACTGTGTTTTATCAAGGGCAGGGTCAATGCAGCTAGCTATCAGGAGATTTTGGAGCACTTCATGCTTCCATCTGCTGAAAAGCTTTATGGAGATGAAGATTTCATTTTTCAGCACGACCTGGCACCTGCTCACAGTGCCAAAACCACTGGTAAATGGTTTACTGACAATGGTATTACTGTGCTCAATTGGCCTGCCAACTCTCCTGACCTGAACCCCATAGAGAATCTGTGGGATATTGGGAAGAGAAAGTTGAGAGACGCAAGACCCAACACTCTGGATGAGCTTAAGGCCGCTATCGAAGCATCCTGGGCCTCCATAACACCTCAGCAGTGCCACAGGCTGGTTGCCTCCATGCCACGCCGCATTGAAGCAGTCATTTCTGCAAAAGGATTCCCGACCAAGTATTGAGTGCATAACTGAACATAATTATTTGAAGGTTGACTTTTTTTGTATTAAAAACACTTTTCTTTTATTGGTCGGATGAAATATGCTAATTTTTTGAGATAGGAATTTTGGGTTGTCATGAGCTGTATGCCAAAATCATCAATATTAAAACAAGAAAAGGCTTGAACTACTTCAGTTGTGTGTAATGAATCTAAAATATATGAAAGTCTA
The DNA here is from genome assembly GCA_029206835.1 of Rana muscosa. NCBI lineage: Eukaryota > Metazoa > Chordata > Amphibia > Anura > Ranidae > Rana > Rana muscosa. Next base: position 409,575,693 of record CM055117.1, read on the forward strand.
ATGTTTATCAGTACATTACAGAAAATAATGAACTTTATCACAATATGGTAATTTTTTGAGAAGGACCTGTAGACCTGCATTAGGCTGGAATCCCCAAAAGTACCTGCAAAAGGACAAAACAGCAGGGATTTTCTTCATATCAGCCGGTATGATTCTGAGTAGGATTTAAACAGGAATAGCTGCAACTTAACCTACTCGTAGGCAGCTAATGCTGACTGATCTGGTTTTAGGAGACAGTTGGTGTATTGAATGTTACTTTTTGGGAGGGTTAAGTCTGCCTTGCAAATATGCAGATGTCAGTGCTTTTTGGTTATTTAGAATCAGACCCAGTCAGGTCTGATCTGTAGATATAGGTACAGCACTGGGATTTCCCTTTTGTTACAACACAGTCGAAACATGACCAACCTGACTAAGTGACTCAGTGTACAGTGTTTTTCTTCAGAGTTCACAAGAGTTCATTCCTAGCATGTATAAAAGACAATGGCTATCCTTTTTCCTACCTTTCCATGAACCACTGCTAATTTTAGTTTTGCTACTGTCATTTCTGATTAGGGCCTCATTCATTTGGCATTTTATTGCCAACTACGATTCATAGGTAGATGCAGATATTTGCAGCTGCTCAGCTTGAAAAAGCAATGACAGGCTCACAGCGGCCATCCTCAAGTGTTCAGTTGTAATAGCACATGCAGTGATTACCTGCTGCTAGGGACAGTTGATCACCTTTGAGCACAAACAGCTTGCATTCAGGGACAATTATCTATCTCTAATTGCAGGTAATCACTTCATGAACGATTCTTTGATTATCCATAGACAGCTTCGGCTGCTGTTAGCCTATCATTGCTTTGTACGTGCAGAGCGTCCGCAACTATCTGCATCCACCTGTGAATTCAGATGCAGCAATACAGCTGGCAATAAAAATCCCATGTGAATGAGGCCCAATACTATGTCATGTGAAAGTCCCATTGTCATATCCTCTATTTTCGACTGTGCCGTTTGGCATGCACACTAAGGGCACATTTACACTTGCTGTTAGGGAGAGATAAAAACGCAGGATTGAGCCATGTTTTTACTGTCCTCCAACTGCCCCCCCCCTTAAGCTTCAAAGGCAGCTGATAATGCTTTTTTATTCATGGCAGGAATTAGACCCTCCCTGTCACATTCAGCATGCAGTCCCATCCTTGAACAACTGATTGAGGTCATGGCATAAATTCTCTGCAACCAGTTGTGAGGCAGAAGTGAGGCCTTTTAGGGGTTAAGGCTGCATTCACACCTGAGCGTTTTGTAGCCTGAAGCCCGAAGCTACAAAACGCTAGAGGGGGAAAAAAACATTATTCTTTTATGGAGATGGTTCACATCTCCACTCCAAAACACCTGAAGCCGAACGCCGGAAGCTCAAACAAGTTCCGGGCCCTTTTTTGTCGTGCGAATCGGGCAGATTTGGGTGTTTTAGGAGTCATAGAATGTAATGGAAACGCTCGATTCAAGCGTTTAGCGCGACAAAGAGCGTTTCAACGGGCGCAAATTCGCGCGACAAAACGTCGGTAAAAACGCTTGAAGCGCTACGCTCAGGTGTGAATGCAGTCTAAAAGCAGGCAGTGAGACAGCGACATATCAACTCGTGGCTTGTCAAACACCCTTTGAAAAGCAATCCAGTGCAGATTTATTTTTAGAGGGCTAACACTAGTGTAAACTAGCCCTAAAAAAAATGCCCTAATCGATGATCACTTTATGGCTAACATCTTTACTTCCCAGTACTCAAAGAAACAGGGATCTGCCCATTGACTTATAATAATAATAATAATAATAATATAATCATATTATACTAATGATGCACTCATTAGCCTGGTAAATTGCGCCGCTATTGTTCAGATTTTATAATAAAACTAACCTTATTCTCCTCCTTGTTGGACATTCCCATCTTGCTTGTGGGCAGACGAAGCCCACAAGGGTAAACTTCCAGGATACGGTGCTGCTTAATAACCAGCATGCACCGCCCGTTGTCGCGCAGTAAGTACACCTAGCAGCGCAGGAAACTTCTCAAGTTGCCATCACAACGGGCAGCGGCACCAGAAGTGCCCACCCCGTTGTGATGGCAACGAAGATAAGCAGAAGACATGCACTCAAGTGCTTGTGTCACTTCCAGTTTCCAAATAACGCGATCATAGCCCTCACTGCTGCCCACTGACTCCTGGGAAAGAATGACACACATCTCCCAGGAGCACTAGCGAGCACAGGCAGCGAGGGAAATTACGTCAATCGTCGTGGAGAGGAAGTGGCAGAATACAAGGTACCCCATAGCAACAGTGCAGAAGGGGTGAGTGAAAAAAATAAAAATAAATTCATAATGTTGTTGAAGGATTATGTTGTTTATTTCTGTAAAGTAAATTTTATGGGTGGAACTCCTTTAAATTACACCTGTGTTAAATAAACCTGGAGGCTGTCACCACAAACTTCTCCTTCTTAAACTTCTAGCTGTCGGACTGGAATACTGACTCAATGACTCCAATAGATTGAGGCACTAACCACAAATAAGTATACAAATCATTTCTGGCTTTCAAATCTTCATTAATGTTCGGGTTAGAGACGACAAGGAACTAGAGTTCTTAAAATTGTCAGCAAGATGGTGACAGGGTCTCTAAGACTGGCATATAACTTATGTGGTACCATCGAAGGATTTACACTAGTTTGACAGGACTGCTGCACAGGGCCAAGAGACTGTATTGGGCCCTTGCCTGCCTGCACACAGTTTACAGACTCCTTTGTTTGAATAGAATAAAATGTCACTGTATGAAGAGGGTGGTGGAAACAACTAATTTCCCTGTCAAGACGTGCTAGTTTCTCAAATTGCTTTATTATATTATATAAAGGGGCTTTTTATTTTCTTCATGGCTGGTACTAAGGCACAGGGGGTGCAAGAAAGCACAGAGACTTAGGGGGGTGGAGGGAGGAGTTATGCATTTGAATGAGAGTTAGGGAACTAAGCTCCTTGAGGGCAGGGACTAATATGAATGTAAAATATATTTATTTATTAAGCGTAGATTGACAGCGCTATATAAGTACCCGTAATACAGTTTATTCTCTGCCCCCCCTCACCACACCTACATTGCTAGTATAACTAACAGCCAGGTCTTGCTCTGTATTTGAGCGCCGACAGTGATTTCTATATAAATTGCATCCGGCAATTTTTTTTACAATGTAACAATTTTTTAAATGTATTTAAATTAGTGCTTTTGTGTACAGATTAAACCATTGTTCTTCGATCTAAACATAATGTCAGTTCCAGAAGCCTTAAAAAAAAACAAAAAAAAAACACCCATTTGTGTAATGTTTATTTTTTTTATGCATTAGGGCTCCATGGTGAAAGAGTTACTAATACTGCCATTTTGTTTAGGACACAAAAACATGCAGAAGTATTAAAGTTTAGCACGACCGTAACATATTCCAGAATTGTCTTGACAAAAATGTCAACTTGCGAGATTAAATTTAATGTTTATAAGGCCCCTTTCACACTGGGGCGGGCAGGAGCGGTGGCGGTATAGCAGCGCGATTTTCAGCGCTGCTATACGGTCGTTCTTACCGCGGTATGCGGTTGCTAGGGGGGTGAATTTAACCCCCGCTAGCGGCCGAAAAAGGGTTAATACCGCCTGCAAACCGCGGCTATTGCCGCGGTTTGCGGGCGGTATTACCGCGCTGTCCCATTGATTTTAATGGGAGACCGCGGTAAAGGAGCGGTGAACACACCGCTCCTTTACCGCTGTAAAGAAGCGGCTAGCAGGACTTTTGGAGCGGTCCTGCTAGCGCACCGCTTCAGTGTGAAAGCCTTCGGGCTTTCACATTGAAGGCTAAAGGGCATGATTTTTGCATGCGGTATAATAGCGCTAATATTAGCGCTAAACCGCATGAAAAACGCCCCAGTGTGAAAGGGGCCTAAATGTAAAGTTATGCATCTAGGCTGAGCTAATGATACTGCCCTCTATACAGCTAGAGAAAAAAATCTGGAGGAGGACTTGAAAATAATGGTAAAGCGGAAGCAGAATTTAATGCAAAAAAAAGCAGCTGCAAAGGCAAATAAAATCCTCAGATGTATACAGAGGAAGATAATGTGACGTTGTCCTTGTATAAAATCATGTTTAAGACTCTTTTCAAAATATGGAGTTCAGGTTTTCATTATACTGTAAGAGGGCTTGATTTGAAAAGGCCACAAAAAAAGGGGACTAAATTATTAAAGTGGTTGTAAACCCCGTAGACAATTTTTTTTTTTTTAACTTACCTACATGACAAAGCTATAATGAGCTAGTATGACTAGCATACTAGCTCATTATGTACCACTTACCTTAGGTCGGGGCCCCCGAAGTCGTCCATGTCCCTCCTCTAGCCGCATCCATCCCTGCGGCGATAGCCGGAATGTTACTTCCGGGTATCGCCGCTGCAGCCAATCACAGCGCCGCTCCGGCGACTGGTGCTTCGACTGGTAGAATAGTCTGGTTGTTGCCATCTTCAAAGGGGTCATCTCCTTAAAGGGTCTGTTAAGAGGGATTTGTCGGCCTTGGAGGATGTTATTGAGGCCAGTTTACTGCCTATAATATGTGCAGCAATCCTCTCTGGTGAGTGCATTCGAATTGCTGGTGGGACACACTGGATTTTTGCTGAAGAGTCCAGAAAAGATTGTTATATCACTGAAGAGTGTTGTTACTATATGAACTCTTATCACTAGAGATTTTTACATTTATAGACTACTTTTGTATATATTTAAATGTAGCGGCTGCTCCTCACACTCCCCTCTTGGTCTTGTCTTTCTCTTGTCTAGGGGTATCTTAGAGGGGAGGGAGCGGGGACACTACGCCTGGCTTCCACCACAGATGTTAGTGCGGTATAAGCAACAGTTCTATATTACCTTCGGGTCAGTGCTGTGCACCTGGATCCTCCCTCCAAGAGTCACCGCGAACCATGTCTGTCAGAAAATGAGCTCCACACCATTAAAAGTTCAACACTCCTTTATTCTCCTTGTCTGAACACAAACAGTTGAACTCCCTTGATAGAACAGAACAGAAAAGGAGGTGTGGATGCGAACAGGCCCAGACACAATGTAAGCTGCCACTTCCCTTCCTAGAAGTGTGTCCTGGTCTCCGCACGAGGGTAGATTTCCTTCCAGGCCGTCTCCGACGAGAGACTCACTTGTCACCGGCAATATCCTGCACCTGGTCTTCAAATGAGGAGCTAAAGGTGCCTGAGATGGAACTCGACCTCCACTGTCCTCTAGGCCTAAGCCACCCAGAGGAGCGACACGACCCACCGTCCGCAAGCTGAAGGTGCCTGGGACGTCAACCCCGTGACAAAGATGACCGGCCCCCTTTATACCCTCTTCCAGCCAGCACGGCGGGTTCCCTGCCCCACCATACCGCTGCCGAGGGAGGACAAAAAGGAGGAGGACGGCACACAGCAATGATTCAACCCCAGCCCAGGGCGACAGCGCCACCCACTGGGCCGCAGGGAATTACACATCACTGATGTCTCTGCCAAATTCAAAATTACACCCGGGAAAGTACATACCCGCTACATAAATATTTATACATATTGGTTTATTTAGTTTGCACATTATGACACTTATTATAGCTTTATTTTTTAAGCACCTCACTTTCCAATATACTTCTTTACAAAGGTTTGGGCATATTCACCTTTAGTACCAGCAGCTGTCTTATTCCCACAATGCGCAAGCTTTTCTATATTTATTGTGTACTTTTTGAAAAAGATTAATTCTTGCTTCCAGCTCCGGAGACAACGATTAAATTTCTGGATTTCCTGTTTCTTTCTGTTCATGTGACAGTGGTCACCAGCAGAAAAAGAGGATGGCTAAACAAAGTTTACCCTACCATATACAGTTATAAATGAATAGGCAATAGTATGGAACATTTTGGGATGTCCTGTGGGGTCGAGTAAGTATTTTTCCCCCTGTTGGGTAATATGTGCTGTGGTTGATTGGATAGGTGGTCTGTTAATATGCATTTGTGAAGTTTAGACTTGAAGACATGTCTTTTTTTTCCAGCTTTAATATGTAACTTTAAACATATTAGTTCATTTATACCAGTGGTCCTAATCACAATATGAAATAAAAATTGACAGACTAGGGTTAGAGCAGGCTAGACAAATTGCTGCTTTAGTGTAACAAGAGGTGCAATGACTGCTGCTGTATGCTCTAACACAGGAGCCACACTTTAAAGAGAAAAATCAAATCTATAAATGTACCAAGCACAAAAGAGTAAAAGGTAACTTTAAAAAAAAAGAATTCCCTCAAGACAGACTCCTCTTCTTTTTTTTTTTTATAAAAAAAAGACAGCAGACTAGAACATCATTTTATCTACTGGATACATAAACCACAATGGACTGAACACTATCAAATAAAACCTGGCACCCCAATAGACTAATTCTCCTTGTCTCACCCTACTCCCCTTTCAGAAACGCTGTACAGGCATACCCCACTTTTAAGTACACAATGGGGTTTATTTACTAAAGCTGTAAAGTGCAAAATCAGGCTCACTTCTGCATATAAACCAACGAGCTTCCAGGTTTTATTACCAGGCTTAATTGAACAAGCCGGGCTTAGAATCTCATTGGTTTATTTGCAGAAGTGAGCCTGATTTTGCGCTTTCCAGCTTTAGTAAATAAACCCCATTGTGTACTTAAACGTGGGGTATGCCTGTATAATGGTAATCATAACTGCAGTATTTATTTTTCAGCATAGGCACTGGTGACACAGTCAGTACCTTTCTACGGCCTTCTGCAAAGACTATGCCACTTGAGCATGGAGGCAGGTGTCAAGAAGCTGCAAGCTCTGGTAATTTTTCCTTTCCAGAAAGCTATTGGAAAGCACAGACTGAGTCACCAATACTCAAGCTGAAGGCCCAGTAGATGGAAGTATACAAATGTATAGTTACATAGTAGGTGAGGTTGAAAAAAAGACACAAGTCCAACCTATGTGTGTGATTATATGTCAGTATTACATTGTATATCCCTGTATGATGTGGTTGTTCAGGTGCTTTTCTAATAGTTTTTTTAAACTATCGATGCGCCCCGCTGATACCACTGCCTGTGGAAGAGAATTCCACATCCTTGCCGCTCTTACAGTAAAGCACCCTCTACGTAGTTTAAGGTTATACCTCTTTTCTAATTTTAATGAGTGGCCACGTGTCTTAATAAACTCCCTTTCGCAAAAAAGTTTTATCCCTATTGTGGGGTCACCAGTACGGTATTTGTAAATTAAAATCAAATACCCTCTCAAGCGTCTCTTTGTAATTCCTTTTATTAACATTTTTTTCATTAAAGGAGCAAGTTAAAACATTTAAAATTACTTAAGCAAAGTAACGTCAAAGCACTTTGGAGATTTTAGTGATTTGGCTTACTTATAGATCAAAAGGAAACAAAAAGGAAACAATGATTATTTTTTTATTATTATTAGAATTAGTGTTCACAAAATGATTCTGCATGCGATATGAAGATTGCATGACTTATTTTTGAAAAATATTGTATGATATAATAAAAGAGTCAATTCATATAAAAATATTGAATGTAAGGTAAATACCACACATTTGCTAAAAATGAGAGAGGTACATACTGCAAGAAAGGGAGATAAACCAGTAAGGTCAAGTCACTAAAAAACACACATTCGCTATTTATTACCTGTTGTGCGCAGTCAGGATTTTACTAAAGCACAAAATCTCTATGAGGGGAGCTCTGCACTGGCAAGTAAATGTATACAGTGTATGAGTATGAAAATGTTCTACCCTCAGGAATGAAAATATATTGTAACATTTCACCAGAGGGAGATCTTTCTGTGAATAAAAGCACACTAGAATGTTTTCGCAGTTTTACAATATTTCTGTGTTTATTCATTTACAGAATAGTTCAAATATCAATCTGCGCAATCGAATAATATATACTAGTGCAGTAATGGCGAACCCGTGGCACGCGTGCCGCTGCCGGCAAGTTGAGCCCTCTCTGTGGGCACGCCATGAAATGAGGAAAGGACACTGTGAAAAATCGAATCGTCCACACCGCACTGCGAACGATATCTCCCATAGTTCTGTAGGCTAGCGGAGACGTGCCCGAGTGAAAGTGGCAAAGAATAAAGTGCCGGGGAGTGACGTGCGCACGCTAATCCAATCATAGAAGCCGTCTCATCGACACTGCACCCACCAATCAGAGGCCAGCTGCCGAAAAATTGCTCCACCCACCACCGCCTCTCAGCCAATCAGCATTACTGTAACCCGCCCTCCTCCTGCAGCCCGCCACATTTGACAAGAAGATGCAGGCAGAGAGGAAAGCGTGGCTATGCTGTATTGAGGCCGGCGGGAGGTTCCTCTGCTCGGCTCTGTTCCCTGCACTTACCATCACCCTCGCTTGTTCTCCTGTCCACACTGTGACCGAGAGGCATGGCTGTGGGGGCTGCATGTTCTAGAGAGCCTGCTTCTCCTCTGTCAGGACTGGAGCTGCTGTGACTCTGACAAGGAGTGAGGCAGAGCAAGCTTTCTGTGATGTCTCCCCCAGGCCCCCCCCCTCCCCCTTCCCCGGTCAGCAGCACGAGCAGGGAGATCAAAGACACACAGACAAGGCTGTGTGCATTCTTCCTCACCCTTCTGAAAGCAGCGGGGGTGGTGATTAATAAAGCAGCGGCAGGACTGAGCAGTTTGCAGAAGGGGACTGAATTGCAGGTAATCATTGTGCAGTAACCTCTAACAACTGAATGATGGGCAGTAACGTAATGTGTAGTAGTAACCGAATGGTACTGGGTATTAATGTTTAGCAACCTCTAGTAACCGAATGGTGCTGGGCAGTAATGTTTAGTAACCGAATGGTGGGCAGTAATGTATGGTAACCGATAGCAACCAAATGGTGGGCAGTCCCATCCTCTTTACAGAGACGCTGGCAGGTTTAATTCTGTGTTGGCACTTTGAAAGAAATAAGTTGGTTTTGCGTCGCGGTTTGGGCACTCGGGCTCAAAAAGGTTCGCCATCACTGTACTAGTGCAAAATAAATAAATAAATTAATTGTAATAATAGCTGCTATCACTTACAAGTGTTTTCACTCCACTTAAATGAAAAATAGAAATAACAAAATCAGTACTGCACTATTAATAAAGGTAGCCAACAGTGATACATCCAAATAACCAATGATCAATAATGTAATTATGAATCCATTGAAAAAATTAAGTGCTGTAAGTTCATAAATTATTTCCATTGACTGATTGAAGTGATTTCAAAACATCAATAAATGAGTGTTGCAAAAAAATTCAAAGTGCTTGTGCTCTCCTCCACCAGTCTCACAGGCTGCTCACCTCACATCGGAATAAAATCAGCAGTTATCTGGGGATAATAGAGAAAGCTGGCGTGTTGCTGATAATCACCTCCTTCGTCCAAGACACCTGCTCCCATGAACCCTGACCGTCCCACCAAATAGGATAGGTGTAAGAGAACTATTAGGAACACTCGTGCGCATGCACGTGTTCGGGAGGCTTCCCGGGAAAACACTGGCGCGCGCGCACTCACGGGCCGCAGCAGCCCTTCCAGACTGCTAATGCGCATGCGCAACGGACGGCGCGCACACGCGTGCACGATGGACGGCGCCCACACGTCCCTAATCTCTCTTGGCCACAGTCTGCCTATTTAAAAGGAAGCTCTGACTCTCAAACAGTGCTGACTGGTCTTCAGCTGTGTCCTGATTTCCTGGTTCCCGCTTGTTTGCTTGATACCCGTTGCTGACTTTGGCTTTCCCTGACGCTACCTTTGGACTCTGAAAACTCCTCTGATTACTGGCTCCTGATCCCGGCTTCCATTAACCCTGCTCCTGGTGATTCCTTTGTACCTCGCTGCCCACCTGTTACCGAACCCGGCTATTCCTCTGACCTCTGTTCCAGCAAGCTACTTATCCAGAACATGCAAGTGGATTGGAGATTCCCTAACATCAGCTGATCCTCCGAGTGTTCCTGTGCTCTGTGCCTGCTGACCTGCCTATGTCTCCAAGCCACGTCTCCTTCTGCTAGTTCTGCAAGCAACACCTACAGGCACTCGTGTTCCTCCTGACCTGAGCCACCATCTGTTCCACTCTCAGTGGGGCTTGGGCTGGAGATACAAGAGAGGCCAACCTCATCATATCAGACTCCTACCAGGTACGTGACAATAGGTATGCAAGAGAAGGAAGGCAAAATCTAGTGCTCACCGTATAAAATATTTATTTGTATAGAAAAATTTGTATAGTACAACTCACAAGGGTGGCACTATATGCTGTGCAAGCTGGATACACATTCAGATACAATAGGTCTTGAGATGGCCGCAATGTGACCTCAACACGCAAGCTCTGCCCCCTAGACACGTGTCGCCAGGGTGTTGACTTCTTTACAGCTTATAGTGCCACCCTTGTGAGTTGTATTCTTAACCTTTTTCTATACAAATAAATATTTTATACGGAGAGCACTAGATTTTGCCTTCCTTCTCTTGCATACCCATCCCATTTGGTGAGACGGTCAGGGTTCATGTCCCATTGGAGCAGGTGTCTTGGAGGAAGGAGGTGATTATCAGCAACACGCCAGCTATTATCCCCAGAGGGGAACACTGCTGATTTTACTATGTGAGGTGAGCAGCCTGTGAGACTGGTGGAGGAGAGAACAAGCACTTTGGATTTTTTTGCACCACTCATTTATTAATGTTTTGAAATCACTTCAATCAGTCACTGGATTTAGTTTATGAACTTACAGCACTTAATTTTTTCTATGGATTGATAATTACGTTATTGATCATTGGTTATTTGGGTGTATCACTATTGACTACTTTTATTAATAGCGCAGCACTGTATTTCTACTTTCTATTATCTATTTACAGAACTAAAGAGAAAACACAGCAGAAGCTTAATGCGTGGAAGCTTGCTTTGTCTAACTAAAACTCTGCACGAAAGCCCCTTTCACACTGGGGCGGTGGGTGCGTCGGCGGTAAAGCGCCGCTATTTTTAGCGGCGCTTTATCGCCAATTTTGCGGCGCTATTCGGCCGCTAGCAGGGCGCTTTTACCCCTGCTAGTGGCCGAGAAAGGGTTAAAACCACCGCAAAGCGCCTCTGCAGAGGGGCTTTGCCGGCGGTATAGCCACGGTGCCCATTGATTTCAATGGTCAGGAGCGGTGGAGGAGCAGTAAACACACCGCTCCAAAGATGCTGCTAGCAGGAGTTTTTTTACCGTCCTGCTAGCGCACCGCTCCAGTGTGAAATCCCTGAGGGCTTTCACACTGGAGAGACAGCAGCGGCTGTTTCAGTGCACTTTGCAGGGGCTATTTTTAGCATTTTTGCGCCTGCAAAGCACCCCAGTGTGAAAGGGGTCTGAAGCTTATCAGGATGATTTACTAAAGGCAGACTGTGTATTTTGCAAAATGAAGTTGCTCCAGGCCTTCATAAATGAGGTTCATTTTTAAAAGAATACCTAATCACGTGCAAGGAAAAAAAAAAAATACATAATTTTTGCTTACACATGATTGGATGATTGAAGAAGTCAGCAGAGCTTCTGCTTATTTACTAAGCTCTTTGAAAAGTGCACAGCCTATTTGCCTTTAGTAAATCAACTTCTATGTCTCAACACCGACTGCCATGTGCGATCTCTATAACATATATAACATATTCTATAGGGACCCATTTCTGCCTCGTTCAATGTGAAGTACACCACACATGAATTTTGGTCTTATAGTCCTGACATATAAACTGCTAGGAGGAGTAGTGTTTTAGCCAGACATTAGGGAATTGAGGAGTTTATAAACGAATGAGATGTAGAAGTGCGGATACAGGTTTCAAAAGGTGAGAAGAGTAGAGAAGCTTTCAGGTGAATTGAACATTAAGAAACTGAGAATTTTAGCGATATGCCAAGGAAAGGAAAAACAGGTTACAAAAGAGCAAACACAGGTTACGGGAGGTAAAGAAATTTGTGGAGTGCCCCAGAGACTGGACAATAATGAACAGAAGAATTGAGATACAGGTTAGTGTGTTGGATGACATTTTGTGGTGGAGCAGACAGAGATTGCAGGACAATAGTAGTTTAGTGGAGCAGCCATTAGAATAGATAGCATAAATTGGGAAATTGCCAGATATTTTCTGAGTGAGAGGGATGACAGGTTGCAGGAAAGGGCAGAGGTAACAGAAGATAAGCTGTGTAGTAGGGTCAGTGCCGGCCCAAGACATTGTGCTGCCTGGTACCAAGAATGAAATGCTGCCCCCCCCCCCCCCCAAAAGAAAAATCACGCCCACCAAAATGCCCCCATATTCATTATTTTATATCATGATAACCAAAATGGACCTGTCATGGCTCTATACATGTATATAGGAGTATAAAAGGACCTGTGCGTGGCCGTTGGCCGAGATGTCAGCTGGCCACCCGCGATCGCTCCATAGAGCCAGAACGGGGATCTGTCAATGTAAACAGACAGATCCCCATTCTGACAGGGGAGGAGAGACAGATCTGCTGTTCCTAGTGATTAGGAACAGAGCTCTCTCTCCTCCTCCAGTCAGTCCCCATCCCCCAGTTAGAAACACCTCCCAGGGAACACATTTAACCCCTTTCCTGACAGTGACATTTACACAGTAATCAGTGCATTTTTATAGCACAGATCGCTGTATAAATGTCACTGGTCCCAAAAAAGTGTCAAGTGTCCAATCTGTCCACCGCAATGTCACAGTTTCGCTAAAAATCGCAGATCACCGCCATTACTAGTAAAAAAAAATATAATAATAATAAAAATGCCATAAATCTATCCTCTATTTGGTAGACGCAATAACTTTTGTGCAAACTAATCAATATACACTTATTGCGTTTTTTTTTTACCAAACATATGTAGAAGAATACATATCGACCTAAACTGATGAAGAAATTTTTTTTTTTTTTGGATGTTTATTATAGCAAAAGTTAAAATAAAAAACAATTTTCAAAGTTGTCGCTATTTTTGTTTATAGCACAAAAAATAAAAACCGCAGAAGTTATCAAATACCACCAAAAGAAAGCTCTATTTGTTTAGGTACAACGTCACACGACCGCGCAATTGTCAGTTAAATCGATGCCGTGCCGAATCGCAAAAAATGATTGAAGTGCATTATTTCTATTGTTATATAAAATAAAATAGTTCAACTCACCATAATGCCGAATAAGTAGGAGCCCCGAGTGTGTCACTTGCCGCGTCACCTGCCACCAGATGCAGATTGTCACTTGTTGCGAATTGTCACTTGCCACAATGCCATCTGCCACAAATTGCGGCTGGTCACTTGCCACGATGCCACACATTGCAGAATGTCACTTGCCACAACATCACCTGCCACACGTAGCGGATTGTCCCTTGCCATGACATCACCTGCCACACGTCTGACAGAGAGGAGGAGGGGGTCTGACAGAGAGGAGGAGGGGGGTCTGACAGAGAGGAGGAGGGGGGTCTGACAGAGAGGAGGAGGGGGGTCTGACAGAGAGGAGGAGGGGGGCGGCTGATAGAGAGGAAGAGGGGGGCGGCTGATAGAGAGGAAGAGGGGGGCGGCTGATAGAGAGGAAGAGGGGGGCGGCTGATAGAGAGGAAGAGGGGGGCGGCTGATAGAGAGGAAGAGGGGGGCGGCTGATAGAGAGGAAGAGGGGGGCGGCTGATAGAGAGGAAGAGGGGGGCGGCTGATAGAGAGGAAGAGGGGGGCGGCTGATAGAGAGGAAAGGGGGCTGATAGAGAGGAGGGGGGGCAGCTGACAGAGCAGATGAGAGAGACGGACCTCAGGAGGGGGGGCGAGGAGGGGGGTGGCTGATAGAGAGGAGGGGGGCCGCGGGTGGCTGACAGGGCAGATGAGAGAGACGGACCTCAGGAGGGGGGCGGCTGATAGAGAGAAAGGGGGGGCGGCTGACAGAGCAGATGAGAGAGACGGACCTCAGAAGAGGGGGTGGCTGATAGAGAGGAGGGGGGGCAGTGGGCGGCTGACAGGGAGATGAGAGAGACAGACCTCAAAAGGGGGGGCGGCTGATAGAGAGAGGGGGGCCGCGGGCAGCTGACAGGGAGATGAGAGAGACAGACCTCAGGAGGGGGGGTGGCTGATAGAGAGGAGGGGGGGCCATGGGCAGCTGACAGGGAGATGAGAGAGACAGACCTAAGGAGGGGGGGCGGCTGATAGAGAGGAGGGGGGGCAGTGGGCGGCTGACAGGGAGATGAGAGAGACAGACCTCAAAAGGGGGGGCGGCTGATAGAGAGAGGGGGGCCGCGGGCAGCTGACAGGGAGATGAGAGAGACAGACCTCAGGAGGGGGGCGGCTGATAGAGAGAGGGGGGGCCGCGGGCAGCTGACAGGGAGATGAGAGACAGACCTCAGGAGGGGGGGCGGCTGATAGAGAGAGGGGGGGCCGTGGGCAGCTGACAGGGAGATGAGAGAAACAGACCTAAGGAGGGGGGGGGGCGGCTGATAGAGAGGGGGGGGCCGCGGGCAGCTGACAGGGAGATGAGAGACAGACCTAAGGAGGGGGGGGCGGCTGATAGAGAGAGGGGGGGCCGCGGGCAGCTGACAGGGAGATGAGAGACAGACCTAAGGAGGGGGGGGGCGGCTGATAGAGAGAGGGGGGGGCCGCGGGCAGCTGGCAGGGAGATGAGAGAGACAGACCTCAGGAGGGGGGGGGCGGCTGATAGAGAGAGGGGTGGCCGCGGGCAGCTGACAGGGAGATGAGAGAGACCGACCTCAGGAGGGGGGGGGGGCGGCTGATAGAGAGAGGGGGGGGCCGCGGGCAGCTGACAGGGAGATGAGAGAGACAGACCTCAGGAGGGGGGGGGGCTGATAGAGAGAGGGGGGGCCGCGGGCAGCTGACAGGGAGATGAGAGAGACAGACCTAAGGAGGGGGGGGGGGGCGGCTGATAGAGAGAGGGGGGGCCGCGGGCAGCTGACAGGGAGATGAGAGAGACAGACCTAAGGAGGGGGGGGGGGGCGGCTGATAGAGAGAGGGGGGGGCCGCGGGCAGCTGACAGGGAGATGAGAGAGACAGACCTAAGGAGGGGGGGGCGGCTGATAGAGAGAGGGGGGGCCGCGGGCAGCTGACAGGGAGATGAGAGACAGACCTAAGGAGGGGGGGGCGGCTGATAGAGAGGAAGGGGGGCTGATAGAGAGGAAGGGGGGGCGGCTGACAGAGCAGATGAGAGAGACGGACCTCAGAAGAGGGGGTGGCTGATAGAGAGGAGGGGGGGCCATGGGCAGCTGACAGGGAGATGAGAGAGACAGACCTAAGGAGGGGGGGCGGCTGATAGAGAGGAGGGGGGCAGTGGGCGGCTGACAGGGAGATGAGAGAGACAGACCTCAAAAGGGGGGGCGGCTGATAGAGAGAGGGGGGGCCGCGGGCAGCTGACAGGGAGATGAGAGACAGACCTAAGGAGGGGGGGGGGCGGCTGATAGAGAGAGGGGGGGCCGTGGGCAGCTGACAGGGAGATGAGAGACAGACCTAAGGAGGGGGGGGCGGCTGATAGAGAGAGGGGGGGCCGCGGGCAGCTGACAGGGAGATGAGAGACAGACCTAAGGAGGGGGGGGCGGCTGATAGAGAGAGGGGGGGCCGCGGGCAGCTGACAGGGAGATGAGAGACAGTCCTAAGGAGGGGGGGGCGGCTGATAGAGAGAGGGGGGGCCGCGGGCAGCTGACAGGGAGATGAGAGACAGACCTCAGGTGGGGGGGGGGGGCGGCTGATAGAGAGAGGGGGGCCGCGGGCAGCTGACAGGGAGATGAGAGAGACAGACCTCAGGTCTCCTGTGACACACAGCGCTAGTTAGGACTCCAGGAGCATGCAGGGCTGGCGCGATTACCCACAGTCCAGCTCCTCCGCTCCTCCAGGCGAATCACAAGCCTCACGTCTGCTGTCCGTCCCTCCCACATAACCTGCTCGGCCAATCACAGGACACCCGCCGCTGCCCCTTGCTGAGCTTGGCTCAAAACGCAGAGAGATTTTTAGGCAGCAGTTTGAACACTGATTTGCCGCTCCCCTGAAAGTGCCGCCTGGGACCGTGGTACCATCGGGTCCCATGGTAGGGCCGGCCCTGAGTAGGGTGGTCAGGAGAGCAAGTATCTGAGGAGTTCCAGGCAGAGGAAAACAGGTTACATTTCAGAGTGAACACAAGTTGCAGCACCTAAGGAGTAGTGTGTCCTGAAGAATAGAGAGTAAGGATTTAAGGTGGAGATGAGCGATTTTGTAGGGAAAGGGATGGCAAGTTGTGAAGGAGCAAGGAGAGCTTGCAGGTGGTGAGAATCATAATGGGGGGAGATATACTATTAGTATTTGTTGTATACAATATATCCCTTATGTTTAGGTTTCTATGTTTTTTTTTTTTTGTATACATGTTACCCCTGAGAAAAGGGGAGTACATTTCCCTGAAACACGTTGGCTTGATTTTTATACTCCTGACTTTCAATAAATGATTGTTATCCTCTCTTTAAGTGTGGTATCACTCTGGACACCGGGTGCTCCTCCCCCCTCCCATTTGAATATCATTGCCAATGAAGCGATATCGCAGTCCTACCAGTAAGGTAGCAGCCCATACCCCAAAAATACATTTAACACCACCACTCATCCGCAGAACTACAAAATAATGACTAAGAACAATCTAACCAGTCCACCGTGGTCCCTAGTTCTAATTAACCATTTAAAATGAATATCACTACAGGCAACGCACCTCGATTTATGCAATAAATACGTGTTGCCGTAAAAAGTAACAAAGGTGCATTTTACCACATGTTGCTGTAACTCATCAGTGTGAATGGGCCTGAAATGCTATCAGTTTCCATGTCACTCTGCCATTCTCAAATTAATGTGTTTAACATTTTTGCATAAAAATTTAATCAAATCACAGTTTTTACTGAACCTCAACTACCGACTAGCTCTGCTGAAATAAAAAGCAATAAAATGCATTCCGCAGAGGTTCCATCATATGACATTACCTCATTTGATGTAGCTAATGCAAGTTGTTAGCATAGTCATAAAAAGTACATGGATTTGTTGATATGGCTTGTATGCGTTTGTCCATGAACCATCTATATACAGTATATGAAATGTGAGCTCTATCACATCTAATTGAATAGTATTCTTTGTATACATAAGAATGTGCAGATAATATGCCTTACTGTGAGTATATAAGAAGTTTATACTATGTTATTTAGAAAAACATATATCCGATAATACCGGTGAAGGAGAACAAGTGCCTGTATACAATGCTACAGTACAAATATCTTCTCTGTATTGTTCAGAGTGCTGAAAAGAATCTAGACAGGAACTTCATCTCAGTCTCACATTTTCCTCATAGATTGTGAGAGCAGGATCACCTACATAAGATGGTGTTTTGCATAAGATCAGCCAGTACCCTATAAGAAAAAGACATCAGCACTGCTGAATTTATTTTAATAAAATGCTTTTGGAGTAAAAATCTATCTAAAGATAGTTTTATTTTTAATCTACATTAATGATTTAGTTTATTCAGCATGAAATGGAGCATGAGGCTGTATATTCTGCAATATTTATATTTTTGGAAAACTCTTTCAATAATTCCAAGCTCTGCAAGCTGAGATAACATAAACTGCATTAATGCATTCACACAATTTCACAGTAACCATGAGAAAAAGTTCAAGAATATTCCTTTAGCACATTGTTTTGCAAATCTTTGTACACTACAAACTGTATGATTAAATTGGATCTGATATCGCTATTTTACTAACCCGACAGCTTATTCTAAATAAGTAACCTTTATTTTGCAAATATTAAAGATTTTAACTACCAGCAAGAATAAGTCCTTACATTTAAAGATCACCTGTCATTTAGGATCCATCATTAGTAGGCATCAACTCACCTGCTGCCGCCATGTCCCTCACCTTTTTGTGTTACCAGCTGACACATTAAAGAAACACTAAAGATAATTTTATTTTTTATTTTTAAATAACAAACATGTTTTACTTCCCTCCACTGTGCAGCTCGTTTTGCACAGAGTGGCCCCGAACCTGGTCTTCTGGGGTCCCTCGGCGGCTGTCTCGGCTCCTCCCCGCAAGAACTCATCACCTTCATGCGAGCGAGCTAGCATGGTGGTGAGTGATTGCGGGCACGCTCCAGTGATACAGCCAGCGGCCATAGCCGCTCACTGTATCACTCGGCTCCGCCCCCGGCTCGCCGCGTCATTGGATGTGATTGACAGCAGCGCAAGCCAATGGCTGCGCTGCTTTCAATCAACCAATGAATGAGCAGAGAAGCCGGCCGAGATGCCTGCGCATTCACGGCACGGGACTTTCGAGGGGTCAGGTAAGTAAACGGGCGGCCGCTAATCCAGAGATATTTTTTCAACTTAATGCATAGAATGCATTAAGGTGAAAAAACTTTAGCGTTTACAACCCCTTTAAAGTGAGCGGGACTGTCTGAGTCAACAGCGGGTCAGAGGAGGAGCCGCTGCAGGACAGAGATGACAGTTGCTCTTTAAAAATTATGATTTAAATCAAGCCTTTTTACTAGTGATATAAAATCAATTTAAAATCGACTTGATTTAAATCAAATCCACCCTGATACAAATTCATACATACAGGCTATAGAACAAGTCAAAAATCCTTGTACATATTTCAAAACAAATGGCCTGTATAATACATCCACAGTGAAGGTATTCTTTAGGGGGGTGCTTCACTAAAAGAGAATCTTCAGGTTTTAGCCTATGTTTACTTTAACCACTTGTCCACCAAGGACGTCATATGACGGCGCTGACTTTGAGGGGGGATATCTGAATGATGCCTGCAGCTACAGGCATCATTTAGATATTCTTTTCTGCCAGCGATTCTGCACACCATAAGAACGATCATAGCGGCAGTTCCACCGCCTGATCATTCTTATAGGCAGCGGGAGGGGACATCCCCCCCCCCCCTCCCACCGCCATCCGGTGCTTCTCCGGGCTCTCCCGTGCCATCGGGAGCCCGGAGAACGAAACGGCCGGCGCCGGCTCACGACGATGGAGATTTCCGGTGACCAGATGGTCTATGACCGTCGGAGTCCCGGTCGCGATGTTGTGACATCACGCCCGGTACCCGGAAGTAAACAAAGCCGCAATTGCGGCTATCAGCATGAGATCAGTGAATTTTTTTTCACCGATCTCATGCTTTCCAGCCTGGAGGAGAGATGTGGGGTTTTATTGACCCCGCATCTCTCTATAAAGAGGACCTGTCACAAACATTCCTATTACAAGGGATGTTTACATTCCTTGTAATAGGAATAAAAGTGATTAAAAAAAAAGTGTCAAAATAAAAAAAAAATCAGTATAATAAAAAAAAAAAAAAAAAAAGAGAAAATAAAAAGTAAAACGCCCCTGTCCCCGGTAGCTCACGCTCAGAAGCGAACACGCATGTAAGTCCCGCCCACATATGTAAACGCCGTTCAAACTCCACATGTGAGGTATCGCCGGATGCAGTAGAGTGCAAGCAACAATTCTAGCACTAGACCTCCTCTGTAACTCGAAAATAGTAACCTGTAAAAAAAATTTAAGCGTCACCTATGGAGATTTTTAAGTACCGAAGTTTGGCGCCATTCCATGAGTGTGCGCAATTTTAAAGCGTGACATGTTAGGTATCTATTTACTCGGCGTAACAGCATCTTTCACATACAAAAAAATTGGGCTAACTACTGTTTTGTTATTTTTTAATTTGTGAAACCGTTTTTTTTCCCCCAAAAAAAGGTGTGTGAAAAATTATTGCGCATATACCGTGCAAGATAAAATGTTGCAATGACCGCCATTTTATTCCCTAGGGTGTCTATATATAATGTATATAATGTTTGGGGGTTCTGATTAACTTTCTAGCAAAAAAATATGATTTTTACATGAAGTGCCAGAATAGGCCCGGTGGAGAAGTGGTTAAATACCCAAAAAGGTTATTTTCTGATGTTTTGTGCATTGGGATGCATTGCCAACTCATTCAAATTAAATAGGCTACCTTAGAAACAAAAACACAAAAAATGCACGCTAGGGGCTGGTTCACACCAGGTGCAGACCAGTGTTTCAGTTTAATCTGAGTCTCAGTCTGTGTTCCAATGGCCCTAGTTCACATCAGTGCAATGTGTTCCAGTGCAGTTAACAAAAAGCAGAACATGCTGCATTTTTTCTGTAGGGAACGTATCTGGAACGAGGCAAAATGCATTAAAAAAAAGCACTAGAATGCATTAAAAGTGCACTTGTCCTGAACTGAGATGAAGAAAAAAAAAAAAAAGGAGAAAACAAAATGCAAAAAGAGAAAATAGAGTGCATTAAGAACATATCCAGAATGCAGAAATAGTGGTGTGAACCAGCCCTAAAAAGTCAAACTGATTTCTGTTAAACATGTGTACGGTATCTCCAGAGAGGTGAAGGGAGTCTTAAAGTGGCACAGAGCAGTGACCAAAATGATTTCTTTAGTAAATTAGTGCAAGTTATGGAGTTAAAAACAAATATTTAACTGGAAACAACTGAGGATTCCAGTGTAATCATTTTGAGGTGAATAATAATGTATAAAGTGCAGTATCTCATAGCAGTATATTCCATTTCTGTCTACTGAAGTCAAGTCAGGGAAAAGTTGAATTCCAACCCATTGCTGTGGATTTACTGATCTGTGCGCAGTTCTCTTTGCCTTAAAACAGGCTTGCCAGAGTCTTCCAGTTTCTCAAGATCTCATTGTTGTCCCCACATGAATATGGATTTGTAACGCATGAATCTCTCTCAATACTTGCAGCCATCAGGAGGTATATGACCAACATTACTATGAGCATTCACTGTGGATTAGAAAAAGAGTAATACACGGCAGAGGAGATTGGAAGATTGGAGAACAGTGAAAATGGTGGGTTCCAGCAGGGTATGTATACACTATATTTTAGTTTGTTATTGCCATTGTTGACCTATAGAAAGCTCATATGTCGCACAGTTGACATCCCATTTTGTGAAATTTGCCCTTTTAGTTATTATGACTCCCACTGAAATTAATATAGCAGATTTTACAAATCGCCAGTTACAAC
The DNA here is from genome assembly GCA_029206835.1 of Rana muscosa. Taxonomy (NCBI): domain Eukaryota; kingdom Metazoa; phylum Chordata; class Amphibia; order Anura; family Ranidae; genus Rana; species Rana muscosa. The sequence goes on from CM055117.1 coordinate 409,596,699, forward strand.
CACAACACAGACAAAACTTGGCAAATGAAATGCAGTAACCATACAAAATTCAATAAAACATCATCACACACCCTAAAAAATGTGGGCTACTCTTAGATTTGACTAAAGCCACACTACCCAGCTTTTATTACAAAAACAGCAGATTAAAGTAAACATATTGGGAATCAATACTGGAAAACATCTGGTCTACTATATAACACTAAAATGATACAAATTATTTTATTGAACATACAAATCCAAAATATGTAACAAAACCTCAACTAAAACAATCCTCTGTACAACCCCAACACAGCAGCTAATATCAATTAAAAACACAGGGCTTCTGACTACTGCTCCATTCCAAAACGCTGTAAAAATGCATTTTGCACCTGTGAAAAAAGGACATGTGACCAAAAAAGACACCAAATATGCAACAGCAGGTGTGCTTTTGATGCATTTTTGCTGTGTTTTCTATTAATTTCAATGGGGGGAGTTGGTTTTTTAACCGCGCCAAACATGCAGCGTGCAGGACTTTTAAAAATGCAACTGACTGATGTGATGAGTTCCATAGGATTTAATGGTCATGCATTTTTCTTCTGCTTTTGGCAAGGAAAAAACAGAAGTAAAACTAATCAGTGTGAAAGAGTCCTCCTAATCAGTTTACTGTAACATGTGTTGAGTCCTACCCGTGCCCTGTCACAGCAATCACACTTTCTGAAGACCTTTCTTGAGGCATTCTTCTTAGTTATGGGTCCACCCTATTTATTTCTCCATCGTCTTCATGTATGTGGGTGGGGTGGAGAGCATATTGTTACTGTGTTACCCTGTATTATAGTCACTTCAGTACAGTTATTAGTTGCTTAAAGTGGAGTTCCACCCTCCAAAAATTTTATTTATTTTTTTAAAGCGGAGCTCCACCCTAAAGTGGAACTTCGGCTCATCGGAACCCTCCCCCCCTCCGGTGTCACAATTGACACCTTTCAGGGGGGAGGGGGGTGCAGATACCTGTCTAAGACAGGTATTTGCACCCACTTCTGGGAGTCCTCTCTGCGGGAAATCTGCGGGAAGTACGTCACTTTCCGCAGAATACCCGTTGTGTTCTGGGAGACACTCGGCTCCCAGAACACACGGGGACCAGTCAGAACGGCGCAGCGCGACTCGCGCATGCACCGTAGGGAACCGGGCAGTGAAGCCACAAGGCCTCACCTCCTGGTTCCCTCACCGAGGATGGCGGTGGGGGCAGCAGAGTGTCGAGCGATTGCTCGTCACTCTGCTGCGGACATCGCTGGACTCCAGGACAGGTAAGTGTCCTAATATTAAAAGTCAGCAGCTGCTGTAGCTGCTGGCTTTTAATATAATTTTTTCGGCGAAGCTCCGCTTTAAAGTCAGCAGCTTCAAACAATGTAGATGCTGACTTTTAATAAGGACACTTGCCTGTACAGGGAGCCCATGATGTCGGCCCCCCGAGGCTGAGTCCATCAGATCGGGTGCAGGCGCCACCATTGTAAACTAAGGCAAACCGGCAGTGGAGCCTTCAGGCTTTACAGAAAAGTTTCCTACTGCTCATGCGTGAGTCGCGCTGCGCTTTCTGAATGGCCCTCGTCATCTTCTGGGACACACACAGGTCCCAGAATGTAGTGGGGGAGAAGGAGGAGGGGCAGAGTCAGAAGAGGAAATTACGTACCTCACTGCGGCAAGGCTGGGACGTAAGTTTACCTTTTTACTACTAAGGTAGAGAAAGAAAAAAAAACTCATATTTCCAAAAATGAGGGATGGAAGGATGGTCTTTCGTTTAAGACCAAGTACTAAAGTTGGGTGGAACTCTGCTTTAAAGTGATACTATAGTGTAATTAAAAAATAAATTTGTCATGCTTACCTACTTCAATTATATTGCACAGAAAGCACTATCTTCTGCTCTTCTGGCAGTCCCCTGCCGTCTCTTACTTCTCTCGGCCTCCTTAGCTGGGTGCCAAGGAGGCACCTGTGCGTGTCTGCTCCTGAGCTGGGGTGTGTGTGTCCATAGACACACAGCACCAGAAAGCCATGCCATCGCGCCCTCGTCACTATGACACTTGTTGTCCTTAGTGTCTCCTGTGAAAGAAAGGAGTGAAGGGAGCGGTGCTGGAGCCAGAGACAGCACTAGAGCAGTAAAAGGAGACAGATAAGTGTTTAGGGATAGAGGAGGCCTGGAAAGATAGTGGAGTGTTTTTTCCTTAATGCAGAGAATGCATTAGGCCCCTTTCACACAAGCGGACTGATCGGGTCTACTTGTCTGTTTTTCAGGTGGACCCAATGGAACCACCCATTGCTCTCTATGGGAAGGCAGATGTAAAACAGACATGTGTCCATTTACTGCATCCGATCTGATCCAGTCTGCCAAAAAAAGATGGACGGGGATCCATTCCCCATCCTAGCGAAGCCGATGACAGTCGAATAGAAACAAACAGGCAGTCCGTTTCCATCTGACCGCTCCATAGACAACAGCGGGCTTTTTGTGTCTGCTCTGCACCAGCGGAGCGGATACTGACCTGTCATCTGCTGCTCAGCGGAGATCCCCTGCTGAGCAGGCGGATCCACTTGACAGAGTGTGCCCTTTGTGAAAGGGGCCTTATGGTAAAAAAGATTATACTTTAGAACCACTTTAAGTTGCTCATACACAGATCAAATTTCAAAATCATTCCGTAGATTGGCCTTGTCAGCACCACCCCACTCTACAACAGTTGATTCTTTAATCAACTTTTGTTGAAGAAGCCAGGGGGTAAATTCTCAACCAGACCATGCCTGCATTCAATTAGTTGAAAATTAATGTCAATTCGACCCCATTAATGATTAGAAAATAGAACGACTTTCTTAACCACTGGTCGACCATGCTATAGTCTAACGATGGCTACAGCGTGTTCATCTAGTTCTGGGATGCCATCATATGATTGCGTCCCATGATCGCGCCCACAGCAGGCCCACAGCAGGCCCACCGCTGGGCATGGTGCTGTGTGATCACAGTGTCCTCCCTACACTGCTGATCACAGATTATGGTAAAGAGCCAATCAGCGGCTCTTCACCACGTGATCAGCTGTGTCCAATCACAGCTGATCACGGAATTAAACAGATGGCGTTGATCGGCACTCCTTTCCTCATGCAGTCAGCATGAGGATCAGAGAAGAGAGACGATGACTGGCATCTCTAGAAGGAACATGTACACTGATAATCAGGACATTAAAAATTGGTGCCCTGATTATCAGTGTAGTCCCGCAAGTTCTACCAATCAGTGCCCACCAGTGCCTCCTCATCAGCGTCACCTTTCTAAGCCCATCAGTTAGGGTGATACCGAGCATTTGCCTGAGTACTTGTACTCGGGCAAATGCTCCCAATGTTTCACCCGATACTTGTATAGTCAGCGGTGATCAGTGCGGTGGGGGAGTTACAAGCACTGATCACCGCTGTATAGATTCTCTCTCTCTCTCTCTCTCTCAAAATCAGCGGTGATCGGTGCTTGTAACTCCCACACACGATCACCGCTGATTGTCCCCGTATCCTGACTCTGTCCATTCACAGAGCTGAAACATCGTAAACTGTGTTTACAATGTTTCAGTTTATGAATGGAGAGGAGCCGCTGCCTTCTCTCCATTCATTTTCAGCGCAGCTGAGGCTGCTGAGAAAGGGACTGGGGAATCTGTCCCTAGTCCCTTTCCCTGTCTCAAAGGGGAGATGTCAGGGGTCTGTTAAGACCCCCGATATTTCACCAAAGCCCCCCAACAGGGCTAAAAATAAAATAAAAAATAAAATAAAAATAATTGTAAAAAATAATAAAAAAATAAAACACACACTGACACTGTCCACAACCCCCCCCCCCCCCCCCCAATTAAAAAAAGAAAGCATTGTAAAAAATAAATAAATAAAATAAATTGTAAAAAAATTTAAATAAACAAATTGTAAAAAAAAAAAAAAAAAAAAAAACTACTGACACATGTGCCACTGTCACATGAGATTAAAAAAAAGTATCGTAATCGGTATCGGCGAGTACTTGAAAAAAAGTATCGGTACTTGTACTCGGTCTTAAAAAAGTGGTATCGGGACATCCCTACCAACAGTGCCACCTATCAAAGCCCATCAATGCTGCATATATATGCAGCCTCATTAGTGCCCATCAGTGCAGCCTATCAGTGCAGCCTATGTGTGCAGCCTATGTGTGCAGCCTATCAGTGCAGCCTATCAGTGCAGCCTATCAGTGCAGCCTCATCATCGCACATCAGTGAAAGAGAAAAATTACCTGGTTTGAAAAACAAATACATTTGTTTGTTTTTTCTAAATTTTCGGTCTTTTTTTGTTTATTTAGCAAAAAATAAAAAACCCAGTGGTGATTAAATACCACCAAAAGAAAGCGCTACTTGTGTGAAAAAAAATTATAAAAATGTCATATGGGTACAGTGTTGCATGACTGCGCAATTGTCATTCTGCCCAGGTTCACACTAACAGCGGGAACAAAATCATTTCATTCCCGCATGTCAGTCCCGACTTCGGTGGTGATTTCAGAGACATCTGTGCAGGTTCCTGCACAGATGTCTATTAAAAACGCACCCCGAAGTCACCAAAAGTAGTACAGAAGCTACTTTTGTGAATCGTGCAGCGCCTCAAATGCGGCGTCGCACCAATTTGAATGGTGCCATTGCTGGCAATAGCTGTTGATTTGGCATGTTAAATCGCTGCAATGTGAACCAGGGCTCAAAGTATGACAGCGCTGAAAGCTGAAAATTGCCATGGGCAGGAAGGCGGTGAAAGTGCCCAGTAGGCAAGCGGTTAAAATGAAAATTTTTAAAACACAATTCTTAGTGTACAGCCAGCTTTAGTCAACATTTATGGGCCACCCTAAAAGGTGAAAATGTGTTCAGTAAGGTTGGACAACCACTAAGAATGCACTGCCAGTCCTCGCATGGTTAAACACAGCTGTCTGAAGTTTGGAGTCTTCCCTGCACATATCAGGGTATATCATTTGGACTGTTTAATCACATCAAACAAGTGGAATTCCCGTTAACAGGATTACGTTTAATGTAATCTACCAACCAATGTTGCATTTTTGGTGTTGGGCTTTTTTTGCTCTGTGCAGTCGAATTTTGCACTACACGTTTGTCAAATATGATTTTAGAGTAAACTATTTATCTCTTTATTCTGTTTTGTTGGATTTTTGCACAATGTCCATTTCTTTTTGTCCCTATCATATTATTGCACCTTGCACTTGTCTGGATTATTCTGCTTAGTAGTTGATTTTAGAGTTTCACTTACAAGAACGCATTTTTATTGTTTGAGGTTATATACTGTAACAAGAGGGCAATGGCTAGCCTTTATAGGGTATTATTTGGTTAATAGGTAGGCCAAGATTTATATACACTGCAACTCTGCTTCTGCACGTCGAAACGGACAGTACACAGAGCCTTCAGGTAAAATCTGGATGGAATGGGCCCTAAGGTACACTTATCATGAATGAAATAAGAAGGCCCATTGCCCAGGTCTTTTTCAAAATACTAGTTGCCTGGCTGGGTACTTGATGGGTTCACAAATACACTTTAAAAGTGGAGTTCCACACTGAATTTTTTTTTTTTTACCTAAAATCCTAAAAAAATAAAATAAAATAAAAAAATTCAGTTTATTTTTTTCTAACTTACCACAAACAGCGGTTGCTATGCGGCAGTCCCTAATCTGCCTCATCGTCTGCGGCTGGTCTTCTTCCTCCGTCCTACTCGCGGTGTCTTCTGGTGAATGGGGTGCGCTGCATTCTGGGAACTGTGTATATCCCAGAGAGCAGCCGGCCCATTCACAAAGCGCCGCGCGGCTCGCACATGAGCAGTAGGAAAGGGGCAGTAAAGCCGCACGGCTTCACTGCCTGTTTCCCTTACTGAGGATGGCGGTGCCGGGAGCTGCCAGGATCGAGGGATCGGCCTCGGGGGGGGGGGGGGGGAGGGCTGACATCGCGGGCGAGTAGGACAGGTAAGTGTCCTTATTAAAAGTCAGCAGCTACAGTGTTTGTAGCTGCTGACTTTAAAAAAAAAAAAAAAAAAAAAATCGCGGGTGGAATCCCTCTTTAAGTTCACCTAATTATTTAGAAAACTGAGACCTGTGTGTTAGTAGTTTCAGTTTACTAGGACATCTATCTTCTGTATGTAGCTACGCTTGGGTACAAAAAATAAAAATAAAATTCCCATTATGAATAGGCTGTCACTGCACAGCAATATGTACTCTGCATCTTTGTATCCAAAGCAGAGCAGTGTGCTATAATGCAGGTTCATTGTGATGTGCTGTAAATCTACGTTAAACCGTTATTCAAAATCAATGATTGCACACAGCAACCCACAGAAACCTATGTTTTAGCATACTCTGCACTAACCACACATCACATATGTAAATGCAATCTAAGTGTTATTGCTTTCCTTTCTGGAACTGTTGGGAAACATTGAGTGCCTTAAACAGTTAGATCCATTTGCTATGTCACAAGGAGATTTTCCAATTTGTTGGAGACTCTTCCCTGTCAGTGTATCCCAATCCTTCACTTTCCTAGGGTGACGAGTGAAGGAACAGATGTACTATATATGTGCACAGCTGTCGTTGGATTGTTGTGAATTCCAGTACTGCAACAAATTGTGTAATTAAAGCGACACTAAACCATACACCTCTACACAAACACCAAGGCTTTAACATACCCTACACAACACCAAAATACATGTTTTTGCCTCAAATGATTACATACTGTGCTTTCAAGAAAAATATGTGATCCCCAAGTGCTCTTGACCTTCTCTTAGCCCTTAATTCCTGTTTGCTTTAATAAGCAGTGCACATACCTTTGCCGTCATGTGCACTGCTCTTTGTGCACTAAAAATCCCATAGATCATACTTTGTAAAAAAAAAAAAAAATCCCATAGATCTTTTGCGCCATTCTTTCTTACTGCGCGCCACATCATTAAGACCCCTTTCACACTGAGGCAGTTTTCAGGCGTTTTAGCACTAGAAATAGCGCCTGTAAACTGCCTCCCATTCTCTGCAATGGGCGCTTTCACACCTGGGCAGTGTGCTTGTGGGAGGTTCGGAAAAGTCCTGTAAACAGCATCTTTTGGGCGGGTTGCAATGAATAAGCAGCACTTCCGAAGCGCCTGAAAAGTGTTTCGGATGCGCCGCAACACAGGTGTTTTCACCCCTTCTTTGGTGTTAAAAGCATCCTGTTAGCGGCCGAAAAGCAGTAGTAAAGCACGGCTAAAACGAGCTGCGCTTTACCGCGAATGCGGTGAGCGAGTTTGCACAATATGTTCTAGTCCTCCTTAGGAGCGAGCAAGGGAGGGCGAATCACTTCTGACAAGTTTTCTGACACCAAGAGAAAAAAAGGTGACAGAGATAGAAGCTCCAGCTGATTGACAGCCTCAGCTCTGGTCCTGTATGCTTTTTGAAGAGGGGAGGGGGGGGGCATCCTTTCCATCCAATCAGCTCTCAGAGCTCTCTTTACTGAGCTCTGCAGTGTGCAACCTTAGCTCTCTGTCCCCTTTTATCTGACAGCTCAGACAAGCTTTTTAAATTCTGGACTTTAAACAGATGTAGAGAAGAGAAGGCTGCAGATAAACAGGTACAGCTAATGACACAAAGGATATCCCCATACCCATCATTCTTGAGGTGGTATCTAGCTGTCAGTGGCATTTCTATTTTAGCAGGAGTTGAATAAATATTTAGTTGCCCATACCTTTTCTCTATAGTGTATTATGAAGTAGTTGATCCATTTACAGTAAAAAATGAAGACACTTGGTGCAAGGAGTTACACCACTTTACATAGCCCACATGCAAGTTTGTTATCCAAATAAAAACTTAATACAAATAAACATGTTTAGTTACACATGCTGTACAACTGTTGCATTGTTTTGCTTTTTTTTTTATAAATACTACCTATTGTAAAGAAACTGAGATGGAGCTAGTCCACACAAGCACAGCACACAAATGTAAGACAAACTTGTTTATCTGTGCCGTTCTAAACAGTTGAGATCACATGGAGTCTGTGACTACAAGTTTTTCAATGTCTCATGTTGCTCACACACAGCCACAAAAATGCCTGTTTACCTTTTCATGTCACCTGAAAACTGACAGGCTGACACCTCACATGCATTGCTCATCAAATCCCTTAAGCACTTTCAGGGCACTGTTTACTCTCCAATCTGGTTTGTCTCGCTTGGACAGTGAATGCAAAGAGTCAAGTGAAAGACTACCACAGTGACTGGGAACAGAGGCAAGCAACAATATAGCGCGCATATTAACCACTTAAGCCCCGGACCATTTGGTAGCTAGGAGGACCAGAGGTGAATTCAGAATTTTGCACTGCGCTGCTTTAACTGTAAATTGTGCAGAAATGCAATGTTGTACCCAAACGAAATTTGCGTCCTTTTCTTCCCACAAATAGAGCTTTCTTTTAATGGTATTTGATTGCCTCTGCGATTTTTATTTTTTGCGATATAAACGGAAAAAGACCGAAAATTTTGAAAAAAATGATATTTTCTACTTTTTGTTATAAGAAAAATCTAATAAACTCAATTGTAGTCATACATTTAGGCCAAAATGTATTCAGCCACATGTTTTTAGTAAAAAAAATGTCAATAAGCGTATATTTATTGGTTTGCGCAAAAGTTATAGAGTTTACAAACTAGGGTACATTTTCTGGAATTTACACAGCTTTAAATTTATGACTGCCTATCTCATTTCTTGAGGTGCTAAAATGACAGGGCAGTACAAAACCCCCCCAAATGACCCCATTTTGGAAAGTAGACACCCCAAGGAAATTGCTGAGAGGCATGTTGAGCCCATTGAATTTTTTATTTTTTTGTCCCAAGTGATTGAATAATGACAAAAAAATAAAAAATTACAAAAAGTTGTCACTAAATGATATATATTGCTCACACATGCCATGGTTATATGTGGAATTTCACCCCAAAATACATTTTGCTGCTTCTCCTGAGTACGGGGATACCACATGTGTGGGACTTTTTGGGAGCCTAGCTGCGTACGGGACCCCGGAAACCAAGCACCGCCTTCAGGATTTCTAAGGGCGCAAATTTTTGATTTCACTCCTCACTACCTATCACAGTTTCGAAGGCCATAAAATGACAAAATAGCACAAAACCCCCCCAAATGACCCCATTTTAGAAAGTAGACACCCCAAGGAAATTGCTGAGAGGCCTGTTGAGCCCATTGAATATATTTTTTTTGTCCCAAGTGATTGAATAATGACAAAAAAAATAAAAAAATTACAAAAAGTTGTCACTAAATGATATATTGCTCACACATGCCATGGTTATATGTGGAATTTCACCCCAAAATACATTTTGCTGCTTCTCCTGAGTACGGGGATACCACATGTGTGGGACTTTTTGGGAGCCTAGCCGCGTACGGGACCCCGAAAACCAAGCACCGCCTTCAGGATTTCTAGGCACAAATTTTTGATTTCACTCCTCACTACCTATCACAGTTTCGAAGGCCATAAAATGCCAAAATCGCACAAAACCCCCCCAAATGATCCCATTTTGGAATATAGACACCCCAAGCTATTTGCTGAGAGGAATGGCAAGTATTTTACAGCTCTCATTTGTTTTTGAAAATGAAGAAAGAAAATATATATATATATATATATATATATATATATATATATATATATATAAATATATATATATATATATATATATATATTTTTTTTTTTCAATTTTCAAAACTTTGTGACAAAAAGCGAGATCTGCAAAATACTCACAATACCTCTCAGCAAATAGCTTGGGGTGTCTACTTTCCAAAATGGGGTCATTTGGGGGGTTTTGTGCTATCTGGGCATTCCATGGCCTCCGAAACTGTGATAGGCAGTGAGAAGTGAAATCAAAAATTTACACCCTTAGAAAGCCTGAAGGCGGTGCTTGGTTTTTGGGGTCCCGTATGTGGCTAGGCTCCCAAAAAGTCTCACACGTGGTATCCCCGTACTCAGGAGAAGCAACAGAATGTATTTTGGGGTGTAATTCCACATATGCCCATGGCATGTTTGAGCAATATATCATTTAGTGACAACTTTGTGCAAAAAAAAAAAAAAAAATTGTCGTTTTTCCGCAACTTGTGTCAACATATAAAATATTCCATGGACTCGACATGCCTCTCAGTATATAGCTTGGGGTGTCTACTTTCCAAAATGGGGTCATTTGGGGGGGGGTTTTGAACTGTTCTGGCATTTTATACACAACATTAGGAAGCTTACATCCACTCTTCTAACCACTTGAAGACAAAGCCCTTTTTGACACTTTTTGTTTACATGAAAACATATTTTTTTTTTGCAAGAAAATTATGTTGAACCCCCAAACATTATATATATTTTTAAAGCAAAGGCCCTACAGATTAAAATGGTGGGTGTTGCATTTTTTTTTCTACACAGTATTTGCGCAGCGATTTTTCAAACGCATTTTTTGGGTTAAAAAATACACTTTTTTTAATTTTAATGCACTAAAACACACTATATTGCCCAAATGTTTGATGAAATAAAAAAGATGATCTTAGGCCGAGTACATAGATACCAAACACGACATGCTTTAAAATTTCGCACAAACGTGCATTGGCGACAAACTACATACATTTTTAAAAGCCTTTAAAAGCCTTTACAGGTTACCCCAGTAGATTTACAGAGGAGGTCTACTGCTAAAATGATTGCCCTCGATCTGACCTTCGCGGTGATACCTCACATGCATGGTGCAATTGCTGTTTACATATGACGCCAGACCGACGCTTGCGTTCGCCATTGGGCAAGAGCAGGGCAGGACAGGGGTGCTTTTTTTTTTTTTCTTTTTTTTTTCTTATTAATTTTGCTTTTTTATTTTATTTTTAAATTGTTCCTTCCAAGTATTTTTTTTTAATCATTTTTATTGTTATCTCAGGGAATGTAAATATCCCCTATGATAGCAATAGGTAGTGACAGGTAGAGGTCGACCGATATGGGTTTTTCTCTGGCCGATGCCGATGCCGATATTTAGAAATTGGGGCGGCCGATGGCCGATTTTTGTGGCCGATATTTTAGGCCGATTTAAAAAAAAAAAAAAAAAAAAAAAAAAAAAAAAAAAACTCACCCACTCAACTCCTTGCTTACTCCTGCCACTCTAGCACACCCTTGATGTCCTCAGTACAGATGGCACTAGTTGGACCTGGCAGGTGGCACTGGTTTGGAACTGACAGATGGCACTGGCAGGTGGCACTGGTTTGGAACTGACAGATGGCACTGGTTTGGAACTGACAGATGGCACTGGTTGGCATTGGCAGGTGGCACTGGTTTGGAACTGTCAGATGGCATTGGCACTAGCAGGTGGCACTGGTTTGGAACTGACAGATGGCACTAGTTTGGGACAGATGGCACTGGCAATTGGCACTGGCTGGCAGGGGCGGGTGGCACTGGCTGGCAGGGGCGGGTGGCACTGGCTGGCAGGGGCGGGTGGCAGTGGTGGGTGGCACTGAGAGATGGCACTGATTGGCGGTGACACTGGCAGGTTTCACACTAAGCCGAGTGTAACTGTAACCAGTGCTGGGACAAGGTCATCCAGTGCCCAGGGCAAAGTGCGCCCCCTCGGGTTCGGACTTGGGCCCCTTTTCACACAGGCTTTCCGATCAGGTCTGTCTGTCAGTTTTTCAGGCGGACCTGATCGGAACCTCCATTCACTCCTATGGAGCAGCGGATGTCAGCGGTGACATGTCCGCTGACACCCGATCCTGTCAGTGAAATCCAGACAGATGGAAAGCCTATCGATCCGTTTTCATCCGATCTCCCCATAGAGGAGAGCAGGTCTCCGACAGGTCCATCTCAGCACAGTGAGCGGAGACGGGCCTGCTCAGCGGGGATCAGAGGAACGATCCCCCACTGAGTAATGTTTGTGACATGCACTATAATAGTACTTAAAGTGTTGCACTGCAGCAACCTGAGAGTAATGGGTGCACACATATGGGGTAGTGGTCAGTGGTGCCAATGTGGAAATGAAGGCCAAGACCCTTTTCTAAAAATGTCCTGTACCAAACCACATGTGTGATGAGTGGGGGTGCCTTTAACAATCAATGGCACTACTGTGTATCTACTAAAGGACAGTGCGCTTCTGTGTTTGTCAAGAAAACCACAATTTTGTGCGTGATCCTGACTGCGCGTGAACCTAGCCGTATAGCGGTTTCACACTGGTGCGCTTTGGTTTGACCACAGTGCGATTGTATGTGTGATTTACTTGCAGTTGTAGGTGTGCTCCTGATGAATTCTAGTGGACTGTGTTTTCTGATTGCGCATCAAAGATGCAGCACGCAAGACTGTAATTTGCTTTCGTGAAAACAGACAGTCTAATAGAATTTGAATGGGAGCGCACCTAAAACTCTGGGTAAACTGAATAAACAAAATCGCACTGTGGCCAGACCACAGCACACCAGTGTGAACCTACTATTAGCCCCCGTTCACATTGACTGTGGCTTTGAAATTGTGTGACTTAACCTGAAATCGCACAATTTCAGAGCTGCATCTCAGTGCGACTTTGGGTTGTGACTTTGAAGACATCTGTGTGGCTATTGAAGTCACAGCCTAAAATCGCAAAAGTAGTGCATGTACTACTTTTTCAAATTTATGCGGCAACTCAAAGTCAGTGTCGCATTGATTTGAACAGTGCCTTGCCGGCAATAGGATGTGACTTGTCAAATTGCTACAATGTGAAGGGGGAGGGGGGGAGGTTAAGATATTATAAAAGAGAGAATGGTGAGGAGGTTGGGGTGGTAAATGTAAGTGCTAATGTCTTTATTAGTGACAGAATGCAGGGAATGTGCTAGGCTGCATGGTGGGGACAGGACAATTATGAGAGCTAAAAGCAAACTGGGATGGAAAGGGTGTAAGATCTGTGTGTGTGGAATGCAAAGCTGAGACAGGACAGGAGGCAGCATGATACAGCATGATAGATTTATGGAGAGGACAGCAGATAAGATACGGGAAAAATTAACTAGGCACAGGAGTGAGGAGAATCGGTGCTGACTTACTGTGTGATCATGTAGAGAGATAAGTGCAGACGGGAGGAGCTGCCTGGACTGACCATAAAGTAACAAGGAAGTGAAGTGATCTGCTACACCGCCCCGCCCCCTCCCCCCTACTCCCGACATCAAGCTGACAGCTTCTCTCTCCCTCTCTCTCCCTCCTCTCTGTTCACACACTCAGCGCGGCACTTGATGCTGCCAGAGCTGCTGAGTGTGGAGAAGAAAGGACAGGAGGGACGGCCAGTGTAAAATATCGGCCTAATTTTGATAATAATCGGCCCGATGCCGATTTATCAAAAATGGCCAAATATCGGCCGATATATCGGCCAGCCGATATATCGGTCGACCTCTAGTGACAGGTACTCTTTTTTTGAAAAAACTGGGGTCTTCTAGACCCTAGATTTTTCCTCTGCCCTCAAAGCATCTGACCACACCAAGATCGGTGTGATAAAATGCTTTCCCAATTTCCCAATGGCGCTTTTTATATCCGTGGGGGGGGCATTCCCTCCCACTGCTTGTAAAAGCAGTCCAGAGGCTAATTAGCCGCTAGGATTGCTTTTACATGAAAGCCGGCCGCAGGCTGAAAAGAATGATACCAAGATGATACCTAAACCCGCAGGCATCATTCTGGTATAAACATTCAAAGTCCAGCAACATACCAGTACGTTGCTGGTCCTTGTTGGACATGTATTGTAATCTTTTTATTTCATGCAGCCAGTTGGCTGAATGAAAAAAGAGATTGATCGGTGGGTATGCCCACCATTAGAATACCGCCCTTCATCCACCCACTTCCAATGATGGGCATACACGCACCATTTATATATGCCGAAGCATGGGGGCATCCTCCCGCAAAAAAGTTATGCCGCACACACATGGTCGGACTTTTCCACGGGCAAGCCTCCGTCGGAATTTCGACCGTATGTACGCGGCATTAGGAGCAAAATCGCTCCTCCGCCCCTGCTGCCCCAATGCTTCGGCATATTTGCTTTTTTTTTTTAACTGTGGTGGTGAAATCACCTCCTACAGCACTGGAGTCGCAGGGATCAGGCCTGTCTCTGCGAACGCTGCAGTTATGTGTGTTTTTGTTTTGTAAGTGACAGTGATCGATCGATACTGCACTTGGGTGGCCTGGGCTGGACGGAGGGGCAAAACGCAGGTGCCAGCAGGTATCTGGGCTGATCCCGCTAACACTGCGTTTTTGGGAACCCTAAACTGCTGGGGACGCTAGTATAGATCTGATCAGATCAGATATTGATCTGTTCAGATACTATACCACTAAGGGGGGTGTATGCTTCACGCGTGGGTGTTAGCGTTACTGGCACTAACCTGACGCTGCCTGGGGTGTGACTCAGACCCTCTCTGACGCTAAAACCTAATTGATATCACCCGCCGGGCGATCAGGGGGTTAAACCTTTATTGGGTTATATACACGGCGGGTGCCCTGACACTATAAAAAGCAAACTAACTAACCAGCGTCACCCGTAACACTTATATGGTGATCACTGGTGAAAGGGTTAACTAGGGGCAATCAGGGGGTTAAAACCTTTATTAGATAATATATGGGGGTACCTGACGCTATAAAAACCTGCGGCGAACCTAAAAAAAATTACCAGCTACCGATCTGCATCACCGACACTAAGACAGCGTTTAGAAAAACGATCGCTTAGCGACAGTGGTGATGGGGGTGAAAGGGTTACCTGGGGGGCGATCAAGGGGGTTAAACCTTTATTAGATAATATATTGGGGTACCTGACGCTATAAAAACATGCGGCGAACCTAAAAAAAATTACTGGCTACGATCTGCATCACCGACACTAAGACAGCGTTTAGAAAAACAATTGCTTAGCGACAGTGGTGATAGGGGGTGAAAGGGTTACCTGGGGGGCGATCAAGGGGGTTAAACCTTTATTAGATAATATATTGGGGTACCCGACGCTATAAAAACCTGCGGCGAACCTAAAAAAAATTACTGGCTGCCGATCGGCATCACTGACGCTAAGACAGCGATCAGAAAAATGATCGCTAAGCGACAGTGGTGATAGGCGGTGAAAGGGATATCTGGGGGGTGATCAGGGGGTTAAACCTTTATTAGGGGGGGTTAGGGGGCTACACTGGACCTAAGACTAAACTTTGGTGACACTTTTACAGTCACAAATGTCACTGATTGCAGTGATCACTAAATAAATGGTCACTGCAATCAGTGACACTGACTGGGGGCTGGGGGGGTGATCTAGGGGGTGATCTGGGGTGTCTGGGGGGGCCTGGGGGGGCGATTTATGTCCCTATGTGTCCTGGTGTCAGTGTAGTGTTGTGTGCACTGACCTGATGTCTTCTCTTGTACGGCGCTCGGTATATGTGAGTGCCGCACCAGAGATGACATCACTTCCTCCTGCTCCCTCTGTCTGACACAGACAGAGGGGGCATTTCCATTCGCCGGGAGCGATCGCGAGGGGGTGGCCAGAAACGAATGGCTGCCCCCTCATCCCAGAACGCTCCCGGACACTTAGCCACCGCTCACTGTACAGAAGGGGGGTCAAATCTGGACCCCCCAACTATACAAAGGCAATCACGTACACTCTACGTGATTGTGCCTGCCGGTGCCATTCTGCCGACGTATATATACAGTGAGCGGTCGTTAAGTGGTTAATATAGAGTACATTCCTGAAGTCAACATACAGTAATCAACTGTAGTCTAGAGCAGCCCATAGAGACTAGGTCACTTTAATAATAAAAGAAAAAGAACTATGCTTACTGTATCTGATATTTTACCATAGAACAGTGGTTCCCAACCACAGTTCTCAAGTACCCCCAGACAGGCCAAGATTTGAGAATTTTCCTCAGATAAAATATCTGTCACATACTAAAACGCTGACAATGGATTTAAAGCACCTGTGTAAAGGTGAAAGAAATCCTGAAAATATGACCTGTTGGGAGTACCTAAAGCAGAACTTCACCCAACAGTTCTGCTTTTCCTCCTCCTTTCTCATATTTGGAATGTCTTTTTTTAAAAAGGGGGTGGAGAGTGGGTACCTGATTTTGCCAGGTATCCGCTCCCACTTTCGGTCAAATCAACGTGGCAACCTGAGCGGATGTTCCCCCCACCCCCCTTTCCCCTGCAGCCTCTTGGGAGACATCACAGCTCCCAGGAGACTGTGGGACCATTCACAGCGTGGCTCAGACATTTGCAGTGGGCAGCTGTGAAGTCGAAAGGAGTCACAGTTGGCTGCCCACAGTAAAGATGCTGGACCCGAAGACCAGGTCAGGATGAGGACTTTACTGGGGCAGGTAAGTGTGTGTTTTTTAAAAGTCAGCAGCTACAGTATTTGTAGCTGCTGACTTTTCCATTGTTGTTTATGTAGCACCCTCCTCACTCCCCTCTCTTTCTTCAGCTCGTCTCTCTCTTGTCTAGGGGTATCTTTCAGAGGGGAAGGGAGCGGGGACATTACGCCTGGCCTTCACCACAGGTATCAGTGTGGTGTAAGCAAAGTTCTTTTACCTTCTGGTCAGTGCTGTGCACCTGGAGCCTCCACCGAGAGTTACCTTGAACAATGTCTGTCAGGAAATGAGCCCCACACCATTAAAGTTCAACACTCCTTTATTCTTCTTGAATGAACACAATCAGTTGAACTCCCTTGGTAGAAACAGAACAGAAAAGGAGGTGTGGATGCAAGTAGGCCCAGACACAATGTGTTCTCCACTTTCCTTCCTGAAAGTGGGCTGCGGTCTCCGAGCGAAGGGGAATTTCCTTCCAGGCGGTCTCCGATGAGAGACTCACCCGTCACTGGCAATAGGCTGCACCAGGTCTTCGAGTGAGGAGCTCCCCCCGGTCCATTACGCCTTCCGGATTCGGGTACCCACTCCTGGGGTTCCCTAGGATCTCCTTCCCTCGCGGAACTCAGTGTTGGGCACTGAGCTCCAGACCTCCATCTGAGTACCTCACCCCAGGCTAAAGGTGCTTGGGATGGAACACGACCTCCGACTGTCCTCTAGGCCTAGGCCCGCCTAGAGAACCGACACGAACCACCGTCCACAGGCTGAAGGTGCCTGGGACTCCCCCGTGACAAAGATGGCCGGCCCCTTTATACCCTCTCCCAGCAAGCACGGCGGGTTCCCCGCCCCACCATACTGCTGCCGAGGGAGGACAAAAAGGAAGCGCAACACACAGCAATGATTCAACCCCAACCCAGAGCGACAGCGCCACCTGCTGGGCTGCAGGGAATTACACATCACTAATGTCTCTGCCAAGTCAAATTTACACCCGAGAAAGTACATACCCGCTACACTTACATGGTGAAGATCAGCCATAGACGGAGCAATTTTCTTTCCTGTAACCACGGGTCAGCGTTGATGGGGGAATCCCTCCCACTGAGCCATTGTGTTCTCCTGGTGAGGGGGGCAGGGGAAGCTGTCCCTGCCAGAAGAACACAGTGATTAGCATCTAAAATGCGGCAGGCTGGGTGTACCCAAGTCAATCGATCACCTTGGGAGCATTCAGCCTGCCCACACATGGTTCGAAACTCGGCCAGTTCCTGTTGATTCAAGTCAAGATTCAAACTGTCTATGGCCAGCTGAATGAAAGGAATGAACAGGAACAGCATTCTACAATATAAAAAAATGAGAACAACAGTCCTAGCCACCGTACCATTCTACATCTATTGTTCAATACCAAGCGTAACAGAGTGTTGAGAATAAGCTCAACATGATACTTCTGAACACTATGTAAACTCACTATGGCATGCGATAACTTCCAGCACATCCAAGCCACTTATGCCAAGCCAATTTTACGTACATCTTTCAGACATAATAAATGCCATTAATGAATTCAGAATGTGTTTTAATTTGGAAAGCTCTTGCTAACAATAATGCAGTACTGCAAATGTGATGATTTCTTTTCTCCTTCTTTGAACATCTCTATATACCCTGCATTTATTTTATCGTATTACTTTGGATTTTCAGTTGTACATTTGCACTCAGAGCAACATTCCTGTCATGTTAAAAACAAAATGAACTTAATATATATTTGCATGTATGTGCTGCTACATAACTGACACAGTCTATCCTCCCAAAAAAACCTTCAAGATTACAACAGCAAACCCTAAACATACCACACAGTGTCCAAATACTGGATATTTACCAGTTGTAGCCCATCAATGTACTTCCTAGTATAAGCAGGCCCATTATAATGTATTGTATTTTGGTTTCAACAATGCAGCTCGTCTTTATATTCAAATTTTGACCCCCCCCCCCCCCAAACTTCAGCAGCACCCTGGCCACATATGAAATTCTGCACTGATGAGGTATTGCCGTGCTGGGTGAACTGTGGAAGATCTTAATAGATGTGCATCTCACACATCATTTCTACTGAAAAATGGGATGCCGCATATTAATATTAAACAGAAAAATACAATCACACCACAAAAAGCAATTTGAATAGTGCTGGAGGTGGGGTTTGTGTTTTAACCTCTTCCTTAAAGGATTGGGACATCTAGAATGTATTTACCGACAGAGAAGAGCTAAAAATGGCAAAGCCAAATAAGAACATTTATAAAAGAAAATCGCCAGCTATAAAAGGCACTACAGTAGGTGAAAAGCAAATTGTCATGTATAAAGAATACGACTAATAAATATATAATAGATAGGTTAATAGGTAATTTACTCCCTAAAGTAGACATAATGAAAGCCAAAAGGTTTGACTCTTTGGAGACCATTATTTTCTGCTTTGAATAAGTAAATACAACCATTAAACGATATAAAGAAAATGATTAATAATATAAAGAATATGATAACCCCATAAAGACATAGAAAAGAAAAACGTATGACAAAGGGCCATGTGTTGTTGCTTTGGATGAATAAATGCAACAGTAAGGTAAAAATAATGCTGATATATTTATATAAAACAAAAAGGTTAAAAGGCCATTTATCCCATAAAATAGACAAACAGCAAAAGCTCTTAGAGATCAGTAAGTGCTGCTTTGAATGTAAAATAGAGCCAATGATAATACAAATGATATGACTGATAATATAGGGAATGGGATTGATAAATATAGACTAAAATAGGCAATATTATATTTACCACAAAGACCTAATAACATCAAAAGCTTTGACTCTTATTGGCCCTATAGTTGTTGCTGTGAATGAGTAAACACAGCCATTCATAATCTAAATAATAGGATTGATAAATATAAGAATATACAGGCCAATATGTCATTTACCCCATAGACACAATAAATGCAAATGCTTTGACTCATAGGGGATCATGTGTTGTTGCTTTGAATAAGTGAACACAAACAAGAGTAATATAAATAATAAGGGCTCTTTCACACGGAGGTCCGTCCAGGTCCGCCTGTCAGTTTTTTAGGCGGACCTGAAACGGATCCTCCATGCACCCCTATGGAAGCACGGATGTCAGCGGAGACATGTCCGCTGACATCCGCTCCGCTCCGAAAAAGTGTGACGGAGGAAAATCCTATTTTTCCTTCCGTCTGCGGAGCGGATCGGATGACAACGGACTCTACGGTCCGTCGTCATCCGATTCCCCATAGGGGAGAGCGGCGCTCTGACAGGGCGGTCCCTGCACAGTGTGCGGGGACCGCCCAGTCATCCGTCGGCTCAGCGGGGATCAACGGAGCGATCCCCGCTGAGCAAGCGGAGCTTCACGGGGCGGATCTTCACGGATCCGCCCCGTGTGAAAGAGCCCTTACACTGATAATATAAAGAAAAGGGTTGATAGATATAGAACAAACAGGCTAATATGTCATTTACCCTAAAGACATAACAAAAACCAAAGCTATGGCTTAGTTATTGCTTTGAATGAGTATACAGTATATACAACCAGTAAATAATATAAATAATAACATTGAGGATATAAAGAAAAGGGTCGATAAATATAGAATAAACAAGCCAAGATGTCATTTAGCCCACAGACATAACAAAAGCAAAAGCTATGACTTAGGGGACCATTATTTGTTGCTTTGAATGAATATATGCAACCATTCATAACATGAAGAATATCATTGATAAATATAAAATAATAAGGCTAATATGCCAAGCACCCTAGTTGTCTCTTAGGGCCCATTTGTTCTTGCTTTGAATGGGTAAACACAATCATTCATTATACAAAGAATATGAATGATAAACAGAAAATATACAGGCCAATATGTAATTTACCCTATCAACATAATGAAAGCAAAAGCTTTGGCTTAAGGGGGACCATTAGTTGTTGCTTCAAAGGAGTATATGCAACTATTGATAAATCTAAAAAAAATGTGATTGATACTAATAAAGAATAGTATTGATATATGATTGATTACTGTAGACTCTAGGCCAATAATGTAATCTACCCCACAGACCTAATGAAAGCAAAGCTTTGGGGACCAGTGGTTATTGCTTTGAAGTGGGTATACAGAATCGAGAATATGATTGATAAATATAAAATAAACAGGCCAATGTGTCATTTACCCCATAGATGTAATGAAAGTAAAGACTTTGGCTTATGGGGCCCTTCGTTGTTGCTTTGAATTATTATAGGCAACCATTGATAAATATAAACTTTCTGATTGATAAATACAGAATATCCAGGCCAATGTGTAATTTACCCCACAGACCTAATGAAAGCAAAGTTTTAGGGACCAGTAGGTATTGCTCTGAAGGTGGTATACAGAATCATTTAATAATATGATTGATAAATATAGACCAATATGTAATTTAACCCATGGATCCAATGAAAGCTAAAAGCTCTGGCTTTAGGGACTATTAGTTGTTGCTTTGAAGGAATATATACAACCATGGATAAATATAAAGAATAGTATATAGAAATATAAAGAATATGATTGATGAATACAGAATATGGAGGCCAATATTGGCATTTACCCCACAGACCTAATGAAAAGTACAGCTATGGGGACCAGTAGTTATTGTTCTTAAGGGGGTATACAGATATAGACAATACAGGCCAATATGTCATTACCCCATAGATCCAATGAAAGAAAAAGCTCTGGCTTAAGGGACCATTGGTTGTTGCTTTGGAGTATATACACAACCATTTATAAAAGAATCTGATAAATATAAAGACTGTGATAAAATATAAAGAATCTGATTGATAAATATAAAACAAACAAGCCAATGTGTCATTAGACACCCCATAGAAGTAATACACGCAAAAGCTTTTAAGGGGACCAGTAGTTATTGCTTTGAAGGAGTATATACAGAGATATTAAGAATAGAGCTGATAAATATAAAGAATCTGATTGATAAATATAGAATATCTAGGCAAATGTGTCATTTACCCCATGACATCAAAAATCTGTGGCTTAGGGGACCATTAGTTGTTGCTTTGAAGGAATATATACAACCATTCATAAAAGAATCTGATTGATAAATATAAAGAATGTGATTGATAAATATAGATTATACAGGCCAATATGTCATTTACCCCATACACCTAATGACAGCAAAAAGCTGTATCTTACAGGGACCATTAGTAGTTGCTTTGAAGGAATACATATGACCATTTATAAAGAATCTGACTGATAAATATAAAGAATGCGGTTGATAGATATAGATTATACAGGCCAATATGTCATTTACCCCATAGACTTAACTACAGCAAAAGCTCTGGCTTGGGGGACTATTAGTTGTTGCTTTGAATGAGTACATACAAACCACTGATAAAAGAATGTGATTAGTAACTATAAAGAATGTGATTGACAACTATAAAAAATCTGATTGATAATTAAAAAGAATGTGATAAATATAAAGAATGTGATTGATAAATATAGATTATACAGGTCAATATGTCATTTTCCCCATAGACACAATGACAGTAAAAGCTCTGGCTTTGGGAACCATTAGTTGTTGCTTTGAATGAGTACATACAACCATGGATAAAAGAATGTGAGTAATAAATGTAAAGAATGTGATTGCCAACTATAAAGAATCTGATTGATAAATATAAAGAATCTGATTGATAAATTAATAGACTCTACAGGCCAATATGTCATTCACCCCATAGACCTAATGAAAGCAAAAGCTTGTGCTTATAGGGGACCATTAGTTGTTGATTTGCAGGAATATATAGAACCATTGATAAAAGAATGTGATTAATACATATAAAGAATGTGATTAATACATATAAAGAATGTGATTGATCAATAGAAATAATCTGATTGGGAATTATAGACTAGACTATACAAGCCAATATGTCATTCACCCTAATGAAAGCAAAAGCTGTGTGTGGCTTATAGGGGACCATTAGATGTTGCTTTGTAGGAATATATAGAACCTTTGATAAAAGAATCAGAGTAATGTGTAAAGTAGCCCCAATAATAAAAGGAGCAGCTTTGCTCTGAGGGATCCTCAGTGGTTGTAGTGAGTGAGTAGTAGAAAACATGCCTTCTCCTGCCCATGACACCATAGCTCAGTGGTGATCTCTGATCCCAGACACATTTGGCGCATTCTAAGGTCATTGGAAGAGATGAAGTGACAAGGCTCAGGAGTTGTGCGATCCTTTCTATAATAATGATACAGGGCAATGGCCACCCAGCACACTAATGACGGTGAATGGCAATGCAGACTGTGGCTCCGATGACTACTGCTTGCTAATGTGTATCCTGATCGATGGTCCCCGGCATTGCCTGTATATCACCTGCAATGTACGATCCTTCCCGCAATCCCGCACGCCGGCTGTCTCCCTATTGAGTGCTCTGAGCCCCGCACAGGCATTGTACACACCGCACACACATTGTACACACCGCACACACATTGTATACACCGCACACCACGCACACGTCTCCCCCGTTCCCCGTGCTCCAGCTGTGGGGGGTCCAAGGCGATTAGTAGAGATGAGCTCCGCATTACATATAAGCCGGGGGGTGCAGGCTCTTACCTCGTCATTTTCCCGTGCCCGTCATCAGCCTCAGCCAAGCCGCAAGATAATCCTCATGTGAGCCACAAAGGCAGACAGCTGGGGCGCCAGCAACGGACAGCCCCGGCACTCAATGCACCAGCACTGAATCCAGTCCTCCCCGTGTTCTGTGTATTCCTCAATGTATTCCTCAATGGCTCCACACTCCCCCGTCCTGCCCTCCTATTCTTCCTGTGTGTTGCAGTAGCTCCCTCTCCTCTTTTCTCTTCTCTTCTCCTCAGAGCCGCTTTTTTCCTCTGCTCCGTCCACTCCTCTCCGCTTTCCCAAGCAGCTCTACAGTAGCTCTCTCTCTCTTTCCCTCACATTCACATGCGAACAGAGAAACTCCCCCTTGCACACACATTAGGAGCAGCCATACTGCCTTCCAGAGCCTGCCTCCCCTCCATTGCCATGCAAATCATTAGCATACTGTCACAGAGGGCCGCTTAACGCTTTCCTCACACATGGAGGATTCTCCACAGGAGCTCAAATCCGGGTGTGTGTGCTGTACCCCTCAATGGCTTCACAATGGGCCCATTCACTACTAGGCGCCTGCTATTCCGCCACCGTTTATTTGCCCTTTATCACTCCATCCCACACATGTATTTGTAGTGAACGTGCAGTGTGGGTTTTTTTGCGATTTGATTTATGGAATTGCATTTACATGCAGTTGCAGTGCGTTCATATCCGATTCGGTGCCAAAAAAAAGCAGCATGCTGTACTTTCCTTTAGCCCCGTTCACACTATTGTGATTTGTTATAGTTAGTCTGGCGGAAAAAAGACACAAGTCCATCCAGTACATCCCAAAAAAGAAAAAAACAAACAAATCGAAAACCCCCGTATACACGATCCTATAACCACAGTTGATCCAGAGGGAGGCAAAAAAAAAAAAAAAAAACACAACAACAAAAAAGCATGATCAAACTTGCCTCAGCAGAGGAAAAACTCCTTCATAATACCCAAAAAACAATCAGATATTCCCTGGATCAATTTTTACCTATGAAAATTAGTATCCAGTTATATTCTGTACATTTAAGAAATAATCCAGGCCTTTAAAAAAAAAAAAAACATCTAAGTGTAGCACACGGACTCTTTTCCCCTGCTTTGGCTCAATTGCAGGAAAAAGGCACACCGTACTATATGCCCGTATAGGGTTGCCACCTCATCCATTTAAACCCGAACACATCTGAATTACACAGGTTCTGTGGCTAATTTAATGCAGATAAGGCACCAAGTGAGTTTAATTACCACCTTAATCAGCCACAGAACCTGTGTAATTCATATGTGTTCGGGTTTAAAGGGATGAGGTGGCAACTCTATGCCCGTACCCTCCTGGATGAGGAGGTTAAGCGGTGTTATGTATTTGGGTCCCACAGCTAGGTTCTTCCGTCAGTTGGTTCTCGTCTCCTAGGATATAGGGGCAAGTCTCTCTCTTTATTCCCCCCAGTGATTCCAATGTCCACACCACTTTAAACTCCAACGTTGAGTTTATTTTCTCAATGCTCAGCAGATAGGAAAAGGGTGGAAGAAAGACAGGACAGCAAGGTTTGGCAGGTCAGTCCAGGCACAAATGGATATCACAATCTCTACTCTATCCCAGAGTAGGGTTAGATTACCCGGATAGTCTCCTACAAAGTGGATCCTAGCAGCCGAAGTGATGCTCGGACGTTTGATCAGGTTCTTTTAATAGATGCAATCGGGAGACTCTCTGCCACAAAATCTATCAGACCCCGAACCTCTTAGCTTCTGGTACTTAAGGACAGGTGCCAGTAGCAGCACATTACTAGGCCCTTGGTGGATAGAAGAATCCCTCCAGAGAGTTACCGGGCCCCTTCCTTCACCGTGAACTCTCACCCGTCCGTCAGAAAGGTCCTCCCCCGGCCTCCTCTTCTTAGAAGCGGGCTCCCTCGCGAGGGACACCCTGGGACTTCTCCTCCTCGAAGCGGGCTCCAGCTAAAGGTGCTGGGACCAGTGTTGAAGATGCAGCCCCAGGACTAAAGGTGCCTGGAACTGATGCACACGTGGCCCGATGGCCTGGAGGGCCATGCGCCACGCACCCGGACTCCGACTCTGGAACGAAGACCAACCCCTCCCAGGCGGCGTCTGCCCCTTATGTATCCCCTCTTGGCATGCACAGCAGGTCGACCACACCTACTGTACCGCTGCCGAGAGAGGACACCCTAAGGCACAGCACTAATACCAGTGGTTCAACCCTGACCCATTATGGCAGTGCCACCTACAGGCCACAGGGAACTGCACACCAGTAAACCATCCTGGAAATAAAGCAGCACAACCTATAAATTGAGAACGGTCTGAGCCCAACTACTATCTCAGACTAGCCCCTAAATTTGGGTATATAGCACCCCTAAATGGGGTGGGCGCTACATAAGTTTGACAGAACCACTTCTTAAGGGAGTCTGTTCTACATGTTCACAGCTCTTACTGTGAAGAAGATTTTTTGTATTCAAAGGTTAAATCTTTTTTTCTTACACATGTAAAGAGTGCCAACGTGTCCTCTATGATGACCATAAAGTGAATAATTCAACACCAAGTTCACTATATGGACCCCTTATATATTTGTACATGTTGATCATATCCCCCCTTATTCTCCTCTTCTCAAGAGTGAATAAATTCAGTTCCTCTAATCTTTCCTCATAGCTGAGCTCCTCCATGCCTCTTATCAGTTTGGTTGCCCTTCTCTGCACGTTCTCCAGTTCCCCGATATCTTTTTTGTGAACCGGTGCCCAAAACGGAACTGAATATTCCAGATTAGGTCTTACTAATGATTTGTACAGGGGAAAATGATATCTCTCTCTGGAGTCCATACCTCTCTTAATACAAGAAAGGACTTTGCTTACATTGGAAACTGCAGCTTGGTATTGCATGCTATAAGATTATGGTCTATGAGAACACCCAGATACTTCTCCACCATTGATTCCCCCAGTTGTACTCCACCTAGTATGTATGATTCATGCATAGTCTTAGCCCCCCAAGTGCAAAACTTTTACATTTATCAACATTAAACTACATTTGCCACATAGTTGCCCAATTAAACAGTGCATTGAGGTCAGCTTGTAAATTGGAGACATCATGTAGGGACGTTATTCCACTGCATAGCTCGGTGTCATATGCAAAGACAAAAAATTTATTTTTAATCCCAGACCCCATATCATTTATATTTATAGATATATATAGATATATATAGATAGCACTACCCCCGTAGGAGCTGCTGGTTAGTTTTGGGTTTTGCACGTTACCTCTTCAGCTTCGTTGTCCGGGTAGGAAAGTCTGTAGTAATGCAATGTCCACACAGATGTAAAACCTCAAACAGTTAGGCCCCTTTCACACGGAGGTCCGTTCAGGTCCGCCTGTCAGTTTTTTAGGCGGACCTGAAACGGATCCTCCATGTACCCCTATGGAGGCACGGATGTCAGCGGAGACATGTCCGCTGACATCCGCTCCGCTCCGCCCCGCCAAAGTGTGACGGAGGAAAACCCTATTTTTCCTTCCGTCGGCGGAGCGGATCGGATGACAACGGACTCTACGGTCCGTCGTCATCCGATTCCCCATAGGGGAGAGCAGCGCTCTGACAGGGCGGTCCCTGCACAGTGTGCGGGGACCGCCCAGTCATCCGTCGGCTCAGCGGGGATCAACGGAGCGATCCCCGCTGAGCAAGCAGAGCTTCACGGGGCGGATCTGCACGGATCCGCCCCGTGTGAAAGGACCCTTAGGCTTTATTTTCTTAGCAGTAAACGTTGAGAAAATAGAAGGTAGAGAAGAGCAGGGGAAGGTTCAGGCACTCGCCACAACTATGCAAAGGTGTCAGTTTAAAGTCACTCACCACTCTCAATGTTAGAGTGGGTATTGGTCACCCGGATAGTCCCCTCTCACATGGCCTAGCAGCCGGAGTGACACACGAACCAGCACAGGACAGTCTCTGCCACAGACTGCCCAAGATGAAATAGATTTCTGCCACAGACTTTTTGAGATTGAATAAATGGATTGTTCAGGAATCCTCTGCCACAGGATTTCAAAGTCCCAAACTTCCAGCCATACAGTGAAAAGAGCCTTTAAGCCAATCCGGCGAACTGCAGAGCTTGTGATCTGATGGATCCCTCCTCAATAAAGTTACCAGGCCTCACCCAAGACGTCAGCACTCTGCCGGTCTCCTCCAGGGCAGGTCCTCCCCTGGTCTCCTTCATTAAGATAGCTTCCTCCCCATTTGGATGGACAGCTTGGGATCCCCCTCTCAGTATGCAGGCCCCAGCCAGACTAGCTGGGCCTACTAGGTAGCGATGCAGCCTTGGGCCAACGTGGCCCCAAGACCAGAACCACACACACAGCTTGCGCCCAGAGGGCCACAAGGTGAAAACGAACCCCAAATATTGGCATCTGCCCCTTAAGTATCCCCTCCCAGCAGGCACAGCGGGGCGACCACTCCCATTGTACCGCTGCCAAGAAGGGTCACTCAATGCACCATGGTCTGCCCTTGTTCCAACAGCTGCCTTAAGTGGTAACGCCACCTTCAGGCAAATAGGGAAACTACCATCGGGTGAACCACAGCTAGAACAGAAGCAAATATCAATGTAATTCAACAGTCTGAGCCCAGCTACTGGCTCAGACATCCCTCTAAATTTTAGATAGCAACCCAACCTTTTGGGGAGGGCGCTACATATTTATATATATATATATATATATATATATATACACACACACATACACACACACACACACACAGGTAGTGAGTGTACAGCTTGTATAACAGTGTAAATTTGCTGTCCCCTCAAAATAACTTAACACACCTCCATTAATGTCTAAACCGCAGGCAACAAAAGGGAGTACACCCCTAAGTGAAAATGTCCAAATTGGGCCCAATTAGCCATTTTCCCTCCGTGACTCGTTAGTGTTACAAGGTCTCAGGTGTGAATGGGAAGCGGGTGTGTTAAATTTGGTGTTAGCGCTCTCACTCTCTCATACTGGTCACTGGAAGTTCAACATGGCACCACATGGCAAAGAACTCTCTGAGGATCTGAATAAAAAAATTGTTGCTCTACATATAGATGGCCTAGGCCAGTGATGGTGAACCTTGGCACCCCAGATGTTTTGGAACTACATTTCCCATGATGCTCATGGACTTTGCAGGGTAGTTGAGCATCATGGGAAATGTAGTTCCAAAACATCTGGGGTGCCAAGGTTCGCCATCACTGGCCTAGGCTATAGGAAGATTGCCAAGACCCTGAAACTGAGCTGCAGCACATGGCCAAGACCATACAGCGGTTTAACAGGACAGGTTCCACTCAGAACAGGCCTCGCTATGGTCGATCAAAGAAGTTGAGTGCACGCGCTCAGCGTCATAGCCAGAGATTGTCTTTGGGAAATAGACGTATGAGTACTGCCAGCATTGCTACAGAGGTTGAAGGGATGGGGGGTCAGCCTGTCAGTGCTCAGACCATACACCGCACACTGCATCAAATCAGACTGCATGGCTGTCGTCCCAGAAGGAAGCCTCTTCTAAAGATGATGCACAAGAAAGCCCACAAAAAGTTTGCTGAAGACAAGCAGACTAAGGACATGGATTACTGGAGCCATGTCCTGTGGTCTGATGAGACCAAGATAAACTTATTTGGTTCAGATGGTGTCAAGCGTGTGTGGTGGCAACCAGGCGAGGAGTACAAAGACAAGTGTTTCTTGACTACAGTGAAGCATGTTGGTGGGAGTGTCATGGTCTGGGGCTGCATGAGTGCTGCTGGCACTGGGGAGCTACAGTTCATTGAGGGAACCACAAATGCCAACATGTACTGTGACTATGATAATGACCCCAGACACACCTCCAAGACACCACTGCCTTGCTTAAGAAGCTGAGAGTAAAGGCAATGAACTGGCCAAGTATGTCTACAGACCTAAACCCTATTGAGCATCTGTGGGGCATCCTCAAATGGAAGGTGGAGGAGTGCAAGGTCTGCAACATCCACCAGCTCTGCAATGTCATCATGGAGGAGTGGAAGAGTACTCCAGTGGCAACCTGTGAAGCTCTGGTGAACTCCATGGCCAAGAGGGTTAAGGCAGTGCTGGAAAATAATGGTGGCCACCAGTGGCGGCTGGTGCTCCAAATTTTTGGGGGGTGCAAACAAACATAAAAAAAATTTGAAGAAAAACAAAACATCAATTGCAGCCACTGTGCCCATCAAACACAGCCACTGTGCCCATCAAACACAGCCACTGTGCCCATAAACCGCTGCTAGTGTGCCCATCAAATGCTTATAGTGTGCCCATCAAATGCAGCTGCTGTGCCCAACGCTGCCACTGTGCCATAAAAAGCTGCCACTGTGCCCACCAAATGCTGCCACTGTGCCCAAACACTGCCAGTGTGCCCATCAAACACTGTTAGTGTGCTCATCAAATGCTGTTAGTGTGCCCAAACATTGCCAGTGTGCCCATCAAATGCTGCCAGTGTGACCCCGCCTGCTCACCGTCTCCCTGGCACTTACGCTGTCTCGGTGGGGCAGCGGGGTCCTTCATGCGTCTCCTGCTGTCCTCATCTCCTGTCCTCTCCTCCTGATAGGCGTCCAATACCAGGGCCTATCATTTCAGCCAATCAGATGACAAGTAACAAACCCGAGCACCTGATTGGCGGAGAGGCGGTTCAGTGTTAGAAAAGCGAATAAATATTCCCTTTCCTAACACAGTATGATGCTCGCAGTTCACCTATGGCTCTAATCAGGTGCTTCAAAAACACCCCCGCCGCTGTAATTCAGGCACCCGAAAAGGGACCGGGCGTCTGAATAGGGGGTGTCAGTGGCGGCCAGAGATAGATAGATTCATGCATTGCATGAATCTATTGGGGATAGAGGGGGTGGCAGGAGAGAGGGGGCGCCCCTCTCCCCTTTGGATGCACCGCCACTGGTGGACACACAAAATATTGACACTTTGGCTCAATTAGGACATTTTCACTTAGGGGTGTACACTTGTTGCCTGCGGTTTAGACATTAAAGGCTGTGTGCTGAGTTATTTTGAGGGAACAGCAAATTTACACTCTTATACATGCTGTACACTCACTACTTTACATTGTAGCAAAGTGTCATTTCTTCAATGTTGTTACATGAAAAGATATAATATTTTTTTTTAGAAAAATGTGAATGGTGTACTCACTTTTGTGAGATACTGAGGGAAATTCAGGCTGCTATCACACTGAGGTGCTTTGCAGGCGCTAAAAACAGCACCTTCAAAGCGCCTTGAAAGAGCCTCTTCTTTCACTCCAATGTGAAAGCCTGAGTGCTTTCACACTGGAGCGGTGCGCTGGCAGGACAGTAAAAAAAGCCCTGCTAGTCGCATCTTTGCAGCGCTGTAGGAGCAGTGTATACACCACTCCTAAAGCGCCTTTGCCCATTGAAATCAATGGGCAGCGCCACCGAACAGCCGGCAAAGCGCCACCGCTAGCGGCCGAAAAGCGCTGTAAAAATGACGGCAAAGTTCCGCTAAAAATAGCAGGATTTTACCACCGACGCCTAGCGCTGCTCAGTGTGAAAGCAGCCTAAAAGGAAGGCGCTGCACCAGTACATACATTAATTGGTGCACCGAAAAATCATTAATTGAACGTGCGAACTGGCGCACGTTGAAGCGCAAATATCGATAATAAATACCCGCATGTGTAAACTGCAACTGGTGCTAGGGTAACTGCGGTTTTCTCATGGATAATAGCGCACGTCCAATAAAATTGGTTAATTTCATCTAATTGGGTGTGTCTTGTTAGGCAATTAGTCGGTGTTCTCAGTTAATTAGCCCTTTTGATGCTAATCTTATTCCTATTACTTCTAATATATATCTTTGAATTTTTTTTTTCTTTTTATACCCAAATCTTTCAATACATTACAAAGATCAGAGAAGTGTTTATAAACACACACACACACACACACTTTTGAGGCCAAATCATTTAGACAAATACCACCCCATGTAAAAATAAATATAAAATGATCTTAAAGCGGAGCTCCGCCGGAAAAAAAAAAATTAAAAGCCAGCAGCTACAGCTACAGCAGCTGCTGGCTTTTAATATTTGGACACTTACCTGTCCTGGAGTCCAGCGACGTCTGCAACAGAGGACGAGCGATCGCTCGTCGCTCTGCTGCTCCCTCCGCCATCCTCGCTGAGGGAACCAGGAAGTGAAGCCCTGCGGCTTCATGCCCGGTTCCCTACGGCGCATGCGCGAGTCGCGCTGCGCCGTTCTGATTGGTGCTCCTGTGTAGTGATGAGCCGAACACCCCCGGGTTCGGTTCGCACCAGAACCCGCGAACGGACCGAAAGTTCGTACGAACATTAGAACCCTATTAAATACAATGGATGCGAACGTTCGAATTCTAAAGTGCTAATTATAACGACTATTATGCATGTTATTGTCCTAAAAAGGGTTTGGGAACCCGGGTTCTGCACCAGGGGACATGTATCAATGCAAAAATAAGTTTTAAAAACGGTCGTTTTTCGGGAGCAGTCATTTTAATGATGCATAAAGTGAAAAAAAAAAGTCAAATATTCCTTTAAATATCGTACCTGGGGGGTGTCTAAAGTATGCCTGTGAAGTGCCACGTGTTTCCCGTGTTTAGAACTGTCCCTGCACAAAATGACACTTCTAAAGGAAAAAAAAAGCCATTTAAAACTGCTTGCGGCTTTAATGTAATGTCTGGTCCCGGTAATATGGATGAAAATCTTTAAGAAAAATGGCATAGCTACCCCATGACCCCCCCCCCCCTACCCCAGCCCATTACCAGCCCCTTTGGGTCTTGTATGGATATTAAGGGGAACCCCGCACATAAAATAAAAAAGGCCCTATATACTCTGAACAGCCGTATACAGGCGGTGCATACAAGACAGGGACTGTAGGTTTGTTCTTATGTAGAATCTGTTTGTAATTTTGAACAGGTACATTGTTTAAGTGTAGCTCCAGCCCAAAAATCTATTTTTAAACTTTTTGGAAAACATAGGTAAGGGTTATCACCCCTGTAACATTTGTTTTGCTGTCTGTGCCCCTGTTCAGAACATTTCACCTCACTTTCCGTCCCAATGACAACTGTTTTTGAAATGTGGTGTTTTTCTTGAAACAAGGATTGGTGATAAAGCATCAGTACAGAGGAGACACCTTTCTCCCATATTAATTCTTACAGGAGAGAATTTTCCTTCCTAGGGGTAGATTTCCTCTCACTTCCTGTTGTCTTCTTGCGTTTGCAAGTAGGAGTCGTTTGTAAGTTGGATGTTTGAAAGTAGGGACCTGCCGTATATACTCTGCAGAAATAGGCCCCTTAGTTGTTGGTGTTGGCACAACACTGTAAGCACTCACAGTTACTCTTGGTTGGTGCTGGAACGCCCTGCTGTCAACTATTATATCAGGAATTGTAATTACATATAATTGTTGAACAGTGGTAGTAAAAATTGGGCCTTTGATGGTGGTGCTGGTGCCAGAACACTGTAAGCCCTGACAGTTACTCTTGGTGGGTGCAGCAATGGGCCCTGCTGTGAATTATTAGATCAAGAATTGTAATTGCATGCCCCTGTTGAACAGGGGCTGAAAAATTGGGCCTTTCGTGGTGGTGGTGGTGGTGGTGGTGTTGCCACAACACTGTAAGCCCTCAGAGTTACTCTTGGTGGGTGCAGGAATGGGCCCTGCTGTGAATTATTAGATCAAGAATTGTAATTACATGCCCCTTTTGAACAGGGGCTGAAAAATTGGGCCTTTCGTGGTGGTGGTGGTGGTGGCGTTGCCACAACACTGTAAGCCCTCAGAGTTACTCTTGGTGGGTGCAGCAATGGGCCCTGCTGTGAATTATTAGATCAAGAATTGTAATTACATGCCGCTGTTGAACAGGGGCTGAAAAATTGGGCCTTAGGCACTGGTGGCACAACACTGCAACCCCTCACAGATACTGTACTTGGAGCACAGCAATGAGCCCTGTTGCAAAGTATTGCTTCAAAAATTGTAATTACACGCCCCTGTTAAACAGGGGCTGAAAAATTGGGCGTTAGGCACTGGTGGTGGCACCCATAAACAAAAATGATCTTCCAAGCTATCATCATCAATCGTATCATTGAGGACTCGGAGGAGGATAGCCAGTCAACATAACAGCACAGGCACTCAGCATCAGCATCAGTCTTGAAGGGATGTGACATGTTAAAATCAATTAGTCTGTTATATCAGCATCAGGTGTGTGGTAGCTGGTGGTGATCCAAGACTGGTTCATCTTGATGAAAGTCAGTCGATCAACCGAGTCGGTGGACAGGCGCACCCTGTGATCCGTGACAAATCCTCCAGCAGCACTGAATGTGCGTTCCGAAAGAACGCTGGATGCAGGACAGGCCAGTAGCTCAATTGCATACTGTGCAAGCTCTGGCCAGTGATCCATCCTCAAGACCCAGTAAGCCAGAGGATTTTCAGTGGGGAAGGTGTCCAAGTCTGACCTTGCCCCTAGATATTCCTGCACCATGTTTATCAGACGCTGGCGATGGTTGCTGGAACCGATCATACTTTGGGGCTGCGGACTAAAGAATTGTCTGAACGCATCGGTCAGACGGCCACCTTCCCCACCGCTCCTTCTTTGACTGGCCGAAGCCTCAGCAACTCGTTGTCCAGGACCAGGAGTTTGTAACCTCCCAGTCTCTGGGAACGCGTTGCACAGACCTTTCTGCAAGGCCTCCCGGAGTTGTCTCATCCTCTGCTCCCTCTGCGACGGTAACATAAGGTCCGCAACCTTACCCTTGTACCGTGGATCAAGGAGAGTGGCCAGCCAGTAATGGTCCCTCTCCTTGATCCGAAGAATACGAGGATCCTTCCGCAGACTTTGCAGGATCAGGGAGGCCATGCAGCGTAGGTTAGCTGAGGCATTCGGTCCGGAGTCCTCTGGGTCACTAAGGACGACATGATCCGCAGCCACCTCCTCCCAGCCACGTACAAGTCCACTGGTTTCTTGGGACTGTAAATCATCCCTAAAAGACTGCTGCTGATGATGCTGAGTGCCAGCCTCCACCTCCATGCTGACACAATC
Organism: Rana muscosa; assembly: GCA_029206835.1. Lineage (NCBI taxonomy): Eukaryota > Metazoa > Chordata > Amphibia > Anura > Ranidae > Rana > Rana muscosa. The sequence continues at coordinate 409,630,629 of CM055117.1, forward strand.
CTCCTCCTCCTCCTCCTCCTCCTCCTCTTCCTGTGCGATGGGTGGGACAGAAGGAACACTGTCTGGGTAAAGGGGGCCTTGAGAGGCAAGGAAGTCCTCCTCTTCCTGCCTCTGTTCTGCCTCAAGTGCCCTGTCCATTATTCCACGCAGCGTGTGCTTCAACAGGTGGACAAGAGGTACAGTGTCACTGATGCATGCACTGTCACTGCTCACCATCCTCGTGGCCTCCTCAAATGGTGCCAGGACAGTGCATGCATCCCTGATCATGCCCCACTGGCGTGGAGAAAAAAAACCAAGCTCCCCTGACCCTGTCCTGGTGCCGTAGTCGCACAGGTACTCATTGATGGCCCTCTGCTGTGTGTGCAGCCGCTGCAGCATGGCCAACGTTGAGTTCCACCTGGTGGGCATGTCACATATAAGGCGGTTCTTGGGCAGGTTCAACTCCTTTTGCAGCTCAGCCAGGCGAGCACTGGCATTATAAGATCTGCGGAAATGCACACAGACTTTCCTGGCCTGCCTCAGGACATCCTGTAAGCCCGGGTACCTGCCCAAGAACCGCTGCACCACCAGGTTAAGGACGTGAGCCACACAGGGCACATGGGTCAGTTGTCCCTGTCGGAGGGCGGAGAGGAGGTTGGTGCCATTGTCGCAAACCACCATTCCTGGCTTAAGCTGGCGTGGCGTCAACCACCTCTCGGCCTGGCCCTGCAGAGCAGACAGGACCTCTGCCCCAGTGTGGCTTCTGTCCCCCAAACACACCAGCGCAAGCACGGCATGGCATCTTTTTGCCTGCGTACTTGCGTAGCCCCTTGAACGGCTACGGAGCACCGCTGGTTCAGAGGACAAAGCACAGAAAGAGGCCATGGAGGAAGAAGAAGAGGAGGGGGTGGAGGAGAGAGGTGTGTCACAACCACTAGTAGCATTTTGTAGGCGTGGCGGTGGAACAACCTCCAACACTACTGCACCTTGTCCTGCATCCTTCCCAGCTGCCAAAAGAGTGACCCAATGGGCCGTGAAAGAAAGGTAACGTCCCTGTCCATGCCTGCTGGACCATGAGTCAGCGGTAATATGCACCTTACCGCTGACCGCCCTGTCCAGCGAGGCCAAGACATTGCCTTCCACATGCCGGTAGAGAGCCGGAATAGCCTTCCGTGAGAAAAAGTGGCGTTTGGGAACCTGCCACTGAGGAACCGCACATTGCACAAACTCACGGAAGGGGGCCGAGTCTACCAACTGAAAAGGCAGCAGTTGAAGCGCTAGCAATTTAGCCAAGCTAGCATTCAACCGCTGGGCATGTGGATGGCTGGGAGTGAACTTCTTTCGACGGTCCAGCAGCTGGGGCAGGGAAATTTGCCTGCTAGAATCGGACGTCGGTGTACTGCTAGCAGAGTGGCCGCAAGTACTTGGCTGTGACACACCTAATTCTACACCTTCATTCCTCTCAGTGCATGTTTCAGAGAGGACTGAAGTTATAGTGGGGTTGGAGATCCCAGCTGATGCGGTGCAAGGAGAGGTCCGCTTTGTTCTTTGGTGTGGGTCTTTGAGGTAGGCTTGCCAACGAGCTGCATGGCAGGTCAACATATGTCTGGTCAGGCATGTGGTACCCAAGCGGCTGATGTTTTGGCCACGCGATATACGCTTGAGACATATGTTGCAAACAGCAGCTGTGCGATCTGATGCACTAGCCTCAAAAAAGGCCCACACCAAAGAACTTTTTGAATGACGGGCAGAGGCAGCGCCCTGCACAGGCGGAGCTCTGCGGTGTGATTCCGTCGGTGTACTGCCCTTACGCTGGCCACCAAAGGGCATCCTGCCTCGTTGGAGATGTGCCTCCTCCTCATCCTCCTCCTCCTCCTCTCTCCTATTAGGCACCCACGTGGAGTCAGTGACCTCATCATCCCCTCCCTCCTCATCACTGGAGCCAATCTGGCAGTATGCTGCAGCTGCTGGAACATGACTGCCAGATTGGTGTCCTTCTTGAGCATCCCCTCTGTCTGCTCTCACGCTACTGCCTTCCTGTAGCTGGGTTTCATCATCAGACCCTTCGAAACGCTGGGCATCCTCCTGGAGCATGTACCCAACACTGTGCTCAAACAGTTCGGGGGACTCCTCAGGAGGAGGACATGGTGGGTCTAGGGAAGGAGTGACTGATGATGAGTCTGACATTGATACCAGGGAAGAGGACGCTTTGGCAGCTGCTTTGCCAGTACCCTGAGCCTGGGTGAGAGAGGATGAGGAGGAGGAGGAGGAGGGCATGGTCATCCACTCTACCAAGTCTTCAGCATGATGTGGCTCAACATGTCCAGCTGCGGAAAAGAAGGACAAGCGTGTCCCATGGCCATGTGCTGATGACAATGCACCGCGTCCACGACCAGCACTGTTGCCCCCAGACACAGAGCCTGCTTGCCCTCTTTTATTGCCTCCTGACTGTCTGCCTCTCCTTGTTTGCCTTCCAGACATTCTAATGGATGGCCTGCAGGGAGATGGGAAAAAAGCAATAAGGGCTACCTTCAGGTGTCCTTCTCTGTCCCTTTACTTAAGGATTTCTAAATATGGTTGAGGATGATTGCTTTCGCACAGAATAGCACAATGACAATTTCCCTGACTGTCCAAAAAACAAGGATTTCAAAGATGGTTGATGAGGAATGCTTTAGCACAGTATAGCACAAGGAGAATTTCCCTCACTGTCCTTCCCTGTCCCTAGAAACAAGGATTAGCACAGTAAAACACACTGACACTCTCGCTACCTATAGTTTTCTGTCCCTAGAAAAAAAGTTTTTTTAAAGATGGTTGATGATCAATGCTTTAGCACAGTATAGCACAAGGAGAATTTCCCTCACTGTCCTTCCCTGTCCCTAGAAACAAGGATTAGCACAGTAAAACACACTGACACTCTCGCTACCTATAGTTTTCTGTCCCTAGAAAAAATGTTTTTTTAAAGATGGTTGATGATCAATGCTTTAGCACAGTATAGCACAAGGAGAATTTCCCTCACTGTCCTTCCCTGTCCCTAGAAACAAGGATTAGCACAGTAAAATACACTGACACTCTCGCTACCTATAGTTTTCTGTCCCTAGAAAAAATGTTTTTTTAAAGATGGTTGATGATCAATGCTTTAGCACAGTATAGCACAAGGAGAATTTCCCTCACTGTCCTTCCCTGTCCCTAGAAAAAAGGATTAGCACAGTAAAACACACTGACACTCTCGCTACCTATAGTTTTCTGTCCCTAGAAAAAATGTTTTTTTAAAGATGGTTGATGATCAATGCTTTAGCACATGTGAGGGGGTTAGCTCGGCAGCGGGTGTGTGTGACCCCCGGGATGGGCTCCCCACACAAAACAGGCCCAGCAAACGGAGGTTGTGGTTTTCAAAATCAAAAAGGTGCGGTTTATTTTCTATTTACAGTGACAAAACACAGCAAAGCAAAAGAAACATAACCAAAATAAATCCTGGTCAAGTTGACCTCTGACTAAACATACAGGTTTCCTAACTAACAACTGGGATCAGCCTAGTGCTGTCCTAGTCCCTAAGTCCCTGGTTTTAAATGTCCAAGCAAATAGCCACACAGGCTTTTTCTCACCGCACAGGGGTTCACTCTCCCTAGACAGTCCACACAGGTCTGGTTCCAGGCATGAGCTAACATCTAATGAAGCTGGGAGTTCTTATAGAGGCCTAAATGAGCTGACAAGCTTCAGCTGGTCTCATCAACTCCCTGTCTGCACGACGCCCAGCCCTCTCCCTAGAGGTATGAGTCATCCATGAGCCCACTAGCCTTATACAACTCTCCACCTAGTTGTATAAGTCGGCGTAAAGCCTGAATCTGGGCGAAATATATCTACCCCCCTGGATGCAACCAGGTGACTTTACCTTCCTGCTGTCACACACAGTATAGCACAAGGAGAATTTCCCTCACTGTCCTTCCCTGTCCCTAGAAACAAGGATTAGCACAGTAAAACACACTGACACTCTCCCTACCTATAGTTTTCTGTCCCTAGAAAAAATGTTTTTTTAAAGATGGTTGATGATCAATGCTTTAGCACAGTATAGCACAAGGAGAATTTCCCTCACTGTCCTTCCCTGTCCCTAGAAACAAGGATTAGCACAGTAAAACACACTGACACTCTCCCTACCTATAGTTTTCTGTCCCTAGAAAAAATGTTTTTTTAAAGATGGTTGATGATCAATGCTTTAGCACAGTATAGCACAAGGAGAATTTCCCTCACTGTCCTTCCCTGTCCCTAGAAACAAGGATTAGCACAGTAAAACACACTGACACTCTCCCTACCTATCCTTCTCTTTCCCTAAACTAAAGGAATCCAGGTTAAGCAAGAAAAAAAAATGTCACTGTCCCTGCCTATGCTTCTCTTTCCCTGCTCCGGAACACACTACACTAGGCCGCCGTGCTGGCGGCCTTTTATAGTGTGGGGCGTGTACTAAACACCCTCAGCAATAATTGGCCACAGGCATCCTGCCTGTGGCCAATCATTGCTCTCCTCGCTGACGGCGCTGTGATTGGCCAAGCATGCGGGGTCACAGTGCATGCTTGGCCAATTACAGCGCCTGGATGACACTGCGATGGCGTAGTGCATTGTGGGCCGCGAATTAGGCGCGAACGGCCCAAATCGTTCGTTGTTCGGCGAACGATCGAACAGCCGATGTTCGAGTCGAACGTATGTTCGACTCGAACACCGAGCTCATCCCTACTCCTGTGTTCTGGGAGCCGAGTGTCTCCCAGAACACTACGGGAAGTCTGCGGGAAGTGACGTCACTCCCGCAGATTCCCGGAGAGAGGACTCCCGGATGTGGGTGAAAATACCTGTCTTAGACAGGTATCTTCACCCCCCTCCCCCCTGAAAGGTGTCAATTGTGACACCGGAGGGGGGGAGGGTTCCGATGAGAGGAAATTATAATTTAGGGTGGAGCTCCACTTTAATTGGCAAATAAGGATCATCATTTCCTTAGAACAGTGAACGGGGCATAGTGGTGGGAAGAAATTAGCAGCAGTACAAGCAACTTCCTGAAAGGGGCGTGATGTCATTCCTGTGTGCTGGCCACGGCTTCCGGGAACCAGATATGCACCACGGGGACACACTGACAGAGTGTGTGGCGAGGAGAGTCGATCAGCGGCATCTCCACGCAGGGGGACATCTAGGAATGTAATCAGTGCCCTGATTACAGTATAGCAATATAGTGTCACCAATCAGTGCCCACCACTGCCACCAATCAGTGCCCATTAGCAATGCCAGTCAGTGCTGGCTATCAGTGCCGCCTATCAGTGCGGCCCATCAATGCTGTCGATCAATGCCCACCAGTGCCACCCATCAATGCCCATCAGCACCGCCTAATGGTGCTCATCAATGCCACCTATCAGTGCTCATAAGTGCGGCATATTAGTGCCTCCTCATCAGTGCCGCCTCATCAGTGCCACCTCATCAATGCCCACCATTGCACTTGGAAGTGCAGTCGCTGGAGATCCGAGGGGGACATGCAAGGGAAATAAAAAAACAGCCTTTTTGCTTCTAAATGATTGGATGATAAAATTAGTAGAGCTTCCCCTCATATTTACAGGGACTGCACTTCCAAGTGCACTTGTAGTGCAGAGTGGGTTTGCCTTTAGTAAATAAACCCCAAAGTACAAAATACCGAAAAATTTGGGGTGTACACAGCAAAGTGCTAGAGTGCAATTTGCCTAATGGGGACACTAGTTAGATTGACCTGTGTGTCCCCAAGGAAAGTCATTGGTTGGGTTTTACCATCACTTCCTGTTTGGCTATGTGACAGGAAGTGAAGCTAATTTTCAGAAAAGGGACACAAAGCCCAACCTAAAAAGACAAACAGTGGTTCTAACACTCACTTGGTTTCCCTCAAATGCCCACAATTAGAATTGTCTTGAGCCAGATGTTATTTATCTCAGTGGTCTAAAGCAGTGGTTCTCAACCCTGTCCTCAAGTACCCCCAACAGGTCATGTTTGTAGGTTTTTCTTTATCTTGCACAGATGATTTAAATCAGAGTCAATGGCTTGGTATTTTGAACAGCTATTTTATCTAAGATAAATTCCCAAAATATGGCCTGTTGGGGTACATGAGGGTTGAGAACCACTGCTCTAATATTATTTGAAAGTTTTCTATAACCTAGGTTTGTGTGCTAATGAGGCAATTGAAAACACATGCACAGTCCATGAAACACACAAAGGCTGGTTTCACACTGGGGCGGTGGGGGCGGTGGCGGTATAGCGCCGCTATTTTTAGCGGCGCTATACCGTCGGGATTGTTGAGCTATTCAGCCGCTAGCGGTGCGGTTTTAACCCCCGCTAGCGGCCAATAAAGGGTTAATACCACCCGCAAACCGCGGCTACAGCCGCGGTTTGCGGGCGGTATTACCGCGGTATCCCATGCATTTCAATGGGAAGGAGCGGTGGAGGAGCGGTAAACACACCGCTCCTCTCACCGCTCCAAAGATGCGGCTAGCAGGACTTTTTTTACCGTCCTGCTAGCGCACCGCTCCAGTGTGAAAGCCCTCGGGGCTTTCACATTGGAGAGAAAGGAGCCGCTGTTTAGGCTCGGTTTGCAGGCGCTATTTTTAGCAAAATAGCGCCTGCAAACCGCCCCAGTGTGAAAGGGGCCATAATGCAAGTTCACCCAGTGTCTAGACATTACTTCAACGTGGGTACACCTGTTAAGGATGTCCTTAAATTACTAACACAAAAAACACTCTCTCAAACATGCCCAGAGAAATTCAAGTGCTGTTTACACACACACACACACACAAAAAAAAATAAGTCCCTGAGCATGTTCAGACCAACCCAAATGCAGTTAGCACAAAATAAGCCACCCACATGTCCAAAATTAAGCACACCATCCAGCATGCTACAAAATTAGAGATGGGACAAACAACCCCGGTCTGGGGAGCAAACAAACAGCCTAACATGGGCAAAAGTTATACAACAAATACCATTGCAGTCTATGGGAACTGACCTGTTAATTTTGCTAGTCCCAACTTGGCTGGCTTATATTTCAGTTATTGGCCTTAAAATGGGTATTGGGGCCCTGCCCAGAGGGACATATATCAATGTCACCAATTTTGACAGCCCCAAAAAACGAAACAAGGAGAAGTGCCTTTAAAAATGCCAAACTGCTTAAAAGCTAGCAAGTTTGTGGGGGCGGTCTTACTCTGCCTGTAAAGTGGTGCATCTGTAGCATGTATCCAAAATGCTGCTTCAAATATGTACAGCTTTAAGAAAACGTACAAATCTACATTGCAGCTACAAGATCTTAACCAAAAAAAAAAAAAAAAGTGGCATGCCCCCCCAATACATACCAGCCCATTTGGGTCTGTTAAGGCTTTAAATGAGAACCCCCACGTGAAAAATACCACCCCAAGCTAAAAAAAGATTGTGCCCCTCCCAAACACGAACAAACCCCTAGCCAAACACACAGAAAGACAGCCCACGAAAGGGGGGTGGATGCTTGGGGGCAGGAGGGGCTCGGGGACCCCAAAAGTCAACCACCTTGTTCCCCTATTCAGGGGGACAAGGGCCTCTTTCACACAACCCCAGGCTGGGGTTATGGGGGCTGCAGACAGGGGGCTTTATGGACTGTGGAAAGCCCCTTTAAACTAGTGGGTATGTAGCAATACCCCTGCAGGAGTTATTTCAGTCCATTACTCTGCCTCTCAACCCCAATAACAATCTCTGCCCCTCTGACACACCTGGCATTAGTGTAAGTGCAATGAACAATGAGAAACACACAAGTTATGATAAAAAACAGAAATTGTCTTTGTTAATCTTTTCTACAGAAATATTACAGTAAAAATATATATTCAAAATAATCAACTGGAGAGCAATAACTGAGATTAAGAACAATATAGCTCTCAAGCTGCTTTCAGGGGATTCCAAACCTGAGAATGTCCCCAAGAGCAGAGGCACACTTTAATAGTAAATAAGGATGAGCTCCAGGGTGTTCGCAAAGTCCACGTGCAGCGCCCGCCAGGAAGTCGGCACTGCGCTGAGCTAATCACAGGCAGTGAAACATTGTCCCGATGTGCGGCTGCAGAGATCGGGAAATGTCTCACTGCCTGTGATTAGCGCAGCGCAGTGCCGACTTCCTGGAGGGCGCTGCAAGTGGACTTTGCGAACACACCGGAGCTCATCCTTAATGGTAAATAAAGCACAATATGACACTTCAAGTTGGATTGGTTACCTTTACTCAGATTGTCTCTATGAGTCCAGGCAGGAGGAGAACAGATAAATTACTCCCTTTGTGTCAGGCCTCTCTCTACTGTCCCCTGACACCACAGGCCCAACTTTATAGAAGTCAACAAGTAATAGCTTAACTTCTTGGATAAACTGTCCCACACCCCCAATGCATATACAGAGCCCTGACTATGTGTGTGAGGACGTATGGCACCAGTAGCTTCAGTTCTTTTGAAGAAAAGATAAGATTTGGTGACTTCAGCTAGCCACTTTCGTTGGTGCACTTTAACTACTGGGTAGCAGGGCAAACAATATAACTGGCCTAGCTTATCAAGTGAAACAGATAGGATTTTGTTCAACAAGGTAAGAGGACAATGATGTTTGTATACAATGTCCCAGAAATGGATAACCTTATCCTTTATCCCTGTAGTACTACAAGTGTCAGCAAGATGACTACCAGCAATAATGTTTGTATACTGTGTTCTAATAACTCCTTCTGTAGTGCAGCCAATATTTCTTCCCAGTCTAATGCCACGTACACACGATCGGTTTTCCAGTCGGAAAAACCTTGGATGGTTTTCCCGACGGAATTCCGCTCAAGCTTGTCTTGCATACACATGGTCACACAAAAGTTCTCAGAACTTTCAAGCGCTAAGAACGCGGTGACGTACAACACTACGACGAGGCGAGAAAAATAAGTTCAATGCTTCCGAGCATGCGTCAAATTGTTTCCGAGCATGCATGTTTTTTTTCCCCGTCGGAATTGCATACAGACGAACGTTTTTTCCGTCTGAAAAATAGAGAACCTGCTCTCAAACTTTTGCTGTCGGATCAAAGTAGTATCCTGTTCATGAAAGTCGGATGGATGTCGGACCAATGTAGGATCAATGTAGGACTGATGTTGCAGAGCAAAGTAGGATGAAAGTTGTATGACTGTCGTGTCGTACCAGTGTGAACCCAGCCTCAAACTGGAGAGTGCAAAATCTGGTGCAGCTGTGCATGTAGCTAATCAGCTTCTAACTTCAGCTAGTTCAGTTAAAGTGTCACTAAACCCAGTGTCATGGTCCAGTCTGTGAGAAAAAAATCTTTTAATGGGTGAAGATCCATAACAGGAATTAAAGCGGAGTTCCACCCTAAAAATGAACTTCCTATTAACAGCTTGCCTTTAATGTAAAAAAAAAATAATTAAAAAAATAATAATTTTTTACTCACTTCTATCTGGCTGTTACTAGGCAGATTTCGTAATCTGCCTAGTTCCTGGTCCTAGGTGGTTCAACTTCCTGTCCTAAGATCCCATTGCCTCCTGGGAAATGATGACACTCATTTCCCAGGAGTCTCTGGGCATTACTGTGCCTAAAAATTGCCCAGCATGCACCTCTTCCGGAGAACCAGGAAGAAAAAAGGAACTGGGCTTCACATGCCCACACATATGATGGATACGGCCACAACATGAGCTAGATGGATATAAGGCAAGTGTTTTCAATGATTTCTGGAACGATTATGTTTTAGGGACTATTTAATGTGATTAATTTTAGCTTGCAAAAAAAAAAAAATTATGCCCGGAACCCCGCTTTAAGGTTTCCAGCTGTCTGATTTTTATTACTGCTTTTTTTGCTTTATATGCTGTGCAGAATATCCAGTTTGGGGCAGGCAAAGATTACTGCCATAGGTGTGCACACAGGGTGTGCCAGGTGTGCATGGGCACAGCCTAATCATTCTGAGTGATGCAGATACCCCTTGTTTAAACCCCTGATATTTCACCAAAGCCCCCAACAGGGCTCCTAAAAAATTTAAATACAAATGTAAGAATAAAATTGTAAGAAAAAATAAAAAACTACTGACAACAATCTCGGCCCTACTGACACCGTCAGTATATATACACATGCGTTTGAGCTTTGAGGTGCACACTCTAATGCAATAGGCCTGCATTCACTATATCTGGTCTTTCACAGTACACAGAACATGGAAATGCAATCATTTTAGTCAGGAGCGGCCGGTCCATTAGGGGTGCCCGGGCGCCGCCCCCCTATCCTCGCCACCCCCTATATGCAGTGGATAGATTCATGCATAGATGAATCTATCCACGGCTGCCGCGGCCACACCCTATTTATGTGTCCGCCACTTTCAGGTCAACGGGCATATGATTTAGAGCGGCCATGGGTTTTTTGAAGAACCTGATTAGAGCCATAGGCTCTAATAGGCTTCAAAATAGGGTGGACATTGCGTCTGGAGCCCACCCAGGTGTGTTGCAACAGCGAATGAAAATTCTCTGTTGTAACACTGATCCTCCTCCCGGCCAATCAGGAAGCAGCCATTAAACCTGTTTCCCGATTGGCCAAAATACCAGGCGATCCTATTGGACGCCTAGCGCCAGGAAGAGGAGAGAGGAGACACCACAGAAGCTGCTCCAGGAGAGAACATCGGAGCAGCTTTCCCCGAGCCCGCCACGCTCTCACCGCCCGCATCCAGGGTAAGGACAACGGCTGGTGTGGGGAGGTGGTGGTAGTGCCGCTCCACTGGCGGCCTGAGGGGGTTGTTTGCTGCCCCCCCAAAAAAACGTCACCAGCCGCCACTGACTTTTGTAAATATAAATTGCTAAACACCTTTTTCCATCAGCAGTTAGAGCAGTCAAAACAGAAGAGAAGCTAGCTCAGCTTCTCAGAACATAGACTTTGTAAGCATAGCATAAAAAATATAACAAATTTTATTGGATATACATTAAGATACAACAATCATAAAAAGGGGGGGAAATTTTAAAAGGTACCCTCCATCTACAAAGAGTCAGAATCCTATAGTATGGAGACAATAAAGTCACAATATATTGTAGAGTACTGTATGTTGGAGTCCACCAATGAAGTCAAAATTCAAAGTAATTCACAAAATTGTTGCTAGTATGTTGCTCGATACTTATAAGTCAACGCGTTTCGCAAGATATACTTGCTTCTTCAGGACCGATTGGGTGGATGCTGAAGGATTTTGGATGCAGAGGAGAGGATAGGGACAACCAAGAAGGGGGGAGACACACAAGGAGCAACAACAGGGGATGGAGACACGGGGAGCAAAACTCCCCAGGAAGGGGGAGCTCCCCCTACTAACAGCCACAGGAGCCAGCCAATTATAACAGGGTATGCATCTAAAAGTATATACTGCTGTATTGCATAACAGATGGTGGTGGATAAATAAAGCAAGGCCAAGGGGAAAAATACTGAAAAAGTATATATATGGGATCACATGATAGCGGACGCAGGTCCCACCACAATTGAAAATACAACAGGGTGCCTGCTTTTTATATTCTGTATATATAAGAGTAACACCAAAACCCCAATGGTTGAAATACAAACTGGCTCCTGTTGCGGTCAGTAGGGGGTTTCCCCCTTTCTGGGAAATTTTGCTCCACCGTCATCACCGTCCTGTCCTCTGCATCCAAAGTCGTTCAGCACCCACCCAATCAGTCCTGAAGAAACAAGTTTATCTTGCGAAATGCGTTGAAGTGCGAGTTGTATTTTATTGTATATCTAATAAAATGTGTTATATTTTTATACTTACCACCTCATGCTGTGTCTACAAAGTCCATGTTCTGAGAAGCTGAGCTAGCGTCTCTTCTGTTTTGCTAAAATTTGGATGTTGGCAAGGTGAGGGTCCGCCTTCCCAGTTAGAGCAGTCTTGTGACTTCTCTGAGTGTCTGGTTAAAGCTTGTAGGAGGAGTTTTCATTCTCCCACGGTTGTCCAATGAAAATGCAGGACCCCTGACCCTCTGTCTGGACAGTGCTGACTGGCTCTGTCACATGCACTCTCCTAAGAAAAAAAAAAAAAACTCACTAGCAATACACACCAAACTGAGCATGTGCAGCATGTCCCCTGACTCTGTAAATATCAGGTTATTTTTTCGAGACAGTGGAGGAAGGAGATGATCAGAGGAGACAGGATCGAACAGCCCTTTAGGTTCCACAGTGAGTATAACAAGCATGCTTTACTGCATATACAGACTGATTTTTCTGTTTTGGATTTAGTGACACCTTTAGCTTTGCTAAAAAAAACACTGAAAGCAAATTGGTTTCTATGCAGAGCTGCACCAGATTTTGCACTCTCCAGTTTTAGTAAATCAAATGACCAACATTTTAAAAGACAATTGTTTTTCTAAGTTTATTTTATAACATTTTGTAAATAAATATTTCTTCTTATTTTTAGGCCAAAATGTCACTTAAAGCGGAGGTTCACCTGATTTTTTTTTTTTTAAAAGCCAGCAGCTGCAAATACTGCAGCTGCGGACTTTAAAAAAAAAAGGACAGGGCTATACCACTATGCTGGCTGTCCACTACCCCCCCCCCTCCCACCTGCAGTTCCTACAACTAATTGCAGAGGTTAGGAAAATGAAATCTCTTATGGCTAAAGTTCACGACACAGTGACTCAATTTGACAGGGTGTGGGAACTTTGGGACTCCTCGAGTTATGGAGAACAAGAGATTTGAGACTAGTCTGCATTCTCTTTATTATTCCTGTGCAGATCCCTTCGTTGTGAGCTGACTTACACTGTTATATAACCTGTATTCGTTCATACAGTATTGCCCTTTGAGAATTTTGTTAATGACATATTTGCAAATTATATTGGTATGGTCTTCATATTTCCATATGTGTATTTTATTTTTATATGTACCAACTGCCTTTAGAAATGTGCCATTCTCTCTCAGATAATTGCCTTGAGATGTATATGTTGAATTCGTACTGTAATATTCTTTTACCTTTTGAACGAATAAAAATTACAATTATAAAAAAAAAATTAAAAAAAAAGGACACTTACCTGTCCAGGTCGCCCGCGACGTCGGCAGCCGAAGCCGAGCTACCGCTCGGCTCTCGGCTTCCCGCGCTGCCATCCTCGGTGAGGGAATCGGGAAGTGAAGCGCTGAGGCTTCACTGCCCGGTTCCCTACGGTGCATGCGCGAGTCGCGTTGCTCCATCCTCACTGGTCCCCGTTGTGTTCTGGTGTTCTGGGAGCGGAGTGTTTCCCAGGACACAAACCGGGGGGGGGGGGGGTGACGCGAAGGGGCGGGACTCCCGTGGGAGTCTGCACCCGGAAGTGGTGCAAATACCTGTTTTATACAGGTATCTGCACCCCCTCCCCCCTGAAAGGTGTCAAATGTGACACCAGAGGGGCGGGGAGGGTTCTGAAAAGCGGAGGTTCACTTTTGGTGAACTTCCGCTTTAAGATATTTCTAAGGCCTCGTACACACGGCCGAGATTCTCGTTGAGAAAAACATGTCGTTTTTTTCGACGAGATTCTTGGACAAGAAACTTGTCCCGGCCGAGTGTACACACGCTCGTTTCAAAGAACCCGCGGTTCTTTGAAAGGAGTGTACGCGGTGACGTCATCGACTACGTCGAGCATGCGCTCGTCACATTCGATGCCGTCGCCGCCATCTTGGTACACCCTACGTATGCCTAGGAAGCTACCGCGCATGCGTCAAACTCATTTCGAACATGCGCGGGCTTCCGGGCGGACAGGTAAGTGTATACACACTCACTTTTCTCGTCGAGAAACACGCCGAGGAGAATCTCGACGAGAAAATAGAGAGCAGGTTCTCTATTTTCTCGTCGAGGTTTCTTGTCGGTTTTCTCGACGAGAAACACGCTAGCAGCGTACACACGACCGATTTACTCGGCAAGACCTCTCTGCCAGCAAGTTTCTTGCTGGTTCTTGCCGAGAAAATCGGTCGTGTGTACGAGGCCTAACACACATAATAGGCATACTTTGAATTACGACCCAAAACACATTCTACTACTCCTTCGAAGTCTGGCTTAACCACATGAGACTTTTTCACAGCCTACCCACGGAGAGGCCCAAAATCCAAGGAGCATCTTCAGGCTTTCTAGGTGCATAAATTACGTTTTTAATTTCCTAAATATCAAATGTTTTTAGAGGCTCTGGGGCACCAGACAGTGGAAAAAATCGACAAAATGATTGCATTTTGGTGACAAAAACACCCAAATGTGTTTAAGACATGTTAGGTCTTTCGAACATTTCATTTTTTGCCACAAGTTTTAGGAAAATGCTCCTTATTGTAACCTGTTCGCTACCAGGACATTTTGTGCTCTTGCCTCATCAGTGTCACCTGTCTCCTGATTGATTTTACTTTTGTTCTTATGCACTGGCTAAACCAGTGCATACACAGTCTCTCTGCTCTTATTTTAACCCCTTTGCTGCAGGGCATGCTGCATTCTTCGCTCCACCTTTTTCTCTTACAGTACATGATTTTCTTTCTCGTACATCATGGAACACAGAGCCTTAATAATAACTAAATGGGTTATGTTCCACTTTCAGGTGATTGAACACTGGCACACCCAACACAGGAAGTTCTCCTCTATATAACCCCTCCCATACAGGGAGTACCTCCGTTTTTTTCGCCAGTGTCTAAGGTGTTAGTCGCGGTTAAAGATGTGCTAAGAAGAAGCTCCACTGAGGGATCCCTGTAGGATCAAGGAGCTATGCCAACAAAGGCTAAAATGGATGATACCCGCGTCTTGTGGAAGAACAAGGTTTTGCCTGTAACGTCTCTCTTGGTAGGGCTGGACCCTGGAATCCAGCACTTTGGGCACATATCTAAATGCCCAAAGGTTTTATGGCAGGGTGCTATACAGATCCAGGTCAGAGGTCCCCTTTAATGGGAACCCAAGTCCCTGAAGGTCTGGCACGACACGGCCCGCCGTGATGGGTGAAGATTGGGTCTGTCTGGTCCTCAGCAGTATCCTGCGACGGGATAAGGTAAGTGAAGATAATCCTAAGAAACATCATTAGGTGCTCTTAAGTATTTCTTCTTTAAATAGTTGCATGTCTTGCCTGTCTTCTACCACTAGAGGGTGCCAAAGAACATACCTGGTGTTTCTTATCATGCTTTCCTGTGTAAAATGCTCAGTGTCAGCAGGTCTGTGGATCAGCTCACTCCCTTCGCTTCAGGCTCTGCCACGAGTTAGTAAAGGGGGTCCCTCGCTGCCTGCAGGGCTCCTGGTGGTCCCCCGAGTTTAGATCCTTGTTCCTCTTTTCCCCCCGGCCGCCGTCTGCTATCGAACGTGCGCGCAAGACGCTTTTATGCCTACAGGAGGTCGGGACGTCGGGGAGAGAGGGGGGCGTGGCTGCCGCCCAACGTGCACGTCGGCACACAGCTCAGGCACAGGCTAAACTTATAAAAGCCTCAGAAGCTAGTAGCTCTGATAATGGAGGTACACAGCAGCATATTAGGGGCATGTAAGCTTTGTGTGTGGGATCCCGGCATATCTTTGTAAGACACCTACTCGGCATCATGCTGTGCAGTGATAGCAGCATTTAGTTGCTGGACTACAAAGCTCAGCAGTGGATGCAAGTGTTTTTAGTACCTCTGCATTTGTGCTTAGGACTAGGTCTTCCCGAAAAGGGGGTTCAGCGGCAGGTAAGAGGGGAGCAAAGACGTCGCCATCGGGATCTGAGGATCTTGGTCATGCCTCTGCAGTACCGTCCTCCCCTGAAAGACCTGAGGCGGGCGCAGTAGTGTATTTAGGTTTTGTGCTGCCCTAGGCCTGACTAAACTCGTGCACCCCCTTATTTAAATATGACCCACCCCTTCCTGTCAAGGCCACACCCCTTTCTGTTTAAGATCCGCCCTGAAATTTTCGAGTGGGGACACTAGTTCTGAGGGCCGGGGGAGTAGGGTGACCACATTTTTAAACTACCATTCAGGGACACCCCCCCTTCCCAAAAATCAGCTTGTGCTGTAACGAATCACAGCACAGTGATTGGACAGAAGAGGCCGGATTTATGATTTCTCCAATCACAAGCAGGGGGCGGGGATTGTGCTCCTCCAGGCATTCCCGGCCAGGACAAGTACTGTCAGTTAGTAAAGCGGTGATGTGGCGGCCTTTTTTGGGGGCATCAGATTGTCCTGGGGGGTGGCTGTGTCAGTTTCATTCCGGGACAATGTATTGTCCTGGAATGAAGGTGCCTGGGACAGACCTGCAAAATGCGCGACTGTCCTGGGCAATCCGGGACACGTGGTCACCCTACGGGGGAGGGAGGCAATGGATTCCCCTAATTTGCATAGATTTCCTCTCACTTCCTGTTTGGCTATGGGGCAGGAAGTGAATGGAAATCTCTGTAATGGGTTAGGGATGGTAAAAAATAAACTAACAGGGGCTATAACGCTCCTTTACTTTACTCTAACTTTAATCCAAAATGAAAAAAAAAAAGTGTTGCCTATAGTTCTAGCACACATTTCTGATATTTTAAGGAGAGGACTAAGAAGATATAACCATGCCAATGGTGCAGCAGAAACTCCCCCCCCCCCCCCCCCACAGTTGCGGAATGCCGGCCGCCCGCATACCGGAAGCAGTGCAGCCACTTTATGGGGGCGCTAGACTAATTTCCCTCTCAGCCTAGTCCACCCCATAAGACTGGCGCTACACTAATGCCCCGTACACACGATCGTTTTTACTGTCATTTTTTAAACCGACGTTTTTCTCCTCGTTTTTTTTCATGTTTCCTCTCAAGCCTGCCTTGCGTACACACCATCATTAAAAAAAACGATCAAGCAAAGCGCAGTGACGTTCAACACGTACGACGGCACTATAAAGGGGAAGTTCCGTTCGAATGGCGCCACCCTTCATGTTAGTAAAGTTTGTTGAGCGACGATTCGTGCTTTTCAGTCCGTTACTGTGTAATGAATGTGCTATCTCCATTACGAACGCTAGTTTTACCAGAACGAGCGCTCCCGTCTCATACTTGATTCTGAGCATGCGCGTTTTTTTTTCACGTCGTGAAAGCATACACACTATCGTTTTTCACGTCGTCAAAAAAAACGACATGAAAAATGACGTGAAAAAAGAGAGCATGTCCGGAATTTTTAATGGCCGTTTTTCACGTCGTTAAAAATGCTCTGGAGCCTACACACGATCATTTTTAATGGCCATTTTTTAAAATGGCATTTTTAACGGCATGAAAAACGATCGTGTGTATGGGGCATAACAGTGTAGTGCAAGCCGGCGGTGACTCTTTCCATGCTGCCCCCCTGCAAAGTGCTGCCCTAGGCCTGGGCCTTGTTGGCCTAGGCCAGGATACAGCACTGGGCGGGCGGTCAGGATGAGACATTAGTCCTGTCAGGCATCGCAGCTTCTCCCTGCATTCGTCACTGAGGACGTTTTTTGCATTGGCATTAGTGGGCTTGGAAGAGAGGTTAGCTGCTTTAATCGCAGCGTCTTCACAGAGCAGTAAAAAGCGGGCTAGGTCCTCTTCCCCTGCTCTGGACCCTCAGAGGATCAGCAATCTGATGATGAAGAATCACCATCAGGGGACAGGGAACAGGAGCCATCTGATGAATCAGAGGAGTCAGAAGAGCTTTTTTCAGCCTCACAGACTCTGAAGTTGCAGGTGCAATCTTTTACAGAGGCCATTCGTGCCACTTATAAAGTTGCCCTAAGCCAAGATGTCTGAAACCCCTACCTCCTCTTTCGGGTCTTTAGGACCCCGCAGGCTTTATATACCTTCCCAGTCCACCCATTGCTGAAAAAGCTTATTTATGCTGATTGGGATCACCCAGATAAGCTTTTTTCTCCTCCGAAGAAGTTTTTCTCATTTTATCTCATGGAGGAGAAATTCACCAAGAGGTGGAGTGTACCAGCGGTTGATGCTGCGATCTCATGTGTGGATAAGTCTCTAACCTGTCCAGTAGACAATGTTCAGGTGTTTAGAGAAAATTCTGGAATCCCTAATTAAAATTTATTTTGCTATGGCTGGCGCTGTGGCTCAGCCTGCAGTAGCAGTGATTGGCATGTGTCAGTCCCTAAAGCAGGGGTGTCAAACTCAATTTCATTGTGGGCTGCATCAGTATTATGATTGCCCTCAAAAGGGCCGGTTGTATTTGTAAAATTAGATGTCCAGCGCATCCCCTCCCCTTTACATTAGATGTCAAGACTGAGCCACCCCACCATCAGAAGTTGAGTCCCCCACTCTCCCTTACATTACAGTCCCCCACTCTCCCTTACATTCTTATGCTGCTTCTGGGAAGAAGCTGGATGCATTGCTTGAAAGCAGAAAGTAAGGGTCTTGAGTAGGACCAGAGGAGGGCTGGTACTCTCCTGCAGCTGCAAGAGAGGTGCGAGGCAACATGAAATGGCCTGGAGGGCCTTGTGTTTGACACCTGTGCCCTAAAGGATCAAATGTAGCAGGTTATCAAAATTGTTCCTGCTCAGCAGGCCAAGGTTTTAGCAGGCCTTCCCAAGGCCTTATGTTTTGCGGTGGATGCTATTAAAGATTCTATTCAGCAAGCATCTCGCCTTGCTCTCCTGCTAGTTCATATGTGCATGGTAGTGGCTTATATCAATCACCAAGGGGGCACCAGAAGTCTTGCCGCCCAAAAGGGAGGTGAACCATATTCTGGTTTGGGCAGAGAGGCATGTACCCTGCCTATCGGCGGTCTTCATTCCGGGAGTAGAGAATTGGCAGGCGGAAAAATTAAGCCTCCAGCAGTTGTTCCCAGGGGAATGGTCTCTCCATCCTGACATCTTTCTGGCCATATGCCAAAAGTGGGGTACCCCGGACATGGATCTTTTTGCCTCCAGGTTCAACAAGAAATTAGACAACTTTGTGTCAAGGACAAGGGACCCACTCGTATGTGGGACGGATTAGTTAGTAATCCCTTGGGATCAGTTTTCACTGATCTATGAGTTCCCTCCGGTTCAGCTTCTACCGCAACTTCTTCGCAGGATCAAGGAGGAAAGAAAACCAGTGGTCCTCATAGCCCCAGCATGGCCCAGAAGACCCTGGTATACAGAGATCATGAGAATGGCAATAGGGGACCCATGGGTCCTTCCGCTGCGTCCAGACCTGCTCTCGCAGAGTCCAGTATTCCATCCTTCCATACAGAGTCTAAATTTGACGGTTTGGCTGTTGAAACCTACGTCTTAAAGAGTTGGGGGCTTTCAGGTTCAGTCCTCTCCACTCTGGTTAATGCTAGGAAGCCGGCCTCCAGACTCATTTATTACAGAATATGGAAGGCATATGTTTCCTGGTGTGAATCCAAGGGTTGGCACCCTCGAAGATATATCATTGGTAGAATTCTTGCGTTTCTACAGTTGGGGGTGGAAATGAAGCTGGTCTTGAGTACTATCAAGGGTCAGGTCTTGGTCTTATCGCTTTTTTTTCCATTTAGTTATTATTAAGGCTCTTTGTCCCGTGATGTATGAGAAAGAAAATAGGATTTTTATAACAGCTTACCTGTAAAATCCTTTTCTTGGAGTACATCACGGGACACAGAGGTCCATCCCCTCTTGTTGGGATACTTATTGCTTTGCTACAAAACTGAGGTACTCCCTGTATGGGAGGGGTTATATAGAGGGGAACTTCCTGTCTTGGGTGTGTCAGTATCCAATCACCTGAAGGTGAAACATAACCCATTTAGTTATTATTAAAGCGGAGTTCCACCCAAAAATGTAACTTCCGCTTTTTGGAACCCTCCCCCCCTCCGGTGTCACATTTGACACCTTTCAGGGGGAGCAGATGCCTGTGTGATACAGGTATTTCGGGTATCTACGCCCCTTCCCGTCCCCCGCGCTGTCCTCTGGGAAACACACAGGTCCCAGAAGACATGCAGGTCCCAGAAGACATCAGGGACCAGTGGCATTGCGCAGCACGAGTCACGCATGCACAGTAGGGAACCAGAAAGTGAAGCTGCAAGGCTTCACTTCCTGATCCCCTTACCAAAGATGGCGGCGGCAACATCTGACAGTCGAGGGATCGGGTGCCGACATTGCGGGCGCCCTGGACAAGTAAGTGTCCTTATTTTAAAAGTTAGCAGCTGCAGTATTTGTAGCTGCTGACTTTTAAAAAATATATATGTAGCGATACCTCCAACTAAGGAGGCCGCAGAATTAGATTTGGGCCCTGAGTGCAGCTCCGCCAACCCCCGGCAATAGGCTCTACCCCCTTCTGGCACAACTAGTACTAACAATCAATGATATATCCTATGCAATATAATAACTAAGCAAGGACACAGTAATGAATTGTAATAGGTAAAGTGTTTTACTTATTTTCTCAATATGGATAAAGGGGGTAACAGTAATCACAGTTCAAGATAATCACTCCTAAGGGCAGCGTCCTGCCACTCTAACACACTATGTAATAACACACGCTACAGGTGCGCCATACGGGCGACCGTTAACTAAGTGCCCTATGGCGCAGTAATCAAACACGCTAGAATCCCCACCAGGCCTGGTTCTAATATTTAACTTAGTCCTTCTTTCTTCACCGGCAGGTCTGTAATGGTGGTGCACTTTAAACAGAGTATAAAACTTTGTAATCCAAGGGGTATAGAACTTGGTTAAATAAAGCCGCAGGCTCAGTTCTGACAAGGCTCTTCAATAGGGGTATCAAAATAACTTGTAGGCCACGGCAGTCTATAGGCCTATATGCAGTAACAGTATCTTAGCTGGGCTTATGCCCTCTCACCTGCCGGACTACGGATCCAGTCCGGGAAACCTCCACCGGCCGTGTCACACACACTCGATCTCTCCAACGATCGGGTCCCCGATCCAACAAGGCTGTAGCGCACAAAGTCAGATGCCACCCAGGCTCGCAGAGGGGGTGGAAGGCTCTTTGGTGCTGAGCAAGGCCTCAGGCTTCAGGCCTTGGACTCCGACACATCCGCACAGGAGGATCCGTCTGTGAAGTCTCGTGTCCCAAAAAGAGGCCGAGCCTTGCCTCGCCTCCTCCTTTTATAACCCCTCCCATGAGTCTCTGCGGTGGAACATGTGAAGAATGGGGTTATGGGTGATGTAGTTTCTTCCCATTATAGGGGAACACCCCGCTACACACTCCCCCCACTTAAACTCTTTGGTCCCCAAAGATAAATTTTAACAACAACTATATATAACACTGGACAATTCTGAAAACGATGTTGGGATAGGGGATTCCCACCATAACTGAGGGGTAGAATTCCCTTGCCCACAGGTCACATTATCATGGGTGGCCTGCCTAACTGTGCCAGAGAGTGAGCTGGGGTTGCCCTCCACCAAATGGACAGTGGAGGGATCCGGAATCTCAGCATTTCTCCTAGCAGTGACTACAGAGTCTTCTGAACTGTTCCCCATCTGAGGGTAGGTCAGCTTCTTAGGAGGTCGAATGACTCTTCAAGCCCTTTGCTCTCCTGGAATCTCTGGCTCTGGCGCCACAGGCTCCTCTTCCTCGGAGCAACTATCATGGGCATCTTCCCAGTAATCTGCTGAAGGACTAAAGGGGATGAACTCTGTAGCCTCTGGGTTCAGTGTTTCATCTGTGGTATCTTGGGTGACTGGAAGATCTATGATAGAAGTTCCTGGAGTTGGGGAAGGCCACAGCCAATCAAGTTCTCCCTCCTCATCTCCACTAAGTTGGGAGGCTTCTCCATTTTCAGCTCGGGAGGTCTGTGACCGAGTGTTCGGCCTAGGAGTATCCAAGATAGAGGCCGGTTCAGGGGAGTCTCCCACGGGAGGTATTCTAACTGCCTCCGCAAGTGGGAGCAGGTGGTTTCGATGCCATGTCTTCAGTGGGCCTACCTTTCCCTCTGGCTTCACCTTGTAGACAGGTAGGCCCGGCAACTTCCTGCAGATGACATAGGGTTCAGATCTCCATCTGTCTGCAAGTTTGTGCTTTCCGGGGACTCCCAGATTGCGCAACAGTACTCGATCCCCGGGCTGTAGGTCTTGTACCCGGACCTTCAAGTCGAAATTTCTTTTATTCCGAGCTCCCCTTTGATCTGAGGCCGCTTGAGCTTGTTCATAGGCTACTTTCAGGCTGTATCTGAGCCTGTCCACATATCCTTTGTGGGATGTGGCCGAGGAATGGTCCAGTGAGGTGCCAAAAGCCAAGTCCACCGGTAGTCTCGCTTCTCTCCCAAACATGAGTCGATATGGGGAGTAGCCTGTAGCATCACTGATGGTGCAGTTGTAAGCATGTACTATGGCTGCTATGTGTTGGCTCCAATGTTGCTTTTTATCGCTTTCCAGAGTCCCCAACATGTTGGGCAAGGTTCGGTTGAACCTTTCCGGCTGAGCATCTCCCTGAGGATGGTAAGGTGTAGTTCGAGTCTTCTTAATTCCCAAAGAATCCAAGAGCTTCCGGATCAGCTTACTCTCAAAGTCCCTCCCTTGGTCTGAATGGAGTCTCTGTGGCAGCCCATAATGGACAAAGTACTTCTCCATAAGTACCTTGGACACGGTGGAGGCCTTCTGGTCTTTGGTGGGGAAAGCCTGGGCATACCGGGTGAAATGGTCGGTTATCACCAGAACATTTCCTAGTCCACTCAGGTCGGGTTCGAGGCAGAGAAAGTCAATGCACACCAGGTCCATGGGCCCTTGGCTCTGTAGATGGCCCATTGGGGCAGCTTGATGGGGCAAAGTCTTCCTCTGGATGCATCGCGCACATGAGTGGCAGTACTCCTCTACCTCTGCCCTCATGCAGGGCCAATAGAACCGACTTCTGACAAGTTGAAAGGTCCTTTCAGCCCCTAGGTGGCCATGATTGTCATGCAGGGCAATCAGAACAGTCTCCCGATGTTTCTCTGGGAGGAACAGCTGCCACTTATCTTCTGAGTCATCAGAGGGGCCCCTTCGGTAGACCACTCCCTGATGTAACTGCAACCTATCCCACTCCTTCCTCAGCAGGCGAGCTTCTTTTGAAGGTTGACGCATGAGTCTGTTTGGATCCTGATTCTCCAAGGCCTGCAGGACCAATCTCCCCATGGGGTCTTCCAATTGGTCACACCTCAATTCCTTCTTGGACAGTCTTGGTAGGTTGTCCTCTTCCAATTGAGCTACTCCGCAGTAGTGTTTGGGGACTCCCACCGTGGTAACTCCTATTTCCTCTGCTCTGGAGCCTCCTCGGGCTTGGAATTCAGCTCCTTGACAAAGGGCCCGCACCCCGTCCGGTGCCACTTGGGTCCAATCTTCTATTTCAATGGTGGGGGAATGAGATCTCCTGGACAGAGCGTCTGCGTCTCGATTCCCCACTCCTGGTCTATACTTAAGGCTGAAGTTGAATCCAGACAGTGCGGCCAGCCACCTGTGTCCAGTGGCATCCAGCTTGGCCGTGGTGAACAGGTAGGTAAGGGGGTTGTTGTCGGTCTTCACAGTGAACTCCGCTCCATACAGGTAGTCTTTGAGCTTGTCTACTACCGCCCACTTGAGGGCCAGGAACTCCAGCTTGTGAGTGGGGTAGTTCTTCTCAGAGGGGGTCAGGCTCCTACTCACATAGGCAACGGGCCGCAATTGCCCCTCGTGTTCTTGGTAAAGTACTCCTCCCAGACCGTCATGACTAGCATCCACGTGCAGTTCATAGGGTTTGGTTGGGTCTGCGTAGGCCAAGACTGGTGCAGTGGTCAGGCTCCTCTTCAATACCTGAAAAAGCCTCTTCACACTTCTGATTCCACTGATCTCTGATGGACTCTCCTGGCCTCCTGGGCCCCGAGCCATCCTCTTCTCCTTCAGTCTTGAGCAACTCATTCAATGGTCTAGCAATTCGGGCAAATCCCTCCACAAACCTCCTGTAATAGGAGCAGAAGCCCAAGAAGGATCTGAGTTCTGTTACTGTGGTGGGCCGTGGCCAGGAGGTAACTGCCTCCAATTTCTCAGGGTCTGTGGCCACCCCTTCTTCAGACAGTATGTGCCCCAGATAGTTCACAGAAGACTGGTAGAACCGACACTTCTCAGGCGAAAGCTTAAGTCCTTCCTCACTGAGTCTTCTCAACACTTTTTCCAGCCTCTCTTCATGTTCCTCCAAGGTTCTCCCAAAGACAATGACATCGTCCAGGTATACAAGGACTTCGATCAGGTTCATGCCTCCTACTGTCTTCTCCATGAGACGTTGGAAAGTAGCTGGGGCTCCAGACAGACCTTGGGGCATCCGGTCGAATTCAAAGAACCCCACTGGGGTTATGAAAGCTGTCTTCTCCTTGTCTGCTGGGTGCATCGGAATCTGATAGTACCCACTCTTGAGATCCATAACGCTGAACCATTTGGCTCCAGACAAGCTCTGTAGGGCATCCTCTATCCTCGGAGTGGTGTATTGGTCAGGTATGGTTCTCCTGTTGAGAGTCCTGTAGTCGATACAGAGCCTCAATGATCCATTCTTCTTTCGGACCACCACTATGGGAGAGGCATAGGGGCTTCTGGACTCCCGTATCACACCAGTCCTCTTGAGTTCTGTAAGTTGTTCCCTCAGATCCTCCAGATCTGCTAGCGGGACCCGCCTGACCCTCTTTCGGAAGGGCTTATCTTCCTGGAGGCGGATCCGATGGGTGGCACTCCTTGCACACCCCACATCAAACTCATCCTTAGAGAAGATCTTCTCCCATCTATTCAACTGGGCCTTGGCTCTCTCTTTCCAAGCCCTGGACAGATTCGGGTTTTCCATGGACAGCTTCTCCCAAACATCCCCTCCTCCACCTGTCCTCTTCACTTCTGACAGGGTAACAGGGGCCGCCGGGCTCACCTGGCCTAGCAGCATTCTGGCTGGGATTTCCATGGGGTCTTTGGTAGTATTCCTAACACTCACTGGAACTCTATAATGGGCCTTCTTCAGGACCTTCAGTGGAATCACTTCCGGTATCACCTCCAGGCCTGAGGACTCACCCCTTAGGTCTGAATCCAGCATGACAAAGGGACCAGGCTGCTCCCAAGTAAGCTTCACAGTGGCCCTGAGACAGGTTACTTCGCCGGGCTGCAACACTACCCCTTCTCTTCCAAGTCTCCACACCTTCCCTATCCCCTCTCCAGGGGTCTCCCGCTCTTGGACCAGCCGTTGATAGGCTGTCTTCAGCATGGGATGGATCTCGGTAGCTGCTTGTCTTTCTTCTGTCACGAGAGGGGTCAGGAGTCTTCGGACCAGGTCCGTGTTCGTCCCTATTATAAGGGAATTCTTGTTGGCTCCAGGCGGCCTAGGGCACACAACTGCCAGGGTGTCAAACACTTCGGCCTTCCCAGCCACGGATGGGTCAAAGGTCATTTTGATGGGAAGGTAGCCGTCGTAAGGGAAACTCTGGGTTCCAATTCCCCATATTTCCAGCTCTTCTATCTTCTGGATAGGCAGATGACTCAGGTGCCTGTCGTAGAAGTCCCGGTATAGTAGGGTCACTTGTGCCCCGGTATCCAGGAGGCCCCTGGTGTAGACTCCCTCCACTTGAATGGGCACTATAGGGGATGGGCCTACCAGCTTCTCTGGATATGGTCCGGCAGGAGCCGCCTTCTTCAGACCTTTTCCCTTTGGACTCTCTCTTGTCCTATTCCCTTTGGACTTGAACCTTTCTTGAGCCTGGTATGCACTGACTTCCCTCCTTTTAATGGGTGTAGGAACCCGCTGAGGGGTACTATTATTTTTCTTGGGTGGGCACCCCCTTTGGGGAGTGCTGTGCCTCTTCTGAGGGGTCTCCCCCCTTCCTCCTGGAGTATAGCTTTGTTGAGGGGTATTGCGTTTCCCCTTTGGTGTTCTATCTCTCTTTTTGTTTTTCTTCGTATTCAGCTTGGAGTTTACTGAAGATGATGGGCACCCGGTTGACTCCTTCACCGGGGCCCTCTGGAGTTTCCCGCCGGCTTGCAGTTGTCTGGTCTCTTCTTCGGACTAGAACATGTGGCTGCAATGTGGCCAACTCCCCCACAGTTCAAGCAGACTATATCTCCCCATTCTTGTAAAGGTTCGGGTGCTGAGGCAATCGGGAACAATTCCTTCCTTGGACTTTCTTTCTTCTTGGGACACTCTGTGTCTTTTGCTATCAGAGAGGTCAATATCTCTAACACCTTGGACATCTGAGTTTTTAGGGTGTCTATCTCCGCCTCTCTTTCAGGGGTCATTACTGGATTGACCAGCACCTGTGCGGGTACAACACTTGTCTTATCCTTCTGCTGGTCCTGTTGCAGCGCCTCCTCATCTCTGATGATTTTTATTAAATCAGCATAAGTCAGCAACATTCCTCCTCCCAAGGTTTTCAGGTGCAGCCAGACTGGATCGGAGCGTAGCGCTCCCTTTAAGACTTGCTTCATTCTTGCCGCATCGGCATCTTGGGGCTTCATCCCTTTCTTTAACACAATCTTGCACAGCAGCCTGTTTAGCCTTCTGACATACTCGGAAAGTTTCTCCTCCGGTTTTTGGAAAGTATGTTCAAACTGGTAGACCATCTCTGTCACCTTGTCTAATTGACCAAACTCTTCCTGCAGCATAGCTAGACAGTCCTGTGCCGTGCACCCTGCATTCCCAAACCGGAAACTTTTCACTGCTTCTGCTGCTGCACCTTTAAGGCTTTCTAACACTCGCTGCCTCTTCTGTGCTTCAGGCACCTCCCATGCCTCCACCGCCTGTAATGCCTGCTCCACCCAGGTATCAAAATCTTCTTCCCCTGCCGGGACAGGGAGCTTCCCTGAGAATATTTTTAGTCTCCGGTAGCTAGTTTCCACATGCACCGTACTTGTCTTCTGACATTTGGCTAGCAAATCCCCTATTGCATTTATCAGTTCTGGTGATATAGCAGTGGCCGGTGCAGGTGCCACCGGGGGTGTCGCCCTGTCTTCTCTTTCAGGTGGAGTTCGGGCCGCAGCCTGTGGCGATCCCGTAGGGGATGGTTCCCTTTCTACAGTTATTGCGTGCGCCAACCTAAATGTTCTGTTGTCTGGCGTCCGCAGACACTTGTGCTTACAGGCCTCTGGCATCCCGTCCCAATATTCCACTAATGCGTATTGATATGAGATGTCTGGGTCTGTCTTTATGTCTATCACCCACGGTGTGTGATCTGGGGACACTGAACTCATTAGTTCCTCTACCGTCTCACTCGACCATTTCTCCCCAGGGAGGCTAATGGCTATCGACTGTTTTGGCTCTGTATTAGCGGCTTTGCACCACTCTTCTACCGCTCTTGGATCCATGGGGTCCATGCCGGCACTTCTGGCGTTCGCTTGCTGCATCAGGATCCCGGACGAGAACCCCCACGTGTAGCGATACCTCCAACTAAGGAGGCCGCAGAATTAGATTTGGGCCCTGAGTGCAGCTCCGCCAACCCCTGGCAATAGGCTCTACCCCCTTCTGGCACAACTAGTACTAACAATCAATGATATATCCTATGCAATATAATAACTAAGCAAGGACACAGTAATGAATTGTAATAGGTAAAGTGTTTTACTTATTTTCTCAATATGGATAAAGGGGGTAACAGTAATCACAGTTCAAGATAATCACTCCTAAGGGCAGCGTCCTGCCACTCTAACACACTATGTAGTAACACATGCTACAGGTGCGCCATACGGGCGACCGTTAACTGAGTGCCCTATGGCGCAGTAATCAAACACGCTAGAATCCCCACCAGGCCTGGTTCTAATATTTAACTTAGTCCTTCTTTCTTCACCGGCAGGTCTAGTATAACTTTGTAATCCAAGGGGTATAGAACTTGGTTAAATAAAGCCGCAGGCTCAGTTCTGACAAGGCTCTTCAATAGGGGTATCAAAATAACTTGTAGGCCACGGCAGTCTATAGGCCTATATGCAGTAACAGTATCTTAGCTGGGCTTATGCCCTCTCACCCGCCGGACTACGGATCCAGTCCGGGAAACCTCCACCGGCCGTGTCACACACACTCGATCTCTCCAACGATTGGGTCCCCGATCCAACAAGGCTGTAGCGCACAAAGTCAGATGCCACCCAGGCTCGCAGAGGGGGTGGAAGGCTCTTTGGTGCTGAGCAAGGCCTCAGGCTTCAGGCCTTGCACTCCGACACATCCGCACAGGAGGATCCGTCTGTGAAGTCTCGTGTCCCAAAAAGAGGCCGAGCCCGGCCTCGCCTCCTCCTTTTATAACCCCTCCCATGAGTCTCTGCGGTGGAACATGTGAAGAATGGGGTTATGGGTGATGTAGTTTCTTCCCATTATAGGGGAACACCCCGCTACACATATATATGGCGGACCTCCGTTTTAAGGCTCTGTATCCTGTGATGTACTCGAAGAAAAGGATTTTACAGGTAAGCTGTTATAAAAATCCTATTTTTTTAGTTTTTTTACACTAGTTAAACCAGTGCATAGACAGCCTCCCTTCTTCTTATTGCAATGCTTTTGCTTTAGCATTTTACATTTCTTGTGCTTATCATGGCAAAATGCAAAAAGACAGCCAAACTTCTGATTTACAACCAAATCAATAACAAACCTTGCAATAACAGTTGATACCCCCCAGCTCACTCCATCAGTCTCCTCACGCATCACCAAATTAGTAAAAGACATATCAGCCTGGATGTCACATTACTTCCTCAAACTCAACTTATCCAAAACCGAGCTCTTGATATTTCTTCCCCCATGTGCCTCTTCCCCTGATTTCTCTGTCAAAATCAAACAGCTCAACTATCAACCCATCCCCCCCATGCCAAGGTCCTAGGTCTAATCCTGGACTTTGAACTATCCTTTCGGCCCCACATCCAATTGCTGTCCAAAGCTTTCCACCTCAACCTCCACAACATCTCCAAGATATGCCCCTTCCTAACTAATGACACCACCAGGGGCGTTGCTAGGTGGCAAAAAGACCAGGGGATTCAGCTGAAGTCCAAGGCCGTAAATGGGGGGGGGGGAAGATGGTGGTGTATGTGACACAGGTTTTTTTGGGCTGGGCCGTGACCTATCTGACCTACATAAACTGACCTACCTTACCTACCTACAGTGACCTACATACACTGACCTACCTGACCTACATACACTGACGGTAGTGACCTACATAAACTGACCTACATACACTGACCTACCTGACCTACATACATTGACCTACCTGACCTACATTCACTGACCTACCTGACCTACATACACTGACCTACCTGACCTACCTACATGACCTACCTACACTGACCTACCTACACTGACGGTAGTGACCTACATACACCAACCTACCTACACTGACCTACCTGACCTACTTACATTTACCTACACCGACATTTACATACACTGTCTGACCTACCTCAGCTCAGCCGTGGTGTGCGGTGTCACAGCAGGCGGTCAGTCATTCAGTCAGTCGTCAGAGGAGGAGCCGAGGAGGAGAGGAGAGCCGCCAGCCCGAGCGCCGAGCCGCATTGTAATTCATGCCTTCTGGAGCTTGCAGCGCCTATGATGGACGTCACGCGGTCCCGGTTTTGGACCAGTGGGACGTCCATCATAGGCGTTGCGCAGGCTCCAGAAGGCGGGACCTGCTATGGCACTTGGCCGCACTCGGCAGGACTCGGCCACACTCGGGATCAGATCGGTTCCGCCGCTCACTGCTCGGGGCCAACAATGGAAAGCTGCATGCCTGAGACTCTGGGCTTTTTGGGGACCCATTCGGGGCTCCAGCCCCCCCTCCCGAAGCCCCTGGACACCACAAAGCTTCAAATCCATTCCCTGGTCATCTCTCGCCTTGACTACTGCAACTCCCTCCTCGCTGGCTTACCTCTAAATAGGCTCTCCCCACTTCAGTTCATCAAGAACGCTGCTGCCAGGCTCATCCACCTTACAAATAGCTCGGCGTCTGCTTCCCCTCTCTGCCAATCCCTCCATTGGCTGCCACTCAACCAAATAAATTCAAGATACTAACAATAGCTTACAAAGCCATCTACAACTTGGCCCCACCTACACCACTAACCTAGTCTCAAAATACCAAACAAATCTCTTTGTTCCTCCCAAGACCTCCTGCTCTCTAGCGCCCTTGTCACCTCATTCCTTGCTCGCCTCCAGGACTTCTCCCACCCTCTCCCATCCTCTGGAATACTGTACCCGAATCTGTCTGACTATCTCCAACTTTGTCCACTTTCAGATGATCACTGAAAACTCATCTCTTCAGAGAAGCTTATCTGGCCCGCACCTAACAACTGTACATTTATTTTCTCCATGAGCCCACCCCCCTAGTTATCTGAAGAAGATACGTCAGCCCTGTATCGACACGCATTGGGGAGGGGACAGGACGGCATGATAGACAGTTTGTCTGCTGAGGAGGAGTCTCATAACATCCCGATACCAGTCTGGTATAAGCCTGATCACGCTTATCATAGAGTGGTGCACTGGCGCACCTGTTCTGTGTAAGTACCCCTGAAGGGAATTTGGTTTTGTATAATAAACGTTAAAAAACTTTATTGCACTATTGAGTTTTCTTATTCCATATGCCTCAGAGGGACATACTGAGGAGTCCAGGATCACGGTACCATTAAAAGAGCCCAGAAGTGGTTCATACGCGTGCTTTGACTGAGCTTAGTTACAAAGTCGCACGCTCTAAGGTGAGCGTTCACTTCCTAAGGGGAGCACCTGAGTGATAACACCTTAGCATGTTTTGGATCACTTACTGGGCCGTTTGAATTTTATGGACACTGCTGAAAGCCACATATATGCACGGGAGCACCTTGATTTATAATCTATTTATTTACTCTTGTATGGACTTGTTTAACACTTGTTTAGCACGGTCATCTGTAACACAGCTGGATATCACAAATATGCACAAGGACACTTTTGTTTATGATCATATCATATATTTTCTATAAATTTATATACACATTTATGTACAGGAACACTTTGGAGTGAGTTGTGTAATTTACATATATGATATGTTTTTATCTGCTTATTCATTTATTATTTATTGATCACATCGGATACACTTTATAATTATTTATTTATTAATATTAATGTATGCACTTTGGTACCTACACTGATAAGAGTGTGCATCACATGCAATATGATACTTTTTTCATAGTGCAGCGTATTTAATTTATGTATTTATAAATTCTATATGTTGATCATTGCAGGTCTAATATTACTTGAAAATATACAAGGGTTCTTAAGAAAGTTGACTTGTACGTGTCACTACTGAAACTACTTGAAGAATGCCAATTGATATGATTCAAATAATAGTGGATTGGAGCGCTGCTGCTGTCTTCATGAAAAGCTTAATGTAAAAGAAAAAAATATGCACTGCTAAAGTGTGCTGTCACTAGAAATTGTGGTATTCCATAACACCACATAGCTTTATTGCATCTTTCAAACCTGTAATTTGAAGTATTTACATATTTTCCATGTAACCCTTGAAAATAAATCTCTCTGTGCTGTACTTTTATTTTTTTTAGTTTTGGCACAAGTCCCCTATGATATTGCCCAGCTCACCATGCATTTTTTTTTTTTTTTTTACAATAGCTTGCCTCAAAACCTTACAGACTGACAATCAAAGTTCACCTAAAAATCTGATTTGATCAACATTTTGAAGGATTTACCGAACTGTGGGCAAATCTCATTTTACAAAATTCTCTCATTGCTATTGTTTGCAAGTCATTGTCCACATCAGTGTCAAAACTTATTTTCAGTTGCAGATTTCAAGAATTTACATGGTTAGATTGACATGCAATGCACTACAACCCAAACCTTCATTATTTCTGAAAATAATCCCACCATCCCACTATTGCCTCATGACCAGTGTTGCCAACCGCCAGTATTTTTACTGGCAGTCAGTAAAAAATGGGCACGTTTCTCCTGCCGGTAAATGCCAGTAAAAGAAAAAGGTTGCCAGTAAAAAATATGTCTGTGACGCTTGGCCGAGACCATCCGAGTGCCTGCTACAGTGTGTTCAGACTGTGCCGGCAGTGTGTCACGTGAAATCATGGTGCAAGGGAATTCAGCAGCCAGAGCCTCATGTGCAGGTCTGCAGGACGGGAGGAATTCAAGCCGGGAGGGGACTGTAGGGACCACCTGGCATAGAGAGAGAGGGTCACTGTGACTCAGGAGGGGATATGTCATGTTGGTGCGTTGCCATCATCATCTGTGCTGCTGCACACTGCCGTCAGTGTCACTGTGAGAGTCAATTTCATGCATGTCTGCCACCCATTTTAATTTCTTGCCCTCTCGATTCCTGTCCCTGAGCTACTTAATTACTATATCGAAAATAAAATGAGAAATATGTTTTTGCCTTAATATCTACCTTAAATCACTTTGCTAATTGCATATTGCAACTTGTTTGTAGCCTAAATACTGAAATTTGCACTTAAAACTGTAATTTTGTAACTTTTGGATATGCCAGTAAAAACTTTGCTGTGCCAGGAAATTTTGGGTGTCGTGTCAGTAAATTTCAATCTGGTAGGTTGGCAACACTGCTCATGACTGAAGCTCATGGTAGATCACACCATAGTGAGTCTGATACAATAGTGTTGGCAGCACACAGCATTTTTGAGATTCCTATTCGTAAGACAATATTTGTTTTAAAATATAAAAATTTTAACTACAAGAAGTTTCCCTTTCTTCTTCTGAGTATTATGTGCTTTCAAGATACTGATAATGTGAAAGAAACCATTTGAGATGCTTTACTAACCAGCTGAGCTGAGTGTCACTATCACCTGCCCATGCAAGGCAAAGTGACAGTGTATTCATAAACTCCATCCACCCCCCTTCCTGAACCTCTACTCTTACCTTTCCAACCATCTCTCATCACCCTTTCCTTCTCTGGAGCTGGCATTGAACTGTCTGGTGTCAGCAACCAAGGGTGACTTTACTCTCATAGTTATTTAATGAGGAAGGAGCAGGGGGGAGCGCTAGTAAAGGTGAATTTAAGGGGGTCCCACTTATGCTCATATTATCAGTGCTCCCCTAACCTTTGCAATTTGTCTTGAGCAAGGTGAGAGCAGTCCTGCAAGACCTTGAAGGAAACAATATTAAGCCAGCTTTGATTAAACTGCTGTAGCGCACACACCCCACTCCTACCTGCATTAACTTTGGCTCCTCGCAGGAAGAAAGAGGCACACCGCACTAACAGCCCATACCCTCCTGTGTGAGGAGGTTGAGCGGTGCTGTTGTTGGGTCTTCCACAGTCAGAACATTCTCACCTCTATGTTGAGGTAGAGACAAGTCTTTGACTTCCCAGTAAAGTGAATGTCCACACCAGCTGAAACTCCAACTCAGAGTTTATTTTCTCTTAGCCAATAACACAGTCTCTGATTGGAAAAGGTTGGAGCAAGAAACAGAACAGTACAAGGTGTGGAGGAGGTCCAGGCACAAACGTTACAGATGTTTGCTCAGATTCTCAAGCAAGTTTAACTAGGCGCACAGTCTCTGCCACAGACTGTGAAGTTGGTCTCTGCCACAGACCTGGTGAAGCTGATCCCCTTCTTTAGCTATGGCCCCTTTTTAGGAGAAGACATCCCTCCGGAGAGTTACTGGGACCCTACCGTCACCATGACACTGCACTGGTTCTTCGGAGAGTTCCTTTCCCGGCCTCCTCATCCTAGATACGGGTCCCCTCACAAGGTGGCACCCTGAGAGTCCTCGATCCTTGGTGGACCCCAGCCAAAGGTGCTGGGCCCCAGGCCTCCGCTGCGGCCCCTGGGTTTACATACCCAGGGCGGACAGGAACAGCATGGTAGTACCTCACCCTGGGCTAAAGGTGCTCAGGATGAAACAGGAACACCCGCCCCTGGGCCTAAGGTGCCCAGGGCGGACAGGAACACACACACAATCCCTGGGAGTAGGACCCCCGACAACGAACTATCCAGCAGGCAGCGTCTGCCCCTTTTTATATCCTCTCCCAGCATGCCCAGCAGGTAGACCACGCCCACCGTATGGCTGCTGAGAGGGGACACACAAGGCACAGCACTGTATCAGCGGTTCAACCCTAGCCTACTATGACAGCGCCACCTGTAGGCCACAGGGAACTGTACACCGACACTCTCCCTGTGGATAAAATGGTTGCAAAAACCCTGACAAATTAGGGTGTTTGAGCAAACTACCACTCAAACACTCCCCTTAAATTTAGCACCCCGCTACACTGCATAAAAGGATGTCATGCAACTTTGGTGGGTTCACGCACTGGATTGTTTAGACATATGGTGGTGAACCTAATTTATGTAAGAAAATTTATTTTATGTTCTTATAGAACACTAAATTGCATAAACTTAAATGAAACATTATATATACATACATACCAAAAGGGTACATTCTTTGCTTCAGGGTAAGTAACCTTCAAATGAAGTACATGTCTTAAAAACTGACATTATTTCAAACATTAGAATAAACTTAATTACAAACATCAAAGTAATTGAACTGTGTTTAGACTCATTTGGTGTTTTTGTTACTGCCCAAGAGTTTTAACAAGGACAATTATGGGTTTGAAAAATGCAATTCAGTTTCCCTGGTTGTCATGTGGATGCTTTGCTAAAGTAAAAAAAGATCAGACTTTTCTATAACTTTCTACTGCTATGTGCTTGCCTCAAGGCTATTAAAACAGGTTCTGCTCTTTTCAGGAGGCCAGCAATGAGGACTTTAGGGTTCAGATTATAGATTATTTTAATGGCTAGAATAAAGTTGAAGACAAGCCTAACTCTAACTATTCTTAAAAATATTATTTCCTCCCTATTGCTATCTATCATGCATACCTTGTGTAAAAAAAGCCACTGCTGCATGGGAGAGAGAGAACCAACATCGGCTGGGCCATGCGATGGACATCACAGCTCCCGAAATTCATAACCATTGTCAAACACTCCCTTACAAAGAGAAGCCAGAATAGCGGAATCATGTGACCAGACCAGACAGGATTAAAAAAAAGTGTACTCTTTTATACATGGTATGCAGCATAGGTTGGAGCAGGGGGGTTGGGGATGTTTTTGAAGCGGATCTTTAGTCATTTTTCAACTTTCCATCTATTAAATCTTCTGCCCTTGTTGTTTTAACTTTGGCTAGTAAAACATTTTTTTTTCTTCCAGTAAACACCTTATACAATCCACTTCCTGTTTCTTGTCTAGTAAAAAGCCTAGGCTTATGACATCACGCACAGCTCTCTCTCTCTCTCCCACTCTTGTGAGGGTTTGTCAAGAAGGGATCGAGGATGAGTCATAAGAGGGCAAATGAGAGCTGCAGGGCTGCAGACCTGGGAGGTGTGCCTCTGTGTGTCTGTATAAATCCAGGAAGTGAACAGACAGCAGCTTCAGCTGCCCACAGTTAAAATGGTTGCAGCCAGACTCAGTGGAGGGAGATTCCTGCAGCATATCTGGCAAGTAGAGAATCACTGTATATAAAAAATAATATGCAAAGTGGTTGGAGGGAAGCTTCAGAATGGCAAAGATATTTCGTGTTGTGATGCTGGAGATGTTTGGACTGAATTTGTCCAGAATGCGGCTTTGTTTACTGTGCACAGAAACAAACAGAGTAGTAGAAAATATAGTCAGGACAAGCAGGAAACAGCAACAACCAGGCAATAAAACCCAGAGAGAAGTGAAGTCAAAGTTCCTGTTAAGGTTGAGATTAGATGGGCAGATGGCAAAATCAGGACACAAGCCAAGCTTGGCAGTGAAAGATACAAGTTTAAACAGAGTCAGTAGGCAAGCAGGGTCAAAACACAGGAGAACAGAAGTGCCGGTTCGGTCACAAGAAGAGCTGATGACCACTCAGCAACTTTCTAAGGTATGGCTGAGGTTTAAATAGGGTGATTGGTGCCAGTGCTGAATGTGTGTGCTTGCTCATGTTAGCACCATGAAACAATACAAACAAATGGCAAACACCCCAGCGTATAACTGGCCTTTGCAGCAAGAAGCACATGGAAAGGGAGGTGCATGTAAAAAAAAAAACAACAGAAATTTCCAGCTCACTTACCAGCCTGCAGCAAACCAAATTGACTTTGTATAACAGTTCACAATAAAACCAAGGGGTATAGTTTGCACACATTTGCAAATACATGCGTAAGCTGCAGTGGCCATATCACGGCACTCCAGTGTACTGCAGTCCTAACTCTATTATTTTGAGAGTCTGCTGAGTTAGAGCACATATAATAATGGATAGATTAAGGGCAGGCATGGCTTTTTTTCAGCTGTAACTTGGTGGAACTCAGTTCCACTACCTCTGGATCAGGCCCTCTGCTCTCTGCCTGTGATGGAGTATATAAAATGAATATTTTTATATAAAGGATATCTCTCTCTGGTATCTACTTAGATATAGTTTGAGAAGCTTAGCAGGGGTTAAATGTTTATTTTTATTTGTTCTCTGCTGCTGACATAGTCTATTCTTACCCATCTCAGGAAGTCAGGCTAATTAGTATCCTTTTATGGGAACCATCTGTTAGGAACAGAAATACATGTTGAGATATTTCTGTACAATGAGAAGCTTATTGATTTTCATATTGGGAAGCAGAGTGTTTGTGTATGTTAAGGGTACAAGTTTGAAATATTATATGTGTGTCTTTTAGTGTTTATGTAATAAGACAAAAAGTGTTTTCCTTGATTAAAAAATATAGCAGAGATATTCAGCTCAGAGTGAAGAAAAAAGAACAGATGTCCTGTGTAGTCCTTCAAACTACTCCTTCGTCCTTCAATTCCCCTTCTCTCCGAGCAAGACTAAAAAGGAGAAGAGAGTATTCTGGGACACTCTGCCACGAGGAAGAAACTGACGTCACAAGAAAAAGCACCATATTTGGACCCAACCAATCATATGTACATGCTTATGATGATGTTGTCTGTGTAAAATTTGCCTTTAAAAAGGGCTGAGACCAGAATGGGGTCTGGAAGTGATAAAGAATTTATGCTAACGCACAGTCTAGCGTCATATGCTAACGCACAGTCTAGCGTCATTTCTTTCAAACTAGCAAATGGGCCTATTCACTCCAGCATAGATTTGAAGCAGCGGCAGAAGAGAATAGTTTCTGGGATTGGACCAGAATCAATCCACTACATGCCTACCACTATCACTTGTAAACACAGAAGTCACCTACAGTATGCGTGGAGGTACTAGAGCCGGTTGGGTGCTTCAGCTTAATGCAGCAACAAAAGTAAGATATGTGGACGATGGTGGAACTTTTAAGGAAGGGGGAGATGGGGGTTGCATGGAGAGGTCAGAGCTGAAGATGGGTGAAAGTGGGATGTGGGTGGGGGATGCAGAGGAAAGCGTCTGTGGTGGAAGGCTAAACTCTGCACTCTCATAGTAGCGTACCCTCGAACTCTGCATTCTGTGTGTATCCCCCATACCCCAACCCTGCACTCTGTTTGTAATGCACTCCTGGTGTTTAATGCACCTTAAGATCTTCCCACTGTTAGTGAAACTTGACCACACCATTAACCCACTGTGATGAGGTTTGGATGGTGCATGTGTGAGGGAGTTTTGGGGGGTCGTGATTGCATTCCTGCACCTATTTTCTGAGAAAAAAAGCCCTGAGGGCAGGTATGCCTGGAGGGAGCCCACTTCACCTTAAAAGGTATAGGTACATGCTGGACACCCAACAATAGCCCAACGGCAGTGAAAGTATCTAGTGCATCCCCTCACGAATTTACCAACAGTACAAAAAAACAACCCCAAGCTATAACTGGCCTTTGCAGCAAGGAGCACATGAAAGGGCAATGCATGTCATAAAACAACCAACAGAAATTCCCAGCTCACTTACCAGCCAGCCTGCAACAAACAGAATTGACCTTGTCTAACAGTTTGCGTTAAAACCAAGGGGTTAAGTTTACAAACATTTGCAAATACAGTATATGCAAATGATCATTTCAAGAAACAGCCTATCCAATTTTCACCTCCGTGAGATGGCCAGCAAAAGACAAATGAGAATATATGAGAATATACTGATGCCAATATAACCCTGATCGTGATACACCTGCCTCCAGAAATCTGCCTCCAGAAATACATGGACTTTCCAGCAGACTGACAGGCAAAAAGAGACCAATGCTGAACACACGCTACCTGCGCTACTTGGTTTAAACTGAAATCTACACATTCATTGCATCAAAAGGACCGGACGACCACTGTTGTTCCCCCCAACTAAGGGGACTGAGTGACAGCGGGTATATGAGTGAACGATAATCCACCCGGGAAATACTTCTAATGGTGAGATCGAACCATCTTATTCACTATCCCTTATATGTCATGTCAGCAAGTCATTTATTATAAATACCGGGTACCTTTCTATGGCTATATATAAATCAATGAACATGTGAATGATCCAAGAACACAGATATTGGCAGATGCAGGTTTTTGCTTTAACTCAGCATGAAAACAAATTTTGGTCTTTATTTCTTGAGTATCTAAAACGATCAAGTGCTCTTAGAAAAAACTTCCGTTCTTTAATAGGACTGCGTGTCCACACTGAGGCTGGGTTCACACTAGTGCGACACGACATCTGTCCTACTTTGGATCCGACTTTGCCCTGCGACATGAAGCCGACATATGTCCGACTTTCAATGAACGGGGATCCGACTTGGATCCCCGCCAATAGCAGGCACTATGTTTGGTATGAATCTTGAGGGGGAACTCCAAGCCAAATTTTAAATAAAAAACCGGCATGGGTTCCCCCTCCAGGAGCATACCAGGCCCTTGGGTCTGGTCTGGATTTGAAGGGGAACCCCTACGCTGAAAAAACGGCGTGGGGTCCCCCCAAAATCCAAACCAGACCCTTATCCGAGCACGCAACCTGGCAGGCCGCAGGGGAAGAGGGGGGGACGACATGGGGGGTTTGGTGCTCTGGGGCATGGGGGCGACCTGCAGCCCCCCCACCCCAGAGCACCCTGCCCCCATGTTGATGAGGACAGGGCCTCTTCCCGACAACCCTGGCCGTTGGTTGTCGGGGTCTGCGGGCGGGGGGCTTATCGGAATCCGGGAGCCCCCTTCAATAAAGGGGCCCCCGGATCCCGGCCCCCCCACCCTATATGAATGAGTATGGGGTACATCGTACCCCTACCCATTCACCTGGTGGAAAAAAATTGCAATAAAAAAACCACACAGCTTTTTAAAGTATTTTATTGCACAGCTCCGGGGGTCTTCTTCCGACTTCGGGGGTCTCCGGTGTCATCGCTGCGCTCTCCGGTTCTTTCTTCTGCCGGGCCACCGCTAACTTCTTTAGCTCTTTTGCTAGCGGGGCCCGGTGTTCTCCGTCGCCTTCTTCCCTCTTCTTCTCTCCGGTTCTTTCTTTCTTCCGCCGGGCCTCCGCTAACTTCTTTAGCTCTTTTGCTAGCGGGGCCTGGTCTTCTATATTCTTTCCCAAGAAGGCCAATGTCCACTCGACTTTAACTCCAACAAAGAGTTTATTTTCCTTTGCTTCAGTTAACGGGAAATTGAAGAAAGAAAGAGCTAGCAAAGTTAGAAGGTAGATTCAGGCACACAACACTTGACTCACTCATCGCCACTCGATCCCGAGTGGGTTTTAGCTCACCCGGATAGATCCCTCTCACAGTTCTAGCAGCCGGAGTGGAGCTCGGACAGTACTATCACTTTGTCCCCTTCAGGGACGGGTTCAGGAGATCCTCTAATAGCAGCAAAATCCTGTTATTCTTGAATCCAGAACTTTCCTTAGGGCTCTTTCACACGGGGCGGATCCGTGAAGATCCGCCCCGTGAAGCTCCGCTTGCTCAGCAGGGATCGCTCCGTTGATCCCCGCTGAGCCGGCGGATGACTTTGCGGTCCCCCGCACACTGTGCAGGGGCCGCCCTGTCAGAGCGCCGCTCTCCCCTATGGGGAGATCGGATGAACACGGACCGTCTGTCCGTGTTCATCCGCTCCGCTCCGCCGACGGAAGGAAAAATAGGGTTTTCCTCCGTCACACTTTGGCGGAGCGGAGCGGATGTCAGCGGACATGTCACCGCTGACATCCGTGGCTCCATAGGGCTACATGGAGCGTCCGTGCAGGTCCGCC
Organism: Rana muscosa; assembly: GCA_029206835.1. Taxonomy (NCBI): domain Eukaryota; kingdom Metazoa; phylum Chordata; class Amphibia; order Anura; family Ranidae; genus Rana; species Rana muscosa. The sequence continues at coordinate 409,670,429 of CM055117.1, forward strand.
TAAAAAACTGACAGGCGGACCTGGACGGACCCTCCGTGTGAAAGGGGCCTAAAACCTCTGTAGAATTTAGAGAACAGATGATGCCAATGGGCACTCCACAGGGTTAGCTTTGTTTAGTAAGGAATCCTTCCCTCTGACAGGTCACCAGGCCTTTCCCGAGACAGCGACCTACTATCACTCGTCTCCTCTGTGGGACCGATCCTCCCCTGGCTTCCTCTCGGTCAGAGCGGGTTCCCTCTCCTGGGCACCCTAGGACTCCAATGTGCTGATTGTAGACCCAGTTAAAAGGTACTGGGCCTACCTGGAACGTTGTAGCCTCGGGCCAAAGGTGCCCGAGACTCCTCGGCCAGTCCACGCACCCCCCAGGGGGCACACTCCCCCCCGGGACTCCTCTCGTTTACCCCTAAAGATGGTGTCTGCCCCTTATATACCCTCTCCCGGCATGCACAGCAGGTGAAGTCCCGCCCACCGCACGGCAGCCGAGAGAGGACATCCAATCACGCCACTGTGTCACCTGAGGCTCGACCCTAGGCCTGGGCAACATTGCCACCCACAGGCCAAAGGGGAACTGTACACCAGACAACACCACAGCAGAGCAGAGTCCAGTATCAAATTAGGAGACCTGAGCCAACTATTGCCCAGGCCGTCCCTTAAATTTGGGCATAGCGACCCCCTAAATTTAGGGGTCCGCTACATTATTTTTAATAAAGAATACTGCATGGTCTTCTTCTTTTGTTGCTTATTTTCAGAGATTGGTAATATGGACCTGGATGAGTGGCTTTCAGGAGCTTAATTGGGTGGAGTGATGAAGTGACCTGGAAGTATAACATTGAATAAGTCTCTTTTGGACCTGCTTATTAACTTAGGGGTTACAGAGTTATGGTTGAGTGTATAACTTGGTGGGAGCACTAAGTGGATTAGTAGGAGGTGTTTTCTAGTCTCACAGCATGCTGTATGTTGATGGAGAAATAACTTTTAGGTGCTCAGGAATTTCAACGATCATCTTAAATGGACACGGTTTCAAGAACGTTTTATTGGATTTGTCACAAATTTCTCATTATCAAAGCACCGACTTTTTAACCACTTGCCGACCACCCGATAGTAGTTTTAATGCTACAGGGTGGCAGCTTTGTCCAGGATCACGTATAGGGATGGGCGAACGGTTCGGCCCCCCTGAACCAACCACAATGCAATGCGGTGCTGAACAGTGCATTGCAAGCCCTGATTGGCTGAAGCAGTGAAAGCATCAGCCAATCATGGCACAGAGCACTGTCAGAGTCATGATTGGACACTGTCATCATGACTTTATCCAATCATGGCTCATTCCCGCCCCACAGTATAAAAGTATTCTTTCAATGGCTGCCATTTTTAGTGTGATTTCGGCATGGAGAGAGACAGAACGGGGCTTTGTTCAGTGCTATTAGTTAGTTAGTGTGCTATACGGTGCTATTTTCAGTGTAGAATATTCGTTTAGGGTCAGTCTAGGGAAAGTGTAAGTGTAGTGAGGAGGACCATCATTCAGCTTTGCATAGTGTGCAGCTAGAGTAGGGACAGCTCAGATAGTTTCACTGTAGTGTAGTGAGACCGTTTCATTCATACATACATACATTAGTGTAGAGTAGGGACAGCTCAGATGGTCTCACTACATTACACTGAAACTGTGTCAGTAATCTTTACATTAGTGTATAGCTAGAGTAGGGATAGTTCAGATAGCATTAGTGTAGTGACCATTGAACACCGTCTATTTGATTGCATTACTGCCAGTTTAAAGCCATTTACTTCTGTGTACGTTACTGCCAGTTTAACGCATATAGTTCTGTGTGCGTTACTGCCAGTTTAACGCAATTTACTTATGTGTGCGTTATTGCCAGTTTGACACTATATAGTTCTGCGCATCACTGTACGTTTGGCGCATTATATTGCAGTATATTATAGTGTATGCGTGGAGTGTGTCTGTGTAGAGTGAGTACTCAAATTAAAGTGCACCAAACATCAAGGTGAGGCGGGCACAACCCTAAGAAAGAGTAGAGAGCAGCCACCCTATTCCATCACATTCTGCAGCTGCTATCTCCCGGCCCACTCCCCAAACCTCAGCTGTCTGGGCCTTTTTCAGCACATCTGCAGCAGATCACACTGTTGCTATCTGCAAACTGTGTCTCAAGCCTCGTACAAACGAACGAGTTTCTCGGCAAGAAACAACAAGAAAACTGCCGAGATAGCTTTCATGCCGAGAAAATCGTTCGTGTGTATGGTTTCTCGTCAAGAAAACCGACAAGAATCTCAACGAGAAATATAGAGAACCTGCTCTCTATTTTCTCGTCGAGATTCTCGTCAGCCTGTTTCTCGACGAGAAAATTGTGTGTGTGTACACTTACCTGTCCTCTGGGTAGCCCGCGCATGCTCGAAATGACTTAGACGCATGCGCGGTAGCTTCCTAGGCATAGTTAGGGTAAAGCAAGATGGCGGCGACGGCATTGAATGTGACGAGCGCACGCTCCTCGTAGTCAATGACGTCACCGCGTTCGCTCCATTCAAAAAAACGCGGGTTCTTTGAATCGAGCGTCTGTACACTCGGCCGGGACAAGTTTCTTGTCCAAGAATCTCGTCAAGAAAAACGACGTGTTTTTTCTTGACGAGATTTTCGGCCGTGTGTACGAGGCTTCAGGCTCAGCAAACGTGGCAAAAACACCAGCCATTTGGGTACCACATGCTTAAGACATTTAACGTCTAACCACTCAGCCCGTTGGCAAGAGCACCTAAAAGCCACACAAAATGGGCACAAATCTGTCCCTCCTCCTCCTTACCCACTTCAGCCTGCCCCTGCTATACCGAATCATTACCTCTCAGCCGACTCCACTGACAGGGATGATGGAATAGCACAGGGTGTCCCAGGTCCTAGCAGCACATCTGCCAGCAGGACACCACCAGCTGTAGACTATTGCCGGCAAATTTCTCTGCCCCATCTGCTTCAGTGGGAAAAGAAATACAGTCCCTGCCACCCACATGCCCAGCGTCTAAATGCAAGCTTGTCAAAGCTGTTGGCTCTCCAACTTTTGCCTTTCAGCCTGGTGGATTCTGCCCCCTTCCGTGAATTTTCACAATGTGCTGTACAACAATGACAGGTTCCCTCATCACATGGAAGGGAATGTTCTGGCATTGTTGGTCAAGGCAGTCAGCCATAAAATCCACCTTACTGCTGACACGTGGTCAGGCAAGTATGGGCAGGGACGATATATTTCATTCACAGCACACTGGGTAACGCTGCTTGCAACTTGAAAGGATGCAGGACAGGGCTCGGTGCTGCAGCTTGTTGTGTGCCCCCACATCTCCATACAGCTAAAGGTGATGATGCCAGACCTGTGAGCTCTACCCCCTGCTCCTCCGCCACCTCGATGCCCTCCTCTGCAGAATTGTCCTATGAACATCAGGTACCCCCTAAGCTTTCAAAGGGCTATTCCCAGAGTCAGGCTAAAAGATGGCATGCAGTGCTTCAGCTGGTGTGTTTAGGGGACAGGAACCACACCGGAGCAGCGATTCTTGCAGCTCTGCAGGGACAGGCCCAGAGGCTAGCTGGAGCCAGGAATATTGGTGTGCGATAATGGCTCAAACTTCCTGTCCACCCTTAGACAGGGAAAATTGACACATGTGCCATGCCTGGCACATGTCCTCAATTTGGTGGTGCAGTGTTTCCTAAATACGTACCCAGGGTTGCAAGATGTGCTAAAGTTGGCCAGAAGAGTCTGTAACCATTTCAGGCGGTCATACATAGACAGTGCTCGGTTGGCATAAATTCAGCAGGAAATCCACCTGCCTGTAAACCGCCTGATTTGTGATATGCCCACCAGGTGTAACTCGACTTTGTCAATGCTGCAGCGGCTATACATGCAGCAGAGGGCCGTCAACGAGTACCTGTGCGAATACGGCACAACGACAGGCTCAGGCCATCTCTGCTTTTTTTCCCCACGCCAATGGCTAATCATTAAGGATGCATGCACTGTAATGTCACCATTTGAGGAGGCCACAAGGATGGTGAGCCGTGACAGTGCATGCATCAGTGACACAATCCCTGTTGGGTTCTGTCAATACTAGGATCCTTTTAGGACCCAGCACAACTCACCTGACACAGCCTTTGCCTGGGAAACAACAGCTCACCTTTAAATCACCTGTATCATCATCCAATCAGTGCTCGTGATAGAGTTACCTTTGTGGGCCACTGTTCCAGCTGATATCTGCTCTGTGTACTTCGTGTATGACCCAGCTCGTTTGACCCTGCTTGCTCGCTTCTGATTCAGTACCATTTGGACTCTGATCTATCTGTGTATGACCCAGCTTGCCTAGACTACGCTTTGCCTGATTCTTCTGTAGTACATCCATCTGTAGCAGTGAACTCCAAGCACCAGCCAACATCCATCTGCAGTGGTGAATTACAAGCACCAGCCAACATCCATCTGCAGCGGTGAGCTACAAGCACCAGCCAACATCCATCTGCAGCGGTGAACTACAAGCACCAGCCAACATCCATCTGCAGCGGTGAACTACAAGGTCCAGCTAACATCTACCTTTATCTTTAGCGGTGAACTACAAGTCCCAGCTGACCTGCTCTGCTTAGACCTGCTCATGGTATGTGCTCTTGTTCTTGAACTCTTTGCATAATAAGCATACCTGAACTGTTATCTGCTTCTAGACTGACATTATCATGAGCCATACATTAAAAGGGAAACCTATCATGGATCCGGAGCAGGCTCAGTTGTTTGCACAGGAACTTTGCTGTTTATACCATCAAGTTCAGGAAATGGCCACAGAGCTCACCAAGGTGCAATCTCCTACTACCACCACTACAAAAACTATCTGAACCAAAAATTCCTTTGCCTGATCGGTTTTCTGGTGATCGTAAATGGTTTTGCAAATTAAAAACAGCTGCAAATTATATTTCACGTTAAGGCCATCCTCGTCTGGCTCTGAAACTCAGAGGGTTCAAATCATTATCTCTCTACTACAGGGTGACCCCCAATCTTCTCCAAACTAGACTTAAGGGGAGCCTATAATCTAGGAGATGAATGGAAGATGGCCTTTAACACCAAGGATGGCCTTTAACACCAAGGATGGCCATTATGAATGTCTTGTCATACCTTTCGGTCTCAGGAATGCACCAGCTCTCTTTCAGAACTTTATGAATGACATTTTTCGGGACCTGCTGAGTCGCTTCATGCTTGTATACTTAGATGATATTTTGATATACCGTATATACTCGAGTATAAGCCAACCCGAATACAAGCCGAGGCACCTAATTTTACCACAAAAAAATGGGAAAACGTATTGACTCGAGTATAAGCCTAGGGTGAGAATGCAGCAGCTACTGTAAGTGGAAAAGAGGGTCAACAATGCTCATTTGCACGCGTCACTGTGCCAATTTGCACGCCTCACTGTGCCAATTTGCACACCTCACTGTGCCAATTTGCACGCCTCACTGTGCCCATTTGCACACCTCACTGTGCCCGTTGCATGCCTCACCTCACTGTGCCCATTGCATCCTCACTTTCTCCATTTACAATGCTCTTTATTTTTTTTTGGGGGGGGGAGTGGATGGTGTCAGTGTGTTTTTTTTATTTTACTTAAAAAAAAAATTACAATTCATTTTTTTATTTATTGCAATTTTTTTAATTTTTTATTTTAGCCCTGTTGGGGGGGCTTTGGTGAGAAATCAGGGGTCTTAACAGACCCCCGACATCTCCCCTTTGAGACAGAGAAAGGGACGGAGGATAGGGATTTCCCAGTCCCTATCTCTGCAGCCTCTGCACTGAAAATGAATGCAGAGGAGACAGCGGCTCCTCTCCATTCATAAACACGGAGGGGGCAGCAGAAGGGAGGAGGACACGGAGCACGGAGGGGGACAGCAGAACGGAGGGGGACATGGAGCACGGAGGGGGACACAGAGGGGACTGGAGGAGGATAAGGGGACAGTCAACGGTAAACGGTGCGCTGGGGCAGTTACAAGCAAGCACCGATCACCCTGTATAGATAAAGCAGCTAAGCAGCTGTGGGGCAGAGAGATCGCGGCGAGGAGGGGAGGAGGAGGTAGTGGAGGACTGCGGCACCCGGGGCGGACCCCGCCCCCTTTGGGTATCGGCTGATTTTTGCTATCGGCCGATACCGAAAACACAGTTTTCGGCCGATAATTTTCGGCGGCCGAAATTTCAGCGCACCTCTAGACTCGAGTATAAGTCGAGGGGGCATTTTCAGCACAAAAAAAATGTGCTGAAAAACTCGGCTTATACTCGAGTATATACGGTACTCTCCCAATCTTGAAACACATCAGAGGCACGTCTGCTCAGTATTGGCCCGATTAAAGGCTCATTCCTTTTTGGTAAGCCCGAATAATGTTTATTTCTTGTCAAACAAGTACCTTTCCTGGGCTACCTAATCTCTGACACAGGCCTAAACATGGATCCAGCCAAGATTAAAGCCATTTTAGACGGGGCACCACCTTCAGACCTGAAAGCAGTTCAGCACTTCCTGGGCTTTGCAAATCGGAAATTCATTAAGAACTTTGCCACCATTGCACATCCCATCACCTCTCTCACCAGGAAGACTCCAACTAAGTTTAAATGGACTACTGAAGCCCAGGCGGCCTTCACTCAGTTGAAGAAAGCCTTTACCTCTGCACCAATTCTAAACCATCCTGTTTCTGAGATGCCTTTTTATTGTGGAGGTAGATGCATCTGAAGTAGGGGTGGGGGCGCTTCTATCACAAAAAGATCCTGTAAATGCTGCCATCCACCCCTGTGCCTTCCTGTCCCGTAAATATTCCCCAGCAGAGCGCAATTATGATATAGGCAACAGAGAACTGTTAGCCATAAAAATAGCTTTGGAGGAATGGAGACATTGGCTGGAGGGAGCTCGCTATCCATTTATAGTTCTGACTGACCACAAAAACCTTGATTACATCCCTTCTGCTAAAAGACTGAACTCACATCAAGCCAGGTGGTCATTGTTCTTCTTCAGATTTGACTTTACAATTTCTTATTTACCAGGGCCAAAAAATATTAAGGCTGACGCCTTGTCTCGCAGTTTTTTATCAGAGTCTCCACCTCCACTTCCTCCACAACCCTATATCTCTGAGGATAGGATTTTGGCATTCACCCAGACTGACATCTCTGAGGCCTTGTTACCTGCACAGGCTGAAGCCCCCCCCCCCTCCATTTACTCTGGTATGCTTTGTGCGCCCCTGGCTCTTCGTTTGCAGGTATTGCAGCAGGTACATGCATCAAAGCCTGCAGCACATCTGGGGTTTAGACAAACTTTTTGGATTTCACTCCTCACTACCTATCACTACTAGAGTTGAGCGGACACCTGGATGTTCGGGTTCGACGGGTTCGGCCGAACTTCGGAAAAAAGTTCGGGTTCGGGACCGAACTTTAACCCGAACCCGGACCCGAACCCGAACCCCATTGAAGTCAATGGGGACCCGGACTTCTAAGGACTAAAAAGGCTCTAAAAAGGTCATGGAAAGGGCTAGAGGGCTGCAAATGGCAGCAAAATGTTAAGAGCATGGCAAGTGCTCTGCAAACAAATGTGGATAGGGAAATAACTTAAAATAACATAAAAAAATAAATAAAAATAATAATCTTGACCTAGGAGGACGAGGTCCATATGGAGTAGGAGGTTGAGGTGGTTGTGGATGTGGCTGTGTAGGTGGAAGCGGCGGTGGAGGAGGACGAGGTAGCCAACACTGATTCAAAAATACAACAATGGCTGGGTAAGGCCGGTGATGTGTCGAATTCTGTCCCCCGTCAAATAGTGTCCACCCTGTACTGCGCTTGCTCAGTATGTAGGACAAGGGGATTTCGAAAATCTCCCAAGACGAACGGCGCCTGCGTGGTGAGTTCAGGTGAAGGCCACACCATCCGTGGTTCAAGCCAAGTGAGGCCGTGCCCGAAGCGTGGCGATCGAACCGAGCCCGTGAGGGGCCCTGTTACTATGTGCTACCGTATGTCCACTTGGATGGTGGGGCTTGAACCTGCACTCACAGCGCAGGCGCCGTTCATCTTCGGAGATTTTGTGAATCTCCTTGTCCTCTGTACTGCGCAAGCGCTGCGCCTTCGCAGTATGGGCCGGACACAATCCGATGGCCGGACAGTTTTTGTCACAACACCGGTATACATGTCTATTCTGCACAAGGTACGGACAAGTCCTGTGGGATCCATGCCTGGTTAATTTTAATGAACGTGAGCTTGTCCACATTGGCTCTGGACAGGCGGCTGCGCTTGTCTGTGATAACGCCCCCTGCCGTGCTAAATACACGTTCAGATAATACACTGGCTGCAGGGCTGGCCAGCACCTCTAAGGCATAAAGGGCAAGCTCAGGCCATGTGCCCAATTTGGAGACCCAGAAGTTAAAGGGGGCAGACCCGTCATCCAGTACGTGTAGGCCTGTGGACACATACTGCTCAACCATGTTGGTGAAATGCTGCCTCCTGCGAAGACTTTCCATCTCAGCTGGTGGTGCTGGTTGTTGTGGCGTGCTGACAAAGCTTTTCCACATTTCAGCCATGCTAACCCTGCCTTCTGAGGTGCTGCCGGTGCCCCGGCTGCGTTGGCGACCTCTTCCTCCTCCTCTGCCTTCGCCTTGTGCTTCCACCGTACGCCCGCTGTCAGGTGGGAATGCCACCAGCAGCTCGTCTACCAGCGTGCGCTTGTACTGGCGCATCTTACGATCCCGCTCCAGTGAGGGAATTAAGGATGGTACGTTGTCCTTGTAACGGGGATCCAGCAGGGTGGCCACCCAGTAATCAGCACCAGTTAAAATGTGGGCAACTCGGCGGTCATTGCGGAAACACTGCAGCATGTAATCGCTCATGTGTGCCAGGCTGCCCAGAGGCAAAGAAAAGCTGTCCTCTGTGGGAGGTGTATCGTCTGTGTCCTCTGTATCCCCCCAGCCACGCACCAGTGATGGCCACGAGCTGGTCTGGGTGCCACCCTGCTGTGAAAATGGCTCCTCCTCCTCCTCCATCTCCTCCTCCACCTCGTCATCCTCCAGAACTGTGCCCTTTCTGCCGGACAATTGTGTACCTGGCGTTTGTTGGTGCAGGAACCCACCCTCGTAGCCACTTGTGAAAGACTGCCCTGAAAGCCTTTGAAATGATCCCGCTTCCTCCTCCTCCTCCTCCTCATCCTCCTGTGCCACATCCTCTTCCATCATCGCCCAAAGCGTTTTTTCAAGGAGGCATAGAACTGGGATAGTAACGCTAAGAACGGCGTCATTGGCACTGGACATGTTGGTGGAGTACTCGAAACAAGGCACACAGGTCTCGCATGGAGGCCCAGTTATTGGTGGTGAAGTGGTGCTGTTCCGCAGAGCGACTCACGCGTGATTGCTGCAGCTGAAACTCCACTATCGCCTGCTGCTGCTCGCACAGTCTGGCCAGCATGTGCAAGGTGGAGTTCCACCTTGTGGGCACGTCACATATGAGGCGGTGAGCGGGAAGGCCGAAGTTACGCTGCAGCGCTGACAGGCGAGCAGCAGCAGGGTGAGAACGCCGAAAGTGCGCACACACAGCCCGCACTTTCTGCAGCAGCTCTGGCATATTGGGGTAATTTTTAAGGAACCTCTGGACCACCAAGTTCAGCACATGCGCCAGGCAAGGGATGTGCGTCAAACCGGCTAGGCCCAGAGCTGCTACGAGATTTCGCCCATTATCGCACACCACCAGGCCGGGCTTGAGGCTCACTGACAGCAACCACTCATTGGTCTGTTGTTCCATGTCCCTCCAGAACTCCTGCGCGGTGTGGGGTTTTTCCCCCAAACAGGAAAGTTTTAAAACTGCCTGCTGTCGTTTACCCCTGGCTGTGCTGAAGTTGGTGGTGAAGGTGTTACGCTGACCGGATGAGGAGGCGGTAGAGGATGAGGAAGCGGAGTAGGAGGAGTTAGCAACAGGAGGCAAACTGAAGCGCCCTGCAATCCTCGGTGGTGGAAGGACATGCGCCAAACTGCTATCTGCCTCAGGCCCAGCCGCCACTGCATTTACCCAGTGTGCTGTTAGGGAGATATAACGTCCCTGACCGTGCTTACTGGTCCACGCATCCGTAGTTAGGTGGACCTTGCCACAGATGGCGTTGCGCAGTGCACACCTGATTTTGTCCCCCACTTGGTTGTGCAGGGAAGGGATGGCTCGCCTGGAAAAATAGTGGCAGCTGGGCACGACGTACTGTGGGACAGCCAATGCCATCAGGCTTTTAAAACTCTGCGTCTCCACCAGACGGAATGACAGCATTTCAAAGGCCAGGAGTTTTGAAATGCTGGCATTCAGGGCCGGGGATCGCAGGTGGCTAGGGGGGTACTTCCTCTTCCGCTCCAATGTTTGGGAGATAGAGAGCTGAACGCTTCCATGGGACATTGTGGAGATGGTTGGTGACCCAGGTGGTAGTGTTGCTGGCAGATCCTCTGTTTGCGGGGTGGCAGGTGCCACTGTCACTACAGAGGTGGATGAAGAGGCCGAGACTGCAGCAGAAGAGGAAGCAGGAGGAGCCAGAGACCTTTCTTGGTTTTTGAGGTGTCTACTCCACTGCAGCTCGTGCTTTGCACTTAGATGCCTGGTCATGCAGGTTGTGCTCAGGTTGAGAACGTTTATGCCTCGCTTCAGGCTCTGATTGCACAGCGTGCAAACCACTCGTGTCTTGTCATCAGCACATTGTGTGAAGAACTGCCATGCTGGGGAACTCCTTGGACCTGGCTTTGGTGTGCTCGGTCCCTTGCTGCGTTGGGCAGTAGCAGACATACTGTCTAGCTGACAGACGCTCCGCTTTTGCACCCTGCTCCCTCTTCTGCTGTGCTGGTGGCTCTGTGCGACCACCGCCTCTTCCTCCAAACTACACTGGTCACCTGCATAACGTTGATTCCATGTGGGGTCGAGGACCTCATCGTCCTCCACATCATCTTCCACCCAGTCTTCACCCCTGCCCTCCTTGTCTGTCTGCACAATTGCGAAAGCAGCAGCAGTTGGCACCTGTGTTTCGTCATCATCCGAGACGTACTGCGATGGTCCTCCCATGTACTCATCATGAAACATAAGTGGTTGGGCATCGGTGCACTCAATCTCTTCCACTTCTGGGGCAGGGCTAGGTGGATGGCCCTGGGAAACCCTGCTAACAGAGTCATCGAAAAGCAGAAGAGACTGCTGCATGATTTGGGGCTCAGACTGCTTGGCTGATTTGCAAGAGGGTGAGGTGAAAGACTGATGGACATGGGTTTCAGGTGCCAACTCTGTTCTTTCATCAGAAGAGTGGGTGGGAGACAATGTGAAGGAACCCGAGGCACTGTCAGCAACCCAATCTACTATCGCCTGTACTTGTCCTGGCCTAAACATTCGTACAGCCTCATTAGGCGCGACAAAATACCGCCGCAGGCTCGGTCGCCTACTCGCACCTGAGGAAGGTGTTTCACTTGTGCGTGTATCTGGCACAGATCCACCACGTCCTCTCCCTGCAACAGAAGCTCCACCAGCAGCACCACGACCGGGGCCACCACGTCCCTTTGACCTTCTCCTCATATTTTCAAAATTTAGGATCTTGCCCTAAATGGGTGTTTTTGGAAGCGCAGAACACAACCAAAGTACGTAACCGCTGAATTGCACAGCTACAGAACTGCAGAAAATGCTATTCAAAAAAATTTTGTTTTTTTAGTATAGCACAGTAGGAGAAAACTATATAGAAATTGTTTATTTCACACGCCTCAAAATATGTATAACACACTGCAAACTTTTTTTGTGCCCCTAAACGGCGTTTTTTGGAAGAGCAGAACACACCCACAGTACGTAACCGCTGAATTGCACAGCTACAGAACTGCAGAAAATGCTATTCAAAAAAAATGTTTTTTTAGTATAGCACAGTAGGAGAAAACTATATAGAAATTGTTTATTTCACACACCTCAAAATATGTATAACACACTGCAAACTTTTTTTTGTGCCCCTAAACGGCGTTTTTTGCAAGCGTACATTAACCACTTCAATACAGGGCTTTTATACACCCTTCCTTACCAGACCAATTTGTAGCTTTCAGCGCTCTCACACTTTGAATGACAATTACTCAGTCATGCTACACTGTACCCAAACCAAATTTTTATCATTTTTTTCTCACAAACAGAGCTTTCTTTTGGTGGTATTTAATCACCGCTAGCTTTTTTATTTTTTGCAATATAAGCGAAAAAAGTTAGATTTTTTTTAAAAAAAACACTTTTTTTTTGTTTTTATTGTAAAATTTTGCAAATAAGTAATTTTTCTTCATAAAATTGGGCCAAAATGTATACTGCTACATATCTTTAGTAAAAATAACCAAAAAAGTGTATATTATTTGGTCTCTGTGAAAGTTATAGAGTCTACAAGCTATGGTGCAAATCATTGAAAAATTATCACATCTGATCACACCTGATGTACTGAAGGCCTATTTCATTTCTTGAGACCCTAACAAGCCAGGAAAGTACAAATACCCCCCAAATTACCCCTTTTTGGAAAGCAGACATTCCAATGTATTTAGTAAGAGTCATTGTGAGTTTTTTGAAGTTGTACTTTTTTCCCACAATTCTTGGGAAATTTTTTAAATTTTTTAAAATTTTTATTTTTTTGCACAAAATTGTCATAATAACAAGTTATTTCTCTCACACAGCACATGCATACTTGCAATGACACCCCAAAATACATTCTGCTACTCCTCCTGAGTATGGCGATACCAAATGTGTGAGACTTTTACACAGCCTGGCCAAATACAGAGGCACAACATTGAAATAGCACCTTCAGGCATTCTAGGAGCATAAATTACACATCTCATTTCTCAACCACCTATTACAGTTTTGAAGACCCTGGAGCACCAGGACAATAGAAACGCCCATAAAATGACCCCATTTTGGAAAGCTAACACTCCAACGTATAATCTATGAGGCATAATGAGTCTTTTGAACGGTTCATTTTTTTCCAGAAGTTTTTAAAACATGTGGGAAAAAAATGAAAATGCATTTTTTTTATACAAAGTTGTCCATTTATAAGATATTACCAACACATAGCATGTACATAGCAAAAATGACGCCCCAAAATACATTCTGCTACTCCTCCTGAGTATGGCAATACCAAATGTGTGGGACTTTTACACAGCCTGTCCAAATACAGAGGCACAACATTGAAATAGCCCCTTTAGGCATTCTAGGAGCATAAATTGCACATCTCATTTCTCAACCACCTATTACAGTTTTGAAGACCCTGGAGCACCAGGACAATGGAAATGCCCATAAAATGACCCCATTTTGGAAAGCTAACACCCCAACGTATAATCTATGAGGCATAATGAGTCTTTTGAACGGTTCATTTTTTTCCAGAAGTTTTTGGAATATGTGGGAAAAAAATGAAACCGCATTTTTTTTATACAAAGTTGTCCATTTATAAGATATTACCAACACATAGCATGTACATAGCAAAAATGACACCCCAAAATACATTCTGCTACTCCTCCTGAGTATGGCGATACCAAATGTGTGAGACTTTTACACATCCTGGCCAAATACAGAGGCCCAACATTGAAATAGCACCTTCAGGCATTCTAGGAGCATAAATTACACATCTCATTTCTCAACCACCTATTACAGTTTTGAAGGCCCTGGAGCACCAGGACAATGGAAACGCCCATAAAATGACCCCATTTTGGAAAGCTAACACCCCAACGTATAATCTATGAGGCATAATGAGTCTTTTGAACGGCTCATTTTTTTCCAGAAGTTTTTGGAATATGTGGGAAAAAAATGAAACCGCATTTTTTTTATACAAAGTTGTCCATTTATAAGATATTACCAACACATAGCATGTACATAGCAAAAATGACACCCCAAAATACATTCTGCTACTCCTCCTGAGTATGGCGATACCAAATGTGTGAGACCTTTACACAGCCTGGCCAAATACAGAGGCCCAACATTGAAATAGCACCTTCAGGCATTCTAGGAGCATAAATTACACATCTCATTTCTCAACCACCTATTACAGTTTTGAAGACCCTGGAGCACCAGGACAACGGAAACTCCCATAAAATGACCCCATTTTGGAAAGCTAACACCCCAACGTATAATCTATGAGGCATAATGAGTCTTTTGAACGGTTCATTTTTTTCCAGAAGTTTTTGGAATATGTGGGAAAAAAATGAAAACGCATTTTTTTTATACAAAGTTGTCAATTTATAAGATATTACCAACACATAGCATGTACATAGCAAAAGTGACACCCCAAAATACATTCTGCTACTCCTCCTGAGTATGGCGATACCAAATGTGTGAGACTTTTACACAGCCTGGCCAAATACAGAGGCCTAACATCTAAGTAGCACCGTCATGTGTTCTAGGAGCATAAATTACACACATAAATTCCTGACAACTGTGAGGGGGTTAACTCGGCAGCGGGTGTGTGTGACCCCCGGGATGGGCTCCCCACACAAAACAGGCCCAGCAAACGGAGGTTGTGGTTTTCAAAAATCAAAAAGGTGCGGTTTATTTTCTATTTACAGTGACAAAACACAGCAAAGCAAAAGAAACATAACCAAAATAAATCCTGGTCAAGTTGACCTCTGACTAAACATACAGGTTTCCTAACTAACAACTGGGATCAGCCTAGTGCTGTCCTAGTCCCTAAGTCCCTGGTTTTAAATGTCCAAGCAAATAGCCACACAGGCTTTTTCTCACCGCACAGGGGTTCACTCTCCCTAGACAGTCCACACAGGTCTGGTTCCAGGCATGAGCTAACATCTAATGAAGCTGGGAGTTCTTATAGAGGCCTAAATGAGCTGACAAGCTTCAGCTGGCCTCATCAACTCCCTGTCTGCACGACGCCCAGCCCTCTCCCTAGAGGTATGAGTCATCAATGAGCCCACTAGCCTTATACAACTCTCCACCTAGTTGTATAAGTCGGCGTAAAGCCTGAATCTGGGCGAAATATATCTACCCCCCTGGATGCAACCAGGTGACTTTACCTTCCTGCTGTCACACAACCTATCACATTGTTGAAGGCCCTTCATATTTCTAAAACATAGCATGTACTGTACATACCAATTATAAACCAAATTACATTCTTCTGAGAAAAAGGGTAAATAAAAGATTACCTGCGGTTTTAGTAGTGCAGTGGTCCAAAGAGGAGAGCATCGGTCCAGGCAGCAGGCAGGAACGTGGACAGCGACAGCAAAACAGGCAGCAGGCAGGAATAGTCAGTACAGGTAGAGATGATGTCAGCACAGCCAAAGCATTGGTCCAGATAGCAGGCAGAGATGTGGTCAGCAGTAGCAAAAGGAACAAAGGATCGTCCATGCAGCAGGCAGGAATACTGTCCATAGTTAGTACATGCAGCAGGCAGAGGTATGGTCAGCACAGCCAGAGTATTTGTCCAGGGAGCAGGCAGGACCATCAAGCTTAGGGCAACGGTCAGGAAAGAATGGGGACAGGGGTAGAGGCTTCTCCCACCCAAATCGCTTTGAAGCCTCCGGACAACCAGACCCTGTTCTGGGAACACAGAAAACCAAAAACTGTTTTTCTGAACTCAGAACACTATTCTGGAGCCCCTCACATATGTGAGACCCCTGTGTAGCAGGGTAAAAGATCAGTCCAAGGGGGCAGGCAAAAACATGGTCAACAGGCCGAGGTCAGTGCAGGTAAGAGGCAGAAATAAACGGTAGGCAGAGGCATAATCCATACAGTCCAGGGTCAGTTCACGTGAAAGGCAGAAACATGGCGGATAAACAATGCAGACGGTAGGCAGAGACATAGTCGAGAAACAGGCCAGGGTCAGTTCACATGGAAGACAATGATATGGTTGGTTGAGGCAGGGAAATATTCAGGACATATTGAAAACGGGGAAATGGCAGTATTAGAAATATGGGCTAATAGTTTTCGAGAGTGTGATATCGCTTGAAGCATTTTCCGATGCAAAGGCCAGGTTGGGAGGGACAGTCGGGACAATGGAAGCTGGTGTCTTTCCTAATTCCTCTTCTGGTGCACACCCGACATTTTTTTTGGCGTCGTCTTCCGGATCGTGATGGTGGAATATGGTCTGAAAAATGGCGCTCATGTAGTCTGCTGACACAATCTGAGTGAATGCTTTCTGGGGGGGATGTTTGTTGGTAGATCAGGGCAGTGACAACGTCTTCAATAAATCTCATGAAGGTGGTGGGTCTATGTGTGGATTTTTGGTAGACTATGAAAGAATTTAACAGGGCCAAATGAAAAAAGTAAATTGCAATTTTTTTATACCAGAAGAGGGATTTTCGGGTTGAAAGATAGGGCTGCAACATTTGATCATTTAAATCCACACCCCCGATGAATTTATTGTACTCATTGATGCAGGAAGGCTTGCGAACGGTACTGCGTCTTCTGTGAAGTTCCACCGAGGTGTCATCGTGGATGGTGGACATGATGTACACATCTTTCCTATCCCTCCACTTCACAGCCAACACTTCCTCGTTCCTCAAGCTTGCCGATTCCCCCTTTTGAATGGTTGTGGTGACAAGACGCTGTGGGAAGCCCTTTCTGTTTATTCTTGTTGTACCACACGCCAGAGTTTTTTTTAGGTAGAGGTGGCGGAGAAGGGGCAGGCTGGTATAATAGTTGTCCATATAAATATGATACCCCTTTTGGAGGAGTGGAAATACCAACTCCCAAACAATTTTTCCACTTATTCCCATGTACGATGGACACTCAGGGGGCTCGAGCTGGGAATCTTTGACTTCGTACATGCGGAATGAGTGCACATAACCAGTGGCGCTTTCACAGAGCTTGTTGAGCTTCAAGCCGTACCTCGCCCGCTTACTGGGGATATATTGCTTGATTCCCAGCCGGCCTGTGAAATACACCAGGGATTCGTCCACAGAAATGTTTTGGTCAGGGACATAAAGTTTGGCAAACTTCCTGGAAAAAAAATTAATTAGGGGGCGAATTTTATATAATTTGTCAAAGTTTGGGTGATCTCGGGGGGGGGGCACTGTGAGTTGTCAGTGAAATGCAGGAACCGCATTATAAGTTCGTATCGGGACCTGGACATGGCCGATGTAAAAATTGGCATATGGTGGATGGGTTTCTTCGACCAATACCTATTCATTTCATTTTTTTTTGTAAGCCCCGTGTTAAACGTTAGGCCTAAAAACAATCTAAGCTCCACCACTGTTAGGGGTCTCCATTCAAAAGGGCGGGCATAGCTGGAGCTGGGGTTGTTTTCAATGAATTGTTGAGCAAAAAGATTAGTTTGCTCCACAATGCCTTGAACCAATTCATCAGGGAAAAATAAATTAAAAAAATCAAGTTTGGAAAAACCCTCAGTGTTGACCTGCACACCTGGCTGTGCTGTAAAAGGGGGGATCGTGGCTGACCCTGAGGTAGAAGGCAGCCACAATGGGTTTGCCAAGCCATCTGGAAGCTGGGTTCGGGTCCTACTTCTTTGGCGTGTACTTGCACTGGGCCTTTCCTCCTGGGGTCTAGCAGCGATTGCACTGGGCCTTTCCTCCTGGGGTCTAGCAGCGCTTGCACTGGACCTCGCCTCCTGGGGTCTACCGCCGTTGGCACTGCTGGTCGCTGCCTGGTGTTCAGACCGTCTTCTTTTTGGACGGACTGTGTCCTCCTCTAATTCGGATCCGGATGTGCTGCCTTCGGGGGGTTCATATTCCGAACCAGAATCGGAATCAGAACTGAGCGGTGAGAGCTCCCCGTTGCTCTCATCGGTCAGACTGAGTATTTGATATGCTTCTTCTGGGGTGTACACCTTTCTGGACATAGTGGGTACGCTGGTGAGGTGGCAGGTACTCTGGTGGCAGGTTCTCTGGTGAGGTGGCGGGTACTCTAATGGACAGGTACTCCTGATGGATTGGTGGTGGGTACTCTGGTGAGGTGGCGGGTACTCTGGTGAGGTGGTGGGTACTCCTGATGGACAGGTACTCCTGATGGACTGGTGGCGGGTACTCCTGGTGAGGTGGCGGGTACTCCTGGTGAGGTGGCTGGTACACCTGATGGACAGGTACTCCTGATGGACAGGTACTTCTGATGGACTGGTGGCGGGTACTCTGAGGTGGCGGGTACTCAGGTGAGGTGGCGGGTACTCCTGATGGACAGGTACTCCTGATGGACTGGTGGCGGGTACTCTGAGGTGGCGGGTACTCAGGTGAGGTGGCGGGTACTGCTGATGGACAGGTACTCCTGATGGACAGGTACTCCTGATGGACTGGTGGCGGGTACTCTGAGGTGGCGGGTACTCAGGTGAGGTGGCGGGTACTGCTGATGGACAGGTACTCCTGATGGACTGGTGGCGGGTACTCAGGTGAGGTGGCGGGTACTCCTGATGGACAGGTACTCCTGATGGACTGGTGGCGGGTACTCTGAGGTGGCGGGTACTGCTGATGGACAGGTACTCCTGATGGAAGGTACTCCTGATGGACTGGTGGCGGGTACTCTGAGGTGGCGGGTACTCAGGTGAGGTGGCGGGTACTCCTGATGGACAGGTATTCCTGATGGACTGGTGGCGGGTACTCTGAGGTGGCGGGTACTCAGGTGAGGTGGCGGGTACTGCTGATGGACAGGTACTCCTGATGGACAGGTACTCCTGATAGACTGGTGGCGGGTACTCTGAGGTGGCGGGTACTCAGGTGAGGTGGCGGGTACTCCTGATGGACAGGTACTCCTGATGGACTGGTGGCGGGTACTCTGAGGTGGCGGGTACTCAGGTGAGGTGGCGGGTACTGCTGATGGACAGGTACTCCTGATGGACAGGTACTCCTGATGGACTGGTGGCGGGTACTCTGAGGTGGCGGGTACTCAGGTGAGGTGGCGGGTACTGCTGATGGACAGTTACTCCTGATGGACTGGTGGCGGGTACGCAGGTGAGGTGGCGGGTACTCCTGATGGACAGGTACTCCTGATGGACTGGTGGCGGGTACTCTGAGGTGGCGGGTACTCAGGTGAGGTGGCGGGTACTGCTGATGGGACAGGTACTCCTGATTGACAGGTACTCCTGATGGACTGGTGGCGGGTACTCTGAGGTGGCGGGTACTCAGGTGAGGTGGCGGGTACTCCTGATGGACAGGTACTCCTGATGGACAGGTACTCCTGATGGACTGGTGGCGGGTACTCTGAGGTGGCGGGTACTCAGGTGAGGTGGCGGGTACTCCTGATGGACAGGTACTCCTGATGGACAGGTGGGTGGCGGGTGATCTGGTGGCAGGTACTAGATGACAGGTACTCTTTATTTAGGGGGGGCAATCTGGGCACAGTAGTACATATGTATATGTGTATAACATATGTGTAACTCACTGTTAGCTGATCTCCTCCTCACAGGTGTGTGAAGAGGAGAACCAGGCAACAGTGAGTTACACACAATTGTGTGTTTTGTTTACATTTAGTGACCTGCTGTGATTGGACACAGCCGGTCACGTGGTAAAGAGCCAATTTCATTGGCTCTTTACCCTGATCGAGGCTGGGCTGTATCCAAGGGAAAAACCTCAGCCCCGATCGCCGCGCTGCGCGCCCCCGGGGGGCGCGCGGGCGCCGTGCACGCCGCTGCGCAGCTCTGCATCAATTCCGGTAAGTTTATACCGGAATCTCCGCCGCCCGCCGCCACATTACTTGAATCGGTGTGTCCAGAGGGACACACCGGATCCCAGATCGCCGCGCTGCGCGCCCCCGGGGGCGCACGCGGGCGCCGTGCACGCCGCTGCTGCAGCTCTGCATATGGGAGCCGGTAAGCCGCTCCGCTGCCCGCCGCGCCGCACAGAAAGCTCCGCTGCCCGCCGCTGCTGCTCCGCCGCCACTCATTTACCCCCATCAGGGAACTGCTGTGTCCTAAGGAACACAACGGTACCTGGGAGAGCCGGCGAAGCACCGGATGGCGGCGGGAGGGGGGGTGCCCCCTCCCGCCGCCTATAAGAACGATCAAGCGGCGGAACCGCCGCTATGATCGTTCTTATGGTGCAGAGAATCGCTGGCAGAACAAAAGGATATCTGAATGATGCCTCTAGCTGCAGGCATCATTCAGATATTCCCCTACAAAGCAGAGGACGTCATATGACGTCCACCCAGGATGGGAGATCCCATCTGTGGACGTCATATTACTATGGCTGGGTAGGGAAGTGGTTAAAGTGCAAATTTTTTTATTTTTTTTTATGCCCTAAACGGGTCTTTTTTTGCACGAGCAAAATAAAATGCTTTTTTTTTTTTTTTTGCCCTATGGGTCTTTTGGAAAAGAGCACAATAAAGTGCCTTTTTTTTCCCCTAAAAGTTAGATTTTCTCTGACACTGGGCTCATGGCAGTGTAAAAAGACTGCACTGCAACACAAATAGGTAAACCTATGCAGATCGCTGATTTTAATCTCTGAATCTGGACTCCTATATAATATTCTCTCTCCCTGAAAGCACCAACACAGGAACCTGGCCCTACACTACACTATCTCTCTATCTTTTCCCTCAGATTGTAGAATCAGGACTACCTCATCTATCTTTCTATCTCTCCCTAAAAGCAGCAGCAGACTAGATCCTCTCCCTATCTATTCTGAAGCAGAGTGACATGTGTGCTGTGTGCCTCTAGCTTATATAGAAGCTGGGTCACATGTTGCACTGACCAATCACAGCCATGCCATTAGTAGGCATGGCTATGATGGCCTCTAAGGGCACACCAGCTAATCAAAAGGTGATTGGCTGGCCCCTGAAGCATTTCTAAATGCGTAATTAGATTGCCGAACCCGAACCCGGACTTTTGGGCAAAGTCCGGGTTCGGGTTCGGGAAAAAGCTAAAGTTCGGTACGGACCCGAACTTTACAGTTCGTGTTCGCTCAACACTAATCACTACCTATCACAGTTTCGGAGGCCATACAATGCCAAAATAGCACAAAACCCCACCTCCCCAAAATGACCGCATTTTGAAAAGTAGACAGCCCAAGCTATTTGCTGAGAGGCATGTTGAGTCCATGGAATATTTTCTATTTTGCCACAAGTTGCGGGAATATGACAAACTTTTTTTTTTTTTTTTTGCACAAAGTTGTCACTAAATGATATATTGCTCACACATGCCATGAGCATATGTGAAATTACACCCCAAAATACATTCTACCATTTCTCCTGAGTATGGGGATACCACATGTGTGAAACTTTTTGGGAGCCTAGCCGCGTACGGGACCCGAAAAACCAAGCACCGCCTACAAGATTTCTAAGGGCATACATTTTTGATTTCACTCCTCACTACCTATCACTACCTATCACAGTTTTGAAGGCCATAAAATGCCAAGATGGCACAAACCCCCCCAAATGACCCCATTTTGGAAAGTAAACACCCCAAGCTATTTGCTGAGAGGCATCTTGAGCCCATTGAATATTTTCTTTTTTTGTCCGAAGTGATTGAATAATGACAAAAAGAAAAAAAAGAAAAAAGAAAATGTACAAAAAGTTGTCACAAAATGATATATTGCTCACACATGCCATGGTTATATGTGGAATTGCACCCCAAAATACATTTGGCTGCTTCTCCTGAGTATGGGGATACCACATGTGTGGGACTTTTTGAGAGCCTAGCCGCGTACGGGACCCCAAAAACCAAGCACCGCCTTCAAGATTTCTAAGGGCGCAAATTTTTGATTTCACTCCTCACTACCTATCACAGTTTTGAAGGCCATAAAATGCCAAAATAGCACAAAACCCACCCAAATGACCCCATTTTGTAAAGTAGACACCCCAAGCTATTTGCTGAGAGAAATGGTGAGTATTTTACAGCTCTCATTTGTTTTTTGCTTGCGTTCGCGTTTGCGCAAGAGGAGGGGGGACAGGGGTGCTATTTTTTAATTTTTTATTATTTATTTTGCTTTTTTTATTTAATTTTAAACTATTTCTTCCATTTTTTTTTTTTTTTTTTACTATTTTTATTGTTATCTCAGGGAATGTAAATATCCCCTATGATAGCAATAGGTAGTGACAGGTACTCTTTTTTTTTGTAAAAAATTGGGGAGTTAGACCCTAGATATTTCCTCTGCCCTCAAAGCATCTGACCACACCAAGATCGGTGTGATAAAATGCTTTCCCAATGGTGCTTTTACATGAAAGCCAACTGCTGGCTGAAAAGAATGATACCAAGATAATACCTAAACCCGCAGGCATCATTCTGGTATAACCATTCAAAGTCCAGCAACATACCAGTACGTTGCTGGTCCTTGTTGAACATGTATTGTAATCTTTTTTTTCATGCAGCCTGTTGGCTGAATGAAAAAAAAAGAGATTGATCGGTGGGTATGCCCACCATTAGAATACCCTACCTTCATCCACCCACTTCTAATGATGGGCATACATGCACCATTTATATATGCCGAAGCATGGGGGCATCCTCCCGCAAAAAAGTTATGCCGCGTACACACGGTCAGACTTTTCCACGGGCAAGCCTCAGTCGGAATTTTGACCGTATGTATGCGGCATTAGGAGCAAAATCACTCCTCCGCCCCTGCTGCCTCCATGCTTCGGCATATATGCTCTTTTTTTTACTGTGGTGGTGAAATCACCTCCTACAGCATTGGAGTCACGGCTTTATGTATCGTGGGAGCAAACGCTGTTGCTGTCAAGATAAATAAATCCGCGCTGCAACTGAATGGCGTATCTGAAAACAAAAAGTTACATACCTGAAAATCAAGCATGATAAAACATTGCAGAATAGAATACAGTAAAAAAAGAGCAGAACAATAGAGAGAAGAGAGAAGAGAGAAGGAGGAGGAGGAGAGAGGAGATGCCGCGTACACACGTCCGTTTTTAATGTCATTTTTAAAACCGACGTTTTTCTCGTCGTTTTTTTTCTGGTTTCCTCTCAACCCTGTCTTGCGTACACACGATCATGAAAAAAAACGCTCGAGCAAAGAGCAGTGACGTACAACACGTGCGACGGTACTATAAAGGGGAAGTTCCGTTCTAATGGCACCACCCTTTGGGACGCTTTTGCTAATTTCGTGTTACCGCGTGTTAGTAAAAGTTTGGTGAGAGACGATTCACGCTTTTCAGTCTTCGTGCTTTGAAGATCGTTTTGTGGAGTTCAGTATGTGCTTGTGGGTTCGTATCTGTCTTTCAGTGCTTGTAGTCAGTTCATATCTGTTTATTCAGTGCGTTCTTGTCTGCTCGTTACTGTTTTTCAGCTCGTTCTTCATAGGCCTTGCTGTTCTTCCGTGCGTTCTTTTAGTGCGTTCTGAGCAGCCGACCGTTATCTAGCCATGTTGCGGCTACGTACTCGTCGTAGAGTTCGTGCTGTAGTTGGAGCAGGGGTTCATTCTGTATCCCGACTCCAGGCCATGAACAGGGTGAGGAGGAGTTCATGGACCAAGAAGTGGTTGCTCCAGCGGCACCAGTTCTGTCACATGCCTTTGTTGCGGGAGATCAGGGAGAATAATCCTGAGGACTACAGGAATTTTCTCAGGATGTCTGACCCCGTATTTCAGCATCTGTTGGCTTTGGTGTCCCCCTATATTACCAGGCAGGACACCGTTATGCGGGAAGCCATCACTGCTGAGCAGAGGCTCATCGCCACATTGCGATACCTGGCGATTGGGAGAAGCCTGTAGGACCTCAAGTTCTCAACAGGCATCTCCCCCCAGGCTCTGGGGATCATTATACCAGAGACTTGTTCTGCCATCCTTCAAGTTTTGCAGGAGGACTATATTAAGGTAAGTTTTCTACTTTAAAACATCACATTTTATGTATTTCTTGCCTAATAATGTTTATTATTTATTTCATCAGTCCCCAATTCCCACGATTCTAATATGCTGGGAATGCCCCCTTTCTCCACATGCATGTTGTGTATTTTTTCCTGTTCTTTTTTTGGCATACATTATTTTTTACCCTAACTAACCTCCCCAGCATGCTGTCCTGGGGCCATACCCACCTAGCCTAGTGACTTCCCTTTCTTTTGTTGTCTGCTCCATTGTATTGCTTTACCCTAAACGCCCCCTAAAGATTGCTTAGGAATGTTTCTTATTCTTTCACTTCATACAGAGTGCTACAGCTTTGATTTGTGAGGTCCCCAACTCATCTTCAAACCCCCCCCCCCCCATTAAATATCTTAAATGGCTCATCAGAGGGTTTGTTGGATTTGAGAAGTGACTGTGGGTTTTTTTTTTTTTTTTTTGTGGCTTTTTTGCTGGTTCCAAATCATTTACCAATCTGTCAAATTTTTTAGTGATCTTAGCCAGGAATGGTTTTGACAAATCTGCTTGCAAAGTTTATGTCTGAAAGTATTAATATTTTTTATTTTTAACTCCACAGTTCCCTTCTACGCCACATGAATGGCAGAATGTGGCATCTCAGTTTGCCCAATGATGGAACTTTCCAAACTGTGGAGGGGCCATCGACGGCAAGCATGTTCGAGTCGTACCACCACCCCATTCGGGATCCTATTATTACAATTACAAGGGGTTCCACAGCATCGTCATGATGGCAGTGGTGTCGGCCACCTACGAATTTCTCTATGTGGACGTAGGAAAAAATGGACGTATGTCAGATGGAGGAGTCTTTGCTCAGACTGAGTTTGGCCAACGGCTCCTATCAGATAAGCTGGCCTTGCCACCAGCGGAGCAGAATGTGGAGGGACTCCCATTTGTGTTTGTAGCGGATGAGGCGTTTGGCCTGGGTCCCCATTTAATGAGGCCATTTCCTCAACACACCCTCACCCCTGAGAGGAGGGTGTTTAACTATCGGCTGGCCAGAGCCAGAAGGGTGGTGGAAAATGCCTTTGGCATCATAGCCAGCCGATTCCGCTTGTTTCTCACCTCCATCCATCTTGCCCCCTATAAATGGAACCATGTGGTCATGACCTGTTTTGTCCTTCATAACTTTTTACGGGTCCATTCCCCAAATTACCTTACATTGAGTGGGCCTGAGGCATCTTTACAGGACAATACAAATTTAGTGGCCCTGGAAGCTGGCCGCCCAGGCTTGGCCCCCCAAACCGGCCGTGCTGTTCGGCAGCAATATGTTGACTATTTTGTGGGTATGGGGGCCATTGATATGCCTGTGGATTTTTAGCTTTATTTGTTTATTAAAAATCTTTATGCAAAACTTTCTTTGTATTGTGTTTTTGTTTTTGTTTATTTTATGTTTCTCCTAGGTTCTCCTAGTGTACTTGTATTGCCATGTGTATTTAGCATTGTTAAATACCCTTCATTGTCAGTGTAAACACCAAAAAAAATGTATTTACTTTGGCCAACATTTACATAATTAAGGCACACATTTGTTTGCTTCAAAATCTTTTTATTTTCTGTAATTTTTTGCAATTTTTGTTAAAAAACTAGTTTAGAAATTTTGAGTGTTCCAAAATATTTTTGGCGGGAAAACACATGAACAAGCATACTTAAAAAATTTACACCAAAAAATTGTTTGAAAAATTATACATGTAGTATTAAACATTAAAACGAAACAAAAACCCGCAAAAACACAGCAAGTTCTATTTTTTTTTTGTTGCAACAAATTAAACACGCCCAAGCACAGCCATGATATTTTGTAGCCTTTCCTCCACCAGCTGGGTATTTTGCCTGATCTCTATCAAGTCTGCCTTTATTTTTTCGAGGTCACGACAGCAGACCATGAGGTATTGGATCAGGATCTGTGCACTGTGACTTGTAAACTTTACGGGGTCTTCAGGCAGAACAGCACCTAAAAAATGCAAAACAAACATGTACTATAGAATATGTAGGCCTACTTCTATTAACCTGCATCTGTGTTGTTTGACACTGACCTGTTGTGGTGCCACTTTCCACTTCCTCCACTTCACGTTCCTCTACATCATGTGGTTCTGGGTGCCTTTTTGGGAGGTGGGGGTTTTCTTGGCATATTTGTCAAACCTTTTTGAAGCCCTATTGAGATTGCAATAAAAGGTATAGTTTATTTACTAAATCTGAATTATATTAAAAAATAATCCCTAAAAGAGAAATATGAAACATTCTTTGGAAGTGTGGTACAATTTTCAGTTATGCCCAAGTTACAACCAGAACACACGATTGGATACATTCCAAAAACAGGAACATCTACTTATTTTAAAGAAGTTTGACACATTGAAACACCCCCAAGTATATACACTGGATCACCTGTGTGTGACACCCTAAAAAGGTTGTTTTGTTGGGCCACACTTGTACTACTGAGTCCAGATGTTTAAACAGCTGCTGAGCATTCTCTCCTTTAACATTACAATGCATACCCTTTATTTTTCTAAAATATAGTTCCCCCCCCCCCCAAAAACACAAAATGTAACAAAAATCATCTCCCAAAAAAATACATTGTAATTTGTTTTGCAACGCTGGATGATCCCAAAACATCGTATTAATTAAGTGTACGTAGAAAGAGGTTTACTACGTCCGTTTACTGTGCCAAAGAACATGAAAGTTGCTATCTTTCACTGTACTAGATTAAAGCGAAAAACACGCAGCATAATACAAGTATTAATAATTTGCTTTTGAAATGCATGAAAAATTACTTACTTTTTCCTAAAACTTTCTTTATTGTTTTGTATTGGTCGGGCTCCCGCAACTTGAGATCAGACCATCGTTTTCTGAACTGTTCCTTTGTTCTGCACACCCCGAATTTTTGGTGAAGAGTTTTAACCACTTTCCCCATAATTTTGGTCTTGACAAGATTAGGCCTTTTGTACGGCCCATGCTTGGCATCATAATCCTCCCTCTTCAAAATGTCCACCATCTCCACCATTTCCTCAAATGTCATGTTGGATGCCTTATATCTCCGGGATCGGGATTTGGGTTCCTCAGGAATTTCATCCTCTGTAGAGGTAATCTCAGCCACCTGTGTCTCCGCCATGTTGTTTAGCACTACGACAAGCGAGAAGGGGCGGGGAAAGTACTATATTGAACGTCAGGGGCGGGGAAAGCGTGCAGAGTTTCACGCATGCGCAGTGTATATCAAGCTAATACCCATGTCTCATAAATACGTTTGTTTGTCGGAAGAGGGAGTTAGCAACGAACGTATTAACAAAGGTACCTAACATGTTTGTGATTTTGGTTTCATCAGTGGATGAGATTGTGGCCTATATATGTTCCAAAAGATTATTTGTTGAATCTTGACTGACACTAGTATTTTCGTGCTGTTTTTGACTTTCAGAAAAAATGCAGGCTTTCAAGAGTCCTGAGTTCATGGGGAAGTTCCTGGACAGATGGAAGGAACTCCCTGTCCTGTGGCAAACGAAAAATGCAAAAACTAAAAATAAAGCTATCAGGACAGCAGCACTGGAGAGCCTGCCTGGATTTGTACAAACCGTGATCCCCACAGCAACCATCCAAGATGTGAACACCAAACTAGGTACCATTAGGGGCACATACAGGACACAGCGAAATATGGTCCTGAAGTCCCAGAGGTCAGGTGCTGCAGCAGATAAGGTTTATACACCCAGTCTGTGGTACTACAGCAAGTCAGCATTTCTGGATGATCATCTGGAAGTCAGGGAATCTCTGTCAACCCTTCCCCCCAGAGGTCTCTCCAGCCTTCCTTGTAGCCAACCCTCCAGCCTTCCTTCCAGCCAACCCTCCAGCCTTCCTTGCAACCCAGCTCTGGCTTCTTCAGAGGATCAAGCAGAGGTCCTTGAGGAGCCTGATTTGGAGATATGGAGCCAGGTATAGTATTGATATCTAGATTTATTATATATAACAAAAGTGATGATGAAAAATAGATGTTACTATTGCTATCTATTTAATGTCTGTTCAAAAATTGTTTGACATAGCAATAGACAGTAGTGGTCAAAATTGATGGGGACAAGCCAAAAAATGCAGGGGTCAGAATTTTTGTATTTTTAATCACTTTTGCCATTCATTTTTCAAATGTCTTGGAGGTGAAAAGTGTGTGTGATTGATGATGCCAAAAATATAAGTATGTCCCTTTTTTTTCCACAGCCAGAGCAGAGCCAGGAAGAGGGTGACGTTGGGGACCAGGAGGAGGCAGGGCCCAGTGGCACACAGGAGGAGGCTGGGCCCAGTGGCACACAGGAGGAGGCCAGGCCCAGCACAAGAGCCCAGATGCCTCCCCTTAAAATCCAGCAAAGAATGCAAAAGGAGGGTTAGGCAGGTGGAGGAGGAATCCAGGGCCTTTCTTCGAGAGGCTACTGCGGCCCTCAAAGAGGCCCCCTCTGTTGAAGAGGGCTATGCCGCAGTTCTGGCCCATAAATTAGGCCAGATGGAGATGAGGCAACGCCTGTACAGCGAAAATCTTATGCTGAAGGTGATCAACAGGGGGTTGCTTGGTGAACTTACCCAGTTCACAGATATAACTGAGGTCGTCCCTCCTCCTCCTCCTCCACCTCCACCTCCTCCTCCTCCTACTCCTATTGCCACAAGCACTCCTCCTGGGACCCAGCCTCCGAGGAAGCGCTCTACAAAGGCTGGAGAGAAGGCAACAAGGAAGAGGAAAAAATAATGACTGCTGTAGTACCACAGACTGGGGACATATCTGACTAATCTGCTGCTGTTCCTGACCTCTGGGAGTCCAAGACAAGATTGTGCTCCTTTTTTTTTTTTTGAGGTTATTACAGAGTTTGGTGTTCTATTCTTGGATGTTTGCTGTGGGGTCCAAAGGATGCACAAATTCAAGCAGTGTCTCCAGTGCTGCCTTCCCCTTTAATTTGTTATCTGCCTAAATAAAGGATTATTTGATTTACAGAAAATAATTGACTATGTGAATTCAATTAAAAAAGAAAGTTTGCTAGTGAGTAGGCAGGGACATTTCTTAAAAGTAAGTTTAAAATTAACAAGGGACACAAACCTCCTTGAGGGAAAATAATAAACATTTATAATGTGGGTGTGGTAACTTGATACACAAAAGAAATAAAAAAAAAAAAAAAACATTCCTAAATATAAAAGGCAAAAAAAATAAAAATAAATGTTTGAAGATATTTTAAAGTATTTAATAATTTATGACGGAGATCTGGCTTAACAAAACAAAAATAAGTTCATGAGATCACTAAGAAATACTAACAAACAAGTTTGACATAACTCAGAATATCATTAGCAAAAGAAGTTCATTATTTAAGCATTATCTAAAGAAGAAAGGAATGCGCTGCATTAAACGATGCAATAATTCCCCGTGTGACGAATGTGCTATCTCCATTTCAAACGCTAGCTTTACCAAAACGAGCGCTCCCGTCTCATACTTGATTCTGAGCATGCACATTTTTTTCCCCTCGTAAAAGCATACACACTACCGTTTTTCACGACGGGAAAAAAAAAAACATGAAAAACGATGTGAAAAAATAGAGCAGGTTCTAAATTTTTGTAGGCCGTTTTTCACGTTGTTAAAAATGCTCTAGAGCCTACACACGATCGTTTTTAATGCCCAAGTTAAAAAATGGCATTTTTAACGACGTGAAAAACGATCGTGTGTACGCGGCAAGAGAGAACAATAAAAAAACTATTTTTGGTTTTTTTATTTCATATTTTTTTGTGTTTTTTTAGTGTTTTTTTTTTACCCTTTTTTTTTTTACTCAACTGTAACGGTTCGGGTCTCTAAAAATGTGATGGCATCTTGGGAGACCCTGTGTAAGTGTGTCCTAGTCTGTGAAATGCTGTACCCTACGCTAA
Source organism: Rana muscosa (assembly GCA_029206835.1). NCBI lineage: Eukaryota > Metazoa > Chordata > Amphibia > Anura > Ranidae > Rana > Rana muscosa. The sequence continues at coordinate 409,700,013 of CM055117.1, forward strand.
AACGTCCCTTTTGAGTGGTAGCGTTCAAAACATTTACCAATGCACAGACCAGGTTTGTCAGGACAGAGTGGACAAAAATAACGGGTGTCACGCCTAAATCCGCGCTTGCTACAGACACAACATCTTTTTTGGGGGGCTCGTTGGGTAGGGGTACTCTCGAAGACATACGGATAATGCCTCTCATGCAGCCGGCTTACTGCATTTGGTAGGGGATGGTGAGGTGCAGAACCGCCTGGATACAGGAGTTCTGCGACTATCTCATCCTGGAATTTTAGGAGAGATAAAGTCCCGCCTGAAGCTCTGTATAGCACATGAGCGTTCAGCAAAGCCAATTGGAATAAGGATAGAGACACTTTTTTGTACCAGTGTCTCGCCTTACGGGCAATGTGATACGGCGCCAACTTCTGGTCGTTGAGGTCCACCCCTCCCATATTTTGGTTATATTCGTGGACACAGAGGGGTTTCTCCACAACACCAGTCGCCGTCCGAATTTGGACTGTCGTGTCTGCATGAAGGGAGGTAAGAAGGAAAACATTCTTATTATCCCTCCACTTCACAGCGAGCAAATTATTACACTTCAAGCAGGCTCTCTCCCCCAGCCTAAGACGGGAATCTACAAGCCCCCGGGGAAAGCCCCGGCGATTAAGTCGCACGGTGCCACATGCTCCAATCTGATGATCAAACAAGTGACTAAACAGTGGCACGCTCGTGTAATAATTGTCCACATACAAGTGGTACCCCTTTCCGATTAAGGGTGACACCAAGTTCCACACTATCTTGCCAGCGCTCCCTATGTAATCCGGGCAGTTGACCGACTCAACCTGACTTTCTTTTCCCTCATAAACCGTAAAGCTCCATACATAGCCTGTTGCCCTGTCACAGAACTTATAGAGCTTGACCCCATATCTGGCATGCTTGCTGGGAAGGTACTGCTTGAAAGACAAGCGGCCAGAAAATGTAATCAGGTACTCATCAACGCAGACAACTTGATCGGGAATAAACAAGGCTGTAAAATGTTCGTTGAAGTGGTTTATGAGGGGCCAAATTTTGTAGAGCCGGTCGTATTCAGGGTCTCCACGTGGATGACAAAGTTCATTGTCGTTGAAGACGGGCATGTGGTCAATTGGGTGCGTGGACCAATAAGCACGTATTGACGAAAATTTATGTGTGCCCATGTTGAGGGAAAGGCCCAGAAAGGTCTTAAATTCGGAAACCGTAATTGGTCTTCAATTTCTGGCAAGGGAAAGCAACTGGGGATTAGCGGCGATGAATCGACCAGCATATAAATTACTCTGGTCCACAATAGATCTATAGAGATCTTCCGTGAAAAACAGCGAATAAAAATCAAGTGGCATAAAATCAGCTGTTTCCACCTGAATACTGGGTTGGGCAGTGAATGGGGGAAGTACGGTGCTGCAGAAGTGGTGGGGACCCAATCAGGATAGGCGAATTCTGCAGGAAGGGTACTATGGGCACGACGGGCCTGCCTTTGTCTTCTTCTTGGTGGCAGCGGGACACTACTTGTGCTTGCCACCTCGCCAGCTTGAACTGCACTTATGGGACTCGCCACGTCACCACGTGATACTGCAGTGCTGGATGTACGCCCAGTCTGTACTAGGCCGCTGGTGCTTGCCAGTTCACCAGAAGGAATAGCGGCGCTAGTACTACTCTGCTCCATGATACGAGAGACCTGCGGTTCTTGCTCCTCAACAACCTCAGAAGATCGGGATCGGGTGCGCCTGACCTTAGCAGGGACCTCATCATCTTCGTCGCCCGGGCTATCTGACATGGTGCCGCTGTCTTCTACGGGAAGGTATTCTGAGCCTGAATCTGACAGATCCGTGACCTCCTCTTCACTATCTGTCATGCTCAGAATCTCGTAGGCCTCTTTACTAGTGTACCTTCGATTTGCCATTTTGGGCTCTAAATTTAGGGGTACACTAGTAAGATTCACAGGAAAAAAGAGCACCTGACTGTCGTCAGCAAATATCTCAAACGCTACAAAAAAAACTGTTAGCGATCGCAGGGATCAGGCCTGACTCTGCGAACGCTGCAGTTATGTGTGTTGTGTTTGGCAAGTTACAGTGATCGATCGATACTGCACTTGGGTGGGCTGGGCTGGGCTGGGCGGAGGGGCTAAACGCAGGTGCTAGCAGGTATCTGGGCTGATCCCACTAACACTGCGTTTTTGGGAACCCTAAACCGCTGGGGACGCTAGTATAGATCTGATCAGATCAGATATTGATCTGTTCAGATACTATACCACTAAGGGAAGTGTATGCTTTGCGCGTGGGTGTTAGCGTTACTGGCACTAACCTAACGCTGCCTGGGGCGACGCAGACCCTCTCTGGCGCTAAAACCTAATTTATATCACCCGCCGGGTGATCAGGGGGTTAAACCTTTATTGGGTTATATATGGCGGGTGCCCTGATGCTATAAAAAGCAAACTAACCAACCAGCGTCACCCGTAACACTTATACGGTGATCACTGGTGAAAGGGTTAACTAGGGGCAATCAGGGGGTTAAAACCTTTATTAGGTAATATATGGGGGTACCTGGCGCTATATAAAAACCTGACGGGTAACCTAAATAACTAACTGGCTAACCAGTGTCACCAGTGAAACTTATACAGTGATCACTGGTGAAAGGGTGAACTCTAGGGGCGATAAAGGGGTTAAACTTTTATTATATAATATATGGGGGTACCTGATGCTATAAAAACCTGTGGCGAACCTAAAAAAAAAAAAACTTACTACCTAGGGGCACCGCCGACACTAATACAGCGATCGGAAAAACAATCGCTTAGCGACGCTGGCGATAGGGGATGAAAAGGGCAATCAAGGGGTTAAACTTTTATTTGGGAGGGGGGGTTAGGGGGCTACCCTGGACCTAAAGGGGCCTAAACCTAACTGCCCTGCAACTTTTTACTGTCACAGATGACACTAAATGCAGCGATCATAAAAAAAATGATCACTGCAATCAGTGACACTGTGACTGGGGGCTGGGGGGTGACCTGGGGGGGTGAAAAGTGTGCCTACGTGTGCTGGTGTCAGTGGGATGTTGGTGCACTTACTGTGAGATGTTTTCTCTCCTCGCGCCGGATCGAAAAGACAGCCACGAGGAGAGATGACATCACTTCATCTGCCTGTGTTTACATTTACACAGCAGAGGAAGCATATCATTCGCTGGGAGCGATCGCGAGGGAGTGGCCAGAAACGAATGGCCGTCCCCTCATCACGGATCGCTCCCGCAACGATAACCACCGCTCATTGTACCGGAGGGGGGTCCGATCGGACCCCCCACCGATACGAAGGCAGGCACGTACAGGTACATGAGTTTGCCTGTCCGTGCCATTCTGCCGACGTATATGTACAGTGAGTGGTCGTTAGGGGGTTAAAGAGAGAGATTACAGAGACAGTCAGTGTCATTTATATGGAGTTAGATGGAGCAGGCAGGCGAGTCAATTAGCTGCAGTTACAGTGTGTAGAGGATATATATGCATCCTAGGTGTTGTATATACAGGTCCTTCTCAAAAAATTAGCATATTGTGATAAAGTTCATTATTTTCTGTAATGTACTGATAAACATTAGACTTTCATATATTTTAGATTCATTACACACAACTGAAGTAGTTCAAGCCTTTTCTTGTTTTAATATTGATGATTTTGGCATACAGCTCATGAAAACCCAAAAATCCTATCTCAAAAAATTAGCATATTTCATCCGACCAATAAAAGAAAAGTGTTTTTAATACAAAAAAAGTCAACCTTTAAATAATTATGTTCAGTTATGCACTCAATACTTGGTCGGGAATCCTTTTGCAGAAATGACTGCTTCAATGCGGCGTGGCATGAAGGCAACCAGCCTGTGGCACTGCTGAGGTGTTATGGAGGCCTAGGATGCTTCGATAGCGGCCTTAAGCTCATCCAGAGTGTTGGGTCTTGCGTCTCTCAACTTTCTCTTCCCAATATCCCACAGATTCTCTATGGGGTTCAGGTCAGGAGAGTTGGCAGGCCAATTGAGCACAGTAATACCATGGTCAGTAAACCATTTACCAGTGGTTTTGGCACTGTGAGCAGGTGCCAGGTCGTGCTGAAAAATGAAATCTTCATCTCCATAAAGCTTTTCAGCAGATGGAAGCATGAAGTGCTCCAAAATCTCCTGATAGCTAGCTGCATTGACCCTGCCCTTGATAAAACACAGTGGACCAACACCAGCAGCTGACATGGCACCCCAGACCATCACTGACTGTGGGTACTTGACACTGGACTTCAGGGATTTTGGCATTTCCCTCTCCCCAGTCTTCCTCCAGACTCTGGCAGCTTGATTTCCGAATGACATGCAAAATTTGCTTTCATCCGAAAAAAGTACTTTGGACCACTGAGCAACAGTCCAGTGCTGCTTCTCTGTAGCCCAGGTCAGGCGCTTCTGCCACTGTTTCTGGTTCAAAAGTGGCTTGACCTGGGGAATGCGGCACCTGTAGCCCATTTCCTGCACACGCCTGTTCACGGTGGCTCTGGATGTTTCTACTCCAGACTCAGTCCACTGCTTCCGCAGGTCCTCCAAGGTCTGGAATCGGTCCTTCTCCACAATCTTCTTCAGGGTCCGGTCACCTCTTCTCGTTGTGCAGCGTTTTCTGCCACACTTTTTCCTTCCCACAGACTTCCCACTGAGGTGCCTTGATACAGAACTCTGGGAACAGCCTATTCGTTCAGAAATTTCTTTCTGTGTCTTACCCCCTTGCTTGAGGGTGTCAATGATGGCCTTCTGGACAGCAGTCAGGTCGGCAGTCTTACCCATGATTGCGGTTTTGAGTAATGAACCAGGCTGGGAGTTTTTAAAAGCCTCAGGAATCTTTTGCAGGTGTTTAGAGTTAATTAGCTGATTCAGATGATTAGGTTAATAGCTCGTTTAGAGAACCTTTTCATGATATGCTAATTTTTTTGAGATAGGAATTTTGGGTTGTCATGAGCTGTATGCCAAAATCATCAATATTAAAACAAGAAAAGGCTTGAACTACTTCAGTTGTGTGTAATGAATCTAAAATATATGAAAGTCTAATGTTTATCAGTACATTACAGAAAATAATGAACTTTATCACAATATGCTAATTTTTTGAGAAGGACCTGTATAGTTATACACTGTATTCAGTTTAGCTAGATCCGTTCCTGTTATTCTCTATACTGTGACAGGCAGGCAGGTGATTGTGCTAGCTGCAGACAGTCAGTGTTTCACTTAGTGTACTGTGTGCTTTGCATAGCGTTCACCTAAAGCTTACCTGAAGACAGTTAGTGACTAATAGTGGTGTTCTCATAATAAAACCACAGGCAGAGAGCTGCAAGTATTTTCAGTTAGTGTACTGTGTCCTCCTCTGCACAGTTTTCACCTAAAACTAAGTGAAGACTATTGCTGCTTTTCCCATACTAATACCACAGCATGCACTTGATTCTGATAGCTGCATTATCAGTACAGATATATTTAATATATATATATATATCACATACACACACACACACATACACATACATCCCACCTTTGTGCAGCTACATCTCACTGCAGGCCATTAGTATGTCTGGAAGGCAAACAAGGAGAGACAGACAGTCACGAGGCAATAAAAGAGGGCAAGCAGGCTCTGTGTCTAGAGGCAACAGTGCTGCTGGTCATGGACATGGTGCATCCTCATCAGCACGTGGCCGTGGGACACGCTTGTCCTTCTTTTCGGTAGCTGGCCATGTTGAGCCACAACATGCCCAAGACTTGGTAGAGTGGATGACCAAGCCATCCTCATCCTCCTTTCTCACCCAGGCTCAGGGTACTTTGTCTGGCAAAGCAGCTGCCAAAGCGGCCTCTTCCCTCGGCTCAATGGCATCAGTCACGCCTTCCCTAGCCCCACAATGTCCTCCTGAGGAGTCCCCCGAAATGTTTGACCACAGTGTTGGGTACATGCTCCAGGAAGATGCCCAGTGTTTTGAAGGCTCCGATGATGGAAGCCAGCTGGAGGAAGGCAGTAACGTGAGCCCAGAGAGAGGGGATGCCCAACAAGGACAGCTATCTGGCAGTCATTTTCCCCCAGATGCAGCATACTGCCAGATTTGCTCCAGTGATGAGGAGGGAGGGGATGATGAGGTCACTGACTCCACGTGGGTGCCTGATAGGAGAGAGGAGGAGGAGGAGGAGGAGGAGGCACATCTCCAACGAGGCAGGATGCCCTCCAGGGGCCAGCTTAATGGCAGCACACCGACTGCATCACACCGCAGAGTTCCGCATGTGCAGGGCGCTGCTGTCTCTGCGCGTTATTCCAAAAGTTCTTTGGTGTGGGCCTTTTTTCAGACGTGTGCAGCAGATCGCACCGTTGCCATTTGCAACATATGTCTAAAGCGTATCTCGCGTGGCCAAAACATCAGCCGCTTGGGCACCACGTGCTTGCCCAAACATATGTCGACCTGCCATGCAGTTCGTTGGCAAGCTTACCTAAAAGACCCACACCAAAGAACAAAGCGGACCTCTCCTTGCTCCTCATCAGCTGGGATCTCCAACCCCACTATACCTTCCGTCCTCTCTGAAACCTTCACTGAGAGGAATGAAGGTGTAGAATTAGGTGTGTCACAGCCAAGTACTTGCGGGCAATCTGCTATCGGTACACCGACGTCCGATTGTACCAGGCAAATTTCCCTGCCCCAGCTGCTGCACCGCCGAAAGAAGTTCGCTCCCAGCTATCCACATGCCCAGCGGTTGAATGCTAGCTTGGCTAAATTGCTAGCACTTCAACTGCTGCCTTTTCAGTTGGTAGACTCTGCCCCCTTCCGTGAGTTTGTGCAATGTGCGGTTCCTCAGTGGCAGGTTCCCAAACACCACTTTTTCTCACGGAAGATGATTCCGGCTCTCTACCGGCATGTGGAAGGCAATGTCTTGGCCTCGCTGGACAAAGCGGTCAGCGGTAAGGTGCATATTACCGCTGACTCATGGTCCAGCAGGCATGGACAGGGACGTTACCCATCTTTCACGGCACATTGGGTGACTCTGCTGGCAGCTGGGAAGGATGCAGGACAAGGTGCAGTAGTGTTGGAGGTTGTTCCGCCACCACACCTCCAAAATGTTACTACTGGCGATTCTGAAACACCTCTCTCCTCCACCCCCTCCTCTTCTTCTTCCTCCATGGCCTCTTCCTGTGCTGATTTGTCCTCGGAACCAGCGGTGCTCCGTAGGCGTTCAAGGGGCTACGCAAGTACGCAGGCAAAAAGATGCCATGCGGTGCTTGAGCTGGTGTGCTTGGGTGACAGGAGCCACACTGGGGCAGAGATTCTGTCAGCTCTGCAGGGGTAGGCTCAGAGGTGGTTGACGCCATGCCAGCTTAAGCCAGGAAAGGTGGTTTGCGACAATGGCACCAACCTCCTCTCCGCCCTCCAACAGGGACAACTGACCCATGTGCCCTGTTTGGCTCACATCCTTAACTTGGTGGTGCAGCGGTTCTTGGGCAGGTACCCGGGCTTACAGGATGTCCTGAAGCAGGCCAGGAAAATCTGTGGGCATTTCCGCCGTCACATAATGCCAGTGTTCGGCTGGCTGAGCTGCAAAAGGATTACAACCTGCCCAAGTACCGCCTAATCTGTGACATGCCCACCAGGTGGAACTCTACGTTGGCCATGCCATGCACACGCAGCAGAGGGCCATCAATGAGTATCTATTGCAATATGGCACCAGGACAGGGTCAGGGGAGCTTGGATTTTTTTTCCCTACGCTAGTAGGCCATGATCAATGCATGCATCGTCCTGGCACCATTTGAGGAGGCCACGAGGATTGTGAGCAGTGACAGTGCATGCATCAATGACACTGTCCCTCTTGTCCACCTGTTGGAGCACACGCTGCGTGGAATATTGGACAGGGCACTTGAGGCAGAACAGAGGCAGGAAGAGGAGGACTTCCTTACCTCTCAAGGCCCCCTTTATCCAGACAGTGTTCCTGCTGGCCCGGCTATCACACAGGAAGAGGAGGAGGAGGAGGAGGATTATTGTGTCAGCATGGAGGTGGAGCCTAGCACTCAGCATCAGCAGCAGTCTTCAAGGGATCAATTACAGTCCCTAGACACCCATTGACTTGTACGTGGCTGGGAAGAGGTGGCTGCGGATCATGTCGTCCTCAGTGACCCAGAGGACTCCGCACTGAATGCCTCAGCAAACCTACGCTGCATGGCCTCCCTGATCCTGCAAAGCCTGCAGAAGGATCCTCTTATTCGTGCGATCAAGGAGAGGGATAATTACTGGCTGGCAACTCATTGATCCACACTACAAGGGTAAGGTTGCGGATCTTATCTTGCCGTCGCAGAGGGAGCAGAGGATGAAGCATCTTCGGGAGGCCTTGCAGAAAGGTCTGTGCAACGCGTTCCCAGAGACTGGGAGGTTACAAATTCCTGGTCCTGGACAACGTGTTGCTGAGGCTTCGGTCAGTCAAAGAAGGAGCGGTGGAGAAGGTGGCCGTCTGATCGATGCGTTCAGACAATTTTTTTAGTACGCAGCCCCAAGGTATGATCAGTTTCAGCAACCATCGCCAGCGTCTGGTTTACATGGTATAAGGGGTTTCATAGCATCGTGCTGATGGTGGTGGTGTCAGCACAGTATGAATTCCTCTATGTGGACGTGGGGAAGAATGGCCGGATGTCCTATGGGGGAGCCTTCAGCCAGATGGAGTTTGCTCTTCGTCTCCAGAGTGACGACCTTGCATTGCCACCGGATGCAGGGAATGTTGAAGGACTCCCCTTTGTGTTTTTGGCTGATGAAGCCTTTGGACTGGGACCGCATCTCATGAGGTAATTTCCCCAGAGGCCAGGGCCCGAAGAGTCGTGGAGAATGCCTTCGGGATAATGGCCAGCCTGTTCCGCCTTTTCATGACATCAATTAAAGGGGTTGTAAAGGTTTGTTTTTATTTTCTAAATAGGTTCCTTTAAGCTAGTGCATTGTTGGTTCACTTACCTTTTCCTTTGATTTAACTTCTAAATGTTTTTTTCTTTGTCTGAATTTCTCACTTCCTGTTTCTCCTCACTAAACTTCACACCATCATCCGAGTGGTGTTGAGTCAGCCAGAACAGCTTACTGAACAGCTTACTGAGGAGGAACAGGAAGTGAGAAATTCAGACAAAGAAAAACAAAGAAAAAAAACATTTATAAGGTAAATCAAAGGAAAAGGTAAGTGAACCAACAATGCACTAGCTTAAAGGAACCTATTTAGAAAATAAAAAACGAACCTTTACAACCCCTTTAACTTGGTAGAGTACAAAATAAACTATATTGTGTTCTGTTGCTGCATGCTGCATATTTTTTTGCACATAAAATCCCCAAATTATATGGCCTCAATTGGGCCTGAGGCTGGACTTTCGGGGGACAATCTTTTGCCGGGCATTCAACCTGGCCATCCTAGCCTGCTCCCCCAAAACGCCCGTGAGGTTCGTCAGAAATACATTGAGTATTTCACGGGTAGGGGGGCAATTCCTATGCCAGGCAATGCATAAAAGCTTTTTTACCATCAAAAATTTAAAATTGGGTTTAATCTGATTTTTGTATGTATTGCTTGTATTTCTTTTAGCTTTCTCCTAGTTTTTACTAGTGCATTTGTAGTGCCAAGTGTAATTTCCTTTAGTAAATACCAACCATTTCACTGGTAACACCAAAAATATACACAAAAAAGGTTATAGCGGATTTGATAAAGAAGCTACACTTTGTTGTTCAAAATTTTTACTCTGTGCACATTCACACATGGTAAATATAAAATTTTTGGTGTTTATAAAAGATCTCTTTTTTTTTTTTGGTGCCCATAAACAGGCCATTTTTTTAAATGCTAACAAAATAGAAAACTCTCATTACCATACAACATTGTAAACCTCTAGGCAATATCCGACATTCTATTTTAGGAAAAATGTCTCTATCTGCCCTTCATAATATGGGGTGTTGTCACCCCTGAACAAGCCAAAATTTGAAGATGCACACAATTTTAGGGTTTTTAAAAAAGGGGTATTTCCTCTTGATCCCTATTGTCAACATGTGCTATCTGCCATCATGGGTGATCAATGGACGTGTTTTGGGGGTGCAACCCCTTCTTCCTTTCACCTACTTGAGATGTGAGGAAGGGGTTGCACCCACAAAACCCGTATATGGATATCCCCTGATGGCAGATGGCACATGTTGACACACTGTGTGCATCTTCAAATTTTGACTTGATTTAAAAAGTGCAACATTTTTAGAGAAGATATAGAAAAATAGAAAAAGGGGGTTTTGTGCTTCATTCAATTCGCCCCAAAACATCAATGATGTCCTTAAATGTTTGCTCCATAACATTCATCCTTTTCTTCATTCTGTCCAGTTCACTACTACACTCCATAACTTGCTGGATGATTCTTTGGGCACTATCACTAGAGAAACAAGGACTTTCTTCCTCAACAGCATGTTCATCCCCTAAAAAAAATGTAAAAAAGGTATTATAACTTTGCAGGCCTATATCTCTTACCTGAAGCTGTGATGACAGACACTGACCTGTTGTGGTGACAATTTCCACCACGTCATCCACTTCTCCTTCCTCCACTTCTCCTTCCTCCACATCCGCAGGTTGTGGTTCTTGGTGAGGTTGGGGTTCTCTCTGTGGTGTGGGGTTCCTGTGCTCCCTGGAGTGGTGTCCTCCCAGTCTTCTCTCCCCTATGAGAAAGGAAGAAAAGGTATACTTAGCACACAGATATTTTAGGTGAAATATAGGAACAGAATACATTGCTTGGAAGTTGGGTACAAGTGTCTGTTTGGGAAGAGTTACAAGCTGAAGACATTGTCAAAAAAAGTCTTTTTGGGACAAGTTTTACACATGGAGACACCCCAAGAATACACTGAAGCACCTGTGTGGGACACCCTAAAAAGGTTGTTCTGGTGGCCCACACTATAGAGTGTCCTCTCCTTTACACTGAATCAAGTTTGCATTTCATTCTAGTTCCAAACACATCATCTAGACAACAATGTAATAACATTTATGGAATAAAAAGAGGCATGTCTAAATTATTTAAACCATGTATCTTCTAAAAACATTGTATGTAGTGGGTGAAAGATGTGTCTGTAACGTCCGATTACTGTGCCCACTAAATTTGGCGAGATGTCATTTTCTATAAAGGCCCAATAGTAAAAAGCAACCGCATGGAGCAACATGCAAGTTATGAAATACAATAATAGGAACACAGGAGAAGTACTTACTTTTTTCTAGCATTCTCTTAATACTCCTTAACTGCTCCGGCTCCCTTCAGTTTCAGGTCAGACCACCCCTTTCTAAGCTGCTCCTTTGATCGTCGTACCCCGAAATTCTTCTTCAGACTTTTCACTACTTTCTTCATAATTTTGGCCTTCCTTGGATTAGAGTGGGTATACGGCCCATGCTTGCCATCATAATCCGACTTTCTCAATATGTCCGCCATCTCCGCGAAGGACATATTAGATGCCTTGAATCTCCTCCTTGATCGTGACGTTTCACGCTCCGGGCTTGTCTCATCGTTATTAGATGAATTACCAGACACCTGCTGTGACTCCACCATATCGTCTGCGCGCCAAAAGAGAAGGAGTTTCACGCATGTGTAGTGTATATAAAGCAAACACGTGACGTTGCTACGTTCTGTGTGCGAAGAGAGGAAGAAAAACGACGAACGTAAGACCGAAGGTATGATTTTTATACTTTGTGAAATCGGTGGCCTATACTGCATAGAGATTGTTTGAGGATATATATGGGGATAAAGATTTATACTTGAGTTTAGACTGACTGACATTGCTAATTTTGTCTTGTGTTTTGTCTTGCAGACAAAATGAATGTTTTTTTAGAAAAATATTTCCTTGGGGAATTTATTGATCGGGTAAGGGAGCTGCCCGCTCTGTGGGAGACCAAAAACCCCATACATAGGAAAAGAGGGGTAAGGACAGCAGTGCTGGAGAGCCTGCTCCCTTTTGTGCAGACCAGCATACCCACAGCAACCATCCAACAGGTGGACAGTAAAATTGGGAGCTTGAGAGCCACATACAGGACTGAGCGCTTTAAGGTCCTGGCTTCTCAGAGGTCAGGAGCAGCAGCAGCAGCGGATGTATATGTCCCGATTTTGTGGTACTACAGCAGGATGTCCTTTCTGGATGACCACATTGAGGCAAGGCCATCACTGTCCAGTCTTCCCCCCAGACTTCCCTGCAGCCAACCTGAGCCTTCTCTGAAGCAAGAGGAGGCAGCCATCCTGGAAGAACCGGATTTGGACATCTGGAGTCAGGTATAGTATTTTCTAAACATTTATTGTGATAAAATTAATGCTGGGAAAAAAGATGTTAATATGGAAAGTTTGAGGAAAAAGTGTTTTACATATCAATATAGTAGTGGCCCAAAAAGTTTGGGAGAAGAATGAAAACTGCTGGGGTCATAATGATAGTCTTTTAAATTTATTTACATTCAATTTGCAACAGTCATGAGCTGAAAATTGTGTGTGATTGATGAACCAATAACTCAAACTATGTCCCTTTTTCATACACAGGATGACATCAACCAGGATGAGAGGCTGGAAAGTGTCAGGCAGGAGGTGGCAGGGCCAACTGTCAGACAGGAGGTGGCAGGGCCCAGTGGCACACAGGAGGTGGCAGGGCCCAGTGGCACACAGGAGGCCGGGCCAAGTAGCAGGACCAGATCGCAGGTGCCTCCCATCCGCCTTACAAGAAGGACCAGGAGGGAGAGGAGCACCAGCCAGGCAGCAATAGCCCTGATAAGAGAGGCACATGCCACCCTCCAGGAGCCAACAACCACCGAAGAGGCCTATGCCGGCCTAGTTGGGGCAAAATTTACATCAATGAGCATGGAACAACGCCTCCCATGTGAGCCCCTGCTGCTCAACTTACTAAACAAGGGGGTGAGGGGGAGAATTACCCCCAATACGGCCATATGTGAGGTCGCCCAGCTTTCAGAACCTCAACCTCCTCCTCCACCTCCTTCTTCTTCTCCTCCACCCCCTTCTCCGCCACCTGACACGAGTACGTCTCCAGCCACATGCAGAAGGAAGGCCGCAGGGAAGGCCGCAGGGGAGGCTGCCAAGAAGACCAGGAAGTGATGGCCTTGCTTCAATGTGGTCTGATAGAAGGCAGCCTGTTGTAGTACCACAGACTTGGGACATGTATCTGACCTCTGGGAGTTCAGGACCAGATTGTGCTCACAACTGATGTGCTTCTCAAGGTCCCAATTTTATTGTCCACACAGGGTTGATGTGTGCTCTGGGGTCCCATGGATGCACAAATCGTAGCAGGTTCTCCAGCACTGCCTTTTTAAAAAAAATTATATACCATAATAAATGGATTTTTTGTTTACAGTTAATACTTGCCTATGTTTTTTTTAATAAAAAATAAAACAATTAGCTTTAGAGTAGGCAGATACATTTCTACAAAATAATAAAATAAAAGGGTCAGATAACACAAAACAATCTCCTTGAAGGTCAAAAAATACAAGATAATAATATTAATTTGGTAAACTTGACACAACAAAATTAAAATTCTAATCATGGAGATCACTAGAAATTAAATAATCATTTAAAATGAAGATCTGTATTCAAATAATAATAAAAAAAAATATTAAGGAGATCTTGCTCTATATATAATACAAAAAATCTACATGAGATCAGCATGAAAAATGTTTCAAAAGTTAATCAGAACTCTGTGTGAATATCAGCAGCAAAACAAGTTCATTATTTTTCATTATTGTACCATTCTAAAGCAGATTTAGATGTGCACCATTTAAACGATGCAATAATTTACAGCGTCACGAATGTGCTAACGCCATTACGAACGATAGTTTTACCAGAAGGAGCGCTCCCATTTCATACTTGATTCTGAGCATGCGCGGTTTTTTTAAGACTCGGAAAAGCATACACACGACCGGGTTTCTCGTCGGGAAACAGACCGACGAGAATCCCGACGAGAAAAACGAGAATCCTGACGAGAAAAGAGAGAGCAGGTTCTCTATTTTTCTCGTCGAGATTCCCGGCAGTTTTCTCGACGAGAAACCATACACACAAACGGTAAAGGGAAAAAAAGAGCCTTGGATGCAGATCTAAACAAAATGACAGCTAGTATCAGTCATCTCTGACTTTGCCTACACCATATTAATGCACAAACAATGCACATTTGATGTTCAATATAGATTTATTGGGAGCAGTAAAACAGGTATTTGATATTTATAATCTAATTTGAATTGCTCTTCTAAAACTGTTTCTTCTTGTCATGTGACTGCCACAGCACCAATCAGGGTTGTGCAGACACAGACTCGTACTGTAGAGAGCATACATCAGCAGAGTAATAGAAGCCCCTCCCAAGGATCTTTCCCTGCAGATGCCAAAGAACAGGGGAAGATCATGTGACCACACAACAGCGCTGCAGAAAAAAGGTACTTAGAGGATTAAAAAAAAAATAATAATACAGTGGCATATTATATATGATTTATGTGAATGTATAATGGCAATTAACTCTTCTCTGTTTAGTAACACTTTAAAACACTTTTTGTTTTCTTTTCTTCTCACTTTTTAATTTTTTTTTAATTTTTTTTTATAATTCAACTTTTATTAAAGATTTTGTTTACATAACAATAAGAACAACATTTAACAACATTTCACCTTCCTTATCATACTTCATACATTCAGTTTCCCTTTGGTCACTCCCCCGCTGCCATTTTGCCTCACCGCTCTTTCCCAGCCCCATTCTCCGCGAGGGGGGGGAAAAAAAAAAAGAAAAAAAAGGTACCCCAGAGGAAACACCCCCCCCCTCCTGTAAATTTAATGTGCTTAACATTATTACCCATTTTCTTTGGTATATTCCATTCTGTTTCCTTTGTGTTTAGTGTGTCGTGTATTTCCCTCTTTAGTTAATTTATCCTATTTAACGCTGTGGCTCAACCCTCTCCGTGTAAAATAGTTTCAAAAAATAAAAATAAAAAAATGTATTTTCTTTTTCTTTCCCTTTCTTTTCCCCTTCTCTTTCCCTTTAAGAGGAAACCCCCTCCCCCCCTCCTGTGAGTTTAATGTGCTTAAGATTATTACCCATTCTTCTTAAGTGTGTTCCACCCTCCTGTACTTTTAATGTGCTCAACATTATTACCCATTCTTCTTTGGTATATTCCGTTCTATTTCCTTTGTGTTTAGTGTGTCATGTATTTCCCTCTTTGGTTAAAGTGTCCTAATTTGACACCGTGCTCCACCCTCTCCGTGTAGAATACTTTCCAAAAAAATAAAATAAAAAATAAATATATTTTTTTTTTTAGGGAACTAGTGGTGAGGTGGCAGAGGGGGAGATTCCAACCCCTCCAATTCTACCATACTTATCAATACATTTTAATACTGTTGTGGTTTACCCAATATCTATATCATATGTCCTACCCTCACCTTTCGGAGGATAGAAGAGAATAGAAGACCTAAGCTCTTTCTATCTCTGGTGCAAAGGTTCTCCAGCCCTTCCATATTTCTCTATATTTCCTTTGTTGGTCTCGTATTTTATGTATCCACCTTTCTGCTTCCATTATTATCTCCACTTCCCTATTCCATTCTTTAATGGTGGGAGATTCTTCTTTTTTCCAGTACTTGGGGATTAATTTTTTGGCTGCATTCAGTAGATGTGGTGTTATGCTATTTTTATATTCTTTTACTGGGCCGGTAGTTCCATGGAACAAGATATGCATGGGTGTTGGGTCTATAGATATTTTAGCTATTTTCCTGATCCACGGGATTACCTCATCCCAAAATGTCCTTATCTTTGGGCAGGACCACCAAATATGAAATAGGGTACCCTGCTCCTTACACCCCCTCCAGCATTGGGCATCTGCTGTCGGGTAGATTTGTGCTATTCTCATCGGTGTTTGGTACCATCTGGTCATAAACTTATATGACATTTCTTTGGTGGAAGAGCATATTGAAGATGAGTGTGTCATTTCCATAAATGGGAAATTATCCAATTTCAAAGTAAATATAGAGAAATCTATAATACTCCCTAGTCATGTACCCTCATTGACAATAAAAAAGCTACAAGAAATCTATCCAATGGTCTGGAAAAAAGACTTGTTATATTATCTAGGAGTACATATAACAGCCGATAAAAAATTGATGTACGAACTTAATTACGAAAACTTAGTTACCGAAATTATAGAGGATCTACATAGATGGATAGACCATACATTAACTTGGTTTGGCAGGATGAGCACCTTGAAGATGAATGTGCTACCAAGACTAATATACATTTTGAGTACGGTACCCATGGCATTGCCCCAAACTTTCTTTAAAAAAATTCGTAGAGCGTTTATCTCCTTTATTTGGAAGGATGGGAACGCGAGAATAGCATATAATATACTGTGCAAAAAGAGAGGAGAAGGGGGAATGGGACTCCCAGATATATTCAACTACTACAAAGCGATGGCACTAGTCCGAATAACGAAATGGTGCCACGATGCCCCCACTAGGGCATGGGTTTCGATGGAGGGAAGTATGGCCGGTAGGAAACTAGCCGGGGCACCATGGATACCCATGAAGTCGAGGGGGCTGTCAAAATGGACATCACCTTTGACATTAAATACGTTAGCAGTATGGGATAGAATGAATAAAATGGGTAAATATGCACCTAGAACATCTCCCTTAGCTCCATTAGGAGGGTATCCATGGTTCCCACCTGGGCAGGAGAGGGGGGCCTTGGGCCCCTGGGAATCGAACGATAATACAATGTGCGCACGGTATGCCCCGAGCGGCCATCTGATGTCACAATCAGAGTTGATAGCATCACAGGGAAATATGGTGATGGCAGGATGGAGATATGGCCAAATAAACAACTTCCTTAATAAACTAGAACCTAAGATTAGGGCACTGGACTCATTGACAACGTATGAGGCAGTGTGTGTGAGGAGAGGGGAGCCTCAGAACATGCTGTCACGGATGTATAAATTAGTTCTGAGCGAAAAAAAAAGCATAACCCCTTATTTCATCAGGGAATGGGAAAAGGAATTGGGACAAACATTTACCACAACACAAAAAAAAAGATATCTCTCTATTTCTTTCATCAATACCGATATGGATTCCTGTGGTTTTGCTAGGAAAAATAATAAATCGTCCGCGTATGCTGACACTTTGTGTTCTCTTTGGCCTATTTTCACTCCTATTATTCTTCTATTTGCCCTTACTCTGCAAAGGAGTGGTTCCAGGGTCAGGGCAAACAGTATTGGTGACAGAGGGCATCCCTGTCGTGTGCCATTGCTAATATCAAAGCTCCTCGACAGGGTTCCGTTTACCTTGACCTTGGCTTTCGGGTTTGTGTACAATGCAGTTATCCATCCCATCATCCGCTCCTACAGGCCTATCTCCCTCAGTACTTCCATCATATTTGTCCAATTCACCTGATCGAATGCCTTTTCGGCATCCATTAATAGGGCTACTTTTGGTTCTATATTGGGCCCCTTCTGCATCCAATGAAGTAGATGCAGAGCCCGGATGGTACTATCCTTAGTCTCCCGGCCCATCACAAAGCCCGTCTGATCTAGATGAATCAGTTTTATTATTTTGTCCTGTAGTCTTTTTGCTATTATTTTTGATAGTATTTTGATGTCTGTATTCAAGAGGGAAATAGGCCTGTAGTTTGCGCAGTACTGGGGATCCTTCCCAGGTTTTGGGATGACAGCCACATGTGCCAGTAATGCTTCGGGATGTGGAGGGTTATTTATTCTAATTTTATTAAGATAGTTACATAGAGGTGTTATCAGTGTTTCCGAGAATTTTTTATAGTATGCATTTGTTATACCATCTGGTCCCGGGCTTTTTCCCTTTGGTAGTTCCCCTATTGCCTTTTTTATTTCATCTATGGTGATATTTTCCTCCAGTCTTTCCACCACCTCCAAGGAAAGAGATGGTAATTCTGAATTTTTTATATATTCTTTTATTTCCTCTTTTTGTTTCTCTCTTTCGGTTATTGTTTCTATTGGTTCAATATTATATAAGCTTGTATAGAATTGTTTAAATTCCTCAGCTATTAGTTTTGTATCCATTATCTGGTTGTTATTAACTCTTATTTCATTGACATGGGATAGCTCTTGTTGCTTTTTCAACTGCCTCGCCAATAATTTACCGCATTTATTCCCATGTTCATAAAAGTGGTGTGCCATAAATCTGTATTTATCCTTGGCTTTTCTATCTAAGCAGGTGGTGGAAAGCTTATCCCTCAATAGTCCCAACCTTATGTCTACCTCTGGGTCATAGCCCCTCTTATGTTTATCCTCCCAGTCCCGTATCTCTCCCAATAGATCATCCATCTCCTTCTTTTTTTTTTTTGATTCGAGATCCATGGGCTATTTGCTCCCCTCTGATGACTGCTTTGTGGGCTTCCCATATTGTTTTTTCTGGGACATCCCCTACTGTATTTATCTCAAAATATTCTTTCAATTTCTTTTCAATGTCCTCCACTGTCCATTTATCATCTAGCAGGGACTCATTTAATCTCCATGTTCTTTCCTGGTAGCCTGCCTTTACTGGGATAAATATCAACATCACTGGGGCATGATCAGATATTGTTATTTGTCCTATCCAAACTGTTTTTACTTTTTCAAGGTAATACTGATCCACCAGGAATAGGTCTAGCCTCGAGTATACTTTGTGTGTTTTAGAGTAATAGCTGTAGTCCCTTATCCCCGCATTTAAAGCCCTCCAGCTATCAACCATATGATAAGATTGAAGTTTTTTTTTTAGTTGTCTGAGGGCTCTGAATGATAGTGCTGATTTTCCTGCTGTTGTATCTAATTCAGGATCCAGTATTACATTGAGATCTCCTCCTACTATTACGCATCCCTCCTTAAAGAGATTCAATTTTTTCATAGTTTTCTCTATAAATTCCACTGTGCCTACATTAGGGGCATAGATGGCTGCCAACGTATGACAGCATCCTTATAGCATGCCCTTGATAAAGAGATACCTTCCCTCAGGGTCTATCTGTGTTGCTATTGGGTTTAAAGGACACCCCTTCCCCAGGGCTATGGTTACCCCCCTAGACCTTGCCACTGGTGATACTGCATGGAACCATTGGTTAAATAGTTCCTGTGGCAGTCTAGGTATCTTCTCTGACAGGAAATGCGTCTCCTGCATAAACACAACATCCACTGCATAATGTTTCAGTTCCTGCCATAACCTCCCCCTCTTATTTGGGGAGCTTAGGCCCCTTACGTTATATGTGATTATTTTTAATGCATTAGCCATCTCCCTTTCCTTTGATATCCTCCTCCTCAGGGGGACAAATTAAGGTTAACCTATTTCTGAATATTCCACAACCTGCTACAACATGCCACTTACAACATACATCACATCATAAATACAATATATCACTCCTGTTATTGTTAGAGTGTACCATCTACTAGGTGGTTGAGCACATATGGGTATTACCCGACTCTCCCGAGCCCTCCCTCCTAACTGCATTCCGCAGTTTAAACAGTCCCTATCGGGACCTACCTACTTACTCTCAAGAGTACTTGGGAGTGTTTAACCTCTATGTCCCCGGGCCTAGTTTTCTATATTATCTGTGTAATCTCTCCATACGTACCCCCCACCCCCCCAACACCAAGATCCCCAGCCCAACAATATAGCAATATAGTAATATAACACAGGAAAATCACATAAGAAGAGAAAAAAAAAAAAAAGGGGGAAAAACCTATGGAGTGGGGAAGGGGAAGGGGAAAAATCTAGGGGAAGAAGGAAGAGGGAGGTTCTCTATTTTTCTCGTCGAGATTCCCGGCAGTTTTCTCGACGAGAAACCATACACACGAACGGTAAAGGGAAAAAAAAAGCCTTGGATGCAGATCTAAACAAAATGACAGCTAGTATCAGTCATCTCTGACTTTGCCTACACCATATTAATGCACAAACAATGCACATTTGATGTTCAATATAAATTTATTGGGAGCAGTAAAACAGGTATTTGATATTTATAATCTAATTTGAATTGCTCTTCTAAAACTGTTTCTTCTTGTCATGTGACTGCCACAGCACCAATCGGGGTTGTGCAGACACAGACTCGTACTGTAGAGAGCATACATCAGCAGAGTAATAGAAGCCCCTCCCAAGGATCTTTCCCTACAGATGCCAAAGAACAGGGGAAGATCATGTGACCACACAACAGCGCTGCAGAAAAAAGGTACTTAGAGGATTAAAAAAAAAAAATACAGTGGCATATTATATATGATTTATGTGAATGTATAATGGCAATTAACTCTTCTCTGTTTAGTAACACTTTAAAACACTTTTTGTTTTCTTTTACTTTTTTTCTTCCCTTTGGTTTACCAATTAATGTGATTGGTTGTGTTCACAGGTGTAATAAGTAGCTGCTCAACTCACATTTGAGGGTAAAGGGTTAAATAAGAATAGGATCAGTTAGGTAGCTGGGTTACTTTATTTAGAGGGCGTGGCAAGGACTCACAGACAAAGAAGGCCAATTCTGTGTTTGAGTCAATCCTGTGAGTTGACAAAACCAGAGATGGCAGCCCTAGAGGTCACTGCAACCTCTAACAGCCAAAAAGGCAGCCCTTCTAGTAGGGATGGTGAGGATAATGTGGGAAAGCTTAAACAGTTGGTGACACTATCTTGTAACAAATAATTGGGACTTTACCGGTACACAACGTTCAATCTTGTATATCAAATGTATTATTTATTACCATAAAAATTCATATCTCATAAATAATAAATTAGCTTTTATAAAATTGAAAGTTGTACAAATACTTTTAACAAGATCGTTTTGAAAATAGCATAAATGTAGCTAGACAGTTAGTGGTAATCAGGGATAAGGAGGAATGAATAAATTGTCACCCAGATAACCTAAACCAAATGTTTTGCCATCTCCCTGGTGCCAGAATTTAGCATTTGGTGGATATGGTAGACAAATCATTTAAAGGGGAAAAGCATGACCCAGTTGTCTTGTGACCAATGACAGAAGACACTGGAGATGGAGGATCCTTAAAAATAAATTTAGAGAACTAGGCTGCAAGTTAAAGGGAAGGAGTTCCAAGGTTATATGCACAGGAATATGTCCTGTGTCATGCAAAAGGCAGGATAGATAGCAAGCTTTTAGAGCTAATAACTTGGTGCAAGGATTTGGGTTTTTAGAGCACTGGAATTACTTTCTATCTAGCAGCACAAGGGTAATTGGTTCAAATCCCAACCATGGCACTACCTACATGGAGTTTGCATGTTGTCCCTGTGACTGCCTTGGTTTCCTCCAAGTACTTCAGATATGTTGGTAGGTTAATTGACTCCTGTCTAAATTAGACCTAGTATGTGTACAGTATGTATAAATGTGAGATAGGAACCTCCTGATTGTAAGCTCCTTGAGGGCAGGGACTAATGTAAATGTATAGTATATGTAAAGAGCTGCGTAAATTGACAGTGCTATGTACAGTATCTCACAAAAGTGAGTACACCCCTCACATTTTTGTAAATATTTTATTATATCTTTTCATGTGAGAACACTAAAGAAATGATACAAAGTAGTGAGTGTATAGCTTGTCTAACGGTGACAATTTGCTATCCCCTCAAAATAACTCAACACACAACCATTAATGTCTAAACCACTGGCAACAAAAGTGAGTACACCCCTAAGTAAAAATGTCCAACTTGGACCCAAAGTGTCAATATTTTGAGTGGCCACCATTATTTTCCAGCACTGCCTTAACACTCTTGGGCATGGAGTTCACTAGAGCTTCACAGGTTGCCACTGGAGTCCTCTTCCACTCCTCCATGACGACATCACGGAGCTGGTGAATGTCAGAGACCTTGCCCTCCTCCACCTTCCATTTGAGGATGCCCCACAGATGCTCAATAGGGTTTAGGTCTGGAGACATGCTTGGTCAGTCCATCAACTTTACCCCCAACTTCTTTAGCAAGGCAGTAGTTGTCTTAGGAGGGGTGTTTGAGGTTGTTATGTTGGAATACTGCCCTGCGGCCCAGTCTCTGAAGGGAGGGGATCATGCTCTGCTTCAGTATGTCACAGTACACGTTGGCATTCATGGTTCTCTCAATGAACTGTAGCTCCCCAGTGCCAGCAGCACTCATGCAACCCCAGACCATGACGCTCCCACCACTATGCTTGACTGTAGGCAAGATACACTTGTTCTTGTACTCCTCACCTGGTTGCCGCCACAAACCCTTGACACCATCTGATCCAAATAGGTTTCTCTTGGTCTCATCAGACCACGGGACATAGTTCTAGTAATCCATGTCCTTAGTGCTTCTCTTCAGCAAATTGTTTGCAGGCTTTCTTGTGTGTCATTTTTAGAAGAGGCTTCCTTCTGGAACTGCAGCTATGCAAACCAATTTGATGCTGTGTGCGGTGTATGGTCTGAGCACTGACAGGCTGACCCCCCCCCCCATTCAACCTCTACAGCAATGCTGGCAGCACTCATACATCTATTTCCCAAAGACAACCTCTGGATATGACGCTGAGCAATTTTTTTGGTCAACCATGGTGAGCCCTGTTCTGAGTGGAACCTGTCCAGTTACATAGTTGTGCACACACACACGGGAGGCGAGGTTGAAAAAAGTCCATCAAGTCCAACCTATGTGTGTTATTTTGTGTCAGTATTACATTGTAGATCCCTGTATGTTGTGGTCGTTCAGGTGCTTATCTAATAGTTTTTTGAAATTATCGATGCTCCCCGCTAAAAACCACTGCCTGTGGAAAATAATTCAACATCCTAACCGCTGTTACAGTAAAGAACACTCTACGCAGTTTAAAGTTAAACCATTTTTATTCTAGTTTTAGTGAAAGAGCCGTGTGTCTTATTAAATTCCCTTTTGCGGAAACGTTTTATCCCTATTGTGGGGTCACCAGTAGGGAGGAGCCGAACACCCTCTGGTTCAGTTCGCACCAGAACCTGCGAACGGACCGAAAGTTCGCGCAAACTTTAGAACCCTATTAAATACAATGGACGCGAACGTTCGAAATCAAAAGTGCTAATTATAACGGCTAATATGCAAGTTATTGTCTTAAAAACGGTTTGGGGACCCGGGTCCTGCCCCAGGGGACATGTAGTAATGCAAAAAAATAAGTTTTAAAAACTGAAGTTTTTTGGGGAGCAGTGATTTTAATGATGCTTAACCACTTGACCACTGGGCACTTAAACCCCCTTAATAACCAGACCAATTTTCAGCTTTCGGTGCTCTCACATTTTGAATGACAATTACTCAGTCATACAACACTGTACCCATATGAAATTTTTGTCCTTTTTTTCACACAAATAGAGCTTTCTTTTGGTGGTATTTAATCACTGTTGGGTTTTTTATTTTTTGCGCTATAAGAGAAAAAAGACTGAAAATTTTGTAAAAAAATGATTTTTTTTTCGTTTCTGTTATAAAATTTTGCAAATTACTATTTTTTCTTCATAAATTTTGGCCAAAATTTATACTGCTACATATCTTTGGTAAAAATAAGTACAAATTGGTGTATATTATTTGGTCTTTGTGAAAGTTATAGAGTCCACAAGCTATGGTGCCAATATCTGAAAATTGATCACACCTGAAGTACTGACGGCCTATCTCAATTCTTGAGACCCTAACATGCCAGAAAAGTACAAATACCCCCCAAATGACCCCTTTTTGGAAAGAAGACATTCCAAGGTATTCAGAAAGAGGCATTGTGAGTTTTTTGAAGTTGTCATTTTTCCCCACAATTCTTTGCAAAATCAAGATTTTTTTTTTCTCTTTTTTTTTTTTCACAAAATTGTCATATTAGCAGGTTATTTCTCACACACAGCATATGCATTCCACAAATTACACCCCAAAACACTTTCTGCTATTACTCCCGAGTATGGCGATACCACATGTGTGAGACTTTTACACAGCGTGGCCACATACAGAGGCCCAACATGCAGGGAGCACCTTCAGGCGTTCTGGAGCACCAAGGCCAATTCTGACATTTCTCTCCTACATGTAAAAATCATCATTTATTTGCTAGAAAATTACATAGAACCCCAAAACATTATATATGTTTTTTTAGCAAAGACCTTAGAGAATATAATGGTGGTTGTTGCAACTTTTTATCTCGCACGATATTTGCGCAGCAATTTTTTTAACGCGTTTTTTACGGAAAAAAAATGTTTTGTGCTTAAAAAACAAAAAAAAACAGTAAAGTTAGCCCAATGTTTTTGCATAATGTGAAAGATGAAGTTACGCCGAGTAAATAGATACCTAACATGTCGCCCTTAAAAATTGCACACACTCGTGGAATGGCGCCAAACTTCGCTACTTAAAAAATCCCCATAGGCGACGCTTTAAATATTTTTACTGGTTACATGTTTTGAGTTACAGAGGAGGTCTAGGGCCAAAATGATTGCTCTCGCTCTAACGTTCGCAGAGATACCTCACATGTGTGGTTTGAAAACCGTTTTCATATGTGGGCGGGACTTACATATGCGTTCGCTTCTGTATGCGAGCTCACGGGGACAGGGGCGCTTTAAAAAAAAAATAAAAATTTATTCTTCATTTTACTTTATTTATTTTAGTTTGACATGTTTTTCCGCCCTAAACATTTTTTTGATCACTTTTATACCTATTACAAGGAACGTAAACATCCCTTGTAATAGGAATATGGCATGACAGGTCCTCTTTACAGTGAGATATGGGGGGGGGGGGGGTGTCAATAAGACCCCACATCTCACCTCTAGGCTGGGAAGCCTGAAAAAAAAAAAAAAAAAAAAAACAACAATCCTGGCTTTGATCGTAGCGGTGAGTCGGTAGAAGCACCGGAGGGCGGCGGGGGGGGGGGGGGGGGACATCCCCTCTCGCCTCCCGTAAGAATGATCAAGCTGCGGAACAGCCGCTATGATTGTTCTTATGGTGTAGGGAATCGCCGGCTGAAAAAGCCGATATCTGAATGATGCCTGTAGCTGCAGGCATCATTCAGATATCCCCGCACAAAGTCAAGGACGTCATATGACGGCCGGAGGGCGGGAAGTGGTTATTGCAGAGTATTGCCGGGCATTGCGGAGTATTGCCGGGCATTGCGGAGTATTGCCGGGCATTGCGGAGTATTGCCAGGCATTGCGGAGTATTGCCAGGCATTGCGGAGTATTGCGGTGTATGGCAGGGTATTGCGGTGTATGGCAGGGTATTGCACGGGTATTGCACAGGGTATTGTGGAGGGTATTGCACAGGGTATTGTGGAGGGTATTGCAGAGTATTGTGGAGGGTATTGCAGAGTATTGTGCAGGGTATTGCAGAGTATTGTGCAGGGTATTGCAGAGTATTGTGCAGGGTATTGCAGAGTATTGTGCAGGGTATTGCAGAGTATTGTGCAGGGTATTGCAGAGTATTTTGCAGAGTATTGCGCAGGGTATTGCAGAGTATTGTGCAGGGTATTGCAGAGTATTGTGCAGGGTATTGCAGAGTATTGTGCAGGGTATTGCAGAGTATTGCACCAGGGTATTGCAGAGTATTGCACCAGGGTATTGCAGAGTATTGCACCAGGGTATTGCAGAGTATTTCGCAGGGTATTGCAGAGTATTTCGCAGGGTATTGCAGAGTATTGCACCAGGGTATTGCAGAGTATTGCACCAGGGTATTGCAGAGTATTGCACCAGGGTATTTTGCAGAGTATTGGCAGGGTGTATTGCAGAGTATTGGCAGGGTATAGCACAGGGATGGCTGAGCAGGGATGGATGGATGGATGGATCTGTGACTGCAATTGTCACAGATCCAGCCCACAGTGCTGCTGCTGCCATCCGCTCCCTCCCCCTCCCCTCTCACACTGTACCGATCGGTACAGAGAGGGGAGGGAGGAACCGGCGTCATCAAATGACGCCGGTCTGTTTACAAGTGATTGCTCCGTCATTTGACGGAGCGATCACGTGGTAAACGGCCGCTATCAGTTTCCCGTGTGCGCGCCCCAGGGGGCGCGCGGGAGCGCGATTCTGGGAGGATGTTATATAACGTCCTCCCAGAGTTAAGCAACCACCCTGCCGCCGTTATTTGTCGGCAGGTGGTTGTTAAGTGGTTAAAGTGAAAAAAAAAGTGAAATATTCCTTTAAATATTGTACCTGGGGGGTGTCTAAAGTATGCCTGTGAAGTGGCACGTGTTTCCCGTGTTTAGAACTGTCCCTGCACAAAATGACATTTCTAAAGGGAAAACTGCTTGTGGCTTTAGGCCCCATGCACACGAGACGCCGGTGCAAACTCTGCTGAACACACGTTTTTAAAGGCTAAAACCGGCGTTTAAAAATGCCCGTTTTGCCGCGATTTTAGCGGCGTTTTACCGCGTTTGCGTCTATAGGCGTTTAGTTAAGAAACATCATAAGACCCTCCCTAAGCTCAAAAAACATTATTATTTAACCATTTCAGCCATTTTGGGAGACCAGCAGCTGAGAGAGCAGCAGTGTACTTGTATTTAGCGTATCATTTGCCACATCATCTGCCACAAGCTGTGGATTGTCCACTTGCCACGTCACCTGATACGTCACCTGGCCACGTCACCTGCCACAAGTTGTGGATTGTCCACTTGCCACGTCACCTGGCCACTTCACCTGGCCACGTCACCTGGCCATGTCACCTGCCACGTCACCTGCCACAAGTTGTGGAATGTTCACTTGCCACGTCACCTGGCCACGTCACCTGGCCACGTCACCTGCCACAAGTTGTGCATTGTCCACTTGCCACGTCACCTGCCACGTCACCTGCCACAAGTTGTGAATTGTCCACTTGCCACGTCACCTGCCACGTCACCTGGCCACGTCACCTGGCCATGTCACCTGCCACGTCACCTGCCACAAGTTGTGGAATGTTCACTTGCCACGTCACCTGGCCACGTCACCTGGCCACGTCACCTGGCCACGTCACCTGCCACAAGTTGTGCATTGTCCACTTGCCACGTCACCTGGCCACGTCACCTGCCACGTCACCTGCCACAAGTTGTGAATTGTCCACTTGCCACGTCACCTGCCACGTCACCTGGCCACAAGTTGTGGATTGTCCACTTGCCACATCACCTGGCCACGTCACCTGGCCACGTCACCTGGCCATGTCACCTGCCACGTCACCTGCCACAAGTTGTGGAATGTTCACTTGCCACGTCACCTGCCACGTCACCTGGCCACGTCACCTGGCCACGTCACCTGCCACAAGTTGTGCATTGTCCACTTGCCACGTCACCTGGCCACATCACCTGCCACGTCACCTGGCCACGTCACCTGCCACAATTTGTGGATTTCCACCTGCCACGTCACCTGGCCACAAGCTGTGGATTGTCCACTTGCCACGTCACCTGCCACATCACCTGCCACGTCACCTGCCACAAGTTGTGGATTGTCCACTTGCCACGTCACCTGGCCACGTCACCTGCCACGTCACCTGCCACAAGTTGTGAATTGTCCACTTGCCACGTCACCTGCCACGTCACCTGGCCACAAGTTGTGGATTGTCCACTTGCCACATCACCTGGCCACGTCACCTGGCCACATCACCTGGCCATGTCACCTGCCACAAGTTGTGGAATGTTCACTTGCCACGTCACCTGGCCACGTCACCTGGCCACGTCACCTGCCACAAGTTGTGCATTGTCCACTTGCCACGTCACCTGGCCACATCACCTGCCACGTCACCTGGCCACGTCACCTGCCACAATTTGTGGATTTCCACCTGCCACGTCACCTGGCCACAAGTTGTGGATTGTCCACTTGCCACGTCACCTGCCACATCACCTGCCATGTCACCTGGCCACGTCACATGCCACATCACCTGGCCACGTCACATGCCACGTCACCTGGCCACGTCACCTGCCACAAGTTGTGGATTGTCCACTTGCCACGTCACCTGCCATGTCACCTGGCCACGTCACATGCCACGTCACCTGCCACAATTTGTGGCTTTCCACCTGCCACGTCACCTGGCCACGTCACCTGGCACAAGTTGTGGATTGTCCACTTGCCACGTCACCTGCCACATCACCTGCCATGTCACCTGGCCACGTCACCTGACCACGTCACCTGCCACAAGTTCTGGATTGTCCACTTGCCACATCACCTGCCATGTCACCTGGCCACGTCACATGCTACGTCACCTGCCACAAGTTGTGGATTGTCCACTTGCCACATCACCTGCCACAAGTTGTGGATTGTCCACTTGCCACGTCACCTGCCTAAATCACCTGGCCACGTCACCTGCCACAATTTGTGGATTGTCCACCTGCCACGTCACCTGGCCACGTCACCTGCCACAAGTTTTGGATTGTCCACTTGCCACGTCACCTGCCACGTCACCTGCCACAATTTGTGGATTGTCCACCTGCCACGTCACCTGGCCACGTCACCTGCCACAAGTTTTGGATTGTCCACTTGCCACGTCACCTGCCACGTCACCTGCCACAATTTGTGGATTGTCCACCTGCCACGTCACCTGCCATGTCACCTGCCACGTCACCTGGCCACGTTACCTGCCACAAGTTGTGGATTGTCCACTTGCCACGTCACCTGGCCACGTCACCTGCCACAATTTGTGGATTTCCACCTGCCACGTCACCTGGCAACATCACCTGCCACAAGTTGTGGATTGTCCACTTGCCACGTCACCTGCCACAAGTTGTGGATTGTCTACAGTGCAATGCAAGCAATTACAGTTTTTTTTCATATTTTTTTGATGGTTTTTCATCATTTGCCATCATTTTTGAGATTTCTAATGTAAAAAAATAGGTCACCTTTTAAAACGCTAATAAACGAAATCGCGGCAAAACGCCGGTACCGCGTTTTGCCGCGTTTAGCGGCGTTTAGCCGCGTTTTGCGTCTGAAACGTGGAAAACCCATTTTTTTGCTTCTGGAAAAACGAGGTTAAACGCAACTGCCTAAAAACGGCAATAAACGAGACTGTGTGCATGGACACATAGGATAACATTGAATGGGTTCAGGAGCAGTTGAAAAAAGTGTCCAACTGCCTCTGAACGCGCGTTTAACAGCAAATAACAGCGTCTCGTGTGCATGGGGCCTTAATGTAATGTCTGGTCCCGGCAATATGTATGAAAATCATTGAGAAAAATGGCATGGCTACCCCATCACCCCCCTACCCCAGCCCATTACCAGCCCCTTTGGGTCTTGTATGGATATTAAGGGGAACCCCGCACCGAAATAAAAAAAAAGCCCTATATACTCTGAACAGCAGTATACAGGCGGTGCAAACAAGACAGGGACTGTAGGTTTGTTCTTAAGTAGAATATGTTTGTAATTTGGAACAGGTACATTTTTTAAGTGAAGCTCCAGCCAAAAAATCTATTTTTAAGCTTTTTGGAAAACATAGGGAAGGGTTATCACCCCTGTAACATTTGTTTTGCTGTCTGTGCACCTGTTCAGAACATTTCACCTCACTTTCTGTCCCAATGACAAATGTTTTTTGAAAATTAGTTTTTTTTTTTAAACGATTTGTGATAAAGCATCAGTGGAGAGGAGACACATTTTTCCCATATTAACTCTTAGGCCCCATGCACACAGGGCGTTTTTACAGCCACGTTTTTTACAGCTTAAAAACGCCTGTCCATGTTTTGTAAACATTTTTTGACCTTTTTTCTAAAAAAATCAAAAAAAAAAAAAAATCCTGGAGCTCAGCGTTTTTGCCCGTTTTTGCGCGTTTATGCGCGTTGGGCGTTTTTGCAGCTCAAACCTGGAGCTCCAGAACGCACTGGAATTGGGTTTTTTTTGCAGCTGGAAAACGCCTATGCCACTTGGAGCTCATAAAAGCTCTATGTGTGCATGACACAATAGAATAACATGGATGGGCGTTTTGCAGCTGTAAAAAAAAATGTCTAACGCTGCTGTTACGAGCTGCAAAAACGCCCTGTGTGCATGGGGCCTAACAGGAGAGAATTTCCCTTCCTTGGGGTAGATTTTCTCTCACTTCCTGTTGTCTCCTTCCGTTTGCAAGTAGGAGTCATTTGTAAGTTGGATGTTTGAAAGTAGGGGCCTGCCGTATATACTCTGCAGAAATTACACCCTTAGGTGTTGGTGTTGCCACAACACTATAAGCCCTCACAGTTACTCTTGGTGGGCGCTGGAACGCCCTGCTGTGAACTATTATATCAAGAATTGTAATTACATGTCATTGTTGAACAGTGGTAGGAAAAATTGGGCCTTTGGTGGTGGTGCTGGTGCCACAACACTAAGTGCTCACAGTTACTCTTGGTGGGCGCCGGAATGGGCCCAGCTGTAAAATATTAGATCAAGAATTGTAATTACATGCCCCTGTTGAACAGGGGCAGAAAAATTGGGCCTTAGGCACTGGTGCCACAACAGTGTAACCCCTCACAGATACTGTAGTTGGAGCGCAACAATGAGCCCTGCTGCAAAGCATTGCATCAAAAATTGTAAATGCACGCCCCTGTTAAACAGGGGCTGAAAAATTGTGCCTTAGCCACTGGTGGCGGTGCCAAATGTTCTTACAAGCTATCAGCATGATTATTGAGGAGGAAGAGGATAGTCACTTAGCATTACATGATAGTCACTCAGCATCAGCATAAGCAGTCTTGAAGGGATCTGACATTTCAAAAAAAAATATTCGGTTACATCAGCATCAGGTGCTTGGTAGCTGGTGGTGATCCAAGACTGATTCATTTTTATGAAGGTCAGTCGATCGACCGAGTCGGTGGACAGGCAAACCCTGTGATTGGTTACAAAGCCTCCAGCAGCACTGAATGTGCGTTCCGAAAGAACGCTGGATGCAGGACAGGCCAGTACCTCAAGACCCAATAACCCAGAGGATTTTCGGTGGGAAAGGTTTCCAAGTCTGATCTTGCCCCTAGGTATTCCTGCACCCACTAACAGGCTAGATTTTAAGTATTACCTTGGGGAGATGTAGACTTGAATACTGCAATGAGCAGCAAATGATATCACCTGTGATTAGCGATGAGCCGAACACCCTCCGGTTCGGCTTTCACCAGAACATGCAAACAGACAAAAGATTTGTGCAAACACCGTTAAAGTTTTTTTGGCACGGGGTTCCCCTTAACCATTTCAATACACTGTGTTATATATACTACATATATATATATATATATATATATATATATATATATATATATATATATATATACTATACTGTCTGACTCAATATAGAGTTTACACTGAATATCTAGTTTACACTAAATGCAGAGTGTATATATATTGTGAGGGGGTTAGCTCGGCAGCGGGTGTGTGTGACCCCCTGGATGGGTTCACCACACAAAAACAGGCACAGCAGACAGAGTTTGTAGTTGCAAAAACAAAAGGTCATTTAAAACTACTCGCGGCTATAATGAATTGTCGGGTACCGGCAATACAGATAAAAGTCATTGAAAGTCATTGATGAATAAAAAAAAAAAAAATGCGGTCTGGTATGGATATTAAGGGGAACCCTGCACCAAATTTGAAAAAAAAAATGGCGTGGGGTTCCCCCAAAAAATCCATACCAGACCCTTCAGGTCTGGTATGGATTTTAAGGGGAACTCCGCTCCTAAAAAAAAAAAATGGCGTAGGGTTCCCCCCAGAAATCCGTACCAGACCCTTATCCGAGCACGCAACCTGGCAGGCCCCCCCTCCTGAACCGTACCAGGCCACATGCCCTGAACATGGGGAGGATGTCCCCATGTTGATGGGGACAAGGGCTTCATCCCCACAACCCTTGCCCGGTGGTTGTGGGGGTCTGCGGGCAGGGGGCTTATCAGAAATCTGCAAGCCTTCTTTTAACAAAGGGGGCCTCCAGATCCCGCCCCCCCCTATGTGAATTGGTAAGGGGTACATTGTACCCCTACCATTTCACAAAAAAATGTGTCAAAATGTTTAAAACCACAGGAGACGGCTTGGGACAAGTCCTTTATTAAAAAAAGAAAAAAAAAAAGAGATTCCAGCAATGTAATCCAATAAATCCATCTTCGATCTCCAGCGATGTAATCCAATTCTCGATCTCCATTCTCCAGCGATGGATGATCTCCAGCGAGGAACATGCACACGATCCTGCCTCGGCACCGGAGGACCCCCCGGCGAACGACGCGGCGCCAGTCTGACAGCTCTTATGTAGCTGAGGGCGGGGCTACCCATCACGTGACCCCGTCCCCCTCTGACACAAGGGGAAACGCCGGGGTTTCCTAGTGACGTGTTGCGGCTCAACATGGCCAGCTACCAAAAAGAAGGACAAGCGTGTCCCACGGCCACGTGCTGATGAGGATGCACCATGTTCATGACCAGCAGCACTGTTGCCTCTAGACACAGAGCCTGCTTGCCCTCTTTTATTGCCTTGTGACTGTCTGTCTCTCCTTGTTTGCCTTCCAGACATACTAATGGCCTGCAGTGAGATGTAGCTGCACAAAGGTGGGATGTATGTGTGTGATATATATATTATATATATCTGTACTGATAATGCAGCCATCAGAATCAAGTGCCTGCTGTGGTATTAGTATAGGAAAAGCAGCAATTGTCTTCAGTTAGTTTTAGGTGAAAACTGTGCAGAGGAGGACACAGTACACTAACTGAAAATACTTGCAGCTCTCTGCCTGTGGTTTTATTATGAGAACACCACTATTAGTCACTAACTGTCTTCAGGTAAGCTTTAGGTGAACGCTATGCAAAGCACACAGTACACTAAGTGAAACACTGACTGTCTGCAGCTAGCACAATCATCTGCCTGCCTGTCACAGTATAGAGAGTAATAGGAACGGATCCAGCTAAACTGAATACAGTGAATGGGATTTTGTTTCGCGCCACTCAAGAGTAATTAGAATGGAAACGGAAATAGAATTCTATGGCTGCAAAATCAATCTGTGTTCACCTAACACATAAACATGATAATAAAGAAAAAAGGGGGGTGGATTTTGCGCTAAAGAAAATAAATATCACACATGTAACACCACTATATCACCTAAAATTTAAATATGAATAGTGATAAACTATGCAAAATAATATTACAGTGCAAAATAAACCACCATAAACAAAGTGCATGTGCATATATAAACTAACGAAGTAGTGCCAAAAAATAGTGCCAAAAAAGTTCAATATTGCAATAGTGTCCAAAAAGGTAATAGTGTCCAAAAAGGTAATGTATCAATGATGTTGAATTCCAAAATTCTGGATGGGATCAAATTGTATGAATGATGAACAGATTTGGAGTATTGAACCTGTGGTGTATCCTACACCTGTCTTCCTATGCTCTCACCTCATTGACAAACGTCACTGGCATAGAATATATTCGCTGACATAGGCTGTGATCTTGTCTCTCCTTTAAATTATCTCCACTCCTTAGTAATACTATGCTTGTATCCTCCACCAATCACGCTCTCTACAAGTAGATGAGGGAGGGAGAGGGGAGGGGAGGGGGGGGGGGGAAGAAAACCAGGCTCCGTCCGGTGCCAAAAGAGATTGATAGGGAAAAAATGCCTCCAATAGTGTAGTATTTAAAACATATGTACAGCTTTAATAAAATAAAAAATGGACTCTTACATCACATATATAAACAAACAGCATGTATAGAATACCGGCGAATAAACCGCCGTCTTACTAGTACTCTGCTGTCTTTCCATCCGTCTGTATGATGCCGCAATCCTCCCTACGGCGTTACGTCACGCAC
Organism: Rana muscosa; assembly: GCA_029206835.1. Lineage (NCBI taxonomy): Eukaryota > Metazoa > Chordata > Amphibia > Anura > Ranidae > Rana > Rana muscosa. The sequence continues at coordinate 409,733,611 of CM055117.1, forward strand.
CTCGTGACTTCTTCAGAGGAGCCTGATTGGTTATTGGGACATCACTTAAATAGTACATGCGACCGGAAATCCTTCGGCCGCCATTTTGTTGGATACCAAAACAAACCTTATGGGCGCCGCCATTTTCTCTGTGTTCTATTAGCGGTAAATAACCAGTATGAAATGTATATTATCGGAGCAATGCAATAGGTGTCACTAGTCTCCTCCTCTTTTATTATGGAATGATTATATAGATAGAAGAGTACTTAAATCATCTACATAATGGCTGGACACTTAAGATCAATATTACATCGCCAGATTGTGATGGCCACAGCGGGCTGACTGGGCGAATACATATCCTGGGAGACAATATAGATACAAAAATGGCTATGACCACTTACTTACTTCCATAAAAAAACTAAAGATAAAAATAAAATGTGTACATGTATTATATAATGTTGCCAATGAACACATAAAATGTATAAAAATATATAAAGAATATATACAAATATTCAAATATCTGGATTATTGATCAATCCTAATTCCTGATATGGATATATGGAATATATACCTCCTATTCCTAGTTTTTAGTTTGCATGTTCCTAGCTGGGTGGCAGCATACTTCTGATTCAAGTCAGCAGGGCAACAGATAATGTTGAACACCAGGAATAGGATAACAACCAATATTGATTAAAATACTTAAAACAATTATAATTCAAATATAAATATTCAAATGATTAAAAATCAGGTGGAGTCTCCTAGAAATTGCTTAAAAAGCAATTTAGATCGAACTCCACGTTCATTCCCCTGGGTGTCAATGTTCTTAACGTGTGTATCCACCGAGACTCTTTCTGACTGATATTTCTCACTAAATGACTACCTCTCCAAGAACCCTTGAATTTGTCTATGCCCCAGAATTGCAAATCTATAGGGTCTTCTTGATTATGAACACGTGCAAAATGTTGCGACACACTGTGTTTCGGGAATCCGCTGACTATATTCTGCACGTGTTCCTTAATTCTCACCTTCAGGGCTCTCTTGGTTCTGCCTACATATTGTAAATTACAACTACATTGTAGTACATATATCTCTTGGTTCTGCCTACATATTGTAAATTACAACTACATTGTAGTAGGTGTTGTATAACTATATATACAACACCTAGGATGCATATATATCCTCTACACACTGTAACTGCAGCTAATTGACTCGCCTGCCTGCTCCATCTAACTCAATATAAATGACACTGTCTGTCTCTGTAATCTCTCTCTTTAACCCCTTAACGACCGCTCACTGTACATATACGTCGGCAGAATGGCACGGACAGGCAAACTCATGTACCTGTACGTGCCTGCCTTTGTATGGGTGGGGGGTCCGAGCGGTGGTTATCGTTGCGGGAGCGATCCATGATGAGGGGACAGCCATTTGTTTCTGGCCACCCCCTCGCGATCTCTCCCAGCGAATGATATTCTTCCTCTGCTGTGTAAATGTAAACACAGGCAGAGGAAGTGATGTCATCTCTCCTCGTGGCGGTATTTTCGATCCGGCGCGAGGAGAGAAGACATCTCACAGTAAGTGCACCAACAGCCCACTGACACCAGCACACGTAGGCACACTTTTCACCCCCCAGCCCCCAGTCACAGTGTCACTGATTGCAGTGATCATTTTTTTTCTGATCGCTGCATTTAGTGTCATCTGTGACAGTAAAAAGTTGCAGGGCAGTTAGGTTTAGGCCCCTTTAGGTCCAGGGTAGCCCCCTAACCCCCCCAATAAAGGTTTAACCCCTTGATTGCCCCCCAGGTAACCCTTTTCATCCCCTATCGCCAGCGTCACTAAGCGATTGTTTTTCCGATCGCTGTATTAGTGTCGGTGGTGCCCCTAGGTAGTAAGTTCTTTTTTTTTTTAGGTTCGCCACAGGTTTTTATAGCATCAGGTACCCCCATATATATGCTGCTGCTCCTGACCTCTGAGAAGCCAGGACCTTAAAGCGCTCAGTCCTGTATGTGGCTCTCAAGCTCCCAATTTTACTGTCCACCTGTTGGATGGTTGCTGTGGGTATACTGGTCTGCACAAAAGGGAGCAGGCTCTACAGCACTGCTGTCCTTACCCCTCTTTTCCTATGTATGGGGTTTCAAGGCATCTAGTAGAGATTCAAGGCATCTAATATGTCCTTCGCGGAGATGGCAGACATATTGAGAAAGTCGGATTATGATGGCAAGCATGGGCCGTATACCCACCCTAATCCAAGGAAGGCCAAAATTATGAAGAAAGTAGTGAAAAGTCTGAAGAAGAATTTCGGGGTACGACGATCAAAGGAGCAGCTTAGAAAGAGGTCGTCTGACCTGAAACTGAGGGAGCCGGAGCAGTTAAGGAGTATTAAGAGAATGCTAGAAAAAAGTAAGTACTTCTCCTGTGTTCCTATTATTGTATTTCATAACTTGCATGTTGCTCCATGCGGTTGCTTTTTACTATTGGGCCTTTATAGAAAATGACATCTCCCCAAATTTAGTGGGCACAGTAATCGGATGTTACAGACACATCTTTCACCCACTACATACAATGTTTTTAGAAGATACATGGTTTAAATAATTTAGACATGCCTCTTTTTATTCCATAAATGTTATTACATTGTTGTCAAGATGATGTGTTTGGAACTAGAATGAAATGCAAACTTGATTCAGTGTAAAGGAGAGGACACTCAGCAGCTGTTTACACATCTGCACTTTGGAGCACTATAGTGTGGGCCACCAGAACAACCTTTTTAGGGTGTCCCACACAGGTGCTTCAGTGTATTCTTGGGGTGTCTCCATGTGTAAAACTTGTCCCAAAAAGGCTTTTTTTGACAATAATGTCTTCAGCTTGTAACTCTTCCCAAACAGACACTTGTACCCAACTTCCAAGCAATGTATTATGTTCCTATTTTTCACCAAAAATATCTGTGTGCTAAGTATACCTTTTCTTCCATTCTCATAGGGGAGAGAAGACTGGGAGGACACCACTCCAGGGAGCACAGGAACCCCACACCACAGAGAGAACCCCAACCTCACCAAGAACCACAACCTGCGGATGTGGAGGAAGGAGAAGTGGATGATGTGGTGGAAATTGTCACCACAACAGGTCAGTGTCTGTCACCACAGCTTCAGGTAAGAGATGTAGGCCTGCAGAGTTATAATACCTTTTTTAAATTTTTTTAGTGGATGAACATGTGGAGGAAGAAAGTCCTTGTTTCTCTAGTGATAGTGCCCAAAGAATCATCCAGCAAGTTATGGAGTGTAGTAGTGAACTGGACAGAATGAAGAAAAGGATGAATGTTATGGAGCAAACATTTAAGGACATCATTGATGTTTTGGGGCGAATTGAATGAAGCACAAAACCCCCTTTTTCTATTTTTCTATATTTTCTCTAAAAATGTTGCACTTTTTAAATCAAGTCAAAATTTGAAGATGCATACAGTGTGTCAACATGTGCCATCTGCCATCAGGGGATATCCATATACGGGTTTTGTGGGTGCAACCCCTTCCTCACATCTCAAGTAGGTGAAAGGAAGAAGGGGTTGCACCCCCAAAACACGTCCATTGATCACCCATGATGGCAGATAGCACATGTTGACAATAGGGATCAAGAGGAAATACCCCTTTTTTAAAAACCCAAAAATTGTGTGCATCTTCAAATTTTGGCTTGTTCAGGGGTGACAACACCCCATATTATGAAGGGCAGAAAGAGACATTTTTCCTAAAATAGAATGTCTGATATTGCCCAGAGGTTTACAATGTTGTATGGTAATGAGAGCTTTCTATTTTCTTAGCATTTAAAAAAAATGGCCTGTTTATGGGCACCAAAAAAACAAAAGAAGAGATCTTTTATAAACACCAAAAATGTTATATTTACCATGTGTGAATGTGCACAGAGTAAAAATTTTGAACAACAACAAAGTGTAGCTTCTTTATCAAATCCGCTATAACCTTTTTTGTGTATATTTTTGGTGTTACCAGTGAAATGGTTGGTATTTACTAAAGGAAATTACACTTGGCACTACAAGTGCACTAGTTAAAACTAGGAGACAGCTAAAAGAAATACAAGCAATGCATACAAAAATCAGATTAAACCCAATTTTTTATTTTTGATGGTAAAAAAGCTTTTATGCATTGCCTGGCATAGGAATTGCCCCCCTACCCGTGAAATACTCAACATATTTCTGACAAACCTCACGGGCGTTTTGGGGGAGCAAGCTAGGATGGCCAGGTTGAAGGCCCGGCAAAGATTGTCCCCCGAAAGTCCAGCCTCAGGCCCAATTGAGGCCATATAATTTGGGGATTTTATGTGCAAAAAATTATGCAGCATGCAGCAACAGAACACAATATAGTTTATTTTGTACTCTACCAAGTTAAAGGGGTTGTAAAGTTTTGTTTTTTATTTTCTAAATAGGTTCCTTTAAGCTAGTGCATTGTTGGTTCACTTACCTTTTCCTTTGATTTACCTTATAAATGTTTTTTTTCTTTGTTTTTCTTTGTCTGAATTTCTCACTTCCTGTTCCACCTCAGTAAGCTGTTCAGTAAGCTGTTCTGGCTGACTCAACACCACTCGGATGATGGTGTGAAGTTTAGTGAGGAGAAATTCAGACAGACAAAGAAAAAAAACATTTAGAAGGTAAATCAAAGGAAAAGGTAAGTGAACCAACAATGCACTAGCTTAAAGGAACCTATTTAGAAAATAAAAACAAACCTTTACAACCCCTTTAATTGATGTCATGAAAAGGCGGAACCGGCTGGCCATTATCCCGAAGGCATTCTCCACAACTCTTTGGGCCCTGGCCTCTGGGGAAATGACCTCATGAGATGCGGTCCCAGTTCAAAGGCTTCATCAGCCAAAAACACAAAGGGGAGTCCTTCAACATTCCCTGCATCCGGTGGCAATGCAAGGTCGTCACTCTGGAGACGAAGAGCAAACTCCATCTGGCTGAAGGCTCTCCCATAGGACGTTCGGCCATTCTTCCCCACATCCACATAGAGGAATTCATACTGTGCTGACACCACCGCCATCAGCACGATGCTTTGAAACCCCTTATAGTTGTAGAAATAGGACCGAGACCGGGGTGGTGGCACGATGCGGACGTGCTTCCCATCTATTGCCCCTCCGCAGTTGGGGAAGTCCCACCGCATGGCAAAATGGGATGCCACAGTCTGCCATTCCTGTGGCGTGGAAGAAAGCTGTGGAGTCAGACAAGATAAAAAAATATTAGGACTTTTGCACATAACATTGCTAGTAGATTACACAAAAATACATTCTTGGCCAACATCATTATAAATTTTATTTTAAGGAGTATTTAAATACTAAAATAGAAGGCACAATTCTCAGATTCATCATCCCCTCTGATGGGCCATTCAAAAAAAATTGGGGGGGGGGCTAGATGAGTTTGTGAACCCAAAAATAAATAAAAATTATGTGAAAATATACATTTGGAAACATTTTAGGGGGTGTTTAGGGGGGGGGGGGGAGAGTATAGCACTACAATGGAGCTGACAAAATACATTGGCAAGTGACTAGGCTAGGGGCGTATGGGCCCAGAATAGCATGCTGGAGAGGTAAGTGAAGGCAAATATGCATGTAGGCCAAAAAAGGGGCATTACAAACTTACAGCATGCATGGGGACAAAGGGGACATTCACAGCATATTACAATCATGGTAATTAGGGAAGGATGAAAGAAATACAATACATTATCATACATTAAATACATAGAATGTGATGTTCAAGGAGAAAACTTACCCTCATATAGTCCTCCTGCAGGACTTGGATGATGGCAGAACAGGTGTCTGGGATTATGAGGCCCAGAGCCTGGGGGGAGATGCCTGTCGTGAACTTCAGGTCCTGCAGACTTCTCCCAGTCGCCAGGTAATGCAACGTGGTGATGAGCCTCTGCTCAGCAGTGATGGCTTCCCGCATAACAGTGTCCTGCCTGGTGATATAGGGGGACACCAAAGCCAACAGATGCTGAAAAACCGGGTCCGACATCCTAAGAAAATTCCTGTAGTCATCAGGATTATTCTCCTGGATCTCCCGCAGCAGAGGCATATGACAGAATTGGTCCCGCTGGAGCAACCAATTCTTGGTCCATGAACTCCTCTTCACCCTGTTCATGGACTGGTCTTGGTCCAAGACAAGCAGACCAACACCAAGTGCACGCACAGCACGAACTCTACGACAAGAACGTAACATGGCTAGGAAACGGTCGTCTGATCAGAACGTACTAAACAGAACGCACTTAAGAACAGCAAGGCCTATGAAGAATGGCCTGAAAATCAGAAACGAGCAGACAAGAACGCACTGTAAAACAGATACGACCTGACTACACGCCCTGAAAGACAAGATACGAACCCACAAGCACAAACTGAACCGCAGAAAACGAACTGAAAGCACGAAGACTGAAAAGCGCGAATCATCTCTCCCCAAACCTTTACTAACACGCGGTAGGTAACACAAGATCAGCAAAAGCAGCCCAAGTGGTGGCGCCATTGGAATCAAACTTCCCCTTTATACTGCCGTCGTACGTGTTGTACGTGACTGCGCTTTACAACAATGAGATTTGGAATTGACAGTTTGTATGCAAGGAAAGCTTGAAAAGAATCTCGTCAAGCTTGACAAGAATCTCGTCGCGAAAAACTATTTTTTTTTTTACGAAGAGATTCTCGTCGTGTGTACGAGGCTTAACAGTTATGTATTTGATTACAAATAACAGTTATTACATTTTAGATTTTTAATACTGATTTATATTAAAACAAAAAGTGGTTCTGTGGGTTTTTTAGTGAATAAATCAATCAGCATAATATATCCCGTCTCCATAGTGTTTAGTAATAGGAGGACATGGAGAAGTACCAGGGTGTGACTCTACAGTCATGTGGGCTGCACAGATAAGAAATAGAAGCAAATGAAGAGCTTAGGAGGCAACTGAAAATGAGCATGTTTCGTAGAGGACACCAGCTGGTCTACAAAATCTAAGCTTGCAGTGAGGACACAGCTCAAGGAAGAGACACTAGAGGGAGGAGTCTCGTAATGGCGCCGCTATCGTGCTGGAGCACGTAGGTGAGGCAACAGGTCTCCAGCCCTCTCTGCCCTAAGAAAATGCCCAGCGCTGTCTGAACATCGCCGCTGATCCCCGCCGCACCGCTCCGCATCACACCGATCCATCTGCACGTCCCCTATGCCCTATGCCCTCGGTCCTCTGCTCTGCGTGAGGCGGTGGGAGAGGGATCCCGGAAAAACCCGCAGTCGGGCAGGAGGAGCAGGGACGCCACGGGGGACCAACAAGGAACAAGCGAGGAGTAAAGAAAGTCGGGGCCGGAAGCCTGAAGCCTGAAGCCTGAAGCCAGCTAACAAAATGCAACAGGGAGGAGAGAGTGACGAGCGCTCCACCCCCCTCCACTGAAGCGGCGCTTGGTCTTCCCCCCGGAGCCTCCTGCAGTCCTTGACTGGCTAACGGGCGGATTCCCCTGCCATTCCCTAGAAAGAGGTAGTGGTGAGTAAAATAAAGAAGAAGAGATATAGAGGTATGATAAAATACAACTACCTTGCCACTGTGATACAAATGCCTGTGGACCTGATAATTGGTATGTAAGGAGACTATAATGTCCGGAGATTAACTGTCCTAAATGACTTAGAGGGGTGTGTTGACTGGAAAGCATAGGGGAGTAGGAGGAGGAACCCCCCCCCCCCTTAGGCGGCCGGGACTGTTTACTGATGATGATTTCTGTTTATCCTAAGCATAACCTGGAATGGTAACAAAGATAAAGGTCCTATATGAAGTGAACCTCAATGAATTTTGGAAATGTCCCCAGAAAATGTTCCCTAAACCTGTGAGTTGCGAACATAATAGAACATCATAAAAAATACCATAAAAACATAAGAGAGGAAAGAAGGGAGAAAAAAAAAAGAACTGTGTAATGATGACTATACCCTCTGGGATGAAAGCAACCAGAGGATCAAATCGCTCTTTCCTCAAAATTGGACCTATAGTTACAATAAGCAAGAAACAAGTCTGTTTTTGCACGAATTAAGTCGCACCCTTTCCCCCCCCCCTTTTTTCTTTTCTTCCCTTCTTTTCTTCCTCCCAAACGATTAATAGAGGTTTACATAAAACCGCATTATCTGTCACCAGGCGCCGCAGCGATCTAGCTGACAGGAGCATCACAAAACACAGAAAACAGGTAGCAAAGGCATAAAGCTGTTAAAGGATCGCTCCCCCCTGAAGTCTTGAACCAGAGCTTGAGCCCGTAAGGAGCACCAAGAGGGGAGGAGGGGGTAAGGGGAAAAAAGAAAAAGGAAAGAAAAAGAACCCCCAAAGTGGAACTGATTACTTGTAAAAATTGAAGATAAAAACCTAAGAAATAAGTAGCTGCTTGTCTGGGGACTCCTTTTGGCTCGATGGGGACTAGATGAGGGACCGGGAATAAGCAGTAAAAAGTACTAGAGGTGAGGGGGAGGGGGGGAGAGGGGAGGGGGAGGGGAAAGGGTGGGGGAAACGTATCCCAGACTAGCCATCTCAGAGCATCTAGACCCCCCAACAGAAGAAACAATACGAGCAATATGAGTGTGAGAGGAAGGGGGGCAAGAGGGGGGGCAACTCCAAAGTCACCACGGTTAAGTTTGACCCCTAGCCCAGGTCCCATGAATAAATATGTAACCCACGGAGGAAACAGAGACAAACAGGCAAATGAAAAACAACAAGGAGCTAAAAGCAACCAGACCGACACCAAGGAAAAGAAGAAGGAAAAGAAGAAAGCCCAGAATAAAAATACAGCAGAAACAGATACACTATCAGAGACCACAATAGAACAAGAAACAGAAACAGAAACAGAACTTGAGCAGAGAAAAGAGGAGGAACAACAAAATAAGAGACAAGATAGGAGGGGGGGAGGGAAAGGAGGGGGCAGGATGGAGGGGGGGAGGGGAGGGCGAGAGTGGGAGGGAGGGAGGCGTAGGGGGGAGGGGGGAAAAGAGAAGGGGAGCACGATCTACACATCTCAGAATAAAAACAAACAAAAAAAAACATTTGAAGGAGTAAGAAGTGTCAGAATAAGGATAAAGAAAAAGAAAGCATATGACTGACGTATATTTTATCTCATATAATGTTAGAGGACTCAACTCTCCAGAAAAAAGACACATGGTATTAAGGGAAATGGAAAGATATTCAGGAGAAATAATTTTTCTACAGGAGACTCACATAGCGTTGGATTCTAACACAAAACTATACTCACGGGCGATCCCAACCTGGTACTATGGAGATTCCCCAAACAAAAGAGCAAAGGGAGTAGCCATAGGGGTGGGGAAAAATATTAGTTTCACTGTGGAAGAAAGGAGAGTAGACCCGGAAGGTCGGTACCTGTTCTTGAAGGGGATACTACAAGGGAAAAAATACACCCTAGCAAATGTTTATTGTCCAAACAGACATCCTAAAAAATTTCTAAAGGGAATCCTAAATATTCTAATGGATTTTAAACAGGGCTATGTGATACTGGCCAGAGACTTTAATTTTTCAATGGAACACGAGCTCGATAATACGTCTAACGCACCGATGCGAGACACAAAGCAGTCAAAACTGGTTAAGAAAAAATTATATAACCAGCAATTGGTCGATCCATGGAGAATAACACACCCAGCCACAAAAGACTACACCTACCACTCACCGGTGCACAACACGTATTCGAGGCTCGACTACATACTGGTAGACCATGCAGTCTTGGAAAATGTAGTCGAGACCTCAATTGGCATAACATCATTCTCGGACCAATGCTCCTGTAACAGTTAAAATACGATTTAAAGAAATAGAACAAGGAACGGGGACATGGAACTTAAATAAAGACCTGATAGAAGACCTAGAAGTAGGCAAAATAATAACAAGGGAAATCGAACAATATTTCAAGATAAACAACACACCAGATGTAAGCTCAGCTATAATATGGGAAGCCCATAAGGCTTACATCAGGGGTAAATTGATCTCCATTGGGTCAGGAAAAAAGAAGGAAAGAGAACTGCAGATGAAAAATATAATAAAGGAATTACAAGGTCTGGAACATAAACATAAAATACACCAAGAAAGAGAAACGCACCAAAAGATAGTAATCAAGAGAGGCCAACTCAGAGACCTGATGGAACAGGAAACAAGAAAAATATTTAGCAACGTAGCAAAAGAAAGATATAAATGGGGAAATAAACCGGAAAAATATCTGGCAAGACTATCGAAAGTAAAAAAAAACTCTAACTACATAGAAAAGATAAAGAACCAAATAGGAGAGATGAAATCTAAAACCTCCGAAATTGCCAACATCTTTAAGACATACTATAGCACGTTATACTCGATAAGAAACAACGAGACCAGGCAGGAAGAACGTAGAAAAATTAAAATACAAAAACATCTACAGGAAGCTAACCTCCCAAAGATTCCCCTCGATAGTACTGAGTCCCTAGAGGATCCAATTACCCAGTAAGAAATAATTAAAGCTCTTCGAGAAACGCCGGGGGGAAAAAGCTCAGGGCCGGATGGATTCCCGATTGAATACTATAAGAGAGTTAAAGAAACTTTAGTCCCGGAGCTATGCAATTATTTTAACAAAATAGGAGAAGAAGAAGAAATAAGAAAAGAGTCACTCCTTGCCAATATTTCTGTAATCCCAAAAATAGGAAAAGATGGGACCATTTGTTCCAACTATCGTCCCATAGCCTTACTCAATGCAGATATAAAAATCTATGCAAAAATATTGGCAACGAGATTAAAAAACCTAATGCCGGAACTGATAAATGTGGACCAAGCGGGTTTTGTGGCCGGAAGAGAGGGAAGAGATAATAGCATAAGGACGGTGCTACTGATGAGTAAAAGCAAAGATAGAAAACCCCCAGTCATACTCATGTCAATTGATGCCGAAAAGGCATTTGACCGAGTTGACTGGGGGTTTATGATGGATACACTCCGGAATATAGGTATGGGGCCCAGATTTATGAGATGGATAAGTAACCTATATAGCCATCCCACAGCCAGGGTTAAGGTCAATGGGAAGGTGTCGCCTGAGTTCGAGATGTTCAATGGAACAAGGCAGGGATGCCCGCTCTCACCTCTCCTATACATAATCTCATTAGAGCCGTTACTGGCAAAAATACGGAACAACCCGGACATAGGGGGGGTTAGAGTGGGCAAGGAGGAACACAAGGTCGCTGCGTATGCAGACGACATACTCCTATATCTAACTAAGCCTAGAACATCACTGCCTAATGTAATCAGAGAAATAAAAGAATACGGAGAACTCTCAAACTTTAAAATCAACCCTATAAAAACCGTAATCTTGAAGCTAGGAGTAGACAAAACAGAGGAAAAAGTACTGCAGAAAGAATTCCCATTCACCTGGGAGACAAAAGCACTAACGTACCTAGGGATAAAAATTACACCAACATTAGATAAACTATATCCAGCCAACTTCATCCCCTTAATAAACGAGATAAAATCAGAAATGAAAAATATGGAGAGGAGACCTATCTCTTGGATAGGGAGGTTTAACGCCCTAAAAATGATGATTCTACCAAAAATAACTTACAAATTCCAAATGCTCCCAATAGAAATACCACAAAGTTTTTTTAAGGTGATCAAAAAAATAATTTCAAAATATATTTGGCAAGGGAAAAGGGCCAGAGTAAACTACGCACTCTTAAGTCGTAAAAAAAAAAAAACGGGGGGTTGGCACTGCCTGACATACAGAGATATTATAAAGCGGTCATAATAGCTAGGCTGGCAGAATGGGCAAATCCACACACTAAAAAGAAGTGGGTACAAATGGAGGATACACTAAGCAAGACACTTCTATATAAAAACATCTGGATACCGCCGAAATCAAGAACACTTGGCACAGAAACACATAGTATAACTAAAACCACATTTAAAGTGGGAATATAGTTCACCGTTAATCCCACTAGCAGGCACAAATTTTTTTATACCAGGAAATGAGACGGTTAGGGAAGCAACTGGGACCCACACTATTAAAGGACATAATGACACGGGGTAGAATAAAGACAAGACAAGAGATAAAAATGTTACACGGGGATCAGCCGCTTAGCGAATGGGAATACCTTCAATTAACACATTTTGTAAGCACCCTTCCACAACCAATCAGAGACGAAAAGACACTAAATTCCATGGAAAAACTCTGTAGCATGGATAGGCCTTTGAAGCATGGAATATCACAAACCTATGAAATTTTAACTGAATTAGAAACACAAGGACCTTTAGTATGCATAGAAAAATGGGGACGGGATATGGGAAAAAAGTTGGAAGAATCACAAATGATCAGAGCTGTATTCAATAGCGCAACCGACATAACGACGATTGAAGCAAACTATAAGTGTATGTTACGATGGCATTTGACCCCAGAGAAGATGAACAAAATACACCCAAGTAACTCCCCGCTATGCTGGAGGGACTGTAAACAAAAGGGAACAACAAAGCATATATGGTGGGAGTACCCAAAAATAAAAGAGTACTGGGCGGAAATAATAGAGTATATAGAAGATATAACAGGCGAGAAGATCCCACAAGACCCCTGGGTATGTTTGTTCCACGGAACAAACATAAAAAAAAAACAGTATGAAAGAACTTTAATCCCGGTACTGCTTAACGCAGCAAAGGGACTAATTCCGAAAAAATGGTTAGAAACAACACAACCGACTATAAAAGAGTGGATACTACGAGTCGACTACGCAGCCGAAATGGAATATCTAGGCCGTGGAGAACAGGGAGGAGCTGAAAGTTATAGAAAAAAATGGGAGAAATGGAGAGTCTTCAAACTGTCAGCCAAATATGCACAGAGAATGATTGAATTAGACAGATAACAAGATAAAAGAGAGAGAGATAGGTAGATCAGGGGAGGGGTCGGGGGAGGGGGGAAAGGGTAACGGGACATGGGTAATAGGGGGAAAAATGAAAAACGGAAATATGAAAGTTCGAATGTATACACCAAATTGGGAGAGTTATTTAGTGGTAAATTCTTTTCCAATAAAGAGTAAAATAAAAAAAATTAAAAATAAAATACTGTAAACCACAAATGATGCGAAACTGAAGTAGAGACGATTGAACGAACAAAAACATGAGCAAGTCTCTTGCTAAGGTTGAGTCTGAAGTGGAAAAAAAAAAAAGAAAAAAAAAAAAAAAAAGTAAAACAGATACGACCTGACTACACGCCCTGAAAGACAAGATACGAACCCACAAGCACAAACTGAACCGCAGAAAACGAACTGAAAGCACGAAGACTGAAAAGCGCGAATCATCTCTCCCCAAACCTTTACTAACACGCGGTAACACAAGATCAGCAAAAGCAGCCCAAGTGGTGGCGCCATTGGAATCGAACTTCCCCTTTATACTGCCGTCGTACGTGTTGTACGTGACCGCGCTTTACAACAATGAGATTTGGAATTGACAGTTTGTATGCAAGGAAAGCTTGAAAAGAATCTCGTCAAGCTTGACAAGAATCTCGTCGCGAAAAACTATGTTTTTTTTTTACGAAGAGATTCTCGTCATGTGTACGAGGCTTAACAGTTATGTATTTGATTACAAATAACAGTTATTACATTTTAGATTTTTAATACTGATTTATATTAAAACAAAAAGTGGTTCTGTGGGTTTTTTAGTGAATAAATCAATCAGCATAATATATCCCGTCTCCATAGTGTTTAGTAATAGGAGGACATGGAGAAGTACCAGGGTGTGACTCTACAGTAGGGATGACCTTTGTGTTCGACTCGAACATACGTTCGACTCGAACATCGGCTGTTCGATCGTTCGACGAAGAACGAACGATTTGGGCCGTTCGCGCCAAATTTGAGTGACGCGAACGGCCCACAATGCACTACGCCATCGCAGTGTCATCCAGGCGCTGTGATTGGCCAAGCATGCACTGTGACCCCGCATGCTTGGCCAATCACAGCGCCGGCAGCGAGGAGAGCAATGATTGGCCACAGGCAGGATGCCTGTGGCCAATTATTGCTGAGGGGGTTTAGTACACGCCCCACACTATAAAAGGCCGCCAGCGCGGCGGCCTTGTGTAGTGTGTTCCGGAGCAGGGAAAGAGAAGCATAGGCAGGGACAGTGTCATTTTTTTCCCTTTACTAATCCTGGATTCCTTGTGTTTAGGGACAAATAAGGATAGGTAGGGAGAGTGTCAGTGTGTTATTCTGTGCTAAACCTTGTTTGTAGGGACAGAGAAGTACAGTGAGGGAAAGTGTCAGTGTGCTATTCTGTTCTAAACCAATCTTGCTGAACCATATTTGAAATCCTTGAGTTTAGGGACAGAGAGGTACAGTGAGGGAAAGTGTCAGTGTGCTATTCTGTTCTAAACCAATCTTGCTGAACCATATTTGAAATCCTTGAGTTTAGGGACAGAGAAGGACACTCGTGGAAACTATCAGTATGCTATTCTGTGCTAAATCTTGTTTGTAGGGACAGAGAAGGACAGTGAGGGAAACTGTCAGTGTGCTATTCTGTTCTAAACCAATCTTGCTGAACCATATTTGAAATCCTTGAGTTTAGGGACAGAGAAGGACACTCGTGGAAACTATCAGTGTGCTATTCTGTGCTAAATCTTGTTTGTAGGGACAGAGAAGGACAGTGAGGGAAACTGTCAGTGTGCTATTCTGTTCTAAACCAATCTTGCTGAACCATATTTGAAATCCTTGAGTTTGGTGACAGAGAAGGACACTCGTGGAAACTATCAGTGTGCTATTCTGTGCTAATCCTTGTTTGTAGGGACAGAGAAGGACAGTGAGGGAAACTGTCAGTGTGCTATTCTGTTCTAAACCAATCTTGCTGAACCATATTTGAAATCCTTGAGTTTAGGGACAGAGAAGGACACTCGTGGAAACTATCAGTGTGCTATTCTGTGCTAAATCTTGTTTGTAGGGACAGAGAAGGACAGTGAGGGAAACTGTCAGTGTGCTATTCTGTTCTAAACCAATCTTGCTGAACCATATTTGAAATCCTTGAGTTTAGGGACAGAGAAGGATAGGCAGGGGACAGTGTCAGTGTCATTGTTGCTAAGCCTCCTGCACAGTATACACCTGAAGATAGCCCTTATTGCTGTTTTTCCCATCTCCCTGCAGGCCATCTATTAAAATGTCTGGAAGGCAAACAAGGAGAGGCAGACAGTCAGGAGGCAAAAAAAGAGGGCAAGCAAGCTCTGTGTCTGGGGGCAACAGTGCTGGTCGTGGACGCGGTGCATTGTCAACAGCACATGGCCATGGGACACGCTTGTCCTTCTTTTCGGCAGCTGGACATGTTGAGCCACATCATGCCGAAGACTTGGTAGAGTGGATGACCAAGCCCACCTCATCCTCCTCATCCTCTCTCACCCAGGCTCAGGGTACTGGCAAAGCAGCTGCCAAAGCGTCCTCTTCTCTGGTATCATTATCTTCATTAGTCAATCCTTCCCTAGACCCACCATGTCCTCCTCCTGAGGAGTCCCCCGAACTGTTTGAGCACAGTGTTGGGTAGATGCTCCAGGAGGATGCCAAGCGTTTCGAAGGATCTGATGATGATACCCAGATAGAGGAAGGCAGTAGCATGAGAGCAGAGAGAGGGGATGCTCAAGAAGGACACCAATCTGGCAGTCATGCTCCAGCAGCTGCAGCATACTGCCAGATTGGCTCCAGTGATGAGGAGGGAGGGGATGATGAGGTCACTGACTCCACGTGGGTGCCTAATAGGAGAGAGGAGGAGGAGGAGGATGAGGAGGAGGCACATCTCCAACGAGGCAGGATGCCCTTGGGTGGCCAGCGTATGGGCAGCACACCGACGGAATCACACCGCAGAGCTCCGCCCGTGCAGGGCGCTGCCTCTGCCCGTCATTCAAAAAGTTCTTTGGTGTGGGCCTTTTTTGAGGCGAGTGCATCAGATCACACAGCTGCTGTTTGCAACATATGTCTCAAGCGTATATCGCGTGGCCAAAACATCAGCCGCTTGGGCACCACATGCTTGATCAGACATATGTTGACCTACCATGCAGCTCGTTGGCAAGCCTACCTTAAAGACCCACACCAAAGAACAAAGCGGACCTCTCCTTGCACCGCATCAGCTGGGATCTCCAACCCCACTATACCTTCAGTCCTCTCTGAAACCTGCACTGAGAGGAATGAAGGTGTAGAATTAGGTGTGTCACAGCCAAGTACTTGCGGCCACTCTGCTAGCAGTACACCGACGTCCGATTCTAGCAGGCAAATTTCCCTGTCCCAGCTGCTGGACCGTCGAAAGAAGTTCACTCCCAGCCATCCACATGCCCAGCGGTTGAATGCTAGCTTGGCTAAATTGCTAGCGCTTCAACTGCTGCCTTTTCAGTTGGTAGACTCGGCCCCATTCCGGCTCTCTACAGGCATGTGGAAGGCAATGTCTTGGCCTCGCTGGACAGGGCGGTCAGCGGTAAGGTGCATATTACCGCTGACTCATGGTCCAGCAGGCATGGACAGGGACGTTACCTTTCTTTCACGGCCCATTGGGTCACTCTTTTGGCAGCTGGGAAGGATGCAGGACAAGGTGCAGTAGTGTTGGAGGTTGTTCCACCTCCACGCCTCCAAAATGCTTCTACTGGTTGTGACACACCTCTCTCCTCCACCCCCTCCTCTTCCTCCATGGCCTCTTCCTGTGCTTTGTCCTCGGAACCAGCGGTGCTCCGTAGGCGTTCAAGGGGCTACGCAAGTACGCAGGCAAAAAGATGCCATGCCGTGCTTGCGCTGGTGTGTTTGGGGGACAGGAGCCACACTGGGGCAGAGGTCCTGTCTGCTCTGCAGGGGCAGGCCGAGAGGTGGTTGACGCCACGCCAGCTTAAGCCAGGAATGGTGGTTTGCGACAATGGCACCAACCTCCTCTCCGCCCTCCGACAGGGACAACTGACCCATGTGCCCTGTGTGGCTCACGTCCTTAACCTGGTGGTGCAGCGGTTCTTGGGCAGGTACCCGGGCTTACAGGATGTCCTGAGGCAGGCCAGGAAAGTCTGTGTGCATTTCCGCAGATCTTATAATGCCAGTGCTCGCCTGGCTGAGCTGCAAAAGGAGTTGAACCTGCCCAAGAACCGCCTTATATGTGACATGCCCACCAGGTGGAACTCAACGTTGGCCATGCTGCAGCGGCTGCACACGCAGCAGAGGGCCATCAATGAGTACCTGTGCGACTACGGCACCAGGACAGGGTCAGGGGAGCTCGGGTTTTTTTCACCACGCCAGTGGGGCATGATCAGGGATGCATGCACTGTCCTGGCACCATTTGAGGAGGCCACGAGGATGGTGAGCAGTGACAGTGCATGCATCAGTGACACTGTACCTCTTGTCCACCTGTTGGAGCACACGCTGCGTGGAATAATGGACAGGGCACTTGAGGCAGAACAGAGGCAGGAAGAGGAGGACTTCCTTGCCTCTCAAGGCCCCCTTTACCCAGACAGTGTTCCTTCTGTCCCACCCATCGCACAGGAAGAGGAGGAGGAGGAGGATTGTGTCAGCATGGAGGTGGAGGCTGGCACTCAGCATCATCAGCAGCAGTCTTTTAGGGATGATTTACAGTCCCAAGAAACCAGTGGACTTGTACGTGGCTGGGAGGAGGTGGCTGCGGATCATGTCGTCCTTAGTGACCCAGAGGACTCCGGACTGAATGCCTCAGCTAACCTACGCTGCATGGCCTCCCTGATCCTGCAAAGTCTGCGGAAGGATCCTCGTATTCTTCGGATCAAGGAGAGGGACCATTACTGGCTGGCCACTCTCCTTGATCCACGGTACAAGGGTAAGGTTGCGGACCTTATCTTACCGTCGCAGAGGGAGCAGAGGATGAGACAACTCCGGGAGGCCTTGCAGAAAGGTCTGTGCAACGCGTTCCCAGAGACTGGGAGGTTACAAACTCCTGGTCCTGGACAACGAGTTGCTGAGGCTTCGGGCAGTCAAAGAAGGAGCGGTGGGGAAGGTGGCCGTCTGACCGATGCGTTCAGACAATTCTTTAGTCCGCAGCCCCAAAGTATGATCGGTTCCAGCAACCATCGCCAGCGTCTGATAAACATGGTGCAGGAATACCTAGGGGCAAGGTCAGACTTGGACACCTTCCCCACCGAAAATCCTCTGGCTTACTGGGTCTTGAGGATGGATCACTGGCCAGAGCTTGCACAGTATGCAATTGAGCTACTGGCCTGTCCTGCATCCAGCGTTCTTTCAGAACGCACATTCAGTGCTGCTGGAGGATTTGTCACGGATCACAGGGTGCGCCTGTCCACCGACTCGGTTGATCGACTGACTTTCATCAAGATGAACCAGTCTTGGATCACCACCAGCTACCACACACCTGATGCTGATATAACAGACTAATTGATTTTAAAATGTCACATCCCTTCAAGACTGATGCTGATGCTGAGTGCCTGTGCTGTTATGTTGACTGGCTATCCTCCTCCTCCTCCTCAATGATCCGATTAATGATGATAGCTTGGAAGATCATTTTGGTTTATGGGTGCCGCCACCAGTGGCTAAGGCCCAATATTTCAGCCCCTGTTTAACAGGGGCGTGTAATTACAATTTTTGATGCAATACTTTGCAACAGGCCTCATTGCTGTGCTCCAAGTACAGTATCTGTGAGGGGTTGCAGTGTTGAGCCACCAGTGCCTAAGGCCCAATTTTTCAGCCCCTGTTCAACAGGGGCATGCAATTATAATTATTGATCTAATAATTCACAGCAGGGCCCATTGCTGCGCCCACCAAGAGTAACTGTCAGGCCTTACAGTGTTGTGTCAACACCACCACCACCACCACCACCACCACCACCACCAAAGGCCCAATTTTTCAGCCCCTGTTCAACAGGGGCATGCAATTATAATTATTGATCTAATAATTCACAGCAGGGCCCATTGCTGCGCCCACCAAGAGTAACTGTCAGGCCTTACAGTGTTGTGACACCAGCACCACCATCAAAGGCCCAATTTTTACTACCACTGTTCAACAATTATATGTTATTACAATTCCTGATATAATAGTTGACAGCAGGGCGTTCCAGCACCCACCAAGAGTAACTGTGAGTGCTAACAGTGTTGTGCCAACACCAACACCTAAGGGGCCAATTTCTGCAGAGTATATACGGCAGGTCCCTACTTTCAAACATCCAACTTACAAACGACTACTACTTGCAAACGGAAGAAGACAACAGGAAGTGAGAGGAAATCTACCCCTTGGAAGGAAAATTCTCTCCTGTAAGAATTAATATGGGAGAAAGGTGTCTCCTCTCTACTGATGCTTTATCACCAATCCTTGTTTCAATAAAAACACCACATTTCAAAAACAGTTGTCATTGGGACGCAAAGTGAGGTGAAATGTTCTGAACAGGGGCACAGACAGCAAAACAAATGTTACAGGGGTGATAA
Organism: Rana muscosa; assembly: GCA_029206835.1. NCBI lineage: Eukaryota > Metazoa > Chordata > Amphibia > Anura > Ranidae > Rana > Rana muscosa. Next base: position 409,752,994 of record CM055117.1, read on the forward strand.
CCCTTACCTATGTTTTCCAAAAAGCTTAAAAATAGGTATTTGGGCTGGAGCTACACTTAAACAATGTAGCTGTTCAAAATTACAAACATATTCTACATAAGAACAAACCTACAGTCCCTGTCTTGTATGCACCGCCTGTATACGGCTGTTCAGAGTATATAGGGCCTTTTTTATTTTGTGTGCGGGGTTCCCCTTAATATCCATACAAGACCCAAAGGGGCTGGTAATGGGCTGGGGTAGGGGGGGGGGGGGTTGATGGGGTAGCTATGCCATTTTTCTTAAAGATTTTCATCCATATTACCGGGACCAGACATTACATTAAAGCCGCAAGCAGTTTTAAATGGCTTTTTTTTCCTTTAGAAATGTTATTTTGTGCAGGGACAGTTCTAAACACGGGAAACACGTGGGACTTCACAGGCATACTTTAGACACCCCCCAGGTACAATATTTAAAGGAATATTTGACTTTTTTTTTTTTTCACTTTATGCATCATTAAAATGACTGCTCCCGGAAAACGTCTGTTTTTAAAACTTCTTTTTGCATTGATACATGTCCCCTGGTGCAGAACCCGGGTTCCCAAACTCTGTTTAGGACAATAACATGGATAATAGTCGTTATAATTAGCACTTTAGAATCCGAACGTTCGCATCCATTGTATTTAATAGGGTTCTAATGTTCGTGCGAACTTTCGGTCCGTTCGCGGGTTCTGGTGCGAACCGAACCCGGGGGTGTTCGGCTCCTCACTACTCTACAGTCATGTGGGCTGCACAGATAAGAAATAGAAGTAAATGAAGAGCTTAGGAGGCAACTGAAAATGAGCATGTTTCGTAGAGGACACCAGCTGGTCTACAAAATCTAAGCTTGCAGTGAGGACACAGGGAAGATGGGAGGGACAGGTGAAGGCAGGATCAGCCCGATATATTTCACTCTACACAAAACAAATGCTCTAGTGGCTTTGTGAGTAAGAACTCTCTGGTATATAGCATGTAATGACAGTTTCTTAACAGCTCATGGTGAAGAATCCAAAAATGAAACACAAAAAAGATGTGTCCACATCAAAAGAAGTTATTCACATATAAAAGTTGTAAAAATTCTCCAGAAAAAGCATAGAAAAAGAGAACATGGAAGATAAAACGTCCCAGGAGAGGTTCATGTGAGTTACGTAAATTATGTGCAAAAGTACACTTAAAGTGTTACTAAACCCACAATCTCACACAGTGCACTAGTGTGAACCCAGCCTAACTCCTCTCCGATTAATATAAAAGGAAGGAGTCAGGCTGCACATGCTCAGTTTGGTGTGTATTGCTAGAGAGTATTTTTTTACTGTTCTTGGGAGAGTGCATGTGATCATCACAGGGCCAATCGGCACTGTCCAGACAAAAGGTCAGGGGGGTCCTGAAGTTTAATAGGACAGTGAAAGCAGAATGAAAACTCCTCCTATCAGCTTTACCACACAGGGATAGAAGTCACAAGACTGCTATATTCTGCTGATGATAAAAAAAAGGTATTTCGCAGTTTATATTTACTAAAATAATTGCATTTCCATGTTCGGTGTACTGTGGGAGACCAGATATAGCGAATGCAGGGTCCATGGTTTAGTAGCACTTTAACGATAATGACATTTTTAAAACTGGGTACTTGCAACCAGAGCATAATCTTCTCTGTCCGTTCAGAAGAGGATGGAAAACAGGAACATTCCAGCAGTGAAGATTTCAGAAAAGATGCTGGAATCTTTATGGGACTGTATACAGAAATTAGTAACTTATAAAGAATGACCAGACACAATATAGTGGGATAAACTTGGCCGCGGGCCTTTATTATGGGTATTTACCATATAATAATTTATTTTATTAATATATACTATTCATAGTTATCAAATGGAAACACAAATAACTTATTTACTTAACCCTTTCCATACCGGGCCATTGGAAAATGACGCCGGCAGGAACCCTCTCTCCCTCCGGGTGGGCGTCATATGACGTCCTGGGCTTGAGGGCGAATATCTGAATGATGCCTGCAGCTAGAGGCATCATTCAGATATCCTTTTTTTCAGCCGGCGATCCTGCGCACCATAAGAATGATCATAGGCGGTGGGAGGGACAGGGAGGGGACACCCCCCCTCCCGTGCGATCGGGGACCCGGAGAGAATCGTCGGCACTGGTGGTGGGTCACGTGATGAGCATAGAGATGACTGGTGACCAGATGGTAACCAGTCATCTCTATGATCGTCGGAGGCCCGGGCGCGATGTGATGACGTCACGCCCGGGTCCTCAAATGTAAACAAAGCCGCCATTGCGGCTGTAAGTATGAGATCAGTGAAATTTTCACGATCTCATGCTTTCCAGCCTGGAGGAGAGATGTGGGGTCTTATTGACCCCGCATCTCTCCATAAAGAGGACCTGTCACACACATTCCTATTACAAGGGATGTTTACCTTACTTGTAATAGGAATAAAAGTGATCAAAAAAAATAAAAAATAAAAAAAGTGTAAAAAAAATAAGTAAAAATAAAAAAAATAAGTAAAAAAAATAAGTAAAAAAAATAATATATTTTTTTTTAAAACGCCCGTCCCCAATAGCTCGCGTTTAGAAGCGAACACACACGCAAGTCCCGCCCGCATATGTAAACGCCGTTCAAACCACATATGTGAAGTATCGCCACGTGCGTTCGAGCGCGTGCAACAATTCTAGCACTAGACCTCTTCTGTAACTCTAACCTAGTAACCTGTAAAAATGTTCAAAGCGTCGCCTATGGAGATTTTTAAGTACCGAAGTTTGGCGCCATTCCATGAGTGTGCGCAATTTTAAAGCATGACATGTTAGGTATCTTTTTACTCGGCGTAACATAAGCTTTCATATTGTACAAAAAAATTGGGCTAACTTTACTGTTTTGTTATTTTTTAATTCATGAAACCATTTTTTTCCCCAAAAAAAGGCGTTTGAAAAATTATTGCGCAAATACCGTGCAAGATAAAAAGTTGCAACGACCGTAATTTTATTCCCTAGGGTGTCTGCTAAAAAAAACCATTTATAATGTTTGGGGGTTCTGAGTAATTTTCTAGCAAAAGAATGATGATTTGTACATGTAGGAGAGAAGTGCCAGAATAGGCCCGATATGGAAGTGGTATAAAAAGCCTTGTATGGAAGTGGTTAAACAACCACACAGTAATCAACCCAGCCACTACGACTCGGGTTGGCACACTTATAACGATTTATTAAAGCGGTTGTAAAGTCACAAAAGTTTTCTTTTTTTTGTCACCTGCAAGGGAAAGGCATAATGAGCTAGTATGCACCGCATACTAGCTCATTATGAAATACTTCCCTTAGAATGCGGTATCGTTAACTCACCTGGTCCACGCCGAGGGAGATGACATGTTGCCTCGGCGTGTCTTCCGGGTATCGTGGCTCCAGTGCTGTGAGTGGCTGGAGCCGCGATGTCTCACTCCCGCGGATGCGCGCGGGAGACTTCATTCCGGCGACTGCCGAGCCTTCAGCCCGAGAATCCCCTGTGCGCATGCGCCGCTGCCGTCAGCGGTGCATTGCGAGGACAATATCTCCTAAACCGTAAAGGTTTAGGAGATATTTTTTTTACCTACAGGTAAGCCTTATTATAGGCTTATCTGTAGGTAAAAGTAAAAAAAATGACTTTACAACCACTTTAACTATCCCCACAAGCCAGACTTGTTTTTCCTTTTTTTTTTAAATCAAGACTGGCCCAACCACCCCGCATCGTGGCCCACTCCACTATATTCTGAAGGTCATTGTTAAATATATCGAGACCAATGTCTGACAGGTGGACTTCATCTGCTCTAAAAAGGCCAGATACTCCCCCTTCAAGGTCTACGTGTCTAAAAGGAAAAAAAAAAACAATAGTGGGCATGAACTTTACCATTGTTCTATTGATTCTCTTTCTAACCTTGTCCAAAGGGGAGTTTAACCACACAAACCTTGCAACAACTTCAGAAAAAAACAGACTAACCCTAGGAAACGACAAAAAAAAAACTGAAGGAGATCATACTTAATTTGAAAAATTAAATCAAGGGTCTTTATGCGCCCAATGTCGTTGCCCCCAACGTGTAAAATTAATATAATCGGGGACCGGCAACTTCTGGAACATGAAACTTAACTCATCAAACCAATCCTGCAAGAGCATACCCCTCCTTCCATGCCAACAAATATTTACCAACGTGGGGTCGAAATTCAATCTTCCGGAATATACTCTTCGCAAAGCTCTCCTTTTGGCCCAGAATATAAAAGAGTGCCCTAAGATCCATACGGACAAAGCCTGACCTGAAAATCAGAGTAAACAATTAGGACAAATGTACAACTTATATGCATCTGACTGCCATCTACCAATGCGTTTAATACTACCCACATTCATACCCAGTCTGGTGGCCTCCATAGCAGCCCCTATACGAAAGGAATGAGATGACAGTGACAATTTTTCAATGTTTAAAGTAGTAGTCAGACATTTGTGAAAAACTGCCTTAAACTCATACGTGGACAGGGGAAGGCCATTATCATGGATGAACAACAATTCCCCATCCGAACCCCTATCCTGCAGAAAATTACTTAATAATCGAACTGGGCAAATAGGTGAATCCGGGAATGAATGTAATTTTAGTCAGGTACCCTTACCTAACTGGTCCGTTTTTGATCTTGACATAAATAGCGTGATGCTATTGTCATCTAATAAAACCTGCGACAACCGGAGGTCGGCCTTGGAATTTGTATTAGGGGAAATTACTTCAGAGATCCTAAATGCCTCTAAAAAAGTAATGAAAAAAAAAACGCCCTAAAAAGAATAGCCTCATAGCGTGAAAAACATACCTCATCCACTGCCGAACACAATTTGGTAAGAATAGCTGGAGTAATCGCCATTTTGGTGTCAGGATGAGTTGCGCCTTTTTTATAACCCTTAAGGGCCTGTTTTACTGAAAAGAAGGAGCATGAAGGGTGATTGTTTAGTTTGCCAAAAAAGGAGATACCCGCTAAAGTTTTATTCACGTGAGACCAAGATAAGGCCTTGGACATTAGGCTGTTCAAAAAGGACAAAACTAAATGTTCAGAAAAAGCAGATTGATGTTTGCCTAATAAACGTAAATGGGCCAACCACTGCAGCCAAGCTGATGAGTATGCTGCAAAAGTAGAGGGAGCGATGGATCTTTTAATATTTGCACAAACACATTCTAAATCAAGTTCTACAGGTGCCCAGGACACTGGATCCCTTTCTCGTCCGCAGCTGGAAACAGAAACTTGAATTTCTTCATCTGAAAACGTGAAAGAGAGTCTGCAATGTCATTTAACTTACCAGGTAAATAACGAGCCTTGATCTAAACATTCAGGCTTAAACATTTAAAAACAAGGTATCGTATTAAAGAAATGACAGGAGGAGATTTGGATGACAGACAATTTATCGCAAAAAGGACCCTCTTATTATCAGTACTGAAAAGGAGCCTTTTATTCACAAAATACTCACCCCAAATTTCAAAGTTTTTTAGGTGGCCTTTTTTTTCCGCCAACCCGGATGCCACAACGAAGCGCATTGGGTTCTCCATAAGGCTGAAAAATCCACAGAGCCCGCTGCGTCTGAATAAACAAAAATCTTGGTCAGTCACAAATTCTGATTGAAAAATAGCTCTACCATTGAATTTCTCTAGAAACTGTGCCCAAACCAAAAGATCCTCTCTAACTTCAGAAGTAATCCTGATATGGGAGGTGGGAGATTTAAACCCTGAAGTGGCTAAATAAAGATGCCGGGAAAATTTCCGTTCTACAGGCAGAACTCTATTTGCAAGTGCCAGGAGACCAAGCAATTTTTGTACATCCCTTAAAATAGCCTTCCTCCTCCTAATTATTGTATGAATATTAACTGTTAATTGCTCAATCTTGTCAGCTGGCAGTTCAAATTCCATGGCTGCGGTATCAATAGTGATCCCCAGGAAGACTAACCTTGATGTAGGGGTAATGGCGCGCACACACGACCGTTTTTAATGACGAGAAAAATTACATTTTTTAAAATGGTCATTAAAATTGATCGTGTGTGGGCTTCAGAGCATTTTTCACGACGTGAAAAACGGCCATGAAAAAATTGGAACATGCTCTAATTTTTCTCGTCGTTTTTCTCGTCATGAAAAACGGCCGTGTGTAGGCTTTAACGACGTGAAAAAAATGCACATGCTCAGAATCAAGTATGAGACGGGAGCGCTCGTTCTGGTAAAACTAGCGTTCATAACGCTGTAATGGACTGAAAAAGCACGAGGCTGAAAAGCGCAAATCGTCTCTCAACAAACTTTACTAACATGAAGGGTGGCGCCATCCGAATGGAACTTCCCCTTTATATTGCCGTTGTACTCAAGCATTTTTTTCCACGATAGTGTGTAGGCAAGGCAGGCTTGAGAAGAATCACGTCGAGAAAAATGCAGTTTTTTTCAATGACATTAAAAACGGTCGTGTGTACGCGGCTAAAGGAATGTTAAACAACTCACAAGTCTTTAGAAACAAATTTAGGACATTAGCACAATCTGGAAAATATTTTCCCCAAAAAGGGAAATCATCCAAATAGTGTAATATGAAGGACGAGCCGGATTGCTCCTTTACCACCCATTCAAGGAATGTTGCAAATGCTTCAAAATAAGTACAGGAGAGCGAGCAACACATTGGGAGGCAGCGATCGAAAAAGAAGCAGTCATCAAATGCAAAACCTAAGGAATTAAATGATAAAGGATTAATAGGTAACAAATGAAAAGCAGATTGCACATCTGCCTTTGCCAGAAGTGCACACTGACCTATTGTAGAGTAATGAACCGAGGCTAACTCATCACAAATCTGATCGTTCAAAGACTCTCCTTTAGTTGATGGGTTAGCCTAAAAGACCCCACCTCTCTTTTAGGAATGACCCCCAAGGGTGAAATTCTGAAATTAATGATGGGGGGGGGGGGGTGCAAAAAATAGGATTTTTATAACAGCTTACCTGTAAAATCCTTTTCTTGGAGTACATCACGGGACACAGAGCGACATAGTCATTACTAATGGGTTATATAGATACCGTCAGGTGCTGGCACTGGCAACTTCCAAAACCGGAAGTACCCTCCCCTATATAAGCCCCTCCCATCCGGGAGCACCTCAGTTTTGTAGCAAAGCAATAAGTGTCCCCAAAGAGGGGCGGGAGCTCTGTGTCCCGTGATGTACTCCAAGAAAAGGATTTTACAGGTAAGCTGTTATAAAAATCCTATTTTCTTTCTCGTACATCACGGGACACAGAGCGACATAGTCATTACTAATGGGATGTCCTAAAGCAATGCCAAATGAGGGGGGGGATACACCATATATAAGCTGAGCGCTATCAGACATGAGGATCTTTTGCGGCCTGCAACACACTGCGCCCAAAGGCGACATCCTCCTGACTTCTAACGTCCACCTGGTAGAACCTAGTAAACGTGTGTACTGAAGACCATGTTGCGGCCTTACAGATTTGAGCCAGGGAGGCCTGGTGATGCACTGCCCATGAAGTTCCAACTACTCTCGTGGAGTGCGCTCTAACTTTGAACGGAGGCGGTCTCCTTCTCAAGCCATAGGCTTGTATTATGACCTGTCGAATCCACTTGGCTAAAGTAGATTTTGACGCTGCCTGACCCTTTCTGGGGCCTTCCGGCAGAATAAACAAAGTATCCGTTCTGCGAATCTGAGCAGTGGCTTTTAGATAAGCTTTAACTGCTCTTACTACATCCAAAGAATGCAATAACTTTTCCTCTACCGAAGTAGGTTTGGGGAAAAAAGAAGGAAGAACCACATCTTGGTTCAAATGAAACCTCGATACCACCTTAGGAAGAAAGGCTGGATGAGGACGTAACACTACTCTGTCCTTATGGATAACCAGATATGGCTCCTTACAGGACATAGCTGCTAATTCCGATACTCTTTTAGCCGAACAAATGGCTACTAGAAAAATCAATTTCCTGGTGAGAAGCACCAAGGAAATATGCTGTAATGGTTCAAATGGTTGTTTCTGTAGAACCGACAGAACCAAGTTTAGATCCCATGGACATATGGGAATATTAACCGGAGGACTAATACGCATCACTCCTTGTATAAAGGCTTTGACTAGTGAATGCGAAGCCAAGGGCCTTTGAAAAAATATTGACAAGGCCGAATTCTGACCCTTGATAGTACTCAAGGCAAGCTTCCTATCTACAGCCCATTGTAGGAAGTCCAGAATCCTACCTATTACGTATTTACGTGGATGCCATTTCTTGGCCTCACACCAGGCGATGTACGCCTTCCAGATTCTATAGTAGATCTGCCTGGATACCGGCTTCCTGGCATTGATCATGGTAGATACCACAGCATTAGAGAGCCCTCTCTTTTTTAGAATGTGGGCTTCAATAGCCAGGCCGTCAAACCTAGGGCTGGTAAGGAAGGGTGGTATATCGGTCCTTGCGAAAGCAGGTCCGGACGATGTGGGAGGGTCCAAGGACTCCCCACAGACATTTTTACAATCTCTGCGTACCATGCTCTTCGGGGCCACGCTGGAGCCACCAGAATCACTGGTTTCTTTTCTACCCTGATTCTGCGGAGTAATCGAGGTAACAATTGTGGCGGTGGGAATGCATATATCAGCTTGAACTGATCCCAAGGGAACACTAGGGCATCCGAGCCGCACGCTAGGGGATCCCTTGTCCAAGAGACAAACCTGTACACTTTTGTGTTGAATCTGGATGCTAGCAGATCTACATCCGGTGTTCCCCACCGCTGACATATTGTCCGGAAAACCTCGGGATGAAGGGACCATTCCCCTGGGCATAATTGTTGGCGACTTAGAAAGTCCGCCTTCCAATTCTCCACTCCTGGAATGAATACCGCAGATATGGCTGGGACATATCTTTCTGCCCATTTCAGGATGTAATTTACTTCCCTTTGGGCTGCACGACTCCTGGTGCCCCCCTGACGATTGATATATGCCACTGCTGTGGCATTGTCTGATTGAACTCTGACAGGGGACCCTTGGAGTTTGGATGTCCATGCTACTAGGGCATACCGGGCTGCTCGTATCTCTAAGAGATTGATGGGCAGGGCCTTTTCTGCTTCTGACCACTTGCCCTGGAGAGACCATTGCTCCAGTACTGCTCCCCAGCCTATAAGGCTGGCATCTGTAGTGACCACCTTCCAGGAAATCGGACTGAAGGATTTCCCTCTTTCCAGATTCTGGGGAACCAACCACCAGCGGAGGCTCTTGCGAACGGAAGGGGACAAGGACATTGGTAAGTCCAGAGCCTGAACTTTTTTGTTCCAGGCTGACAGTATGGCCCTTTGCAATTTCCTTGAATGGAATTGACCGTAGGGTACTGCTTCGAATGATGCCACCATTTTTCCCAGCAGCCTCATGCACAGGCATATGGATGGCTGTCTTTTTGAACCCACTAAGTGGATCAAATCTCTCAAAGACGACCCCTTTTCTTGAGGCAAGAAAATTTTTCTCTGGTCTGAATCCAGCCTTAGCCCCAAGTATTCCAGACTTTTGACTGGTTTTAGGGCTGACTTGTCTCGGTTGATAATCCAACCGTGATATTCCAGAAACTTGATTGTCTCGTGAACAACCACTTCTAGTTTTTCCACTGAGTGGTCTATCAGCAACAAGTCGTCTAGATATGCCATTATCGTTACACCTCGTGTCCTTAGATTGGCCAATAATGGGGCCAGAATTTTTGTGAACACTCTTGGTGCTGTGGCCAGACCGAAGGGTAAGGCTCTGAACTGAAAATGGCGCCCTTCTACCGCAAAGCGTAGAAATTTTTGGTGGGCTGGAAAGATGGGAATGTGCAAATAAGCATCTTTGATGTCGATCGAGGCTAACCATTCCTCCCCTTGTAGGGCAGTGGCTACCGATCGGATCGACTCCATCCGGAAAGTCCTGATATGTAGGAATTTGTTTAGCCCTTTTAGATTTAATATGGGCCTCACGTCCCCGTTTGGCTTCGGAACTGTAAAGAGGTTTGAGTAAAACCCGAACCCCCATTCTTCCAGGGGAACCTCTATAATTACTGCTTGGAGCAATAATTGTTCCAGTGCCAACAGGAGGGATCCTCTCTTCTGGGGATCCCTTGGCACGTTTGACCTTATAAAGCGGGAAGGAGGGCAGTTTTTTAACTCCAATTTGTATCCCAGATTTACTGCGGAGAGCACCCATCTGTCTCGGATCGTGTCCCGCCAGGTCTCTGTGAACAACTGAAGTCTTCCCCCCACCCGATTGAGTGGGGGCAACCCTTCATGCATTTGACTTTGGGGGAGGTTTTGTACCTCTCCTGCTCCAGGGCTTCTTGTTACCCTGCAACTGTCCCTGATTTTTACCTCCGGGATTTGACCGAGGAGGCCGTCGGAACTGTTTCACAGCCGATGTCCTAGGGACTGGAGAAGCCGGCCTCTTAAAAGAGGGACCTCTAACTCTATTTTTAACCGGCAAAAGTGTACTTTTACCGCTGGAAATTCTCTGGATATACTTGTCCAGGTCTTCCCCGAATAAGCGCTCACCATGAAATGGGAAGCTGACCAGCAATTTTTTACAGGGAGCTTCAGCAGACCAGTTTTTGAGCCATAGAAGCCTGCGCATATGTACTACAGACAGCGTAAGGCGGGAGGCCTGATGGATTGAATCCTTTATGGCGTCCACCGCAAAGCATAAGGCTCTAGGTAGATCAGCTAGGGCAAGAGCCTGCTGATCTGGCAAGTCCCTTAAGACCTGTTTCAACTGATCCTTCACTGCTTGGCAGACCCCAATAGCTGCCACTGCTGGTTGTGTCACCAATCCTGCTGTAGAAAAAGCAGATTTTAATAAGGACTCCAATTTTTTATCTATTGGGTCCTTGAACATTTGGACATTATCCACCGGACATGTCAGTGATTTATTCACACAAGAGATGGCTGCGTCCACTGTAGGGACCTTCCATTTTCTGATGAACTTATCCTCCATGGGATAGACCACCGGAAATCTCTTAGGGGGAGTAAATATTTTGTCAGGATGCTCCCAATCCTGGTAAATGAGCCCTTCCAGTAAAGGATGGATCGGAAAGGAACAAACAGTCTGGGGAGCTTTTAGCGACCCCAACGAGGAGACAGAAGTGGATGATGGCTCCGCAAGTGGCATTTTAAATGCTGATCGGACCATATTAGTCAGGGACTGAACCCATAACCTTTCAGCATGTGATGCTGAGAACGGCTCTTCCACTGTTGATTCCTCTACAACCGAATCTACCTCATCCTGATCCCCTTCAGGTAGGTCGATCCCTGTATGGGACTGTTGCTCTGTTAACAGGCACTCTGAGGGAGGAGACGGAGATCGGGCGCTTTTCTCCTGTGACAGGGAAGCCGCGATCAATGCTGACAATCTCTCTTCCAGCCCTCCCAGAGCTGAGGAAAAAACCTCCTCTGTTACATACACAGGAGCAGGTGAACTGAGGACAGCCACAGTACCAGGTACTCCTGAGGGTGCTCTACGGTCACTAACCTCTGATTCTTCAGGGGAGACTGGTGCAGCCAAAGCATGCCCAAGATCCTCAGAGCCCGATGGAGACCCCCTATTCCTCCTGGAATTTCTAGTCCCGGAGTTTTTAGACGGCATATTCCTAAGCCACAAAGCTGAGGTATTCCAGCCGAAATACACCAGTTACTGACAATAGTCTAGCATAAATGCTGCTATAAGAAACAGTTGGTGTCTACTAATGTGCCTTTCTAGGGGATGCCTGTATCAACCGCTTGCTGTATGCCCTTTTTTAAATGTTGCCAGCTCTGTCTCTGTACTTCATAGCCAGCTCACCACACAAAATTGTGATTTTTAACATGCTGGGACGCCCGCACATGCGCAGAAGCGCTGCGGCGCGCACAGAGCGTCATCCCCCAGGCTCCGCCCCCTTTCCCGGCTCACCTCTATATATAGAGGCGCGTGCACGCGCACGCACGCGGCCACGTGCGCCTTTGGCGCTAATTTCGAAAAATGGAAACTAGGGACAAGAGCCAGGGCCCCTCTTTGCCGCAGGCCGGGGGATGGACGAGCATTGCAACATGGCAGAGGAAGCAGTTTCCCATAAGAGAACTCACCATCTGCCTGGACTTGCTCTGCTGAGAAGAAACTAGTCCACATGACAAGAAAACATTCCACAGCGGCCTCTAGTGGACAAACACAGGTACCGCAGTCTAATATATTAAATATATAAAAAAAAAAATTTTTTTTTTTTCTTGACCACCATTAAAAATTATTACATTTTTTTAGTAGTTACAGGCATGCACAGAATTTTGCGGGAATACCATTAGGTAACAGACAGAAAGACAAATTAGGCTTGGGGGTCCCCCAATAGAACCAAGTTCCTGGGGGCCCCCACTTACCTGTTCCCCGCCGCAGGACTTTGTTTGGTCCACAAAAGCCCAAACTTCACCTATCACGGCAGGCATTGTAATCAAACCTTCAGGGACCGGGTTCCCAAGGATTCCACTCCCCTGGACCTGTATAGCACCCTGCACAGAAAACATCTTGGTCGTGGGTATGACCAGAGCTCTGGATCCCAGGGTCCAGCTCTCCTAAGAGAAGCATTACAGGCAAAACCTTGCTCTTCTCTGCAAGGCCCGGGTACCGACCGTTTAGCTATGAAGCTTTTTTGGTCGGATCCGGAATAGCTTACTGAGGCCCAAAAGAACCTGTACGCAAGCTCAGTGAAAAACACATGTTTCTTCTTGGCCAACACCTTAGACACTGGCAAAAAACTGAGGTGCTCCCGGATGGGAGGGGCTTATATAGGGGAGGGTACTTCCGGTTTTGGAAGTTGCCAGTGCCAGCACCTGACGGTATCTATATAACCCATTAGTAATGACTATGTCGCTCTGTGTCCCGTGATGTACGAGAAAGAAAAGGGCCCGAAACCCTACCTTCCTGAATCTCCTTAAAATTTTTGTCCCTGACCACGTCTGGGAACTCCAAAGCGGATTTTAAATTTCCCATTAACCTACAACCTTGGCCATGAAAAGGGGGGGGGGAGTAAAAAACCTTAATTGAAACCCTCAAATAGTAGCAGGGCCAACCTTCTGTCTGTGCAACATTGAAGCCACGGGAGCATTTTTTGCAAGTTCACCGGAGATGGGGATTTTTGAAAAGGAGTCTCTACTCTTTGTTTGGCTGGAAATTGCCATTTTCTTGAAACATTTTGAAACGTGATGTGCTCCCCCACAAAATGCGCATTCATGACGACACTTGCAGGAACCTGGCTATTTGCATTGTGTGTCATTGAATGAGAAACAGATACCTTTTCTGTAATTACTAGCTGGTGCTGAGACAGAGGGCTGAGGTTTGGTACTAAATGATCGCTGGGGCAGAAAAAGATTCAGCCACAGCCCAATGTCCTTAGAACCCCACTTCAGACTGGGATGCAAAGATGGCTTCTGGCGGAATGATTTATTGTAGACAAACCAAGATATCCCACCAACATTTTTGTAGGCTTCCAGAACAATGTCCAGATGCTGCAATAAACCTACACTTTTTTCTGGGCATTTCTCGCAAATAAAACTTGAATATATGCAGAATGCCTGCAACCAATTATTGAAACTCCTAGCCACCGGCCTACGTCTATCATCATCCCCTTTCTCCTCTTTTTTATCTTTAAACAAAAAATCCTTGGAGGAAGGGAGAGATAGCAGATCCAAAAACTCCATCCCAGACAATTCTTTTTTTCATGGATGAGGGCAAGTGGTAACCCAATGGGGATAGTGTACATGGCAATGCCTCCTTGGTACATATTTCTGGGACATTGGCCGGGATGTCTAGGGGTAAACCTGGAGACAAACTAGTCACTGATGAAGGAGACGGAAGTACTGTCCCGGACACCGCAGGGGCCTAAGCATTACCACCCACCCTAGTACTGTCAAGTGCCGCCGCAGGGGTAGCCCACACTGCAGCAGCAGAGTTGACAACGTTCTGGTGAGCAACTGGTGTGTTGGATTTAATACCATCTATTAAAGAAGACAGGGAAGCAGTTAAAGAGGTTAGCAATTGCAATTGAGATAACTCAACATTACCTGGACTGGAGTGAGCCGATACCTGAGAGCACACAACAGGGATCTGCTGAGCCCCTAAAGAGATAGGGATGCTGGGACCAGGAACGACTTCCCTAGGACCCAGTGCTGCTGCTGAGCTGGCTGGAGCTGCTGCCATTCCCAGCCAGCAGACCGAATTCCCGAGGGTTAACGGATGCCGACGCTGAGACTGCAGATGCAGTGTCCTGGTTGTGCGCAGACCTGGAGCCGGAGAAACGACTGCTGGGGGTTGCTCTAGGGGTTCTGCTTTGTCCTGTTCTGTGTCTGCCGACAGAGTCTACACCCTCATTGCTTCTACTGACAGGCTGAAGTCTTCTGGGATTAGAGGAGGAGTACCGTGGGGAAGGAGAAAGCCTCTGAGACCTCCTACGTTTTGGCAGAAAGCCCGCCCAGTTCAATGTGTGAAGCCGAACCTACAAGAGCCGCCTCCCCCTCCTGCTCGCCGCAGGGCACGCTAACCACTGGAACAAGTCCACCTCGGCTCTCCACAGGGAAGCCACATCAGTTTCCAATGGCATGGGAACACTGAAGGATACGACGGGGGAGGCGGAGGCGGAGGCAGCGGACATGCCCTGGACTGCTGCGGAGGCGGATGACGAATCCCGGAGCTCCGGTGGCTGGGGTAATGAGAGGCAATGGTGCATCCATTCTTCCCCATCCTCAGCCCCCGCCCTCTCAAGGAGGCGATGAACAAGGCTCTTCATTGTGATCAGGAACTGCAGCAGAAGAGAAACGCAAAAGCTCACAGGTAGTGTCTTGAGGAACTGGTCAGAGCAGGCTTGTTGCACTGACCTAAATAGCCTTTTCCTTTCTAGAATGTTCCCTGATGACATGTGACCTCACCTCTGACCTTCCATTGGTTCCCTGGCTTACCTCACAACCCTACTATTAACCTTACAGGTGAAGGACAAAACCCCGCCCCCCGGGTAACTTAACCTCATTAAATAACAGGTATGGGGGGGGGGGGGGGCTAGAAACCTGCCTTCTGTAACTTACCCATGAGCTCGGGGGCCTTAAAACAGCCCCCCCTCACTCTCATTCCTTATTTAGCAGGAGGGAACATCATATGTGTTGTAGAGACTTGGTCTCAGTAGGGAAGTCCCCAGAAAGGAATCCTCTGGAATCTCTGGTTCATGAAGGGGGTGTGGTGGGGCGGTTCCAAGCCAATGTATAAAGAATTGCTCTAAGGGAGTAGGGGGAGATTCACCTGTGTGTTGGAGAGAAGAATGCTGCTGCAGGATTGGATAGCTAGGACCCCAAAAGGAGTAACAGTGCATTTCAATGCACTAAACAGAAAAAAGTTACCAAAATGTGCACAGCCCTGTTACTGCTGCTGATATTACCAGTATTGTAGGGGACTCAAGTACATTGTGACTTTGGAATTCAAAACCCCCTGATTGTTGGGACTTTCTTATAGCCAGCAGACTTGCTGATCTGCATGTAGAACCTAGTACACGATTGAAGGTAAATATTGGAACTGTTTGTGGCACATACTGGCTGTTAATTGTTGCTCTACTGATGTACCAGTCAGGCTGGGTTCACACTTGTGCGATCACAGACATTGCATGCGATTCACACCCCATTGCTGTGCAGATCAAATGTGATGTTTGTGCGATGCAAATTCAGCCTACAAACTGTCTGGCTGAAATTGCATCGCATTTGCACTAAAACGGTTCCTGGACCAGTCCGCACTGGAATCAGATAGCATATGTGATCCGATTCCTGCACCATTTCACAGTTCGCACTGGGATCTGCAAACCGATCTGGGGGTGTCATTAACTTTACATTGACACCTGCAGCGGTTCGCAGATGTCAATGTGAACCGCCGGCGATTCAGGTGCGATGCGGGACCTGAAAGTACCTGACTGATTATTCCATTGGGCAATAAGCTACTTATTAAGTGCTGCATCTCAGTTACATAATAATATTTGAAAGGTTGTAAGAGATCCATAAGGAGATTAAGCAACCTGGGTTAAAAGCTTGTGGACACACAGGCGCCTTTCTTCACTGTAACTTTTCCATTTTGGGGTGAACAAACCTTCCCCTATTATCCACATACAAGTGGTAACCTTTACCTAGGAGTAGAGAAAACAAGGCAAAAACAAATTTCCTATGATAAAAAGATTGTCTGCAAATTTTGGAGCATCTACGAGTAGGGTTGAGCGAACCCGCACTGTAAAGTTCAGGTTCGTACCAGACTTTTGGGTTTTTGGTATCCGGACCCGAACAATTTACTGTATGTTCGTGTTCGG
This sequence comes from Rana muscosa, assembly GCA_029206835.1. Taxonomy (NCBI): domain Eukaryota; kingdom Metazoa; phylum Chordata; class Amphibia; order Anura; family Ranidae; genus Rana; species Rana muscosa. Next base: position 409,769,318 of record CM055117.1, read on the forward strand.
CAATGTAATGGCACATTTTAAAAAGCTGCAGGGCAGCCAATCAACATTCGTTTAACTCGTGTGCCCTTAGAAGCCATCACAGCCATGCCTACTAATGGCATAGCTATGATTGGCCAGTGCAGCATGTGACCCAGGCCTCTATATAAGCTAGAGGCACATAGCACAGCACGTCACTCTGCTTTAGATAGTGTAGGGAAAGGTTGCTGCTGCTTTGAGGGAGAGAATTAGATAGGAGTCCTGATTCAGAAATCAAATTACTCAGCGATCTACCTTGCTTTTGTTGTGTGGGTACAGTGCACAATCTTTTTATCCTGCCGTGAGCCCAGTGCCAGAGAAAAGATAACTTTTATCCGTCTGTTAGTTAGGTTGGTGGGCATTTTCTGCAAGCTCAGTGCACAAGCACTGCATATGTTACTGTGAGATACTACACACTTTAGATACTGTTCTCCTATTTTGCTATTCAAAAAAATAATAATTTTAGGGCAAAAAATTATTTTTGCTTTGTTTTCTGCCTAAAAAATTTTTTTTTAGCTGCATTTTCTGCATATCTGTATGTGTGAGATGCACACTTTAGATACTGTTGCTCTATTCTGCTATTCAAAAAACACCCATTTAGGGCAAGATCCTAAATTTGAGAAATATGAGAACGTCAAATAAGGGACGTGGCCCCGGTCGTAGTGCTGCTGGTGGAACTCCTGTTGCAGGGAGAGGACGTGGTCGATCTGTGCCAGCTACACGCACAAGTAAAACACCTTCCTCAGGTGACAGAGCCTGCAGCGGTATTTGGTCAGGCCTAATGCGGCTCTACGAATGTTGAGGCCAGGACAAGTACAGGCGATAGTAGATTGGGTTGCTGACAGTGCCTCCAGTTCCTTCACATTGTCTCCCACCCAGTCTACTGCTGAAAGATCAGAGTTGGCACCTGCAGCCGATGTCCATCAGTCTTTCACCTCACCCCCTTGCAAATCAGCCAAGCAGTCTGAGCCCCAAGTCATGCAGCAGTCTCTTCTGCTTTTTGATGACTCTGTTAGCAGGGTTTCCTAGGGCCATCCACCTAGCCCTGCCCCAGAAGTGTAAGAGATTGAGTGCACCGATGCCCAACCACTTATGTTTCAAGATGAGTACATGGGAGGACCATCGCAGCATGTCTCGGATGATGAAGAAACACAGGTGCCAACTGCTGCTGCTTTCGCAATTGTGCAGACCGACAAGGAGGGCAGGGGTGAAGACTGGGTGGAAGATGATGTGGAGGACAATGAGGTCCTTGAACCCACATGGAATCAACGTCATGCAGGTGACCTGTGTAGTTCGGAGGAAGAGGCGGTGGTCGCACAGAGCTACCAGCAAAGCAGAAGAGGGAGCAGGGTGCAAAAGCGGAGCGTCCGTTCCCTAGACAGTACGCCTGCTACTGCCAAACGCAGCAAGGGACCGAGCACACCAAAGCCAGGACCAATGAGTTCCCTAGCATGGTAGTTCTTCAGACAATGTGCTGATGACAAGACACGAGTGGTTTGCACGCTGTGCAATCAGAGCCTGAAGCGAAGCATAAACGTTCTCAACCTGAGCACAACCTGCATGACCAGGCATCTAAGTGCAAAGCACGAGCTGCAGTGGAGTAGACACCTTAAAAACCAAGAAAGGTCTCTGGCTCCTCCTGCTTCCTCTTCTGCTGCAGTCTCGGCCTCTTCATCCACCTCTGTAGTGACAGTGGCACCTGCCACCACGCAAACAGAGGATCTGCCAGCAACACTACCACCTGGGTCACCAAACATCTCCACAATGTCCCATGAAAGGGTTCAGCTCTCTATCTCCCAAACACTAGAGCGGAAGAGGAAGTACCCCCCTACCCACCCGCGATCACTGGCCCTGAATGCCAGCATTTAAAAATTCCTGACCTTTGAAATGCGGTCATTCCGTCTGGTGGAGACGCAGAGTTTTAAAAGCCTGATGGCATTGGCTGTCCCACAGTACGTCGTGCCCAGCCGCCAGTACTTTTCCAGGCGAGCCATCCCTTCCCTGCACAACCAAGTGGGGGACAAAATCAGCTGTGCACTGCGCAACGCCATCTGTGGCAAGGTCCACCTAACTACGGATACGTGGACCAGTAAGCACGGTCAGGGATGTTATATTTCCCTAACAGCACACTGGGTAAATGCAGTGGCGGCTGGGCCTGAGGCGGATAGCAGTTTGGCGCATGTCCTTACGCCACCGAGGATTGCAGTGCGCTTCAGTTTGCCTCCTGTTGCTAACTCCTCCTACTTCGCTTCCTCATCCTCTACCGCCTCCTCATCCGGTCAGCGTAACACCTTCATCACCAACTTCAGCACAGCCAGGGGTTAACGACAGCAGGCAGTTTTCAAACTTTCCTGTTTGGGGGAAAAACGCCATACCGCGCAGGAGTTGTGGAGGGACATGGAACAACAGACCGATGAGTGGTTGGTGGCAGTGAGCCTCAAGCCCAGCCTGGTGGTGTGCAATAATGGGCGAAATCTCGTAGCCGGTTTGACGCACATCCCTTGCCTGGCGCATGTGCTGAATTTGGTGGTGCAGAGGTTCCTTAAAAATTACCCCGATATGCCAGAGCTGCTGCAGAAAGTGCAGGCCATCTGTGCGCACTTTTGGCATTCTCACCCTGCTGCTGCTCGCCTGTCAGCGCTGCAGCATAACTTCGGCCTTCCTGCTCCCCGCCTCATATGTGACATGCCCACAAGGTGGAACTCCACCTTGCACATGCTGGCCAGACTGTGCGAGCAGCAGCAGGCGATAGTGGAGTTTTAGCTGCAGCACGCACGCGAGTCGCTCTGCGGAACAGCACCACTTCACCACCACTAACTGGGCCTCCATGCGAGACCTGTGTGCCTTGTTGCGCTGTTTCGAGTACTCCACCAAAATGGCCAGTGCCGATGATGCCGTTCTCAGCGTTACTATTCCAGTTCTATGCCTCCTTGAAAAAACGCTTCGGGCGATGATGGAAGAGGATGTGGCACAGGAGGAGGAGGAGGAGGAGGAGGAGGAGGAGGAGGAGGAAGAGGGATCATTTCCAAGGCTTTCAGGGCAGTCATTCACAAGTGGCTCTGAGGGTGGGTTCCTGCACCAACAAACGCCAGGTACACAATTGTCCAGCAAGGGCACAGTTCTGGAGGATGACGAGGTGGAGGATGAGGAGGAGGAGGAGATGGAGGAGGAGGAACCATGTTCACAGCAGGTTGGCACCCAGACCAGCTCATGGCCATCCCTGGTGTGTGGCTGGGGGGATGCAGAGGACACAGACGATACACCTCCCACCGAGGACAGCTTTTTGTTGCCTCTGGGCAGCCTGGCACACATGAGCGATTACATGCTGCAGTGACCGTCGAGTTGCCCACATTCTAACTGATGCTGATTACTGGGTGGCCACGCTGCTGGATCCCCGTTACAAGGACAATGTACCGTCCTTAATTCCCTCACTGTAGCGTGATCGTAAGATGCGTGAGTACAATCGCACGCTGGTAGATGCGCTGCTGGTGGCATTCCCACCTGACAGCGGGGGCACAGTGGAAGCACAAGGCGAAGGCAGAGGAGGAGGAAGAGGTCGCCAACGCAGCCGGGGCACCGCCAGCACCTCAGAAGGCAGGGTTAGCATGGCCGAAATGTGGAAAAGCTTTGTCAGCACGTCACAACAACCAGCACCACCAGCTGATATGGAACGTCTTAGCAGGACGCAGCATTTCACCAACATGGTGGAGCAGTATGTGTGCACACGCCTACACGTACTGAATGATGGGTCTGCCCCCTTCAACTTCTGGGTCTCCAAATTGGGCACATGGCCTGAGCTTGCCCTTTACGCCTTGGAGGTGCTGGCCTGCCCTGCAGCCAGTGTATTATCTGAACGTGTATTTAGCACGGCAGGGAGCGTTATCACAGACAAGCGCAGCCGTCTGTCCAGAGCCAATGTGGACAAGCTCACATTCTTTAAAATTAACCAGGCATGGATCCCACAGGACTTGTCCGTACCTTGTGCAGAATAGACACGTATACCGGCCTTACCCAGCCATTGTTGTATTTTTGATCTTTCTCACTCTTTTGGGGTGTACCCTAATTTAAAAATAAATAAAATTAAAACCAAAAACCAGTGTTGGCTACCTCGTCCTCCTCCACCGCCGCTTCCACCGCCACCTCAACCTACTACATATGGACCTCGTCCTCCTAGGTCAAAATTATTATTTTTTATTTTTATGTATTTTATGTTATTTTAAGTTATTTCCCTATCCACATTTGTTTGCAGAGCACTTTCCATTCTCTTAAAATTTTGCTGCCATTTGCAGCCCTCTAGCCCTTTCCATTACTTTTTTAGAGCCATTTTAGTCCTCAAAAGTTCGGGTCCCCATTGACTTCAATGGGGTTCGGGTTCGGGGTCAAGTTCGGGTCCCGAACTCAAACTTTTTTTGCGAAGTTCGGCCGAACCCATCGAACTCGAACATCCAGGTGTCCGCTCAACTCTATCTACGAGCTTTTATTTTCCTTCATAAGCAGAGAAATTTTTTGTGTATCCAGTTATACAGTAAAACCTTGAATTGCGAGCATAATTTGTTCCAGAATTCCAAAGCACTTGTATATTAAAAGTTAATTTCCCAATAAGAAATAATGGAAACTCAGATGATTCCTTCCACAACCATTTATTCATAGGTCCTTCAGTTTATAGTCCATATAAAAAGATTATAACAATGTCATAGGTTGTGTAACTATAAAATTTCTATCCACAAATGGAAGCCTCCACAAGGGGATTAGAAGCAAAATCTATCAGGAGCTACAGAGTATAAAAGAGAAGAGAGACACCTCTAAGTGTAGCAATATGGTTACATTTAATGAAGGTACAACATTTAGCAACTCACATGATTGATGATTAAAAGAAAAAGAAGCACATCTAAGAAAGTAGGCATCCGGGGTAAAGCTGTCCACATAGACTGTCCTCCACACCACCAGCTCTCACCGCTGTCAGTCTGCATTGGTGACCAGGAAGACTACCCTGCAGTAGAGCGAATTGAAAGCGTGGCTTGAAGCGCTTGGGAGGATGTGAGTTGCTAAATGTTGTACCTTTATTAAATGTAACCATATTGCTACACTTAGAGTTGCCTCTCTTCTCTTTTATACTCAGTTGTGACATGACGCTATTTGTATATCAAGACATCGCTTGTATTTCAAGTCAAAATTTATGAAACAATTTTGCTGGTCTTGCAAAACGCTCTCAAACCAAGGTTTTACTGTAGTTTTAGACAGCTTGTAAAATGTAATCCCATATGGGACACACTTACTAGGAATAAACTGTCAAAGCACAGCACTTCCTTTGAACAACAGAAATTATTCATCAGTTGTAGAAGTTTATATATTCCTACAAAGCGGTCTTCCAGGCTGTTCAGTAAGGGCTTGATTTTATAGATCTGGTTATGACCAGGTTGGCCAGGGGTTACAGCTGTGTCATTGTCATTGAATGTAGAAATCATTGCAGAAGCTCATAATGATTTATAGGCATGACAGCTGCAGACAATGAGATAAATAAACTGACTGTGTGTCACAGTAAAAGTGAATGCTGTTTATTTTATTTTTTTACTATTCCCGTGGTTTGCCTCAAGTACTTTTAAGTTCTAGTACATAAATAGTCTGCCAACTGTGAGCTTGTGCATTTGGTGTCAGAGTGATATGGGCTAAAAACTGTTCAGCATATGTGTTGGTCTGGAAAACCATGTTTTCTATAATGGAGACTGTTGTAAAAAAATGAAAGTAGTCAATTACTGTAAAATTATGGATGTCTACATTGACTAACAGCATGGCTGTGAAAGGAGTATACACAGATCTAAAAAGTTCAGGCTCTTTTCATTCTGGTTAATTTGTGGAAACAGATACAGCACTTATCCTTGAAAGGTCAACTTCTGTTTCTTACACTACATCTGCTTTTATATTTATAGCTTTATTCACAGGTATACTTTGGCTGTCATCTTCAGCAACAATCAAAGTCTAGCTTTTTTTTGCACTTGCCCAAGTTGTTGCTTGTGTTGTGACTAGGGATGAGCTTCGAGTTCGAGTCGAACATGAGTTTGATTTGAACATCGGCTGTTAGACGAAGATGAAACTTTATGGGCTGTTTGCGGCAAATGAGAGAGAGAGAGAGAGAGAGAGAGAGAGAGAGAGAATGAGAGAAAGAAAAAGAGAGAGAGAATGAGAGAAAGAAAAAGAGAGAGAGAAAAAGAGAGAAAGAGAGAAAGAGAGAAAGAAAAAAGTATTTAGTCAGCCACCAATTGTGCAAGTTCTCCCACTTAAAAAGATGAGAGAGGCCTGTAATTGTCTTCATAGGTATACCTCAAAACCTGGAAACAAATCCAGACAATCACATTGGAAAGAATTTATTTGCAAATTATGGTGGAAAATAAGTATTTGGTCACCTACAAACAAGCAAAATTTCTGGCTCTCACAGACCTGTATCTTCTTCTTTAAGAGGCTCCTCTGTCCTCCACTCATTACCTGTATTAATGGCACCTGTTTGAACTTGTCATCAGTATAAAAGACACCTGTCCATAACCTCAAACAGTCACACTCCAAACTCCACTATGGTGAAGACCAAAGAGCTGTCAAAGGACACCAGAAACAAAATTGTAGACCTGCACCAGGCTGGGAAGACTGACTCTGCAATAGGCAAGCAGCTTGGTGTGAAGAAATCAACTGTGGGAGCAATAATTAGAAAATGGAAGACATACAAGACCATACAAGACCACTGATAATCTCCCTCGATCTGGGGCTCCACACAAGATTTCACCCCGTGGGGTCAAAATGATCACAAGAACAGTGAGCAAAAACCCCAGAACCACACGGGGGAACCTAGTGAATGACCTGCAGAGAGCTGGGACCAATGTAACAAAGGCTACCATCAGTAACACACTACGCCGCCAGGGACTCAGATCCTGCAGTGCCAGACGTGTTCCCCTGCTTAAGCCAGTACATGTCCGGGCCCGTCTGAAGTTTGCTAGAGAGCATTTGGATGATCCAGAAGAGGATTGGGAGAATGTCATATGGTCAGATGAAACCAAAGTAGAACTGTTTGGTAGAAACACAACTCGTCGTGTTTGGAGGAGAGAGAATGCTGAGTTGCAACCAAAGAACACCATACCTACTGTGAAGCATGGGGGTGGCAACATCATGCTTTGGGGCTGTTTCTGTTTGCAAAGGGAACAGGATGACTGATCCATGTACATGAAAGAATGAATGGGGCCATGTATCGTGAGATTTTGAGTGCAAACCTCCTCCCATCAGCAAGGGCATTGAAGATGAAATGTGGCTGGGTCTTTCAGCATGACAATGATCCCAAACTCACCGCCCGGGCAACGAAGGAGTGGCTTCGTAAGAAGCATTTCAAGGTCCTGGAGTGGCCTAGCCAGTCTCCAGATCTCAACCCCATAGAAAACCTTTGGAGGGAGTTGAAAGTCTGTGTTGCCCAGCGACAGCCCCAAAACATCACTGCTCTAGAGGAGATCTGCATGGTGGAATGGGCCAACATACCAGCAACAGTGTGTGACAACCTTGTAAAGACTTACAGAAAACATTTGACCTCTGTTATATATCCTTTGTTGGCAATGACAAAGTATTGAGATGAACTTTTGATATTGATCAAATACTTAGTTTCCGCCATAATTTGCCAAAAAAATCTTTCCAAATCAGACAATGTGATTGTCTGGATTTGTTTCCACATTTTGTCTCTCATAGTTGAGGTATACCTATGATGACAATTTTTTTGTTTAATATATTTTTATTGAAGAAAAGATATAGATACAACAATAAAGTAAAATACAATAACAATAGTTCGTTGGGTTAGCTTATCAATATAATCAAACATGGTCACAGTGATGGCATTTTAAGCAACCCAAGTGTAGTGAAGTATACAACAAATTAAAAGTCGAAATAGAAAAGAGGGGGAGAAGGGGGGGAGAAAAGAAAGACAGGGGAAGGAGTGGAAAGAGGTGGAGGGTTTGGGGGAAAGGGGTTAGGTAGGGAGGCTGGCACATTCGGCACTATCAATGAACATATTGCTATGGCACATAAGAGAACGACTCCTTAAAGGGAGGTTAAATCCTCCTCCTACAATACCAGTAAGACAATGGGAGTAGCAGCAAGCTTAATCTAGGAAGCAAGGGTAGCTGTAGTGGTTGTTAGAAGGATGTCTTTGTAAGATTGTGTAGAAAGAAAGGAGGACCACGGGGCCCAGGTTGAGGTATATTGTTTAGAGGTGTCTCTTGCGATGTGGGTGAGTTCTTCCATGAGACTTACTTCAGAAACCTTTTGTAGCCAGGACTTTATGGTTGGAGTTGTAGGTTTCCCCCAGAGCGTAGGGATGATAGCTTTAGCTGTATTAAGAAGGTGTGGAATGAGCGAGCGCTTGTATTTACCCACAGGTCTTGAAGTAGCGTGAAAGAGGACTATCCACGGGTCCAAAGGTAATTTAACTTCGGTGACCTGGTAAATCAGGTCTATCACTTCGGACCAGTAAGGACGAATGAGGGGACAAAACCACCATATGTGAGCGTGAGTGGCTTCCTGCCCACAGTTTCTCCAGCACAGCGGAGAGTTAACAGGGAACATGCGGTGAAGTTTGACAGGCGTATGGTGCCATCTAGTGAGGAGTTTAAAGTTGGATTCAGCCATGGAGGAGGCCAGTGAGGAGACATGAGTGAGTTGGAGAACCTTATCTTTTTCTTTGTCCGTGATGACAGCACCCAGGTCGGTTTCCCATTTGGTCAGATAGTTTGGATATTTAGGGCTTTGCAATTCAATAAGCGCTTTGTAGAACTGGGAAATACAGTGTATAGGGGCATCTTTGTGAAGAAATATATGTTCAATATCATTGAGATCTTGGAGTCCCCTCAGGGGTTGGGGGAGAGATTTAAGAAAACAGTTCAATTGGTTATGTCTCCATTTGTCCATAAATGTGATTGGTCCATGGCCTATAATTTCAGACAAGGGTTTAAGAGCATTGGGGGAAAGGATATGATGTAAGAGAAGAGGGCCTCCTGGCGACCAGGATTGGAAACCCGGGTCAATGGAACCTGGCATGAAATATTTATGGTGTAGGAGGGGAGTCAACGGAGAGTCATAAGCCCATGCATATTTTTTATGAAGACCATCCCAAACATCCAAGGAGGATATAGTAAGAGGCGAGGTATTGTGGGAGAGGTCTCTGGACGAGCGTGGTATCCAAGGGATCGTGGAGAGATCAGAGTCACATAGAGAGTATTCTAGTTGCACCCATAATTTAGAGGCAGTGGTATACTTCCAATCGGCTATACGTGATAGTATAACGGCGAGATAGTAGGCTTTAAAATTAGGTAAAGACAATCACCCGGAGCATTTAGCTCTAAAGAGAACTTCTCTGGAGACCCTTGGATGACCGTCTCTCCATATAAAGCGGGTGATCATGGTCTGCAATAGTGTAAAGAAGCCTATGGGAACTCGTAAGGGAATCATTTGTAAAATGAAGAGAATGCGGGGGAGTATGTTCATCTTGATAATGTTAACCTTACCCAGCCACGAATGTGAAAGGGAGGACCATTTCCGAAGATCTGCTCTGATGTTATTTAAGAGAGGGATATAATTATGTCTAAAGAGGGAGTGTAGGTGAGGAGTAAGGTATATACCAAGGTATTTCATGCGTGTGGTTTCCCAGCGAAATGGGAATAAGGGCTTTAATTGATCAGTCAACAATTGGGGAACTGTAATGTTAAGAATTTCAGACTTTGACAAGTTGATTTTAAAGTTAGATAGCGTTTGGAAGGCAGAGAATTCAGACATTAAGTTTGGCAATGAAATGCGTGGTTGTTGGATATAAAACAAAATGTCATCAGCGTAGGCTGCATATTTATGGAGTCTACTACCAACTTGGATGCCGTGAATATTTCTATTTTGTCTAATTGTGGCCAGAAAGGGTTCGAGAGAAATAGCAAACAAAAGGGGGGATAGGGGGCATCCCTGTCTGGTGCCGTTATGTAGTGTAAAGGGGTCGCTTAAAGAGCCATTTATACGTATGTGCGCGGTAGGGTTGGAGTAGAGTGAGGAAATACGGTGAAACATTTTAGGGCTAAGACCAAAAAAGCGAAGGGTAGTGTTAAGGTAGTCCCAGTCCACCCTATCAAACGCTTTTTCAGCATCAGTGGAAAGAAGAAGAGTGGACTGGGAGCACCTGCGAACTTAGTGGATTAAGGATAGAGTGCGGAGTGAGTTATCTCTAGCCTCTCTATTGGAAATTAAACCAGTTTGATCAGCTGAAATCCACTTGGGCAAAAGGGGAAGCAATCTATTTGCCATAACCTTGGCGTAGAGTTTGGTGTCCACATTAAGAAGGGAGATGGGTCTATAGCTACTACAGAGGGTAGGGTCTTTGTCAGGTTTAGGAATAACGGTGATGTGGGCAGAAAGGGATTCCGGGCGAAGCCCAGATTCGTGGGATATTGAATTTGCGTAAGCTGTGAGATGAGGAAGTAAAATGTCACTAAAGGTTTTATAATACAGGACAGTAAAACCATCAGGACCAGGGGCTTTACCAGAGGGAGATGATTTTAGCGCGCTGCGAAATTCCTCAATGGAGAAGTCGGCCTCCAGGTCAGTGAAGGCCGACCTTGACAATTTTGGGAGGTTGGCTTCCCTAAGATAGGTGAGAATACGTGCACGTTTTTCTGATGGCGATAAAGAAGCCAAGCCACCCTTTACATTATATAAGTCAGTGTAGAATTCCCTGAAGGCTTTTGAAATTTGGGGGGTAGTATGTACTAAGTCACCTGATGGCAGTTTTATTTTGGGTATAAAGGATAGGGTTTTTTTGGCTTTGAGAGATCTGGCCAATTGTTTACCTGGTTTGTTACCCCATTCGTAAATTTTTTGGGAAATGTAGTGAAATTTTCTCTTGGTTTCAAGGGTGAGGAGAGATTTGAGTTCTTCTCTTTTAAGGGTGAGAGCTTCGAGGTGTGAGGCATGTAGTGAAAGTTTATGTTTCCTATCTAAGTCTGCAATTTGTTGTAGGACCTGCTTGAGCTGTTGACCGTGCTCCCTCTTTCTCCTCGCGCCCAATTCTATAAGATTACCCCTTATTGAGGCCTTATGCGCTTCCCATAGGACAGAGGGGGAAGTGTCTGAAGTAGAGTTTTCCTTAAAATATTGGGATAGAGTAGTAGATAATATGGAAACCTCCGTGGAGTTAGCAATAAGGGAGTCATTGAGCTTCCAATTATTGGAGCGATGGGGCAAATCTGGTATGGTCAAGCATATAGAAACAGGAGCATGGTAAGAGAGCGTAGCAGTCCCAATGCAGGCTGTATGTAGGAGAGGAAGGTGAAAATGATCTAGGAAAATATTGTCTATTCTAGCGTAAGAATTGTGAGTTTTAGAGAAGTGAGAGTAGTCTTTTCCTCTAAGGTGAAGAAGACGCCAGGCATCTATAAGTTGAAGATCTAGGAGTTTCTTTTTAACTTGTGCTAATCTTTTGAATGGGATACTAGAGCGGCCTTGGGAGGTATCGACAGTGGGATCTAAAGGCATATTTATGTCCCCCGCTAGAACTATCATCCCCTCAGCAAATTGTGAAAGTTTTGGAATAATTTGAGAAAAGAAAGCGGGTTGGTTGTGGTTGGGGCAATAGACATTAGCTAAAGTACACCTAGTATTCCCAATGTATCCTTTGACAAAAAGGAAGCGACCATGATCATCCGTTAACATGTCAATCAAACGAAATGATGCACTTTTACTGAGTCCAATGGCTACTCCTTTGGCCTTATTAGTGTCAGATAAACTATAGTACCATTGTGGAAAGTGTTGTGAGTATAATTTTACAGATGTAGTATGAGTCAAGTAGGTTTCTTGGAGGAAAGCAATAGAACAGGCGGAGCTTTTCAGTTCTCGCAACACTTGGCGTCTCTTTGCAGCCACTCCAAGTCCCCTTACATTATAAGAGAGGATCTTTATAGTAGCCATGTCATCAGTGAAAAGTGAACCAGTAATTTACATAACCCCATGTGCCAGCAGTACAGACTTGGGAGGGGGGAGGGGACAAAAAGAAGGGGATGAGGAGAAATCAGAGAAAAGAAAAGAAAAGAAGAGGAGAAAATATACACAAGAAGAGCATTATAGCAAACTATAAAGCAATTGGGAATGAAAAAAGGGTCACGCAGAAATCTGCGGTGGTCCCAGTGGGGATGAGGGAAGCAGGCAGTCAGAAGGAGTTCCAAGCAAAAATTAAGAAGGAGGATATAAAAACCGCCAGCTCCCATCAACCCCAGGAGGAGAGGGTCAGGAAGCAAACGCTCGTGAAAGAGCATCAGTAGAGAGCATGGGGCTCCGTCAGCAAACGGCCTGTGAAAAAGTTAAATGAACATTCGTAGGACCAAGCAATTAACAGAACATGAATATAACACTCTCCAGATATCAAGCCGTCTCGCTACGTTAGAAGATCATGGACTTAAGGGATTATAAGAAACAAAATAGGAGAAAACTCAATACGATCAAAACAGAACTTCAAGGCTGTACCAGAGAGTGTTCAGTGAGATGAGACAAACTCTTGCCATGAAAGAGAGAACAACTGAAAGTGGAGGTCAGGCTACCACCCATACAGAAAGAAAAGGTAGCAATGGGGGTGGACACACGTGGCAAAAAAAAAAATCTCACCCATTTTTCTTCGATGATCCAGGGGTAGAAACTCGCCTTTGTTTGGCTGGAGTTTTCCGCCATTGGGAGGAGTCTAGAGGCGAAAAAGTAGGTACGGGGTTCTGCCAACCCGGTAGCTCAATGTGCGGAAGGTGTAGATCTTGAAGAAAGGCAGGAAGGTCTTCAGGAAACCGCAAAGTGTAGGAACGACCATTCTTAGTTGCTATCAAACACGCAGGAAAACCCCATCGATAGTTGATTCCATCACCTCTCAGCTGTTCCAAGAGAGGTTTTAAAGCCCGGCGTCGGTCAAGGGTCTCCTTAGCAATGTCTGGAAATATGTTAAGGGTAGCTCCATCAAAGTCAATGCTAGGGGTGTTTCGTAGCTTGGTCATGATGGTATTTTTATCTTCAAAATAATGGAGACGACAGATCACATCTCTGGGTTGGTCAGAGGAGATATTACGGGGCCTCAAGGCGCGATGGACCCTGTCGAATCGCAGAGGATCCGTAACCGGGTTACCCAATATGGTATTAAAGATGCCTCGGATTGAGGGTTCTAAATCATTGTCTCTTGTCGCTTCCGGCAGGCCGCGGACACGTAGGTTATTCCTGCGGTTGCGATTTTCAAGGTCCATGAGTTTGTATAGCGAGGCCCTGTGAACATATGCTAGTTGGGTGACAGATTCTTGTAGTTCTTTAATAGCCACTTCATGCGATTCTTGGCGTTGTTCAGTTTCTTCTACTCTGACCAGAAGATGGGCCATGTCCGCCCTGACAGCAGAAATTTCCTTTTTGATGGATTTTTCCCATGTTGTGAAACATGCCCGCCATTTCTTTTTTAAGTTCACTCACCAAAGATGACATGTCTGAGCCAGCGGGGGAGCCGGGGTCCTCCATTATCTCTGAACCGCAGGAAGAGGCCGGAGAACTTTCACGGGCAGAGGCGGCGTGTGAAGCTGGAGAGATAAGCGATCTGGAGGTTCTGGTTTTGGTCATCCGAGAGCTGGGACTCTCCCGCTCCGCAGCTAGGAAACGTTTGATGGATCCCACCGTGGTTTGGTGCAGAGTCGAGGATTTTGCGGAGCGTTTACCTAGAGTTGACCGAGAGGTAGAGCCTTTAGATGGCATTGCTGGTTGTTTTAGGCCGAAAGCAAGACGGAGCTCAGATTAAGCGCATCTCCTTAGCGCCATGCGTAAGCTAGCTGCCCAGGGTGGGCCGTGAGTCCGGTGTCTATTTAGCAGGGTGACTATCTGTGCAGATCAGGGAACTCTTATGACACGGGGATGAGCAGGCCAAGCAGTGTAGAGAGACAGAGGCAGTGATTGAGCTGCTGTGTGTAGTAAGATGGCCTCTGTGTGTTTATGTTGCACAGTTTTTAACTAGTAAAAGGGGCTCTGGCAGTGGCTGTGGGAAGAGGAAAGAGGCAGGGGCCTTGTGCAGGTAGAGCTGGGCGGCAGAGGGGTTAAAGCAGGCTGTGTTTTAACTGTAATGGGGCCTCGGGTGCAGCAAGATGGCCGCCGTCTTCCGGGACTAGGCCGAAGCCGCGGACTTTCCTACGCTCGGCCGCCATCCGGAAGAGCTCCGCTACGTTTGGGCCACAACTTCCCCACTAAGGGCTGGCCAGCCAGCGATCAATCAGTCTATCGGCACCGGAGGTGCCGGCTGTATCACAGCAGCGTCGGGCGCCTATCCCTGTACCAGAGAGCGGAGGATGCAGCCGGGTCTGAAGGCCTCAAGATGGCGTCGGGTCCGCCGGATCATGGAGCTCTCCTGCGGGGGATCAGCGCTGTAAGTGGCCCCCAGGAGAGTCGCTGTATACCTCCGGAGTTGTGGTGGAGAGGGATGGAGGGTCTGAAGCCCTCGCGGATCTCGGCAGGCGAGGTCGGGGATCGCCGGAGGCTCTGTAGGCCTCAAGATGGCGGCAGGCCTCGGCAGCGTCAAGCCACCTATGATGACAATTACAGGCCTCTCTCATCTTTTTAAGTGGGAGAACTTGCACAATTGGTGGCTGACTAAATACTTTTTTTGCCCCACTGTGTGTGTATATATATATATATATATATATATATATATATATATATATATATATATATATATATATATATTTATTAGGGCTGTGGAGATTAACTATTAATTCCTCGATTAATTCTTTTGATCGATCAAAATTCTTTTGATCGATCAAAATTCTTTTGATCGATCAAAATTCTTTTGATTGGTACGCACCTCTCCCCCGGCTTCCGGGTCTTCAGGGAGATCCGGTGACGTCACGGACACCGGTGGGGCTTGCCGTGTCCATCTGAAGGGCTCCTTTGCTGTGCCTTCATATCTGCATGCCGGTGGGACCTTACTATCTGCCACACGCAAGGGCTGTTACACTTCTCTCTATCACTTCCCTCTATCAACCTGGGATTCTACAGCCATCCACTGGGAGTTGAGATAGTTCCCTTCACGAGACATCTACATGCCGACGGACTGATGTTAGCCCTTCCTCATCTGGATTCAGCAGGGGTATCGTTGTACACATTTTCATACCAGTATCATACTTAGCTACATGTTTTTATGACTGCTTTTGCTGCCGTTTGGTATTACTCGCACCATTTTTACAGTTTATGTAGCTACATCAATTTTATCTCCAGTGCAATATTTATTTTGTTACCTACTTGAAGACTATAAAAGTTTTAATGCTATTCCCATCGAGCGCTGCCTTTGTGTGTTTTTTGTATCCTGCTATCGATTTTTCCAGTGGTTGGTAGCTGCACTGGGAATCGGCCTGCAAGGAGATCAGCTAAAAGTAGTTGGATCTATGTGCGTTGTAATTAACCACTTAACAACCACCTGCCGACAAATAACGGCGGCAGGGTGGTTGCTTAACTCTGGGAGGACGTTATATAACGTCCTCCCAAAATCGCGCTCCCGCGCGCCCCCTGGGGCGCGCACACGGGAAACTCCGTGACCGCCGGGTCCAGAGGACCCGGCGGATCACGAATCGCGGTAAATCGCCGCTGATAGCGGCCGTTTACCACGTGATCGCTCCGTCAAATGACGGAGCAATCACTTGTAAACAGACCGGCGTCATTTGATGACGCCGGTTCCTCCCTCCCCTCTCTGTACCGATCGGTACAGTGTGAGAGGGGAGGGGGAGGGAGCGGATGGCAGCAGCAGCACTGTGGGCTGGATCTGTGACAATTGCAGTCACAGATCCATCCATCCATCCATCCCTGCTCAGCCATCCCTGTGCTATACCCTGCCAATACTTTGCAATACACCCTGGTGCAATACTCTGCAAAATACCCTGGTGCAATACTCTGCAATACCCTGGTGCAATACTCTGCAATACCCTGGTGCAATACTCTGCAATACCCTGCACAATACTCTGCAATACCCTGCACAATACTCTGCAATACCCTCCACAATACTCTGCAATACCCTCCACAATACTCTGCAATACCCTCCACAATACTCTGCAATACCCTCCACAATACCCTCCACAATACCCTCCACAATACCCTCCACAATACCCTGTGCAATACCCGTGCAATACCCTGCCATACACCGCAATACCCTGCCATACACCGCAATACCCTGCCATACACCGCAATACTCCGCAATGCCCGGCAATACTCCGCAATGCCCGGCAATACTCCGCAATGCCCAGCAATACTCCGCAATGCCCAGCAATACTCCGCAATGCCCAGCAATACTCCGCAATGCCCGGAAATACTCCGCAATGCCCGGAAATACTCCGCAATGCCCGGCAATACTCTGCAATAACCACTTCCCGCCCTCCGGCCGTCATATGACGTCCTTGACTTTGTGCGGGGATATCTGAATAATGGGAGCAGCTACAGGCATCATTCAGATATTAGCTTTTTCAGCCGGCGATTCCCTACACCATAAGAACAATCATAGCGGCTGTTCCGCCGCTTGATCATTCTTACGGGAGGCGAGAGGGGATGTGTCCCCCCCCCCCCGCCGCCCTCCGGTGCTTCTACCGACTCACCGCTACGATCAAAGCCAGGATTGTTGTTTTTTTTTTTTTTTTTTTTTTTTCAGGCTTCCCAGCCTAGAGGTGAGATGTGGGGTCTTATTGACACCCCCCCCCCCATATCTCACTGTAAAGAGGACCTGTCATGCCATATTCCTATTACAAGGGATGTTTACGTTCCTTGTAATAGGTATAAAAGTGATCAAAAAAATGTTTAGGGCGGAAAAACATGTCAAACTAAAATAAATAAAGTAAAATGAAGAATAAAATATATATTTTTTTTTAAAGCGCCCCTGTCCCCGTGAGCTCGCATACAGAAGCGAACGCATACGTAAGTCCCGCCCACATATGAAAACGGTTTTCAAACCACACATGTGAGGTATCTCTGCGAACGTTAGAGCGAGAGCAATCATTTTGGCCCTAGACCTCCTCTGTAACTCAAAACATGTAACCAGTAAAAATATTTAAAGCGTCGCCTATGGGGATTTTTTAAGTAGCGAAGTTTGGCGCCATTCCACGAGTGTGTGCAATTTTTAAGGGCGACATGTTAGGTATCTATTTACTCGGCGTAACTTCATCTTTCACATTATGCAAAAACATTGGGCTAACTTTACTGTTTTTTTTTTTTTTTTTAAGCACAAAACATTTTTTTTCCGTAAAAAACGCGTTAAAAAAATTGCTGCGCAAATATCGTGCGAGATAAAAAGTTGCAACAACCACCATTATATTCTCTAAGGTCTTTGCTAAAAAAACATATATAATGTTTTGGGGTTCTATGTAATTTTCTAGCAAATAAATGATGATTTTTACATGTAGGAGAGAAATGTCAGAATTGGCCTTGGTGCTCCAGAACGCCTGAAGGTGCTCCCTGCATGTTGGGCCTCTGTATGTGGCCACGCTGTGTAAAAGTCTCACACATGTGGTATCGCCATACTCGGGAGTAATAGCAGAATGTGTTTTGGGGTGTAATTTGTGGAATGCATATGCTGTGTGTGAGAAATAACCTGCTAATATGACAATTTTGTGAAAAAAAAAAAAGAGAAAAAAAAAATCTTGATTTTGCAAAGAATTGTGGGAAAAAATGACAACTTCAAAAAACTCACAATGCCTCTTTCTGAATACCTTGGAATGTCTTCTTTCCAAAAAGGGGTCATTTGGGGGGTATTTGTACTTTTCTGGCATGTTAGGGTCTCAAGAATTGAGATAGGCCGTCAGTACTTCAGGTGTGATCAATTTTCAGATATTGGCACCATAGCTTGTGGACTCTATAACTTTCACAAAGACCAAATAATATCCACCAATTTGTACTTATTTTTACCAAAGATATGTAGCAGTATAAATTTTGGCCAAAATTTATGAAGAAAAAATAGTAATTTGCAAAATTTTATAACAGAAACGAAAAAAAAATCATTTTTTTACAAAATTTTCAGTCTTTTTTCTCTTATAGCGCAAAAAATAAAAAACCCAACAGTGATTAAATACCACCAAAAGAAAGCTCTATTTGTGTGAAAAAAAGGACAAAAATTTCATATGGGTACAGTGTTGTATGACTGAGTAATTGTCATTCAAAATGTGAGAGCACCGAAAGCTGAAAATTGGTCTGGTTATTAAGGGGGTTTAAGTGCCCAGTGGTCAAGTGGTTAATCGAAATTAGTCGATTAATCGATTTAAAAAAAAAAAAAAACGATTAATCGAACACGAAAATTTTAATCAGTAACAGCCCTAAAATATATTATATATATATATATATATATATATATATATATATATATATATATATATATATATATATACACACACACACACACACACACACACACACACACACACACACACACACACACACACACACACATATATATATATATATATATATATATATATATATATACATACACACACACACACACACACACACACACACACACACACACACATATATATACACACACACTGTATACAGTTTAGCTAGATCTCACTGCAGAGCGTTCCTGGTGTACTGTTCCTAATATACTACAGCCAGGCAGTTGATTCAGTTAGCTCCAGTATATTCAGTCAGTATACTGTATCCTGTGCAGCTAGATCAGTGCAGAGCGTTCCTGTTCTCGTTCTAATATACTACAGGCAGGCAGTTGATTCAGGTAGCTGCAGTATATTTAGTCAGTAAACTGTATCCTGGGCACAGTGTGCAGCTAAACCTCACTGCAGAGCGTTCCTGTTCTCTTCCTAATATACTAAAGGCAGGCAGTTGATTCAGGTAGCTGCAGTATATTCAGTACTGTATCCTGTGCACACTGTGCAGCTAAACCTCACTGCAGAGTGTTCCTGTTGTTCTCTTCCTAATATACTACAGGCAAGCAGTTGATTCAGGTAGCTGTGGTATATTCATCGTATATATATACATCCCAGCTTTGTGCAGCTACATCTCACTGCAGGCCATTCCTGGTGTACCTATTCAAATACATCAAATACAGTATGTCTGGAAAGCCACCAAGGAGAGGCAGAGGCAGACACTCACAGGCCACTAAAAGAGGGCAAGCAGGCTCTGTGTCTAGAGCTAACAGTGCTGGTCATGGACACGGTGCATCCTCAGCACGTGGCCGTGGGGCACGCTTGTCCTTTTTTTCTGGCAGCTGGCCGTGTTGAGCCACAACATGCAGAAGAGTTGGTAGAGTGGATGACCAAGCCGTCCTTATCCTCCTCATCCTCTGTCACCCAGGCTCAGAGTTCCTTGGCTGCCAATGAAGGTGCCAAAGCGGCCTATTCCATTGGCTCAAGGTCATCAGTTACTCCTTCCCTAGCCCCACCATCATGCCCTGAGGAGTCCCCCGAACTGTCCGACCACAGTGTGGGGTACATGCTGCAGGAGGATGCGCAGCGTTTTGAAGGCTCTGATGATGGTACCCAGGTTGAGGATGAAGTCAGTAACGTGAGCCCAGGGAGAGGGGGTGCCCAAGAAGGACAACAAACTGTCAGTCATGTTCCCCCAGCTGTAGCATACTGCCAGGTTTGCTCCAGTGACGAGGAGGGAGAGGATTATGAGGTCACTGACTCTACGTGGGTGCCTGATAGGAGAGGAGGAGGAGGAGGCACATTTTCAACGAGGCAGGATGCCCTCCAGGGGCCAGCTTAAGGGTAGCCAACCAACTGCATCACACCGCAGAGCTCCGCATGTGCAGGGCGCTGCTGACTCTGCACGTTTTTCAAAAAGTTCTTTGGTGTGGGACTTTTTTGAGACGTGTGCAGCAGATCGCACCATTGCTATTTGCAACATGTCTGAAGCGTATCAAGCGTGGCCAAAACACCAGCCGCTTGGACACCACATGCTTGACCAGACATATGTCGAACTCCCATGAAGTCAGTTGGCAAGCGTACTTAAAAGACCCACACCAAAGAAAAAGGCGGACCTCTCCTTGCTCCCCATCAGCTGGGATCTCCAACCCCACTATGCCTTAATTTCTCTCAGAAACCTGCACTGAGTGGAATGAAGGTGTAGAATTAGGTGTGGCAAGTACTTGCGGGCAATCTGCTATCGCTACACCAACGTCCGATTGTAGCAGGCAAATTTCCCTACCCCAGTTGCTAAGCCGGCAAAATAAATTTGCTCTCAGCCATCCACATGCCCAGCGGTTGAATGCTAGCTTGGCTACATTGCTAGCACTCCAACTGCTGCCTTTTCAGCTGGTAGACTCTGCCCCCTTTCGTGAGTTTGTGGAATGTGCGGTACCTCAGTGGCAGATTCCCAAACGCAACCTTTTTTTCACGGCAGGCGATTCCGGCTCTCTACCGGCATGTGGAAGGCAATGTATTGGCCTCGCTGGACAGGGCGGTCAGCGGTAAGGTGCATATTACCGCTGACTCATGGTCCAGCAGGCATGGACAGGGACGTCACCTATCTTTCACGGCGTACTGGGTGACTCTTCTGGCAGCTGGGAAGGATGCAGGACAGGGTGCAGTCTTGTTGGAGCTTGTTCCGCCACCACACCTCCAAAATGCTACTAGTGGTGATTCTGCCACACCTCTCTCCTCCACCCCCTCCTTTTCTTCTTCCTCCATGGCCTCTTCCTCTGCTGATTTGTCCTCAGAACCAGCGGTGCTCCGTAGGCGTTCAAGGGGATACGCAAGCACTCAGGCAAAGAGATGCCATGCGGTGCTTGAGCTGGTGTGCTTAGGGTACAGGAGCCACACTGGGGCAGAGATTCTGTCAGCTCTGCAGGGGCAGGCTCAGAGGTGGTTGACGCCACGCCAGCTTCAGCCAGGAATGGTGGTTTGCGACAATGGCACCAACCTCATCTCCACCCTCCGACAGGGACACCTGACCCATCTTGTGCAGGTATCTGGGCTTACAGGATCTCCCGAGGCAGGCCAGGAAAGTCTGTGTGCATTTCTGCCGGTCATATATTGCCAGTGCTCAGCTGGCTGACCTCCAAAAAGGAATACAACCTGCCCACGAACCGCCTAATCTGTGACATGCCCACCAGGTGGAACTCAACGTTGGCAATGCTGCAGCGGCTGCACACGCAGCAGAGGGCCATCAATGAGTACCTGTGCGACTATGGCACCAGGACAGGGTCAGGGGAGCTTGGCTTTTTTTCGCCACGCCAGTGGCTCATGATCAAGAATGTATGCACTGTCATGTCACCATTTGAGGAGGCCACGAGGATGGTGAGCTTTGACAGTGCATGCATCAGTGATACTGTCCCCCTTGTGTACCTGTTGGAGCACACGCTGCGTGGAATAATGGACAGGGCACTTGAGGCAGAACAGAGGGAGGAAGAGGAGGACTTCCTTACCTCTCAAGGCCCCCTTTATACAGACAGTGTTCCTGTGGGCCCGCCGATCACACAGGAAGAGGAGGATTGTGTCAGCATGGAGGTGGAGCCTAGCACTCAGCATCAGCAGCAGTCTTCAAGGAATCATTTTAATTCCCCAGAAACCCATGGACTTGTACGTGGCTGGGAGGAGGAGCAGATTTAGTGTGAAAATAATATTCATTCGCCATTGTCATTCGCTATTGTCACACAACTGGGTGGGCTCGTAGCGCAGTGCTCTGCGCCCCAAGCTCGCCCTTTTTGAAGCATATTAGAGCCTCTGGTTCTAATCACGTGCTTCAAAAAAAAAAACAAAAAAAAACACACCTCCTCATTGGAATCCATGCATCCGGTGAGCTGGATGTAGATTAGGGGCCCAGACACATGAATAGGGGGGCGGTGCCTGTGCGCCCGTAATGGATGGGCCACCACTATTCCACAGTGATCGTTAAAGTATAGATATGCATACTCACATTGGCCTGACCTGGACCAATATAACTATGCAATAAAATCCATACCTAAATCTGATGCTACATGCAGAATGATCAACATCATTTACCAAGTTGAGAGACAAGGAATGCCTTCTCTGCTTATCTTCTTAGATACAGAGAAGGCATTTGACAGAGTCCAATGGCAATACCTATATTTGACGCAACGAAAGTTCGGCTTTCGTGGCCATATCCTCTCAGCCATCATAGCCTTATACTCCTGCCCCTCTGCACAAGTATTCTGCTCTGCCATACTGTCTAAACCCTTTTCAATAATGAATGGTACAAGACAAGTGTGCCCCCTGTCTCCCCTTATATTTAATCTTGTTGTGAAACCCTTGGCTGAATTTTTTTTAAATCACGCAGGCATCTCTGGTTTCACAATTGGCTCCACAGAGCATAAAATTAACTTATTCGTAGACTATATCATTTTAAATGATGACCAATCCCACTTCTCTGGCTTGGTACAACAAATGTTGTCTCCTACTATAAAGTGAACGCATCCAAGTCTCATATTATGGCATGCAGATTACTCTTGAAAACAAATATCCCTGTGTGTGGGCCAAAGATTCCCTCTCTTATCTATGCATCAAACTTACAAAATCAGTGCCCTCTCTCTACCCAGCCAACTTTGTTCCCTTCTTAGATAACCTGCCTAAAGACCTAGAGAAAATGACTAAACTCACACTGTCCTGGTCGGGCAGATTGGCAGCATTTAAAATTATCCATCTGCCACAACTGCTGTACCTATTTAGATCGCAATCCATCCCGATTCCTTTATCCTTTTTTTATTCCCTTCAATCTTTACTAAGTCGCACGGTGTGACACAAATAAAAGCTAGAAATGTTTATGCTTAAGCTCGTCTCAAACACAGGTGGGGGGCAGGATATATCTTCTTAAAGTGGATGTAAATCCACTCTCATTCTTTCTAAACTACTGCCATAGTGCTGATCTATAAGGATATAGATGCTTCCTGCATGTATCCTTATCTGTCAAATGTCTCCCCTCTGTCTGTTATAAGAACTGAAAAACTGCAGACTCTGTGGGTGGATCTGTTGTCTGGAGCTCGGTGGGTGGAGTCGTGATGTCAGTAGACTCCCCGCCCACCTCTACACCTTGTCAACATGCATTTTCTCCTGTGTATTTCTTCTGCCATGATCACTAACATCCAGTCAAAATCCAGAAAAGTAACCACATGACTTCAGAAAAGGAGTGGGGGTGGGAATTAAAAAATAATGCCTGTCTAAAGCTAGTGCAGATATGTAAATAACCTGTCATTCAAAGCAAGGGGGCGGAACGGACAAAGGTTTTTCTCTGTTTGTCTGTTTTATCTCACTGAACAATAAAAAAGAAGGATTGCTCAGAGCTGGATTAACTCTTTGTGGCAAGACCTGGCACAAATGATAGGAAATATTATACTACATTGTGACAGCAAAAATTTATTTTATTTTTTTCAGGTTTACATCCACTTTAAGAGATTACTACGTATTCTCCATACTAGCACAACTAAAAGTGTGGTTCCTACCTATCTCCTCCTATCTGTGAAGCAGCATCAAAGTCCTCCAAGTCTCAGGACACAACTTAGTAAATTGGCTTCTTAGTACTCCCTCAAGGAAGCTGGGTAATTCTGCTATCTCCCCTACAATCATAGCAACCACAAGAGCGTTTGACTTCATCGCCAATGCTACTACAGGTGACCGCCCTAGCTAATTGCTGTACCAATCTCCGTGCTTTCCCTTGTTATCCCTGATGGATCTGTGAGATCCTGGAAGAACAAAGGTATACTACTATTTTCTGACCTGTACTCAGACAACCTCCTTATCCCATTTATCCTCTTATGGGACGCTTTATATATATATATATATATATATATATATATATATATTGTGACAGCAGGAAGGTAAAGTCACCTGGTTGCATCCAGGGGGGTAGATATATTTCGCCCAGATTCAGGCTTTACGCCGACTTATACAACTAGGTGGAGAGTTGTATAAGCCCAGCTGAGGATAGTGGGCTCATGGATGACTCATACCTCTAGGGAGAGTGTGGGGCGTCGTGCAGACAGGGAGTTGATGAGACCAGCTGAAGCTTGTCAGCTCATTTAGGCCTCTATAAGAACTCCCAGCTTCATTAGGGGTTAGCTCATGCCTGGACCCAGACCTGTGTGGACTGTCTAGGGAGAGTGAACCCTTGTGCGGTGAGACAAAGCCTGTGTGGCTATTTGCTTGGACATTTAAAACCAGGGACTTAGGGACTAGGACAGCACTAGGCTGATCCCAGTTGTTAGTTAGGAAACCTGTATGTTTAGTCAGAGGTCAAATTGACCAGGATTTATTTTGTTTATGTTTCTTTTGCTTTGCTGTGTTTTTGTCACTGTAAATAGAAAATAAACCGCACCTTTTTGATTTTGAAAACCACAACCTCCGTCTGCTGGGCCTGTTTTTGTGTGGGGAGCCCATCCCGGGGGTCACACACACCCGCTGCCGAGCTAACCCCCTCACAGTTGGTGGAGAATTCGGGCAGTTTTTTTTAAGCCAGCATGGAGGAGATACTGAAACAGCTGGCTCTAGCAAATGCCAATCAACAGCAGACAAATGCAGGTTTGCAAAAGAGCCTTGCAGCTCATCAACAGAGCCTTGCAGCTCAACAACAGAACTTCGCAGCCCAGCAGCAAGCTCATCAACAGAGCCTTGCAGCCCAGCAGCAGACAAACGCAACTTTGCAACAGAGTCTGGAGGCTCAGCAACAAGCCCAGCAGCAATCTGAGGCCCGCTTCATAGACCTGTTGCAGAAGCAAGAGCAGAGACTACAACAACAGATGGAAGCAGTAATGCAGCAACGTCCGCAGACCAGTGAGGAAAGCCGTCCCACTAATACCGCGTCCTTTGGGGTGAGTCGTTTATTGACAAAAATGACTGGAGAGGATGATCCAGAGGTATTTTTGACCACATTTGAAAGGACCGCTGAAAGAGAAAAGTGGCCTGAGGAGCAGTGGGCTGGACTAGTGGCTCCTCTGTTAACTGGTGAATCGCAGAAAGCTTACTATGACCTAGAGCCTAACCAAGCAAAAGACTATGTGATGCTAAAAGCTGAAATATTGGCAAGGCTGGGTGTCACCCTGGCTGTCCGGGCTCAGCGTGTGCATAACTGGACTTTCCAGCTTGGAAAACCCCCCAGGTCTCAAATGTATGATCTCATTCACCTGAGCAGAAAGTGGCTACAGCCAGAGACTTTGTCCGCACCAAAGATTGTGGAACGTGTTGTAATGGATCGGTTTTTGTGAGCTCTTCCTACTGCCATCCAAAAGTGGGTAAGCCATGGAGACCCAGAGACGGCCGATGGTCTTGTGGATCGTGTGGAGAAATACTTGGCTACAGAGAACCTGACGGTCTCTTCCAGAGACACTCGGACTTTCCACCCTAAGACCAGACCATCCCCAGGGGCGGATAAGATGATTCCAAGGGGTAAGGGTGGAGAGAGTGAGAGGGTGGGAGCTCTACCCCAAGTTTGGCGAGAACAGCCTGGGAAATCAGCGGCTCAAGAGGCGGCAAGAAGGATCGTTTGCTACCGCTGCCGGCAAGCGGGACATATTGCAGCAAATTGCCCGGTTGTGGAGGAACCCATGCAGTGTGACTTTCTGACGGGCAGACGTCAGTCGCTGTGTGCGACAGTCGCATGCACTGCCATTCGAGGAACTGAGAAACATTTATGCAAAATGTGTGTTAATGGTAGAAATGTTGTGGTATTGCTGGATTCAGGTAGCCTTGTGACCCTGATAAAGGCTGAGTTAGTTAAAACAGAGGTCTCTGGGAATAGCAAGGTAGCTGTTATTTGTGTGCATGGGGACACCCGAGAGTATCCAGTGACTACAGTGTGTTTCGAGACCCCCAAAGGTACCCTCTCTCATCCAGTGGGCTTAGTATCTCAGTTACCGCATGACGCCATTGTGGGAAGGGATTTTCCGAAGTTCTGGGAACTGTGGGATGATCCTGAGCCCCCCACTGGTGCCCCTATGTACCAGGAATGTGATAGCCAGAACTCCCCTGAGAGTGGTGAGGACTCTCCGGAATTTCCCTTGTCAGTATTGGCAGGGGAGACTCAAGAAACTGGAGAGGAGCCCACCTCCTCAGACGAAAACCTACCGTCTGTGGAGTTTTCTGATCTTGAGGTTCACAGGGAAAACTTTGCCACAGAACAGTTGAAAGACCCCGCCCTAATAAAGGCACGGGAAAACGTAGTGAAAATAGATGGCGAGTTAGTGAACCCAGATAATACCTGCACTTACCCATACTTCAGCGTAGAGAAGGACCTACTGTATCGGGTGGCAAAAAGGGCAGAAGAAACCGTTGAGCAGCTTGTGGTGCCCAAACCGTACAGGAAGTTGGTGTTGGAGTTGGCCCATGGGCACATTCTTGGAGGTCATCTGGGGACAGAGAAAACCCGAGAGAGGGTATTACAGAGATTCTATTGGCCGGGGGTGATGAAGGACATAGAAAATTATTGTTCCTCCTGCCCTGTGTGTCAGAGGTCGGCCCCGATGCCACATTTCCGTAGCCCGCTGGTCCCTCTACCCATCATTGAGGTCCCGTTTGAGAGGATCGCCATGGATTTGGTAGGTCCTATAATCAAGTCCGCTAGGGGGCACCAGTACATATTAGTTATAATGGACTATGCCACCCGTTATCCAGAAGCGATCCCTCTCCGAAATACCTCGGCCAAAACCATAGCCAAAGAGCTATCTCTTGTGTTTAGCCGGGTGGGTATTTGTAAAGAACTGCTTACGGACCAAGGTACACCCTTTATGTCCCGGGTTATGAAGGAGCTATGTAAATTGTTCAAAGTGACGCAATTACGTACATCTGTGTATCACCCCCAAACCGATGGGCTGGTTGAAAGATTCAACAAAACCCTAAAACAAATGTTGAAGAAAGTGGTGGATAGAGATGGAAAGGATTGGGACTGTCTACTTCCTTATCTGATGTTTGCTATTAGGGAGGTGCCCCAATCCTCTACAGGATTCTCCCCCTTTGAGTTACTGTATGGGAGACACCCAAGAGGGCTGTTGGATATTGCCAAGGAAACTTGGGAAAGTGAGAGTTCTCCCCACAGGAGTGTGATTGAGCATGTCGCCCTGATGCAAGACCGAATTGCACAGGTAATGCCCATCGTGAAGGAACATTTGGCCCAAGCGCAGTTAGCACAGCAGAGAGTGTACAACCGTGGAGCCAAGACCCGTACCTTTTCCCCGGGGGATAGGATACTGGTACTGGTCCCTACGGTTGAAAGTAAATTCCTTGCCAAATGGCAAGGCCCCTACGAGATAATGGAAAAAGTGAGCGAAGTGAATTACAAGGTCAGACAACCAGGAAGGCGAAAGCCCGAACAGATCTATCACGTTAATCTGTTGAAAGCCTGGAGGGATAGAGAGTCCCTAGTCGCAGACACTTGGTCACCAGCTCAAACTGGTTGCGTGATTCCTGAGGTTGGAATCGCAGCCACCTTGTCACAACCCCAACAACAGGAGGTTAAGGAGTTTGTGCTTCGCAACAAGGAGGTATTCTCTGAGCTGCCGGGACAAACATCTGGGGTAGAGCATGACATTATTACCCCGCCCGGTGAAAGGGGTGAAGTTAAAACCCTATCGGATCCCAGAGGCCCGACGGGAGGCAATACGGGAGGAAGTACAGAAAATGCTGAACTTAGGGGTGATAGAGGAGTCCCAAAGTGATTGGTCTAGTCCCATTGTGTTGGTGCCTAAACCGGATGGGAGCTGGCGATTTTGTAACGATTTTCGTCAGTTGAACAAAGTTACAAAATTTGACACCTACCCCATGCCACGTATAGATGAGTTGATCGACCGGCTGGGAACAGCCCGATACATGACGACTCTTGACCTCACAAAAGGGTATTGGCAAATCCCCCTGGCCAAGTCGGCCAAAGAGAAAACCACATTTGTAACCCCAGACGGGGCGTTCCAATATAAAAGAATGCCGTTCGGGTTACAGAATGCGCCGGCCACATTCCAGCGGAAAATGGACCAGATGCTGAGGCCCCATCGGAAGTATGCTGCGGCTTACCTGGATGACGTAATTGTCCATAGCACAGATTGGGCCTCACATCTGTCAAAAGTGCAAGCAGTCCTGGACTCTGTTCGGGAAGCGGGGTTTACGGCTAACCCCAAGAAGTGTACCATTGGGCAGGAGGAGGCCAAATATCTTGGATACACCATTGGGAGGGGAGTAATAAAACCCCAACTCAACAAAGTCGAGGCCATCCAGAGTTGGCCACGTCCCAACAGCAAGAAGCAGGTACGAGCCTTTCTGGGAATCGCTGGGTATTATCGGCGATTCATTCCCCACTTTGCTTCTAAGGCTGTGCCCCTAACCAACCTGACGAAGGGGAAAGGGTCGGTCATGATTAAATGGACCCCCGAGGCTGAGGCAGCATTCCAATTCTTGAAACAAGCCTTATGTAGCCAGCCAGTGTTGTACTCACCCGACTTCTCTAAAGACTTTGTCGTACAAAGTGATGCGTCAGATGTGGGGTTAGGAGCAGTATTGTCCCAGGTCTGGAACGGGGAAGAGCACCCAGTCATTTACCTCAGCAGGAAGTTGAAGTCCCATGAGGTAAATTACGCCACCGTTGAAAAGGAGTGTTTAGCGGTGAAGTGGGCTCTAGATTCCCTTCGGTACTACCTGCTAGGTAGGCACTTTGACATGGTTACGGATCACGCTCCGTTAAAGTGGATGGCTCAAAACAAGGAAACAAATAGAAGAGTGAATAGGTGGTTCCTGGCCCTCCAGGAATTCAACTTCACAGTAAAGCATCGCCCTGGCGTTCAAATGGGGAATGTGGATGCTTTGTCTCGAGTACATGAATGCCTGATTGCTGGTGTTCCAACCCCGAGGTTAAAACAAGAGGGGGGGGTATGTGACAGCAGGAAGGTAAAGTCACCTGGTTGCATCCAGGGGGGTAGATATATTTTGCCCAGATTCAGGCTTTACGCCGACTTATACAACTAGGTGGAGAGTTGTATAAGCCCAGCTGAGGATAGTGGGCTCATGGATGACTCATACCTCTAGGGAGAGTGTGGGGCGTCGTGCAGACAGGGAGTTGATGAGACCAGCTGAAGCTTGTCAGCTCATTTAGGCCTCTATAAGAACTCCCAGCTTCATTAGG
Organism: Rana muscosa; assembly: GCA_029206835.1. Taxonomy (NCBI): domain Eukaryota; kingdom Metazoa; phylum Chordata; class Amphibia; order Anura; family Ranidae; genus Rana; species Rana muscosa. The sequence goes on from CM055117.1 coordinate 409,798,436, forward strand.
GGTTAGCTCATGCCTGGACCCAGACCTGTGTGGACTGTCTAGGGAGAGTGAACCCTTGTGCGGTGAGACAAAGCCTGTGTGGCTATTTGCTTGGACATTTAAAACCAGGGACTTAGGGACTAGGACAGCACTAGGCTGATCCCAGTTGTTAGTTAGGAAACCTGTATGTTTAGTCAGAGGTCAAATTGACCAGGATTTATTTTGTTTATGTTTCTTTTGCTTTGCTGTGTTTTTGTCACTGTAAATAGAAAATAAACCGCACCTTTTTGATTTTGAAAACCACAACCTCCGTCTGCTGGGCCTGTTTTTGTGTGGGGAGCCCATCCCGGGGGTCACACACACCCGCTGCCGAGCTAACCCCCTCACAATATATATATATATATATATATATATATATATATATATATATATAATATCTGTATTTTATTTGAAAAACAAATAAATGACAAAGAAACGACAGTACAAGTTGCAAATTAGCAGTAGTACATGGTAAGCACCTTTGCACCCTCTTAGACTTAATATGACACATAATTCAGCAGTCAACTCCCTCCAAAGGGTAGGAGACAACTCGCTGGCAGCGACGCCAGTAGAGGGGGGCCAAACCAGCCTCCTTCAAACCTCCCCTGGCGCCCCACCCAACACGAGACCCCCTATGACAAATGCTTGATGCCAGGAGGGGAGAGAATGCCAACTGCAGTAGGGAGGCTCCCCTCACTACAGCAAGATATTATGACCAGATGTCCAATGAGAGCAAACCAATTAAACAGCATTCTAAACCAGGTAGCCACGGGGCTACAAATAAATGGGAAAAAATAGGAAAAAGAGAAATAAAGGGGACAGGATAGTAGAGAAAATAGAGGCAGAAAAGGGGGGAGGGAAGGGTCAGAGCATACCTGTGGTTAAGGCAGAAGTTTTTATATCTGCACCAAACGAGCCGCATCTGGGGCCGAGCCACCTCTGTCTTCAGGGCGTTAGAGCGCTCCCCGCCCCCGCGATCTAAGACCTGATTCAGCATGTTCTAACATAGCTGAGTGTAGGCTAGAGGATGCACCCCCCCGGGTCAGTCACATGGGCCACCCAAGGTGCCCATATAGTGTTGAAGCGTTCTAGAGTACCCCTACAGGTCGCTATCCAATGTTCAGCTTCTCTAATATCGTTTACCTTGACAACCCATTCCTCCCTTGTCGGAATCCGAGGTTGTTTCCAGTAGATGGGGAGTAATCGCCGAGCTGCATTTAGAAGATGAGGTAGTGCGCTTTTCTTATATCTACTAATTGGGATTTGAGAGACATGGAGAAGGAAATGAACCGGAGTGAGGGGGATGTCCAAGCCTAAGATCTCTTTTATTTGGAATTTAATGTCTTCCCAAAGGGGCTTGATCTGGGGGCAGTCCCACCATATAAGAATAAGTGTGCCTCTATGGCCGCATGCATGCCAGCATTGGTCCGACACAGAAAAGGTAAATACATGCCAACTCAGCTGGCACCCTATACCAGCGTGACAGAATTTTATAGTTCGTTTCTTGGGTTTTAGTCTCCACAGAGCTGGAGTGAGTGAGCCGGTATAGGTGTGTCAGCTGAGTTTAGGAGAACTGAAGATTCAAGTCTCTCTCCCAGACTCGTACATGTGCAGGTCTAGGATCTAGGGTGGCAGAGCCCAGCAGGCGGTACATTTCGGAGACCAGGTGGGGAAGCGGATCATCGTCCACAAAAAAGGCGTTCAAAGGGGGCGAGTGAGGCGATATCCCTTATGGAGTGGCCATGGGATTTTAAAAAAAATTGTGAAGTTGCCTATACATCCAAAAATGTATCTGTGAGCAGGTACGTCTGGCCTGTAACGTCTCGAAACTCAATAGTTTACCATTGCTCATGAGCTTCCTGCAACTGGCGTTGCCATCTTCCACCCAAGGGCCAAAAAAGGCCATTTGTTCGCCTGGAGGGAACCACAGGAATCCACCCAGCGGGGCCAAAGGGGACACAAGTTCAGGGTTGCATTAATTCGGTCAAATTGAAAGAGCGTGCGCCATCAGCGGGGAGGTGGTATCCGACAACCCCCTATGCTCCCTGGACAGCCACGGTGCGTACGTACAGCTAAACATTTCTCCATGGAGACCCAGAGCTTAGACTGTGTGTGGAAACACCAGTTGAGGATCCTCTGCAAGGCGATCGCTCTATAGTACTTCATGATGTCCGGGACTCCTAGGCCACCAGCCTGTTTCGAGCGTTTCAGTATCCGCAAAGCTATGCAGGGCTTCCGTGTGTTCCACACAAACCCAGATAGCATACTAGAAATTCGGGTAAAGAAATCTCTGGGCAGGGGGATCGGCAACATCTGAAGGAAGAAGAGTACTTGTGGCAAAATATTCATTTTTATAATGTTTATGCGGCCTAGCCAGGTAAAGGCGGTCTTAGTCCACTGGACTAGATCTTTTTTAATCGTTTCAAGAAGGGGAGGATAGTTGGCCGTATACAGGGTGTCAAAGCGGTCCGTTAATTGTATGCCCAAATATTTAAATGAGGACTTGGCCCAGGTGAAAGGAAAAGCTGCTTGTAAGTTTTCTGCCAATGAGGGGGACAATTGAATGGGGAGAATCACAGACTTGAAAAAAATTAATTTTTAAGTTGGAAAGTGTGATGATCTCACGCACTGGGCACACGAATAGCGCGGCTAGTGCGTCCATTTTGTTGGTGAGCAGCCATTACAGTTTGTGGCCCAGAGAAAAGTTAGCAGGAGAAATTAACTCGCACTTCCCCCTCCCTCATCCTTAAGGAATTCCAAGCTTCTATTTCAGAGTTGTTATCTAAAACATACAAGCAGAACAAACCAGGCCGGAATAGACCTCACTGGCACAGTTCCTGGCCTGTCGTAAAAATGTCACCCTTTTCACCTCAGAGTTTTAACAGACACCAATCGTAAATTCCTTAGTGCACATCAAGCTTACAGCTAGGGATTAAGTATGGAAATTCAACAGGTTTCATAACTTCCAAATAACAAAACGCACCGCCATAACATGGACATATTTAGTTTCGATCATAGGGGAAGCCCTAGGTAACCTTTATCCCCCCTAGGTCAGCTATACATGACAGCATAGTCGTGTCTGTACTTGTTTTACAGGTAAAATCACACTGAACGGTAATATGAATATTGTTAGTCGGTAAACCTTAGAGATGCAGAGATATGAATCAATCTCAGAAGTATACATAAGGTTGGCCTGAGTGGGACACCTCCCAGTGCCCAACAACCCCTACATTAGGAGGACCCGCCGATTGGTCACTGTCAACCCCCCCCCCCCCCCCTGAATCTGACAGAAAAGGGAGATCTCAGATCACACAGGCAGTTCTCCCTGACCATCAAAGAAGAAACATCTGCGGAGTTATCCTTTTAATATTCAAGCAGGAGCCTCTGCAAGTTTGAGAACCGGATTCATCGATCAAACTCTGATCAACCCTTGGACATTAATTGCAAGTATTCTTCTTCTTCAATTCTACCTTATTTCTTTGTGGCTGTATATTGTCATCTCTTGAAGCATATTTTTCTGTAACATTATTGCACCAACTTTGCCCTTTTCAAAATAAACCCTTATGTTGAAAAGTGTTAACCTTGTCTCTGAAACTCTTGATGCAGACTATAAACGAACCTGCCTCTTGAAGAGTGCTACTGTTATAGGATAAGGCCTTTGAGCAGACCTGTCTGTGGTGACAGTGGATGTTGCAGACGCTTATTCTAAAATCATAATTGGTATTGTTAAAATCACGAGTATCCCCTGGCTCTGGCTTTTTAAAACCGGGGCGGTGGCAGTTAAAGGGTTAATTGTGTCATTAGCCCAGTAGCAATCGCTCTCAGGCCGCTGGCACTTAGATTGTGGTTTCCGCAAGCTGGAAAATCTGTGCTGGACGCAGCTGAGAGGGGCATTGTTACGCAAGTGACAGCGCGGTGTGAGGTTGGCCGGTCCTTCGTCGCGAGTTAGCGCAGAGGGCGGGGATCTGACACCCGCGTTCATCACAGAAAGTATCCCAAACCGCTGAAGTTCTTCCATCAGGTTTGGCAGCGAAATCAGGGGCTCCGAGAGGTGGAAGAGCACATCATCAGCATAAGCTGAAAGCTTGTGCTCGACATTTCCAACCGTCAGGCCTTTTATGTCCGTGTTCGCTCTAACAGTACGCAGGAATGGCTCTAGTACCAAGGCGAAGAGGAGGGGGGAAAGGGGACACCCCTGCCTCGTGCCATTCCTGATTGGGAACCAGGAGGAGAGCACCCCATTTACCTTGACCTGTGCGCAAGAAGTGGAGTATAGGGCCATAATTGAGGTCAGCATATGCAATCCCATTCCCTGGGCCTCCAACACCGCTTGAAGGTATGACCAGTCAACGCGGTCGAAGGCCTTCTCGGCATCAGTCAACAGAATGATATAGGACTTCTGGCCAGTATGAGATCGAGCCCAGTGGATAAGCTGAATGGCTGTAATGGAATTGTCCCTAGCCTCCCTCCCAGTGATAAACCCGATTTGGTCCGGATGTACTAATTGGGGCATAATATGTTTCAGCCTGTTTGCGAGAACCTTCGTCAATATTTTATTTTTGACGTTTAGAAGGGATATAGGTCTATAACTCTGGGGTACCATGGGGTCCTTACCGTCTTTTGGTAGAACCGTGATATGGGTCAGCAGCGCCTCTGGGGGAATAGGGGATCCCTCAGCTATGGAGCTGAAGTAGCTGCACATAGGGGATATCAATAGGGGCAGGAAAGTTTCATAATAAGCCTTAGTATAGCCATCCAGGCCCGGGCTCTTCCTGTTGGGCAGGGACTTTACTATCAGCTGGTAACTGGCAGCTCTAAGTCAGTGCATTGGTCCGCAGTCAGGGGTGTGATACCAGCTGAGGCTAAGTAATTTTGAATGGCCGACCTGGGCGTCTGAGTGTTTAAGGGGCGATCAGGGGTCAAATTATAAAGTTCGGAGTAATATTCCTGAAACCCTAAGGCAATTTTAGAGGACTGAATCGCAACCGCACCCGATGGGGAACGGAGCTGCTGTACATATGTCTGAGCATGCTTCTTGCGAAGGGCCCTTGCAAGCATGCGGCCACATTTGTTGCCATGCTCATAGTACTTATGAGATAAGTATCCAGCTTGCTTACGTACTTGTCGATCTAACAATCGCAAGAACAGTTTCCACATGTCAGTCATCCTCTTCAGTGCCTCAGGGTCTCCACTATGTTTGTGTTGTATTTCTGCCTCTTGAAGGGCATCTAGCACTCTTTTAAAGTCTGCCTGGCGTTCTTTTTTGAGTTTGGAGCCCAGGGATATCAGCTCTCCTCGCACTACCACTTTGTGACTCTCCCACACTACTCCCTTGCTGATGTCATCTGTGGTATTCTCTTTAAAATAGTTAATAATGACTTCCCTCGCCTTGGCCACCGCCGCAGTATCGTCCAACAAGTTTTCATACAATCTCCACGTCCAGGCCCTACGAGTGCCCGACGGTAGGGTGAAAGTCATCTCGATCAGTGTGTGATCAGAGATTGTTATATGTCCGATGGACGCAGACTGCAGGAGCTCCAACATGGGGCGGTCAACATAAATGTGGTCTATGCGAGTGTACACATCATGTACAGCAGAATAATAACTGAAGTCCCTATCTGTAGGATGGAGCACCCTCCAGCTGTCCAGCAGGAGGTGAGACCGGAGGGCCTTGCAAAAGTGTTTGAGAAAGGCATAAGAGTGTAAGGGTCTGGGTCTAGACGTGTCTTTGAGAGGATCTGGGCTAACATTTCCAGCTTATTTTTGATATTACTCGAACTATCATTCCCCACTCACCTGAAATAGCGGTACTCAGCATTGGAATCGACAATATACCTCTACATCTGCGCTGCGTAATTGTGCACATCCTTGTAGCAGCCAGACTATCAATCATTAGACACTGGAAATCCCCTGATCACATCTGTACCAGTAAGTGCATTTTGAATAAAATAATTAATTTTACCTCTCAGATACTGCACTGGGATGTATCCTTTTCCTTATGTCTCTCTTTGAGCTGTACTCCAAAGATGCTCATAGCCAGTGATGTGATAGCCTGAGTTGCCATAGCGTGGTTTGAGCACTTATTGATCTCTGTGTGGGACCTTAATATTCGGTAAGGAGTGTGTCACACTGTTTCGTGGTGATTTTGAGCACTTTGATGCCTGCTGTGTTTGAACTCTTTCCATTTGGAAACCAGCGTGTCATCTCTCTGCGCTCCATTGGTTGCTGCACAGTTTTTTTCTATTGAATGTTAGAGGTGCAGCTATTATGGATCTGGCACCAGAATAGTGAAGAAGTGTCAGGATGGAACTGGAAATTATGGCCTGACAGGAGTGGTGGCAGCAGCTAGTAATAGTGGCAGGTCAGCAAAGTTGTCAGGAACTGGTAATGGTGGCAAGCTAAGAGCGGTGGCAGTAGGGTGACCACGTGTCCCGGATTGCCCGGGACAGTCCCGCATTTTGCAGGACAATACAATACAGGACAATACATTGTCCCAGAATGAAACTGACACAGCCACCCCCCGGGCCAATCTGATGCCCCCCAAAAAGGCTGCCACATCACCGCTTTACTCACTGACAGTACTTGTCCTGGCCGGGAATGCCTGGAGGAGCACAATCCCCACCCCCTGCTTGTGATTGGAGAAATCATAAATCCCGCCTCTTGTGTCCAATCACTGTGCTGTGATTCGTTACAGCACACGCTGATTTTTGGGAAGGGAGGGTGTCCCTGAATGGTAGTTTGGAAATGCAGTCACCCTAGGTGGCAGGAGCGATTAATGATGGTAGTCCAGCAGAGATGGAAGCAACTGGTAATAGTGGCAGTCCAGGAGAGTTGTCAGGAGCTGGTAATGGTGGCAGTCGCAGTCCAGGAAAGGTGGTAGATGCTGGTAATAGTGGTAGGCTAGCAGAGGTGGCAGGAGTTGGTATTGGTGGCATGCAAAGCGAGTCATCAGGAACTGGTAATAGTGGCAGTAGGAGACAAAGTCAAGCCTACGCTTGTTCCCACTCAGCGTGGCTCAGTGCTGTCCCTCTTTCCCACTTGATGTGCCATACGGTTATCTTCTCCAACCCCTTGTCAAACTACCCTCCCTATTGCTTAAGGCCACAGATTTTGTGGCAGATGTAGACTGAAAATCTTGTGAAGAGAAAAATGAGGAACGAGGAGGAGTGCAGGCATTTTGCTGCCAACTGGTATCAATAAGTGGCTATTATAACCAAGTTTTGTGGTGCAGATTCATGTGTCTCCTCATGCATTTCATAAACAAATGACTTACTGTAGTTTTACCACAACTTATACGCTGCAGGCAGAGGCTGCAAACCACAACAATTGGCAGAGGATGTGTGAAAAATGATCAGACTGCAGAGCTATGTGAAGCAGTGCTATTACGGATAAGACAGCTGCTCTCTCTCTAGTCCTCTGCAAGCTGCCCCTATCCTGGATAAAAATGCTCCCTCATAGATCTTCTGCCTCTCTCTTACTTAGTTGCCAACATGTACATAAATAGGGGTGGGACATTCATTTGAAAATGGTTGTGGTTCTACAAAAGGCATATAATTAAACTTTTGTACAGTACTGTATATACAGGAAGAGTTATCATAATAGGGCTAGGAACACAGCCAAGAGGGCGTTGCTCATTAGTAAAATTATATTTGTTTAGCTAGCTGTAGCTTTTAGTCCATACAGTCAATTTAAAGTGCAGCAATCCAACAGCTGAGCATCTTGAATCTCACCCTATGCATTTGGACAGCTTTCACTATCATTTTTGTGCTATAGCTACCAGTACACTAAAGGTGGCCATACATTATACAATTTTTTTATTCAATTTCCTTTAGATTTACCTTCAACTATGTAGTGCAAGGGCCTGCCTGATTGCATACAAATTGAAAATGTTTAGGTTTGACCTCATATTATATGGTTTTGGTAAATCTTAAAGAAATTAGTACAAGAAAAAAAGTATAATGTATAGCCAGACACCTTAATAGGTAGAAGGTAGAAGGCACCCCAAAATTGGGGGTCGCTATATTCTAAATTTAGGGGTAGTATGAGCCATAGTTGGCTCAGGTTCTCTAATTTGTTAGGTATGGACTCTGCTCTGCCATGTTGTTGCCTGGTGTATGGTTCCCCTTGTCCTGTGGTGGCGCTGTTGCCCAGGTCTCGGGTTGAACCGCAGGTGGCATTGTGGTGTGATTGGGTGTCCTCTCTCGGCTACCGTGTGGTGGGCGGGGTTTCGCCTGCTGTGCATTCTGGGAGAGGGTACATAAAGGGCAGACGCCAGAGGAGCGAGAGTGAGTGTGCCCCATGGGGGTGGCGTGCCGTGGGGATTCCAAGGAGGTCCCCTGGTGGTGAGGTCACGCCCTTAGGTCCTGCTGCCTCGGGGGTGCGCAAACTGGCACCTTTCTCCCGAGGCTACAACCTTCCAGGTAGGCCCAGTACCTTTAACTGGGTCTACAGCCAACACACTGGAGTCCCAGGGAGCCCGTGTGAGGGTGGCCCGCTCTGAAAGAGAGGAAACCGGGGGAGGACCTGTCCGATGGATCGGTGATGGAGTTCACGAAGGAGAGGCCTGGTTACCTATCAGAGGAAGGATCCGTGAGTTGCAGTATAGCCCCTGTAGTGTGTCCCACTGACACATATGGTCTCTACTAATCTACGGGGTTTTGTTCAGAAGTCATAATCCAATCATTAGGGATTCTGTGGCAGAGGATCTCTATGACTTGTCCGTGAATGGGACTAAATTCAAGTAACAACTGTTCGTGCTTCACTCCGGCTGCTAGAACTGTGAGAGGGATCTATCCGGGTGAGCAAAATTCATGAGTAAAGAATAGGGTAATTGGGTGCTGCATACCTGAACCTATCTTCCTACCTACTTTGTCGCTATCTTCAACCTGTTCCCAAATCTGTTTGAGCAAGATAAAAATAAAAACTCGGTTGTTTGAAATTTGAACACTGTTTGGATATTGAGTCTCACAGATCATAGTTACAATCAATAGAGAGCAAGCAAACGACCGCATCAGATCCCTCAAAGCTGCAAAAGCCCTAAGCTCATCCCAAGCCATTACAAGAGATGCAAGCCATAAGCATTGAAATGCAAGGCTGTGCAGTTGTAAACTTGTTGTAATGCTTGCAATGCTATGATGTGTAATGCATAACTATTTTTCCATGGTTGTTTATGGGCAGGACAGCAATACTATGTAAAGCACGTCCTTGGCAGTGAAAGGTTAATAACCCTATATTAGGATAGCAATAGACGTAAAGCAATACTCTGCAGACTAATGGTTCCTGGAACTATCGGACCTATCAAAAAGTTAGTTTTTAAAATACATACACTATAGAGCTAGGTTATTTGGAAATTATGATGTATGATGTTTTTAGTTACAGACAATGCACATGCTTATTATATATGATTATCTTAACCACTTAACGACCGCTCACTGTATATGTACGTCGGCAGAATGGCACCGACAGGCACAATCACGTACAGTGTACGTGATCGCCTTTGTACAGTTGGGGGGTCCGATCGGACCCCCCTCCTATACAGTCAGCAGCCGTTTATCGTTGGGGAGCGATCGGAGATGAGGGGACGGCCATTCGATTCTGGCCACCCCCTCGCGATCGCTCCCGGCGAATGAAAATGCTCCCTCTGCCTGTGTAATGTAAACACAGGCAGAGGAAGTGATGTCATCTCTCCTCGCGGCGGTCTTTTCGTCCGCAGCGCCGAGGAGAGAAGAAGCAGGTTAGTGCACCAACAGTCCACTGACACATAGGTACACATAGGCACACATTTCACCCCCCAGTCACCCCCAGATCACCCCCCAGGTCACCCCCAGCCCTCAATCACAGTGTCACTGATTGCAGTGATCATTTATTTTACGGATCACTGCATTTAGTGTCATCTGTGACAGTAAAAAGTTGCAGGGCAGTTAGGTTTAGGCCCCTTTAGGTCCAGGGTAGCCCCCTAACCCCCCTCTAATAAAGGTTTAACCCCTTGATCGCCCCCCAGGTAACCCTTTCACCCCCTAACGCCAGCGTCACTAAGCGATCGTATTTTCGATCGCTGTATTTAGTGCCGGTGGTGCCCTAGATAGCCAGTTATTTATTTTTAGTTTCGCTGCAGGTTTTTATAGCGTCAGGTACCCCCATATATTATTTTAACCCCCTGATTGCCCCTAGAGTTAACCCTTTCACCAGTGATCACCGTATAAGCGTCACTGGTGACACTGGTTACCCAGTTAGTTATTTAGGTAACCCGTCAGGTTTTTATATAGCGTCGGGTACCCCCATATTTAACCTAATAAAGGTTTTAACCCCCTGATTGCCCCTAGTTAACCCCTTTCACCAGTGATCACCATATAAAGGTTACGGGTGACGCTGGTTGGTTAGTTTGCTTTTTATAGCATCAGGGCACCCGCCGTATATAACCCAATAAAGGTTTAACCCCCTGATCGCCCGGCAGGTGAGATCAATTAGGTTTTAGCACCAGAGAGGGTCTGCGTCGCCCCAGGCAGTGTTAGGTTAGTGCCAGTAACGCTAACACCCATGTGCAAAGCATACACCTCCCTTAGTGGTATAGTATCTGAACAGATCAATATCTGATCTGATCAGATCTATACTAGCGTCCCCAGCGGTTTAGGGTTCCCAAAAACAGTGTTAGCGGGATCAGCCCAGATACCTGCTAGCACCTGCGTTTAGCCCCTCCGCCCAGCCCAGCCCACCCAAGTGCAGTATCGATCGATCACTGTCACTTACCAAACACAACACACATAACTGCAGCGTTCGCAGAGACAGGCCTGATCCCTGCGATCGCTAACAGTTTTTTTTAGTAGCGTTTGATATATTTGCTGACGACAGTCAGGTGCTTTTTTTCCTGTGAATCTTACTAGTGTACCCCTAAATTTAGAGCCCAAAATGGCAAGTCGAAGGTACACTAGTAAAGAGGCCTACGAGATTCTGAGCATGACAGATAGTGAAGAGGAGGTCACGTATCTGTCAGATTCAGGCTCAGAATATCTTCCCGTAGAAGACAGTGACGTCATCGGCCCCACGTCAGATAGCTCTGACGACGAAGTTGAGGTCCCTGCTAAGGTCAGGCGTACCCGATCCCGATCTTCTGAGGTTGTTGAGGAGCAAGAACCGCAGGTCTCTCGTATCATGGAGCAGAGTAGTACTAGCGCCGCTATTCCTTCTGGTGAATTGGCAAGCACCAGCGGCCTAGTACAGCCTGGGCGTACATCCAGCACTGCAGTATCACGTGGTGACGTGGCGAGTCCCATAAGTGCAGTTCAAGCTGGCGAGGTGGCAAGCACAAGTAGTGTCCCGCTGCCACCAATAAGAAGACAAAGGCAGGCACGTCGTACCCATAGTGCCCTTCCTGCAGAATTCGCCTATCTCGATTGGGTCCCCACCACTTCTGCAGAACCCGTACTTCCCCCATTCACTGCCCAACCCGGTATTCAGGTGGAAACAGCTGATTTTATGCCAATTGATTATTATTCGCTGTTTTTCACGGAAGATCTCTATAGATCTATTGTGGACCAGAGTAATTTATATGCTGGTCAATTCATCGCCGCTAATCCCCAGTTGCCTTCCATTGCCAAAGATTAGAAACCAATTACGGTTTCCGAATTTAAGACCTTTCTGGGCCTTTCCCTCAACATGGGCACACATAAATTCCCGTCATTGCGTGCTTATTGGTCACACACCCAATTGACCACATGCCCATGTTCTCTGCCTCCATGCCCAGGAAACAATACGAGCAGATTTTGCGGTTCATGCACTTCAACGACAATGAACTTTGTCGTCCACGTGGGGACCCTGAATACGACCGGCTCTATAAAATTCGGCCCCTCATAAACCACTTCAACGAACGTTTTGCAGCCTTGTTTACTCCCGATCAAGTTGTCTGCGTTGATGAGTCCCTGATTAAATTTTCTGGCCGCTTGGCTTTCAAGCAGTACCTTCCCAGCAAGCGTGCCAGATACGGGGTCAAGCTCTATAAGTTCTGTGACAGGGCAACAGGCTATGTATGGAGCTTTATGTTTTATGAGGGAAAAGATAGTCAGGTTGAGCCGGTCAACTGCCCGGATTACATAGGGAGCGCTGGCAAGATAGTGTGGAAATTGGTGTCACCCTTATTCGGAAAGGGGTACCACTTGTATGTGGACAATTATTACACGAGCGTGCCACTGTTTAGTCACTTGTTTGATCATCAGATTGGAGCATGTGGCACCGTGCGACCTAATCGCCGGGGCTTTCCCCAGCGGCTTGTAGATGCCCGTCTTAGGCTGGGGGAGAGAGCCTGCATAAAGTGTAATAATTTGCTCGCTATGAAGTGGAGGGACAATAAGAATGTTTTCCTTCTTACCTGCCTTCATGCAGACACGACTGTCCAAATTCCTACGGTGACTGGTGTTGTGGAGAAACCCCTCTGTGTCCACGAATATAACAAAAATATGGGAGGGGTGGACCTCAACGACCAGTTGTTGGCGCCGTATCTAATTGACCGTAAGGCGAGACGCTGGTACAAAAAAGTGTCTCTATCCTTATTTCAATTGGCTTTGCTGAACGCTCATGTGCTATACAGAGCTTCAGGCGGGACTTTATCTCTTCTAAAATTCCAGAATGAGATTGTCACAGAACTCCTGTATCCAGGCGGTTCTGCACCTCACCATCCCCAACCAAATGCAGTAAGCCGGCTGCATGAGAGGCATTATACGTATGTCCTCCCGAGTACCCCTACCCAACGAGCCCCCCAAAAAAGATGTCGTGTCTGTAGCAAGCGCGGATTTAGGCGTGACACCCGTCATTATTGTCCACTCTGTCCTGACAAGCCTGGTCTTTGCCTTGGTGAATGTTTTGAAAGCTACCACTCAAAAGTGAAGTTTTAGCGTAGGGTACAGCATTTCACAGACTAGGACACACTTACACAGGGTCTCCTAAGATGCCATTACATTTTGAGAGACCCGAATCATTACAGTTGTTAAAGTTACAAAAAAAAAAGTGTAAAAAAGAAAAAAAAAAAAAAAACGTAAAAAACAAAAACACAAAAAAAATATAAAAGAAAAAATCCAAAAATAGTTGTCATTTTTATTGTTCTCTCTCTCTCTCTCTATTTTCTCTCTATTGTTCTGCTCTTTTTTACTGTATTCCATTCTGCAATGTTTTATCATGCTTGCTTTTCAGGTATGTAATTTTTTATTTTCAGGTGCGCCATTCAACTGCAGCGCGGAATTATTTATCTTGACAGCAACAGCGTTTGCTCCCACGATACATAAAGCCGTGACTCCAGTGCTGTAGGAGGTGATTTCACCACCACAGTTAAAAAAAAAGAGCATATATGCCGAAGCAGGGGCGGAGGAGCGATTTTGCTCCTAATGCCGCGTACATACGGTCGAAATTCCGACGGAGGCTTGCCCGTGGAAAAGTCCGACCGTGTGTACGCGGCATAACCTTTTATGCCGCATACATACGGTCGAAATTCCGACGAAGGCTTGCCCGTGGAAAACTCCGACCGTGTGTACGCGGCATAACTTTTTTGCGGGAGTATGCCCCCATGCTTCGGCATATATGCCCATCATTAGAAGTGGGTGGATGAAGGGAGGTATTCTAATGGTGGGCATACCCACCGATCAATCTCTTTTTTTCGTTCAGCCAACAGGCTGCATGAAAAAAAAGATTACAATACATGTCCAACAAGGACCAGCAACGTACTGGTATGTTGCTGGACTTTGAATGTTTATACCAGAATGATGCCTGCAGGTTTAGGTATCATCTTGGTATCATTCTTTTCAGCCAGTGGCCGGCTTTCATGTAAAAGCAATTCTAGCAGATAATTAGCCTCTAGACTACTTTTACAAGCAGTGGGAGGGAATGCCCCCCCCCCGGATATAAACAGCGCCATTGGGAAATTGGGAAAGCATTTTATCACACCGATCTTGGTGTGGTCAGATGCTTTGAGGGCAGAGGAAAGATCTAGGGTCTAACCCCCCAATTTTTTCAAAAAAAGAGTACCTGTCACTACTTATTGCTATCATAGGGGATATTTACATTCCCTGAGATAACAATAAAAATGGTAAAAAAATAAATATGGAAGGAACAGTTTAAAAATAAAATAAATAATAAAAAAAAAAGCACCACCCCCCTGCTCTTGCGCAAAGGCGAACGCAAGCGTCGGTCTAGCGTCATATGTAAACAGCAATTGCACCATGCATGTGAGGTATCACCGCGAAGGTCAGATCGAGGGCAGTAATTTTAGCAGTAGACCTCCTCTGTAAATCTAACATGGTAACCTGTAAAGGCTTTTAAAAATGAATGTAGTTTGTCGCCGCTGCGCGTTTGTGCGCAATTTTAAAGCATGTCGTGTTTGGTATCCATGTACTCGGCCTAAGATCATCTTTTTTATTTCATCAAACATTTGGGCAATATAGTGTTTTTTAGTGCATTAAAAATAAAAAAAGTGTGTTTTTCCCCCAAAAAATGCGTTTGAAAAATCGCTGCGCAAATACTGTGTGGAAAAAAAAATGCAACACCCACTATTTTAATCTGTAGGGCCTTTGCTTTAAAAAAAGATATAATGTTTGGGAGTTCAACATAATTTTCTTGCAAAAAAATTTTTTTTTCATGTAAACAAAAAGTGTCAGAAAGGGCTTTGTCTTCAAGTGGTTAGAAGAGTGGATGATGTGTGACATAAGCTTCCTAATGTTGTGCATAAAATGCCAGGACAGTTCAAAACCCCCCAAATGACCCCATTTTGGAAAGTAGACACCTCAAGCTATGTTGAGCCCATTGAATATATTTTTTTTTGTCCCAAGTGATTGAATAATGACAAAAAGAAAAAAAAAAAAGAAAAAGAAAAATGTACAAAAAGTTGTCACTAAATTATATATTGCTCAAACATGCCATGGTTATATGTGGAATTGCACCCCAAAATACATTCTGTTGCTTCTCCTGAGTACGGGGATACCACATGTGTGAGACATTTTGGGAGCCTAGCCGCGTACAGGACCCCGAAAACCAAGCACCGCCTTCAGGATTTCTATGGGTGTAAATTTTTGATTTCACTCCTCACTGCCTATCACAGTTTTGGAGGCCATGGAATGCCCAGATGGCACAAAACCCCCCCAAATGACCCCATTTTGGAAAGTAGACACCCCAAGCTATTTGCTGAGAGGTATGTTGAGTATTTTGCAGATCTCGCTTTTTGTCACAAAGTTTTGAAAATTGAAAAAAAATTAAAAAATAAAATAAAATGTCTTTCTTCATTTTCAAAATAAATGAGAGCTGTAAAATACTCACCATGCCTCTCAGCAAATAGCTTGGGGTGTCTACTTTCCAAAATGGGGTCATTTGTGGGGGTTTTGGGCTATCTTGGCATTTTATGGCCTTCAAAACTGTGATAGGTAGTGAGGAGTGAAATCAAAAATTTGTGCCCTTAGAAACCTTGAAGGCGGTGCTTGGTTTTCGGGGGCCCGTACGCGGCTAGGCTCTCACAAAGTCCCACACATGTGGTATCCCCGTACTCAGGAGAAGCAGCCAAATGTATTTTGGGGTGCAATTCCGCATATAACCATGGCATGTTTGAGCAATATATCATTTAGTGACAACTTTTTGTACATTTTTTTTTTCTTTTTGTCATTATTCAATCACTTGGGACAAAAAAATTAAATATTCAATGGGCTCAATATGCCTCTCAGCAATTTCCTTGGGGTGTCTACTTTCCAAAATGGGGTCATTTTGGGGGGTTTTGTGCTATCTTGGCATTTTATGGCCTTCAAAACTGTGATAGGTAGTGAGGAGTGAAATCAAAAATTTATGCCCTTAGAAACCTTGAAGGCGGTGCTTGGTTTTTGGAGTCCCGTACGCGGCTAGGCTCCCAAAAAGTCCCACACATGTGGTATCCCCGTACTCAGGAGAAGCAGCAGAATGTATTTTGGGGTGTAATTGCACATATGCCCATGGCATGTGTGAGCAATATATCATTTAGTGACAACTTTGTGCAAAAAAAAAAAAAGTTTGTCATATTCCCGCAACTTGTGGCAAAATATAAAATATTCCATGAACCCAACATGCCTCTCAGTAAATAGCTTGGGGTGTCTACTTTCCAAAATGGGGTCATTTGGGGGGGTTTTGTGCTATTTTGGCATTTTATGGCCTTCAAAACTGTGATAGGTAGTGAGGAGTGAAATCAAAAATTTACGCCCTTAGAAATCCTGAAGGCGGTGCTTGGATTTTGGGGCCCCGTATGCGGCTAGGCTCCCAAAAAGTCCCACACATGTGGTATCCCCGTACTCAGGAGAAGCAGCAAAATGTATTTTGGGGTGCAATTCCACAAATAACCATGGCATGTGTGAGCAATATATAATTTAGTGACAACTTTTTGTACATTTTTATTTATTTTTTCTTTTTGTCATTATTCAATCATTTGGGACAAAAAAATAAAAAATATTCAATGGGCTCAACATGCCTCTCAGCAATTTCCTTGGGGTGTCTACTTTCCAAAATGGGGTCATTTGGGGGGGGGAGGTTTGTACTGCCCTGCCATTTTAGCACCTCAAGAAATGAGATAGGCAGTCATAAATTTAAAGCTGTGTAAATTCCAGAAAATGTACCCTAGTTTGTAAACGCTATAACTTTTGCGCAAACCAATAAATATATGCTTATTGACATTTTTTTTACTAAAGACATGTGGCTGAATAAATTTTGGCCTAAATGTATGACTAAAATTGAGTTTATTCGATTTTTCTTATAACAAAAAGTAGAAAATATCATTTTTTTTCAAAATTTTCTGTCTTTTTCCGTTTATATCGCAAAAAATTAAAATCGCAGAGGCAATCAAATACCATTAAAAGAAAGCTCTATTTGTGGGAAGAAAAGGACGCAAATTTCGTTTGGGTACAACATTGCATGTCCGCACAATTTACAGTTAAAGCAGTGCAGTGCAAAATTCTGAAATCACCTCTGGTCCTCTAGCTACCAAATGGTCCGGGGCTTAAGTGGTTAAGATGGAAAGATTTTGTTGTTCCAAGCCAAACCAGCCGAAAATTCCAACTCTGTAGTCTGATATTTATTTCTGGTGATATTCTTTAAATAATTGCCGACCGACTAACGCCGATATACGTTGGCAGAATGGCACAGCTGCGCAAAGCAACGTACCTGTACGTTGCTTTGAATTTGCCGCTGTGCGGGCTTGCGCACGAGCTCCATGACCGTGCACGCGGGACCTGCGGACTCGATGTCCGTCAGTGTCCCGCGATCGTGTCACGGAGCTGCAGAACAGGGAGATGTAAACAAGGCATCCCCCTGTTCTGCCTAGTGACAGGACAGTGATTTACTGTCATCGGGAGCAGTGATCGCTGTCGTGTCACTTGTAGCCTAGCCCCCTCACAGTTAGAATCACTCCCTAGGACACACTTAACCCCTTCCTTTCCCCCTAGTGGTTAACCCCTTCCCTGCCAGTGTCATTTACACAGTAATCAGTGCATTTTTATAGCACTGATCGCCGTATAAATGACAATGGTCCCAAAATAGTGTCAAAAGTGGCCGATGTGTCTGCCATAATGTCGTAGTCATGATAAAAAAAACGCTTATTGTAATTTTTTTTACAAATATTATGTATTGTAGAAGAATACATATCGGCCTAAACCGAGGAAAAAAATCGTTTTTTTTTTTATATATATTTTTGGGGATATTTATTATAGCGAAAGGTAAAAAACATTGCTTTTTTTTCAAAATTGTCGCTCTTTTTTTGTTTATAGCGCAAAAAATAAAAACCGCAGAGGTGAGTGATCAAATACCAACAAAAGAAAGTTCTATTTGTGGGAAAAAAAGGATTTTGATTGGGTGCAGCGTCGCATGTCTGTGCAATTGTCAGTTAAAGCGACGCAGTTCCGAATCGCAAAAAATGGTCCGGTCATTGGGCAGCCAAATCCTCCTGGGCTGAAGTGGTTAACAAAAAAGTCATTAGTATGAGCAATCATAAGAACAAATGTTAAACTCTAAATTGCCTATTTCTACAGCCCACTATTTAATGTTTATAGCAAATCTCAGATAACAAAAGAAGAACATGCATTTTACCTCTCGCCACAGACATCTTGCAAATATTAAGGTTGTTAGCATCTTATCAAGACACTCTAATGCTAGTGGTTCCGCCATTGAGTGAAAAGACCTGATGACAACACCTTGTGACTTTGTCACTTCATTGCTTTGTGTCCAAAGAACCTACTAAATAAGCTTTCTATAGAAAAGGATGCTGATTTCCTCTTAGATGTCAATGAGAGGAGACTATTTTAGGAAAAACAGGAGGGTCAAATTGATTTGTCATGATGTGATGAGAGATAAACTAAAGCGCATTGTCAGCAGATGTTTTATCAGAAAAAAAGGGGTTTCTTTTCTTTTTTTTTTCTCAGTGTAGAGACAAGGCATAGCTTTTCTCTGCAAGTCACAAAACCTCAGCATTCTTTATATAATGCCTTTGGCTCCTTCTGAGGCAAGCCTGTTTTGGTACTTTTGTACTGTATGTAGGAGGAAGGAATTCTGTGCCATTTATTTATCATGACTGAGCCATTGTCATGTAGAATAACAGAGGCTATTTATGACATGTTTCTTCTTAATTCCCAGACAGACCTGCTGGCAGTGAGAAATAGGTTAAAAAAAAGTAGCTGTACAATCAGATCTATCATAGTTTACCCCATTGCCCAAAGGCACCTTTTGTCAAACAGTTTTCTTAACTTTTTTTACTTGATTTGTTGAAGACCACATGTCATAATGGCAGCATACTGAGTATTTATAGTTTGGTCATACATTATGAGAAATTGGTTGACACTCATGCACAGATCACATGCTGTGCAGATACAATCCTAACCCCAGGGATTTATAAAAAATAAAATAAAAAAAATAGCATACCACAGTCTTTTCCCTGCATGTGTGCCATAGAGTTGCATGAACTAGGAAGGGCAGCTGCAGCAAATAGCAGTGCTTGGTGATTGCTTGATGTGAAACAGGTTTTGAAGTATCTACAAGATTTGCAAAGTTCTGGTAAAAATAAAGGTTATTTGTACAAATAACAACTATAGCCCTTATACCCTGCATTTTAGGTGTTTGTTTTAACCTCTTGCCAACCATGCTTTTTCTGGCAATTTTTGATAACAAGAATAAATCAGTATTGCTTGTTAGGCCCCTTTCACACTGGGGCGTTTTTCATGCGGTTTAGCGCTAATATTAGCGCTATTATACCGCATGAAAAATTCCTGCCCTGTAGCCTTCAATGTGAAAGCCCGAAGGCTTTCACACTGAAGCCGTGCGCTAGCAGGACCGCTCCAAAAGTCCTGCTAGCCGCTTCTTTACAGCGGTAAAGGAGCGGTGTGTTCACCGCTCCTTTACCGCGGTCTCCCATTGAAATCAATGGGACAGCGCGGTAATACCGCCCGCAAACCGCGGCAATAGCCGTGGTTTGCGGGCGGTATTAACCCTTTTTCGGCCGCTAGCGGGGGTTAAATTTACCCCCCTAGCGACCGCATACCGCGGTAAGAACGACGGTATAACATCGCTGAAAATCGCGCTGCTATACCACCACCGCTCCTGCCCGCCCCAGTGTGAAAGGGGCCTTAGAGAATCACTTATAACCCCCAAACATTATAACTTTTTTTTTTTTAGCAGACTCTGTAGAGAATAAGATAGCGATCATTGCAATTTTTTTTTTGTCACACAGTACTTGTGCAGCAGTTTTGCAAACGCAATTTAAAAAAAAATAAAATACATTTTAACCACTTGCTTACTGGGCACTTAAACCCCCTTCCTGCCCAGGCCAATTTTCAGCTTTCAGCGCGGTCACGATTTGAATGACAATTGCGCGGTCGTGCGACGTGGCTCCCAAACAAAATTGACGTCCTTTTTTCCCACAAATAGAGCTTTCTTTTGGTGGTATTTGATCACCTCTGCGGTTTTTATTTTTTGCGCTATAAACAAAAAAAGAGCGACGATTTTGAAAAAAACACAATAGTTTTTATTTTTTGCTATAATAAATATCCCATATTTAAAAAAAAAAAAAATAATTTTTTTCCTTAGTTTAGTCCGATACGTATTCTTCTACATATTTTTGGTAAAAAAAATCGCAAAAAGCGTTTATTGATTGGTTTGCGCAAAAGTTATAGCGTCTACAAAATAGGGCATAGTTTTATTGCATTTTTATTATTATTTTTTTTTTTTACTAGTAATGGCGGCGATCAGCGATTTTTATTGTGACTGCGACATCATGGCGGACACATCGGACACTTTTGACACCATTTTGGGACCATTGTCATTGATACAGCGATCAGTGCTATAAAATGCACTGGTTACTGTAAAAATGACACTGGCAGGGAAGGGGTTAAATGTGTGCCCTGGGAGTGATTACTACTGTGTGGGGGAGGGGACTGACTGGGGGAGGTGACCGATCTGTGTCCCTATGTACAAGGGACACAGCATCGGTCCCTCTCCCTGACAGGACGTGGATCTCTGTGTTTACACACAGAGATCCACGTCCCTGCTCTGTGTACCGGCCAATCGTGGGTGCCTGGCGGACATCGCGGCCGCCAGGCACGCGCATCGGCATCTCAGTGATGCGCCGGGCGCGCGTGCGCGCCCCCCCAGTGGCCGAAATAGCCGAGGACGTCTATTGACGTCCTCCCGGATTTTTAGATCCACATTGAGGCCGTCAATAGCCTATGGCCCGGATCTAAAGCGGTTAATGAATTAAAAAACTAAATAAAACAATATTTACCCCAATTTTTTTTGTATAATGTGAAAGATGATGTTATGCGGAGTAAATAGATACCTAACATGTCATGCTTTAAAATTGTGCACGCTCTTGTAATAGCAACAAACTACGGTACTTAAAGCGGAGCTCCACCCTAAAGTGGAACTTCCGCTCATCGGAACCCTCCCCCCTGGTGTCACAATTGACACCTTTCAGGGGGGAGGGGGGTGAAGATACCTGTCTAAGACAGGTATTTTCACCCACATCCGGGAGTCCTCTCTCCGGGAATCTGCGGGAGTGACGTCACTTCCCGCAGACTTCCCGTAGTGTTCTGGGAGACACTCGGCTCCCAGAACACAGGAGCACCAATCAGAACGGCGCAGTGCGACTCGCGCGTGCGCCGTAGGGAACCGGGCAGTGAAGCTGCAAGGCTTCGCTTCCTGGTTCCCTCAGCGAGGATGGCGGAGGGGGCAGCAGAGTGTTGAGCGATCGCTTGTCCTCTGCTGCGGACGTCGCTGGACTCCAGGACAGGTAAGTGTCCAAATATTAAAAGTCAGCAGCTGCTGTAGCTGCTGGCTTTTAATATTTTTTTTTTCAGGCGGAGCTCCGCTTTAAAAATCTCCATTGACGTGGCTTTAAACACCTTATGACCACTTTCACACTGAGGCGCTTTTCAGGCACTTTCACGCTAAAAACAGGGCCTAAAAAGCTCACGAAAATGTATTTCCATTAAAATCAATGAATGCTTTCACACTGGGGCAGTGTGCTGGCAGGGCTGTGAAAAACTTCCCTCTCCATTGAAATAAATGGAAAGCTCTTCAAAAGCGCTTCAAAAGCATTTAGTGTTTTTACTGGCAGTTTAGAAGCGCCTCAGTGTGAAAGTGGCCTTAGGCTGTATTCACACCCATTTTTGGTGCTTTTTGCATTTTGCAGATTTGCACTACAGATTGTGTTCCATAGGAAACCATGTAAAATGGACTGTAGTGCAAATCTGCATGTAGCGGGTATGTACTTTCCCGGGTGTAAATTTGAACTTGACAGAGACATTAGTGATGTGTAATTCCCTGCAGCCCAGCGGGTGGCGCTGTCACCCTGGGCTGGGGTTGAATCATTGCTGTGTGTCGTGCCTCCTTTTTGTCCTCCCTCGGCAGCGGTATGGTGGGGCGGGGAACCCGCCGTGCTTGCTGGGAGAGGGTATAAAGGGGCCGCCCATCTTTGTCACCAGGTCGGAGTCCAGGGCACCTTCAGCCTGTGGACGGTGGTTCGTGTGGGTTCTCTAGGCGGGCCTAGGCCTAGAGGACAGCCGGAGGTCGTGTTCCATTCCAGGCACCTTTAGCCTGGGGTGAGGTACTCAGATGGAGGTCCGGAGCTCAGTGCCCAACACTGAGTTCCGCGAGGGAAGGAGATCCTAGGGAACCCCGGGAGTGGGTACCTGAATCCGGAAGGCGTAATGGACTGGGGGGAGCTCCTCATTCGAAGACCTGGTGCAGCAGATTGCCAGTGACGGGTGAGTCTCTCACCGGAGACCGATTGGAAGGAAATCCCCCCTCATTCGGAGACTGCAACCCACTTTCAGGAAGGAAAGTAGAGAACACATTGTGTCTGGGCCTATTCGCATCCACACCTCCTTTTCTGTTCTGTTTCTACCAAGGGAGTTCAACTGATTGTGTTCATTCGAGAAGAATAAAGGAGTGTTGAACTTTAATGGTGTGGGGCTCATTTCCTGACAGACATTGTTCAAGGTAACTCTTGGTGGAGGCTCCAGGTGCACAGCACTGACCCGAAGGTAAAAGAACTTTGCTTGTATCACACTGACACCTGTGACAAAGGCCTGGCGTAGTGTCCCCACTCCCTTCACCTCTAAAAGATACCCCTAGACAAGAGAGAGACGAGCTGAAGAAAGAGAGGGGAGTGAGGAGGCCGCTACACGTGGGGGCTCGGGTCCGGTATAGTGTTTGTGCGCCACAGTATTGAACGTGTCTGTTGGAAGAGTTACGCAAATAGGCAGGCCTTCACTGGCCGAAGTGCATCCCTGCTCGAAGTCGTGGACATGACCCAATGAAGGGAAAGGCCCGCGCAGAAGAGTGGAAAGAGGGGGAAGTTCAGCCGTGTTAAGTACTACACGTGGGGGCTTCTATTGCACTGCGCCACCAGGCACACCCCCATCGCTTAGTTCGTGGGCGTGACTCAGAAACAGAAAAGAAGAAAAGCCAGCGAACTGGAGCAAAGGGGAGGAGTCCAATACGTGTGAAGGACTACACGTGGGACATTTGCGCAAAAACTCTGCAGTGTGCAATGGATCAGCAACAGGTCGCCATGTTCGGACATACGTCGTGGATTCCAGTTCACCCTTCCACCACGACATTGACTGCTGCTGCTCCGGTAACAGATACGGGGATCCGGCTAAAGCCAAGGGGTCGATTCGCCCTGTATTCGTGCATGGACGTTGAGGCCCTGGGTGTGATTTGTCCCGGCTGTTCGGGACTGGTGTGCCAGCTGAAGCCATTCGGGCGATGTGAGGCCTGTGGGGAGTTCCTGTTCGAAGTGGATCCGGCGGTTGAGAAGCCGAGAACCATCTACCCCGGCCATGCTGCGGGCAAAACCACTCAGAGAGGAGGAATCACTGCTGTGACAGCCATCCCTGCGCACACTGCAGCGACCGCGGAGGAGGTCGTAAAACTTCAACGGGAGAAATCCGAGGATGCTGACTCGGTCACCACGATCTCACAGCGTCCACCACCGAAGAGAAAGACCGGCATGGTAGCCCCGACCAGCGGTTGTGGTGGACCGTCTCGCTCGCTTACGCCCGGCCAGGATGGATCCGTCGACAAGAGTTCCGGACGTCCCGTTTCAAGAAAAGGCCGAGGTAAGCCTGGCGGAGAGATTTGGTGTGTGGGAGGAGGTGAAAGCTCTGTCTCCACTACAGGATACCTGCCTGCGGAGGAGTGTGACACCTCTGACCTAGAGTCGCACTCGGACATGGGAGACGACGTTGCAATAGATGAACTGTTTGCAGAGAAAGGCTGGGACAAGGTACCTCTCGCTTCATTCCGGAGGACCAGGGATCCACCCATGTCTACAGGGGAAAGTACACCCCGGGTGGAGGCACCAGTGCCTGAAGAGAGGTCCCATCTCCAGCCTGCTTCTACATCCCCGGTGCCATCTGTACCGAAGACTGGGGAAAAGAGACTGTTACTGCGGGCACCAATGCCCAGATCAGATGTGATCAAGGTCCCTCGCCACCCGGACTCGATAGTGTTGCCTGGTGAAGAGGACAGAGCTACCATGCCTCCTTTGGTGAGACTACAACGGCTATTTGGCCAGAAGGTTGCTGCGGACTACGGATGGGAGTATCCGTACTTGTCGAAGGAACTGCTGTATGAGGTGGAAGTGTGCTGGGAGCGCTGGTACAATGACTTTGTGTGGACCCACCTTCAGGTTCCCCACGCCCGCAGGTACCTGGCATGCTCTCCAAAGGCCTCTCATCGTTTTAAGGACTGCAAGGCAGAATGGATGTTGGGACGACACATCCATGCAGATAAAGTGTTGATCCGACGCAAAGAAGGAGAAGATGTGGAGTATCATCTGGAAACCATGGATCAGCACTTGAAGCCACTTGTTTTGCCGCATCCCCGTTTTTATCTGTAGGAGAAAAGAGACTCCGCTCTTATCATGCTGCTGAACTTTCTGGGGCCCGTTGCTTTTGTGCCCTAAAGGAATGAAGGACCGTTCCTGTTGTTCTTCACTTTCTTGCAAGAGATTATATACTCTGGGTAGATAGGGCCAAAGAGAAGAGGAAAGTTCCACGAGTGCAGTTACCGCGGTACTGTCACCAGGTGGCAGTGTTGCGCAACGTTAAAACACTTTTCATGCACTCACTCTTTGGAGAAAAGGGATTTCTTCTCGGAGAGGTTTCTTTTCCATCACACGAATACAGGTGTCAGGGTTATATGTGTTAATCCTTTCTTTCCCTCTGCAGGAGAGCATCCCATCAAGTCCACTGAGAATGGGGTGGGTCTTAGTCAGGATGGGGGGGGGGAAGTAACAAAAAAAAAATTGTGAAGATGTGATTCAAAGTTATGAGTCAATGTTGTTGTTTCTCTTCTGTCTTTATTCACTTTTCTTTACAGGGTTTAGACACAATGTTTTAGTTGGATAGTTTTTCTAAAGGTTTTATTTTTGTACAATTGTTAGTCGGTTTCTGGATTGGATTATGTCAGCCGTTGAGGGCATGATTTACTCCAGACACTGGGGACCAGTGTCAAACCACCAGGGGGAGAGTGTAGCGGGTATGTACTTTCCCGGGTGTAAATTTGAACTTGACACAGACATTAGTGATGTGTAATTCCCTGCAGCCCAGTGGGTGGCGCTGTCGCCCTGGGCTGGGGTTGAATCATTGTTGTGTGTCATGCCTCCTTTTTGTCCTCCCTCTGGAGCGGTATGGTGGGGCGGGGAACCCGCCGTGCATGCTGGGAGAGGGTATAAAGGGGCCGCCCATCTTTGTCACCAGGTCGGAGTCCAGGGCACCTTCAGCCTGTGGACGGTGGTTCGCGTGGGTTCTCTAGGCGGGCCTAGGCCTAGAGGACAGCCGGAGGTCGTGTTCCATTCCAGGCACCTTTAGCCTGGGGTGAGGTACTCAGATGGAGGTCCGGAGCTCAGTGCCCAACACTGAGTTCTGCGAGGGAAGGAGATCCTAGGGAACCCCGGGAGTGGGTACCCGAATCCGGAAGGCGTAATGGACCGGGGGGAGCTCCTCATTCGAAGACCGGGTGCAGCAGATTGCCAGTGACGGGTGAGTCTCTCACCGGAGACCGCTTGGAAGGAAATCCCCCCTCGTTCGGAGACTGCAACCCACTTTCAGGAAGGAAAGTGGAGAACACATTGTGTCTGGGCCTATTCGCATCCACACCTCCTTTTCTGTTCTGTTTCTACCAAGGGAGTTCAACTGATTGTGTTCATTCGAGAAGAATAAAGGAGTGTTGAACTTTAATGGTGTGGGGCTCATTTCCTGACAGACATTGTTCAAGGTAACTCTTGGTGGAGGCTCCAGGTGCACAGCACTGACCCGAAGGTAAAAGAACTTTGCTTGTATCACACTGACACCTGTGACAAAGGCCTGGCG
Organism: Rana muscosa; assembly: GCA_029206835.1. Classification (NCBI taxonomy): domain Eukaryota; kingdom Metazoa; phylum Chordata; class Amphibia; order Anura; family Ranidae; genus Rana; species Rana muscosa. The sequence continues at coordinate 409,824,304 of CM055117.1, forward strand.
TAGTGTCCCCGCTCCCTTCCCCTCTAAAAGATACCCCTAGACAAGAGAGAGACGAGCTGAAGAAAGAGAGGGGAGTGAGGAGGTCGCTACACGCAAAATGCAAAAAGCACTAAAACTGCATAGGTGTGAATCCAGCCTTACAGGTTACCTGTTTGGAGTTGCAGAGGAGGTCTAGCGCTAGAATTATTGCTCTCACTCTAATGTTTGCGGCGATACCTCACATGTGTGGTGCGAATACCGTTTACAAATGCGTGCACAAAATATGTATGCGTTTGCTACTGTTCACTTTAAGTTTTGTTTTATTTATTTTACTTTCATTTTTACACTGTCCCTTTAATTATTATTTTTTTGATCACTTTTATTCCTAATACAAGGAAAGTACTGAAAACATCCCTTGTAATAGAAATAAGAATGACAGGACCTCTTTTTGGAGAGATCTGGGGTTAAAAATGCGCCAGATCCCAAAAATATTGTGATCTCTTGCTTTAAAAAAAAAAAGAAAAAATTACTTCCAGCCTAGACCAGAAGTGACATCATGACGTCGCTCTGATCCTCCAGCCTCCGGCCGCAATGTTGGATTGTTTCTAGGGTGTACCGGTTGCAAATGGTAAGCCTGAGAAACACCGGCGAGCTGCGGGAGGGTGCTGTCCCCTCCCACCACTTTGAAAACCATTACAGTGGCTCATGAGCCGCTCGGAACAGTTTTGTGAGAAAGCCGGCTGCAAAAAATTATACCGGGGTAATGGCTGACTTCAGCCATAATCCTGGTAATACACTTGCAAACTGCAACGTGTATGTATATATATAGATATATATATCTATATATATATATATATAGATATATATATGTAGCGGGTATTTGAATTTAAAGGAAGCATCTGGGTGGTAGTGTAACCCAGATGCACTGATTGCTAGGGAATCCGAGACCCTTTTATGGTTCTTGGAGGACTCTGGTGGTGTGAGGTTCCCTGCGGCCTGCAGGTGGCATTGTCGTCCTGGCCGGAGTTGAACCCACACCGCAAGACTGTGCCTTTTTGTCCTCCCCTGGCGCTGGTACGGCGGGGCGGGGAACCCGCTGTGACGCAAAGGGAGAGGGGATAAAAGGGGCGGACGCCCTTACCACGGGGTTCAGAGTTCGGAGTCGGAGGACACGGCCGCACTCAGGCACCCTCAGCCTGGGTGCTGGCGTTCCGGTGTTCTGGGCCCAGGTGCCCTTGACCTGGCCGGAGCGGGTGATGGAGTCCATCTCAGGCACCTTTAGCCTGGGGTGAGGTACTTTGGCGGATGCCTGGGGCTCAGTACCTTCGACTGAGTTCCGCGAGGGTGGAGGAATCCGAGGGGGCCCTAACTCCTTGGGTGCCGGTGTCTGAGGTCGAGAAGACTGGTAAGCGGAACTTCTCTGGAGAGTCCAGCGCAGCATTGCTGGTGACAGAGAGGCCTCCGGTGTCTCCCTTGGACGGATATCCTTCCCCTGACAGGGGCTGTGCTAGCCAAGGTAATTCATGTTCTACCTCATATAGTCAGTGGCAGTGACTATTCGCCATTGGTGACACCACAGTGGTTAGCGATACTTTAAAGGATTGTGCCTCGACCTACTCCCATTAATACTGAACTGTTGCAAAGGTCCCAACTTGACTGTGCTGTATGTTTATTCGCTGAGAAGAATAAAACTGTGTTGGACCAATTCAGCGTGTGGAACTCTGGTTACTAGGAGCAAAGGGGGAGTCAAGGCCGGAGGAAAGGATTTGACTCTAGGACACCTACACAAAGCCCGATCTTTCTGGCCTTCACCTCTTCACTATGGAGGACATGGGCCGTGGTGTATCTCATCCCTCCCCCCGGTACTAACACCCCTAGACAAAGATAGACAAGCCGAGAATGAGAAGGGGTGAGGTCGTTACACGTGGGGGCATCGTGTCCGGGATGTGTATGGTGTCTGAATTTAAACTTTGCTGCCCGGAGGAGTTCCGAGTAGGTCGGCTATATTGGCCAACGCGCCACGAGGCAAACCATAGCTGCGCAGTTCGTGGGCGGGAAAAAGGAAAAGCCTGCAAACAAGTGCAGAGTATGGAAGGAGTCTGGCCATGTGGACGGACACACATGGAGATTCTGGCGCTAGTGGGTCAGTGCGCATTGGAGCAGCGAATAGGGAAGATGACTTCAAGTACCCCGTGGATTTCTGCTTCTTCATTCACGGACATGACTTCTCTAGCTGCTCCGATTATGGACACAGTAATTAGACTAAGGCCCCGGGGGCGATTGGCTCTGTACACCTGCAGAGACATGGAGGCCCTCGGAGTGATCTGCCCCGGCTGTTCGGGACTGGTGGTCCAATTGAAGCCATTCGGGCGATGTGAGGTCTGTAAGGAGTTTCTTTTCGAGGTGGAGCCATCCACAGAAAGGCCTCGCGCCTTCCACCTCAACTACCTCACAGGTACTGCCACTCCGGAGGGAGAGATCAATGCCATGGCGGGCATTCCTGTGCGCGCTGACCAGGGCGAAGTGACTGCCCAAGCGGAGATTAAGAGAGAGAAATCCGAGGATGCTGCCTCGGTCACCAGCAGCTCCCTGCTCCGACCGCTGAAGAGGAGAGTCGGCCTGGTACAGGCCTCCTGTGGTCGTGGAAAAGCTTTGCCCCATCGCTTGCCTGGCCTGGATGGATCCGGAGGGATGAGCCCTGGACATCCCTGTTCTTCTGAAGGCCTAGGTGAGCCAGGGGTTGGGACTGTGTGTGTGGTTGGAGGTGTCGGCAGCCCACTGTCGGTGGAGGCCGTCAAGGGGGATGATTCCGTGACAGGTAATTATCTACCCGCTGAGTGTTATGACACCTCTGACCTGGATTCATTGTCTGACAATGGCGATGATGGGGAGATAGACGAGATCTTCCACCGGAAGGGATGGGACAAGATGAAGTTACCCTCGTCCCATGTCAAAAGGGACCCACCTATGTCCATTGGGGATAGTACACCCCGGGTGGAGGCCTCGGGGCCTAGGGAGGAATCTGGTCCACTGTCTGCAATCCCTCTTCTGGATTCAACTTCCATTTCACCTGCTCCTGTTGCGGGAGTGCAACGCCAGTCACTGCGGGCCCCTATGCCCAAGTCTGCCGAGGTGGTGAACGCATCTCGCTATCCGGAAGCTATTGTTTTGCCTGGAGAAGGAGACCGTGTCACGATGCCACCTTTATCAAGGCTGCAGCGTCTCTTTGGCCAGAAGGTTGCCCAAGAGTATGGGTGGGAGTACCCATACCTACCTCGAGAATTGCTCTACGAGGTGGAAGTTTTTTGCCAGAGGTGGTACGATACTTTTGTTTGGGACAAACTCAAGGTACCTCAAGCACGCCGATACCTTTCATGTTCACCAACGGTCACCAAAAAGTTTCGGGACTGTAAGGCTAAGTGGATGCTGGGAAGTCATATCCATGCGGACAGAGTGGTAATTTGTCGCAAGGATGGAGGAAATGTTGAATATAACATGGAGGCTTTTGACAAGCATTTGAAGCCTGTGTTCCTGCGGCATCCAAAGTTTTATTTGTAAGAGAAAGAGACTCTTTTCTGTTTATTACTGCTGAGTTTTCCTGAAGCGAGTGCTTGAACACAGAGACTGTGCCCTCTATTTTTCTGGGTGTTTGTTCTTGGGAGAATGGGAACTGTTGCCGTTTGTTTCCTTTTCCTCCCCTCATCAAGAGAAATCAGTGACTTTGGGGTTTTAGTCAGTGTAGGGCCACAGAAGAAAAAAAAAGAACAAGAGAGAAAAGTTCATCTGGATTTGATAGGTGTCTTTACCGCGGCATTACCACCAGGTGGCAGTGTTGCGCAACAATTGTTGTTTGTTTTTTTTGTACATTATGCAACACTCATTGGAGTGAATGGGTTTCTTCTCGGATAGAGCCATTCGTTCCAAGCAAACACATATATTATGTTAGGATGTGTGTTTCTTTTTTTTTTTTTTCTTCCCTCTGCAGGAGACTCGTCTATCAAGGCTGCTGAGAATGGGGTGGTCCTTAGATAGTCAGCAGGGGGGGAGAAATGTAAATATGTGAGATATTTAAAGTATTTTATTACAAAAGTTTATGGTTTTATATTACTGTTTCCCTTTCCTGTTTTAGGTCCTGGCACAATTCCTGATCGAAATTTGTTGAGTTTGGATTTATGTGAATGTTGTCTCTGGGTTGAACTTATGTTACCACTTTCTGGGAGACATGGGTTTGCACCAGACACTGGGGATCAGTGTCAAATCACCAGGGGGAGAGTTTAGCGGGTATTTGAATTTAAGGGAAGCATCTGGGTGGTAGTGTAACCCAGATGCACTGATTGCTAGAGAATCCGAGACCCTTTTATGGTTCTTGGAGGACTCTGGTGGTGTGAGGTTCCCTGCGGCCTGCAGGTGGCATTGTCGCCCTGGCCGGAGTTGAACCCACACCGCAAGACTGTGCCTTTTCGTCCTCCCCGGGAACCCACTGTGAAACACAGAGAGAGGGGATAAAAGGGGCTGACGCCCTTACCACGGGGTTCAGAGTTCGGAGTCGGAGGACACGGCCGCACTCAGGCACCCTTAGCCTGGGTGCTGGCGTTCCGGTGTTCAGGACCCAGGTGCCCTTGACCTGGCCGGAGCGGGAGATGGAGTCCATCTCAGGTACCTTTAGCCTGGGGTGAGGTACTTTGGCGGATGCCTGGGGTGAGGTACCTTCGACTGAGTTCCGCGAGGGTGAAGGAATCCGAGGGGGCCCTAACTCCTTGGGTGCCCGTGTCTGAGGTCGAGAAGACTGGTGAGCGGAACTTCTCTGGAGAGTCCAGCGCAGCATTGCTGGTGACAGAGAGGCCTCCGGTGACTCCCTTGAACGGCTATCCTTCCCCTGACAGGGGCTGTGCTAGCGAAGGTAATTCATGTTCTATCTCATATAGTCAGTGGCAGTGACTATTCGCCATTGGTGACACCATAGTGGTTAGCGATACTTTAAAGGATTGACCTACTCCCATTAGTACTGAACTGTTGCAAAGGTCCCAACTTGACTGTGCTGTATGTTTATTCGCTGAGAAGAATAAAACTGTGTTGGACCTATTCAGTGTGTGGAACTCTGGTTACTAGGAGCAAAGGGGGAGTCAAGGCCGGAGGAAAGGATTTGACTCTAGGACACCTACACAAAGCCCGATCTTTCTGGCCTTCACCTCTTCACTATGGAGGACATGGGCCATGGTGTATCTCATCCATCCCCGCGGTACAAACACCCCTAGACAAAGATAGACAAGCCGAGAAGGGGTGAGGTCGCTATATATATATATATATATATATATATATATATTGTGAGGGGGTTAGCTCGGCAGCGGGTGTGTGTGACCCCCGGGATGGGCTCCCCACACAAAAACAGGCCCAGCAAACGGAGGTTGTGGTTTTCAAAAATCAAAAAGGTGCGGTTTATTTTCTATTTACAGTGACCAAACACAGCAAAGCAAAAGAAACATAACCAAAATAAATCCTGGTCAAGTTGACCTCTGACTAAACATACAGGTTTCCTAACTAACAACTGGGATCAGCCTAGTGCTGTCCTAGTCCCTAAGTCCCTGGTTTTAAATGTCCAAGCAAATAGCCACACAGGCTTTTTCTCACCGCACAGGGGTTCACTCTCCCTAGACAGTCCACACAGGTCTGGTTCCAGGCATGAGCTAACATCTAATGAAGCTGGGAGTTCTTATAGAGGCCTAAATGAGCTGACAAGGTTCAGCTGGTCTCATCAACTCCCTGTCTGCACGACGCCCAGCCCTCTCCCTAGAGGTATGAGTCATCCATGAGCCCACTAGCCTTATACAACTCTCCACCTAGTTGTATAAGTCGGCGTAAAGCCTGAATCTGGGCGAAATATATCTACCCCCCTGGATGCAACCAGGTGACTTTACCTTCCTGCTGTCACATACCCCCCCCTCTTGTTTTAACCTCGGGGTTGGAACACCAGCAATCAGGCATTCATGTACTCGAGACAAAGCATCCACATTCCCCATTTGAACGCCAGGGCGATGCTTTACTGTGAAGTTGAATTCCTGGAGGGCCAGGAACCACCTATTCACTCTTCTATTTGTTTCCTTGTTTTGAGCCATCCACTTTAACGGAGCGTGATCCGTAACCATGTCAAAGTGCCTACCTAGCAGGTAGTACCGAAGGGAATCTAGAGCCCACTTCACCGCTAAACACTCCTTTTCAACGGTGGCGTAATTTACCTCATGGGACTTCAACTTCCTGCTGAGGTAAATGACTGGGTGCTCTTCCCCGTTCCAGACCTGGGACAATACTGCTCCTAACCCCACATCTGACGCATCACTTTGTACGACAAAGTCTTTAGAGAAGTCGGGTGAGTACAACACTGGCTGGCTACATAAGGCTTGTTTCAAGAATTGGAATGCTGCCTCAGCCTCGGGGGTCCATTTAATCATGACCGACCCTTTCCCCTTCGTCAGGTTGGTTAGGGGCACAGCCTTAGAAGCAAAGTGGGGAATGAATCGCCGATAATACCCAGCGATTCCCAGAAAGGCTCGTACCTGCTTCTTGCTGTTGGGACGTGGCCAACTCTGGATGGCCTCGACTTTGTTGAGTTGGGGTTTTATTACTCCCCTCCCAATGGTGTACCCAAGATATTTGGCCTCCTCCTGCCCAATGGTACACTTCTTGGGGTTAGCCGTAAACCCCGCTTCCCGAACAGAGTCCAGGACTGCTTGCACTTTTGGCAGATGTGAGGCCCAATCTGTGCTATGGACAATTACGTCATCCAGGTAAGCCGCAGCATACTTCCGATGGGGCCTCAGCATCTGGTCCATTTTCCGCTGGAATGTGGCCGGCGCATTCTGTAACCCGAACGGCATTCTGTTATATTGGAACGCCCCGTCTGGGGTTACAAATGCGGTTTTCTCTTTGGCCGACTTGGCCAGGGGGATTTGCCAATACCCTTTTGTGAGGTCAAGAGTCGTCATGTATCGGGCTGTTCCCAGCCGGTCGATCAACTCATCTATACGTGGCATGGGGTAGGTGTCAAATTTTGTAACTTTGTTCAACTGACGAAAATCGTTACAAAATCGCCAGCTCCCATCCGGTTTAGGCACCAACACGATGGGACTAGACCAATCACTTTGGGACTCCTCTATCACCCCTAAGTTCAGCATTTTCTGTACTTCCTCCCGTATTGCCTCCCGTCGAGCCTCTGGGATCCGATAGGGTTTTAACTTCACCCTTTCACCGGGCGGGGTAATGATGTCATGCTCTACCCCAGATGTTTGTCCCGGCAGCTCAGAGAATACCTCCTTGTTGCGAAGCACAAACTCCTTAACCTCCTGTTGTTGGGGTTGTGACAAGGTGGCTGCTATTCCAACCTCAGGAATGATGCAACCAGTTTGAGCTGGTGACCAAGTGTCTGCGACTAGGGACTCTCTATCCCTCCAGGCTTTCAACAGATTAACGTGATAGATCTGTTCGGGCTTTCGCCTTCCTGGTTGTCTGACCTTGTAATTCACTTCGCTCACTTTTTCCATTATCTCGTAGGGGCCTTGCCGTTTGGCAAGGAATTTACTTTCAACCGTAGGGATAAGTACCAATATCCTATCCCCCGGGGAAAAGGTACGGGTCTTGGCTCCACGGTTGTACACTCTCTGCTGTGCCAACTGCGCTTGGGCCAAATGTTCCTTCACGATGGGCATTACCTGTGCAATTCGATCTTGCATCAGGGCGACATGCTCAATCACACTCCTGTGGGGAGAACTCTCACTTTCCCAAGTTTCCTTGGCAATATCCAACAGCCCTCTTGGGTGTCTCCCATACAGTAACTCAAAGGGGGAGAATCCCGTAGAGGATTGGGGCACCTCCCTAATAGCAAACATCAAATAAGGAAGTAAACAGTCCCAATCCTTTCCATCTCTATCCACCACTTTCTTCAACATTTGTTTTAGGGTTTTGTTGAATCTTTCAACCAGCCCATCGGTTTGGGGGTGATACACAGACGTACGCAATTGTGTCACTTTGAACAATTTACACAGCTCTTTCATAACCCGGGACATAAAGGGTGTACCTTGGTCCGTAAGCAGTTCTTTACAAATACCCACCCGGCTAAAAACAAGAGATAGCTCTTTGGCTATGGTTTTGGCCGAGGTATTTCGGAGAGGGATCGCTTCTGGATAACGGGTGGCATAGTCCATTATAACTAATATGTACTGGTGCCCCCTAGCGGACTTGATTATAGGACCTACCAAATCCATGGCGATCCTCTCAAACGGGACCTCAATGATGGGTAGAGGGACCAGCGGGCTACGGAAATGTGGCATCGGGGCCAACCTCTGACACACAGGGCAGGAGGAACAATAATTTTCTACGTCCTTCATCACCCCCGGCCAATAGAATCTCTGTAATACCCTCTCTCGGGTTTTCTCTGTCCCCAGATGACCTCCAAGAATGTGCCCATGGGCCAACTCCAACACCAACTTCCTGTAAGGTTTGGGCACCACAAGCTGCTCAACAGTTTCTTCTGCCCTTTTTGCCACCCGATACAGTAGGTCCTTCTCTACGCTGAAGTATGGGTAAGTGCAGGTATTATCTGGGTTCACTAACTCGCCATCTATTTTCACTACGTTTTCCCGTGCCTTTATTAGGGCGGGGTCTTTCAACTGTTCTGTGGCAAAGTTTTCCCTGTGAACCTCAAGATCAGAAAACTCCACAGACGGTAGGTTTTCGTCTGAGGAGGTGGGCTCCTCTCCAGTTTCTTGAGTCTCCCCTGCCAATACTGATAAGGGAAATTCCGGAGAGTCCTCACCACTCTCAGGGGAGTTCTGGCTATCACATTCCTGGTACATAGGGGCACCAGTGAGGGGCTCAGGATCATCCCACAGTTCCCAGAACTTCGGAAAATCCCTTCCCACAATGGCGTCATACGGTAACTGAGATACTAAGCCCACTGGATGAGAGAGGGTACCTTTGGGGGTCTCGAAACACACTGTAGTCACTGGATACTCTCGGGTGTCCCCATGCACACAAATAACAGCTACCTTGCTATTCCCAGAGACCTTTGTTTTAACTAACTCAGCCTTTATCAGGGTCACAAGGCTACCTGAATCCAGCAATACCACAACATTTCTACCATTAACACACATTTTGCATAAATGTTTCTCAGTTCCTCGAATGGCAGTGCATGCGACTGTTGCACACAGCGACTGACGTCTGCCCGTCAGAAAGTCACACTGCATGGGTTCCTCCACAACCGGGCAATTGGCTGCAATATGTCCCGCTTGCCGGCGGCGGTAGCAAACGATCCTTCTTGCCGCCTCTTGAGCCGCTGATTTCCCAGGCTGTTCTCGCCAAACTTGGGGTAGAGCTCCCACCCTCTCACTCTGTCCACCCTCACCCCTTGGAATCCTCTTATCCGCCCCTGGGGATGGTCTGGTCTTAGGGTGGAAAGTCCGAGTGTCTCTGGAAGAGGCCGTCAGGTTCTCTGTAGCCAAGTATTTCTCCACACGATCCACAAGACCATCGGCCGTCTCTGGGTCTCCATGGCTTACCCACTTTTGGATGGCAGTAGGAAGAGCTCTCAAAAACCGATCCATTACAACACGTTCCACAATCTTTGGTGCGGACAAAGTCTCTGGCTGTAGCCACTTTCTGCTCAGGTGAATGAGATCATACATTTGAGACCTGGGGGGTTTTCCAAGCTGGAAAGTCCAGTTATGCACACGCTGAGCCCGGACAGCCTGGGTGACACCCAGCCTTGCCAATATTTCAGCTTTTAGCATCACATAGTCTTTTGCTTGGTTAGGCTCTAGGTCATAGTAAGCTTTCTGCGATTCACCAGTTAACAGAGGAGCCACCAGTCCAGCCCACTGCTCCTCAGGCCACTTTTCTCTTTCAGCGGTCCTTTCAAATGTGGTCAAAAATACCTCTGGATCATCCTCTCCAGTCATTTTTGTCAATAAACGACTCACCCCAAAGGACGCGGTATTAGTGGGACGGCTTTCCTCACTGGTCTGCGGACGTTGCTGCATTACTGCTTCCATCTGTTGTTGTAGTCTCTGCTCTTGCTTCTGCAACAGGTCTATGAAGCGGGCCTCCGATTGCTGCTGGGCTCGTTGCTGAGCCTCCAGACTCTGTTGCAAAGTTGCGTTTGTCTGCTGCTTGGCTGCAAGGCTCCTTTGCAAACCTGCATTTGTCTGCTGTTGATTGGCATTTGCTAGAGCCAGCTGTTTCAGTATCTCCTCCATGCTGGCTTAAAAAAAACTGCCACTGGTTCTCCACCAACTGTGAGGGGGTTAGCTCGGCAGCGGGTGTGTGTGACCCCCGGGATGGGCTCCCCACACAAAAACAGGCCCAGCAAACGGAGGTTGTGGTTTTCAAAAATCAAAAAGGTGCGGTTTATTTTCTATTTACAGTGACCAAACACAGCAAAGCAAAAGAAACATAACCAAAATAAATCCTGGTCAAGTTGACCTCTGACTAAACATACAGGTTTCCTAACTAACAACTGGGATCAGCCTAGTGCTGTCCTAGTCCCTAAGTCCCTGGTTTTAAATGTCCAAGCGAATAGCCACACAGGCTTTTTCTCACCGCACAGGGGTTCACTCTCCCTAGACAGTCCACACAGGTCTGGTTCCAGGCATGAGCTAACATCTAATGAAGCTGGGAGTTCTTATAGAGGCCTAAATGAGCTGACAAGGTTCAGCTGGTCTCATCAACTCCCTGTCTGCACGACGCCCAGCCCTCTCCCTAGAGGTATAAGTCATCCATGAGCCCACTAGCCTTATACAACTCTCCACCTAGTTGTATAAGTCGGCGTAAAGCCTGAATCTGGGCGAAATATATCTACCCCCCTGGATGCAACCAGGTGACTTTACCTTCCTGCTGTCACAATATATATATATATATATATATATATACACACATATTGCGGTCAGGAAGAATCTTTTTTTTATTTTCATTACACATGTATGTTTTAAAAGTACAAGATCATTTTTTGTTAAGTTGCTCTTACTTTCCCCCCATTTCAGTGATTCTGTTTTTGGGAGAAGAATCATTTAGCTAGGTTGATGGCCAGCTGCTATTATTTTGCCGCAGTTAGGCCATGCTCAGTGATTCAAGTATAACTGTTTATGAATAATTATGCATGTTCTTTCGGCAACAAATATATTATTTGTGGGTAGCTGTATTGCTTGTGTGTGTACAGTATGTATGTCTGCTGCAGAGCAATTAGAAATAGTGGGCAAGCACAGGCAAATCTTTGTCAGTTATGACAAATGTTCATTCTCATCACACATGAAAGTCACCTGTACGGAGTTAATCTGTCATGTACACTATACGGTTGCTCAGTTATGCTTGATATTACTCATTAATAACTTTTACCCATTTATTTACATAGTATGGCTACAAAAATTACACGTCTAGAAAAACTGCACCATGGATCATTAAAACCCTTAACTAATAGTTAATCTGGAGGAAGGCAAAGTAACTTTATAAAATGTAGGAAGTTGAACTTCAGTCTAAACTTTGTGTATTTTTTTTTTTAGCTTGGGTTATTAGGAAGCTGGGGATTTGCTAGAACCTCTGTCAGGTGTTTGTCTTTTTTTCTGTCCCCTCTAGGGAGATTTTACCTCACTGCCTCTTCTGGTGACCATTTGTTATTAGAGACAAGAAATTAGATAAAAGCCTCGTACACACGACCGAGAATCTCGTCATGAAAAAACACGTTGTTTTTCTTGACGAGATTTTTGGACAAGAAACTTGTCCCGGCCGAGTGTACAGATGCTCGATTCAAAGAACCCGCGGTTTTTTGAATGGAGCGAACGCGGTGACGTCATTGACTACGACGAGCGTGCGCTCGTCACATTCAATGCCGTCGCCGCCATCTTGCTTTACCCTAACTATGCCTAGGAAGCTACCACGCATGCGTCTAAGTCATTTCGAGCATGCGCGGGCTTCCCGGAGGACAGGTAAGTGTACACACACACACTTTTCTCGTCGAGAAACAGGCTGACGAGAATCTCGATGAGAAAATAGAGAGCAGGTTCTCTATATTTCTCGTCGAGATTCTTGTCGGTTTTCTTGACGAGAAACCTGATAGCCGCGTACACACGACCGATTTACTCGGCAAGAAAGCTCTGCCAGCAAGTTTCTTGTCGTTTTTCGATGAGAAACTCGGTCGTGTGTACGAGGCTAAAGTCTCATTGGAAAGAACAGAGTTGGTAGTAAAAAACAGTCAGAGGGCCCAAACCTTGTCCAATAATTTTTATTTTTTTTCCTGTCTGTATCCTTTTTGGAGGGGTTACTTCTTGTGACCACCTGTCATCAGGGCAGGCAGTGAGCAAAAATCTTTTCAGCAGGTATACAGATAAAATACAATACAAAACCTGACAAAGTGTCTAGTCTTGCATGTGGTATCTAAAACAACATAGTGGTGTTCCACTTTAAAAAAGGAACAATAAACTCACTTAATGCTCCCAAGGCTACTTTCACACTGAAGCGCTTTGCAGGGGCTATAGCACTAAAAATAGTGACTGCAAAGTGCCCTGAAAGAGCCTCTCCTTTCACTCCAGTGTAAAAGCCCTCGGAGCGGTGCGCTGGCAGGACAGTATAAAAAGTCCTGCTAGTCGAATCTTTGAGGCGCTGCCTATTTAAATCAATGCGCAGAGCCGCAGGGCGGTTTTAACCCTTTTTCATCCGTTAGCAGAGGTTAAAAGTTCCCGCTAGCAGCCGAATAGCGCTGCAAAAATGATGGCAAATCGCTGCTAAAAATAGCGGCGCTTTACTGCCGACGCCTCAGTGTGAAAGTAGCCTTAAGGCTATAAAATGATTCCTATGTAGCCCTCTTTTTGGAGGGGGTTTATGGGAAATGCCACCCCCCAACAGGATATTGCAGTAAACCTGTAGGTAAATAGGATAACCAGAACCTTCATAAGTGGAAAAGTGGGATTGATAATGAAGTTGGTAGTGCCTCCACTTAGGACAGGGCTTCTGTGGACAGTGTAATTGGGAGCAGAGGAACAACTGCAACCATAGGTATGCGCAGCCTATTGCATTAGGGTGTGCACCCCAAAGCTCAAACACACATGAATGCCACCCGCTGTCACAGGGAGGAGGCTCTAGTGGTGGGAGACCGTTGATTGGGAGCATATTAAATACGAGTTTAATGTGTTCCTAAGGTTGAACCTAACCTTTAATATAATGGGGGCATTTACACCGGCATCCCCCAACCACCCACCTGGTGCCGCCCCTGGATAATGCTTATTCACATAGGGTGATTAGGGTGTGCCCAGGCACACCCTGCACACACTGCGCGCACGCCTATGACTGCAACTGACATATAACCATTAACCATAAGCAAATAGATGCACACCAGTATAGATAGAGATAATAAAAGCTTTATAAGAAAACATTTATAACAGTACATACATTCAACATACAAACAGATATTATCAGTAAATAGCATTATATGAATAATGGTGGAATCGAGCACAAATACCTGGGTATATATAATTATTAATGTGTTGCGCTAATAAACAAGTGTGTGGATATATACAGGAAAACAAAAAAGATCCAACAATAAATAGTCCAAAATTAGTAACAGTCTCTCAGATGGACCATAGATTCCATATGTGTCTGAATCAGTGACGCTCATGTAGACGAGACAAATCCAAATCCCTCCACCAGTTGAATAAACTGCCACCCCAATTAAGAATCAACTCTTACCAAAAAACTTGGACCCTTTATTATGAAGGGTCAAACAGGCTAGAAGTTATAATCCCCAGCACTGGTCATCGATAAGGGGTGGAGAAGGAAACCACATTCAGATCGATCCCAGGATGTCTGAAACTTCTTCTCTTAAAGCATCCATTAATAGCCAAAATCCCTCTTCTGGTTGCATGTTCTTCTTCCTTAGTGTTAGGCTATTTTCTCAATTTGTTGAATGTTCTTTAACTCTTCTGGTGGAATGTTCTAAAGGCTATTTCCTCCTCACTTTTCTCCACTGGATATGTTGGAAGATAGCAGACCATCGGAGGTCATAGTTATTAACAGAGACATCTCTAGATCAGGGGTAGGGAACCTGTGGCCCTCCAGCTGTTGTTAAACTACATTTCCCATGAGGCATTGCAAGGCTGGCAGTTACTATTACTCCCAGGGGCATGATGGGACTTGTAATTCTGCAACAGCTGGAGGGCCCCAGGTTGCCTACCCCTGCTCTAGATGAATGTTGCAGGGGCCTCTAAGAATGATGCAGCATCTGTCTTGTCAGAGGCCTGAATACAAGATCTTCAGTGATAAGGAGACCCTCCAGCCGTTACCCAACCAGTCTGGAATACAGACCTAGTTATCTGGCACTGTGCATATGAGATAGTAATAGGACAGAGATACTTTATTTGTCACGAGGATTTGGCAATGGACTCAATGAGCTATTTGCAGCTGCAGTTAAACTATTAGAGCATAGAAATACCTAAATAATCATCTCTTATGATCTGATATTAGTAGCATGAACAGGACATGTGGCTGAAGCCTTTTCTCTCTCTCTCTCTCTCTCCACATCCTCCTTCCAGGATCTTTTCCCAACAACCCTAGAGTCAAGAAGTGACATACATACATAATTTTATGTAGCACTTACCCCCGAAGGAGCGGCTGGTTTTGTTTTGGGTCATGCAAACTACCTCCAAGGCTTCCGTTGTCAGGGTAAAGAGTCTTTAGAAAAGTCAATGTCCACACAAATGTAAAACCTAAACAGCAAGGCTTTATTTTCCTTTTCCAGTGGGATCTTGAAGAGAAAGCAGGAAATGATAAAAGTATAGGGGAAGGTTCAGGCACACAACACTAAAAGCACACTGAAATTGTAACGTCGCCACTCAAGCCTGAGTGGGTATTGCTCACCCGGATAATCCCCTTTTTCTGGTTCTAGCAGCCGGATGATGCACGGATCTATTCTGAACGGTCTCCGTTACAGACCTTGAGGTGAACCTGAGGATGCGTCCAGGAATCCTCTGCCACAGGATTAATAAAGTCCCGAACCTCCTAGCCAAGCAATAAGAGAGAACCTTTATGCCAGATTGGCGTATTGCAGGGCCTTTAAGTCCTTGGATCCCTCGTTGAGTAGGTCACCAGGCCTCTCCCGAGACAGCGGTACCGTCGCTAGTCTCCTCTGGGGAAGGTCCTCCCCTGGCTTTCCTCTTCAAGAGCAGACTCCCCGAATATGGGTAGCATGGGATCCTCCTCAAAGGTGTAGGCCCCAGCCAGCGGAGCTGGGCCTACCAAGCAGCAATGCAGCCTCAGGTTGAAGGTGCCCGGGGCTGGAACACACACTCGCACCCCGTGCCATGAGGGCCACAGGGCGCACACACAGGACGAACCAACTCTCTCCCCGGGCAAATGGCGTCTGCCCCTTATGTACCCCTTCCCAGCATGCACAGCAAGTTAACCACGCCCACTGCACGGCTGCCGATAAAGGACACCCAATGTGCTGTGTCATGCCTGTATCCCAACCTGAGTCTGTGGCGGCAGTGCCACCTACCGACCAAGGGAAATAACTACAAGTCAATGTCACAGCCAGAGCAGAAACCAAATTTAGACACAATTAAACAAGTCTGAGCCCAACTATGGCTCAGACATACCCCTAAATTTAACATAGCGTCCCAACTATTTGGGAGGGGCGGTACATTTACATTACAGTGTGACACTAGTAGCTCACAGTAGAGGACAGCACATCCCTACACCTTATTTTTATAAACATATGTAACCCTTTATGAGGTTAATTCAAATCCATGTTTCTTTGTGGTAGGTATGCACAGGTTTGTGTGATCAGCTGTAGCCAGCAACCTATATAAATCAATGACAAGCTGATGGGTGCCCCAGCTGTTCGCATGTAACCACACATCTGAGCAGTTACATGCAATTAGGGACAAATGAGTGTTTGCGGCCAGGTTCACATATGTGCCAATTGAATGCGGTTTTAACCGCATCCAATTCGCAGGATATGTGACTGTCTCTCAATGGAACTGGTTCACATATGTCCAGGGCGGCCGCGGTGCCGTTTCAAAAAGGGTCCAGTGCATTTTTGGGTCCGGTTCAGGTGAGAATTCAGGCAAAAATTTGCATTTGAATCAGTGAACAGTAGGGATGGGCCCGGTGCTCGATTCGAACCCATGTTCGAATCGAGCATCGGGCGTTCGCTCGCTCGTCGAGCCCAGAACTATTTGGGCCGTTCGCATCACATTCGTGTGATGCGAGCGGCCCCGCAATGCATTGCGGCCGGCGCGGCCGGCGCAGTGCATTGCTGGCTGATGATTGGCCAAGCATGCACTGTGACCCCGCATGCTTGGCCAATCACAGCGCCCGAAACTCGGAGAGCAATAATTGGCTACAGGCAGGACGGCTGTAGCCAATTACAGCTCAGGGGCTTTAGTACACGCCCCACCATTTAAAAGGCCGCCACGCCATCGGCCCCGGTCACATGAGTTCCGGCTTTAGGAGAGATTAGTCTGCTGATTCTGTCTTTGCTTGATACTGAAAGATTTGCTCTTCTTTGCTAAACCATTGGCTATTTCTTTGCTAAACCATTGCTACCTAAGTCATTGATCGTTCATTGCTGCTGATTGCACAGTTAGTGTGTTATTAGCTGCTGCTGGGGATTAGTCTGGTGCGTGCTTACTGTTAGTACAGTATTGCAGTAGTACCAACCGCAGTGCTGTTAGCACAGCATTGCACCCCAACAGCACCCATAGGACTTCTAGTGTGTTAGTGGCAGCAAACAGAGCTCCTATATTTTCTTCTCAGCAGCACCCATAGGACTTCTAGTGTGTTAGTGGCATCACACAGAGCTCCTATATTTTCTTCTCAGCAGCACCCATAGGACTTCTAGTGTGTTAGTGGCAGCAAACAGAGCTCCTATATTTTCTTCTCAGCAGCACCCATAGGACTTCTAGTGTGTTAGTGGCAGCAAACAGAGCTCCTATATTTTCTTCTCAGCAGCACCCATAGGACTTCTAGTGTGTTAGTGGCAGCAAACAGAGCTCCTATATTTTCTTCTCAGCAGCACCCATAGGACTTCTAGTGTGTTAGTGGCAGCAAACAGAGCTCCTATATTTTCTTCTCAGCAGCACCCATAGGACTTCTAGTGTGTTAGTGGCAGCAAACAGAGCTCCTATATTTTCTTCTCAGCAGCACCCATAGGACTTCTAGTGTGTTAGTGGCATCACACAGAGCTCCTATATTTTCTTCTCAGCAGCACCCATAGGACTTCTAGTGTGTTAGTGGCAGCAAACAGAGCTCCTATATTTTCTTCTCAGCAGCACCCATAGGACTTCTAATGTGTTAGTGGCATCACACAGAGTTCCTATATTTTCATCTCAGCAGCACCCATAGGACTTCTAGTGTGTTAGTGGCATCACACAGAGCTCCTATATTTTCTTCTCAGCAGCACCCATAGGACTTCTAGTGTGTTAGTGGCATCACACAGAGTTCCTATATTTTCATCTCAGCAGCACCCATAGGACTTCTAGTGTGTTAGTGGCATCACACAGAGCTCCTATATTTTCTTCTCAGCAGCACCCATAGGACTTCTAGTGTGTTAGTGGCAGCAAACAGAGCTCCTATATTTTCTTCTCAGCAGCACCCATAGGACTTCTAGTGTGTTAGTGGCAGCAAACAGAGCTCCTATATTTTCTTCTCAGCAGCACCCATAGGACTTCTAGTGTGTTAGTGGCATCACACAGAGCTCCTATATTTTCTTCTCAGCAGCACCCATAGGACTTCTAGTGTGTTAGTGGCAGCAAACAGAGCTCCTATATTTTCTTCTCAGCAGCACCCATAGGACTTCTAGTGTGTTAGTGGCAGCAAACAGAGCTCCTATATTTTCTTCTCAGCAGCACCCATAGGACTTCTAGTGTGTTAGTGGCAGCAAACAGAGCTCCTATATTTTCTTCTCAGCAGCACCCATAGGACTTCTAGTGTGTTAGTGGCAGCAAACAGAGCTCCTATATTTTCTTCTCAGCAGCACCCATAGGACTTCTAGTGTGTTAGTGGCAGCAAACAGAGCTCCTATATTTTCTTCTCAGCAGCACCCATAGGACTTCTAGTGTGTTAGTGGCATCACACAGAGCTCCTATATTTTCTTCTCAGCAGCACCCATAGGACTTCTAGTGTGTTAGTGGCAGCAAACAGAGCTCCTATATTTTCTTCTCAGCAGCACCCATAGGACTTCTAGTGTGTTAGTGGCATCACACAGAGTTCCTATATTTTCATCTCAGCAGCACCCATAGGACTTCTAGTGTGTTAGTGGCAGCAAACAGAGCTCCTATATTTTCTTCTCAGCAGCACCCATAGGACTTCTAGTGTGTTAGTGGCAGCAAACAGAGCTCCTATATTTTCTTCTCAGCAGCACCCATAGGACTTCTAGTGTGTTAGTGGCAGCAAACAGAGCTCCTATATTTTCTTCTCAGCAGCACCCATAGGACTTCTAGTGTGTTAGTGGCATCACACAGAGCTCCTATATTTTCTTCTCAGCAGCACCCATAGGACTTCTAGTGTGTTAGTGGCAGCAAACAGAGCTCCTATATTTTCTTCTCAGCAGCACCCATAGGACTTCTAGTGTGTTAGTGGCATCACACAGAGCTCCTATATTTTCTTCTCAGCAGCACCCATAGGACTTCTAGTGTGTTAGTGGCAGCAAACAGAGCTCCTATATTTTCTTCTCAGCAGCACCCATAGGACTTCTAGTGTGTTAGTGGCAGCAAACAGAGCTCCTATATTTTCTTCTCAGCAGCACCCATAGGACTTCTAGTGTGTTAGTGGCAGCAAACAGAGCTCCTATATTTTCTTCTCAGCAGCACCCATAGGACTTCTAGTGTGTTAGTGGCATCACACAGAGCTCCTATATTTTCTTCTCAGCAGCACCCATAGGACTTCTAGTGTGTTAGTGGCAGCAAACAGAGCTCCTATATTTTCTTCTCAGCAGCACCCATAGGACTTCTAGTGTGTTAGTGGCAGCAAACAGAGCTCCTATATTTTCTTCTCAGCAGCACCCATAGGACTTCTAGTGTGTTAGTGGCAGCAAACAGAGCTCCTATATTTTCTTCTCAGCAGCACCCATAGGACTTCTAGTGTGTTAGTGGCATCACACAGAGCTCCTATATTTTCTTCTCAGCAGCACCCATAGGACTTCTAGTGTGTTAGTGGCAGCAAACAGAGCTCCTATATTTTCTTCTCAGCAGCACCCATAGGACTTCTAGTGTGTTAGTGGCAGCAAACAGAGCTCCTATATTTTCTTCTCAGCAGCACCCATAGGACTTCTAGTGTGTTAGTGGCAGCAAACAGAGCTCCTATATTTTCTTCCAGCAGCACCCATAGGACTTCTAGTGTGTTAGTGGCAGCAAACAGAGCTCCTATATTTTCTTCTCAGCAGCACCCATAGGACTTCTAGTGTGTTAGTGGCATCACACAGAGCTCCTATATTTTCTTCTCAGCAGCACCCATAGGACTTCTAGTGTGTTAGTGGCAGCAAACAGAGCTCCTATATTTTCTTCTCAGCAGCACCCATAGGACTTCTAGTGTGTTAGTGGCAGCAAACAGAGCGCCTATATTTTCTTCTCAGCAGCACCCATAGGACTTCTAGTGTGTTAGTGGCAGCAAACAGAGCTCCTATATTTTCTTCTCAGCAGCACCCATAGGACTTCTAGTGTGTTAGTGGCATCACACAGAGCTCCTATATTTTCTTCTCAGCAGCACCCATAGGACTTCTAGTGTGTTAGTGGCAGCAAACAGAGCTCCTATATTTTCTTCTCAGCAGCACCCATAGGACTTCTAGTGTGTTAGTGGCAGCAAACAGAGCTCCTATATTTTCTTCTCAGCAGCACCCATAGGACTTCTAGTGTGTTAGTGGCAGCAAACAGAGCTCCTATATTTTCTTCTCAGCAGCACCCATAGGACTTCTAGTGTGTTAGTGGCATCACACAGAGCTCCTATATTTTCTTCTCAGCAGCACCCATAGGACTTCTAGTGTGTTAGTGGCAGCAAACAGAGCTCCTATATTTTCTTCTCAGCAGCACCCATAGGACTTCTAGTGTGTTAGTGGCAGCAAACAGAGCTCCTATATTTTCTTCTCAGCAGCACCCATAGGACTTCTAGTGTGTTAGTGGCAGCAAACAGAGCTCCTATATTTTCTTCTCAGCAGCACCCATAGGACTTCTAGTGTGTTAGTGGCAGCAAACAGAGCTCCTATATTTTCTTCTCAGCAGCACCCATAGGACTTCTAGTGTGTTAGTGGCAGCAAACAGAGCTCCTATATTTTCTTGTCAGCAGCACACATAGTACCTATAGTGTGTTAGTGTCAGCACCCATAGGACCTACAGTGTGTTGTGAGCACACATAGGAGTTCTATTTTTTATACTATATACACTACCGACTACAATGGCTGGAAGACCGCCAAGGAGAGGCAGAGCGTGCCGAGGCAAGAACACAGGGCAGGCAGGCTCTGTTTCTAGAGACAACAGTGCTGGCCGTGGACGTGGTCGTGCATCGTCATCAGCACGTGGCCATGGGACACGCTTGTCTTTGTTTTCGGCAGCTGGACATGTGGAGCCGCATCATGCCGAAGGCTTGGTAGAATGGATGACCAAGCCCTCCTCATCCTCCTCATCCTCTCTCACCCAGGCTCAGGGTACTGGCAGAGCAGCTGCCAACGCGTACTCAATGGCATCATCAGCCACCCCTTCCCTAGACCCACCATGTCCTCCTGAGGAGTCCCCCGAACTGTTTGAGCACAGTGTTGGGTACATGCTCCAGGAGGATGCCCAACGATTCGAAGGCTCGGATGATGATACCCAGCTTGAGGAAGTCAGTAGTGTGCGCGCAGAGAGAGGGGATGCTGAAGGACAGCAATCTGGCAGTAGTGTTCCACCAGCTGCAGCTTACTGCCAGGTTTGCTCTAGTGGTGAAGAGGGAGGGGATGATGAGGTCACTGACTCCACGTGGGTGCCTGAAGGGAGAGAGGAGGAGGAGGAGGAGGATGCAGCGTCACATGTCCAACGAGGCAGGATGCCCCCTGGAGGCCAGCTAGAGGCCAGCACAGCAACTGTACCACACCGCAGAGCTCCGCCTGTGCAGGGCGCTGCCTCTGCACGTTATCACAAAAGTTCTTTGGTGTGGGCCTTTTTTGAGACGAGTGCATCAGATCGCACCACTGCTATTTGCAATATTTGTCTCAAGCGTATCTCGCGTGGCCAAAACATCAGCCGCTTGGGCACCACAAGCATGAGCAGACATATGTCGACCTGCCATGCAGCTCGTTGGCAAGCACACATAAAAGACCCACACCAAAGAACAAAGCGGACCTCTCCTTGCTCCTCATCAGCTGGGATCTCCATCCCCACTATATCTTCAGTCCTCTCTGAAAGCTGCTCTGAGAGGACTGAAGGTGTAGAATTAGGTGTGTCACAACCAAGTACTTGCAGTACACCGACGTCCGATTGTAGCAGGCAAATTTCCCTGCCCCAGCTGCTGGACCGTCGAAAGAAGTATACTCCCAGCCATCCACATGCCCAGCGGTTGAATGCTAGCTTGGCTAAATTGCTAGCACTTCAACTGCTGCCTTTTCAGTTGATAGACTCGGCCCCCTTCCGTGAGTTTGTTCAATGTGCGGTTCCTCAGTGGCAGGTTCCCAAACGCCACTTTTTCTCACGGAAGGCGATTCCGTCTCTCTACTGGCATGTGGAAGGCAATGTCCATGCCTCGCTGGACAGGGCGGTCAGCGGTAAGGTGCATATTACCGCTGACTCATGGTCCAGCAGGCATGGACAGGGACGTTATCTTTCTTTCACGGCCCATTGGGTCACTCTATTGGTAGCTGGGAGGGATGCAGGACAAGGTGCAGTAGTGTTGGAGGTTGTTCCGCCACCACGCCTCCAAAATGCTACTACTGGTTGTGACACACCTCTCTCCTCCACCCCCTCCTCTTCTTCTTCCTCCATGTCCTCTTCGAGTGCTCTGTCCTCGGAACCAGCGGTGCTCCGTAGGCGTACAAGGGGCTACGCGAGTACGCAGGCAAAAAGATGCCATGCCGTGCTTGCGCTGGTGTGTTTGGGGGACAGGAGCCACACTGGGCCAGAGGTTCTGGCAGCTCTGCAGGGGCAGGCCGAGAGGTGGTTGACGCCACGCCAGCTTAAGCCAGGAATGATCGTTTCTGATAATGGCACCAACCTCCTCTCCGCCCTGCGACAGGGGCAGCTCACCCATGTGCCCTGTAGGGCTCACGTCCTCAACCTGGTGGTGCAGCGGTTCTTGGGCAGGTTCCCAGGCTTACAGGATGTCCTGAGGCAGGCCAGGAAAGTCTGTGTGCATTTCCGCCGATCTTATAATGCCAGTGCTCGGCTGACTGAGCTGCAAAAGGAGCTGAACCTGCCCAAGAACCGCCTAATATGTGACATGCCCACCAGGTGGAACTCAACGTTGGCCATGCTGCAGCGACTGCACACGCAGCAGAGGGCCATCAATGAGTACCTTTGCGACTACGGCACCAGGACAGGGTCAGGGGAGCTTGGCTTTTTTTCCCCACGCCAGTGGAGCATGATCAGGGATGCATGCACTGTCCTCTCACCATTTGAGGAGGCCACGAGGATGGTGAGCAGTGACAGTGCATGCATCAGTGACACTGTACCTCTTGTCCACCTGTTGGAGCATACGCTGCGTGGGATAATGGACAGGGCACTTGAGGCAGAACAGAGGCAGGAAGAGGAGGACTTCCTTGTCTCTCAAGGCCCCCTTTATCCAGACAATGTTCCTTCTGTCCCACCCATCACACAGGAAGAGGAGGAGGAGGAGGAGGAGGAGGAGGATTGTGTGAGCATGGAGGTGGAGCCTGGCACTCAGCATCAGCAGCAGCAGTCTTTTAGGGATGATGTACAGTCCCAACAAACCAGTGGACTTGTACGTGGCTGGGAGGAGGTGGCTGGCGATCATGTCATCCTCAGTGACCCAGAAGACTCCGGACCGAATGCCTCAGCTAACCTACGCTGCATGGCCTCCCTGATCCTGCAAAGCCTGCGGAAGGATCCTCGTGTTCTTCGGATCAAGGAGAGTGACCATTACTGGCTGGCCACTCTCCTTGATCCACGGTACAAGGGTAAGGTTGCGGACCTTATCTTGCCGTCGCAGAGGGAGCAGAGGATGAGACATCTCAGGGAGGCCTTGCAGAAAGGTCTGTGCAACGCGTTCCCAGAAACTGGGAGGTTACAAACTCCTGGTCCTGGACGACAAGTTGCTGAGGCTTCGGTCAGTAGCAGAAGGAGCGGTGGGGAAGGTGGACGTCTGACCGATGCGTTCAGACAATTTTTTAGTCCGCAGCCCCAAGGTATGATCGGTTCCAGCAACCATCGCCAGCGTCTGATATACATGGTGCAGGAATACCTAGGGGCAAGGTCAGACTTGGACACCTTTCCCACCGAAAATCCTCTGGCTTACTGGGTCCTGAGGATGGATCACTGGCCAGAGCTTGCACAGTATGCAATTGAGCTACTGGCCTGTCCTGCATCCAGCGTTCTTTCCGAACGCACATTCAGTGCTGCTGGAGGATTTGTCACCGATCATAGGGTGCGCCTGTCCACCGACTCGGTTGATCGACTGACCTTCATAAAAATGAATCAGTCTTGGATCACCACCAGCTACCAGACACCTGAAGCGGATATAACGGAATAATTTATAATGTCACATCCCTTCAAGACTGCCTATGCTGATGCTGAGTGACTGTCCTGTTATGTTCACTGACTATCCTCTTCCTCCTCCTCAATGATCCATGCCACCACACCAGTGCCTAAGGCACAATTTTTCAGCCCCTGTATAACAGGGGCGTGTAATTACAATTTTTTAAAAAGATGCTTCGCAACAGGTGTGACTGCTGTGCTCAGAGTACAGTATCTGTGAGGGGTTGCAGTGTTGTGGCACCAGCACCAGTGCCTAAGGCACAATTTTTCAGCCCCTGTTGGGGCGTGTAATTACAATTTTTAGGCAATGCTTTGCAACAGGTCTCATTGCTGTGCTCAGAGTACAGTATCTGTGAGGGGTTGCAGTGTTGTGGCACCAGCACCAGTGCCTAAGGCACAATTTTTCAGCCCCTGTATAACAGGGGCGTGTAATTAAATTTTTTTAAAAAGATGCTTCGCAACAGGTGTGACTGCTGTGCTCAGAGTACAGTATCTGTGAGGGGTTGCAGTGTTGTGGCACCAGCACCAGTGCCTAAGGCACAATTTTTCAGCCCCTGTTGGGGCGTGTAATTACAATTTTTAGGCAATGCTTTGCAACAGGTCTCATTGCTGTGCTCAGAGTACAGTATCTGTGAGGGGTTGCAGTGTTGTGGCACCAGCACCAGTGCCTAAGGCACAATTTTTCAGCCCCTGTATAACAGGGGCGTGTAATTCCAATTTTTTAAAAAGATGCTTCGCAACAGGTGTGACTGCTGTGCTCCAAGTACAGTATCTGTGAGGGGTTGCAGTGTTGTGGCACCAGCACCAATGCCTAAGGCACAATTTTTCAGCCCCTGTTTAACAGGGGCGTGTAATTACAAATCTTGATCTAATAGTTCACAGCAGGGCCCATTCCTGCGCCCACCAAGAGTAACTATGAGGGCCTACAGTCTTGTGGCAACACCGTCCACCACCACCACCACCACCAAAGGCCCAATTTTTCTGCCCTGTTCAACAGGTGCATGCAATTACAAATCTTGATCTAATAACTCACAGCAGGGCCCATTCCTGCACCCACCAAGAGTAACTGTGAGGGCTTACAGTCTTGTGGCAACACCGTCCACCACCACCACCACCACCACCAAAGGCCCAATTTTTCTGCCCGGTTCAACAGGTGCATGCAAGTACAAATCTTGATCTATTAACTCACAGCAGGGCCCATTCCTGTGCCCACCAGTCTTGTGGCTACACCAACATCTAATAGGGCAAATTTCTGCAGAGTATATACGGCAGGCCCCTACTTTCAAACATCCAACTTACAAACGACTCCTACTTGCAAACGGCAAGAGAAAACAGGAAGTGAGAGGAAATCTACCCCTAGGAAGGAAAATTCTATCCTGTTAGATTTAATTTGGGAAAAAGGTATCTCCTCTCTACTGATGCTTTATCACCAATCCTTGTTTCAATTAAAACCCCACTTTTCCAAAAACATTTGTCATTGGGACGGAAAGTGAGGTGACATGTTCTGAACAGATGTGCAAAGACAGCAAATGTTACAGGGGTGATAACCCCTCCCTATGTTCTCCAAAAAGCTTAAAAATTGATTTTTTTGGGATGTAGCTACACTTCATAATGTACCTGTTCAGATTCTACTTAAGAACAAACCTACAGTCCATGTCTTGTTTGCACCACCTATATACTGCTGTTCAGAGTATATAGGGTTGTAGGTATAGGGTTTTATTTTGGGTGCGGGGTCCCCCTTAGTATCCATACAAGACCCAAAGGGGCTGGGGTGGGGGGGGGGGGTGATGGGGTAGCCATGCCATTTTTCTCAAGGATTTTCAGCCATATGGCGGCCAGGACAAGACATGACATTAAAGCCGCAAGTGGTTTTAAATGGCTTCTTTTTTTCCTTTACAAATGTCATTTTGTGCAAGGACAGTTCTAAACACGGGAAACACATGCCACTTCACAGGCATACTTTAGACACCCCCCAGGTACCATATTTAAAGGAAAATTTCACTTTTTTTTTTCACTTTATGCATCATTAAAATGACTGCTCCCGAAAAAACTTTAGTTTTTAAAATTTCTTTTTGCATTGATATATGTCCCCTGGGGCAGGACCCGGGTCCCCAAACCTGTTTTATAACATTAACATGCATATTGGCCGTTGTAATTAGCAATTTTGATTTCGAACGTTCGCGTCCATTATAACGAATAGGGTTCGAAAATTCGCGCGAACTTTCGGTCCGTTCGAAGGTTCTGGTGCGAACCGAACCCGGGGGTGTTCGGCTCATCCCTAGTGAACAGGAACACACCGAAACCCGGACTGCAAACCGCAGCCGCACATATATGAACCTGGCTTTAACCGCATGTAACTGCTTGGATGTGTGGTTACATATGAACAGCTGTAGCACCTGTGTCACCTTGGTATTGATTTGATGAGATTGCTTGCCTCGGCTAATTGCATACACCTGCGCATACTCGCTGCAAAGAAATGCTGATTCTTGCTTATGTAAATGGACTCCTATAGTGTTCTCTTTGGAATGCATGCTACCATTTTAAGAAATAACTTACAGAATCTTCTAGGACTATTTCCTTTGGGAGAAAATTTCATATTTTCACAGTTGTTAAACAAGATGTAAACCCCAGTCAATAAAAATCTCATATAATTCATGTTCATGTAAAAGTTACTGTATTGTGTCTCTTTTGTAAATCTACAGCTTTCATTAAAATAATGCCTGTGTATTCTGCCTTTAACCACTTGACCACTGGGCACTTAAACCCCCTTAATAACCAGACCAATTTTCAGCTTTCGGTGCTCTCACATTTTGAATGACAATTACTCAGTCATACAACACTGTACCCATATGAAATTTTTGTCCTTTTTTTCACACAAATAGAGCTTTCTTTTGGTGGTATTTAATCACTGTTGGGTTTTTTATTTTTTGCGCTATAAGAGAAAAAAGACTGAAAATTTTGTAAAAAAATGATTTTTTTTTCGTTTCTGTTATAAAATTTTGCAAATTACTATTTTTTCTTCATAAATTTTGGCCACAATTTATACTGCTACATATCTTTGGTAAAAAAAAGTACAAATTGGTGTATATTATTTGGTCTTTGTGAAAGTTATAGAGTCCACAAGCTATGGTGCCAATATCTGAAAATTGATCACACCTGAAGTACTGACGGCCTATCTCAATTCTTGAGACCCTAACATGCCAGAAAAGTACAAATACCCCCCAAATGACCCCTTTTTGGAAAGAAGACATTCCAAGGTATTCAGAAAGAGGCATTGTGAGTTTTTTGAAGTTGTCATTTTTTCCCACAATTCTTTGCAAAATCAAGATTTTTTTTTTCTCTTTTTTGTTTTCACAAAATTGTCATATTAGCAGGTTATTTCCCACACACAGCATATGCATTCCACAAATTACACCCCAAAACACATTCTGCTATTACTCCCGAGTATGGCGATACCACATGTGTGAGACTTTTACACAGCGTGGCCACATACAGAGGCCCAACATGCAGGGAGCACCTTCAGTCGTTCTGGAGCACCAAGGCCAATTCTGACATTTCTCTCCTACATGTAAAAATCATCATTTATTTGCTAGAAAATTACATAGAACCCCAAAACATTATATATGTTTTTTTAGCAAAGACCTTAGAGAATATAATGGTGGTTGTTGCAACTTTTTATCTCGCACGATATTTGCGCAGCAATTTTTTTAACGCGTTTTTTACGGAAAAAAAATGTTTTGTGCTTAAAAAAAAAAAAAAACAGGAAAGTTAGCCCAATGTTTTTGCATAATGTGAAAGATGAAGTTACGCCGAGTAAATAGATACCTAACATGTCGCCCTTAAAAATTGCACACACTCGTGGAATGGCGCCAAACTTCGCTACTTAAAAAATCCCCATAGGCGACGCTTTAAATATTTTTACTGGTTACATGTTTTGAGTTACAGAGGAGGTCTAGGGCCAAAATGATTGCTCTCGCTCTAACGTTCGCAAAGATACCTCACATGTGTGGTTTGAAAACCGTTTTCATATGTGGGCGGGACTTACGTATGCGTTCGCTTCTGTATGCGAGCTCACGGGGACAGGGGCGCTTTAAAAAAAAAAAAAAAATTATTCTTCATTTTACTTTATTTATTTTAGTTTGACATGTTTTTCCGCCCTAAACATTTTTTTGATCATTTCTATACCTATTACAAGGAACGTAAACATCCCTTGTAATAGGAATATGGCATGACAGGTCCTCTTTACAGTGAGATATGGGCGGGGGGGGGGGGGGTGTCAATAAGACCCCACATCTCACCTCTAGGCTGGGAAGCCTGAAAAAAAAAAAAAAAAAAAAAACAACAATCCTGGCTTTGATCGTAGCGGTGAGTCGGTAGAAGCACCGGAGGGCGGCGGGGGGGGGGGGGGGGGGGGTCATCCCCTCTCGCCTCCCGTAAGAATGATCAAGCGGCGGAACAGCCGCTATGATTGTTCTTATGGTGTAGGGAATCGCCGGCTGAAAAAGCTAATATCTGAATGATGCCTGTAGCTGCTCCCATCATTCAGATATCCCCGCACAAAGTCAAGGACGTCATATGACGGCCGGAGGGCGGGAAGTGGTTATTGCAGAGTATTGCCGGGCATTGCGGAGTATTGCTGGGCATTGCGGAGTATTGCCGGGCATTGCGGAGTATTGCCGGGCATTGCGGAGTATTGCCGGGCATTGCGGAGTATTGCAGGGCATTGCGGAGTATTGCGGACTATGGCAGGGTATTGCGGTGTATGGCAGGGTATTGCGGTGTATGGCAGGGTATTGCACGGGTATTGCACAGGGTATTGTGGAGGGTATTGCACAGGGTATTGTGGAGGGTATTGCAGAGTATTGTGCAGGGTATTGCAGAGTATTGTGCAGGGTATTGCAGAGTATTTTGCAGAGTATTGCGCAGGGTATTGCAGAGTATTTTGCAGGGTATTGCAGAGTATTTTGCAGGGTATTGCAGAGTATTTTGCAGGGTATTGCAGAGTATTGTGCAGGGTATTGCAGAGTATTGTGCAGGGTATTGCAGAGTATTGCACCAGGGTATTGCAGAGTATTGCACCAGGGTATTGCAGAGTATTGCACCAGGGTATTGCAGAGTATTTCGCAGGGTATTGCAGAGTATTTCGCAGGGTATTGCAGAGTATTTCGAAGGGTATTGCAGAGTATTTCGCAGGGTATTGCAGAGTATTGCACCAGGGTATTGCAGAGTATTGCACCAGGGTATTGCAGAGTATTGCACCAGGGTATTTTGCAGAGTATTGGCAGGGTGTATTGCAGAGTATTGGCAGGGTATAGCACAGGGATGGCTGAGCAGGGATGGATGGATGGCTGGATCTGTGACTGCAATTGTCACAGATCCAGCCCACAGTGCTGCTGCTGCCATCCGCTCCCTCCCCCTCCCCTCTCACACTGTACCGATCGGTACAGAGAGGGGAGGGAGGAACCGGCGTCATCAAATGACGCCGGTCTGTTTACAAGTGATTGCTCCGTCATTTGACGGAGCGATCACGTGGTAAACGGCCGCTATCAGCGGCGATTTACCGCGATTCGTGATCCGCCGGGTCCTCTGGACCCGGCGGTCACGGAGTTTTCCGTGTGCGCGCCCCAGGGGGCGCGCGGGAGCGCGATTCTGGGAGGACGTTATATAACGTCCTCCCAGAGTTAAGCAACCACCTTGTCAACGTTATTTCTCGGCAGGTGGTTGTTAAGTGGTTAAGGTCCTTGTTCAGACACTTCCTGGTGTAGCTTGACAAAGTTCTGGCCCACTTGCCTAAGTGCTGTCCTGTATTGTCACTAGGGTTGCCACCTCATCCCTTGAAATCTGAACACATATGAATTAACCAGACTCTGGAGGCCATTTTAATGCAAATAAGGCACAAAGTGAGTTTAATTACCACCTTAACCACTTCCCGCCCGGCATACGACTTTAAACGGCCACAATGTGGCTCTACAATGCCGGGAGGCTGTCATTATACGGCCTCCCCTTTACTCGTTCCGAGCATGCATCGGGGAACTTCTGTGCTGGCCGTGTCCCTTGAGAGATGATCTCAAATATAAACATACAAGATCATCTCTCATTGCCGGCTCTCTCTCCTCACACAGAAACCTCGTGTGAGGAGGGAGAGCGATCTGTCAGTTCAAAGTGTGAGTTACACCAGCCATATTCCTCAAATCTGTGCCATACAGTGCCAATCAGTGTCCAATCAGTGCCATTCAGTGCCACAGTGTCAGTCAGTGAAAACACATAGTGCCCACCTGTGCCCACCTGTGCCCACCTGTACCACCTGGGTGATCAGTGCCCATCTGTGCTGCTTCAGTGCACATCTGTGCAATAAGTGCTCATCAGTGCCCAACTGTGCCACCTCATCAGTGCCCACCTGTGCCGCCTCATCAGTGCCCACCTGTGCTGCCTCATCAGTGCCCACCTGTGCCGCCTCATCAGTGCACATCTGTGCCACCTCATCAATACCCATCTGTGCCACCTCATCTGTGCCACCTCATCAGTGCCATCTGTGCCGCCTCATTAGTGCCATCTGTGCAATCAATCAGTGCACATCTGTGCTGCCTCATCAGTGTACATCCGTTCCACCACCTCAGTACCCATCTGTGCCACCTCAGTACCCATCTGTGCCGCCTCATTAGTGCCCATCTGTGCCGCCTCATTAGTGCACATCTGTGCAATCAATCAGGGCCCATCTGTGCCGCCTCAACGCACATCTGTGCAATCAATCAGTGCACATCTGTGTCACACACCTGTGAAGTCGCATCACCACCGCCAGCAATCAAAAGATGTCAAAAAGGTGCATTTCCGCCAAGGAGGCATACCAAATTATTTCCACGCCTGACGAGAGCAACAGCGAGTTCTATGTTTCTGATTCCGATTCGGATTCTGAGTCAGACGTAAACTATGAGCCAGTCTTCAGTAGTGGAACAGTGACAGGCTCAGAGGAGGAAGATAGTCGGCCCACCAAACAAAGGCGCTCTGGTGAGGCGGCAGTAGCATCCACCAGCACCGCAGTGCCATCCACCAGCACTGCAGTGCCAGCCACCAGCACCGCAGTACCATCCACCAGCACCGCAGTACCTCGGCAATAAAGGCCAAGGACCCACCTTGGCCTTCCCTATGCCCTCCAGAACCCCTTGTGGCTTCCTCCTAATTCAGGAGAAGCCAACATTCCCCCTTTCACTGCCCAGCCAGGAGTCCAGGTGGACACGGCCAATTTTTCCCCAATCAATTTTTTTGATCTAATTTTTACTGAGGACATGCTATCCATCATTGTGACCCAGTGCAACCTATATGCCCAGTAGGGATGAGCTCGGTGTTCGAGTCGAACATAAGTTTGACTCGAACATCGGCTGTTCGACCGTTCGGCGAACATTGAACGATTTGGGCCGTTCGCGCCAAATTCGAGTGACGCGAACGGCCCACAATACACTGCGCTATCGCAGTGCAATCCCGGCGCTGTGATTGGCCAAGCATGCACTGTGACCCCGCATGCTTGGCCAATCACAGCGCCGGCAGCTAGGAGAGCCATAATTGGCCACAGGCAGGTTGCCTGTGGCCAATTATAGCTCAGGGGGTTTAGCACACGCCCCACACTATACAAGGCCGCCAGCGCGGCGGCCTTGTGTAGTGTGTTCCGGCGCAGGTAAAGAGAAGGATAGGCAGGGAGAGTGTGATATTCTTTGTGCTATTCTTGTGTGCAGGGAGAGAGAAGGATAGGCAGGGAGAGTGTCAGTGTCATATTCTTTGCTAAACTTTGTGTGCAGGGAGAGAGAAGGATAGGCAGGGGACAGTGTCAGTGTCACATTCTTTGATAAACCTTGTGTGCAGGGAGAGAGAAGGATAGGCAGGGAACAGTGTCAGTGTCATATTCTTTGCTAAACCTTGTGTGCAGGGAGAGAGAAGGATAGGCAGGGGACAGTGTCAGTGTCATTGTTGCTAAGCCTCCTGCACATTATACACCTGAAGTTAGCCCGTATTGCTGTGTTTTCCTGGTGTGTTACACCAACAGGCATTTGCAGCACTTACAGCGGGCGGAGTGTGCCTCCTGCACATTATACACCTGAAGTTAGCCCGTATTGCTGTGTTTTCCTGGTGTATTACACCAACAGGCATTTGCAGCACTTACAGCGGGCGGAGTGTGCCTCCTGATCATATTACACCTGAAGTTAGCCCGTATTGCTGTGTTTTCCTGGTGTGTTACACCAACAGGCATTTGCAGCACTTACAGCGGGCAGAGTGTGCCTCCTGCACATTATACACCTGAAGTTAGCCCGTATTGCTGTGTTTTCCTGGTGTGTTACACCAACAGGCATTTGCAGCACTTACAGTGGGCGGAGTGTGCCTCCTGCACATTATACACCTGAAGTTAGCCCGTATTGCTGTGTTTTCCTGGTGTGTTACACCAACAGGCATTTGCAGCACTTACAGCGGGCGGAGTGTGCCTCCTGCACATTATACACCTGAAGTTAGCCCGTATTGCTGTGTTTTCCTGGTGTGTTACACCAACAGGCATTTGCAGCACTTACAGCGGGCGGAGTGTGCCTCCTGCACATTATACACCTGAAGTTAGCCTGTATTGCTGTGTTTTCCTGGTGTGTTACACCAACAGGCATTTGCAGCACTTACAGCGGGTGGAGTGTGCCTCCTGATCATATTACACCTGAAGTTAGCCCGTATTGCTGTGTTTTCCTGGTGTGTTACACCAACAGGCATTTGCAGCACTTACAGCGGGCGGAGTGTGCCTCCTGCACATTATACACCTGAAGTTAGCCCGTATTGCTGTGTTTTCCTGGTGTGTTACACCAACAGGCATTTGCAGCACTTACAGCGGGTGGAGTGTGCCTCCTGCACATTATACACCTGAAGTTAGCCCGTATTGCTGTGTTTTCCTGGTGTGTTACACCAACAGGCATTTGCAGCACTTACAGCAGGCGTAGTGTGATTCCTGCAAAATATACTCCTGAAGCTAGGCCTTATTGCTGGTTTTCCCATCTCCCTGCAGGCCATTAGAATGTCTGGAAGGCAAACAAGGAGAGGCAGACAGTCAGGAGCCAATAAAAGAGGGCAAGCAGGCTCTGTGTCTTGAGACAACAGTGCTGGTCGTGGACGCGGTGCATCGCCATCAGCACATGGCCATGGGACACGCTTGTCCTTCTTTTCGGCAGCTGGACGTGTTGAGCCGCATCATGCCGAAGACTTGGTAGAGTGGATGACCAAGCCCTCCTCATCCTCCTCATCCTCTCTCACCCAGGCTCAGGGTACTGGCAAAGCAGCTGCCAATGCATCCTCTTCCCTGGTATCAATGTCATCATCAGTCACTCCTTCCCTAGACCAACCATGTCCCCCTGAGGAGTCCCCCGAACTGTTTGAGCACAGTGTTGGGTACATGCTCCAGGAGGATGCCCAGCGTTTCGAAGGGTCTGATGATGATACCCAGCTAGAGGTAGGCAGTAGCGTGAGAGCAGAGAGAGGGGATGCTCAAGAAGGACACCAATCTGGCAGTCATGTTCCAGCAGCTGTGTCAGGAAAGACGTTTCCATACTCTGCCTGGCAACAGTGTTGCCAGGAGAACACCTGTGCGTGGAAGGACCATCCGATGCATGCGCGTGCGCAATAGCGCAATAAGCGTGTGCAATAGCGCAATCAGCGCGCGCAATTGGCGCGCGCACACGCGCGCGGTGACAGCGTTTGGCGCCAGAGATGGCATTTAAACCCCTCTGACATTCTATACATTTAAAACACGGCGGAGAAAGTTCCCCATCAGGTCCGCTTAGGCACAACCAATGACGGACAGCGCTGGACATCGGGATCGCCGCGGGACACTAGATTTCATCGCTGGAATGTTTTTTTTTTTTTTTTTTTAATAAAGGACTTTTCCAAGGTGTTGGTGTGTTTTTATTTACATTTTTTGACACTTTCTTCGTGAAATGGTAGGGGCATTGTACCCCTTACCAATTCACATAGGGGGGGGTGGGATCTGGGGGTCCCCTTTGTTAAAGGGGTCTTCCAGATTCCGATAAGCCCCCTGCCCGCAGACCCCCACAACCACCGGGCAAGGGTTGTGGGGATGAGGCCCTTGTCCCCATCAACATGGGGACATCCTCCCCATGTTGAGGGCATGTGGCCTGGTACGGTTCAGGAGGGAGGGGGGCCGCTCTCTCGTCCCCCCCTCTTCCCCTGCGGCCGGCCAGGTTGCGTGCTCGGATAAGGGTCTGGTATGGATTTTTGGGGACTCCACACCATTTTTTTTTTAATTTGGGGTGGAGTTCCCCTTAAAATCCATGCCAGATCTAAAGGGCCTGGTATGGATATTTAGGGGGAACCGCACGCCATTTTTTTTTATTTGCGGCGGGGTTCCCCTTAATATCCATTCCAGACCTGAAGGGGGCTGGTAATAGAATTTGGGGGAACCCCCACGCTTTTTTTTTTTTTTATCAATGACTTTTCTATGTATTGATAAAAGCCGACAATTCATTAATAGCCGCGAGTGAGTTTTAAATAACTTTTTTTCCTTCAAAAATGACACTTTGTGCAGGGACAGTTCTAAGCACGGGAAACATGCGCCACTTTACATGCACATCATACACACCCCCTAGGTACGAAATTTAAAGGAAAATTTCACTTTTATTTTTTCATTTTAACCTCCCTGGCGGTATTTCCGAGTCTGGCTCGGGGTTAAATTTCAGCACCAAAAGCGGTAACCCCGAGCCAGACTCGGGCTGCGTCGCAGTGATCCAGGCAGGAGTTACTTACCTTGTCCCCTGGATCCTGCGATTCCTCTCCGCTGTGTGATCGAGCCGTCATCTCGCTCGATTCACACACTTCCGAGTGCCGCTGAGCTCCGTTCCCTGCGACGTTACGACGCACGGGGACGGAGATCGGCGCCAAATTCAAAAAAGTTAAAACACAGTACACAAACAGTACACTGTAATCTTACAGATTACAGTACTGTATGTAATAATTACACACCCCCATTGTCCCTAGTGGTCTGCCCAGTGTCCTGCATGCACTTTTATATAATAAAAACTTTTTTTTTCTGCCTGGAAACTGGAGATTGTCCATAGCAACCAAAAAGTGTCCCTTTATGTCAAAAGTGGTTTTAGACCAGCTAAAAAACAGCGATAATAAATTAGAATCACTCGCAGAATTAAGCGATAGCGATTTGTGGGGAAATTCGTCATCAAACACTGAAAAACACTTTTATTATTATTATATTATTATTTGTTATAATTATTTTATAGTTATTTATTTTATTATAATGTATAATTTTGTTTTTTGAACTTTATCATACCCGGGATGTCTACTAGACTCTGGTTTGGACAGATTTAAGTGAGTTATTCCTAAGAATTACAGGCCTGCAATATAAAACGCCAAATTTCCATGCAGAATAATGGTACCGCTTTCAGCACCTAAAATCTGACAGAATCATACCGCCAGGGAGGTTAAGCATTATTAAAATCACCGCTCCCGTAAAAACTTCTATTTTTTAAACTTTTTTTTGCATTGATATATGTCCCCTGGGGCAGGACCCGGGTCTCCAAACACTTTTTTAGGACAATAAATTGCATATTAGCCTTTATAATTAGCACTTTAGATTTCGAACGTTCGAGTCCATTGTATTTAATAGGGTTCTAAAGTTCACGCAAACATTCTGTCTGTTCGCAGGTTCTGGTGCGAACCGAACAGGGGGGTGTTCGGCTCATCCCTGACCAGGACCAATATTTTTGGCACTGCTAACAATATCTCTGCCTGCACTGACCCTGGACTGTATATGGACAGTATCCCTGCCTACTGCCTGGACAATTGTGTATGCCGTTGCTGACCAAGTCCCTGCCTGCTGCCTGCACCAGTGCTATCCTGTTGTGTAGAACTGCGCTACTAAAACCACAGGTAATCTTTTGTTTACGCTTTGCTCAGCATAATGTATTTTGGGGTGTAATTCTTGGTATGTGCATGCTATGTGTCCATGGAACACCTGACGGTGTTCCTTGCATGTTGGATCTCTGTATGTGGCCAGGCTGTGTAGAAGTCTCACACATGTGGTATCGCCATACTCAGGAGGAGTAGCAGAATGTATTTTGGGGTGTCATTTTTGCTTTGTAAATGCTATGTGTTAGAGATATCTTATAAAACGGACAAGTTTGTGTAAAAAAAAATGCGTTTTCATTTTTTTCCACATTTTCCAAATACTTCTGGAAAAAAAATGAACCGTGCAAAAAACTCATTATGTCTCATGTTAAAGTCTCACACATTTGGTATCGCCATACTCAGGAGGAGTAGCAGAATGTATTTTGGGGTGTAATTTTTGCTATGTACATGCTATGTGTTGAAAATATGTTATCAATGGACAACTTTGCGTAAAAAAAATGCGTTTTCATTTTTTTCCCACATTTTCCAAATACTTCTGGAAAAAAAATGAACCGTTCAAAAGACTCATTATGCCTCATAGATTATACGTTGGGGTGTTAGCTTTCCAAAATGGGGTCATTTTGTGGGAGTTTCCATTGTCCTGGTGCTCCAGGGCCTTCAAAACTGTAATAGGTGGTTGAGAAAGGAGATGTGTAATTTATGCTCATAGAAAGCCTAAAGGTGCTACTTCAATGTAGGTCCTCTGTATGTGGCCAGGCTGTCTAAAAGTCTCACACATTTGGTATCACCATACTCAGGAGGAGTAGCAGAATGTATTTTGGGGTGTAATTTTTGCTATGTACATGCTATGTGTTGGAAATATCTTATCAATGGACAACTTTGCGTAAAAAAAATGCGTTTTCATTTTTTTTACACATTTTCCAAAAACTTCTGGGAAAAAATGAACCCTTCAAGACACTCATTATGCCTCATAGATTATACATTGGGGTGTTAGCTTTCCAAAATTGGGTCATTTTGTGGGTGTTTCCATTGTCCTGGTGCTCCAGGGCCTTCAAAAGTGTAAGGCCTGGTTCACACTGGGGCGACAAACGCTCCGACATTGGGAGCTCATGTCGCATGACGTGTGAAAATCAATGTTTCCCTATGGGAGCCGTCTTAACTGGTCCGACACATGTCGGTCCGACTTTGAGAATGCTCCCTGTACTACTTTGGTCCGACTTTGATCCGACTTCAGCCCATTGACTATCATTGAAGTCGGATCAAAGTCGGACCGCAGTCTTGCATGATCCGACTTTGGCATGCGACTTGTGCTGTACTGCCCTTGAGGGGGAACTCCAGGACAAATTTTAAATAAAAAAACGGCATGGGTTCCCCCTCCAGGAGCATACCAGGCCCTTGGGTTGGTCTGGATTTGAACAGGCACCCCTACGCCGAAAAAACGGCGTGGGGGGTCCCCCCAAAATCCAAACCAGACCCTTATCCGAGCACACAACCTGGCCGGCCGCAGGGGAAGAGGGGGGGACGAGAGAGCGGCCCCCCCTCCCTCCTGAACCGTACCAGGCCGCATGCCCTCAACATGGGGGGTTTGGTGCTCTGGGGCAGGGGGGCAACCTGCGGCCCCCCCACCCCAGAGCACCCTGCCCCCATGTTGATGAGGACAGGGCCTCTTCCCGACAACCCTGGCCGTTGGTTGTCGGGGTCTGCGGGCGGGGGGCTTATCGGAATCCGGGAGCCCCCTTCAATAAGGGGGCCCCCGGATCCCGGCCCCCCCACCCTATGTGAATGAGTATGGGGTACATCGTACCCCTACCCATTCACCTGGTGGAAAAAATTGCAATAAAAAAACACTACACAGGTTTTTAAAGTAATTTATTACACAGCTCCGGGGGTCTTCTTCCGACTCTGGCGCTCTTCTTCCGACTTCCGGGGGTCTTTTCCGACTTCGGGGGTCTCCGGTGTCGTCTCTGCGCTCTCCGGTTCTTTCTTCCGCCGGGCCTCCGCTAACTTCTTTTTAGCTCTCTTGCTAACGGAGGCCCGGTCTTCCCGTTGTCTCGTCCGGCTCTCCGTTGTCCTTCTGCCGGCCCCTCCACTAACTTCTTGGTAGCTCTTTCGCTAGTGGAGGGGCGCGGACTTCCCGTCGTCGCCGTCGGCTTCTTCTTCCCTCTTCTCCTTCTCGATGTTGACGCGTCACTTCTTCCCGCTGTAATACTGGTTCTCCGCTTCGCTCCGCATTAATATAGGCTTCTCATGACGTCACAGTCACATGTTCCCATGACGTCACAGTCACATGCTCCGGGGCCATGTGCCCCGGAACATGTGACTGTGACGTCATGAGAAGCCTATATTAATGCGGAGCGGAGCGGAGAGCCAGTATTACAGCGGGAGGAAGCGACGCGTCAACATCGAGGAGGAGAAGAGGGAAGAAGAAGCCGACGGCGACGACGGGAAGACCGACCCCTCCACTAGCGAAAGAGCTACCAAGAAGTTAGTGGAGGGGCCGGCAGAAGGACAACGGAGAGCCGGACGAGACAACGGGAAGACCGGGCCTCCGTTAGCAAGAGAGCTAAAAAGAAGTTAGCGGAGGCCCGGCGGAAGAAAGAACCGGAGAGCGCGGAGACGACACCGGAGACCCCCGAAGTCGGAAAAGACCCCCGGAAGTCGGCAGAAGAGAGCCGGAGTCGGAAGAAGACCCCCGGAGCTGTGTAATAAATTACTTTAAAAACCTGTGTAGTGTTTTTTTATTGCAATTTTTTTCCACCAGGTGAATGGGTAGGGGGTACGATGTACTCCATACTCATTCACATAGGGTGGGGGGGCCGGGATCCAAGGGCTCCCGGATTCCGATAAGCCCCCCGCCCGCAGACCCCGACAACCAACGGCCAGGGTTGTCGGGAAGAGGCCCTGTCCTCATCAACATGGGGGCAGGGTGCTCTGGGGTGGGGGGGCCGCAGGTCGCCCCCCGCCCCAGAGCACCAAACTCCCCATGTTGAGGGCATGCGGCCTGGTACGGTTCAGGAGGGAGGGGGGGGGCGCTCTCTCGTCCCCCCCTCTTCCCCTGCGGCCTGCCAGGTTGTGTGCTCGGATAAGGGTCTGGTTTGGATTTTGGGGGGACCCCCACGCCGTTTTTTCGGCGTAGGGGCGCCCGTTCAAATCCAGACCAGACCCAAGGGCCTGGTATGCCTCTGGACGGGAACCCACGCCGTTTTTTTTTAATTTAAAATTTGGCCTGGAGTTCCCCCTCAAGATTCATACCAAACACAGTGCCTGATATTGGCGGGGATCCAAGTCGGATCCCCGTTCATTGAAAGTCGGACATATGTCGGCTTCATGTCGCAGGGCAAAGTCGGATCCAAAGTAGGACGGATGTCGTGTCGCACTAGTGTAAACCCAGCCTAATAGGAGGTTCACACTTGTCCGACAAACGCTCCGACATTAGGAGCTCATGTCGCATGACGTGTGAAAATCAATGAATCCCTATGAGAGCCGTCTTAACTGTTCCGACACAAGTCGGTCCGACATTAAAAATGCTCCCTGTACTACTTCTGTCCGACTTTGATCCTACTTCAGCCCATTGAATATCATTGAAGTCGGATCAAAGTAGGATCCTTGTCCTAACCATCCGACATTTGACATCCGACATGGTGATTACAGCAGCAGTAAAAGGAATTTATCTCACCCTGGGATTGTTTTGATTGGTCAAAGGACAAGTCAGACTAGCACAATGTCGGATCAAAGTAGTATCCTGTTCATGAATGTCGGATGGATGTCGGACCAATGTAGGATCAATGTAGGACTGATGTCGCAGAGCAAAGTAGGATGAAAGTCGGATGAATGTCGTGTCGTATCAGTGTGAACCCAGCCTGAGAAATGAGATGTGTAATTTATGCTCCTAGAACACCTGATGGTGCTCCCTGCATGTAGGGCCTCTGTATGTGGCTAGGCTGTGAAAAAGTCCCACACATGTGGTATTGCCATACTCAGCAGGAGTAGCATAATGTATTTTGGGGCGTCATTTGTGGTATACACGTGCCATGTGAGAGAAATAACCTATTACAATGACAATTTTGTGAAAAAAATAAATAAAAAATCTTAATTTTGCAAAGAAAAAATGACAACATCAAAAACCTCACCATGCATCTTACTAAATACCTTGGAATGTCTACTTTCAAAAAAGGGGTCATTTGTGGGGTATTTGTACTTTCCTGGCTTGTTCGGGTCATAAGAAATGATAGGCCACCAGTACATTAGGTGTGATCCAATTTTTTATGATCTGCACCACAGCTTGTAGACTCTATAACTTTCACAAAGACCAAATAATATCCACTAATTTGGGTTATTTTTACCAAAGATATGTAGCAGTATAAATTGTGGCCAAAATTCATGAAGAAAAATTAATAATTTGCAAAATTTTATCACATAAACTAAGAAAAATGCGTATTTTTTTAAAAAAAAATCCGTCTTTTTTTCATTTATAGCGCAAAAAATAAAAAACCCAGAGGTGATCAAATACCACCAAAAGAAAGCTCTATTTGTATGAAAAAAGGACAAAAAATTCATTTGGGTACAGTATTACATGACTGAGTAATTGTCATTCAAAGTGTGAGAACGCTGAAAGCTGAAAATTGGTCCGGGTGCACGAAGGGGGTTTAGTGCCCAGTAAGCAAGTGGTTAATCAGCCACAGAACCTGTGTAATTAATATGTGTTCGGTTTTAAAGGGATGAGGTGGCAACTTTGAGGCCCCGTTCACACCTATGCGAATTGGTTGCGGCTTACACCGCATCCAATTCGCATAACATTATAAAATACATTGATTGTAATGAGGCTGGTTCACATATGTGCGATGCATTCGCACTGCGCATTGCCCAAAAAACGTGTGCCTTTTCTAGGCATTGCGGTGCGGCTCAGGTGCAAATTCAGGCCCATTATCTTCTATGGGCATTTATCTGATTCGCAGTTCTCACCAGGATTTCTCTCCCAGCTCACTACACTTCCCCCCCTCCCCATCCCCTCCCCTCCCCTCTCCCAGGTCAACAAATTTGCAGCTAAAACGCAGATGATCCGCTGAATAGCTCTCTTATCTCTTTGCAGAGATAACAGAGCTTAAATTCGCACTGCACAAGTGTGAACCCAGCCTAAATGTCTTTTCACACTGGTGCCACCCATAGCGTCGGCGGTAAAACGCAGCTATTTTACCGTCGGATTTGTGGTGCATTTCGTCCGCTAGCGGGGTGATTTTAACCCCCGATAGCGGGCAAGAAAGGGTTAAACCCGCCCGCAATGCGCCTTTGATTTCAATGGGCAGGAGCGCATTAGGAGCGGTGAGTTCACCGCTCCTAATGCGCTCCAAAGAAGCTGCTGGCAGGGCTTTTCCTGACGCCCTGCCAGCGCACCGCTCCAGTGTGAAAGCCCTCAGGCTTTCACACGGGAGACAATAGAGCAGCAGTTTAAGGGCGGATTGCAGGTGCTATTTTTATTGATATAGCGCCAGCAATACGCCCTCAGTGTGAAAGGGGTCTAATTGTCACCCTGTCACATGTGCCTCCAGTGATGACTACAAGTGTTCATGCCAGCGCTCACTGAGCAGAGATGTTTTTATGTAATTGCCAACATCAGGAACATATTGCACATAGCTGCCTCTGGAGTGCATGCATGTTTATATAAAGTGACTGCCAATAGGCTAAAGAAGATCAGCTCCACCAAGATGCAAATATACTGTAAGCATGAGAAAGAGATTTTTTGTAAGGACAATAGTTGACATTGTTCATGCAGGAGGTGATTGTAGCCATATGAGCACACTTGTAACAACGCATTTGATTACTGTATGTGATATTTTATTATTTGCACTAACTTAATCTTTCAAAGAAAACTTTTAGGCCCCGTTCACACCTATGCGAATTGGTTGCTCTTAAACCGCATCCAATTCGCATAACATTATAAAATACATTGATTTTAATGAGGCTTGGTCACATATGTGCGATGCATTCCCACTGCGCATTGTCCAAAAAAGTGTGCGTTTTCTAGGCATTGCGGTGCGGCTCAGGTGCGAATTCAGGCCCATTATCTTCTATGGGCACGCATCTGATTCGCATATGCATTGCGTTCTGAACAGGCATTTTTTCCCTCTCTTCATTACACCTCCCCCTCTCCCTGCTCATCTAATTTGCACCTACAACGCAGAGGAATGCCCTGAACAGCTGCTTCTCCTCTTTGCACAGAGAACAGAGCTGGAATTCGCACCGAACTGGTGTGAACCCAGCCTTAAGGGTCTACCCTCTCCTACTAGTTCCAAGCAGTACTAATGCACAAAAAAAAAAACACAGGATGATAAAAGTGTGACAGCTTTAAGGGTTCACATTCCCTGCTACCCTGGGTTTGCAGCAAATCCTGCATGTCTAAAGGCCCGTACACACGATCTGACTTTTTGCCAACAAACTTCAAAATTAGCAAGTTTTCCAAAAAATCTGACCGTGTGTACGCTCCATCGGACAAACTTTTTCTGTTTTCATCGAACAAAAGTTCGCTCTGCAAACAGACAAACTTTTCGGCAACAAAAGTCCTACGGTGCAAAGTCCTATCGTGTGTACAGAAATCCATGGGACTTTTGTCCGAAGTGCAAATACGCATGCCCAGAACCAATGTTAAAATCAACCAACAATAGCAGAAGTTGACCAAAGGGTGGAGGTAAAGAGCAGAAAAGAGCAGAAAAACCACGTGATTTTAGGAAAGTTTGCTGAAAAAGTCCTGCCGTGTGTATGCATACCAAGTTCACGGCCAACGCCCTTCAAACAAAAATCCACGGAAAAGTTTGTTTGAAGTCCGATCGTGTGTATGAGGCTTTAGACTCTGTACAAATTGTACTCTGGCAAATTGACCACCAGCACCACATTTTTAAGACAACAAGCACAGGCCTAAATGTGAACACACAAGGCAGAGATAACAGGGACAAATGTTGAAACAGAAGGCGCGGAGAGTTCTCATCCAAAAAAATTAGAACTTCAGCTGTTTTTGGATTTTAGGGAGGTTAACTGATTTTTTTGTGAGAGGGAGGATACAAGGGGGTTTATTTACTAAAGCTGTAGAGTGCAAAATCAGGCTCACTTCTGCATAGAAACCAATCAGATTCCAGGTTGTATTGCCAAAGCTTAATTTAACTAGCTGAGGTTAGAAGCTGATTGGCTACCATGCACAGCTTCACCAGATTGTGAGTGCACCAGCTTTAGTAAATCTCCCCCAAAGTGTCAGGAGGCAGAACTGTCAGCGGCAACAGCAATATTAGCAAGAAAAAATATATTTTCATATATGTATTGATTTTATCAGTAAAATCTGCAGTGGGTATTTACCAAATCTATGTGATCCAGGTCTGATTTCATTTTATTAAAAGCCAGCTTGTCAGTCACCAATCCTCCCCATGGTGCAGAAGGCCCTTTGTGATAAATTGGGTGCAGCAAGGCCGGCTTGTACCTCAAATGAATATTAGGCCACCTCCAGCCAATGGTACATCGTTGTTACCCAGTACTGTACATTAAAAAAAAAAATACTTGTGTTTTAATTACAGCCTGCTAACCCTGCTCCTGTTTGCTTGACCAGGGTGGGGAACAAAAAAAAAAAGTATAAAAAATTAAAATCTGTAAATATTTATGCTGAATGGGAAAATGTTAATGTGGGAATACCAGACCATAAACTAGAAGAAGAGGGTTATTTTCACCGGCTGATACTCAAAGTGGTTGTAAATGCATTTTTTTTTTCTTTTTAGTCTTAATGCGGTCTAGGCATTAATATAAAAAAAAACCTTCAGTGTGCAGCAGCCTCCCCCAGCCCCCGAACACTTACCTGAGCCCCTTCTCGATCCAGCAATGTGAACGAGTGCCTCCGTTTGGGACTCTCCCTCCTGATTGGCTGAGACACAGCAGCGGCGCAATTGCTGCTGCTGGCAATCAAAGTCAGTTAGCCAATGAGGAGGAAGAGGGGGAGGGCCAAACCGCAGTTTCGTGTCTGAATGGAAAATCAAAATCATTACACTGGGGGCGTGGCCTGGACATGGACGGATAGAGACGTGCATTTGCAGAGCTCCCGGCCGTCTCCCATCCTATCTGATGATCTACAATAAGTCAGCGCAATATGTACACTTCTAAAAAGAGATCTGCAAAGAGGAACAATAGATCTACCAGATCCACGGCCCAGATTCCACAGCCGGGTGAGATAGAGAGACTTTTCCAACTCTCCCAGCTACACTCGCCGGGATCCAAGATGGCGTCGCCACGAGGGGACACGGAGGGGGACCGAGAAGCCTGCGGCTCTCCAGACTTAAGTATGGACGCTCCACTTACCAGCCAATACCTTGGAGCCCCCCCGGTCCTTCAAACCGAACCAGGAGATACCCCGAGAACAGCCTCTCAATTGGTCACGATGGACCCAGAGCTGCGTTTGCTACTGCAAGCACTTCCCACTAAGGCAGACATTACAGCCCTTATGGGAATGGTGGAAGCTGCACACCGTAAAGAACTGGCGGTGGTGAAGACGGAGGTGAAAGACCTGTCCACCAGACTCACTAAAGAAGAGTCCTCACTAACAGCCCTGGAGCGCCGGGTGGAGGCGATGGAGGAGACCCAGGACAGTCAGATGGAAGCTCTCACAGAACAGCAGCTGCGACTCGAGGAAATGGAGGACCGCAGTCGCAGGAACAACCTGCATATACGGGGACTCCCAGAAGCAACTGGTCCTGAAGACCTAGCGGACACGGTAACGGCTATTTTCCGTACTATAGAGGGGATTGAATTGCCACCCCGCCTGGAATTCGACAGAATTCACAGAGCGCTGGGGCCAAAATCATCTGACCCAGCCAGGCCCAGAGATGTGGTGTGTAGGTTGCACCATTACAAGCACAGAGAAGAAATTATCCGAAGGTCTTGGGAAGCGGACAGCCCGGAATTCGACGGTGTGGCGATCAAAATACTTCCAGATCTATCTCGCCCCACGCTACAGAGACGGGCGATTCTGAAACCTCTCCTGGAGCTGGCCCGCAGTAGAGGAGCAACGTACCGCTGGGGATACCCGATGTCCATCACG
Organism: Rana muscosa; assembly: GCA_029206835.1. Classification (NCBI taxonomy): domain Eukaryota; kingdom Metazoa; phylum Chordata; class Amphibia; order Anura; family Ranidae; genus Rana; species Rana muscosa. The sequence goes on from CM055117.1 coordinate 409,868,950, forward strand.
TTCCGGAGAGACCATAGATTCTTCACGCTCAGAAAGCCAGAGGCACTGCCGGATCTTTTCATCTTCCTCGACGCAGAACCTATTGTGGTCCCAGACTGGCTTGCCCTCATACCTAGAGCTCAAGACCATGGCAATTTCCAGAGAGTGCGTGGGGATCCACCGCCCAGACAGCAACGGAGCCGGAGGAGACCTAGAGCGACGTCCCAGGAAGGAGAACGGGAGCTGTGACGGAGCGGGATGGACACCGGTAATTATGCCTGCCTGACCTGTTGACACCCTTGTCCCCTGCCTGTCCCCCCCCCTCTTTTTTTTTTTTCTCCGTCACCTGTTGGCGCTGGAGCGGCGCTGACGCTCCCCCCTCCCCCCCCCATGCTCGCCAGCGCTAGACCAACAGGGCTCTCCCTTATAGCCAAGACGGCTGGAGACCCACCTGGATGGAGGGGAACATTTGCTGCTTCCGTTTGCGGGCCTTACCCTAGACGGTCTTTTCGGCATCACTAGACATCATCAGCCCGATGCAGGACCCTGATACTCCAGCCCCCGGGTTTGGGCGTTTTGGCCTGGACCCATGATATATGGCGCAGCCCCCGCAGAGACCCCTGCATTACAGGATATTGACAGTAGCTGGCTCCATGGGGATGCGCCGGACCCGGATCACCCTGCGGCTCTCCTGTATTCACAGAAGTTTACGAATCCCAGAGACAATAGGGAGAGGTACACGCTGCATCAGCAGCCTAGCAATCCCTGCAATAGATAACACTTTTACAGAAGGACCAGGCATACTGGGCACCCGATTGGGGATGAGGGGGGAGGGTATTCTTGGGAAAGTGGAAGGAAGTACATCTGAATTATTATGACATTGAGCATTATTGCCACTTTCATTGCATTTATGTGGATTCTTGATATACAATGCCCATTATTACTCCACCCAAGGTAGCCTCAGATGTTGAGACTCAGATAGCCGCCGCTATGTCAGCATTTTGGGAGCCAGAGTGAGCAGGCCAACCAGATCTGTGGGGGGAATTTGAATGTATCAATTTTAAATTACATAAGGGGGGGCATGCAATCTAGAGCAGCAAGGACATACTGTCCAGATCAGAACACGGGGGATAGTCCGGCTATACCTCATGTGAAATCCAGATAGGATTAGGGGGGAGACCCTGGGGGATGGAGGAATAGGGGGATACAGTGAGGATGTGGGGCGGAAAGTATACGGGCCCGGGCAGCCGGCCGTGCGCGGGACCCGCGTCCCTGTGGAGTTTTTGGGGGGGATGTCCGCCTACGTGCGGTGGGGAGGGGGGGGTAGGGGACCTGGGGCTGAGGAGGCGACTTATAGAGGCAGGCATGGTTGAGGGGGAAATATATTCCCTTAGTTTAAGGTTGACCGCAGGATTGGTATCCGTTATTTTATGTATGCACTTCTTTCTGCTCCATGTAAGGTCCTCCTCGCTCATTTCATTTTCCTTATTAATTTTTTTATTTTTTTTTATATTCTTTTTGGTTCCTTATGTTACAATGGTGTATTGTTGCTGACTGCACGTTACAGCAGAGTTTCGTTGGATTGGGAGACAAGAGTCGGGAGCTCGTTCTTTCCCGAGCCTTGTCTTACCCGCACCCCAAATAGGCTGGTGTGTTTTGCCGGCGGGGGGGGGTACAACGTTGGCCCCCAGGCATTATATACAAATAATAAGTTACTTAGAGGGCTAAGGGCACTAGGCCCAGTCCTCTACATTTGCTCTTTTACTCTTTTATTCTTACTCTCTTCTTTCTTACTTTCTCTTTCACCTGCTACCCCCCCCCTCTCTATCCCCCTCCCGTCGCCCTTTACGTCACCCCTATCTTGGACTAGCACCTTTGCCCTCCCCTTCCCTACCCAGAACCCAGTCTCCACTTCCTTCCCCTTACCTCCTCCCCAATTATGGCATTACACCATCTCAAAATTCAGTCACTTAATGTGAAAGGCCTTAACACGCCAGAAAAGAGGCGCATACTGCTGGACGACCTGAAAAGATCCCAGACGGATGTGGCTCTGATCCAAGAGACACACTTTAAGCACAATAGACTACCGTATTAACGCAACAGACATTACCCGATGACATACCACTCTGTTAACCCCACAGCCAAATCTAAGGGAGTCTCCATATTAATTTCCAGCAAAGTCCCATGGCAATGTCAGGACTCACTAATCGATCCTTCTGGAAGATACATTTTCCTCAAGGGACTCATAGGCAACGTGCAAGTTACGATTGCAACATTATATGCCCCCAACGACCTGCAGGCGACATTCTTGGAGCATACTTTGGAGAAACTCCAGGACTTTAGGGCGGGACAATTACTGTTTGGTGGAGACTTTAACACTCCATTGATTCCTTCGGTAGACACCTCAGCAGGCAAATCTTCAATGCCAGTGAATCAACTCAAACGCATAGCAAAGGCACTACATAAATCACAACTCATTGATATCTGGCGACTACAACATACGGGAGAACGTGACTATACGTTTTACTCTCCTGTACATCAGGTATACAGCAGAATAGATTACTTTATGATCCCTCATACACAACTTCACGCAGTAGAAAGCACATCCATAGGAAACAGGACGTGGTCTGACCATGCACCAATCTGTCTGATTTACAAGCTTTCTGACGTATCCTCACCTAGACATAAATTCTGGAGACTTAATGAAAGCCTACTGCAAACACCAGAGGTGCTAGCGGAGATAACCTCGGCTTTAAATCACTACTTTCAGGAAAACGACCAGCCAGAGTGTGACCCGGGGATATTGTGGGAGGCACACAAATCAGTCATGAGAGGGATTTTCATTAAGCACGGAGCCATTAAACGGGAACGCACTGCACAGCTTACCCAGCTACTGAAAAAATTAAACATCACTGAATCCAGACATAAGCACGCCCCCGCACAAACCTCTGAGGCGGAGTTGACAATTATCAGGAAACAGATTACTGACATTCTACAATACAGAGCCAAGGCAGCCATACAGTCGTGTCGGAAATTGGCGTACGAATCAGGGGATAAATGTGGGAAGCTATTAGCAAAAACAGTCAGGGAACATAAATTATCTACATACATTCCCCATATCACCAAGGCAGGAGGTCAGAAAGCAACTTTACCCTCACAGATCACACAAGAATTTAAAGATTTTTACTCCAAATTATATAACCTCCCAGCGGCTTCGCCATCCCAAGCAGACATGGCACACTACATTATTTCGTCCGCAATGCCCTCACTTACACTAGAGTCCTGAGAAGAACTAGAATCCCCGATAACATTATTAGAACTTCAACAAGCTATCAAAACAATGAAACCGGGTAAGGCCCCAGGACCCGACGGGTACACCCTACAATACTACAAGAAACTCACAGCGATACTGGGGCCGCGCATGCTTGGGCTGTTTAACGCCATAGGATCCGGCAAAGTATTCGCCAGGGATAGCTTAAGTGCCCACATCTCAGTAATACATAAGGAAGGAAAGGACCCGACAGCATGCAGTAGCTATAGACCGATATCGCTCCTAAATGTTGATTTAAAAATTTATACCAAGATCATTGCCACCAGACTTGCGAGACACCTTCACCATCTAATTTATCTAGACCAGGTAGGCTTTATCCCATCTAGGGAGGCAAGGGACAGCACCATTAAGGTGCTGAACTTATTACATAGAGTGAAGATCACAAAAACCTTGTGCGTACTACTGAACACCGACGCCGAAAAGGCCTTCGACCGGGTGAATTGGTCGTTCATGCTTACAGTCCTTCGACACATAGGCCTGGGAGAGGTAATGTTAAATAGGATAACAGGAATATACACCAGTCCGACAGCACAGGTGAAGGCAAATGGGGTACTATCGGACCCCTTCCCAATATTGAATGGGACAAGACAGGGATGTCCCTTATCCCCTCTTTTGTTTGCCCTCTCACTGGAACCCTTCCTGGCCACAATCAGACGGAACCCCGACATACAAGGCGTGAATGTAGGGCAAACGCAACACAAGATATCAGCATACGCAGATGACATGCTCTTTTCACTTACCAATCCAGGGGTGTCCCTCCCGAATCTGCTTAGAGAATTCGATACATATGGGAAAATTTCAAATTTAAAGATAAACTTTGCCAAGTCAGAGGCAATGGCAATATCTATACCACTGCATATGATCCCTACGGTACGATCAAATTTCCAATTTAAATGGACATCCTCCTCCCTGACTTATCTGGGGACCAATATCACACCCGAATTTTCCGGAATTTATGGACGGAACTTCCCTCCTCTACTATCAAAGGTAAAACTTCTCCTAGACTCGTGGCACAAGGGAACTCACTCCTGGTTTGGAAGATGTAACTTACTGAAAATGTGCATACTGCCTAAGTTCTTATACCTCTTCCAGGCCTTACCCATTAAGATACCACCCTCATACTTTAAGCGGGTACAGGCCTTGTTTACCCGCTTTGTCTGGGCACATAAAAAACCACGGATCTCACGTACTCAGCTGTCAATGCCAAAACAATGTGGAGGGTTAGCACTGCCAGACATAAAGCGATACTACCAGGCAATACACTTAGGCAGGGTTATAGATTGGAGCCGCCACCAAGAATTTAAGTTGTGGGTACAGATAGAACAACACCAGGCTGACATTCCATTAAGAACAGCGATGTGGTGTAGCGAAGCATTGACATCAGAGACAAAATTACACCCGCTGATAGGCAATACTATTCGCCAAGGTTTACAAGCAGCTTTACAAACTGCCCTGACAACCAAATTGTCACCATTAACACCGATCTTGGGAAACCCCAGGTTTTCCCCAGGAATGGTAGCCACACAATTTCAGATACTACGAGCCGCGGGCCGTACTACAGCATCTCAATATGTGATAGGGGATAGATGGCCCTCCATTCTTGAACTGACGGACGCAACAGGCCCATTCCAACTCCCCTTTTGGAACGCGGTTCAACTACACCACTTCCTTCAGACAATCCTACACCCACAAGAATACTCCAGACCCATGACCACGTTCGAGGAATACTGCTTGGGGATGGAGCCTTTGCCCCGAGTCCTCTCCAAAATGTATTCTCTTCTCAATACACCAACCCAGCAACCACAACTTCCGGGTATTACAAAGTGGGAGACAGACCTAAACCGCACCTTTACCGCGCCCCAAGTACAAAGTATAATACAATTCTCTTTCAAGTCCTCCCTATGTACGAAAATACAGGAGACAAATTACAAAATTCTCACGAGATGGTATTTAACACCCAGCCGCCTACATGTGATTTTCCCAGACACCTCAGAATACTGTTGGCGGTGCGGGACAGAGAAGGGAACACTCCTGCATGTATTTTGGTCCTGCCCCAAGCTAGCAGCATTCTGGACGGGGGTCCGAACTATATCCCAAAAATTCACAGAATACCAGATCCCACATGACCCAGCTTTCTTCCTGCTGCATGTATCGAACCTTTCCCACAGAACATACAAAAAGTCCCTACTACGTCACCTGACAAACGCAGCTAAGTCTTGTATTCCCATACTATGGAAACAACAAACTCCATCGACCATAGCAATGTGGCTGCGGAAAGTGGAAGATATAAACAGACTGGAGGATCTGATACTGACAGCCCAAGACAGACATGAAGTTTACAAAGAGACTTGGACTATGTGGAACATGTTTATTTACTCGGTCGAGGGTACAACCCTTCTCGGAACCTGAGCAACCCCTAAGTTAGAATACAGACTAACATACCGGAGATGCCACCCCCTCCCCCCCTCCTTTCCCCAACCTGTCACCCACCCCCCCTCCATTCCCCTCCCCCCCTCCTCCCACTTCTCTCTTCTTCTTGTCTTACTTTTCCTACTTTCTTTTTCTCTACTCTTGACAGTAGACTCAAACGTATCTAACACGAGCTTTCAGTAGGGTGTATACTTGAGGGTGTATGAGACAGAATACTCTCTGATAATGGGTGGAAGCCCTACCAGACCAAGGCAAAACTGTATTAACGATAGGAACACCTGAAATGCAATCTTATTTAACATAACCTACTGTACTGTAGATTCTGGAGGCTGCGACCTTCGCTGTTTTTTGTGTCTTTATTGTATCTTGTGGGGCTTTACCCCGGCTCTTTTTCAAAAAAAAAAAAGAAAAATCAATAAAAATTATATTTGAAAAAAAAAATCATTACACTGAGCAGGTAAGTATAACATGTTTGTTACTTTTAAATAAAAAAATGACAAAAAAAACGAGACTTTAGTATCACATGAAGCAGTTGAAATACCAAGCTGGCAAACAGACTCTGGGTGTATGTGAGGTTTGGGAACTTTTTTTTTCTTCTGCTCCAGCTTTATTAACTTGGCATGGGAAATTTGTTAGGGTAGTTGGTGAGTAACGTTTTCAGTTTTAAGGCTTCACTTGGGGTTAGGACGCGCTGCTTAGGAATTGGATTGCATGCTTAACCACTTGCCAACTTGCCGGCTAGTTCTGTGAGGCCGTCAGATGACGGCCTTCCATGCTTGCGCTTCTGGTGCCCCCCCCTGCACATGCAGAAGTGTACATGAGCGCTGAGTCCACGGGACCCAGAGCATGATGGATCAGGGTAAAGGGCCAATCACAGCAGCCATTTACCACGTGATCGCTCCATCCAATGAAAAGGCGATCACTTGTCAACAACTGGGATCATGCCCGGTTTAGCTCACGCTGCTGCAGTGTTGCTCTCTCCTCTCCTCACATGCTGTATCAGGCTCCCTCACTTGCCGATGCTGACTGTCACTGTCAACTTTTAAATGTAATTGTCAGCTTTTTTTCCCTTTATTCTGGAGCTGTCACTTATTAAAAAAAAAATTGGGGGGGGGGGAGGGGCCAGAAAAAGTCAGGACAGGAGAAGAGATGTACATATAGTGAGTACAGACAGGCTCCCTCACATACCGACGCTGACTGTCATTGTCAGCTTAATTGTCTTCTCTTTTTCTTCTTTACTTAATAGCGCCAGGAAGGAGATGTCATTCGGTCCTGCCACTAAATTAAACAAAGGGGCAGGCTCACCGGTTGATGTCATTTGGTGACCCCGCCCCTTTGTTTCATTTAGTGGCGGGACCGTAAGGCTCAGCCGCGAGAGACCAGTAAGATGAGTCATACCTCCTGGATGAGCCTAGTCTATTACAAATGTAGCGGGTCTTTACTTTTAGGGGTGTTATGTGCCTAAATTTAGGGGCTGGTCTGAGCTATTAGTCAGGCTCAGACCATTCTAATTGCTAGGTTTTTCTTCAGCCTATGTGATGCTGCCTGGTGTATGGTTCCCTGCGGCCTGTAGGTGGCGCTGTCACATCAGGTCAGAGTTGAGCCAGGGGTGGAATTGATAAGCCTTGGGGTGTCCTTGGGGTACTTAAGGGGCAGACGCGATAGAGGTTGGGGTGGTGTTCGGTGGGGTGGTCCCGTCAGAGTCGGAGGAGTAGACACGTACCCCACCTCCTGTGGCCCTCATGGCCGGGGGTACGTGTGGGCATGATCAGGCCCAGGCACCTTTAGCCTGGGGCCTGCAACTCTAGTAGTGGGCCTAGCACCTTCAGCTAGGGCCTGTCCCCGAAAGAAGAGTCCCAGGAAGCCCGGGGAAGGGTACCCGCTCTGACCAAGAGGAAGCCAGGGGAGAATCGGTCCCATTGAGGAAATGAGTAATAGAAGATTGCTGTCTCGGGAGAGGCCTGGTGACCTGTCAGAGGGAAGGATTTTTTATTTGGGGAAGCTAACCGGTAGAGTGCCCAATCGGCATCGTCTTGTTCTTGAAGTCTACAGAGGTTAGAGGATTTGCAACGCCCGTCCCAGGAGGGGATAGGGTGGCGGAACTGTTTGAGCTCCACACCGGCTGCTAGGACTGTGAGAGAGGAATATCCGGGTGAGCTAAACCCACTCGGGATCGGTTGGCGACGAGATTGTTGGTTGTGCCTGGACCTATTCTCCACACTATTTCTTATTTCACCCACCTATCTCTATCTATTATGCAGCAAATAGAAAATATATTCTCTGTTGGAGTTAAATAGGGATGAGCCGAACACCCCCCGGTTCGGTTCGCACCAGAACCTGCGAACGGACCGAAAGTTCGCGCGAACGTTAGAACCCTATTAAATACAATGGACGCGAACGTTTGAAATCTAAAGTGCTAATTATAACGGGTAATATGCATTTTATTGTCCTAAAAAGGGTTTGGGGACCCGGGTTCTGCCCCAGGGGACATGTATCAATGCAAAAATAAGTTTTAAAAACGGCCGTTTTTTCGGGAGCAGTAATTTTAATGATGCATAAAGTGAAAAAAAAAGTGAAATATTCCTTTAAATATCGTACCTGGGGGGTGTCTAAAGTATGCCTGTGACTTGGCATGTGTTTCCCGTGTTTAGAACTGTCCCTGCACAAAATGATATTTCTAAAGGAAAAAAAGCCATTTAAAACTGCTTGCGACTTTAATGTCATGTCTTGTCCTGGCAATATGGATGAAAATCTTTGAGAAAAATGGCATGGCTACCCCATCACCCCCCCTCCCACCCCAGCCCATTACCAGCCCCTTTGGGTCTTGTATGGATATTAAGGGGAACCTCGCACCCAAAATAAAAAAAGGCCCTATATACTCTGAACAGCAGTATACAGGCGGTGCATACAAGACAGGGACTGTAGGTTTGTTCTTAAGTAGAATATGTTTGTAATCTTGAACAGGTACATTGTTTAAGTGTAGTTCCAGCCAAAAAATATATTTTTAAGCTTTTTGGAAAACATAGGGAAGGGTTATCACCCCTGTAACATTTGTTTTGCTGTTTGTGCACCTGTTCAGAAGATTTCACCTTACTTTCCGTCCCAATGACAAATGTTTTTGGAAAAGTGGGTTTTTTATTGAAACAAGGATTGGTGATAAAGCATCAGTAGAGAGGAGACACCTTTTTCCCATATTAACTCTAAAGCCTTGTACACACGACCGAGTTTCTCGTTCAAAACCGGCAAGAAAAGTGCCGCGAGAGCTTTTTGATCGAGAAAAACGTTCGTGTGTATGGTTTTACGACGAGAAAATTGCCGTGAATCTCAACGAGAAAATAGAGAACCTGCTCTCTATTTTCTCGTCAGGATTCCAGATTTCCTTGTCGTGTTTCTCGTCGGCCTCTTTTGTGAAGAGAAAATGGTTCGTGTGTATGCTTTAACGAGTCTTTCAAAAGCGCGCATGCTCAGAAGCAAGTATGAGACGGGAGCGCATCTTCTGGTAAAACAAGCCTTCGTAATGGAGATAGCACATTCGTCACGCTCGAAATTATTGCATTGTTTAAATGTTGTGCATTGAAATCTTCTTTAGAATGTTACATTAATCAAAACGAAAGAACTTCTTTTGCTGCTGATATTCACACAGAGTTATGACTATCTTTTTTTAACGTTTTTCATGCTGCTCTTAAGAAGATTTATGTGTATTATATTGTGCAAGTTTTTATGAATATTTTACATTTTTATATTTTTCAAACTGATGTTAATTTTAATTTCGCAATGTTTTGATAGTGATCTCCCATTGAATATTTTAATATATAGTTGTAAAATTTAACACCCTCTTTTTGGGAAATCAGATTATTTTATTTTTTAGGGGGGTTGTTATCTGTCCCTTTTTTTGTCAGTCAAATGTCTCTGCTTACTCCAAAGCTAAATTTTTAATTTTTACAAATACACATAGTCAAGTATGAACTTAAACAAAAATAACATTTATTCATGTTTCAAATAAAATAAAGAGAAGGCAGCGCTGGAGAACTTGCTGCCATTTGTGCATCCCAGGGACCCCAGACCACACATCAACCCTGTGTGGACACTAAAATTGGGAGCTTGAGAAGGCCAACATTTCTGAGCACAATCTGATGCTGGCCTCCCAGAGGTCAGGAACAGCAGCAGGTGAGATATATGTCCCAAGTGTGTGGTACTACAACAGGCTGCCTTCTGTCCGACCACAATGAAGCAAGGCCATCACTTTCTCATCTTCCTGGCAACCTTCCCTGCAACCTTCCCTGAAGCCTTCCCTGCAGCCTTCCTTCTTCGTTTGGCTGGAGACGGCCACTGGAAGGGTACTCCTGTCAGGAGGAGGAGGAGGTGGAGGAGAAGGGGGTGGCGCAGAAGAACAAGGTGGAGGTGGAGGAGAAGGGGGTGGGGCAGAAGAAGAAGGTGGAGGTGGAGGAGAAGGGGGTGGGGCGGAAGAACAAGGTGGAGGAGGAGGTGGAGGAGAAGGGGTGGGGCAGAAGAAGAAGGTGGAGGTGGAGAAGGGGGTGGGGCAGAAGAAGAAGGTGGAGGTGGAGGAGAAGGGGGTGGGGCAGAAGAAGAAGGTGGAGGTGGAGGAGGAGGTTGAGGTTGGGACAGTTGTGCCACCTCACAAATTGCAGTATTGGGGGTAATTTTTCCCATCACCCCCTTGTTGAGCAAGGTGATGAGCAGGGGCTTGCATAGGAGGCGTTGCTCCATGCTCATCACCTTGAACTTTGCCTCCACTAGGCCGGCAATGGCCTCTTCAGGGGATGTGGGCTCTTTGAAAGTGGCATGGGCCTCTTTAATAAGGGCCATTGCTGCCTCACTGGTGGTCCTGTCCCTCCTGCCTCTTTTGGGAAATCGGATGGGAGGCACCTGTGATCTGGTGCTTCTCCTTTGCCCTGCCACCTCCTGCCTGCCACTGGGCCCTGCCACCTCCTGGCTGCCACTGGGCCCTGCCACCTCCTGCCTTCCACTGGGCCCTGCCACCTCCTGGCTGCCACTGGGCCCTTCCTCCTCCTGCCTGACAGTTTCCAGACCCTCCTCCTGGCTGATTTCATCCTGTGTATGAAAAAGGGACATAGTTTAATATGTTGCTTTAATCTTTGCCTCCAAATTTATAATCATGATTGAACCAATTAGAATGTAAATCCTGAAATCAGTTTCTAACATTTACAACTACATCAGATTGACTATTTAGCACCCAATTAAGTGCAGATTAATGTCTAGAGATCTTGATTTCACTTGTGGAACTCTAAATAGTTTATGTTTGTCATCTTGACATATTTGTTAAACATTAATTTTATCCCAATACATTTTCATTTAATACTATACCTGGCTCCAGATGGCCAAATCAGGATCATCCAGGATGGCTGCCTCCTCTTGCTCCAGAGAAGGCTCAGGTTGGCTGCAGGGAAGTCTGGGGGGAAGAGTGGAGAGTGATGGCCTTGCCTCAATGTGGTCATCCAGAAAGGACATCCTGCTGTAGTACCACAAATTCGGGACATACACATCATCTGCTGCTGCTCCTGACCTCTGAGAAGCCAGGACCTTAGAGCGTTCAGTCCTGTAGGCGCCTCTCAAGCTCCCAATTTTAGTGTCCACCTGTTTTGCTGTGGCTGTGGGCACCTTGGTATGCACAAATGGGAGCAGGGTCTCCAGCGCTGCTTTTCTCACCCCTCTTTTTTTGTGGATGGGGTTTTTCGTCTCCCACAGAGCGGGCAGCTCCCTTACCCGGTCTATAAATTCCGCAAGGAATTCCTTGTCACTTATAAAGACATTCATTTTGGGTCTGCAAGTAAAATAAATAATATATAACTAATGTGAGGCACACAGTCTAACCTCCTTAACATCGTAGTCACCATATATATTCTACAACATTCTCAAGACAGTATAGGCCAACTATTTGTCCAAGTCACAAAATCACATACCTTCGTTCGTACGTCCGTAACTTGAACTCCTCTCTCCGCACACCGAACGTAGTATAGTCACATGTGTGTTTGCTATATATACACCACGCATGCGTCAAACTATGAACACGTCGCTCTGCACACGTCGCCCGCCCATGACGTTCTAACTAACATCTTTTCCCCGCCCCTTCTCTTTCGGCGCGCAGACAGATATGGCGGAGTTACAGCAGGTGTCTGATAATTCCGCAACTAATGAGGAGGAGACAAGCCCGGAGACCGAGGAAACGTCATGATCAAGGAGGAGATTCAAGGCATCTAATATGTCTTTTGCGGAGATGGCGGAGATGGTGGACATCTTGCTCAAGTCTGATTATGACGCAAAGCATGGGCCGTATAGCAAACCAAATAGAAGGAAGGCCAAAATCCTCACTAAAGTCGTGAAGAGTCTGAAGACGAATTTCGGGGTGAAACGCTCAAATGAGCAGCTCAGAAAGAGGTGGTCAGACCTCAAACTGAGGGAGCCAGAGCAGTTAAGGAGCATTAAGAGAATGCTAGCAAAAAGTAAGTAAAATGTACACTTTTCGGCTATTAATGTTTTTCTCAACTTACATGTTGCTCCTTTTTGTGATTTTATCATATTGGACTCCCTTCCATAATTTAATAATTTGAACTTGGTTTGGCGCAGTAATCGTTCGTTACGTTACAGACACTTCGTTCGGCCACTATCCGCTGTTTTGGCTTATTTTATAGCCACAAAAGTAATTAGACATCTGCGTGTTTTTTTAACATTTGTGTTCAAAATTTTTAGGCTAGATGATGTGTTTGTAAAGAGAATGAAATGCAAACTTTAGTCAGTGTAAAGGAGAGGACACTCAGCAGCTGCTTCCACATTTGTACTTTGGAGCACTATAGTGTGGGCCACCAGACCCGCCTTTTTTGGGTGTCCCACACAGGTGCATTATTGATTTTTTGTGGTGCCTCCATGTCTAAAAACTGACAGCCAAAGGTGAATACTAAACATATTATTGGTCAGAAATAATGCATTCATCTTTAACTTCCGCCCAAACACACACTTTTACCCCACTTCCAAACAATTTAGCCTGTTTTTATTTTTCATAGAGAATTTCAGTGTGATAAATAGACCTTTTGTTTGATTCTCATAGGGGAGAGAAGACTGGGAGGAGAACACTCCAGGGAGCACAGGAACCCCACAGCTTCACAACAACCCCAAACTCCCAAAGACCCACAACTGAAGGATGTTGAGGAAGTTGAGGTGGAGGAAGGAGAAGTGCATGACTTTGTGGAACTGGTCACCACAACAGGTCAGTATCTGACACCACAGCTTCAGGTAAGAGATGTAGGCCTGCAGAGTTATAATACCTTTTGTATTTTGTTTTTCGGGGATGTAAATGTTGTGGTGAAGGATAGTACACGTTTCTCTGCTGACAGTGCCCTCCGAATAATACAGCAAGTGATGGAATGTAGCACGGAACTGGACAGAATAAAACAAATAATTCATGTGATGGATCAAACATTTAAAGACATTCTAGATGTTTTGGGGAGAATCGAATAAGTCAACCAAACCCCCATTTTTTTTTCAGTAATGACTGTTCATCAACCTTTTATACTGTTTTTGACAATGCAACCAGCCAAAAATTGAATATGCACACAGTGTGTCAACATGTGCTATCTGCCATCAGGGGATATCCATGTACGTCTTTTGGGGGTGCAACCCCTTCCTCGTATCTAAAGTAGGTGAACTGAGGAAGGGGTTGCACCCCCAAAACACGTCCATTGATCACCCCTGATGGCAGATAGCACATGTTGACAATAGGGATCAGGAGTCTCAAATCCCTAGTGGAAATTAATACAAAATGTGTGCATATTCAATTTTTGGCTGGGCAAGGGGTGGCAAGACCCCATATTAGGACGGGCACATAGAGACATAGTTTGTGTAAGTGAATGTGTCAGATTGCTCAGAGGTATCCAATGTTCTAATTTTTGGAATGCAACTGTTTTTGTATTTTCCTAAGAAAATAATTGGCGGTTTGTGGCCAGGAAAAAAAATAAAAAATAAATAAATAAAAAAGGAAACGTGTGTGAATGTGCACAGAGTAAAATGTTTGAACAGAAACAACGTGTAGCTTCTTTTTTCAATACGCTCTAACCTGATTTGTGTTTTTTTTAAGGTTACATAGTGAAATGGTTGTTATTTACTAAAGGAAAATACACTTGGCACTACAAATGCACTAAGACAAACTAGGAGACAGGAAACAAACCTAAGTTAAAATTAGAAATCAGATTTTTATTTTAATCATTCTCCAGGAATCTTTAGCCATAGCCTGGCATAGGAATTGCCCCCCTACCCGTGAAATATTCCATATATTTGTCCCGAACCTCACGGGCATTTTGGGGGGGCAAGCCAGGACGGGCAGATTCCAGGCCCGGCAGGGGATTAGCAGGTGAAAGTCCAGCCTCAGGCAACACTGAGGCCATATATGAATTTGATTTTCTGCTGAGAAAATTGTGTAGCACACAGCAGCATAAAACTACATAGTTTATTTTGTAGTCCGCCAAGTGGATGGAAGTCATAAAAATGCGGAACCGGCTGGCCATTATGCCGAAGGCATTTTCAACGACTCTTCGGCCCCTGGCCAGCCGGTAATTGAACACCCTCTTCTCTGGGGTCAGGGTCCTGTGAGGAAATGGCCTCATAAGATGCGGTTCGAGTCCAAAGGCTTCATCAGCCAAGAAAACAAAGGGGAGTCCTTCAATATTCCCTGCATCCGGTGGCAATGCAAGGTCGTCACTCTGGAGATGGAGGGCAAACTCCGTCTGGATGAAGGATCCCCCATCGGACATCCGGCCATTCTTCCCTACATCAACATAGAGGAATTCATACCGTGCTGACACCACCGCCATCAGCACAATGCTATGAAACCCCTTGTAATTGAAATAGTAGGACCCAGAACGGGGTGGCGGCACGATGCGGACGTGCTTCCCGTCTATGGCACCACCGCAGTTGGGGAAGTCCCACCGCGTGGCAAACTCCGATGCCACAGTCTGCCATTCCTGTGGCGTGGAAGGAAGCTGGGGAGTCAAACAAGATGAAAGAAAATTAGAAATTAAAAATATTACATTACAAGGAGATTATAATAAAAAACATTAGAGGCCAACATCAATCAAATTCTACGTTTATTAAGGTGTTTTCAATAAGTATAATGGAAGGCTCATGTTTCATATTCATCACCCCCTCTGATGGTCCATTAATACATGATTTTGGGGGGGGGGAGATGTGTTTGGCCACAGGATAGCAGTGCAGTGGCGGTGCGTCCAGAGTGGGCGCTGGAACACTGCCCCCTCTCTCCTGTGCCCGTCACTCAGAACAATACATAGGTTCTTGCCTTGCATTAACCTATGTATTGTCAATGCCGCCCACTATTCAGGTGGATGGCCCCCTGTTAAGCGACCAACATATGAATAACTGCGGCATTTATGGGGTGAAAATTGCATATCAGAAACAGGGAGGCAAATAGGCTTGCACATTACAGCCTGAGGGATGTAATTGGCTTCATAAAAGTTAAATAGGGGACGCAGGGGGGGGGGGGGGGGAGCATTCCTTGGGTAAACACTGACAGGCTGCTCTGCCAATCATGTTCACCAAGTCTGTTTAATGGTAACATGATTGGCTGATGCAACATCAAGGGAAGGAGAAGACATCAAGGACAGAAGAAGGATGGCGCTGACCACAAGAAGGTATGTGCAGGGC
The DNA here is from genome assembly GCA_029206835.1 of Rana muscosa. NCBI lineage: Eukaryota > Metazoa > Chordata > Amphibia > Anura > Ranidae > Rana > Rana muscosa. Next base: position 409,884,380 of record CM055117.1, read on the forward strand.
TGGGGACAAAATGGCTGCATTGGAGGGGACAAAATGGCTGCATTGGAGGGAACAAAATGGCTGCATTGGAGGGAACAAAATGGCTGCATTGGAGGGAACAAAATGGCTACATTGGAGGGAACAAAATGGCTGCATTGGAGGGAACAAAATGGCTGCATTGGAGGGGACAAAATGGCTGCATTGGAGGGAACAAAATGGCTGCATTGGAGGGAACAAAATGGCTGCATTGGAGGGGACAACTGGGGGCGTTTAATAGGCACCTTTGCAAAAATGGAGGAAGTTTATTTCCTAAATTGGGGTTGGACCCCCAAACATTTGTTGCAACAGACGCCCCTGCTGGAAAGGTTAGTAAAGGGAAATATGCATGGAGGAGAAAAAAGGGGCAATCTAAAGCTTCCAGCATGCATGGGGACAAAGGGGACATTCTCAGCATATTACAATCATGGTAATTAGGGAAGGATGAAAGAAATACAATACATTAGCATACATGGAATACATAAAATGTGAAGTTAAAGGAGAAAACTTACCCTAATATAGTCCTCCTGCAGGACTTGTATAATGGCAGAACAGGTGTCTGGGATTATGAGGCCCAGAGCCTGGGGGGAGATGCCTGTCGTGAACTTCAAGTCCTGAAGACTTCTCCCTGTTGCCAGATAACGTAAGGTGGCGATGAGCCTCTGCTCAGCACTGATGGCTTCTCGCATAACGGTGTCCTGCCTGGTAATATAGGGGGACACCAAAGCCAACAGTTCCTGAAAAACGGGGTCAGACATCCGCAGAAAATTCCTGTAGTCCTCAGGATTATTCTCGACTATCTCCCGCAGCAGAGGCATGTGGCAGAATTGGTCCCGCTGGAGCAACCTATTCTTGGTCCATGAACTCCTCCTCACACCATTCATGGACTGGTCTTGGACCAAAACAAGCAGACCAACACCAAGCGCACGCACAGCACGAACTCCACGACGAGAACGTCCAGGCGTCATGGCTAGGAAACGGTTGTCTGATCAGAACGTACAGAACAGAACGCACTTTAGAACAGCAAGGCCTATGAATAACGAACTGAAAATCAGAAACGAATGGGCAAGAACGTACTGTAAAACAGATACGACCTGCCTAGACGCCCTGAAAGTCAAGATACGAACCCACAAGCACAAACTGAACCTCAGAAAACGAACTGAAAAGCACGAAGACTGAAAAGCGCGAATCGTCTCTTCCCAAACTTTTACTTCACACGCGATAACACGAGATCAGCAAAAGCAGCCCAAGGGGTGGCGCCAAGAAAATCGATCTTCCCCTTTATAGTGCTGTCGTACGTGCTGGACGTGAGCGCGGAGAACAACGAGGAAATTGGGAAATGTCAGTGTGTACGCATAGAAAGCTTGACGAGAAACTCGTCAAGGTTAACAAGAATCTCGTCGAAAAAAACGACGTGATTTTAACGACGAGAAACTCGGTCGTGTGTACGAGGCTTTACAGGAGAGAATTTCCCTTCCTAGGGGTAGATTTCCTCTCACTTCCTTTTGTCTCCTTCCGTTTGCAAGTAGGAGTCATTTGTAAGTTGGATGTTTGAAAGTAGGGGCCTGCCGTATATACTCTGCTGAAATTTGCCCCTTAGATGTTGGTGTTGCCACAACACTGTGAGCCCTCACAGTTACTCTTGGTGGGCGCTGGAACGCCCTGCTGTGAACTATTATATCAGGAATTGTAATTATATGCCATTGTTGAACAGTGGTAGGAAAAATTGGGCCTTTGGTGGTGGTGCTGGTGCTACAACACTGTCAGCCCTCACAGTTACTCTTGGTGGGCGCATGAATGGGCCCTGCTGTGAATTATTAGATCAAGAATTGTAATTACATGCCCCTGTTGAAGAGGGGCAGAAAAATTGGGCCTTTGGTGGTGGTGGTGGTGTTGCCACAACACTGTAAGCCCTCACAGTTACTCTTGGTGGGCGCAGGAATGGGCCCTGCTGTGAATTATTAGATCAAGAATTGTAATTACATGCCCCTGTTGAACAGGGGCAGAAAAGTTGGGCCTTAGGCACTTGTGCCACAACACTGCAACCCCTCACAGATACTGTACTTGGAGCACAGCAATGAGCCCTGTTGCAAAGTATTGCATCAAAAATTGTAATTACACGCCCCTGTTAAACAGGGGCTTAAAGATTGGGCCTTAGCCACTGGTGGCGGCACCCAGAAACAAAAATGTTCTTCCAAGCTATCATCAGGAATCGGATCATTGAGGAGGAGGAGGAGGAGGAGGATAGTCAGTCAACATAACAGGACAGTCACTCAGCATCAGCATAGGCAGTCTTGAAGGGATGTGACATTTGAAAATAAATTATTCTGTTATATCAGCTTCAGGTGCTTGGTAGCTGGTGGTGATCCAAGACTGGTTCATCTTTATGAAGGTCAGTCGATCAACCGAGTCGGTGGACAGGCGCACCCTGTGATCCGTGACAAAGCCTCCAGCAGCACTGAATGTGCGCTCCGAAAGAACGCTGGATGCAGGACAGGCCAGTAGCTCAATTGCATACTGTGCAAGCTCTGGCCAGTAATCCATCCTCAAGACCCAGTAAGCCAGAGGATTTTCGGTGGGAAAGGTATCCAAGTCTGACCTTGCCCCTAGGTATTCCTGCACCATGTATATCAGATGCTGGCGATGGTTGCTGGAACCGATCATACCTTGGGGCTGCGGACTAAAAAATTGTCTGAACGCATCGGTTCAGACAGCCACCTTCCCCACCGCTCCTTCTTTGACTGACCGAAGCCTCAGCAACTCGTTGTCTAGGACCAGGAGTTTGTAACCTCCCAGTCTCTGGGAACGCATTGCACAGACCTTTCTGCAAGGCCTCCCGGAGATGTCTCATCCTCTGCTCCCTCTGCGACGGTAAGATAAGGTCCGCAACCTTACCCTTGTACCGTGGATCAAGGAGAGTGGCCAGCCAGTAATGGTCCCTCTCCTTAATCCGAAGAATACGAGGATCCTTCCGCAGACTTTGCAGGATCAGGGAGGCCATGCAGCGTAGGTGTTAGCTGAGGCATTCGGTCCGGAGTCGTCTGGGTCACTAAGGATGACATGATCCGTAGCCACCTCCTCCCAGCCACGTACAAGTCCACGGGTTTCTTGGGACTGTAAATCATCCCTAAAAGTCTGCTGCTGTTGATGCTGAGTGCCAGGCTCCACCTCCATGCTGACACAATCCTCCTCCTCCTCCTCCTCGTCCTCTTCCTGTGCGATGGGTGGGACAGAAGGAATACTGTCTGGGTAAAGGGGGCCTTGAGAGGCAAGGAAGTCCTCCTCTTCCTGCCTCTGTTCTGCCCTGTCCATTATTCCACGCAGTGTATGCTCAAACAGGTGGACAAGAGGTACAGTGTCACTGATGCATGCACTGTCACTGTTCACCATCCTCGTGGCCTCCTCAAATGGTGCCAGGACAGTGCATGCATCCCTGATCATGCCCCACTGGCGTGATAAAAAAAACCTGAGCTCCCCTGACCCTGTCCTGGTGCCGTAGTCACACAGGTACTCATTGATGGCCAACGTTGAGTTCCACCTGGTGGGCATGTCACATATAAGGCGGTTCTTGGGCAGGTTCAACTCCTTTTGCAGCTTAGCCAGCTGAGCACTGGCATTATATGATCTGCGGAAATGCACACAGACTTTTCTGGCCTGCCTCAGGACATCCTGTTAGCCCGGGTACCTGCCCAAGAACCGCTGCACCACCAGATTAAGGACGTGAGCCACACAGGGCACATGGGTCAGTTGTCCCTGTCGGAGGGCGGAGAGGAGGTTGGTGCCATTGTCGCAAACCACCATTCCTGGCTTAAGCTGGTGTGGCGTCAACCACCTCTCAGCCTGCCCCTGCAGAGCTGACAGAACCTCTGCCCCAGTGTGGCTCCTGTCCCCCAAACACACCAGCGCAAGCATGGCATGGCATCTTTTTGCCTGCGTACTTGCGTAGCCCCTTGAGCGCCTACGGAGCACCGCTGGCTCCGAGGACAAAGCACAGGAAGAGGCCATGGAGGAAGAAGAAGAGGAGGGGGTGGAGGAGAGAGGTGTGTCGCAACCAGTAGTAGCATTTTGGAGGAGTGGCGGCGGAACAACCTCCAACACTACTGCACCTTGTCCTGCATCCTTCCCAGCTGCCAAAAGAGTGACCCAATGGGCCGTGAAAGAAAGGTATCGTCCCTGTACATGCCTGCTGGACCATGAGTCAGCGGTAATATGCACCTTACCGCTGACCGCCCTGTCCAGCGAGGCATGGACATTGCCTTCCACATGCCGGTAGAGAGCCGGAATCGCCTTCTGTGATAAAAAGTGGCGTTTGGGAACCTGCCACTGAGGAACCGCACATTGCACAAACTCACGGAAGGGGGCAGAGTCTACCAACTGAAAAGGCAGCAGTTGAAGTGCTAGCAATTTAGCCAAGCTAGCATTCAACCGCTGGGCATGTGGATGGCTGGGAGTGAACTTCTTTCGATGGTCCAGCAGCTGGGGCAGGGAAATTTGCCTGCAACAATCGGACGTTGGTGTACTGCTAGCAGAGTGCCCGCAAGTACTTGGCTGTGACACACCTAATTCTACACCTTCATTCCTCTCAGTGCAGGTTTCAGAGAGGACTGAAGGTATAGTGGGGTTGGAGATCCCAGCTGATGAGGAGCAAGGAGAGGTCCGCTTTGTTCTTTGGTGTGGGACTTTAAGGTACGCTTGCCAACGAGCTGCATGGCAGGTCAACATATGTCTGGTCAAGCATGTGGTGCCCAAGCGGCTGATGTTTTGGCCACGCGAGATACGCTTCAGACATATGTTGCAAATAACAGCGGTGCGATCTGATGCACTCGATTCAAAAATCCTGCCTCGTTGGAGATGTGCCTCCTCCTCATCCTCCTCCTCCTTCTCTCTCCTATCAGGCACCCACGTGGAGTCAGTGACCTCATCATCCCCTCCCTCCTCATCACTGGAGCCAATCTGGCAGTATGCTGCAGCTGCTGGAACATGACTGCCAGATTGGTGTCCTTCTTGAGCATCCCCTCTCTCTGCGCTCACGCTACTGCCTTCCTCTAGCTGGGTATCATCATCAGACCCTTCAAAACGCTGGGCATCCTCCTGGAGCATGTACCCAACACTGTGCTCAAACAGTTCAGGGGACTCCTCTGGAGGACATGGTGGGTCTAGGGAAGGAGTGACTGATGATGACATTGATACGAGGGAAGAGGACGCTTTGGCAGCTGCTTTGCCAGTACCCTGAGCCTGGGTGAGAGAGGATGAGAAGGATGAGGAGGGCTTGGTCATCCACTCTACCAAGTCTTCGGCATGATGCGGCTCAACACGTCCAGCTGCCGAAAATAAGGACAAGCGTGTCCCATGGCCATGTGCTGATGACAATGCACCGCGTCCACGACCAGCACTGTTGCCCCCAGACACAGAGCCTGCTTGCCCTCTTTTATTGGTTTGTGACTGTCTGCCTCTCTTTGTTGGCCTTCCAGACATTCTGATGGCCTGCAGGGAGATGGTAAAACCAGAAATGCAGGGTAGCTTCAGGTGTATACTGTGCAGGAGGCACCTACACCCACTGTAACTACTTGCAGATGCCTGTCTGTGTTACACAACAGAACAACACCACGAGCAATAGGGAGTAGCGTATACTGTGCAGGAGGCACCTACACCCACTGTAACTGTTAGCAGATGCCTGTCTGTGTTACACAACAGAACAACTCCACGAGCAATAAGGGGTAGCGTATACTGTGCAGGAGGCACCTACACCCACCGTAACTGCTTGCAGATGCCTGTCTGTGTTACACAACAGAACAACACCACGACGAGCAATAAGGGGTAGCGTATACTGTGCAGGAGGCACCTACACCCACTGTAACTGTTAGCAGATGTCTGTCTGTGTTACACAACAGAACAACTCCACGAGCAATAAGGGGTAGCGTATACTGTGCAGGAGGCACCTACACCCACTGTAACTGCTTGCAGATGCCTGTCTGTGTTACACAACAGAACAACACCACGACGAGCAATAAGGGGTAGCTTCAGGTGTATACTGTGCAGGAGATTTAGCGAAGAATATCACTGACACTCTCCCTGCCTATCCTTCTCTGTCCCTGCACGCCAACACACTGTAAATGCACAAGGTTTCAAAGGATGTCACTGACACTCTCCCTACCTATCCTTCTCTGTCCCTGCACGCCAACAGACTGTAAATGCACAAGGTTTCAAAGGATGTCACTGACACTCTCCCTGCCTATCCTTCTCTGTCCCTGCAGGCCAACAGACTGTAAATGCACAAGGTTTCAAAGGATGTCACTGACACTCTCCCTGCCTATCCTTCTGTCCCTGCACGCCAACACACTGTAAATGCACAAGGTTTCAAAGGATGTCACTGACACTCTCCCTGCCTATCCTTCTCTGTCCCTGCATGCCAACAGACTGTAAATGCACAGGTTTCAAAGGATGTCACTGACACTCTCCCTGCCTATCCTTCTCTGTCCCTGCACGCCAACAGACTGTAAATGCACGAGGTTTCAAAGGATGTCAAAAACACTCTCCCTGCCTATCAAGCTCTTTCCCTGCACGCCGGGACACACTACACAAGGCCGCCGCGCTGGTGGCCTTTTATAGTGTGGGGTGGGTACTAAACCCCCCTGAGCTATGATTGGCCACAGGCATCCTGCCTGTGGCCAATTATGGCTCTCCTCGCTGCCTGCGCTGTGATTGGCCAAGCATGCATGGTCATAGTGCATGCTTGGCCAATCATCAGCCAGCAATGCACTGCGATGCCGCAGTGAATTAGGGGCCATGACGCGCCACTCGAATTTGGCGCGAACGCCCCATAACGTTCGATCTTCGTCAAACGAATGAACAGCCGAAGCTCATCCCTAGTGTGTATATATGTATGTACGTATATATGTATGTACGTATATATATATATATATATATATATATATATATATATATATATTGTACAGGACGCCAAGATTGGGTCCTGGACGGATGCTATATATCACCAGTATTTGGGTTGTGGTCCCTTTAAAGAGAGCTGTGATAGGGTTCAGGGGGTCACCCAAAATGGGTGAGGGATTCCCGGCGATAGAGTTAATCCAGAGAGGACTGTCTCGCAGTCCTCTCTGTCTTGATAAAGTAATTTGAGGCCCGGAATTTCGGAGGCTCTAAAGTGCTATTCGGGTGGGAAAGAGCCTCTGCCCCTGACCACTGGGAGTCAGCATACAGGGGGTTAACACCTCCAGAGAACAGCTCCTAAAACAGGAAGTGGTGCCAGAGGTGTGGTGAGGAGGAGTATGGGGATTGCACCTGTGGAGATGAGCTGTGCCTCTGCTGGGAGCTGTTAAGGATACAGATAGGACTTTTGAAGTTCTGGGGCGAAAGACCCATCTACAAACAAACTGTATGTGCTTTTCTTTAACTTATTTTTGTGCTGAAGACAAGCGGACTTTATTTTGTGCTGAAGCTAAGCGGACTTTGTTTTATAGTTTTCCCTTTATGCTGAGTGAAGCCTTATTTTTGGTTTGTTTGTAAATAAAAGCCTTGTTTCAAACGGTCTATGCACTTAGTCTCGCGGAGCTATAATCCCCAAACTTTACAACTGGTGTCTTGGATGCGGGCAAAGTGCATTTACAGCTTCAAAAAACGTTTAAAACTAAAAACTGACACTTAAAGAGACATTGTGCTTATAGCATGTCTTGGGTGAAGTCAGCACAGACATTGCAAGCAGCAGGCAAAGTCATGGAGGTCATCAAGGCTTTGGCACAAGCCACTGTGACCCAGCTGCAAGCTTCAGCAGAGGCAAACCGTCGCCATGAGGAAGCGATGGCTCCGCAGCAGCGGGCCCTGGCACAGGCTATAGCTGCACAGCAGGAAAACATACGGCTGCTAGCCGCCCAGTTTACGGCCCAGCAGGAGTCCACTCAAGCACAGGTGGCTGCCTTGCAGGAGGCAGTACAGCGGCTGGCTCAGGGACGAGAGCAATCGGTCGTTGCCGCTGGCAACCAAGTGTCCGTGAGAGCCAGCCATTTTTTACAATAACTAACACACAGCGATGACGTAGAGGCCTTTCTCACTACCTTTGAAAGGATAGCAGAGAGAGAGGGGTAGCCCTGTGACCAATGGGCTGGCATTATCTCCCCTTTCCTCACCGGTGACCCGCAAAAGGCCTATTTTGACCTTCCATCTGAGCACATCAGCGACTATGAGCGGCTAAAGGCAGAGGTCCTGGCCCCCCTGGGAGTGACCACAGCCGTCAGGGCTCAGAGGGTGCATCGCTGGCGGTACAAACCTGACCGACCACCCAGGTCTAGAGTTGAGCAGACACCTGGATGTTCGGGTTCAGTTTTTGTCACAACACCGGTATACATGTCTATTCTGCAGAAGGTACGGACAAGTCCTGTGGGATCCATGCCTGGTTCATTTTAATGAACGTGAGCTTGTCCACATTGGTTCTGGACAGGCGGCTGCGCTTGTCTGTGATAACGCCCCCTGCCGTGCTAAATACACGTTCAGATAATACACTGGCTGCAGGGCAGGCCAGCACCTCCAAGGTATAAAGGGCAAGCTCAGGCCATGTGCCCAATTTGGAGACCCAGAAGTTAAAGGGGGCAGACCCGTCATCCAGTACGTGTAGGCCTGTGGACACATACTGCTCAACCATGCTCAACCATGTTGGTGAAATGCTGCCTCCTGCTAAGACGTTCCATCTCAGCTGGTGGTGCTGGTTGTTGTGGCGTGCTGACAAAGCTTTTACACATTTCAGCCATGCTAACCCTGCCTTCTGAGGTGCTGCCGGTGCCCCGGCTGCGTTGGCGACCTCTTCCTCCTCCTCTGCCTTCGCCTTGTGCTTCCACCGTACGCCCACTGTGAGGTGGGAATGCCACCAGCAGCGCGTCTACCAGCGTGCGCTTGTACTCGCGCATCTTACGATCCCGCTCCAGTGAGGGAATTAAGGACGGTACGTTGTCCTTGTAACGGGGATCCAGCAGGGTGGCCACCCAGTAATCAGCACCAGTTATAATGTTGGCAACTCGGCGGTCATTGTGGAAACACTGCAGCATGTAATCGCTCATGTGTGCCAGGCTGCCCAGAGGCAAAGAAAAGCTGTCCTCTGTGGGAGGTGTATCGTCTGTGTGCTCTGTATCCCCCCAGCCACGCACCAGTGATGGCCACGAGCTGGTCTGGGTGCCACCCTGCTGTGAAAATGGCTCCTCCTCCTCCTCCTCCATCTCCTCCTCCACCTCGTCATCCTCCAGAACTGTGCCCTTTCTGCCGGACAATTGTGTACCTGGCGTTTGTTGGTGCAGGAACCCACCCTCGTAGCCACTTGTGAAAGACTGCCCTGAAAGCCTTTGAAATGATCCCGCTTCCTCCTCCTCCTCCTCATCCTCCTGTGCCACATCCTCTTCCATCATCGCCCGAAGCGTTTTTTCAAGGAGGCATAGAACTGGGATAGTAACGCTGAGAACGGCGTCATTGGCACTGGACATGTTGGTGGAGTACTCGAAACAGCGCAACAAGGCACACAGGTCTCGCATGGAGGCCCAGTTATTGGTGGTGAAGTGGTGCTGTTCCGCAGAGCGACTCACGCGTGACTGCTGCAGCTGAGACTCCACTATCGCCTGCTGCTGCTCGCACAGTCTGGCCAGCACGTGCAAGGTGGAGTTCCACCTTGTGGGCACGTCACATATGAGGCGGTGAGCGGGAAGGCTGAAGTTACGCTGCAGCGCTGACAGGCGAGCAGCAGCAGGGTGAGAACGCCGAAAGTGCGCACACACAGCCCGCACTTTCTGCAGCAGCTCTGGCATATTGGGGTAATTTTTAAGGAACCTCTGGACCACCAAGTTCAGCACATGCGCCAGGCAAGGGATGTACATCAAACCGGCTAGGCCCAGAGCTGCTACGAGATTTCGCCCATTATCGCACACCACCAGGCCGGGCTTGAGGCTCACTGACAGCAACCACTCATTGGTCTGTTGTTCCATGTCCCTCCAGAACTCCTGCGCGGTGTGGGGTTTTTCCCCCAAACAGGAAAGTTTTAAAACTGCCTGCTGTCGTTTACCCCTGGCTGTGCTGAAGTTGGTGGTGAAGGTGTTACGCTGACCGGATGAGGAGGCGGTAGAGGATGAGGAAGCGGAGTAGGAGGAGTTAGCAACAGGAGGCAAACTGAAGCGCCCTGCAATCCTCGGTGGTGGAAGGACATGCGCCAAACTGCTATCTGCCTCAGGCCCAGCCGCCACTGCATTTACCCAGTGTGCTGTTAGGGAGATATAACGTCCCTGACCGTGCTTACTGGTCCACGCATCCGTAGTTTGGTGGACCTTGCCACAGATGGCGTTGCGCAGTGCACACCTGATTTTGTCCCCCACTTGGTTGTGCAGGGAAGGGATGGCTCGCCTGGAAAAGTAGTGGCGGCTGGGCACGACGTACTGTGGGACAGCCAATGCCATCAGGCTTTTAAAACTCTGCGTCTCCACCAGACGGAATTACAGCATTTCAAAGGCCAGGAGTTTTGAAATGCTGGCATTCAGGGCCAGGGATCGCGGGTGGCTAGGGGGGTACTTCCTCTTCCGCTCCAATGTTTGGGAGATAGAGAGCTGAACGCTTCCATGGGACATTGTGGAGATGGTTGGTGACCCAGGTGGTAGTGTTGCTGGCAGATCCTCTGTTTGCGGGGTGGCAGGTGCCACTGTCACTACAGAGGTGGATGAAGAGGCAGAGACTGCAGCAGAAGAGGAAGCAGGAGGAGCCAGAGACCTTTCTTGGTTTTTGAGGTGTCTACTCCACTGCAGCTCGTGCTTTGCACTTAGATGCCTGGTCATGCAGGTTGTGCTCAGGTTGAGAACGTTTATGCTTCGCTTCAGGTCCTGATTGCACAGCGTGCAAACCACTCGTGTCTTGTCATCAGCACATTGTGTGAAGAACTGCCACGCTAGGGAACTCCTTGGACCTGGCTTTGGTGTGCTCGGTCCCTTGCTGTGTTGGGCAGTAGCAGACATACTGTCTAGGGGACGGACGCTCCGCTTTTGCACCCTGCTCCCTCTTCTGCTCTTCCTCCAAACTACACTGGTCACCTACATAACGTTGATTCCATGTGGGGTCGAGGACCTCATCGTCCTCCACATCATCTTCCACCCAGTCTTCACCCCTGCCCTCCTTGTCTGTCTGCACAATTGCGAAAGCAGCAGCAGTTGGCACCTGTGTTTCGTCATCATCCGAGACGTGCTGCGATGGTCCTCCCATGTACTCATCATGAAACATAAGTGGTTGGGCATCGGTGCACTCAATCTCTTCCACTTCTGGGGCAGGGCTAGGTGGATGGCCCTGGGAAACCCTGCTAACAGAGTCATCGAAAAGCAGAAGAGACTGCTGAATGATTTGGGGCTCAGACTGCTTGGCTGATTTGCAAGGGGGTGAGGTGAAAGACTGATGGACATGGGTTTCAGGTGCCAACTCTGATCTTTCATCAGAAGAGTGGGTGGGAGACAATGTGAAGGAACCCGAGGCACTGTCAGCAACCCAATCTACTATCGCCTGTACTTGTCCTGGCCTAAACATTCGTACAGCCTCATTAGGCGCGACAAAATACCGCCGCAGGCTCGGTCGCCTACTCGCACCTGAGGAAGGTGTTTCACTTGTGCGTGTATCTGGCACAGATCCACCACGTCCTCTCCCTGCAACAGGAGCTCCACCAGCAGCACCACGACCGGGGCCACCACGTCCCTTTGACCTTCTCCTCATATTTTCCAAATTTAGGATCTTGCCCTAAATGGGTGTTTTTGGAAGAGCAGAACACACCCACAGTACGTAACCGCTGAATCACACAGCTACAGAACTGCAGAAAATGCTATTCAAAATTTTTTTTGTTTTTTTAGTATAGCACAGTAGAAGAAAACTATATAGAAATTGTTTATTTCACACACCTCCACATATGTATAACACACTGCAAAATATTTTTTGTGGCCCTAAATGGCGTTTTTTGGAAGACCACAACACACCCACAGTACGTAACCGCTGAATCGCACAGCTACAGAACTGCAGAAAATGCTATTCAAAAAAATTTTTGTTTTTTTAGTATAGCACAGTAGAAGAAAACTATATAGAAATTGTTTATTTCACACACCTCCACATATGTATAACACACTGCAAAATATTTTTTGTGGCCCTAAATGGCGTTTTTTGGAAGACCACAACACACCCACAGTACGTAACCGCTGAATCGCACAGCTACAGAACTGCAGAAAATGCTATTCAAAAAAAATGTTTTTTTTTTTAGTGTAGCACAGTAGAAGACAAATATATAGAAATGGTTTATTTCACACGCCTCCACATATTTATAACACACTGCAAAATATTTTTTGTGGCCCTAAATGGGTCTTTTTGCAAGCGTACATTAACCACTTAAGCTCCGGACCATTTGGTAGCTAAAGGACCAGAGGTGAATTCAGAATTTTGCACTGCGCTGCTTTAACTGTAAATTGTGCGGACATGCAATGTTGTACCCAAACGAAATTTGCGTCCTTTTCTTCCCACAAATAGAGCTTTCTTTTAATGGTATTTGATTGCCTCTGCGATTTTTATTTTTTGCGATATAAACGGAAAAAGACCGAAAATTTTGAAAAAAAATGATATTTTCTACTTTTTGTTATAAGAAAAATCAAATAAACTCAATTTTAGTCATACATTTAGGCCAAAATGTATTCAGCCACATGTCTTTAGTAAAAAACAATGTCAATAAGCGTATATTTATTGGTTTGCGCAAAAGTTATAGCGTTTACAAACTAGGGTACATTTTCTGGAATTTACACAGCTTTAAATTTATGACTGCCTATCTCATTTCTTGAGGTGCTAAAATGGCAGGGCAGTACAAAACCCCCCCAAATTACCCCATTTTAGAAAGTAGACACCCCAAGGAAATTGCTGAGAGGCCTGTTGAGCCCATTGAATATTTTTTTTTTGTCCCAAGTGATTGAATAATGACAAAAAAAAAAAAAATTACAAAAAGTTGTCACTAAATGATATATTGCTCACACATGCCATGGTTATATGTGGAATTGCACCCCAAAATAAATTTTGCTGCTTCTCCTGAGTACGGGGATACCACATGTGTGGGACTTTTTAGGAGCCTAGCCGCGTACGGGACCCCGAAAACCAATCACCGCCTTCAGGATTTCTAGGCACAAATTTTTGATTTGACTCCTCACTACCTATCACAGTTTCGAAGGCCATAAAATGCCAAAATAGCACAAAACCCCCCCAAATGACCCCATTTTGGAAAGTAGACACCCCAAGCTGTTTGCTGAGAGGCATGGTGAGTATTTTACAGCTCTCATTTGTTTTTGAAAATGAAGAAAGAACATTTTTTTTTCTTTTTTTTTTTCAATTTTCAAAACTTTGTGACAAAAAGCGAGATCTGCAAAATACTCACAATACCTCTCAGCAAATAGCTTGGGGTGTCCACATTCCAAAATGGGGTCATCTGGGGGGGTTTGTGCCATCTGGGCATTCCATGGCCTCCGAAACTGTGATAGGCAGTGAGAAGTGAAATCAAAAATTTACACCCTTAGAAAGCCTGAAGGCGGTGATTGGTTTTTGGGGTCCCGTACGCGGCTAGGCTCCCAAAAAGTCTCACACATGTGGTATCCCCGTACTCAGGAGAAGCAACAGAATGTATTTTGGGGTGTAATTCCACATATGCCCATGGCATGTTTGAGCAATATATCATTTAGTGACAACTTTGTGCAAAAAAAAAAAAAAAAAATTGTCTTTTTTCCGCAACTTGTGTCAACATGCCTCTCAGTATATAGCTTGGGGTGTCTACTTTCTAAAATGGGGTCATTTGGGGGGTTTTGAACTGTTCTGGCATTTTATACACAACATTAGGAAGCTTACATCCACTCTTCTAACCACTTGAAGACAAAGCCCTTTTTGACACTTTTTGTTTACATGAAAACATATTTTTTTTTTGCAAGAAAATTATGTTGAACCCCCAAACATTATATATATTTTTAAAGCAAAGGCCCTACAGAATAAAATGGTGGGTGTTGCATTTTTTTTTCTACACAGTATTTGCGCAGCGATTTTTCAAACGCATTTTCTGGGGAAAAAATACACTTTTTTTAATTTTAATGCACTAAAACACACTATATTGCCCAAATGTTTGATGAAATAAAAAAGATGATCTTAGGCCGAGTACATAGATACCAAACACGACATGCTTTAAAATTTCGCACAAACGCGCATTGGCGACAAACTACATACATTTTTAAAAGCCTTTAAAAGCCTTTACAGGTTACCCCGTTAGATTTACAGAGGAAGTGTACTGCTAAAATTACTGCCCTCGATCTGACCTTCGTGGTGATACCTCACATGCATGGTGCAATTGCTGTTTACATATGACGCCAGACCGACGCTTGCGTTCCCCATTGGGCAAGAGCAGGGCAGGACAGGGGTGCTTTTTTTTTTTTTTATTATTAATTTTGCTTTTTTATTTTATTTTTAAACTGTTGCTTCCATATTTTTTTTTTTTTTTTATCATTTTTATTGTTATCTCAGGGAATGTAAATATCCCCTATGATAGCTATAGGTAATGACAGGTACTCTTTTTTGAAAAAACTGGGGTCTATTGGACCCTAGATCTTTCCTCTGCCCTCAAAGCATCTGACCACACCAAGATCGGTGTGATAAAATGCTTTCCCAATTTCCCAATGGCGCTTTTTATATCCGGGGGGGGGACATTCCCTCCCACTGCTTGTAAAAGCAGTCCAGAGGCTAATTAGCCACTAGGATTGCTTTTACATGAAAGCCGGCCGCTGGCTGAAAAGAATGATACCAAGATGATACCTAAACCCGCAGGCATCATTCTGGTATAAACATTCAAAGTCCAGCAACATACCAGTACGTTGCTGGTCCTTGTTGGACATGTATTGTAATCTTTTTTTTCATGCAGCCTGTTGGCTGAACGAAAAAAAAAGATTGATCGGTGGGTATGCCCACCATTAGAATACCGCCCTTCATCCACCCACTTCTAATGATGGGCATACATGCACCATTTATATATGCCGAAGCATGGGGGCATCTTCCCGCAAAAGTTATGCCACGTACACATGGTCAGACTTTTCCACGGGCAAGCCTCCGTCGGAATTTCGACCGTATGTACGCGGCATTAGGAGCAAAATCGCTCCTCCGCCCCTGCTGCCCCAATGCTTCGGCATATATGCTTTTTTTTTTTTTAACTGTGGTGGCGAAATCACCTCCTACAGCACTGGAGTCGCAGGGATCAGGCCTGTCTCTGCGAACGCTGCAGTTATGTGTGTTGTGTTTTGCAAGTGACAGTGATCGATCGATACTGCACTTGGGTGGCCTGGGCTGGACGGAGGGGCAAAACGCAGGTGCTAGCAGGTATCTGGGCTGACCCTGCTAACACTGCGTTTTTGGGAACCCTAAACTGCTGGGGGCGCTAGTATAGATCTGATCAGATCAGATATTGATCTGTTCAGATACTATACCACTAAGGGGGGTGTATGCTTCACGCGTGGGTGTTAGCGTTACTGGCACTAACCTGACGCTGCCTGGGGTGTGACGCAGACCCTCTCTGACGCTAAAACCTAATTGATATCACCCGCCGGGCGATCAGGGGGTTAAACCTTTATTGGGTTATATACGGCGGGTGCCCTGACACTATAAAAAGCAAACTAACTAACCAGCGTCACCCGTAACACTTATATGATGATCACTGGTGAAAGGGTTAACTAGGGACAATTAGGGGGTTAAAACCTTTATTAGGTAATATATGGGGGTACCTGACGCTATATAAAAACCTGACGGCGAACCTAAAAAAAATTACTGGCTACCGATCTGCATCACCGACGCTAAGACAGCGATCAGAAAAATGATCGCTTAGCGACAGTGGTGATAGGGGGTGAAAGGGTTACCTGGGGGGCGATCAAGGGGGTTAAACCTTTATTAGGTAATATATTGGGGTACCTGACGCTATAAAAACCTGCGGCGAACCTAAAAAAAATTACTGGCTACCGATCTGCATCACCGACGCTAAGACAGCGATCAGAAAAATTATCGCTTAGTGACAGTGGTGATAGGGGGTGAAAGGGTTACCTGGGGGGCGATCAAGGGGGTTAAACCTTTATTAGGTAATATATGGGGGTACCCGACGCTATAAAAACCTGCGGCGAACCTAAAAAAAATTACTGGCTACCGATCAGCATCACCGACGCTAAGACATCGATCAGAAAAATGATCGCTTAGTGACGGCGGTGCTAGGGGGTGAAAGGGTTACCTGGGGGGTGATCAAGGGGGTTAAACCTTTATTAGGTAATATATGGGGGTACCCGACGCTATAAAAACCTGCGGCGAACCTAAAAAAAATTACTGGCTACCGATCAGCATCGCCGACGCTAAAACATCGATCAGAAAAATTATCGCTTAGTGACAGTGGTGATAGGGGGTGAAAGGGTTACCTGGGGGGTGATCAAGGGGGTTAAACCTTTATTAGGTAATATATGGGGGTACCCGACGCTATAAAAACCTGCGGCAAACCTAAAAAAAATTACTGGCTACCGATCAGCATCACCGACGCTAAGACATCGATCAGAAAAATGATCGCTTAGTGACGGCGGTGCTAGGGGGTGAAAGGGTTTTCTGGGGGGTGATCAGGGGGTTAAACCTTTATTAGGGGGGGGTTAGGGGGCTACACTGGACCTAAAACTGAATGTACTGACACTTTTACAGTCACAAATGTCACTGATTGCAGTGATCACTAAATAAATGGTCACTGCAATCAGTGACACTGTGACTGGGGGGTGATCTGGGGGTGTCTGGGGGGGCGATTTATGTGCCTATGTGTCCTGGTGTCAGTGTAGTGTTGTGTGCACTAACCTGCATCTTCTCCTGTACGGCGCTCGGTATATGTGAGCGCCGCAGGAGAGATGACATCACTTCCTCCAGCCTGTGTAAACAGTACACAGGCAGGGGAAGCTCTCATTCGCCGGGAGCGATCGAGAGGGGGTGGCCGGAATCGAACGGCCGTCCCCTCATGCCGGATCGCTCCCGAAGGTAAAACGACCACTCACTGTAAAGAAGGGGGGTCCGATCGGACCCCCCAACTATACAAAGGCAATCACGTATATGTACGTGATTCTGCCTGTCAGTGCCATTCTGCCGACGTATATTTACAGTGGGCGGTCGTTAAGTGGTTAAAGTGCAAATTTTTTTTTTTTTTTTCCCTAAACGGGTCTTTTTTTGCGCGAGCAAAATAAAATGGAAATTTTTTTTTTTGCCCTTAATGGGTCTTTTGGAAAAGAGCACAATAAAGTGCCTTTTTTTTTTGCCCTAAATGGATCTTTTTCCAAGAGCAGAATACACCCACAGTATGGAAACGGTGTATCTCTCAACGTAATATATGCAGTGCTGGTGCACTGAGCTTGCAGATAAAAGGTAGATTTTCTCTGACACTGGGCTCATGGCAGTGTAAAAAGACTGCACTGCAACACAAACAGGTAAACCTATGCAGATCGCTGAGTTATATCTCTGAATCTGGACTCCTATTCCTATATAATAAATCTCTCTCCCTGAAAGCACCAACAGGAACCTGGCCCTACACTACACTGTCTCTCTATCTTTTCCCTCAGATTCCAGAATCAGGACTAACTCATGTATTTTTCAATCTCTCCCTAAAAGCAACAGCAGCATACAAGATCCTCTCCCTATCTATTCTGAAGCAGAGTGACGTGTGTGCTGTGTGCCTCTAGCTTATATAGAAGCTGGGTCACATGTTGCACTGACCAATCACAGCCATGCCATTAGTAGGCATGGCTATGATGGCTTCTAAGGGCACACCAGCTAATCAAAAGGTGATTGGCTGGCCCCAGAAGCATTTCTAACTGCGCCATTAGATTGCCGAACCCGAACCCGGACTTTCGCGCAAAGTCCGGGTTCGGGTTCGGGTTCGGGAAAAAGCTAAAGTTCGGTACGGACCCGAACTTTACAGTTCGGGTTTGCTCAACCCTACCCAGGTCCCAAATGCACGAACTGGTACAGCTGGTCAAAAAATTGTTACAGCCAGAAAAGTTGTCCGGTCCACAAATGGTGGAACGGGTGGTGATGGATTGGTACCTGCGGTCCCTGCCAGATGACCTACAGCGCTGGGTAAGCCATGGAGACCCTGTAACTGCTGACCAGCTGGTTGAGTTGGTCGAAAGGTATACCGTGGTAGAAGACCTTCTTGGGCCTGACAATCGTCGGGAACCCACACCAAGGCCAACCAGACCGGCCACAGCACCTAGGAGAGAGGCCCTGCCAGACATTGGAACCCGCAAACCTGCTTCCACAGAAACACGAAGGTTGGCGCCTGTCCCAAGGATGTGGGACCTACAGTGCCCAGGAGGAGCCTATGGACTGCGGGACTGGTCGGAGAAGATCCTTTTATGTGCAAAATGCGTGTGCCACTCATCTTGACCTGGCTGCAGGATGGTTCGAGTGTGAAGTGTGGGTGAACCACCTTCCTGCCAGGGCTCTACTGGACTCCGGTAGCATGGTAACACTTGTACATGCCAGGGTGGTCGGGAGACTCGGCCCAGTAAATAAGACTTTATGGGTAGTCTGTATCCATGGGGACACCAGGGAGTACCCCCTGGTCCCGGTTACTGTTTCCTATGGCCGTACCTCAGTTACACAGGAGGTTGGGGTGGTAAAAAGTTTAATACATGACATCATAGTGGGGCGGGACTGTCCACTATTTCTTGAACTATGGAACCAGGTACAGATGGGGCTGCCAGGAGAACAGGGGACACTGGGCCTGGAAGGGACAGGGTCTGAGGGGCCTGGACCTGAAACCTCCACAACACACGCCTCTGATATGGAGATACCCGTCACTAATAATGAAATCGCAGAGTATGCTAATTTGGGTGATAATGCCGCTGTTCCCGGTCGCAAAACCAAGTTGATCTCTGAAGGGGGGGGGGGGGAATCTTCCCATTACAAGTTATGCTGGGGGAGGATGATGAGGAGGTACAGATCAGAGGTTTCCTCATTTTGCATTGAAGGGGGACTTGGTATATCGAGTGGCTGAGAGCCGAGGGGAAACTGTAGAGCAGTTGCTGGTTCCCCAACCGTATAGGCGGATGCTCCTTGATCTAGCACACAACGACGCACTGGGAGGACACCTGGGGGCGGAGAAAACAGAGGCCAGGATAACCGACCGGTTTTACTGCCCAGGGGTGAAGGCAGAGGTAAAAAGATATTGTGCATCTTGTCCCATTTGCCAGTTAACTGCCCCAGGGCCCCACTATAGAAACCCTCTAGTACCCTTGGCAATTATTGAGGTCCCATTCGAGTGGTATGCTATGGATCTTATGGGGCCCCTGGTAAAGTCGGCATGGGGGCACCAATACATATTAGTCATCATAGATTACGCAACTAGGTATCCAGAAGCGGTCCCTTTGAGGAAAACTTCCTCTAAGGCCATTGCCAGGGAATTATTTCAAATGTTCTCACGAACTGGGTTCCCCAAAGAGATACTGATGGACCAGGGCACCCCTTTTATGTCAAAGGTGATGGCGGACTTGTGCAAACTGTTTCAGATTAAGCAGTTGCTGACGTCCATCTATCACCCGCAGACCGATGGCCTAGTTGAGAGGTTTTAATAAAACTCTAAAGTCCATGTTGAAAAGAGTGGTCCAGAAAGATGGGAAGGATTGGGATATGTTACTCCCTGCCCTGTTGTTTGCCATTTCACAAGCATCTATGGGCTTCTCACCGTTTGAGCTAGTGTATGAGCTAGTGTATGGACGAAGGCCCCGTGGGTTGCTCGATCTAGTAAAGGAAACGTGGGAAAGTGAGTCCTCACCGCATAAAACTGTGGTAGCATATCTCGCAAATGCGAGAGAGGGTGGCTAAGGTGATGCCGCTGGTGAGGGAGCACATGCAGAAGGCTCAGGATGCCCAAAGAAGAGTGTATAACCGGTCGGCTAAAATTAGACAGTTTCAAGTAGGAGACCGGGTGGCTGTTCTAATACCCACGGTGGAGAGAAAATTCTTGGCCAAGTGGCAAGGCCCATTTGAGGTGGTAGAGAAAGTGGGTGAGGTGAATTACAAGGTGCACCAGCCAGGGAAAAGAAAACCATACCAGATCTATCACGTAATTTTGTTGAAACCCTGGAGAGACAGAGAACAGGTATCCGCGGTGGTAGGGGTACAGTCAGGGGACCATGCAGGGATCGACCTGGTGCAGGTTGCTGCTACCCTAACTAGGCCCCAAACCCAGCAAGCAAAAGAGTTTCTGCAAAGAAATAGGGACATGTTTTCAGGGTTGCCCGGTCTCACCAACGTCATCGAGCATGACATTGTAACCGAGCCCAATGTAAAAATCCGGTTAAAGCCTTACCGTATCCCAGAAGCTCATAGGGTGGCAGTATTTGAAGAGGTTAAAAGAATGCTCAAGCTTGGAGTCATTGAATAGTCGCAGAGCGAATGGTCGAGTCCGATCGTGTTGGTACCCAAACCCAACGGCACCTTCCACTTCTGCAACGACTTCAGAAAACTTAATGAAGTCTCCAAGTTTGATGCATATCCCATGTCACGGGTAGATGAGGTAATTGAGAGGTTGGGTCCTGCCAGGTATATCACCATGCTGGACCTCACAAAAGGGTACTGGCAGATTCCCCTGACCAAGGAAGCCAGGGAGAAAACAGCCTTCTCTACCCGGGAAGACCACTTCTGATATAAAAGGATACCATTTGGTCTACACTCTGCCCCTGCCACGTTCCAAAGGGCCATGGACAAAACTTTACGTCCACATCAATGGTACGCTTCCGTCTACCTACCTACATAGTCATCTTCAGCACTGATTGGGAGTCCCATCTTCCCCGGGTTCAGGCAGTCGTAGACTCTTTGAGAAGAGCAGGGTTCACCATCAACCCGGAAAAGTGTGCCATTGGGGTGAAGGAAGCCAAATACCTGGGGTATATTGTGGGTAGAGGGCTGGTGAAGCCCCAAATGAGTAAGGTGGAAGCCATACAGGACTGGCCCCGTCCCCTAACCAAGAAGCAGGTCAGAGCATTTATGGGCATAGTTGGCTATTATAGGAGGTTTGTCCCCAACTTCGCCACCATCGCTGCACCGCTGACTGACTTGACCAAAGGCAGAAAGTCGGTGATGATAAAGTGGAATGCCGAGGCTGAGAAAGCTTTTCAAAAGCTTAAGACGGCGTTGTGCCAGGATCCGATGCTTGTAGCTCCGGATTTTGCAAAGGATTTTGTAGTGCAGACAGATGCTTCAAATGAAGGGTTGGGAGCGGTCCTGTCTCAGGAAATCAATGGGGAGGAGCACCCCATGGTTTTTCTTATAGGAAGCTGACGGCAGCTGAGAAAAACTACGCGGTGGTGGAGCGGGAGTGTCTGGCCATCAAGTGGGCTTTGGACTCCCTACGATATTTCCTCCTAGGTAGGAGGTTTCGCTTGGTGTCAGACCACGCTCCCCTTACCTGGATGAGACAGAACAAGCACACCAATGCCAGGGTAACAACGTGGTTCCTCTCTCTCCATGAGTTCAATTCCGTGGTAGAGCACAGACCTGGGAGACAACATCAGAATGCCGATGCCCTCTCCCGAGTCCATTGTATGATGTCAAGTGGTGCCTCCAACACCTCCGCGGCAGAGGGGGGTATGTACAGGACGCCAAGGTTGGGTCCTGGACGGATGCTATACATCACCAGTATTTGGGTTGTGGTCCCTTTAAAGAGAGCTGTGATAGGGTTCAGGGGGTCACCCAAAATGGGTGAGGGATTCCCGGCGATAGAGTTAATCCAGAGAGGACTGTCTCGCAGTCCTCTCTGTCTTGATAAAGTCATTTGAGGCCCGGAATTTCGGAGGCTCTAAAGTGCTATTCGGGTGGGAAAGAGCCTCCGCCCCTGACCACTGGGAGTCCGCATACAGGGGGTTAACACCTCCAGAGAACAGCTCCTAAAACAGGAAGTGGTGCCAGAGGTGTGGTGAGGAGGAGTATGGGGATTGCACCTGTGGAGATGAGCTGTGCGTCTGCTGGGAGCTGTTAAGGATACAGCTAGGACTTTTGAAGTTCTGGGGCGAAAGATCCATCTACAAACAAACTGTATGTGCTTTTCTTTAACTTATTTTTGTGCTGAAGACAAGCGGACTTTATTTTGTGCTGAAGCTAAGCGGACTTTGTTTTATAGTTTTCCCTGTATGCTGAGTGAAGCCTTATTTTTGGTTTGTTTGTAAATAAAAGCCTTGTTTCAAACGGTCTATGCACTTAGTCTCGCGGAGCTATAATCCCCAAACTTTACTATATATATATATATATATATATATATGCGCACATGCGGCTATTTTTCAGCGGGGGAATGCAGTTCTGGCACCTCCAGCACTGCATGTATATGGTGGCAAGGGGTGCTGAGTTGTGCTACAGTGTCTATTGATGCTGGCTGCTGGGGGATCTATTGTTATGGAGGAGATATATTTTACCTGGGGGGTTATTGTTGCTGCTGGGGGACCTATTGTCTCTGGAAGGGATCTATTTTTTGAGTGGGAAAGTCTATTGTTGCTGGGGTTGGTCTTATGTTGTTGGGGGGGTCAGTTGTCACTGGAGGGGGATCTACTGTTGAGGCACCAGTCTATTGTAGCTGGCTGCTGGAGGCTTGTTGTTGGGTGTAGGGGATCTATTTTACTGCTTTTCTTGTATCATTAACAAGTTCCATACAAATTACTTAGTACCACAAATGTTACTTGGTTACGTATTCTCTAAAAGGGGCAGTACTGGGAGGTGGGAAGGGGGTGGAACCAAGGAAGGGTGCTCGGAGGTAGGTAGGGGCAGAGACAATGGTGACTCTGAAAGGGGGAGTTCCTGCACCTATTCTCTGAGAAAAAAAGCAGTGTGTGTGTGTATGTATATATATACAATGAACAATACCCAACGACCCCTCAAAAGGAAACACCCTGGACTGCTTGTACATCATTTGGCTTTAATAAATCATTACTTGGGTTCTATGGGGAGCAGCTCTCCCTTCCTTGTTTTGAAGTAATCACATTTTTTTATATGCAGCAGCTTGCACTCATGAGTATGGAGACCCAGATCCTGCAGCCCAGAGGTAAGAGAGAAAAGTATAGCCTGCAGCGGAGTATTGTCTGTTCATGGACATATTTGGTCAATAATTTCAACCCTTGTACCCTTTGTTTACAGTCAGTTGTGCACGTTTTCAGTAAATCATTATTATAATAATTAGCGTTTCAAGAATAGAAGCATAGGTTGATTACTAACAAGGGGCACCAAACTAAATATCTCTTATGACTTAGATATAAAACAATCTTGCTGTATACAGTATACCCCAGATTTCCCTGGAAGCCGCTGGTGACATTGCCTTCCCAGGGTGCACTTGTGAGGTCCTGTCAAGGTCACCAGTGCTCCGGGAGAACCAGGAAGTTAAATTGCAAAAATATTCATAAAAGACAAATGCTTTATTTCAGCTAACACATATATATTTGATTTCATTACAGCTTGCATGGGTGCATTGTTTACAGAATTTTACTGTTGGAGGGAGGGGGGATCCACATACAGTAATGAATATGCAATTGCCTAGTCCTTACCAAAACTAGTATAATTGTGACTGTAGTTCTACTTTGAAGATACCATGTACCGAAAAAAAAGGTTAGCAAATTTTGTATTATGCTGGTTTTACATGAATGGTGTAGCGCTTGAGACTCTATCAAGTAGCCATGTTGTGGTTGAATCTGTTTTAAATATTCTTGACTGTCCTAAGATATGGGCATAATGACAATAGCCTGGGAAATACGTGATAACGTCATCAATACATTTTAGGTCTCATTCACACAGTATTTTAATGTCAGCTGTGGCAAGAATCCAGCAGATTCCTGCAACTGGATTCACAGGTAGTTGTCGCTGCTCAGCCTGTACAAGAAATGAAAGCTTACTGTATTAAATTCAGGGCAGGATCTTGACATTTTAATATATTTAAAGTGGTTGTAAAGTCACATGTATTAATTACAGTGAAACCTCGGATTGCGAGTAACGTTTTTTTAAAATAAAAATCCTGACTCTGTTTGCGAGTGTTGTCTCGCAAGGCGAGCAGGATTCAAGCCACAACAGTGTGCAGTACCACGTTTGGCCTGAGGTGGGGGGTGTCGGAGCCAAGCCGATCGGAGCTGTTCGGAAATGCTCGGGAAAACTCAGAAATACTCCCGAGCCTTTCCAAGGTTTTCCGAGTTCAGCCGAGCTATCCTCGGGCCTTTCCGAGTGGTTCCAAGGCTCTCCTGCGCCCCCCCACCTCTGGCCACATGCGGTATTGCATGCCATTGAAGTCAATGCAGAACAAATAATTTTCTTTTCCTTGACCTCTATGGGGAAACTCGCTTTGATATGCGAGTGCTTTGGATTACGAGCTATCTCCTGGAACGGATTATGCTTGTAATCCAAGGTTCTACTGTACTTTGATTTTCCCTTTTTTAGGTCCCTGTTCAGTGTGTATGTTTTCCTAAAATTATAATGTTAAATACCTAATTTGCAGAGTAATGCTGTGCTGTCATGTGACCTCCCTCTGCTTTCCTTACCGATGTAAGTGAGTACAGTGGGAGGGGTTGAGATTTCCCCCTGATGAATGCAAGCCAGCAGAGGGAGGTCATGTGTCTGCACAGCAGGGCTCTGCAAAGAAGGTATTTAGCATTATAATTTTAGGAAAACAGACACACTGTACTGAACAGGGACCTAAAACCGAGAAGATCAAAGTAATTAATACATGCTTCTTTACTTTACAAGCACTGGAGCAGCTGCAGGGAATGGAGAGGAGCTCACACGCTGATTACGGAACTGACAGGGAAGGGATGGGGGGAGATGCAGAGGTGCCGAGAAGAGAGCTGGATGATCGAGGCACGTTAAACAGGGGAAGACAGGAAGACAGGAACAGGTAGGATTAACCAGCTATTGTACAAAGTGGAGAGGGACAATTGACATGGCAATAGCACTATGCTATATCTCGTGCCTTAAAGGGACAGGAGCATTTTTTTTTAATTAGAGTTACAACCACTTTAACTGCCTCCGGATCGCCCCAAATACATTAACTGTGGCAGGGTGGTCCGGGTGTGAAAAATCACGTACCTGTACGTGATTTTGTGCACGCGGTTTAGGGGCACACGCACACAGCTGGCGCGCTGCTCCCGCTGTGATTGGACACCGCGGGAGCCAATGAGCAGGTCTGATGACCATGATGATCCCCGCGACCCGCCGATCATTCACAGGAGAGATGGAGCAGCCGTGAGCCGATGTAAACAAAGCACACCGCTGCTCTGTCAGGGAGAAAAAGAGAGAGATCGTGTTTTAGCTAAGCTGAATCACAATCTCTCTTTTCCTACAGTGAATCCACTCCCCCCACAGGTAGAAACACCTCCCAGGGAACACATTTAACCCCTTGATCAACCCTGTAGTTAACCTCTTCCCTTCCAGTGTCATTTATACAGGGATCAGTGCATTTTTTTTAATACTGATCACTGTATTGGCGTCACTGGTCCCCAAAAAGTGTCAGATTTGTCTGCCGCAATGCCGCAGTCCAGCTAAAAATTGCAGATCGCTGCCATTACCAGTAGAAACAATAAAAAAATCAATACCCTAATTTGTAGATGCTATAACTTTTGCGCAAACCAATCAATATATGCTTAACAAATAGCATAAAAAATTGTAGCGCTAAAAAAACATAAACAGTGGATATAATAATAATAATAACACCCAAGTGAATGAGTGAAAAAAAGATTATTTAGTCCATAAAAAACAACAATAATCCATGTGAAAAGTATATATATAATTATGTGATAAAATAATCCAATGGTAATAATCCCACAATCTTGATGAAGTGAATGGAGATGACCACCAAATGTATAAATGTGTAGAGTCTCTGATGGAATACTTCAAAATAATCCAATGCCAATGGTGATAATCACAAAATCTTGATGAAGTGAATAAAGATGACCACCACCGATAAGAGAGAGGCTTACCAGAAATCGTGGACCCCAATAAACATACGTTTAAGAGGTCGACTTGAGCTTAGCATATGTCGCTGGAGGGACTGAGTCCTCTACTGGTGCTGGTCAAGATGTTCCTCTCAACAGATAATACCAAGTGAAGGGACTTGGTATGATCTGTTGAGAGGAACGTCTTGGCCAGCAACAGCAGAGGACTCGGTCCCTCCAGCGACATATGCTAAGCTCAAGTCGACCTCTTAAACGTATGTTTATTGGGGTCCACGATTTCTGGTAAGCCTCTTTCTTATCGGTGGTGGTCATCTTTATTCACTTCATCAAGATTTTGTGATTATCACCATTGGCATTGGATTATTTTGAAGTATTCCATCAGAGACTCTACACATTTATACATTTGGTGGTCATCTCCATTCACTTCATCTAGATTGTTATTACCATTTGCATTGGATTACTTTTGAATTATTTTATCACATATTTATATATACACTTTTCACATGGATTATTGTTGTTTTTTATGGACTAAGTAATCTTTTTTTCACTCATTCACTTGGGTGTTGTTATTATTATTATATCCACTGTTTATGTTTTTTTAGCGCTACAATTTTTTATGTTATTTGTTTGCACCTTTTGTCTATTGGTTTTGTAGCTGCTCACATTTACAGGCAGCGCGAATTTCTTGTATCCAATCAATATATGCTTATTGGGATTTTTTTTTTCCTAAATTGATGAAGAAAGTTTCTATTTTTTATTTTTGGGGGATATGTATTATAGCAAAAAGTAAAAAATATATATATTTTTTTAAATTGTCAGTCTTTTTTGTTTATAGTGCAAAAACAAAAACCAGCAGAGGTGATGAAATACCACCAAAAGAAAGCTTGTGGGAAAATGAGGACATCAATTTTAATTGGGTACAGTATTGCACGACCGTGCAATTGTCAGTTAAAGCGACCCAGTGCCGTATCGCCAAAAATGGCCTGGTCAAGAAGTGGTTAAAACTTTCTGTGGCTGAAGTGGTTAAGAGTTATGTGATGAAGGGACTCTTTCTGTCAAAAATTGGGAAAATATCTTACAAAATATTCCCAAAATTTCACTACTGGCTTGTTAATATGATGCTTTGTTTTGTTGTTGTGTATGTAAAAGCTGGTTGGGACCAGTTTGTTGTGACCTACACTGCTATGTGGACTCGTAACCTGTGAATATTCCAGCAAACAAGTTTGCAAAAAGCAATTAAAGCATTCATGGTAACTAAGAAGTGCTAGTGTAAAGAAAAACATTCCACGGACACATGGGTGTCCATTAAGGGAGTGGCAAGATTCAGATTGCTTAACAGTGTCTTAACCTCGCAGGCATGCACTGGTCAAATTTTCCCAGTTACAGAAAAAATTGCAATGCTTGGCAACCAAGGCATATATACTGGGAGTTTCCAATACCAGCTGATAAGTAAGAGCACAGTAGCAGCAAGGTAAAACGGAATATATGGTAGCTAAACACATCAGGCTAGTAGCACATGGTGCATGTGTATTATTGAAGCAGCAAAACAAAATCCCAGTTAGACTTACCTGTAATGGTATTTTTAGGAATCATCCAGGGATGATTGGAAACACAATCAAACAAGTAAATATTCTCATTCCACCCTATCCCTCAGTTGAAATTAAAGTAGGAAACCTTCACGAGTGCATAAGGGGAACTGTAAATCCCAACACACCAATAAATCCAGGGTGGGAAGTAGGCCTGCTGTCCTGGAAGATTCCCTGAAACAGAAAAAGTCTAACTGGGATTTTCTCCAATCATCTTTCAGGACAGCAAACTATAGATGAAAATCAAGCAGTCCATCCAGGACTACCTTAGGGTGGGACTACTGCCTGTAAGACTTTTCTCCCACATCTTGTGGCGAGAGTACATTCACTCTATAGTGTCTGGCAAATGTGGCTGCTCTGCAGATCTGTTCCATCGAAGCTCTTGCCCTTTTCACCCCTGATGTGGCCAACAACCTGGTGGAGTGGGCTTTTAACTCTGAAAAGATCGGGGAACCTGTATTCTTGTAAGCTAGGGAGATGGCCTGCTTAATCCATCTCGCAATAATTACTTTAGAAACTTGCAACCCTTTCCTGGGCCCACTTAAAACAAATGGCAAGATCTTTTAAAATGTTTATCTCTTTCTAGATAACTTAGGAAATACCTTGTGATATTCAAGCAGTGAAACCTTTCCTCTCTTTGAGTCATCGCGGAAAGAAAAAGAGGACTATTTCTTGAGACCTATGAAACAAGGAGGTTACTATGTAAATGCAGAGGATCTGGTTTCAGTGTGACCCTGCCCTGCAAAAAAGGTTCCTTGATAGATAGGATCTGAAAATCCCCTATTCTCCTGACCATAATGATGACCAATAAAAAAGCTATTTTACGTGTGTAGCACACAGATCCCTTTCCTGCTTACCTCTGCTAGCAGGTGGGACACACCATGCCACATGCCCAGTGTCCTCCTTGTTGAAGAGGGTGAGCAGTGTTAACTATTTTTGGGTCTTGCAGCGAGTTACCTCTTTCCGTTGGTTCTGTTCCCCAGAGTGTAGGGAAGAGTCTATTCTCTCTCTCTATTTCAAGAAGGCCATTGTCCAGACAGTATTAAACCCAATAAATAAAGGTTTATTTTGCTTTCTCGATAACTCGATAGGAAAATTGGAGATAGAGAAAATTGAACAGGGAGGTAGGTTCAGGCACGCGGCACTTAACTAACAATAGTCGCCACTTAGGCCTGAGTGGGATTTGCTCACCCGGATAGTGCCCTCTCACGGTTCTAGCAGCCGGTGTGGAGCATGGAACCTACACTTGTCATTTCCTAGGGATACGATCAAGAGACAGCTTCCAAATCTTGAATTTCCCAGTCTAGTAACACTTGAGTCCTTAGGTGCCAATGGGGCATGTTACTAGGCTTGTGGCGAACTACGGAATCCTTCCCTCCGATAGGTAACCAGGCCTCTCCCGAGACAGTGACTTCTCTCACCGATCCCCTTGGGTAGATCCACCCCTGGTTGCCTCTCATTCAGAGAGGGTCACCCCTCACTTGGGTACCCTGGGACTCCTCCTCGGGTGCAGACCCCAGCCAAAGGTGCTGGGCCTACTTACAGCGGTGCAGCCTCAGGCTAAAAGTGCCTGGGGCTGGTACACACACGCACCCCTGGCCTGGAGGGCATGGCTGCGTGAACTGCTCCCCGAATAATGATGTCTGCCTCTTATGTATCCTCTCCCAGCATGCACAGCGGGTAGACCACGCCCACTGTACAGCTGCTGAGAGAGGACACCCAATAATGCTGCAACGCTACCTGTGGTTCGACCTGAGCCTGGGGCTGCAGTGCCACATACAGGCCACAGGGAACTGTACTGCCAGGCAACATTACCTCAGAGCAGAAGCCAGTTTTTTTGAAGAATTCAACAGCCTGAGTCCAACTATAGGCTCAGGCTACCCCTAAATTTAAGCATAGCGACCCCCAACTAATGGGGGGTCCACTAAATACACCCCCTCCTAAATGAGACACTGTCCCAGTGACTAGAGTAAATCAAAGACCTCCTCAATCCAGAGTAGGTATTGATTCACTCACAAACTATATACACAATTTTTTTTTTTTTTTAATTGGTGCCTGAACCAATAAAATCTTAGGAAATGGGGAGGAAAAGAAGAAAAGAAAGACATAGAGTAACATACAAACTGACATCCCATTCTCAATGTCACATTTAGCAATGCACAAAACACATATCACACGTCCCACCCTCTCCTAAATGACTACCCCACCCCATTCTCCGGTGGAGTTGATAGTAGATTACACACCTGCAGAGGGAGAGAAAAAACAACATGCAGCATAATACACATCCTATCTTCTAACTGTACAAAGAAGTGAGCCATTTCTCCGAAAAGAAATTACTTCCTTCTGTAAGTAAAGTACGCTAAGCCTAGCATCACTTTATATTATCATATATATTATTCTCTTTTTTTTTTTTTTAAGAGTTCGGCAGTTCGGTTTTGCCAATAAAGAAAGCAAAATAAACCTTTCTTTATTGGGTTTAATACTGTCTGGACAATGGCCTTCTTGAAATAGAGAGAGCGAATAGACTCTTCCCTACACTCTGGGGAAGAGAACCAACGGAAAGAGGTAACTCGCTGCAAGACCCAAAAATAGATAACACCGCTCACGCTCTTCAACAAGGAGGACACTGGGCATGTGGCATGGTGTGTCCCACCTTCTAGCGGAGGTAAGCAGGAAAGGGATCTGTGTGATACACGTGGGTGCTCGAGTCCGGGATTTTGCAGCTACCCCTGGAAGTTGGACTATTTTTTTATTTTTCCTCTCTATCTGTGTGTTTTGTGGAAGTCCGCCATTGAGGAAAATTGGACTGCATCATTACTTTATCGAAAGAAAAAGGAAGTGCAGGACTGTGCTTTGACTGTTTCCAACTGCGTAGTTCGTGGGCATATCCTAAAAGAAGAAAAGCCTGCGAGCTGCGTGCAGAGAAGAAAAAGGGGGAGTGGCACGTGGTGCATTTAGCGCCAAGGGACAGTAAGAGCTTGGACTAGTGAAGAGGAGCAATATGTCTGCCACTCCATGGACTTCCATTTCACCGGGACCTCGGATGTTCCCAGCTACTACTACCATGGACATTACTCCCATTAATGCTCCCCTCACTGATATGGGGATCCGGCTCAAGCCTAGGGGCCGATTCGCACTTTACACTTGCCGAGATGCGGAGGGCCTGGGCGTGCTCTGTCCCAGATGTGGTGCCTTGGCTGTGCAGATACGGCCATTCGGAAGGTGTTTGACCTGTGGGGAATTTCTATTTGAGGTGGACCAGCCCACCGAGTCACCCCGAGCTAACCGGGTAAACTGTATCACAGGGACGGTTGCTTCCGAGGAAAAGACAACTATGCCCCTACAGCCGAGCCCACGCGCATCACCGCAGCTGCAACGGATGCCATAGATGGAGTTCCAGCCACCACAGAGCCAAGATAAACGACTTTCCTGAAAAACATAGTTTTGCCACCTCTCTGCTTTCAAAGATTCTAGTGCCACAAGCAATTTTATTGATAGGGACCTAGCACACCGTGGTCAGGCACTATAGCTGGTGTTTGGAACACATGCTCCAAGGTCTCTGTCTGCCCTGCCTGTTAATTTGGATTATTTTGTTGAAGACCTCAGATTGGATATTGACTACTCTCTGAACTCTGCCTGCCTTTTGACTACAAATTTGCTCTGACCATTCTGGACTGTCAGTATCTGGACTGTCATTGAACCACTCTGCCTATCAGCCAACAGAAAGTACCTGTTTACTTTGCTCAGTTTTCCCCTGCCCTGTGGGGTAGGCAGGCACTATAGCATTGTGTATAAGTCACAGAAGTGTTATAAGCCTATAGTATCTCCCTTTATCATAAGGAAAGCAGGCCTTCTGGTACTCCGTTGGCCTTAGGGCTTATACACAATGCCTGCCTACCACACCGGGGCAGGGGCAAACTGAGCACAGAAAACAGGTACTTGCTGTTGGCAGATAGGCAGAGTGGTTCAATGACAGTCCAGATACTGACAGTTCAGAATGGTCAGAGCCAATTCATAGTCAAAAGGCAGGCAGAGTTCAGAGAGTAGTCAATATCTGATCTGAGGTCGTCAACAAGGGAATCCAAGCTAGCAGGCAGGGCAGACATGTGCAAAATCCAGAAATCAAGATAGGGAAGGGGATATCACCGCTCTCGGTAGGTCAAACAACACACGATACATATACAGGCATACCCCACTTTTAATTACACAATGGGGTTTATTTACTAAAGTTGGAAAGCGCAAAATCAGGCTCACTTCTGCATATAAACCAACAAGCTTCCAGGTTTTATTACCAGGCTTAATTGAACAAGCCGGGCTTAGAATCTCATTGGTTTATATGCAGAAGTGAGCCTGATTTTGCACTTTCCAGCTTTAGTAAATAAACCCCATTGTGTACTTAAAAGTGGGGTATGCCTGTATATGTTTCCATTCATATTTAGAATACATGCTCCCACATACACATACGACAATGGGTCTACACTACCATTATCAATGAACAGATGTCTAATCACAGGTCCCTTTACATAGACATATGCGATTGGATGATGCCTAGCAGGATGTTACCGGTAATTAACGGACATAGCTATGAATACCAGCATTTTTGTTCATGTTCACTTTTG
This sequence comes from Rana muscosa, assembly GCA_029206835.1. NCBI lineage: Eukaryota > Metazoa > Chordata > Amphibia > Anura > Ranidae > Rana > Rana muscosa. The sequence goes on from CM055117.1 coordinate 409,916,600, forward strand.
TATATATTCAAATTTCTGTATACCAGTGTGACTGGGGCTAACATTATTACCATTATCATTATTATTACTATATATTGGTTTAATTTTCAACCAGTGTATACATCAAATTTATATACATGTAGAGAGCGGTCGTTTTAATATAGAGCTCGCACTTATACATATTTACTAATGCTTTCACATTTAGATGTGCTAACAATGCACAATATTTACTCACTCACATTGGTTAAATGAATAAATATGGTTAAACCAAAGTACTTTAATTATCCATTTACATAAATGTATCCAATCACTTTATTTTTTTATCCATTTATTTATTTATTCATTCATTCATGAATATTTATTATATATTCTTTCACACATTTAAATAAATATATACACAAGTGTATGTACACACATATACGTTTACATGTATAACCACATTTTATTTATGAGCTTTATGAGCTCCATGTATTTATTAATCATTTTTTCTCTTGTGTTCATAGACGGACACAGCAGCATATTCTTGACAATAGGGTATTAGCCTTCTAACAGGAGAGGACTAGGCAGAAACATGTTAAAATATTAAAACAGCATTAAACAGTACAGTACCGCCCAGGGGGCGGTCCCTCTAGGTACAACCCCTCTCCCTGCATCCAACAGCTCAGTTTTTTTCTGCCTAGCATAGGAGAAGGACCTGGCTCCCTGTGGGCCCTTTGGTCCTGGAGATTTTTATTTTTTTTCTGCTTTGATCCTGACATCTACTATCAACTGCCGACTGGGCGACAGGCTGGATGTCCTAGATCCTTGTAGTCACTCCAGTTTCAGCCACCGAGCGTGTGCAGGTTTTTAGCTATGCGCTGGGTCGGCCACGACATGCCCCGTTTTCTCCAGGGGTGGCCGGTGAGCTACACGCTCCAGGGCACACATATGACCGGGCTAATTACTGTCCGTGTCACAGTGTGCCGGGCCGACAGCTACCCCCATACTGCTCGGGTGGTGGATCTGTCTGGGATGCTTCCAGCAATCCACGCAGGACTGGTAAGTAGCAGCTTCCCCTGCCTGCCTTTCTTCTCTCCCTCTCTTCCCTCCTCCCTATGCTCTCTGAGCTAGGCTTGCTGTTTGGCCAGGGGTCCGCCTTGGGGGGCTCCACTCTCTGGCACTCTCAGGGGTGCTGTCTGGTGTCATGTTTCGGGATCCCCGGGGTGTTTGCTGCCTGTGTTTTACTGTTTTGCCTGGTGTACACGTGTCCGGCCGCGATTTTGGCAGTGTCCGCCGCTCTATGGTGTTTTTTCTCATCGGCGGCCATTTTCCTGTAGCCCGAGCGCTCTATGCTGTTTCACAGCCCGTGCGCTCTATGCTGTAGCCCGCACACTTTTCTACAGGGCGGCCGTCCGGCGGCCATTTTCTTGTGGGTTTTGGCCTCTAGCGGTGTTTTGGGTAACTGAACGGCGCAAACAGCCTAAGCCACATCTCAGGAAGACAGTGACACGTGCGGCTGTGTATAGAGATGGGACAGTGCGGACGGCAGCGGTGCAGTGCCTGCTTGGGTGGTGAGTCCTCTGGGGGGGGGGCCCTCGGCATCTGGAGTAGCTAGGAGGGTGGGCTGTGTGCCTTGTTTTAGTCCCTAAGGGTGTCAGGTGCGTGGGTCAGCATGGCGTCGGAAGCGGATGCTTCTTCCCCAGACAAACCTGTGTTAGCAACTGGTGCCCCTGCACCTGCTGTTTCTGTGGACGCTATGTCGGCGGTCCTGGAGGCTTTTGTTGCCAGGGTGGAAGCGGTGTGCGGAAAAAGGGGGGTAAAAAACGCCCCTCCCCCCACCATCTTCCGAGGATATATCTGACTCAGATTCGGGCCCAGCTACTGCTTTCGGCCCTGGTTCTGATGTATCAGAGGACGCGGACCATGACCATTCGGACAGTGAGGATGACTCCGGGTTCGGGTCAGCGCATGATAGGGCGCTTGTTGGAGCACTTATCACCTCGGTGCGGGATACTCTTAAATTGGAGGATAAGGCAGATGCATCTACAGAGATGTCAGTCCCTTTCGGGTTCCGCAAGCCTACCCGCACTGAAAAGGTGTTTCCTTGTGTACCTTATCTGGAAAAACTTCTATACAAGGAATGGGAACGTCCGCAAAGGACCTTTTGGGTCCCCAAATGTATAGCGGCCCGTTATCCCTTTGAGGAGAATTTCCTGAAAAAATGTACTTCTTCTCCGATAGTGGACCCCCCGTGTCCAGGTTAAACAAGGTGACCACGCTTCCGGTGGAGGGGGCTCCTGCTTTCAAAGACCCTGTGGACAGGAGAGCTGAGGCAGTGGCCCGCTCCCTGTTCACGGTGGTGGGGTCAGCAGTGTGTCCGGCTGTGGCCGGGGCCTTGGTGTCTCAGACACTAACTGAGTGGGCAAAAATGCTGTACCGCAAGTTAAAAGAGCAACAGGCTTCCCCGGCCTGTGTGGAACTGGCCGACCAGTTGGTACAGGGCCTTGAATTTGTGTGTGAGTCGGCTTTGGATACGATTCCATTGCTGTTTAGGGCCTCGGTCTCTGCGGTGGTACTACGTCGCCTGATCTGGCTGAAATGTTGGTCCGCGGACCAGGCTTCTAAGAAGGCCTTGCTTGATTTACCCTTTAAGGGTGAAAGGCTTTTTGGAGCCTCGCTGGATGACATCATCAAGGATGCCACGGGAGGTAAGAGTACTCTGCTCCCGCAATCCAGGAAGGGTAAGGAGCCACGTCATAGGCATGGGCCCTCCTTCTCCGCTCATAAGCATTTTTTTTGTCCACCCGGAGCTGCAGGTAAGAGCTCCCAGACCGATAAGGCACCTGCAGAGGAACAAAAGCGTCCCTGGTTTCGCAAGCCCAACAAGCCTGCGAACAAACCTGTGACCGCATGAAGGTCTGCCCCCGCCCGACACTTGGGTGGGGGGTCGTCTTCACACATTCACGGCTCGGTGGTCTTCACTAGGGATGAGCCGAACACCCACCTGTTCGGTTCGCACCAGAACCTGCGAACGGACCGAAAGTTTGTGCGAACTTTAGTACCCCCAAAAAACCATACACCAGACCCTTATCTAAGCATACAGCCAGGAAGGGGGGGACGACACCCCATGTTGATGAAGACAAGGGCCTCTTTCCTACCATCCTGGCCCGGTGGTTGCTGGGTGTACATGCGGGGGGGGGCTTATCAGAATCTGGAAGCCCCTTCAACAAAAAGGGGCCCTCAGATGGCACTCCCCCATGTGAATGAGTAAGGGTTATGTAAATAAAGACACACAGTTTTGACAAGTCATTTATTAAACCCCTCCCCCCCCCAAAAAAAAATTGTCCTACAATGTAAATCCAACATCAATCAGTGTCCAAATCAGCAGCTAATTGAAATAAAAAAAAAGTTTGTTTCTTAACAAAATTTGTTCATATTTAACCTTTTATTGACCCCTAGTTAACTACAATCTAATTAGAACTGATTTATGATTAGGTCTTTCAGATTGTAAGTCCTCTTGCCTCCTTACCCTCTTGCTTTGAGTTGTACTGCAACTGTAACTAACTGTTATAACTCCTGTATACTAGTATTTAACTCCTTTTTCCCTTAGCTATTATTTTTCTGCAATTTTTATTTCCAGTTTTATCCAATAATATTTTAGCTTTTTTTTGGTGTTGTATTAACCACTTAAGCCAAAGACAAGGCCACTTTTTGAGATTCGGCACTGCGTCGCTTTAACTGACAATTGCACGGTCGTGCAACGTGGCTCCCAAACAAAATTGACGTCCTTTTTTCCCCACAAATAAAGCTTTCTTTTGGTGGTATTTGATCACCTCTGCGGTTTTTATGTTTTGCGCTATAAACAAAAATAGAGCGACAATTTTGAAAAAAAACTATTTTTAACTCTTTGCTATAATAAATATCCCCAAAAAATATATAAAAACAATTTTTTTTCCTTAGTTTAGGCTGAAACTTATTTTTTTCCACATATTTTTGGTAAAAAAAAATCGCAATAAGCGTTAATTGATTTGTTTACGCAAGAGTTATAGCGTCTACAAAATAGGGGACAGTTTTATGGCATTTTTATTAATAATTTTTATTTTACTAGTAATGGCGGCGTTCAGCGATTTTTTTATCGTGACTGCGACATTTTGGCAGACACATCAGACACTTTTGACACCATTGTCATTTTCACAGCGATTAGTGCTATAAAAATGCAGTGATTACTGTAAAAATTACACTGGCAGTGAAGGGGTTAGCCTGTAGGGGCGCTGAGAGGGAACAGACGATCAGTGACATGTCACTAGGAAGAACGGGGAGATGTGTTTACACTGACATCTCCCAGTTCTTCAGCTCTGTGACCCGATAGCGGGACACCCCGCAGGCGCGGTCACGGAGCTCGCAATAGGGTCGCGAGCGCGCCGCCGGCTGCGGCAAATTAAAGGGGACGTATATATACGCCCATTTGCCCAGGCGTGCCATTCTGTTGACGTATAAGTTCGTGCGGCGGTCGGCAAGCGGTTAAAAATTCTCAAAAATGAAAAAAGAAGGCCTTTATTTTATTTGCAATATTTTTGCAATGCTTTGTACTGGAAATTTTAATTTTAGTGTCTTTTATGAGTGAGACAAAATGATAGAATAAAATATATATATTTTTTTCTGTGTGAACAATGCTTTTTTAACAAACAGTGGTTGTTCAATTGTGCTTTTTAAAGAGAATATTATCAAAAGTAAGTCTTGGCACTCTATGAAACGTTATTACTTAATCCAATGACTTCACAAAAGATCACTTCAACCAATCACTCATCTTTTGACCAAGCCCAACCACCTGGGGGGGGGGGGGGTCTGAATGCAATACCTACAGCTGGAACAATTCATACTCCAATAGGATAACCTGTACTGAAAACTAAAAAAAATTTAGAACATTTGCCTATCTGGTGATATTATGATCATGCTAAGTACTGTTAATATTGGGCCTTCCTTTCTTCTTTCTACACAAAACATTTTCATTTCTTGCATGTATAGAAAAATAAATTGGGTATTGCTCTCTATGCCAAAGCTAATAGCATATACCTCACTCATAAGTTAAGCATGGTAAGTCGCATAAAAGAGCGAAATTTTAAATTTCTGATCATACAGGTCGCCACAAAAATTGCCTTAAACTTTTCTTGATAAATTAAACCTTTGTTGACACACAAGAATTAGGCACACTTATCCACATATATTGGACATACCACTTGATTAATCATTTCTGGAGCAAAACATCCACAATCTTTAACAACATGCAAATCTAGCCAATTGAACTTGATCATGGAACTTGCAGTATTCCCTGCCTTTTCTGGTGCCACGACTACAGCTAAAAAGTCTTTTCACTGGGTTAAAGTGGTCAAGTGGTTGTAAAATTCCTTATTTTCTGTATTTATAAAGGGGAAAACAATTTTTTTCTTTTTTTTTTTTTGCTTAAACCTTCAGTAAACTTAATGAAAAGAATATTTCTACAAATGTTCAAAATGTTTTACACAACCAGCATTAGCTACAGAACATTTACTTCCCCTCTGTGACTGTATTGGATGCTGAAAACCCCTTCTCTTTAGGCTGGCAGGAGGAGTAGCAGAGAGGGGGTAGGGATCCCGAACTTTAAAGCCCTGTACACACGATCGGATAACCTATGGATTTTCGTCCGATGGATTTGACCATCGGAAATCCGATGAAACTGTTTTTCATCAGTCTTGGCCACACACCATCAGTCAAAAAACCGACGGCAAGAAAACGACGGCACGTTCAAAACGTACGACGCGCTATAAAAGGGCCGAACAAATCTAATGGCGCCACCCCTTGGGCTGCTTTTGCTGATTTCGTGTTACCGCGTGTTAGTAAAAGTTTGGTGAGAGCCGATTCGCGCTTTTCAGTCTCTGTGCTTTGCAGATCGTTTCCTGGTGTTCAGTTTGTGCTTGTGGGTTTGTATTTGTGATTCAGTGCGTGCAGTCAGGTCGTTACTGCCTTGCAGTGCCTTCTTGGCCGTTCGTTTACTGTTTTTCAGATCGTTCTTTTCAGGCCTTGCTGTTCCACGGTGCGTTCTGTTTGAGTGCGTTCTGACCAGCCGACCGGTTTAAAACCATGTTTGAAGTGCGTTCTCGTTCTCGAGCTCGTGCTGGCTTTGGGCTTGGTGTTGCAGTTAACACTGTAACCCGAGTTCAGTCTGTGAACAGGGTGAGGAGGAGTTCATGGACTAAGAATTGGTTGCTCCAGCGGGACCAATTCTCTCATATGCCTCTGCTGCGGGAAATCCATGAGAATAACCCTGATGATTTCAGGAATTATCTCAGGATGACGGACCCCGTATTTCACCGTCTGTTGGATTTGCTGTCCCCCTATATCACGAGGCAGGACACTGTGATGCGCCAGGCCATCACTGCCGAGCAGAGGCTTATTGCCACGTTGAGATACCTGGCGACTGGGAGAAACTTGCAGGACCTCAAGTTCTCAACAGGCATCTCCCCCCAGGCTCTCGGGATCATTATCCCTGAGACGTGTTCGGCCATCATTCAGGTCCTGCAGAAGGACTATATGATGGTAATTTTGCTCCTTTAACCTCACATTATATGTTTTGATTGTTTTTGAATCTTCTCTTTTTTTTTCCTCCTAACACAAATATGCCTGTTTGTAATATCCTGGTAATGTTCCCATTTTCACCATGCCTTTTTTTACCTGTAAATCCCTTTTTGGGCCCTACATGCTTATTTCCCTTCACTAACCTCTCCAGCATGCTATCGTGGGCGCAAACCCAGCTAGCCTTCTATTTTCCTTTTAATTTTTGGGGGGTCATAGCCCTCGTAGTTTGACAACCCTCCCCCCCCCCCCTAAAGATGTTAAAAAATTTTTAGTTCTCAATCAAGCTCAGCAGAGTGGTATAGCGTTTTTTTGGATCCCCCACAATCACCTTAGCCCCCCCCCTTCGATTATTTTAGAATGTCCACTCAGCGGGGGTGAGGCATCTGCTAAGTGGGCCTTTGTTTATTGGTCGGAAAAACTCCCTTAAATAATAATGTTAGAATGATGTTGGTCACAAATGTTTTTGTGTGTAATCTGCTTGCACTGTAAACCTAAACCGTACTAATGTCTTCCTTTTTGTTTGACTCCACAGCTCCCTAGCACACCACAGGAATGGCTGACTGTGGCCTCCCAATTTGCCCAGCGGTGGGATTTCCCCAACTGCGGAGGGGCAATTGATGGGAAGCACGTCCACATAGTGCCGCCACCCCCGTTCGGGGTCATACTATTTCAACTATAAAGGTTTTAATAGCATAGTATTAATGGCGGTGGTGTCGGCACGGTAGGAGTTCCTATATGTGCACGTGGGGAAGAACGGCCGGATGTCCGATGGCGGATCATTCGCGGAGACGGAGTTCGCTCACAGTCTGCAGGCTGGGGGTCTTGCACTGCCTCCAGATGCAGAGAACGTTGAAGGGCTCCCGTTCGTTTTCATTGCGGATGAGGCTTTTGGACTAGGACCACACCTGATGCGGCCGTTTCCCCAATGCACCCTCACCCCGGAGAGGAGGGTTTTTAATTACCGGCTGGCCAGAGCCCGGAGAGTTGTGGAGAATGCCTTCGGGATAATGGCCAGCCGGTTCCGCCTGTTCCAGACAGCGATAAATTTGGCGGATTATAAACTGAACCACATTGTCTACTGCTGCTGCTTGTTGCACAATTTTCTACGCAAATTTGCGACAAATTATGTCTCATCGTTTGGGCCTGAGGCCAGTCCATCAGAACTGATTAATCTGACCGGCCTCAGCACTGCCCGTACTGGCTTGGCCTCCCAAAGTGCCCGTGAAGTACGCCAGAAATACGTAGAGTACTTCACGGGTAGGGGGGCCATCGCAATGCCAGACCACATCTGACCGAGGATTTTACCTTTTTAAAATAAAGCAAAAAATTTGAATTCCTACAAACTTGTGTTGTCATTCTTGTATTTTGGGTTTATGTGTCTCCCATGTTCTAGTAGTGCCAAGTGTATTTGTCCTTAGTAAATAGCCTCAAAACTCAGAGGGAAAAACACTGTTTTTGCATCTTCAGAACTGCTCTTGAGCATAGAAAGAACAAGGCACACCTTTTTTACACTTCCCAAATCTTTTTATTAATTGCACCACATTTTTTTAGTCTTTTCGAAATACTAGCCTTTTTTTTTGTGGTACGGCTTTATTTGCAGAAACATGCATGGGTCGAAAGCCATTTTTTTTTTCCAAAAAAAGGAAGAAAATAACACAGTGAAAAATACAAACAGGAGATGGGGTGATGTTACCCCTGATCCATCCCAAATGTGAAGAACCACACTTTATTTTTGGGGCTCAAATGGGTATCTTCAACATGATCCCATGGCTAAGGTAAACATGTGCTATCTGCCATCATGGGGGATCAATGGACGTGCTTTGGGGTGAAAACCCTTCCTCTCACCTACTTGAGGAGGGAGGAAGAGGTTGCACCCCCAAAACAGGGACATAGATATCCTGTGACGGCAGATAGCACATGTTGAGTCAGTGTGTGCATCTTCACATTTGGGCTGGTGGAAATCCCAGAGATAATTTCAGACGCATAACAAAACACACAAAAGGGGGGGGTTCACACTATTCTCCCCAAAATATCTATCATGTTTTTATATTTTTGCTCAATCACAATCATTCTCTTTCTCATAATGTCCATTTCGCTACTGCATTCCATGATTTCCTGAATGATTATTTTGGCGCTGGCACTCGAGAATGGCGGATTTGGACTTCCTGACACACCCCCACGTTCAGTCCCTAAAAAGAAACCAACATTTTTAAACTAGGCAGGCCTACATCTGTATTTACCTTGAAGTTGTGGTGACAGACACTGACCTGTTGTGCTGATAAGCTCCACCTCCCCTTCCTCCACCTCCCCTTCCTCCACCTCTGCTTCCTCCACCTCCGCTTCCTGAACCTGCTGATCTTGGTCTGCTTTGGGATCTTCGGGGAGTTTCTGTGGTGTTGGGTTCCTCATCTCATGAGCATGGTGTCCTCCCAGTCTCCTCTCCCCTATGGGAATTTAAAAAATAAGGTATACTTTAGCACACAGACTTTTTAAAGGCCCGCAAAGGGATTCTCAATGTTTTGAAGTGGGGTACAATTGATATTTGGCCCTGAGTTCCAACATGAACATATGTGATCTTGCAAACTCAACAAAGCAACATGTTATTTTTGAGGACACTCACAAATACACTTGGATAACCACCAAGGTATCCACTGGACCACCTGTGTGTGACACCGTTAAGAAATTTGGTCATGTGGCCCAGAGTATAGTATCTTGATGAAGAACAAAAAAGAGTACACAACTGCTGGAGTGTCATCTCCTTTACCCATAATACAGATTATCCTTTCATTCACATTCTAGTTTTCCTTACAACACATCATCTAGCCAACAATGTGTAGATAAACATTGTTGAAGTAAAATGAGGCATGCCCACATGTAGTTTACGTGCATATGTGCCAAACATGTTTGGGGGAAGAGCAGCAAGTTTTTGGTCAACACATTTTGCAAATAAGCGGACTCTCCACTTAACATAAAAGATGAGATTTAAAAATGTGAACCCAGTCAAGCCAAGCACATGTTGCAAAACATGGAAGAATACATATTACAATGTGAAAGAACACAGTAAAATAAACATACTTTTTTCTATGCTTTTTAAAAGCTTCTTATACTGCTCCGGCTCCCTAATCTTGAGGTCTGACCACCTTTTACGGAGTTGTTCCTTGGATCTCCTTTTTATAGAGACTCTTCGCCACTTTGTCCATAATTTGTGACTTCCGGAGATTAGGGGTGTCGTATGGGCCATGCTTGCCATCGTAATCCTTCCTCCGCAGAATGTCCACCATCTCCACCATCTCTGAAAAAGACATATTAGTCGCCTTGTATCTTTTTTTACAGGATCGGGACGTTTCCGCCTCCGGGCTTTCCTCGTCGGTAATTTCTACTAAAGAAGCCACCTGTGTCTGCGACATGTCACCGTCTCACACTGTGCGCCGATCGTTAAGGGGCGGGGAAATGCAGAAAAAGTCCGTCATGGGCGGGCGACGAGGGTGGAGTTACACGCATGCGCAGGGTATAAAAAGGGGAAAGAAGTTATTAGGGATGCGCGGAGTAAGGACGACCGGAAGTGAACCAACGAAGTGAACTAAGGTAAGAAGGGAACTCGGGCCTGCAGTGGCATATTAATGGGTCATGATTGTAAAGGGCAATATTGTGATAAGTTGAGGAGAAACAATTCTGATCCTTTTCTTTTTTTTTTTGTACTTGCTGATCCAAATAGATGCATAAACTAAGAGAGCCGGAGGTGATGCTGATTTTTATCGAAAAGTATAAGGAACAGCGCAACCTGTGGGAGCTCAAACACCCTGCGTATCACAAAAGTGATGTACGACGGGCAACTATTACCAAATTAGCAGAGGATATGAAGCCATGGATCCCAGATGCAGACTACACAATGATCAATAATAAAATCAACAACCTGCGCAATTCTTATAAAAAAAATACAAGGAAGTGCGCCAGTCCAAGAGATCAGGAGCATCAGCCGACGATGTAGTAAAGCCCAAGCTGTGGTACTACAGACATCTCCAATTTCTGGATGACCAGATCGAGGCCAGGGAATCTATTTCCAGCCTTCCCTCAACCCTTCCCTCCAGCGTTTCTTTCACCATTCCCTCCACCCCTGCAGAGGCGGAGGAGGAGCCTCCCGAGCTAGAAGAGCCAGATCTTCACATCTTCAGCCCGGTATAGTATTTTTGATCATAATTATTGTCCACTAAGTAATATTGATTCGAACTGTTTTGATTAGCCATAAAGGATCCCATCCCCCCCCTCAAAAAAAACCAGTACTGAGTTCAAAATTGTGTGTGATCGATTCCTCAAATAATATAATTTTTCATTTTATTTTATAAACAGGATGAGGCAAGCCAGGAGGAAGAGGGTCAGGAGTGTGACAGGCAGGAGGAGGCAGGGCCCAGTGGTACTCAGCAGGTCCCCAGGCCTAGTGGCAGCACCGTCTCCCAAGTGGCTCCCCTCCACGTCAGACCGCCAAAACAACGGCGGATGACACAAGTGGGGGAGGAGTCACTAAAGATGATTCAGGAGGCTGCTGCCATTATGAGGGCCCCCCTCAACCCTACGGAGGGGTTTAGCACCTATCTGGCAGATAAGCTGCTCAGAATGGAGGCGGGACAACGGGCCCTCTGTGAGCATCTCATCTATATGGCCGTACACATGGGGGCGAGGGGACAGCTGACTGAGGCCACCCATATCTCACATCAGCCCAATCCCTCTCCTCCTTCTCCTCCTCCTCCTGCCACATCACCACCCACAGTGGCCCAACCTGCAAGGGTGCGTGGACGGGGCCGTGGAGAGAACGCTGCAGAGAGGCGTGGAAGGAAGGCTACAAGGAAGAGCAGGAGGTGATTCCCTGGCCTCGAGCTGCTCATCCAGAAATTGAAGGTTGATGGAGTACCACAGCTTGGGATGATGTATGTCTTTGGCTGCTGCTCCTGATTTCATGCTGTTGTTGATTTTATTATTGATCATTGTCAGGTCTGCATTTGGGATCGAATGACTTTATATTCTCTGCTAATTTGGGAATAGTTGCCCTTCGGTTTTTGTTTTGTTTATTTCCGAAATAAAGGGAAATTTGATTTCAGCAAACCTACATGCCTGATGTGTTTTTTTTGTGAAGTAGCAATAAGATTGCATAAATACAATGTGTAATTAATAACAAGGGACACCAACCTCCATGATTTGTGAAAAATAAAATATTACGTTGTTCTGAGAAATTGACACACCCAAAAATGCACAACAAAATTAAAGACCAAAAAAAAAAGGGGGAATTTGTGAGGTCGGCCTTGAAGAATTTTAATAATTATTCCTCAAATCACAAGATAGTTACATAGTTAGTCAGGTTGAAAAAAGACACAAGTCCATCCAGTTCAACCGTAAAAAAATAAAATAAAAAAAATAAAATAAACATATATCATACAATCCCATATACCCAATTCTATACCCACAGTTGATCCAGAGGAAGGCAAAAAAAACCCAGAAGAGCATGATCCAATTTGCTACAGCAGGGGAAAAAATTCCTTCCTGATCCCCCGAGAGGCAATCGGATATTCCCTGGATCAACTTTACCTATAAATGTCAGTACCCAGTTATATTATGTACATTTAAGAAAGAATCCAGGCCCTTCTTAAAGCAATCTACTGAGCTGGCCAGAACCACCTCTGCAGGGAGTCTATTCCACATTTTCACAGCTCTTACTGTGAAAAAACCTTTCCGTATTTGGAGGTGAAATCTCTTTTCCTCTAGACGCAAAGAGTGCCCCCTTGTCCTTTGTGTTGACCGTAAAGTGAATAACTGAACACCAAGTTCACTATATGGACCCCTTATATATTTGTACATGTTGATCATATCCCCCCTTAATCTCCTCTTCTCAAGAGAGAATAAATTCAGTTCCTCTAATCTCTCCTCATAGCTGAGCTCCTCCATGCCTCTTATCAGTTTGGTTGCCCTTCTCTGCACTTTCTCCAGTTCCCCAATATCCTTTTTGAGAACTGGGGCCCAAAACTGAACTGCATATTCCAGATGAGGTCTTACTAATGATTTGAACAGGGGCAAAATGATATCTCTCTCTCTGGAGACCATACCTCTCTTAATACAAGAAAGGACTTTGCTCGCTTTGGAAACCGCAGCTTGGCATTGCATGCCATTATTGAGCTTATGATCTACCAAAACCCCCAGATCCTTCTCCACTACGGATCCCCCCAGTTGTACTTCCCCTAGTATGTATGATGCATTCATATTATTAGCCCCCAAGTGCATAACTTTACATTTATCAACATTAAACCTCATCTGCCACATAGTCGCCCAATTAGACAGAGCATTGAGGTCGGCTTGTAAATTGGCGACATCCTGTAAGGACGTTATTCCACTGCATAGCTTGGTGTCATCTGCAAAGACAGAAATGTTACTTTTGATCTCAGACCCAATATCATTTATAAACATATTAAAAAGTAAGGGTCCCAGCACTGAACCTTGGGGTACACCACTGATAACCTTGGACCATTCAGAGTAAGAATCATTAACCACTACTCTCTGAATTCTGTCTTTTAGCCAGTTTTCTATCCATTTACAAACTGATATTTCCAATCCTGTAGACTTTACCTTACACATGAGCCGTGTGTGGGGAAATGTATCGAACGCTTTTGCAAAATCCAAGTATACCACGTCCACAGCCACACCTTTGTCCAAGGTCTTACTTACCTCTTCATAAAAAGAAATCAGGTTTGTTTGACTTCTGTCTTTCATGAATCCATGCTGTCTGTTGCTTAAATAGTTTTTTTCCAGCAAGAACTCATCTATGTGGTCTTTTATTAATCTCTCCAGTATTTTCCCAACTATAGAAGTTAAACTAACAGGTCTATAGTTACTTGGTAAACACTTAATTCCCTTTTTAAATATAGGCACCACATTGGCCCTGCGCCAATCCAGTGGTACTATTCCTGTCATTAATGAGTCCCTAAAAATTAAATACAATGGCTTTGAAATTACAGAGCTCAATTCTTTTAGGATCCGTGGGTGTATGCCATCTGGTCCAGGTGCTTTATCCACCTTTATTCCATCTAAATATTTCTGGACCATATCACTTTTGAGCCATTGTGGATTTGGGGCTGTGTCACTACCACCCCCATTTTGGACATGAGCTCCCCCATGCTCCTTTGTATACACAGAACTGAAGAAAGTATTTAATAAATTAGCCTTCTCTTTGTCCCCAGTCACCCACTCTAGATTATTTTGTAAAGGGCCTACATGCTCAGACTTGACCTTTTTACTATTAATATATTTGAAGAATTTTTTGGGGTTTGTCCTACTATCTTTTGCAATCTGTCGTTCATTTTGAATTTTTGCATCCTTGATTTCCTTTTTACATATCCTGTTATATTCTTTGTAACATTTAAATGACACTAGTGTTCCCTCATTTTTATATTTTTTAAAAGCTCTTTTCTTATAGTTTATAGCTTTTTTAACTTTGGCAGTGAGCCACATAGGTTTTATTTTTAGCCTTTTAAACTTATTGCCCATGGGAATATACTTTGCAGTGAGTTCACAAACAGTCTTTTTGAAGAATTCCCATTTCTGTTCTGTGCCCATTGATGCCAATATTCCTTCCCAGTCTAAGTCCTGGAGAGCAGCACTCATCCTTGGAAAATTTGCTCTCTTGAAATTAAGTGTTTTTATCTTTCCTGTATGTGATTTTTGCTTACAGCTAACATCAAATGAAATCATGTTATGGTCACTGCTACCCAGGTGTTCCTTTATCTGAACATTAGTAATACGCTCTGCATGGTTTGAGATTACCAGGTCCAACAGAGCATCATTCCTAGTTGGGGCCTCAATAAACTGGACCATAAAATTGTCCTGCAATAGGTTTATAAATTTTTGCCCTTTAACTGTCCCAGCAGTTCCATTACTCCAGTCAATTTCTGGGTAGTTAAAATCCCCCATTATTATCACCGTCCCAGCCCTTGCAGCCCTTTCCATCTGTGCAAGGAGCTGAGTCTCTAACTCCTCATTAACATTGGGTGGTCTATAACAAACTCCAATGATTAGCTTTGAACTACGCACATCTGTATGCAGTTCCACCCATAATGCTTCAGACTCATCACACTCTCCATCCACCAGGTCCTCTTTCACACTCGCTTTGAGATCACTTCTCACATAGAGACAGACCCCTCCACCCTTCCTTTTTACCCTGTCTTTCCGAAAGAGTGCATAGCCAGGAATATTAATAGCCCAGTCGTGTGAGGAATGAAGCCAAGTTTCAGCAATACCGATTACATCATAGCTCTCCTCATGCATCAGAGCTTCCAACTCACCTATTTTGCTTGGCAGACTTCTGGCGTTGGTGAACAGACACTTTAATGCATTAATATTATTTGACCGGTCACATACTATCCTCTTGAGTGTTCCCAGATTGCAACTAGGACTTGCTACTATACTTACCTTGGGTTTATGTTCTTTGGTTACCCTACCACTAATGCCCCTAATACTACCCTTTAGAATATGTTCCCCGCTGACTCTCACTATCTCTGGACCCTCCCCCCTGTCACCTAGTTTAAAAACCCCTCTAACTTTTTGGCCATCCTTATTCCCAGCTGATAAAAGAAAGACATACGTTTGTCAGAACTCATGAGAAAGATCTGCTGCCAAAATGACATTTTAAAGACCGTTCGAAAGCAAAAAAACATGCGCTGCATTAAACGAAGCAATAACTTGCAGAATGACGAATGTGCTCTCTCCATTAGGAACACTAGTTTTACAAGAACGAGCGCTCCCGTCTCCTAATTCAGTCTGAGCATGCGTGGGTTTTTGAACCGATGGACTTGCCCATAGACGATCGGAAATTCCCATCGGTTTTTTATCCATCGGAAAATTTTAAAACAAGTTCTATTTTTTCCAACCGATGGAAAAAAGACCGATGGGTACCATACACGATCGGTTTGTCTGATGAAAACCATCCATCGGATGATTTTCATCAGTTAAACCGATCGTGTGTACGGGGCTTAAGAGAACCTTCCCTCATCTGCTTGCCGACACATGTGTATAATTAGAGAGATACTCTGGAATATAATCCTTCATTTCAGCTGCATTCCAACAGGGACACTAATGTAAGAATCAAGTAAGGTTTTCCCCTTGAGAGTTTTATGACTGACTGATTAGAGCTTGATAAGCTCAAAATATCTATGTAGATCAGAGGCTTGATGACAATGAAATTTTCTAGCAATCAAAATATTATTAGCTTTCTTAAAACACTTTAGTTTTATTGGTAATACTGTCATGTCTGTAAAAGGGATTTTTTTTTTTTAATTTTGAATAGAGTAAGGGAACGTTATAACCCCTGTCAGTTTTTTTTGCCATCTGTGTCCCCTTGGGAAGATTTACCTTCAATTCCTGTCCCATAGCCAAGACAGGTAGTAACAAGAAATCCCTGCAAATTAAGGGAATCCCTTGG
Source organism: Rana muscosa (assembly GCA_029206835.1). Classification (NCBI taxonomy): domain Eukaryota; kingdom Metazoa; phylum Chordata; class Amphibia; order Anura; family Ranidae; genus Rana; species Rana muscosa. Next base: position 409,932,627 of record CM055117.1, read on the forward strand.
GGCCACCCATGTCACCAGAACTAGTGTATTCATTTGAAGACTTTTCTAAGGACAGCCCAAAATTTGGGGGTTTCTTTTACTTTCACTGTTAATCATAACATTAAATAGGACAAATAAAGAGGGTGAATCTCCTTGACAGGGGTCCAGACAGCAATAAAAACCTGATGGGTGTTCTAATCCATCTCCACTCTATTCAAAACGAAAAAGTTTTGCCTTTAGTCATACTTTAACCTTTCCTAAGAGAAACATGAAATTGCTGATCTTCTTCTGAAAATGCTAGTTAACTGGCTGTTATCCTTTCCTTTTGGCTTTAATAGTTTCTGAACCATTGACTTGGAACAAGCATGGAGATCAGGAAAGTCCTGTGTAAAATCGGAGATCATCAGCTTGTATAATTGTTCAGGGTAAATTATTCAATGTGTCGAGTCCAGTTGGTTAGTAAGACAGCTAAGTAACTAGTATTTTCTAAATGGGAAGTTAGCACAGCCAGCCTCCATTTTCTTTTTCATACATTTTTCAAGATGAAGTTAGCATACCAAGACTTCTAAGAACACTAAGGGACACATAGTTTTCCCTTAGGCCTCGTACACACGACCGATTTTCTCGTCGTAAAAAACGCGTCGTTTTTTTCGACGAGATTCTTGTTAAGCTTGTCGATTTTCTCTTCAAGCTTTCCATGCGTACACACTGACAATTTCCAATTTCCTCGTTGTTCTCCGCGGTCACGTCCAGCACGTACGACGGCACTATAAAGGGGAAGATCTTTTTTCTTGGCGTCACCCCTTGGGCTGCTTTTGCTGATCTCGTGTTACTGCGTGTGAAGTAAAAGTTTGGGAAGAGACGATTCGCGCTTTTCAGTCTTCGTACTTTTCAGATCGTTTTCTGCGGTTCAGTTTGTGCTTGTGGGTTCGTATCTTGACTTTCAGGGCGTCTAGGCAGGTCGTATCTGTTTTACAGTGCGTTCTTGCCTGTTCGTTTCTGTTTTTCAGTTCGTTATTCATAGGCCTTGCTGTTCTAAAGTGCGTTCTGTTCTGTACGTTCTGATACGACGACCGTTTCTTAGCCATGTCGCCTGGACGTTCTCGTCGTCGAGTTCGTGCTGTGCGTGCGCTTGGTGTTGGTCTGCTTGTTTTCGACCAAGACCAGTCCATGAATGGTGTGGGGAGGAGTTCATGGACCAAGAATTGGTTGCTCCAGCGGGACCAATTCTGCCATATGCCTCTGCTGCGGGAGATCGTCGAGAATAATCCTGAGGACTACAGGAATTTTCTGCGGATGTCTGACCCCGTTTTTCAGGAACTGTTGGCTTTGGTGTCCCCCTATATTACCAGGAAGGACACCGTTATGCGGGAAGCCATCAGTGCTGAGCAGAGGCTCATCGCCACGTTGCGTTACCTGGCGACAGGGAGAAGTCTTCAGGACTTGAAGTTCACGACAGGCATCTCCCCCCAGGCTCTGGGCCTCATAATCCCAGACACCTGTTCTGCCATTATACAAGTCCTGCAGGAGGACTATATTAGGGTAAGTTTTCTCCCTTAACATCACATTTTATGTATTACATGTATGCTAATGTATTGTATTTCTTTCATCCTTCCCTAATTACCATGATTGTAATATGCTGAGAATGTCCCCTTTGTCCCCATGCATGCTGGAAGCTTTAGATTGCCCCTTTTTTCTCCTCCATAAATATTTCCCTTCACTAACTTTTCCAGCAGGGGCGCCTGTTGCTCCAAATGTTTGGGGGTCCCACCCCAATTTATGAACTAAACTTCCTCCTTTTTTTCTCAGGTGCCTATTAAACGCCCCCAGTTGTCCCCTCTAATGCAGCCATTTTGTTCCCTCCAATGCAGCCATTTAGTCCCCTCTAATGCAGCCAGTTTCCCCCCAGCCCTGCACTTACCTTCTTGTGGTCAGCGCCATCCTTCTTCTGTCCTTGATGTGTTCTCCTTCCCTTGATGTTGCATCAGCCAATCATGTTACCATTAAACAGACATGGTGAACATGATTGGCAGAGCAGCCTGCCAGTGTTTCCCCAAGGAATGCCCCCCCTGCGTCCCCTATTTTACTTTTAGGAAGCCAATTACATCCCTCAGGTTGTAATGTGCAAGACTATTTTACTACCTGTTTCTGCTATGCAATTTGAACCCCCTAAATGCCGCAATTATTCATATGTCGGTCGCTTTACAAGAGGCCATCCACCTGAATAGTGGGTGGCATAGACAATACATAGGTTAATGCAACGCATGAACCTATGTATTGTTCTGAGTGATGGGCACAGGAGAGAGGGGGCAGTGCTCCAGCGCCCACTCTGGACGCACCGCCACTGCAATGCTATCCTGTGGCCAAACACATCTCCCCCCCCCAAAATAATTTAGTAATGGCCCATCAGAGGGGGTGATGAATATGATAAATGAGCCTTCCATTATACTTATTTTAAACACCTTAATAAACGTAGAATTTGATTGATGTTGGCCTCTAATGTTTTTTTAGAGATTTTCCTTGTAATGTATGATTTTTGAATTCTAATATTATTTCATCTTGTTTCACTCCACAGCTTCCTTCCACGCCACAGGAATGGCAGACTGTGGCATCGGAGTTTGCCACGCGGTGGGACTTCCCCAACTTCGGTGGTGCTATAGACGGGAAGCACGTCCGCATCGTGCCGCCACCCCGTTCTGGGTCCTACTACTACAACTACAAGGGGTTTCATAGCATTGTGCTGATGGTGGTGGTGTCAGCACGGTATGAATTCCTCTATGTTGATGTAGGGAAGAATGGCCAGATGTCCGATGGGGGATCCTTCATCCAGACGGAGTTTGCCCTCCGTCTCCAGAGTGACGACCTTGCATTGCCACCGGATGCAGGGAATATTGAAGGACTCCCCTTTGTTTTTTTGGCTGATGAAGCCTTCGGACTCGGACGGCATCTTATGAGGCCATTTCCTCAGAGGACCCTGACCCCAGACAAGAGGGTGTTCAATTACCGGCTGCCCAGGGGCCGAAGAGTTGTCGAAAATGCCTTTGGCATAATGGCCAGCCGGTTCCGCCTTTTTATGACTTCAATACACTTGGCGGACTACAAAATAAACTATGTCGTATTATGCTGCTGTGTGCTACACAACTTTCTGAGCCAAAAATCAAATTCCTATATGGCCTCAGTTTTGCCAGAGGCTGGACTTTCCTCTGCAAATCCCCTGCCAGGGGGGCAATTCCTATGCCAGCCTATGTCTAAGGATCCAAATAAAAAGCTTGTTTAAACCTTTAATTATTTGTTCTTTCCTGTCTCCTAGTTTGTCTTAGTGCATTTGTAGTGCCAAGTGTATTTTACTTTAGTAACTAACAACCATTTCACTATGTAACCTTACAAAATAACCAAATAAGCTTAGAGGGTATTATAAAAAGAAGCTACACGTTGTTTGTGGTCAAATATTTTACTCTGTGCACATTCACACCATTTTTAGTTTTTTCGGGTTTTTTGGGTTGGCCTGGCCACAAACCGGCAATTTTTTGCTTATGAAAATACAAAAATAACAGTTGCATTCCAAAAATTACAACATTGGATACCTCTGAGCAATCTGAGACATTCACTTACACAAACTATGTCTCTATGTGCCCGTCCTAATATGGGGTCCTGCCACCCCTTGCCCAGCCAAAAATTGAATATGCACACATTTGGGATTTTTTTCATCTAGGAAGTTTACAATCCTGATCCCTATTGTCAACATGTGCTATCTGCCATCAGGGGTGATCAATGGACGTGTTTTGGGGGTGCAACCCCTTCCTCAGTTCACCGACTTTAGATACGAGGAAGGGGTTGCACCCCCAAAAGACGTACATGGATATCCCCTGATGGCAGATAGCACATGTTGACACACTGTGTGCAGATTCAATTTTTGGCTGGTTTGATTGTCAAAAATATTCTAAAATGTGCAATAACAAACATGTAAAAACAAATGTGTTTGGATGGCTTATTGAATTCTCCCCAAAACATCGAGAATGTCTTTAAATGTTTGTTCCATCACATGGATTCTTTGTTTAATTAGGTCCAGTTCCGTGCTACATTCCATCACTTGCTGGATGAGGCGGAGGGCACTGTCAGCAGAGAACCGTGTACTATCCTTCACAACATTTATATCCCCTAAAAACAAAAAACAAAAGGTATTATAACTCTGCAGGCCTACATCTCTTACCTGAAGCTGTGGTGACAGATACTGACCTGTTGTGGTGACCAGATCCACAACGTCATCCACCTCTCCTTCCTGCACTTCTCCTTCCTCCACCTCAACTTCCTGCACATCTTTCGGTTGTGGGTCTTTGGGAGTTTGGGGTTGCTTGGAAGTTGTGGGGTGCATGTGCTCCCTGGAGTGTTCTCCTCCCAGTCTTCTCTCCCCTATGAGAATCAAACAAAAGGTCTATTTATCACACTGTAAATCTCAATGTTAAAATAAAAACAGGCTAAATTGCTTGGAAGTGTGGTACAAGTGTGTGTTTGGGCGGAATTTAAAGAAGAATGCATTATTTATGACCAAGAATATGTTTAGTGTTCACCTTTGGATGTAATTTATTTGACATGGAGGCACCACAAAAATTCACTGATGCACCTGTGTGGGACACCCAAAAAAAGGCGGGTCTGGTGGCCCACACTATAGTGCTCCAAAGTACAGATGTGGAAGCAGCTGCTGAGTGTCGTCTCCTTTACACTGATAAAAGTTTGCATTTCATTCTCTTTACAAACACATCATCTAGCCTAAAAATTTCGCCACAATATTTGACCAAAAATGGCAGATGTCTAAATTACTTTTGTGGCTATAAAATAAGCCAAAACCGCGGATAGTGGCTGAACGAAGTGTCTGTAACGTAACGAACGATTACTGTGCCCAACCAAGTTCAAAATATTACATTTTGGAAGGGAGTCCAATATGAGAAACCAAAATAAAGAGCAACATGTAAGTTTAGAAAAAGATTAATAGCAGAAAAGTCTACATTTTACTTACTTTTAGCGAGCATTCTCTTTATGCTCCTCAACTGCTCTGGCTCCCTCAGTTTGAGGTCTGACCACCTCTTTCTGAGCTGCTCATTTGAGCGTTTCACCCCGAAATTCGTCTTCAGACTCTTCACGACTTTAGTGAGGATTTTGGCCTCCCTTCTATTTGGTTTGCTATACGGCCCATGCTTTGCATCATAATCAGACTTGAGCAAGATGTCCACCATCTCCGCCATCTCCGCCAAAGACATATTCGATGCCTTGAATCTCCTCCTTGATCGTGACGTTTCCTCGGTCTCCGGGCTTGTCTCCACCTCGTTAGTTGCGGAATTATCAGACACCTGCTGTAACTCCGCCATATCTGTCTGCGCGCCGAAAGAGAAGGGGCGGGGAAAAGATGTTAGTTAGAACGTCATGGGCGGGCGACGTGTGCGGAGCGACGTGTTCGAAATTTGACGCATGCGTGGTGTGTATATAGCAAACACACATGTGACTATAGTACGTTCGGTGTGCGGAGAGAGGAGTTCAAGTGACGGACGTGCAAACGAAGGTATGTGATTTTGTGACTTGTACAAATTGTTGGCCTATACTGTCTTGAGAATGTTGGAGGATATATATGGTGACTAGGATGTTAAGGAGGTTAGACTGTTTGCCTCACATTAGTTATATATAATTTATTTAACTTGCAGATACAATATGAATGTCTTTATAAGCGACAAGGATTTCCTGGCGGAATTTATTGACCGGGTAAGGGAGCTGCCCGCTCTGTGGGAGACGAAAAACCCCATCCACAAAAAAAGAGGGGTGAGAAAAGCAGCGCTGGAGAAGCTGCTCCCATTTGTGCATACCAAGGTGCCCACAGCCACAGCAAAACAAGTGGACACTAAAATTGGCAGCTTGAGAGGTACCTACAGGACTGAACGCTCTAAGGTGCTGGCTTCTCAGAGGTCAGGAGCAGCAGCAGGTGATGTTTATGTCCCGATTTTGTGGTACTACAACAGGATGTCCTTCCTGGATGACCACATTGAGACAAGGCCATCACTCTCCACTCTTCCCCCCAGACTTCCCTGCAGCCAACCTGAGCCTTCTCTGGAGCAAGAGGAGGCAGCCATCCTGGATGATCCTGATTTGGCCATCTGGAGCCAGGTATAGTATTAACTGAAAATGTATTGGGATAAACTTAACGTTTGACAAATATGTCAAGATGACAAACATAAAATATTTTGGATTCCACAAGTGAAATCAAGATCTGTAGACATTAGTCTGCACTTAATTGGGTGCTAAATAGTCAATCTGATGTAGGATTTATGGATTTACATTCTAATTGCTTCAATCAGGATTACAAAGTTTGATGCAAAGATTAAACCAACATATTAAACTTTGTCCCTTTTTCATACACAGGATGAAATCAGCCAGGAGGAGGGTCTGGAAACTGTCAAGCAGGAGGAGGAAGGGCCCAGTGGCAGCCAGGAGGTGGCAGGGCCCAGTGGCAGACAGGATGTGGCAGGGCCCAGTGGCAGCCAGGAGGTGGCAGGGCCCAGTGGCAGCCAGGAGGTGGCAGGGCCCAGTGGCAGACAGGAGGTGGCAGGGCCCAGTGGCAGACAGGAGGTGGCAGGGCAAAGGAGAAGCACCAGATCCCAGGTGCCTCCCATCCGGCTTCCCAAAAGAAGTAGGAGGGACAGGAGCACGAGTGAGGCAGCAATGGCCCTTATTCATGAGGCCCATGCCACCCTCCAGGAGCCCACATCCCCTGAAGAGGCCATTGCCGGCCTAGTGGAGGCTAAGTTCAAGGTGATGAGCATGGAGCAACGCCTCCTATGCGAGCCCCTGCTCATCACCTTGCTCAACAAGGGGGTGATGGAGAAAATTACCCCCAATACCGCCATATGTGAGGTGGCACAACTGACCCAACCTCAACCTCCACCTCCCCCTTCTTCTTCTGCCCCACCCCCTTCTGCTACACCTCCCCCTTCTTCTTCTGCCCCACCCCCTTCTGCTACACCTCCACCTTCTTCTTCTGCCCCACCCCCTTCTGCTACACCTCCACCTTCTTCTTCTGCCCCACCCCCTTCTTCTTCTGCCCCACCCCCTTCTGCTACACCTCCACCTTCTTCTTCTGCCCCACCCGCTTCTGCTACACCTTCACCTTCTTCTTCTGCCCCACCCCCTTCTGCTACACCTCCACCTTCTTCTTCTGCCCCACCCCCTTCTGCTACACCTCCACCTTCTTCTTCTGCCCCACCCCCTTCTGCTACATCTCCTCCTCCTCCTGACAGGAGTACCCCTCCAGTGGCCCAGCCTCCAGCCAAACGAAGAAGGAAGGCTGCAGGGAAGGCTTCAGGGAAGGTTGCAGGGAATGTTGCCAGGAAGAAGAGGAAGTGATGGCCTTGCTTCATTGTGGTCGGACAGAAGGCAGCCTGTTGTAGTACCACACACTTGGGACATATATATCACCTCTGGGAGGCCAGCATCAGATTGTGTTCAGAAATGTTGGCCTTCTCAAGCTCCCAATTTTAGGGTCCACACAGGGTTGCTGTGTGCTCTGGGGTCCCTGGGATGCACAAATGGCAGCAGGTTCTCCAGCGCTGCCTTCTCTTTATTTTATTTCGAAACATGAATAAATGTGATTTTTGTTTAAGTTCATACTTGACTATGTGTATTTGTAAAAATTTAAAATCTAGCTTTGGAGTAAGCAGATACATTTGACTGACAAAAAAAGGGACAGATAACAACCCCCCAAAAGAATAACTAAATCTGATTTGCAAAAAAAGATGGTGGAAAATTTAACTAATATAGATTCCAAAATTAAATGGGAGATCACTATCAAAACATTGCGAAATTATAATTAACATCATTTTGAAAAATATAACAATTTAAATTATTCCGAAAAACTTGCACAATATAATACACATAAATCTTCTTAAGAGCAGCATGAAAAAGGTTAAAAAAAAATAGTCATAACTCGGTGTGAATATCAGCAGCAAAAGAAGGTCACTGGTTTTGATTAATGTAACATTCTAACGAAGATTTCAATGCAGAACATTTAAACGATGCAATAATTTGGAGCGTGACGAATGTGCTCTCTCCATTACGAAGGCTTGTTTTACCAGAAGATGCGCTCCCGTCTCATAGTTGCTTGTGAGCATGCGCGCTTTTGGAAGAGTCGTAAAAGCATACACACGAACCATTTTCTCGTCACAAAACAGGCCGACGAGAAACACGACAAGGAAATCTGGAATCCTGACGAGAAAATAGAGAGCAGGTTCTCTATTTTCTCGTCGAGATTCTCTGCAATTTTCTCGTCGTAAAACCATACACACGAACGTTTTTCTCGACAAAAAAGCTCTTGCGGCACTTTTCTTGACGGTTTTGGACGAGAAAATCGGTCGTGTGTACGAGGCTTTAGGTTTGGGCAGATTGAGGAAGGGTTAGAACCTTTCTCTTCATTGAGGAAAAAGGGTCCACACTTCCTGCTTATTTAACAGACGTCAGACAGATCAAGTTATTAGGAGAACCTCCCATACCAAGTCACAGACAGCAATAAAAACACATGTATTAATAGAATGAGGATGACTTAGAACCTCTTTTAAAATTTTGTTGCTGTCTTTTTCTCTACAAGGGGGATTTGAGCATAAAACCAATACTGTTTGCTATGCTACTAAATTATCATGGGTGCTTTAATTTTAATACCTGTTGTGGATCATGCTCTTTTTTTCTGCAGATTTGACAGCTATGTAGAAAATAACTTTTATGTTAATTCTTTTTTCTTTGTACAAACTACCTGTATTTCACAATTTTCTTGTTAAGCAATCTATGAGCATTATCACTGCTGGAAATCTGCTGACCAAAACAGCTTCAGGTTGTTACTTTATCAGATATCACTGAAGAATGTAATATTTCCCTGGACAGTCTCGACTGCACTGGATTCCTTTTCTTAACCTTTCTGTTGGCCTGGGGGTGTGGGGGTCCTACATAGTATCCCATGTTTGCTGTCAAATCCTTGATATACTGGTTTAACTGGAGCCAGTTTGTGGCTTCTCTCCCAACCAACTGACCTTTTAGGTGATCCAGTCATGCAAGGTTATTTAAGGGTGTGATGAGTCAGTTGTATCTCCTAAGGGCAAAACAGAATAGTGTAATTAAAAACTGGAAGACCATGTTTTACAGCTGACATGTAACAGCAAAGGTTGAAGATACAAATGTGTAATTATATGTTAAATAGTGATCTGGCCAGTAAACATCTTATTCAAAGTATATTTAAAGGAAAAAAATTTTTTTTTCCATTTTGAATAGAGTAGGGAAGGATTAAAACATTGAAATAATAAAATAATTTTTTTGACAAAATGCATATTTAAATGCACAGTTTACTCAGAGAAAGAAGAAAAATTGTAATTTGCATGGCTTCTTATATTTGGGAATCCCACTTTGTCCATGTAACAACAGTACAGAACTGTTGGTGTACAACACTGATTTTTTGAATGACTTGGCACACTATTCTATAAATGAGCAATACATCCCTTTTTGGGGTATTGTGATATAAGTAAGACATGCAGATTTCCTTCTGCGTTAAGAAGGCTCTGTTGTACTTTGCACAAGTTCATCAGAGAGACTTTTGGTTCATTTAAGCCCAAAACGTGTCTGGGTATACTATGCTATATATGATATGGCATAATAGAGTCAACAGCTGATAAACATTAAGACTTTTAAGTATATTATATTTGTTGCATCAAATTTTGCTCTTGCGTTAGATTAGGTCTGCTACTGATATTCAGTTCTAAAATAGTGGTTTGAAGAAAAAAAGTAATTTATTACAAAATATTCTTCGGAGGTCTTTCAAACTGATACATGTTTGTAATAAACAAGTGCGAAAAAGAAATTAGGTGCTTCACAACACCTTACTAACAAATGTCATGCATGTGCATTTTAGTGCAGTGCCACACACAAATGTGAACCACCTGTGCTCTGTGTGGTGAATTGAAAAAAAGGGGGTCGTGTAAGTTTTTTCAATGCGTTAAGGTGTGCTGCTAACCCATTCAAGATTCATAGGCTGCCTTAACACAGTGCACCTAATGCCAGATATTTTGTTGTGTTATCACACATGCATTAAACAGTATTAAACCCAAAAACAAAAATGTAATATATTGCAGCTTACCAATCATTAGATGTGGTGGATGCATTAGTTTTCTTTTTATTTGTCTTTTTCCCCTTTGTTTTTTCCCAGTGATCACGCCAGTAACATACCGTGTTCCCACTCTGGATGAGGGAGCACAGGGGCACCTTTGGACAGCAGCATTGTCAGTCTCGGTGGAGGGGAGTGTTAGATGTACTAGTAGATTTTTAATAAACGAACAAATGGATGCCAAACTCCAGCTAACACCTTTTTAATCAGTTACAGCAAACTGATTTTTTATCCTTTTGGGATAAAGGTTTTACATGAATAAATAAAAGATGATCATTGTAAGCACCCTGTCAGTGGTAAATTGTTTGTCTGAACCAACAGCTACATCTGCAGGACATCTTGTTCTTTTGAAAATCCCCAGATGTATTGTCTGGATCACTAGCTAAAAATAGAACAAAGAAAGGCTAAAAAAGAAAACGAATCTAGCAATTACATCTAAGAATTGGTAATCTGCAATATAATAAATGTTTGATTTTGGTTTTAATACCACTTGAATGCAACACCTAGGGGTTGGTTTACTAAATGCAAATAGGCTGTTCACGTTGCAAGTGTATTTTCACTGGGCTTAGTGAATGTGGTAAAATTTCACTCTTCAGAGAATACCCAATCATCTGCAAAGAAAATAATACAGTATTTTAGTTTGCAGATGATGGGATTATGGAAGTCAGCAGAGCTGTGCCTCATTCTCTAAACTAAGGGAAAATTAATTTGCTTTTAGTAAACCAATTCCATAGTGTGCATAAGTCCCTACCTAGTCTTTTCAAGTATTAAGATGACAAGAACATATTTTACAGAGGGCAATGTCAAGTTCTTGATTATCAAAAAATTTGGGTATATGGAAATTTTAAGGTGCTAATCCTTTTACCCTCAAAGAAAGAACATAATATATCAATATTATAAAAACATATCTTTATTATGAATTAGCAAAATGTAAAAATAAAATTGACTTGTAAGTCCCCATACGCAAAACATATTAGATGCATATAAAAGTAAACATAGCAACAGCTACCCCATATACCTTCCTAGTAAGATTCAATCCTATTTGTCACAATGCAACCAATAGTAGATTTATAAAGGTAATAAAGATGACAATTGTATATTCTGCACAGTGTGCGTTTTGTGGTAAACTTGCATGTGGTGTGAATTGAGCACTACTTTTCAGGAAAAACAAATAAGTAAAAGAAAATTTTAATCTCTAATTAAATACTGCAATCCACCATTAAACATACGTTCGATGTCTCCTTCTTTTCCCAAATCCACTCTTTCCTCTAAATTTTCAGTTCAAAAACTCTTGTCAATGATGGATCAATTACAGTTATTGCTCAAAAGTTTGCATACCCTGGCAGAACTTGTAAAAATTTGGCATTAATATTGACAAATATGACTGATTATGCCAAAAAACTAAAGTCTTTTATTCAAGGATAGCAATCACATGAAGCCATTTATTATCACATAGTTTTTTTGATCCCTTTTAAATCATAATGATAGCAGAAATCACCCAAATTAGTGTCTGTTTATAAATAGTCAATGAGTTTGTTAGCTCTCACATGGCACTAAGCAGGCTAGACACTGAGCCATGAGAAGGTAGACAAGAACAGTCAAAAGACCTGCGTAACAAAGTAACAAAACTTTACAAAGATGGAAAAGGTTATAAAAAGATATTTCACAATTATTGCCAGGATATGCAAACTTTTGAGCACATTTACGTGCATTTACTCCCCTTTGAGACACTCAGGTATTTATTCCTTCAATTATTATTATAATACAGGATGTATATAGTGCCAACGGGTTGCTCAGCGCTTTACAATATACTGTATGACATTTATGCACCATGATCTTCTTTCTTTTACCCCCATAACTTAATACCTCTCTAATCCTATTCTGCCACAACAACTGTTAACCTCCCTGGCGGTATGATTCTGTCTGGAATTATGTACCAAAAGCGGTACAATTATTTTGCATGGAAATTTGGTGTTATGTATTGTAGGCCTGCGATTCTTAGTAATTACTTACTTAAACCTGACCAAACAAGAGTCTAGTAGACATCCCGGGTATGATAAAGTTTGAAACACAAAATAATAAATTATAATATAATAAATAACTATAAATAATTATAACAAATAGTAATGTAATTATAATAAAAATTATTCAATAATGTAATCAAATCAAAAACACTGAAATTTGCTCAGTTGCAGAATTGTCGCTGTCATTAGATTTTTTGTTTGATGATGAATTTCCCCACAAATCGCTATCGCTCAATTCTGCGAGTGATTGTAATTTATTATCGCAGTTTTTTAGCTGGTCTAAAACCACTTTTGACATAAAGGGACACTTTTTGGTTGCTATGGACAATCTTCAGTTTCCAGGCAGAAAGAAAAGTTTTTATTATATAAAAGTGCATGCAGGACACTGGGCAGACCACTAGGGACAAAGGGGATGTGTAATTATTACATACAGTACTGTAATCTGTAAGATTACAGTATACTGTATGTATACTATGTGTTTACTTTTTTGAATTTGGCGCCGAACTCCGTCCCCGTGCGTCGCAACGTCGCAGGGAACGGAGCTCAGCAGTGAGGATCGAGCGAGACACGGCTCGCAGACACTGCGGGAGGACATCGCAGGATCCAGGGAACAAGGTAAGTTACTTCCCCTGGATACTGCGATGCAGCCCGAGTCTGGCTCGGGGTTACCGCTCTTAGCATTGAAAACTCACCCCGAGCCAGACTCGGGATTACCGCTAAGGAGGTTAAGCATGCTAATAAACATTTTCCTCACTAAATGCTAGGGGGCTTAATATCCCCGAAAAGCATAAGATGCTATTGAATGAGTTAAAACAATTAAAGACCAATGTAGGATTCATACAGGAAACTCACTTTAAGGAAGGTACCTTCCCCTATCTCCAAAACAGATATTTCCCAAACGTATACCAAGCTTCGAATCAAGAAGCTAAAACGAAAGGAGTAGCGATTTTAATCTCAAATAGAATACCATGGACACTCACGGATAAATGTTTGGACCCTGGGGGAAGATATCTTTTTCTTAAAGGTGCTATAGGCGGGGAGAAGGTAACTCTAGCCACGATGTACGTACCAAACATACACCAAGATAATTTTATGGCAAAAGTACTTTCAAAATTGACGGATTTTAGGGAGGGAAAGTTGATATGTGGAGGAGATTTAAATATGCCCTTAGACCCAAAAATAGATACATCCGGGGGGGCCTCATCGGTATCCAGTGGAATTAGAAGACGTATTTTGTGGAAATTACATGAACATGAATTATGCATCCAGAGGAGAGGGACTACACTTATTTCTCGAATCTACACCAAAAAAATTCACGAATAGACCTTTTTTTTGGTACCTCATCAATTACTCCAGTTGGTACAGTACATATCAATAGGAAATATAACATGGACAGATCACGCACCAGTTACGATGGAGTTAACTTTAAAGGGGGGGACCCAACTAACAGATTGGAGATGGCGCTTAGATGAAAGTTTATTACAGATCCCCGAAATTACAGAAGACCTGATCAATGAAATTAAGTGGTATTTCCAGATAAATGATAGAGAGTGACCCGGGCATAGTATGGGAGGCCCATAAAGCAGTAATGCGAGGTATTTTAATTAAACATGGATCACGAGTGAAAAAGGCTAGAGAAGAACAAATAAAAGATTTATAAGAAAAGTTACAGGAACTCGAGACACAACACAAAAAAAAGAACAGAAATAAGTGTAGGAATAGAATTAGCACATCTGAGAAGACAATTATCTGACCTCCTTCGATATAAAGCCGAAGTGATTCTACAGTATGGGAGGAGGATAGAGTATGACTCAGGAGACAAATGTGGTAAATTATTAGCAAAAAAACAACACACACGGTTATATATACCAATTATTAACCACTTCGCGCCCGGGCTATAAGAAAAAGACGTCCGCAAAGCGGTCGTCAATTGCTGATAGGACGTCTATGGACGTCCTCTTATTTACTTCCGCGATGCGCGCCACCGCGGGCGCGCATCGGGGAAAAACTGTGCCCGCCGTGTCAGGCGAGTGCCGATGCGCGTGCCTGGCGGCCGCGATGTCCGCCAGGTACGAGCGATCGGCTGTCACAGAGCCAGGGACGTGAATCTCTGTGTGTAAACACAGAGATCCACTTCCTGTGAGGGAGAGGAGACGGATGGTGTGTCCCTTGTACATAGGGACAACCATCAGTCACCTCCCCCAGTCAGTCCCCTCCCCCCCACAGTAAGAACATCTAGCAGGGAACATATTAACCCCTTGATCGCCCCCTAGTGGTTAACCCCTTCCCTGCCAGTCACATTTATACAGTAATCAGTGCATATTTTTAGCACTGTTCGCTGTATAAATGTGAATGGTCCCAAAAATGTGTCAAAAGTGTCCGATGTGTCCGCCGTAATGTCACAGTCACAAAAAAAAAAAAATCGCAGATCGACGCCATTACTAGTAAAAAAATAAATAAAAAAATCATAATTCTATTCCCTATTTTGTAGGCGCTATAACTTTTGCGCAAGCCAATCACTATACGCTTATTGCAATTTTTTTTTTTACCTAAAATATGTAGAATACGTATCGGCCTAAACTGAGGAAAAAAATTGTTTTTTTTTAAAAAAAAATGGGATATTAATTATAGCAAAAATTTAAAAATATTGTGTTTTTTTCAAAATTGTCGCTCTATTTTTGTTTATAGCGCAAAAAATAAAAACCGCAGAAATAATCAAAGACCACCAAAAGAAAGCTCTATTTGTGGGAAAAAAAGGACGTCAATTTTGTTTGGGAGCCATGTCGCACGACCGCGCAATTGTCATTCAAAGCGTGACGGCGCTGAAACCTGAAATTTCGCCTGGGCAGGAAGGGGATTATGTGCCCAGTTGTCAAGTGGTTAAAACAAAAGCAGATCAAAAACTCTAATTTCCAAAAGAAATAGTGCAAGAATTTGGAGAATATTATTCTTCGCTATATAATTTGTCTGAGAAATCGGTCTCCCCTTTGTCTCTCGAAAAATACATGTCCTCCTCACGGCTGTCCAGATTGCCATCTCCAGTTCGTTGGGAATTAGAGAGACCAATTACTGTAGAGGAAGTGCAAACAATAATGAAAACAATAAAATATGGTAACGCACCAGGTCCGGATGGGCTAACTATACAATATTACAAACGTTTTTTCACACATCTGGGACCATATATGACTAAGGTGTTTAACGAAGTTGGACAAACAGTGGTGCTACCACCCGAGGCTGTAACAGCGCATATCACAGTCATTCCAAAAGAGGGGAAGGATCCAATGAGCTGTAGTAGCTATAGACCAATATCTCTGCTGAATGTGGTTTTAAAAATCTTAACAAAGATTCTAGCATCCCGTATACAGTCTCACCTTTCAGAAATAGTACATCTCGATCAGGTAGGATTTATCCCGACAAGAGAGGCAAGAGATTGTACTATAAAAGTCTTAAATTTGATCTATAATGTAAATCATAAGAAGAGACCGAGTGTTTTTTTAAATACGGATGCAGAAAAAGCCTTTGACAGAGTAAATTGGAAATTTATGTTTGAGGTCTTAAAACAGATGGGCATAGGTGAATGGATGGTCCAATGGATAATAGGAGTATATACGGGCCCTCGAGCAATGGTAAAAGTAAACGGGGTATATTCCAGGCCCTTTACTATCACAAATGGAACCCGGCAGGGCTGCCCCCTGTCGCCTCTTTTATTTGCTTTGACATTAGAACCTCTTCTCAATAAGATTCAACAGAACCCGGATATTGTGGGAATCGACGTGGAGGGAAAGGAATATAAAGTATCGGCTTACGCGGATGATATGCTCTTCTTACTAGCAAGACCACAAATATCGTTACCTAACCTAATAAACATTTTCCTTTGACAGTTAACAGTAGACATCAGAATGCTTTTCCAGTTCCTTTTCTTTTTACATTTTCCAGTTTTCTTTTGTATTGTTAAGTTAGTAAGCAAAGACACATAACATTACTTTCCAGGATTCTAATAACAAAGTAGTATGCAAAGACAATGCAGTAGCATCAGACAAAACAAGCTAACTGCATAGTAGTTACAAGGGTGAAGTAAAAAAAAAAAGTAGAATGTAATCCACTTTAGGGGTGCAAAAGCCATGGAAATCATGCACCAAAAATGGTCTACATATCAGCATTAAGTAGTCTATAAGCTGCTGTCTCTTCCAGGACATGTTTCTCATGATACAATAATATATTATGACTTAGAATTTATATAATATTTCTGACCCCTTCAAGCAAAACACTGAAATATTGAAGTACATTAAGGCCTCATACACACGGACGTTTAAAAAAAACAAGCTGTAAAGCTAGTACCGATGCAAGGAAAAAAACGGCTTTAAAAACGTGATTTTATCCACGTTTTGCAATGGTGTCAATGCGTGTTTAGCCACGCTAGCTTTCAGCCGTGTTTCTCTGCCTCTATTCAAAATCAATGGTTCCCTATGGGAGCCTATTGATTTGAATAGAAGTCGCACCAGAAGTTCAATCAATATGATCAGACTTGCGGTGCGACTTGTGTGCTGGGAATCTTGAAGGGGAACCTCGGCAGAATGTAAAAAAAATTTTTGCGTAAGCTTCCCCCCCAAGACGATATCAGACCCTTCGGTCTGGTATGGATTTTAAGGGGAACCCCCACGCGAAAAATTTATAAATGAAGTAGGAGAGAGAATTGAGATGGAAATTGTAAACATGACAATGTAATCGATAGATAAATAGATAATTCAAAAGAGTTTTTATTAGTATTGAAATGGGCATAAAGTAACAATATCAGTACAGACATACACCCATGGTGAACATATTCAGTTAAAGGAATAGACTAAAGCCTGATACACATGATCGGATTATCCGCAGACAAAGCGTAGGACTTTTGTCTGAAGGGCGTTGGCCAGGAATTTGTCTTGCATACAAACGGCACACCATTGTCAGCCAACAAACACAAAACTATGTGGTTTTCAGCTCTTTAGCGCCACCCTTTGGCCAACTTCGGCTAATGTTGTGTTTGGTGAGCATGCGTGTTTATACTTTGGACTTTTGTCCGACGGACTTGTGTACACACGATTGGAAAATCCGACAAAACACAATTGTTGGCGGAAAATTTTAAAGCATGCCATCCAACATTTGTCCATGGAAAATCCAACAACAATTGTCCGATGGAGCATACAAACGGTCGGATTTTCTGACAACAGCCTGTCATCATACAATTCCCGTCGGAAAATCTGATCGTGTGTATGAGGCTTTAATCACTCTTGCATACACAGAAGTAATGTTTTACTTAGACAGTGAGCATATTATTAAAGTGATTGTAAAGGTAGTTTTTTCATTTTCAAAAATAACAAACATGCCATACTTATCTGCTCTGTGCAATAGCTTTGCACAGAGCAGCCTCAATCCTCCTCTTCTTGGGTCCCCCTGATGGCCCTCTTGGCTCCCCCTCCCTGCTTGCTATAGGGACACCACAGTATACTTGCTCCCAAACTGGATCTGTGTCCATAAGACACATAAAGCATCTTGTCCCCACCCCCGCTCCCTCCTCACTAGTTGTGAATGACAGCAGCAGGAGCCAGTGGCTCCCCCTGCTGTATCTGAGCCAATGAACAGGGAGAGAGTCAAGAGAGACTCTGATCTTCTGCACATTGCTGGATCAAGATGGGTCTATATACTTTAAGTATATAGGGGGCTGGGGGGACGCCTTGCAGAAGGTTATTTACCCTAATAAATAGAATGCATTAAGAAAAAAAAACAAGTTGAAAATTCTGCCTGCCACATACCCAAAACTTGTTGTTGATCTTTTTTTTTTTTTTTGCGGGCCCACTTTATTAATCTCTGCTCCCCAGCTATGCCAAAAGGTGTGCAGATAAATGCTTGATTCTAAAATTTTTGCAAACGGAGAGCACTATGTATCCTCTATTTATTGTTACATGAATGTGGAGCCATATCCTATCAGGAATATCGAGTAATGGTGTGGAGGAAGGAGAAAAGCAGCGGGGCAGTATATACCATATATATATATATATATATATATATATATATATATATATATATATATATATATATATATATATATATATATATACACACACATACATATAATTGAGAGATCTTTCTTATGATCCCGATGGGAGGCTACTGATTGGAAAGTGGATACAGAGTAGCTGGTCGGACGTGGAAGAGATGAGACCATAGCTGAAAGAAAGAAAGGAATTGTTTTGAGTCTTTCTGACTCATGTATGAGGTGAGCAGATATAACGGCTGGTGAAGGTGTGCACATTATCTGCTGAAGACACAATTTGCACAGTGGTGGATGATATATGAATTGAGAAGTCATACTAATTGAGAAGTCACAATAATTCAACGCAGAAAAAGTTTCAGCACATGAACTTTAATTGAACACATTATTATATAGATTTCTTTATTTGAATATAATTTGATATCACTGGATATTTCACATGATAGATTATTAGCGCTGCACTTATATTTTTCATTTTATTTTATAGGAAGTGACAAATCGGATGTAACAAACTGAATGTGTGTCACCAGTGAAAGAGTGAGGACACCAACACCAATGGAAGATCCCCGACAGACTAAAGCTTCTCTGGTCGGAAGAGCAGAAAAGCTGTAGCCTGTCAGGGATCTTTCAGTTTCCTGGTAATAATGCATATCCGGTATTCCTTGCTGACCCCGATCCATCTGCACCACGGATCGTGAGACACCTGCAGGTCGGGTGTTGGCTAGCACATCTTCACAAGCACTGACACAGAGGCTGACTACACAAATCCATATGTTGCACACCATGTAAGCACTCTTATGCCACGTACACACGATCGGACATTCCGACAACAAAACCATGTTTTTTTTTCCGTCGGATGTTGGCTCAACTTTGTCTTGCATATACATAGTCGCACAAATGTTGCTTGGAAATTCCGATGGTCAAGAACGCGGAGACGTACAACACTACGACGATCCGAGAAAAATTAAGTATAATGATTCTGAGCATGCGTCAAATTGATTCCGAGCATGCGCAGCACTTTTGTGCGTCGAAAATGGCTACACACGGTCGGAATTTCCGACAAGAACTTTTCTTGTCGGAAAAATAGAGAACCTGCTATCAAACATTTGTTGTCGGAAATTCCGACAGCAAATGTCCGATGGAGCCTACACACGGTCGGAATATCCGAACAAAAAGCTCACATCGAACATTTGTTGTCGGAAATTCCGACTGTGTGTACGCGGCATTAGGCTGGATTCACACCTATGCAGTTTTAGTGCTTTTTGCATTTTACAGATTTGCACTACAGTCCATTTAACATGGTTTCCTATGGAACATGTTCTGTAGTGCAAATCTGCAAAATGCAAAAAGCACTTAAAATGCATAGGTGTGAATCCAGTCTTAGCCTTATACCATAAACTGTGCAACTAGATTCCTTAGTGATCATTGGTGTCATATTGTAGATTCCTAATTTTATTCCCTTAACTTTAATGTAGTGTTTTATGATCATTTGCATGGATTGGACAATCTGTTAAAGGGCCAAATGCCATACATTTCGTTAGGAACCTTATGGCCCAGTGAGATTATTACTCACTCCCTTTAAGTAACTTTTTTATGGTGATTTGCTATTTTATGAAATGTGATGATTTTAGATAGACCTGGACCAATACATTTGGATTTAAACGATAATTGATTAGCATCTAATAAAGGTAATCCAGAAAAACCCATACAAGATTTGTCATTTTTTTTTTCAACATTTTTTCAGCGTTCAAAAACCCATATAAATATTGATTACTATTGGTTGCTGCATCAATTTAAGTAAACAACAACTGTAGTGTAAAAGATATGCAGGCATAAAAAATGTTTAAATCCAGCAAAAACCCAATCCTAAATGGAACAAATCTATGGGGCTGATTTACAAAACGTTTGCGCCATGAGTATCGGCGCATCTGCGCACGCAATGGCTGTTTTGTTATTTACAAAACATTAGCACAGCCCTATTTCCCATTTACTATAGTGTTGTCGGCGGACGGGAGGAGGCGCTCAGTGCGCCACTATGGACCTGGCGCACGGCATGTTAAAATCTAAATGAAAAGTGACACCTGCCCAAATAACTAATATGCCCAAAATAGAGTGAGAAAGTAACTTTTTCAAAATCAGCCAGCTGCGCCGGCAAGTACGATTCGAGCTGCGAGAGGTTTTTTTGAGCTCAGCGCGGGAATTTTCCTTGTTTCCTTGCGCCAAGACACTGCGCTGGCAAAATCTTAGTAAATGTCAAGTCACGTAAACCAATTTGCATAAGTTGAACAGGCTCAGATCTGAACTTGCCATTATATAACAGTGCGCCAGCAAAATGACATTTCTAAAGGAAAAAAAAGGCATTTAAAAGCACCCGCGGCTGCAATGAATTGTCGGCTCCCGGCAATATAGAGAAAAGTAATTGAAAGTCTTTGATAACAAAAAAAAAGCGTGGGGGTCCCCCAAATTCCATTACCAGGCACTTCAGGTCTGGAATGGATATTAAGGGGAACTCCGCCGCAAATTAAAAAAAAATGCGTGCGGTTCCCCCCAAATATCCATACCAGGCCCTTCAGATCTGGTGTGGATTTTAAGGGGAACTCCACCGCAAATTTTAAAAAAAATGGCGTGGAGTCCCCCCAAAAATCCACACCAGACCCTTATCCGAGCACGCAACCTGGCAGGCCGCAGGAAAAGAGGGGGGACGAGAGAGCGCCCCCCCTCCCTCCTGAACCGTACCAGGCCACATGCCCTCAACATGGGGAAGATGTCCCCATGTTGATGGGGACAAGGGCCTCATCCCCACAACCCTTGCCCGGTGGTTGTGGGGGTCTGCGGGCAGGGGGCTTATCGGAATCTGGAAGACCCCTTTAACAAAGGGGACCCCCAGATCCCGCCCCCCCTGTGTGAAATGGTAATGGGGTACAAATGTACCCCTACCATTTCACAAAGAAAGTGTCAAAAATGTTAAAAATGACAAGAGCCGGATTTTGACAATTCCTTTATTAATGTCTTCTCCTTTCTTCCATCTTCTTCCATCTTCTTCTTTTCTCCATTTGGGTTTCTTCCTCCATCTTGTTCTTCATCTTCATCTTCCTCTTCCTCTTCATCTTCCTTCTTCCTTTGGTCTTTTCGTCCGCTCCGTTTGAATTGGAGGTTCCCGCTGTGTGACAATTCAGTTCTCCTCTTGGTCCGCTGCCACCCGGTGGCTCCGCCCCTCTGACACCACGGGGAAAGTCCCAGTGAAATCCATGTGCGTCAGAGGGGGGCGGGGTCACCGGGTGGCAGCGGGCCCAGAGGAGAACTGAAGAACTAAAGCGTCGCACAGCGGGAACCTCCAATTCAAACGGAGCGGCCGAAGAAGAAAGAAGAAGCCGGAGCAAGATGCGGAACTTTCCATGCATTTTTGATGCATAAAAAACGCAATGGACTGCATGTGGTGTGAAATGGCCCTTAAGCAATTTGGCATATTTAAAGGCACTTCTCCTTGTTTTGTTTTTGGTGTTGTCCAAATTGGTGACACTGATATATGTCCCTTAGGGTGGGACCTGGGCCCCCATTTTAAGGCCAATAACTAGAAGATAAGCCAGCCAAGTGGGGACTAGCAAAATTAACATGTCAGTCCCCATAGACTGCAATGGTATTTGTTGGTGGGGGGGGGGGTGATTGTCCCATCCCTAATTTTGTAGCATGCTGGATGATGTGCTTAATTTTGGACGGGGGGGGGGAGGTTATTTTCTGCTAGCTGCATTTTTGAGTTCTTCTGAGCATGCCCAGCCTGTTAGATTTTTTTTGTGCTTTTTGTGTGTGAACAGCACCTGGACATTTCTGGGCATGCTCAGAGAGTGTTTTTATGGGTTAGTAATTGAAGGACATCCTTAACAGGTGTAGCCACTTTGAAGTTCAGTCTCTACATTGGGTGAACTTGCATTTTGGGTGTTCCATGGACTGTGCATGTGTTTTTCAATTGCCTCATTAGCACACAAACCTATGTTTTATATAAAGCTCACAGATAGCATTCTCTACCTTGCCCTGAAAGGAGGCAAGTGTGTGTGTCCGTCCGGAAAAATTTACATTTTGGTGTCCTTATCGAGTTTGTAACACATGTATTTTATTTGTTATGTCTTTGCAAAACAGGATGTTTGGTTTACTTTTGTGGATTGTATTTTTTTGTGTGGGGGAAATGTTCCCCTGAAATAATTTTGATGTTGTTAATGTGTGTTGTTTGTTCACTTTGATTTAATTGTCTGTGCTGCATTATTTAGCCAAATCTTTCTCAAGATGTTGTGAGTCTGTAACTGTTTCAAATTGACCCTGTTTTTTATTTTTTTATTTTTATTATTCTTTGTTTTGTTGACCAATAAAATTTGATGCAACGTTTTGAGTTTTTTTTTTGCTTTTTCTTTGCAACAAATGTGACAGCTGATTGGCATGTCAAAACAACAGGTGTGATTTGTCTACCCTGGTGCCTTCATGCTAGCATCTGCATGTATGTATGTAATCACCAGGAAATGAAAAATACAGAGCGGTAAGTATTCAATTTTCCTTTTTTACTGCAGTGGTTCTCAGCCTCAGTCCTCAAGTACCCCCAACAGGACATGTTTTGTGAATTTATCTTATGGAGAATTGCTGTCCAAAATACAAAACCATTGACTGTGATTTAAAGCACATGTGCAAGATGAA
This sequence comes from Rana muscosa, assembly GCA_029206835.1. Taxonomy (NCBI): domain Eukaryota; kingdom Metazoa; phylum Chordata; class Amphibia; order Anura; family Ranidae; genus Rana; species Rana muscosa. Next base: position 409,955,524 of record CM055117.1, read on the forward strand.
GGAAAACCTGCAAACATGGCCTGTTGGGGGTAGTTTGAGAAGCACGGATTTAGAGCACTGCACTTAAAAATAGCTCAAGGCAATACAATTCTAATTGTGGGCATTTTGAGGGAAACAATGTAAGTGTTAGAACCCCTGCTTGTGTTTTTTTTGGTAGGTTGGGCTTTGTGTCCCCTTTTAGTAAAATTGGCTTCACTTCCTGTCACACAGCTAAACAGGAAGTGAAGGTAAAACCCTACCAATGTCTTTTCTTGGGGACACACAGATCAATCTAACTAGTGTCCCCATTAAGCAAATTGCATTCTAGCACTTTGTTGTGTACACCCCAAATCATTGGGTAGTTTGGGGTTTAGTAAATACAAATCCACTCTGCAGTAAAAGTGTAGCTGCTGAAAATCTGAGGGATCACTGGTGATTGTAACATCCAATCATGTAAAAGCAAAGATGGTGTTTTTTTGTTTGCTTGCATGTCCCCCTCGGATATCCAGCAAGTGCACTTGTAGTGCAAAGTAGATTTGCCTTTAGTAAATAAACCCCAAAGTCCAAAATACCTAATAATTTGGGGTGTAACCCGCAAAATGCTGGAGTGCAATGTACATAATGGGGAAAGTATTTAGATTGACCTGTGTGTCCCCAAGGAAAGAAATTGGTAGGGATTTCCCCTCACTTCCTGTGTGGCTATGTGACAGGAAGTGAATTATTTGGAAGAATAAAGTTGCCAAATTTGGGAGTTGTCTTCACCCTATCAGGGGTGCAGACATCCCCCAAAACTGTCTAGACTTGTAATCCGTCTGCACTCTATCCCCAAGCAAAAATAAGAAAGGATTTCATTTAGTTTAACTTTGCAAAGACACATTCCTAAGTTGAATTGTGATGCCTGTCAATGGCCCATTTAGACCCTCTTTAATCACTTGAGATCAGCGCTATAACTGATCGACGGCCACAGCATGGTCCTCAATTGCCGGGAGTCCGTCAATAAACGTCCTCCCCTTCGCGTGCGTGCGCTGTGGTCACCGAGTCACTGAGACTCGGGTGATGACAGATCCAAGTAAGGGGCCGATACCTGCCCTTTACCATGTGATCAGCTGTCAGCCAATGACAGCTGATCACGTGATGTAAACAAAAGCTGGGTAATGGTTTTTGTTTTCTCCTTGTGCTGACAGCGTGAGCATAAAAAAAAGGCAATCACCGGCTTATGTGCAAGGGACATCGGGCCCGAAGAGGAAGAGGCAAATCTGCGTCATCTGTGACAATCAGTAGCCCCTGCCAGTGCCACCTACAGTATCAATGCCCACCACTGGTGCCAATCAGTGCCACCTAGCAGTGCTGCCTATCAGTGCCCATCACTGCCAACTATCATTGCCACCTAGCAGTGCCACTTCTCAATGCCCACCAGTGCCAACTAGCAATGCCACCTCTCAGTGCCCACCCTTGCCACCTTATCAGTGCCCATCAGTGCAGCCCATCAGTGCAGTCTCATCAGTGTACATCAATGAAGGCGAAAAATTACCTTTTGTCAAAATTTTCGAAATATTAACCACTTTCCTACCGCCCACCGTCAAATGACGTCCTCGGCTTTGTGCGGTGACATCTGAATGATGCCTGCAGTTGCTTCTCCGGGCTCTCCCGTGCCATCTTGGGCTCAGAGAAAGATTTGGCCGGTGCCGGATGGGAAGCATAGAGATGATTGGTGACCATATGGTCACCAGTCATCTCTATGACCGTCGGAGGCCCGGGCGCGACGTTATGACATCACGCCGGGTTCCCGTATGTAAACCAAGCCGTGATCTCGGCTGTCAGCATGAGATTGGTGAATTTTTTTGACCGATCTCATGCTTTCCAGCCTGGAGGAGAGGAGGGATGAGCTCGGTGTTCGAGTCGAACATAGGTTCGACTCCAACATCGGCTGTTCGCCGCGTTCGGCGAACAACGAACGATTTGGGCCGTTCGCGCCAAATTCGAGTGACGCGAACGTCCCACAATACACTGCGCCATCGCAGTGTAATCCCGGCGCTGTGATTGGCCAAGCATGCACTGTGACCCTGCATGCTTGGCCAATCACAGCGCCGGCAGCGAGGAGAGCAATGATTGGCCACAGGTAGGATGCCTGTGGCCAATTATAGCTGAGGGGGTTTAGTACACGCCCCACACTATAAAAGGCCGCCAGCGCGGCGGCCTCGTGTAGTGTGTTCCGGAGCAGGGAAAGTGAAGGATAGGCAGGGACAGTGTCAAATCTATTCTTTGCTAAACCTTGTGTGTAGGGACAGAGAAGGATAGGCAGGGAGAGTGTCAGTGTCATATTCTTTGCTAAACCTTGTGTGTAGGGAGAGAGAAGGATAGGCAGGGAGAGTGTCAGTGTCATATACTTTGATAAACCTTGTGTGCAGGGAGAGAGAAGGATAGGCAGGGGACAGTGTCAGTGTCATATTCTTTGCTAAACCTTGTGTGCAGGGAGAGAGAAGGATAGGCAGGGAGAGTGTCAGTGTCATATACTTTGATAAACCTTGTGTGCAGGGAGAGAGAAGGATAGGCAGGGGACAGTGTCAGTGTCATTGTTGCTAAGCCTCCTGCACATTATACACCTGAAGTTAGCCCGTATTGCTGCTTTTTCCTGGTGTGTTACACCAACAGGATTTTGCGGCACTTACAGCGGGCAGAGTGTGCCTCCTGATCATATTACACCTGAAGTTAGCCTGTATTGCTGCTTTTTCCTGGTGTGTTACACCAACAGGATTTTTCGGCACTTACAGCGGGCGGAGTGTGCCTCCTGATCATATTACACCTGAAGTTAGCCTGTATTGCTGCTTTTTCCTGGTGTGTTACACCAACAGGATTTTGCGGCACTTACAGCGGGCGGAGTGTGCCTCCTGATCATATTACACCTGAAGTTAGCCTGTATTGCTGCTTTTTCCTGGTGTGTTACACCAACAGGATTTTGTGGCACTTACAGCGGGCGGAGTGTGCCTCCTGATCATATTACACCTGAAGTTAGCCTGTATTGCTGCTTTTTCCTGGTGTGTTACACCAACAGGATTTTGCGGCACTTACAGCGGGCGGAGTGTGCCTCCTGATCATATTACACCTGAACTTAGCCTGTATTGCTGCTTTTTCCTGGTGTGTTACACCAACAGGATTTTGCGGCACTTACAGCGGGCGGAGTGTGCCTCCTGATCATATTACACCTGAACTTAGCCTGTATTCCTGCTTTTTCCTGGTGTGTTACACCAACAGGATTTTGCGGCACTTACAGCGGGCGGAGTGTGCCTCCTGATCATATTACACCTGAACTTAGCCTGTATTGCTGCTTTTTCCTGGTGTGTTACACCAACAGGATTTTGCGGCACTTACAGCGGGCGGAGTGTGCCTCCTGATCATATTACACCTGAACTTAGCCTGTATTGCTGCTTTTTCCTGGTGTGTTACACCAACAGGATTTTGCGGCACTTACAGCGGGCGGAGTGTGCCTCCTGATCATATTACACCTGAACTTAGCCTGTATTGCTGCTTTTTCCAGGTGTGTTACACCAACAGGATTTTGCGGCACTTACAGCGGGCGGAGTGTGCCTCCTGATCATATTACACCTGAACTTAGCCTGTATTGCTGCTTTTTCCTGGTGTGTTACACCAACAGGATTTTGCGGCACTTACAGCGGGCGGAGTGTGCCTCCTGACCATATTACACCTGAACTTAGCCTGTATTGCTGCTTTTTCCTGGTGTGTTACACCAACAGGATTTTGCGGCACTTACAGCGGGCGGAGTGTGCCTCCTGACCATATTACACCTGAAGTTAGCCTGTATTGCTGCTTTTTCCTGGTGTTTTACACCAACAGAAATTTGCAGCACTTACAGCGGGCGGAGTGTGCCTCCTGACCATATTACACCTTAACTTAGCCTGTATTGCTGCTTTTTCCTGGTGTGTTACACCAACAGAATTTTGCGGCACTTACAGCGGGCGGAGTGTGCCTCCTGACCATATTACACCTGAACTTAGCCTGTATTGCTGCTTTTTACACCTGAACTTAGCCTGTATTGCTGCTTTTTCCTGGTGTGTTACACCAACAGGATTTTGCGGCACTTACAGCGGGCGGAGTGTGCCTCCTGACCATATTACACCTGAACTTAGCCTGTATTGCTGCTTTTTCCTGGTGTGTTACACCAACAGGATTTTGCGGCACTTACAGCGGGCGGAGTGTGCCTCCTGACCATATTACACCTGAAGTTAGCCTGTATTGCTGCTTTTTCCTGGTGTTTTACACCAACAGAAATTTGCAGCACTTACAGCGGGCGGAGTGTGCCTCCTGACCATATTACACCTTAACTTAGCCTGTATTGCTGCTTTTTCCTGGTGTGTTACACCAACAGGATTTTGCGGCACTTACAACGGGCGGAGTGTGCCTCCTGACCATATTACACCTGAACTTAGCCTGTATTGCTGCTTTTTACACCTGAACTTAGCCTGTATTGCTGCTTTTTCCTGGTGTGTTACACCAACAGGATTTTGCGGCACTTACAGCGGGCGGAGTGTGCCTCCTGACCATATTACACCTGAAGTTAGCCTGTATTGCTGCTTTTTCCTGGTGTGTTACACCAACAGAATTTTGCGGCACTTACAGCGGGCGGAGTGTGCCTCCTGACCATATTACACCTGAACTTAGCCTGTATTGCTGCTTTTTACACCTGAACTTAGCCTGTATTGCTGCTTTTTCCTGGTGTGTTACACCAACAGGATTTTGCGGCACTTACAGCGGGCGGAGTGTGCCTCCTGACCATATTACACCTGAACTTAGCCTGTATTGCTGCTTTTTCCTGGTGTGTTACACCAACAGGATTTTGCGGCACTTACAGCGGGTGGAGTGTGCCTCCTGACCATATTACACCTGAAGTTAGCCTGTATTGCTGCTTTTTCCTGGTGTTTTACACCAACAGAAATTTGCAGCACTTACAGCGGGCGGAGTGTGCCTCCTGACCATATTACACCTTAACTTAGCCTGTATTGCTGCTTTTTCCTGGTGTGTTACACCAACAGGATTTTGCGGCACTTACAACGGGCGGAGTGTGCCTCCTGACCATATTACACCTGAACTTAGCCTGTATTGCTGCTTTTTACACCTGAACTTAGCCTGTATTGCTGCTTTTTCCTGGTGTGTTACACCAACAGGATTTTGCGGCACTTACAGCGGGCGGAGTGTGCCTCCTGACCATATTACACCTGAAGTTAGCCTGTATTGCTGCTTTTTCCTGGTGTTTTACACCAACAGAAATTTGCAGCACTTACAGCGGGCGGAGTGTGCCTCCTGACCATATTACACCTTAACTTAGCCTGTATTGCTGCTTTTTCCTGGTGTGTTACACCAACAGGATTTTGCGGCACTTACAGCGGGCGGAGTGTGCCTCCTGACCATATTACACCTGAACTTAGCCTGTATTGCTGCTTTTTACACCTGAACTTAGCCTGTATTGCTGCTTTTTCCTGGTGTGTTACACCAACAGGATTTTGCGGCACTTACAGCGGGCGGAGTGTGCCTCCTGATCACATTACACCTGAACTTAGCCTGTATTGCTGCTTTTTCCTGGTGTGTTACACCAACAGGCATTTGCAGCACCTACAGCAGGCGTAGTGTGATTCCTGCAAAATATACTCCTGAAGCTAGGCCTTATTGCTGGTTTTCCCATTTCCCTGCAGGCCATTAGAATGTCTGGAAGGCAAACAAGGAGAGGCAGACAGTCAGGAGCCAATAAAAGAGGGCAAGCAGGCTCTGTGTCTAGAGACAACAGTGCTGGTTGTGGACGCGGTGCATCGCCATCAGCACGTGGCCATGGGACACGCTTGTCCTTTTCGGAAGCTGGACGTGTTGAGCCGCATCATGCTGAAGACTTGGTAGAGTGGATGACCAAGCCCTCCTCATTCTCTTCATCCTCTCTCACCCAGGCTCAGGGTACTGGCAAAGCAGCTGCCAAAGCGTCCTCTTCCCTGGTATCAATGTCATCATCAGTCACTCCTTCCCTAGACCAACCATGTCCTCCTGAGGAGTCCCCCGAACTGTTTGAGCACAGTGTTGGGTACATGCTCCAGGAGGATGCCCAGCGTTTCAAATTGTCTGATGATGATACCCAGCTAGAGGAAGGCAGTAGCGTGAGAGCAGAGAGAGGGGATGCTCAAGAAGGACACCAATCTGGCAGTCATGTTCCAGCAGCTGCAGCATACTGCCAGATTGGCTCCAGTGATGAGGAGGGAGGGGATGATGAGATCACTGACTCCACGTGGGTGCCTAATAGGAGAGAGGAGGAGGAGGAGGAGGAGGATGATGAGGAGGAGGCACATCTCCAACGAGGCAGGATGCCCTCGGGGGGCCAGCGTAAGGGTAGCACACCGACGGAATCACACCGCAGAGCTCCGCCTGTGCAGGGCGCTGCCTCTGCCCGTTATTCAAAAAGTTCTTTGGTGTGGGCCTTTTTTGAGTCGAGTGCATCAGATCGCACAGCTGCTGTTTGCAACATATGTCTCAAGTGTATATCGCGTGGCCAAAACATCACCCGCTTGGGCACCACATGCTTGACCAGACATATGTTGACCTGCCATACAGCTCGTTGGCAAGCCTACCTTAAAGACCCACACCAAAGAACAAAGCGGACCTCTTTTTGCACCGCATCAGCTGGGATCTCCAACCCCACTATACCTTCAGTCCTCTCTGAAACCTGCTCTGAGAGGAATGAAGGTGTAGAATTAGGTGTGTCACAGTCAAGTACTTGCAGGCACTCTGCTAGCAGTACACCGACGTCCGATTCTAGCAGGCAAATTTCCCTGCCCCAGCTGCTGGACCGTCAAAAGAAGTTCACTCCCAGCCATCCACATGCCCAGCGGTTGAATGCTAGCTTGGCTAAATTGCTAGCGCTTCAACTGCTGCCTTTTTAGTTGGTAGACTCGGCCCCCTTCCGTGAGTTTGTGCAATGTGCGGTTCCTCAGTGGCAGGTTCCAAAAACACCACTTTTTCTCACGGAAGGCGATTCCGGCTCTCTACCGGCATGTGGAAGGCAATGTCTTGGCCTCGCTGGACAGGGCGGTCAGCGGTAAGGTGCATATTACCGCTGACTCATGGTCCAGCAGGCATGGACAGGGACATTACCTTTCTTTCACGGCCCATTGGGTCACTTTTTGGCAGCTGGGAAGGATGCAGGACAAGGTGCAGTAGTGTTGGAGGTTGTTCCACCGCCACGCCTCCAAAATGCTACTACTGGTTGTGACACACCTCTGTCCTCCACCCCCTCCTCTTCTTCTTCCTCCATGGCCTCTTCCTGTGCTTTGTCCTCAGAACCAGCGGTGCTCCGTAGGCGCTCAAGGGGCTACGCAAGTACGCAGGCAAAAAGATGCCATGCCGTGCTTGCGCTGGTGTGTTTGGGGGACAGGAGTCACACTGGGGCAGAGGTTCTGTCTGCTCTGCAGGGGCAGGCCGAGAGGTTGTTTGATGCCAAGCCAGCTTAAGCCAGGATTGGTAGTTTGCGACAATGGCACCAACCTCCTCTCCGCTCTCCGACAGGGACAACTGACCCATGTGCCCTGTGTGGCTCACGTCCTTAACCTGGTGGTGCAGCGGTTCTTGGGCAGGTACCCGGGCTTACAGGATGTCCTGAGGCAGGCCAGGAAAGTCTGTGTGCATTTCCGCAGATCTTATAATGCCAGTGCTCGCCTGGCTGAGCTGCAAAAGGAGTTGAACCTGCCCGAGAACCGCCTTATATGTGACATGCCCACCAGGTGGAACTCAACGTTGGCCATGCTGCAGCGGCTGCACACGCAGCAGAGGGCCATCAATGAGTACCTGTACGGCTACGGCACCAGGACAGGGTCAGGGGAGCTCAGGTTTTTTTCACCACGCCAGTGGGGCATGATCAGGGATGCATGCACTGTCCTGGCACCATTTGAGGAGGCCACAAGGATGGTGAGCAGTGACAGTGCATGCATCAGTGACACTGTACCTCTTGTCCACCTGTTGGAACATACGCTGCGTGGAATAATGGACAGGGCACTTGAGGCAGAACAGAGGCAGGAAGAGGAGGACTTCCTTGCCTCTCAAGGCCCCCTTTACCCAGACAGTGTTCCTTCTGTCCCACCCATCGCACAGGAAGAAGAGGAGGGGGAGGAGGAGGAGGAGGAGGAGGATTGTGTCAGCATGGAGGTGGAGCCTGGCACTCAGCATCATCAGCAGCAGTCTTTTAGGGATGATTTACAGTCCCAAGAAACCAGTGGACTTGTACGTGGCTGGGAGGAGGTGGCTGCGGATCATGTCGTCCTTAGTGACCCAGAGGACTCCGGACCGAATGCCTCAGCTAACCTACGCTGCATGGCCTCCCTGATCCTGCAAAGTCTGCGTAAGGATCCTCGTATTCTTCGGATCAAGGAGAGGGACCATTACTGGCTGGCCACTCTTCTTGATCCACGGTACAAGGGTAAGGTTGCGGACCTTATCTTACCGTCGCAGAGGGAGCAGAGGATGAGACAACTCCGGGAGGCCTTGCAGAAAGGTCTGTGCAACGCGTTCCCAGAGACTGGGAGGTTACAAACTCCTGGTCCTGGACAACGAGTTGCTGAGGCTTCGGTCAGTCAAAGAAGGAGCGGTGGGAAAGGTGGCCGTCTGACCGATGCGTTCAGACAATTCTTTAGTCCGCAGCCTCAAGGTATGATCGGTTCCAGCAACCATCGCCAGCGTCTGATATACATGGTGCAGGAATACCTAGGGGCAAGGTCAGACTTGGACACTGTAACGTACCTTAGGTGTGAGCCTGACGTGCGGAGAGGGACCTCCCGTACAACCCCGGCTCAGAGACCACTGGAGTGGGGACAGTGGTGGTAAGAGCACGGTGAGGTAAGGGTGCCTGTCTGATCCTCACTGCTTGGAGTGGTGGAGCTGAGTGGAGACTGGAATGGCTGGTTCCGGAAGCAGCGGATGCAGGTCAGCAGGTGCAGCTTGCAGAGCAGAGGATGCAGGTCAGCAGGTTCCGGTTTGCAGAGCAGGGATGCAGGTCAGCAGGTGCAGGTTTGCATTGCAAAGGATGCAGGTCAGCGTGTGCAGCTCGCAGAGCAGAGGATGCAGGTAAGCTGGTGCAGGTTTGCAGAGTCAGACAAGCCGGGTCATACACATCAAGGTAAACATCATAAGTGGCAGGCGGAGAGTAGTCAAAGTCCAGGCCGAATCTGGGCAACAAGCAGACTGGCAGATAACTGAGCAGGGTCAAACGAGCCGAGGTCAGGACTGGAGACAGAAGCGTGGTCAGGAAGCCAGGTCAAACACAGGAACAGGATACAAGCACAGAACCAGGAACTCAGGGAACAGAAGCAGATCAAACCACAAGGGGCAACATCTCTGGAATGTCTTTTATAGGAAGTACATGGGAGGAGCAAGGGGTTCAGAGTTCAACAGTAATCAAGACACCAAGCAGAGTAGTCTAATGGATCAGATAGGTTGTCCAGCAGATCAGGCAGGGAACTGTCCAGCATCTCAGATAGCTCCGTTGGAAGAGTCAATGCCAGACACAGAAGAGGTCCCAGGTTCAAGCCCAGCACGACACCTTCCCCACTGAAAATCCTCTGGCTTACTGGGTCTTGAGGATGGATCACTGGCCAGAGCTTGCACAGTATGCAATTGAGCTACTGGCCTGTCCTGCATCCAGCGTTCATTCAGAACGCACATTCAGTGCTGCTGGAGGATTTGTCATGGATCACTGGGTGCGCCTGTCCACCGACTCTGTTGATCGACTGACCTTCATAAAGATGAACCAGTCTTGGATCACCACCAGCTACCAAACACCTGAAGCTGATATAACAGACTAATTTATTTTCAAATGTCACATCCCTTCAAGACTGATGCTAAGAGACTGTCCTGTTATGTTGACTGACTATCCTCCTCCTCATCAATGATCCGATGATGATAGCTTGGAAGAACATTTTTGTTTCTGGGTGCCGCCACCAGTGGCTAAGGCCCAATTTTTCAGCCCCTGTTTAACAGGGGCATGTAATTACAATTTTTTATGCAATGCTTTGCAGCAGGGCTCATTCCTGCACTCCAACTAGAGTATCTGGGAGAGGTTGCAGTGTCGTGGCACCAGCACCAGTGGCTAAGGCCCAATTTTTCAGCCCCTGTTTAACAGGGGCGTGTAATTACAATTTTTGATGCAATACTTTGCAACAGGGCTCATTGCTGTGCTCCAAGTACAGTATCTGTGAGGGGTTGCAGTGTTGTGGCACCAGTGCCTAAGGCCCAATTTTTCTGCCCCTGTTTAACAGGGGCATGTAATTACAATTATTGATCTAATAATTCACAGCAGGGCCCATTCCTGCGCCCACCAAGACTAACTGTGAGGCCTTACAGTGTTGTGTCAACACCACCACCACCACCAAAGGCCCAATTTTTCAGCCCCTGTTCAACAGGGGTATGCAATTACAATTCTTGATCTAATAATTCACAGCAGGGCCCATTCATGCGCCCACCAAGAGTAACTGTGAGGGCTCACAGTACTCTGGCAACACCAACATGTAAGGGGCAAATTTCAGCTGAGTATATACGGCAGGCCCCTACTTTCAAACATCCAACTTACAAACGACTCCTCCTTGCAAACGGAAGGATACAACAGGAAGTGAGAGGAAATCTACCCCTAGGAAGGGAAATTCTCTCCTGTAAGAGTTAATATGGGAAAAAAAGTGTCTCCTCTCCACTGATGCTTTATCACCAATTCTTGTTTCAATAAAAACCCCAAATTTTCAAAACACATTTGTCATTAGGACGGAAAGTGAGTGAACTGTTCTGAACAGGTGCACACTGCACAGACAGCAAAACAAATGTTACAGGGGTGATAACCCTTCCCTATGTTTTCCAAAAAGCTTAAAAATAGATTTTTTTGCTGGAGCTACACTTAAACAATTTACCTGTTCAAAATTACAAACAGATTCTACATAAGAACAAACCTACAGTCCCTGTCTTGTATGCACCGCCTGTATACGGCTGTTCAGAGTATATAGGGCCTTTTTTATTTTGTGTGCGGGGTTCCCCTTAATATCCATACAAGACCCAAAGGGGCTGGTAATGGGCTGGGGTAGGGGCTGTGATGGGGTAGCTATGCCATTTTTCTTAAAGATTTTCATCCATATTACCGGGACCAGCAGAGGCGTAACTAGAACCTTCAGGGCCCCGATGCAAAAAACCATAAAGGGCCCCCCTGACCCAAAGCTAGTGACCCCCATGGTGGGGGAACACTAGGGCCCAGTCGCAGAGTTCAGGGGTACACTAACTACATACAGAGTTCAGGAGTGCGTTATGTATAGAGCGCAGTTACAGGGAAGCTGTATATACAGAGTGCAGATTTCAGGGGTGCGTTATGAACAGAATGCAGTTCCAGAGGTGCCCTTTGCACCGAGTGCAGAGTTCAGGGTGCACTACGTACAGAGTAAAAGGTTTAGGGATGTGCTGTGTACAAAATGCAGGGTTTAGTGGTGCTCTTTGCATAATGTGCAACACCCACTGCCCAACTTGCCTGGCTCTAGTAACTCCCTATGTAGGCAGCCCCAGGCCCATCCTGTATAGGTGGCACTGTTATACTTCCCTGTGTAGGCCCTCCACTCCACTGTAAGTGTGTGTAGGGATCTGTTACATCTGGAAGCCGCTGAGAGCAAAGCTGTCCCATGTACACAGAAGTCTTGCAGTGAGCGGGAGCGGAAGGCGACAGCTGGAGGTGGCAGAATGGAGTTCTGTGACATTCTGGATGCAAAACTGGGTGGAAGGGCCACATGACAATGCCTGGTGGGCTGGATTTTCCCTGTGGGCCTTGTGTTTAACATATACGATGTTGTAGAGCATGCTGCAGACAGATATGCAAGGTACAGACTATCTTGTGTCCACAGGTACCACCATACCAGGGTTATGCCATGCTCACACTATAGATTTCACAGTGCATGGTGCGACTATACTGAACACAACTATGCAGACTTTACTATGCCCACCATACACATCCTATATGACCTTTACACTGTGCTCACATGACATGCAGACTGCATACAGTACACATCACACACAGTCTTGTACCCACCACAGCTCCCCATATACAGACATCTCAGCCCAGGTAGAAAGGTGCCAGGCATAGACCCCCTGTGTTCACACTCTGCAGATGTCTCTGTCTGATTGGCTCTTTAGCCCACACTGCATACTAATTGCATATAGAACAGCCCTGTGACAGGTCTCCCACCACCTCCCCCATCTCCCCCAGGTTTACACATAGAGAGTGCAAAACCACTCTCTGTTGCATACCTCCATCCAGAGCGATGCAGCCCTGTACAGTAGCAGCAGCCATGTCAAGGACTCCCAGAGGGGCCCTGTGTACCTGACTGGTCTCCCACGATAATGAGGATCGCACTCTGGAATGTTCCATTGCGGCACTCGGCGGAGGGGGGTGGTGCGCGGTCTGTGCCTAATACAAAGCTCCCCGCACAGCAGGTGAAATCCACCCCGCCCCCTGCACATGGTATGGTCAGAGATAGAAGCAAGATTGCTCTGGGAATCGGAGCCCGAAACAGGAAAAAGATTATGGTATGCTGGAGGGTACTGCAAGGCCACCCTGGAGCATGGAGCCGGGTTCCTAGCAGTAGCTAAGCACAACCAGAACAGCCGGGCCCCCCCTACAACAGCGAAGCTCCAGGGCCCAGTCGCAAGTGCGACTACTGCGACCCTGGTAATTCCGCTACTGGGGACCAGACATTACATTAAAGCCACAAGCAGTTTTAAATGGCTTTTTTTTCCTTTAGAAATGTAATTTTGTGCAGGGACAGTTCTAAACACGGGAAACACGTGGCACTTCACAGGCATACTTTAGACACCCCCCAGGTACGATATTTAAAGGAATATTTGACTTTTTTTTTTCACTTTATGCATCATTAAAATGACTGCTCCCGAAAAACTGCAGTTTTTAAAACTTTTTTTTGGATTGATACATGTCACCTGGTGCAGAACCCGGGTTCCCAAACCCTTTTTAGGACAATAACATGCATATTAGTCGTTATAAATAGCACTTTAGATTTCGAACGTTCGCATCCATTGTATTTAATAGGGTTCTAAAGTTCGTGCGAACTTTCGGTCCGTTCGCGGGTTCTGGTGCGAACCGAACCCGGGGGTGTTCGGCTCATCACTAGAGGAGAGATGTGGGGTCTTATTGACCCTGCATCTCTCCATAAAGAGGACCTGTCACAATAGATTCCTATTACAAGGGATGTTTACATTCCTTGCAATAGGAATAAAAGTGATCCAAAAAACAAAAAAGTTAAAAAAAGAGTAAGAAATACAAAAAAGTAAAAAACAAACAAAAAAAATAATCAAAATAAAGAAAAAACGCCCATGTGCCCGGTAGCTCGCGCTCAGAAGCAAACACACACGTAAGTCCCACCCACATATGTAAACGCTGTTCAAACCACACATGTGAGGTATTGTTGCGTGCGTTAGAACGAGTGCAACAATTCTAGCACTATACCTCCTCTGTAATGAGAAAATGGTAATGTGCAAAAAAATTTAAAGCATCGCCTAGGGAGATTTTTAAGTACTGAAGTTTGGTGTCATTCCATGAGTGAGCGCAATTTTAAAGCGTGACATGTTAGGTATCTATTTACTCAGCATAACAACATCTTTCACATTATCCCCAAAAATTGGGCTAACTTTACTGTTTTGTAATTTTTTTACATTCATGAAACAATTTTTTTACCCAAAAAAAGGAGTTTGAAAATTTATTGCGCAAATACCGAGCAAGATAAAAATGACCGCCATCTTATTCCCTAGGGTGTCTGCTAAAAAAAACATATATAGTGTTTGGTGTTTTAAGTAATTTTATAGCCATAAATTTATGATTTTTACATGAAGGAGAGAAGTGCCAGAATAGGCCCAGTGCTGAAGTGGTTAAAATATCCATTTTTTTTTAACTCGGTCTTTTGTATTTATAGAAAACAAAAAAACGCAGAGGTGATCAAATAGCACCAAAAGAAATCTCTACTTGTGTGCCAAAAAATAATAAATTTTCATTGGGTTACAGTGTTGTATGAGCGTGCAATTGTCATTCAAAGTGCATCAGCGCTGAAATGTGAAAATTGGTCTGGGCAGGAAGGGGGTTTAAGTGGCCAGTGCGCAAGTGGTAAATATAAGGCTACATGCACACGGACGTTTTTCCAGCCGCTTGTTTGAGCGTTTTTTGCAGCTTAAAAATGCCTCTCCATGTTAGCCTATGGCCTCATGGCCACCATGGCGTTTTTGAGCTGTAAATGGCATAGGCGTTTTTAGGCCCCATGTACACGGGACGCTGGTGCAAAGTCTTCAGAACTAAGGTTGAAAGCAGCGTTTAGAAAGGCGCGTTTTGTCGCGTTTGCATGCCGCGTTTTACCACATTTGCGTCTATGTGCGTTTAGTTAGGAAACATGATAAGGAGCCGCCCTAAGCTCCAAAAACTGTATTATTAACGATTTCAGCTATTTTGTGAGACCAGAGTGAGTATCAGCAGCTGAGAGAGCAGCAGTTTAGTTGTATTTAGCGTGTCACTTGCCACATCATTTGCCCCAAGTTGTGGATTGTTCACTTGCCACGTCAGCTGCCCCAAGTTGTGGATTGTCCACAATGCAATGGAAGCAATTTCATTTATTTTTTGATAGATATATATATTTTTAATGATTTTTCCTAAATTGCCATAATTTTTGAGTTTATCAATGTAAAAAATAGGTTACCTTTAACCACTTCCCTACCCAGCCATAGACAAATGACGTCCACAGATGGGATCTCCCATCCTGGGTGGATGTCATATGACGTCCTCGGCTTTGTAGGGGGATATCTGAATGATGCCTGCAGCTAGAGGCATCATTCAGATATCCTTTTGAAGTGCCGGCGATTCTGTGCACCATAAGAATGATCATAGCGGCGGTTCCATCGCTTGATCATTCTTATAGGCGGCGGGAGGGGACACCCCCCCTCCCGCCGCCATCCGGTGCTTCTCCGGGCTCCCCCGTGCGATCGGGGACCCGGAGCGAATCTTCCGGCATCGTTGGTGGAGTCACGTGATGAGCATAGAGATGACTGGTGACCAGATGGTCACCAGTCATCTCTATGATCGTCGGAGGCCCGGGCGCGATGTGATGCGGGCACATTCGATGGAACATCGGAAAACAACGTATCTGCTGTTCTGCGCATGCGCTGCCACTTTTCGACGGCGGGCACATTCGACGGAACATCGGAAAATTTTGTATCTGCCATTCTGCGCATGCTGTTCCAACTTACGAACATATTTGACTTAAGAACAAACCTACAGTCCCTAGCCCGTTCGTAACTTGGGGACTGCCTGTATCAAATATTTACAATTAGCACTTGTGGGATTCTTCACAGTACCGTCAATCCTCTGAGGAAGCCGTAATGACAAAGCAGTTGTGGAATTCTTTACAGTACCATCAATCCTCTGAGGAAGCCGTAACAAAACGCGTAAGTGCAGGGCTATACTGAGACTGGAAGAAACGTCAGTACTTCATCTGGAGGTAACACCAACCTCTGGAAGTGCACAAGGCGAACTAGAGGAGACCCTGGGACTACCAACCGCTCGGTCTGAGTGTGGACCTGATAATTCTCTAATAGTGAAAAGTTTGATTGTGTTTTACCTATGTGAGTGTCTTTATAACTGGGAGTGGAATATTTAATAAAGAATTGGAATGGAATTATGTTATGTGGGCTATCCTTTTTTGAACTCTAGTGGAGAGTGAGTGCTTATGCTGAGTCGATTATCCCGGTCTGGAAAGACATCTATGAAGGAAAGAGCTGTGCTGATCATGCGATTTATACTAATCAGTAAAATGAGAGGCAAATGACATCGATCAGCGTGGTGTCTTGTGGTGAGCATTTGTCACCTGATGCACCCCGTTAAATAGAGCGAATATTTAAGAGTGGATGTTGGGACTGTAATTTAGAGATTTTTTTTTTTTTTTATGCAATGGACACTATATCTGCTAAAAATCAGCACAAAGGTGGACTGGTGTCTTTCACATTTACTCACTGGATGGTAGAGCGCTACCTAAGGCCGGCCATGCACAGAGCAAATTTATTTTCTTTAAACGACGGGTTGCAGTTAAGAAATCCGCTTGATCCCCCCCATCAACACAGACAGTGCTGACAGGGGAATTCCTACTGCAGGGCCATTATCTTCTCCCAGACGGGGGCCGATGAAGCCGCCCCCGCCAGGAGAAGATAGTGATTATTGCTTGCATCTATAGCAGCCGCTAGTGATAATTGCAGGTAAAACCCAACATGCTAGTTGTACCCAAGTTGATCAATCAATCAACTTGGTAGATTCAGCCTGCCCAAACGCAATTTGAATCTTGTGAGGCTTATCTTGAGATTCAAATCGTGTATGGCCTGCCTAAGAGTGACTGTTAATTATTGTTTTTTAGATGTATTGAATTGAATATGGTAGCAGCTCACTATTTGTAGAACTTGTGAGATATTACTTAACCCTCTAAGCGCAAGGTCTTTTGAATTGTTGTTTACCTTAAATTTACCTTCGATTTTATCTGTATTTAAAATGTATATTATTTTTAAATATTTAAAATGTATCCTTTATTTTATCCTTATTTACCATTGTGTTTTGTGTTTAATCATTCTGCAGCATACAAACACCTACTCTCCACATACAACATAGAATTATCCAGAATTTTTTTCTCCTTTTTAGAGGGAGGGATTTGGGTATTTTCCTGGGGGCATTCTTCCTATCAATATTATGTACTCTAGTGAAGTCCAATTATTCAGTAAAAGATGTGGTAAGATTTAAGATGCAGTTTCAGATGCCGCACTTCACAGAGAGTATTGACCCATTCAATTGTTCTGTTGGACATATTGACTATAAAATTCACTTTGCTTTCTATTTTTGCAATTTAGAAATATAAATAAATAGAAAGTTGGAAATATATATATTAAAAAAATAGCACATTTTACTTTTCAGAATTCAACTTTAAAATGTTTGTGGTGTAAAATGATAAAAAAGATAAAATGCCTTGATAAACTCTACATCACATTAAATTATCTGCAGCAATGAAGTATATCAGAACCTGTCATCCCAGTTCTTTGCAATTTCTTAAGATGTTTGATTGATAAATTGAAAGCAAGCTGTGAATATGAATGCACTTTATCTAATAGTACAGTGAAAATAAATGGATTTTGTGTGTCTACTGACCTGTGCTTAAATTTAGCCTTAAGAAAGATTTCAAGAGTTCTGAGGCTTCCACAGCACTACCCTCTAGTGGCTACAAATTAAGACTGGACGTGTAAAATCAAGGTCTTACTGCACAAAGCTTGGTATAATTTGCCTTTTTAAGCTGGAAGTAGCTTTAAGATTTATTTAAATAATATTTTATATAAGTAAGAAATAATATTTATTGTTTGTTATAATGTGTTTTAATTATAATCTTAATGCTTTTAGACGTATTTTTTAAACAAATTCATTCATTTTTAAATACATGAAAAGGATGCTATTATTCAATACATTTCATCTCTAGCTAATATACAGCAGATGCTTGCTTCCTTATATTATCATGTCCATTTTATTATAAATCTTTATGTGAAGAGAAGAAATGGTTGAACAGTTCTGAAGTCGTAAAAGCAAGGCTTCGATATAAATTTTGATAAAAAATTCAGGCTATTTTATAACCAATAAACCATACATAAAGCAGAGCATATGCAGTTACTTAACCACTTGACAACTGGGCACATAACCCCCTTCCTGCCCAGGCGAAATTTCAGCTTTCAGCACTGTCACGCTTTGAATGACAATTGCGCGGTCGTGCGACGTGGCTCCCAAACAAAATTGACGTCCTTTTTTTCCCCACAAATAGAGCTTTCTTTTGGTGGTATTTGATCATTTCTGCAGTTTTTATTTTTTGCGCTATAAACAAAAATGCGACAATTCTTAAAAAAAACACAATATTTTTTACTTTTTGCTATAATAAATATCCCATTTTTTTTTTAAAAAACACGTTTTTTTTTTCTCAGTTCAGGCCGATATGTATTCTTCTACATATTTTAGGTAAAAAAATTAATCGCAATAAGCGTATAGTGATTGGTTTGCGCAAAAGTTATAGCGCCTACAAAATAGGGAATAGAATTATGTCATTTTTTTTTTTTTTTTTTACTAGTAATGGCGGCGATCTGCGATTTTTATTGTGACTGCGACATTATGGCGGACACATCGGACACTTTTGACACATTTTTGGGACCATTCACATTTATACAGCGAACAGTGCTATAAATATGCACTGATTACTGTATAAATGTGACTGGCAGGGAAGGGGTTAACACTAGGGGGCGATCAAGGGGTTAATATGTTCCCTGCTAGATGTTCTTACTGTGGGGTGAGGGGACTGACTGGGGGAGGTGACCAATGGTTGTCCTTATGTACAAGGGACACACCATCGGTCTCCTCTCTCCCTGAGAGGACGTGGATCTCTGTGTTTACACATGACTTTCTATTGGCAACAATAGACGTCAACTCCCTATATACCAGTATAGCCCAGGTAGATGGACTATTAGGTGTGGAGAAAGCACTGCATGAAAATACCAATATGAAACAAAACCAAATTAACTTTATTTTGGAAGGGTTACAACTCGCTATGGAATGCAACTACTTTTGGTACAATGAAGCTTTTTTTGTTCAAACTAAGGGGGTTGCGATGGGAGCACGGTATGCTCCAAGTGTGGCCAACCTCCTTATGAATATGTGGGAAGAGGAATACATTTATGAGAGAGAAATCCCCCAAATCAAGCTGTACCGAAGGTACATAGATGACCTAATCATATTATGGGATGGTTCTGCAGATACTTTTCAACAATTTCTCCAGGAATTAGACACCAATAGATATGGGCTTAATTTTACAGGAAAATGGGACTCGCAGACCATTGACTACCTGGACTTGGAGATCTTTAAACAAGATGGACTATTGCATACAAAAACCTTCTTCAAGGCCACAGACCGAAATGGGTATATCCCCACCTCAAGTTGCCACCATCCAAAATGGAAGGGGAATATACCCAGGGGCCAATTGCTGAGATTGCGGAGAAATTGCAACTCAGTTGAAGATTTCAACATACAAGCTGGTTTAGTTATTAATAAATTTCAGGAGAAGGGTTATGCACCAGAACATCTGGAAAAACTGAAAGAAGAGATCTCCAATATGGATAGACACGATGTGCTGAATAAACCCAAGAGAGCTGAAAAGAAAATGGAAGTGGCATTTATCACTGGATTTAACAACCAACATAGGGATATGGAACGCATTGTCAAAAAATATTGGCCTATCCTCAAAGAGGATCGGGTCCTTTCAACAATACTGCCGAATAAACCATCCTTCATATATAGGAGGGCCCCGTCGTTGCGCAATCATATTGTGCATAATGTCATTAACCCCCCACAAGTAGTTAATATCTGCCCAGAGTTAAAAGGGTTTTATAAATGTCAGAGGTGCTTAGCCTGTAGGGTGAGCAAGAAGCAACCAAGAAGGAGAGAAACATTCAAATCTCGAACTGACCATAGGGAATACAAGATTCGTGAACTTATTACATGCAATAGTACTCATGTTACCTATGTCATGGAGTGCCCGTGCCATCTACAATATATAGGCCGCACTACACGCCCATTGTGCGTACGTATTAGGGAACATATTAACAATATAAAAAAAGGTTTCCCAAAACATAATTTGTCCCGACATTTTGATGAATTCCATCATAGAGACCCTACTGGGCTTATATTCTATGGGATTGACATTATTAAAGACAACTGGAGGGGAGGAAACAAATAAATTTTAGTATCGCAGAATGAAACTAGCTGGATATACCGGCTGGGGTCTTTGGCCCCTAAGGGGTTAAACATAGACATTGACCTCAATTGTTTTCTAGCCAACCCTTAAAATCATCATCCCACTTTAATATCAGGCCTCCTATATACAAATTTTGGTTTAAAGAATTTTCTTGGAGAATTTTTTAAATATGATGGCTAATGGGTGGTGGGGTTATCACACCCAGGCCACTGTTATGGCCTAACATATTATCCCTCTAGTTATGAGGGACCTCTCCCACCTTGTTTTCATTTCCATTTTTTCCTATTTTTTTCCTACCTTATTGGTCTATTAACCTCATTCACAACCTATACATACCTTATTAATAACAATATATCGTGCGTAATATAAACCTTTCTACTTAAATATATAATTTTTAAAGTTCTTATAATCATATATTTTCTTATACATATATATACATACTTTTAATATAATTTTCAATATGTAGTATGTAGTACCTTCGATATAGACTCTAATGCCAGTTTATGTGGTAACTCTTATGAAGAAATGTGTGTTTTATATTTATATTTTAATGCTTTTTGATATTAATGTTTAGTATTTAGTTATATATCAATTCGTTCTGTGCAATAGGTTTTTCATTGATACGGTATACTAAACCACCACTGAGGGGAGCCACAGATCCCTTTGTTGTAAACTAGTGGGCTCATCAACACGTCTTAATATAATTAACAATTTGACCCGGGGACTCCCTCTTCATCCTCCCCCCGTTCAGATTGGATGATCCACCATGGGGGGGCGGCTCTGCTTGTGGCTCACCTCCTATTTATATGTAGTGTAGCGTCAGCATGGCACCGCTTCAGAAGACGTTCACATACGAAACGTAAGTAAAGCGGCGCCACGCATACTACGTTACGCTGTCAGTGATCCGGGTACCTGGAGCTGGAACGCAGCTGGAGTGCACGCTGTATCCGGCTTACCATAGTACAGGACGCTGTGATTTTCTTTTTTACTTTTAGGGCTAGCCGCACAGGCGGTTTTATTTTGAATTTGTATAATATTTTTTATAAATTTTCGGGCATACTACACTATGGGAGTCCTTCATCTTTCTCATTGAGGTGATCCATTACCATTGTTTTCTAAACGGGATCTTTTGAAAAAGCTGCACAGTGGAAATCCCTGAGATTGTGCTGCAAGCTGGTCTAGTTGGAGGAATCAGTGGGGACACCTGGACCTGATTGGAAGCTAATCGTATCATGCTGTCTACCCCTGTAGGGGTGTGAGGAGCTGGTGAGTGGGGACCCTTGTAGGGGAATATCTGGAATATCTGGAAGACTGTTTGGAGGAATATTTGCTGTCAATTATCATTTTGAACATTGTCAATTACTGAGGAGTGGACTTTTTTTTTTTTTTTTATATATGTATATATGATTATATATATATACATCTTTTTTCACTATTAATTTTATTTTTTATTGCTATCACTGACACATCATTTATATTTATGGTTTATGGTTTGCACCATATAATTTTTATGGTATAGGGTTTGATTAGCACATATATATATATATTTTTTTTTCTTGCACATTTATTAGTGAACACATTGCACTATAGTGTACTCACAGGTATAGTTTTATATGTAACTCCCTTGCTACTAAGGGTATATTCAATATATTTTGTGTCACAGCACGTATACATATATTTATATATATAATTTGTTTGTCATTAGTCCTTTATCTTCCTACATTTTTGAGTTATTTTAGGAACGAGCAGCGCCATACCCCACCATATAAATTTTCCAAACACAGAGATCCACGTCCCTGGCTCTGTGACAGCCCATCGCGGGTACCTGGCGGACATTGCGGCCGCCAGGCGAGCGCATCGGCACCCGCCTGACACGGCGGGCACAGCTCTTCCGCGATGCGCACCGCCGGGGGCGCGCATCGGGGAAGTAAACAGGAGGACGTCCATGGACGTCCTCCCGGCAATTGAGCGCCGCAATGCGGCCGTCTTTTTAGAATGGCCCGGGCGCGAAGTGGTTAAAACCAATGGAAAGGTGAAGTATGTGAGAAGTCGATATCTGTTTTGTGCAAACATACTAATTGGAGACCATCTTACTATCATTCCTTTTTCTCCAATCAACAAACAAATAAACAAACCCTCTTAGTAAACTAACTAGATTAATAGCCTTTCCATCCTGCCCTGACATCCCTTTAAGGCTTGGTTTACACCAGATAGTCACGCGGCTTAACCAGTTAAGCCCCGGACCAATACGCAGCATAAAGACCAGGCCCCTTTTTGCGATTCGGCACTGCGTCGCTTTAACTGACAATTGCATGGTCGTGCGACGTGGCTCCCAAACAAAATTGGCGTCCTTTTTTTCCCACAAATAGAGCTTTCTTTTGGTGGTATTTGATCACCTCTGCGGTTTTTATTTTTTGCGCTATAAACAAAAATAGAGAGACAATTTTGAAAAAAAATGACATATTTTTTACCTTTTGCTATAATAAATATCCCCAAAAAATATATATAAAAATTTTTTTTTCCTCAGTTTAGGCCGATACGTATTCTTCTACATATTTTTGGTAAAAAAAATCGCAATCGCCGTTTATTGATTGGTTTGCCCAAAAATTATAGCGTTTGCAAAATAGGGCATAGTTTTAAGGCATTTTTATAAAAAAATTTTTTTTACTAGTAATGCCGGTTTTTTTCATGACTGCGACTTTATGGCGGACACATCGGACACTTTTGACACATTTTTGGGACCATTGTCATTTTTACAGCGACCAATGCAATAAAAATGCACTGGTTAATGTAAAAATTACACTGGCAGTGAAGGGATTAACCACTAGGGGCCCTGGAGGGGTTAAGTGTGCCTAGGGGCGTGTTTCTAACTGAGGGGGGGTGTGGCTACTAGTGACACATCACCGATCTCCGCTCTGGTTACACAGAGCGGAAATCGCTGACATTGTCAGTAGGGGAGCGGGGAGATGTTGTGTTTACACTAACATCTCCCCGCTCCATGCCTCCGTGAGACGATCGCGGGGATCCCCGCGGCAATCGAGTCCGTGGGACCCGCGGTCTGACTCACGGGGAAGGCAGGGGGGTCGCCAGCGCGTCGCTGGCGGCTCGCACGCGACCCCAACGTCGGCAGTTAAAGGGCCACGTACAGGTAGGTGATTGTGCCTGTACGAGCAATTCAGCCGACGTATATATACAGTGAGGGGTCTTTAAGTGGTTAAGTTGCGACTTTGCCACGTGACTTCATTGCGGCTTGCATGCAACTTCATTAACAGAGGTCAATGCAAATCATGATGAAGTTGCCCCAAAGTAGTGCAGGATCCTTTCTATAAGCCACTGTGACTTGAGTATGTTTCCCTTGCAGTTAATGGGGAGCAACTTTAAATTCTAAGGCCTCGTACACACGACCGATTTTCTCGGCAAGAACCAGCAAGAAACTTGCTGGCAGAGATGTCTTGCTGAGTAAATAGGTCGTGTGTACGCGGCTATCGGGTTTCTCGTCGAGAAAACCGACAAGTAACCTCGACGAGAAAATAGAGAACCTGCTCTCTATTTTCTCATCGAGATTCTCGTCAGCCTGTTTCTCGACGAGAAAAGTGAGTGTGTGTACACTTACCTGTCCGCCGGGAAGCCCGCGCACGTTCGAAATGAATTCGACGCATGCGCGGTAGCTTCCTAGGCATACGTAGGGTATACCAAGATGGCGGCGACGGCATCGAATGTGACGAGCGCATGCTCGTCGTAGTCGATGACTTCACCGCGTACGCTCCATTCAAAGAACCGTGGGTTCTTTGAATCGAGCGTGTGTACACTCGGCCGGGACAATTTTCTTGTCCAAGAATCTCGTCGAAAAAAAGACATGTTTTTTTCGACGAGAATCTCGGCCGTGTGTACGAGGCCTCAGTCTCAGAAGATCATGGGTGCAATCTCAGGCTCCTGCAGACTATCAGTGTAGCTGTCTAACGGTACCTCATATGGACAGGGAGCTGCTGAATAATAAGAAGACTCCATGAACTATCTACAGCACTTATTAACACCCTGGTAGTTCATTGAAAAATACAAGCCACCAGCCACAATGACTGACTGTAGTTGTAGTTCTCCCATTCATGGAACTCTGTCAATGAATGATGCAGCTGGATGGGCTGAGCCACACACAGCCACTTTTTTATTAAATTGTGACAGCAGGTGTGGGGAAAGGATCCCCAGCTCGCTGTCACAACGGGGACTCTAGGGGGCCATTTAGTAACATGTTACATGTTTACACCCTGGATGCAGGTGTAATGTAACATGCTATGAAATGTGAACTTATGTTTTAAATTCACTGTCTCCTCCTGTTTCCCTCCAACACTGTATACTCCTATTTGCCTTTTATTGTCTGTATTTCTGGAAGAGCAACCAGTATTTTTCTGTACTTTCAGTGTTTTCGAAGCATATCTATTGTCAAAATGTAAAATCATATATTTATTTCCACATTGTATTTTAATTATTTCTAGCCTACTCTAAATAGCTATGCAATTTGTAAACTCGTCAATATACCCACACATTTACTTATGAATTTTGTGACACCTATTTGCTATGCTTTGTTGATAGGCAATGCTGTGTCAAAGATTTCACAGAGCCTGTCTTCTGAACTACAGAGGTGTTAAGAGGAAAATATTCAGGAGGCGGGGTCAGTACAGGAATCATTGCTTGCAGGCAGCAAGGTACCATGGGATATATAGTTTTTGGAAGCTGGAAAGCATGTCGGGAATCCAAAAAGTTGTGGAAATAGATGGCCAGCAGAACTAAATATTCACAACATGAAAGGAGATTTTTCAAGTAAGTTTACCTTGGATTGCCAGATAGAACTATTTGTTTTTTGTTATTACAGTGCTTATGTTATAAATCAAAAGTGTATGCTGTTACCACATAGATTTCCTTTAAAGGGATACAACATAGGGAAAACTTAATGTGTTACAAAGATGTACTTAATATGTTTTATTTTTATTGCATCCTGACTTGCACTTTATGTGAACTTGTTGCTTTGCCCTGTGTGGGCAGAGCACATGTTCATTTTAAACCCTCATACTGTCAAGAACATAGTGGGGTTGATTCACTAAAGGCAAATAGGCAATTTTGCAGGGGATAAATGTGTGCAATATAGGGGGTGCTAGCGTGCCTAAATATATGAAGCACAGTGATGCACATATAAGTGAACCGTAATAATGTCAAATACCGTATTTATCGGCGTATAACACGCACAGGCGTATAACGCACACCCTAACTTTAAGAGGGAAGTTTCAGGAAAAAAACTTTCCACAGCCCCCTGCTTATAACACGCAGGCACAGTTTTCCCTCTATTTTCAGGGTAAAAAAGTGAGTGTTATACGCCAATAAATACAGTAATATAATGCAAATGATAAAAAATAATAAATAAGTCCCAATATTAGTGATCCAAACGTGACATTCAGAGTCCATAAACCACAAACAACTGCTTGCTGTCGTGTTAAATCTTGAAATTTCGCAGTATAAAAGATGTTAGCAATCCATACATCAAACGTGACCATTCAATGCTGCTAAAGAAAAACTTGAAGTGATATACGAAGTGATCCTTCACCAATTCTACAAGAACACACCCAATGTGCCTGGATATACAGGTCCTTCTCAAAAAATTACCATATTGTGATAAAGTTCATTATTTTCTGTAATGTACTGATAAACATTAGACTTTCATATATTTTAGATTCATTACACACAACTGAAGTAGTTCAAGCCTTTTCTTGTTTTAATATTGATGATTTTGGCATACAGCTCATGACAACCCAAAATTCCTATCTCAAAAAATTAGCATATTTCATCCGACCAATAAAAGAAAAGTGTTTTTAATACAAAAAAAGTCAACCTTCAAATAATTATGTTCAGTTATGCACTCAATACTTGGTCGGGAATC
Organism: Rana muscosa; assembly: GCA_029206835.1. Taxonomy (NCBI): domain Eukaryota; kingdom Metazoa; phylum Chordata; class Amphibia; order Anura; family Ranidae; genus Rana; species Rana muscosa. The sequence continues at coordinate 409,981,306 of CM055117.1, forward strand.
CTTTTGCAGAAATGACTGCTTCAATGCGGCGTGGCATGGAGACAACCAGCCTGTGGCACTGCTGAGGTGTTATGGAGGCCCAGGATGCTTCGATAGCGGCCTTAAGCTCATCCAGAGTGTTGGGTCTTGCGTCTCTCAACTTTCTCTTCCCAATATCCCACAGATTCTCTATGGGGTTCAGGTCAGGAGAGTTGGCAGGCCAATTGAGCACAGTAATACCATGGTCAGTAAACCATTTACCAGTGGTTTTGGCACTGTGAGCAGGTGCCAGGTCGTGCTGAAAAATGAAATCTTCATCTCCATAAAGCTTTTCAGCAGATGGAAGCATGAAGTGCTCCAAAATCTCCTGATAGCTAGCTGCATTGACCCTGCCCTTGATAAAACACAGTGGACCAACACCAGCAGCTGACATGGCACCCCAGACCATCACTGACTGTGGGTACTTGACACTGGACTTCAGGCATTTTGGCATTTCCCTCTCCCCAGTCTTCCTCCAGACTCTGGCACCTTGATTTCCGAATGACATGCAAAATTTGCTTTCATCCGAAAAAAGTACTTTGGACCACTGAGCAACAGTCCAGTGCTGCTTCTCTGTAGCCCAGGTCAGGCGCTTCTGCCACTGTTTCTGGTTCAAAAGTGGCTTGACCTGGGGAATGCGGCACCTGTAGCCAATTTCCTGCACACGCCTGTTCACGGTGGCTCTGGATGTTTCTACTCCAGACTCAGTCCACTGCTTCCGCAGGTCCTCCAAGGTCTGGAATCGGTCCTTCTCCACAATCTTCTTCAGGGTCCGGTCACCTCTTCTCGTTGTGCAGCGTTTTCTGCCACACTTTTTCCTTCCCACAGACTTCCCACTGAGGTGCCTTGATACAGCACTCTGGGAACAGCCTATTCGTTCAGAAATTTCTTTGTGTCTTACCCTCTTGCTTGAGGGTGTCAATGATGGCCTTCTGGACAGCAGTCAGGTCGGCAGTCTTACCCATGATTGCGGTTTTGAGTAATGAACCATGCTGGGAGTTTTTAAAAGCCTCAGGAATCTTTTGCAGGTGTTTAGAGTTAATTAGTTGATTCAGATGATTAGGTTAATAGCTCGTTTAGAGAACCTTTTCATGATATGCTAATTTTTTGAGATAGGAATTTTGGGTTGTCATGAGCTGTATGCCAAAATCATCAATATTAAAACAAGAAAAGGCTTGAACTACTTCAGTTGTGTGTAATGAATCTAAAATATATGAAAGTCTAATGTTTATCAGTACATTACAGAAAATAATGAACTTTATCACAATATGCTAATTTTTTGAGAAGGACCTGTAGACTCTGCTTACCAGAGATATTTGACCACTTTAACCAAAAAGTAGGTCAATTAACGCTTATGCAGGATTGTGCCTGCTCACATGTACGGAAACTGGAGATGTACACCTTGTGACAGCAGGAAGGTAAAGTCACCTGGTTGCATCCAGGGGGGGTAGATATATTTCGCCCAGATTCAGGCTTTACGCCGACTTATACAACTAGGTGGAGAGTTGTATAAGCCCAGCTAAGGCTAGTGGGCTCATGGATGACTCATACCTCTAGGGAGAGTGTGGGGCGTCGTGCAGACAGGGAGTTGATGAGACCAGCTGAAGCTTGTCAGCTCATTTAGGCCTCTATAAGAACTCCCAGCTTCATTAGATGTTAGCTCATGCCTGGAACCAGACCTGTGTGGACTGTCTAGGGAGAGTGAACCTCTGTGCGGTGAGACAAAGCCTGTGTGGCTATTTGCTTGGACATTTAAAACCAGGGACTTAGGGACTAGGACAGCACTAGGCTGATCCCAGTTGTTAGTTAGGAAACCTGTATGTTTAGTCAGAGGTCAAGTTGACCAGGATTTATTTTGTTTATGTTTCTTTTGGCTTTGCTGTGTTTTGTCACTGTAAATAGAAAATAAACCGCACCTTTTTTGATTTTGAAAACCACAACCTCTGTTTGCTGGGCCTGTTTTTGTGTGGGGAGCCCATCCCGGGGGTCACACACACCCGCTGCCGAGCTAACCCCCTCACAGTTGGTGGAGAACCAGTGGCAGTTTTTTTTAAGCCAGCATGGAGGAGATACTGAAGCAGCTGGCTCTAGCAAATGCCAATCAACAGCAGACAAATGCAGGTTTGCAAAAGAGCCTTGCAGCTCATCAACAGAGCCTTGCAGCTCAACAACAGAACTTCGCAGCCCAGCAGCAAGCTCATCAACAGAGCCTTGCAGCCCAGCAGCAAGCTCACCAACAGAGTCTGGAAGCTCAGCAACAAGCCCAGCAGCAATCTGAGGCCCGCTTCATAGACCTGTTACAGAAGCAAGAGCAGAGACTACAACAAATGGAAGCAGTAATGCAGCAACGTCCGCAGACCAGTGAGGAAAGCCGTCCCACTAATACCGCGTCCTTTGGGGTGAGTCGTTTATTGACAAAAATGACTGGAGAGGATGATCCAGAGGTATTTTTGACCACATTTGAAAGGACTGCTGAAAGAGAAAAGTGGCCTGAGGAGCAGTGGGCTGGACTGGTGGCTCCTCTGTTAACTGGTGAATCGCAGAAGGCTTACTATGACCTAGAGCCTGACCAAGCAAAAGACTATGTGATGCTAAAAGCTGAGATATTGGCAAGGCTGGGTGTCACCCAGGCTGTCCGGGCTCAGCGTGTGCATAACTGGACTTTCCAGCTTGGAAAACCCCCCAGGTCTCAAATGTATGATCTCATTCACCTGAGCAGAAAGTGGCTACAGCCAGAGACTTTGTCCGCACCAAAGATTGTGGAACGTGTTGTAATGGATCGGTTTTTGAGAGCTCTTCCTACTGCCATCCAAAAGTGGGTAAGCCATGGAGACCCAGAGACGGCCGATGGTCTTGTGGATCGTGTGGAGAAATACTTGGCTACAGAGAACCTGACGGCCTCTTCCAGAGACACTCGGACTTTCCACCCTAAGACCAGACCATCCCCAGGGGCGGATAAGAGGATTCCAAGGGGTAAGGGTGGAGAGAGTGAGAGGGTGGGAGCTCTACCCCAAGTTTGGCGAGAACAGCCTGGGAAATCAGCGGCTCAAGAGGCGGCAAGAAGGATCGTTTGCTACCGCTGCCGGCAAGCGGGACATATTGCAGCCAATTGCCCGGTTGTGGAGGAACCCATGCAGTGTGACTTTCTGACGGGCAGACGTCAGTCGCTGTGTGCGACAGTCGCATGCACTGCCATTCGAGGAACTGAGAAACATTTATGCAAAATGTGTGTTAATGGTAGAAATGTTGTGGTATTGCTGGATTCAGGTAGCCTTGTGACCCTGATAAAGGCTGAGTTAGTTAAAACAGAGGTCTCTGGGAATAGCAAGGTAGCTGTTATTTGTGTGCATGGGGATACCCGAGAGTATCCAGTGACTACAGTGTGTTTCGAGACCCCCAAAGGTACCCTCTCTCATCCAGTGGGCTTAGTATCTCAGTTACCGTATGACGCCATTGTGGGAAGGGATTTTCCGAAGTTCTGGGAACTGTGGGATGATCCTGAGCCCCCCACTGGTGCCCCTATGTACCAGGAATGTGATAGCCAGAACTCCCCTGAGAGTGGTGAGGACTCTCCGGAATTTCCCTTATCAGTATTGGCAGGGGAGACTCAAGAAACTGGAGAGGAGCCCACCTCCTCAGACGAAAACCTACCGTCTGTGGAGTTTTCTGATCTTGAGGTTCACAGGGAAAACTTTGCCACAGAACAGTTGAAAGACCCCGCCCTAATAAAGGCACGGGAAAACGTAGTGAAAATAGATGGCGAGTTAGTGAACCCAGATAATACCTGCACTTACCCATACTTCAGCGCAGAGAAGGACCTACTGTATCGGGTGGCAAAAAGGGCAGAAGAAACCGTTGAGCAGCTTGTGGTGCCCAAACCTTACAGGAAGTTGGTGTTGGAGTTGGCCCATGGGCACATTCTTGGAGGTCATCTGGGGACAGAGAAAACCCGAGAGAGGGTATTACAGAGATTCTATTGGCCGGGGGTGATGAAGGACATAGAAAATTATTGTTCCTCCTGCCCTGTGTGTCAGAGGTCGGCCCCGATGCCACATTTCCGTAGCCCGCTGGTCCCTCTACCCATCATTGAGGTCCCGTTTGAGAGGATCGCCATGGATTTGGTAGGTCCTATAATCAAGTCCGCTAGGGGGCACCAGTACATATTAGTTATAATGGACTATGCCACCCGTTATCCAGAAGCGATCCCTCTCCGAAATACCTCGGCCAAAACCATAGCCAAAGAGCTATCTCTTGTGTTTAGCCGGGTGGGTATTTGTAAAGAACTGCTTACGGACCAAGGTACACCCTTTATGTCCCGGGTTATGAAGGAGCTGTGTAAATTGTTCCAAGTGACGCAATTACGTACATCTGTGTATCACCCCCAAACCGATGGGCTGGTTGAAAGATTCAACAAAACCCTAAAACAAATGTTGAAGAAAGTGGTGGATAGAGATGGAAAGGATTGGGACTGTCTACTTCCTTATCTGATGTTTGCTATTAGGGAGGTGCCCCAATCCTCTACGGGATTCTCCCCCTTTGAGTTACTGTATGGGAGACACCCAAGAGGGCTGTTGGATATTGCCAAGGAAACTTGGGAAAGTGAGAGTTCTCCCCACAGGAGTGTGATTGAGCATGTCGCCCTGATGCAAGACCGAATTGCACAGGTAATGCCCATCGTGAAGGAACATTTGGCCCAAGCGCAGTTAGCACAGCAGAGAGTGTACAACCATGGAGCCAAGACCCGTACCTTTTCCCCGGGGGATAGGATACTGGTACTTGTCCCTACGGTTGAAAGTAAATTCCTTGCCAAATGGCAAGGCCCCTACGGGATAATGGAAAAAGTGAGCGAAGTGAATTACAAGGTCAGACAACCATGAAGGCGAAAGCCCGAACAGATCTATCACGTTAATCTGTTGAAAGCCTGGAGGGATAGAGAGTCCCTAGTCGCAGACACTTGGTCACCAGCTCAAACTGGTTGCGTGATTCCTGAGGTTGGAATAGCAGCCACCTTGTCACAACCCCAACAACAGGAGGTTAAGGAGTTTGTGCTTCGCAACAAGGAGGTATTCTCTGAGCTGCCGGGACAAACATTTGGGGTAGAGCATGACATCATTACCCCGCCCGGTGAAAGGGTGAAGTTAAAACCCTATCGGATCCCAGAGGCCCGACGGGAGGCAATACGGGAGGAAGTACAGAAAATGCTGAACTTAGGGGTGATAGAGGAGTCCCAAAGTGATTGGTCTAGTCCCATTGTGTTGGTGCCTAAACCGGATGGGAGCTGGCGATTTTGTAACGATTTTCGTCAGTTGAACAAAGTTACAAAATTTGACACCTACCCCATGCCACGTATAGATGAGTTGATCGACCGGCTGGGAACAGCCCGATACATGACGACTCTTGACCTCACAAAAGGGTATTGGCAAATCCCCCTTGCCAAATTGGCCAAAGAGAAAACCGCATTTGTAACCCCAGACGGGGCGTTCCAATATAAAAGAATGCCGTTCGGGTTACAGAATGCGCCGGCCACATTCCAGCGGAAAATGGACCAGATGCTGAGGCCCCATCGGAAGTATGCTGCGGCTTACCTGGATGACGTAATTGTCCATAGCACAGATTGGGCCTCACATCTGCCAAAAGTGCAAGCAGTCCTGGACTCTGTTCGGGAAGCGGGGTTTACGGCTAACCCCAAGAAGTGTACCATTGGGCAGGAGGAGGCCAAATATCTTGGGTACACCATTGGGAGGGGAGTAATAAAACCCCAACTCAACAAAGTCGAGGCCATCCAGAGTTGGCCACGTCCCAACAGCAAGAAGCAGGTACGAGCCTTTCTGGGAATCGCTGGGTATTATCGGCGATTCATTCCCCACTTTGCTTCTAAGGCTGTGCCCCTAACCAACCTAACGAAGGGGAAAGGGTCGGTCATGATTAAATGGACCCCCGAGGCTGAGGCAGCATTCCAATTCTTGAAACAAGCCTTATGTAGCCAGCCAGTGTTGTACTCACCCGACTTCTCTAAAGACTTTGTCGTACAAAGTGATGCGTCAGATGTGGGGTTAGGAGCAGTATTGCCCCAGGTCTGGAACGGGGAAGAGCACCCAGTCATTTACCTCAGCAGGAAGTTGAAGTCCCATGAGGTAAATTACGCCACCGTTGAAAAGGAGTGTTTAGCGGTGAAGTGGGCTCTAGATTCCCTTCGGTACTACCTGCTAGGTAGGCACTTTGACATGGTTACGGATCACGCTCCGTTAAAGTGGATGGCTCAAAACAAGGAAACAAATAGAAGAGTGAATAGGTGGTTCCTGGCCCTCCAGGAATTCAACTTCACAGTAAAGCATCGCCCTGGCGTTCAAATGGGGAATGTGGATGCTTTGTCTCGAGTACATGAATGCCTGATTGCTGGTGTTCCAACCCCGAGGTTAAAACAAGAGGGGGGGGTATGTGACAGCAGGAAGGTAAAGTCACCTGGTTGCATCCAGGGGGTAGATATATTTCGCCCAGATTCAGGCTTTACGCCGACTTATACAACTAGGTGGAGAGTTGTATAAGCCCAGCTAAGGCTAGTGGGCTCATGGATGACTCATACCTCTAGGGAGAGTGTGGGGCGTCGTGCAGACAGGGAGTTGATGAGACCAGCTGAAGCTTGTCAGCTCATTTAGGCCTCTATAAGAACTCCCAGCTTCATTAGATGTTAGCTCATGCCTGGAACCAGACCTGTGTGGACTGTCTAGGGAGAGTGAACCTCTGTGCGGTGAGACAAAGCCTGTGTGGCTATTTGCTTGGACATTTAAAACCAGGGACTTAGGGACTAGGACAGCACTAGGCTGATCCCAGTTGTTAGTTAGGAAACCTGTATGTTTAGTCAGAGGTCAAGTTGACCAGGATTTATTTTGTTTATGTTTCTTTTGGCTTTGCTGTGTTTTGTCACTGTAAATAGAAAATAAACCGCACCTTTTTTGATTTTGAAAACCACAACCTCCGTTTGCTGGGCCTGTTTTTGTGTGGGGAGCCCATCCCGGGGGTCACACACACCCGCTGCCGAGCTAACCCCCTCACAACCTTCCTCCTCATAAGTGACGGCCGGATAATGAAAGAAAATAATGGAGGATATCCATAGCGTAAAACCATTTATTTTAAAACAAAAGCATAAAAATGAGCCAAAAGGCTACTCACATTTAAAAGTGCCTGACCTGACACTGGGGCTGCTGGCTTTTCAGAAGATAATGTTGCAAGGAACCGCTACGATCCTACCACCTCCGTGGATGGCGTGCGTTCCACCTCCTTACTTCCGGGAAACCACCCAGTCCGGATATGGCGTATGGAACGTGACCAGGTACCGCCTCGACGTACGTTTCGTGATTTACGTCTTCAGGAAGTGTACCTGGTCACTGGAGGTCACGATATTTAAAGTTAAAAAACCCGGGGAAACTAATTTGGATGCGCAGCCTCAGTCTCGGTTGAGGCATTACCATTAAGACTGGATGACAGATGATTTTATTAAACTTTCCCGCTACACATCCTACACATAAGAGATAAAAGTATATATATGAAACACATATACTTAACTAGCTATAAAAAACATAGTGGTATTTCTTATACCATTGAATTGAGGAACGTAAATATAAAAAAAATTGTGATAGAATACCAATACAAAACCTGCATGAATATTGATCTATAGACCAGATAGGCGCCCCTATTGGCCATGTGAAAGTAGACAGGCTGGGAATCCTATATGATATATCAAAATAGAGGAGCATATGATAGAGATTGAGAGAAAAAACTGAAAGACAGTGGTATAATAATGGCTAGTCGTTGGAAAGGAATTAATTGAGATCTAGCTCAATGTTCATTCCCAGCGGCTGCATGGTTCTTAATTTATAGAGCCAGAAGTCTCTAAAAATGAGACCAAGTGGCTCTATAAATCAAGAACCATGCAGCCGCTGGGAATGAACATTGAGCTAGATCTCAATTGTTTCCTTTCCAAAGACTAGCCATTATTATAGGTAAAAAGGGCCCTGTTAGCGGCCGAAAAGTGGCATTTTTTTTCCTTTTTTTTTTACCTGAATTGAAAGTTTCAAAATGGCAATTAAATATGGTCTCTAATCTCAAGATACCATTTTGAGATATTTCTTTTAAATAAAGCAACTTATTAAGAAAGTTTTTTTTTTTTTTCCAGTCTTCTCCATTTTATTCCTCACAATCCTGTTGGATCTCTATACTTTGCTGTTCTTCTTGTTTATTGTAACTAAGTTAATATAGTAAAACCTTGGTTTGAGAGCGTTTTGTAAGACAAGCAACACTTTTTATCAGATTTTGACTTGATAAACAAGCAATGTCTTGATATACAAGTAGCGTCAAGTCAGAAGTGAGTATAAAAGAGAAGAGAGGCACCTCTAAGTGTAGCAATATGGTTAGATTTATTGAAGGTACAACATTTAGCCACTCACATGGTTGATGATTAAAAGAGGCACATCTATGAATGCAGGGATCCGGGGCAAAGATGTCCACATAGACCATCCTCTGCCATCAATGTCATCCCTTCCACGCAGCGCTCAATGAGTGGTTCAAGCCTCGCTTTCAGATCGCTCTACTGCAGGGTAGTCTTCCCAGTCACGATTGCAGATTGACAGCAGTGAGAGCCGGCAGTGCGGAGCTCGACCACGCCTCCCGTCCATCAACGCTGACGTACTTGTTGTGTGACTGTCTTCAGCTTCGGAGCCTCGGGAACCACCGGAGTCACGGGTAACTGCTGACCACCACCGGTGCCCAGCTGGACTACAGGAGCCCAAGCTACTTTTGCCATGCACATTATATCTCACCAAAATGTGAGTTGATCTTACTTTTATTATACATTGAATTTTACCTGACAAACTGCACTCAGAGTGGTGCCGCTTCTCTCTCTCTCTCTCTTACCCTGGATGCCTGCATACTTGGATATGCCTCTTTTAATCATCAACCGTGTGAGTTGCTAAATGTTGTACCTTCAACAAATGTAACCATATTGCTACACTTAGAGGTGCCTCTCTTCTCTTTTATACTCTGTAGCTCCTGCTGGATTTCGCTTCTAATCCCCTTGTGGAGGCTTCCATTTGTGAATGGACATTTTATAGTTACACAACCTGGTCACATTGCTATAATCTTTTTATATGGACTATAAACTGAAAGACATGAGTAAATGGTTGTGGAACGAATCATCTGAGTTTCCATGATTTCTTATGGGGAAATTCGCTTTGATATACAAGTGCTTTGGATTACAAGCATGAAAGAATTATGTCAGGAATCAAGTGTTTTAATGTATTGTATTTCCTCGTCTCCTTTTCTATGGTCTTACAAAGTTTTGTTCTCAGGGACAACAAATCCTAGTTAGTTTATCAGCAGTTTATGTGGCATTCTTCCTTTAAACCCTTGTGGTTAATTGTGCTATATGCTATGCTTTGTATATTTTTTATTGTCTACACTCGCCTGGAAATTTAATCGATTAACATATAAAGGTCTTCATCTTAGGGATTCTGAATTCCGGAGTGTTTAACTTTTTTTTGCCTAATTGTAGTTTTCATTTGCACCAAGTATATTCAATTACTCTGTATAAGGTTAGAAACAGATTGCTGGGATTTGGGCTTTCTATTTGTCAGTGACTGCCACAGTTTGCACTGTCTTTCTTCTCCTCATTTAACTTTAATAAAAATGTTTGTGTACACATGTACTACTCATATAGATCCTAACATTGGATAGCACGGTATCAACCCTTAAAGGGGTTGTAAAGAATTTTTTTTTTTTTTAAATAACAAACATGTTATACTTACCTCCACTGTGCAGCTCGTTTTGCACAGAGTGGCCCCGAATGGCATCTTCTGGGGTCCCTCGGCGGCTGTCTCGGCTTCTCCCCGCAAGCACTCGCCACCTTCATGCGAGCGAGCATGGTGATGAGTTCTTGCGGGCGGGCTCCTGTGATACAGCCAGCGGCTATTGCCGCTCACTGTATCACTCGGCCCCGCCCCCCGGCGCGCCGTGTCATTGGATGTGATTGACAGCAGCGCGAGCCTATGGCTGCGCTGCTTTCAATCCATCCTGTGTAGCCAATCAACTGCAGGCAGAGAAAAGAGAAGGATGTTGGGGGCGAGCGTGGGACTTTCGAGGGCTCAGGTAAGTAAAACGGGGGCTCGGGGGGGGGGGGCGGTATTTTCTGATGTTTAAGGCGAAAAAACGTTTTCCTTTACAACCCCTTTAAAGTTAGACTAAACGCACACTTTTTAATTTACATATAGCTGGGCTATGACCCAGATCTTTCCCAGGGAAACATAAGCAAGAGGAGCTACTAGTCCTCTGCTGATGGTCACATGTTAAAAAAAAAAAAAAAACAGCCTGTGGGATACAAAATAAATAATTAATATCAATAAACTGTTTTAAATTGTCATTCAAATATATATTTTAAATCAAATGTTTATTATTTTTTGGTACTAACATGTGTGGGCCAATTTCTGCAAGTCACAGGCTGTGTCATGCCCCTCCAGCCTGTGTCATAGAAAAAAGGGAGATGAAGCCTCTATTAATCTACATGTAATATGCCGCCCCCATTGTCTTTAGCTGGTTGATGTGAAAGGCACTGGGCTATCATTTACCACTGTGTATACGCTCAGATGTGTGACTCTATAGTCACATGGGCTGCTCAGATGTGATAGGGAGGAAAGGCTCAGCTTAGAAACTCACTGAAAACCAAGCATGTGCAGAGTTGCCACCACAGCTGCAAAATCACATGAGGGGGATATAAACAGATGGTGCAGATCGAGAGCAGCAAGATTAACCAGGTTTTTTGCAGAATTCCAAAAAACAAATCGCATAGTGACTGAGTGAGTATGAACAATACAGTATGTAATGCAGCATTTATTGATCGCTTTTTATGATGTGGGTTTAATGACACTTTAGGGGTTTTTTTCTAAAAAGAAAATAGACTGTTCACTTTGCAGGTTCAGTTGCACTCTGCAAGAGGATTTTCCACAGAGCTTTGTGAATGAGGCAAAGCTTTGCTGTGCTCCATCATTAAATCATGTGTAAGCAAAAACTCTGTTTTTCTAAATTTTTATTTGCACGTTTTCTTGGCAAAGAGAAGCTTCACTACATTCGGGAAAGTTATGGAAAAATTCCCTTGCAGGCTACAACTTTACGTGCAAGGTGAAAGGTGTATTTGCATTTAGTACATCAACCCCTTATGCCGCGTACACACGACCATTTTTCTCGTCGGGAAAAATGAAATTTTTTCTCTTTGACGAGAACATGCTCTAATTTTTCTCGTCGTGATTCACAGCATTTTTTTCTGCGGCAGTTTTCCCATAGGGAAACACTGCCGGGGAGCCTACACACGGTCGTTTTTCTCGACCAAGAGAAAAAATTACGGGAAAAACAGCCTTGTGTAGGGAACCAAGCCGTTCCTCGTTTTTCCCGCCGATTTTCTCGACGGTGTTTTCACGTCGAGAAAATCAATCGTGTGTACGCGGCATTAGTCCTCTACTCATATTTTCAATGTACTTGCTTCTCCAGCAGAATCTCACTTCATGCTTGTTATAAAATGTACTATAACTCTGTTCTTTTTTTTTTTTTTATATATGTGTTCATTCAACTATGGATAATAATAATAATAATAAAGATGCTGACAGTTTTTGATCATTTGAAGAATGAAATGATTAAAAGTGATATTTTAACTTTTAGTGCTCTCTCTTATTTTTACAGTTTGTTTTGATAGACCAAACAGTGATGGCCTTAAACATTTCATATTCAATTGTTATGCTGTGCTCTCGTAAAATAGTAATGGGATCCTCGGCCCTAGAAGCAGGAATTAGGGGGGGGGGGGTTTTGCTGAGGGACATTGCGCCGATCAGTACAGCTCGGGCCCCAAGCAGTTGTTTGGTTTGCCTGTCCTGTTCCGACAGCCCTGCCTAGAAGGCAATCCACTTTTCCACTCATAGCTCATGTCCTATTTTCTTTTGGCTCAGAGTCTATTTATGCATTAAGATAGAATGTGGCGAGTAGGGATGAGCCGAACACCCCCCAGTTCAGTTCGCATCAGAACATGCGAACAGGCAATAAATTAGTTCGAACATCCGAAAACCGCTAAAGTCTATGGGACTCGAACATGAAAAATCGAAAGTGCTAACTTTAAAGGCTTGTATGCAAGTTATTGTCATAAAAAGTGTTTGGGGACCCAATGAATGCTTAAAGTGAAACAATAAAAGTGAAATATTCCTTTAAATTTCGTACCTAGGGGGTGTGTATAGTATGCCTGTAAAGCAGCGCTTGTTTCCCATGCTTAGAACTGTCCGTGCACAAAATGTAATTTCTGAAGGAAAAAAAGTAATTTAAAAGTACTCGCGGCTATAATGAATTGTCGGCTCCCGGCAATACAGAGAAAAGTCATTGAAAGTCATTGATAGAAAAAATAAATAAATGCGTGGGGCTCCCTCCAAATTCAATTACCAGGCCCTTCAGGTCTGGTATGGATATTAAGGGGAGCCCTGCGTCAAAAAAAAATAAAAAAATTATGTGGGGTTCCCCCCAAAACCAGACCCTGGGGTGGAGTTCCCCTGGATTTTAAGGGGAACTCCACCCCAAATTTAAAAAAAAAATGGCGTGGAGTTCCCCCAAAAATCCATACCAGACCCTTTATCTGAGCACGCAACCTGGCAGGCCGCAGGAAAAGAGGGGGGACAAGAGAGCGTCCCCCCCTCCTGAACCATCCCAGGCCACATGCCCTCAACATGGGGAGGATGCTTTGGGGGTCTGTGACAAGGGCCTCATCCCCACAACCCTTGCCCGGTGGTTGTGGGGGTCTGGCGGCGGAGGGCTTATCGGAATCTGGAAGACCCCTTTAACAAAGGGAACCCCCAGATCCTGTCCCCCCTATGTGAATTGGTAAGGGGTACATTGTACCCCTACCATTTCACAAAAGAAAGTGTTAAAAATTGTAAAAAAAACACACAGACACCGTTGGGATAAGTCCTTTATTAAAAAAAAAAAAAAAAAAAAAGATTCCAGAGTTGGTAATCCACTCTCGGTCTCCACTCCAACGCTGTCGGTATCCTGCGATGGGGTCCAGCGGTGGATGATCTCCTCTCCATCCAGGTCCAGGCTCCAGCGATGAGATGTCCAGCGCAGTGCATCCTCCACCGGAGACACCCCGGGAATATCGTCGCCGCAACCTGACAGGACTTATGTAGCTGAGGACGGGGCCACCCGTCACGTGACCCTGTCCCCCTCTGACGCAAGGGGAAACCCGGGCTTACCCAGTGACGTGCGGGTGACCCCGCCCCCTTTGATGCAATGGAAACCTGCGTTACATCAGAGGTGGCGGGGTCACCCGCACGTCACTGGGAAAGCCCAGGTTTCCCCTTGCGTCAGAGGGGGACAGGGTCACGTGACGGGTGGCCCCGTCCTCAGCTACATAAGTCCTGTCAGGTTGCGGCGACGATATTCCCGGGGTGTCTCCGGTGGAGGATGCACTGCGCTGGACATCTCATCGCTGGAGCCTGGACCTGGATGGAGAGATCATCCACCGCTGGACCCCAGAGAGGAGAGCCTCCATCTTTCTTTGTGAAATGGTAGGGGTACAATGTACCCCTTACTAATTCACATAGGGAGGGTGGGATCTGGGGGTCCCCTTTGTTAAAAGGGTCTTCCAGATTCCGATAAGCCCCCCCCCGCCCGCAGACCCCCACAACCACCGGGCAAGGGTTGTGGGGATGAGGCCCTTGTCCCCATCAACATGGGGACATGGTGCTTTGAGGGGTCACAGACCCCCAAAGAATCCTCCCCATGTTGAGGGCATGTGGCCTGGTATGGTTCAGAGGGGAGGCCCTCTCTCGTCCCCCCTCTTTTCCTGCGACCTGCCAGGTTGCGTGCTCGGATAAAGGGTCTGGTATGGATTTTTGGGGGGAACTCCACGCCATTTTTTTTTACATTTGGGGTGGAGTTCCCCTTAAAATCCTTACCAGACCTGTAGGGTCTGGTATGGATATTTGGGGGGAACCCCACATCATTTTTTTTATTTGACGCAGGGTTCCCCTTAATATCCAGACCAGACCTGAAGGGCCTGGTAATTGAATTTGGGGGGACCATTGACTTTCAATGACTTTTCTCTGTATTGTCGGGAGCAGACAATTCATTATAGCTGCGAGTACTTTTAAATTACTTTTTTTCCTTCAAAAATGACACTTTGTGCAGGGACAGTTCTAAGCACGGGAAACAAGCGCTAATTTACAGGCATACTATACACAACCCCTAGGTACGAAATTTTAAGGAATATTTCACTTTTATTGTTTCACTTTAAGCATTATTAAAATCACTGCTCCCAAAAAAAGTTAGTTTTTAAAACTTTTTTTTGCATTGATACATGTCTCCTGGGGCACGACCCGGGTCCCCAAACACTTTTTATCACAATAACTTGCATATAAGCCTTTAAAATTAGCACTTTAGATTTCTCCCATAGACTTTTACAGGGTGTTCCGCGGCTTTACGAATTTGCCGCGAACACCCCAAATTGTTCGCTGTTCAGCGAACGGGCGAACAGGGAATGTTCGAGTCGAACATGAGTTTGACTCAAACTCGAAGCTCATCCCTAGTGGCGAGATAGCATGTAAGCAAATATATTTTTTTAATTTAAACAGATTTATTGTTAATTGCTGGATATTGGATAGTCAAAGGCACCACATCCCTAAATATACATAGATTTGATAGAGGATAATTGGATTTTTACGGTGCCACAGAAAACTTGCAAACAAATGTAGCGGGTGTTTGAATTTAGGGGAGGCATCTGGGTGGTAGTGTAACCCAGATGCATTGATTGTTAGGGAATCTGAGACCCTTTTATGGTTCTTGGAGGACTCTGGTGGTGTGAGGTTCCCTGCGGCCTGCAGGTGGCGCTGTCGCCCTGGCCGGAGCTGAACACTCACCGCAAGACTGCTTTCCTTTTTGTCCTTTCCTGGCGCTGGTACAGTGGGGCGGGGAACCCGCTGTGATGCAAAGGGAGAGGAGATAAAAGGGGCGGATGCCCTGACCTTGGGTGGTTGGTTGGTGGTTCAGAGTTCGGAGTCGGAGGACGCGGCCACGCCCAGGCACCTTCAGCCTGGGTGCTGGCGTTCCGGAGTTCCGGGCCCAGGTGCCCTTGACCTGGCCGGAGCGGGAGATGGAGTCCATCTCAGGCACCTTTAGCCTGGGGTGAGGTACTATGGCGGAAGCCTGGAGCTCAGTACCTTCGACTGAGTTCCGCGAGGGTGGAGGAATCCGAGGGGGCCCTAACTCCTTGGGTGCCCGTGTCTGAGACGAGCAGGCCGGTGAGCGAAACTTCTCCGGAGAGTCCAGCGCAGCATTGCTGGTGACGGAGAGGCCTCCGGTAACTGTCTTGGACGGATGTCCTTCCCCTGATAGGGGCTACATTAGCGAAGGTAATCCATGTTCTGTTCTATATAGTCAGTGGCAGTGACTATTCGCCACTGGTGACACCACAGTGGTTAGCTCTATCCAAAAGAATTGTGCCTTGGCCTACTCTCCACAAAGACTGAAGTGTTATATGGGTCTCAACCTGTCTGTGCTCTATGACTATTTATTGAGAAGAATAAATACGAGTTGGACCTTTTCAGTGTGTGGAACTCTGGTTACTAGGAGCAAAGGGGAGTCAATCTGAGGAGAGGATTTGACTCTGGGACACATACACAAAACCCGATAGTTCTGGCCTTCACCTCTACACATTGGAGGACATGGGCCATGGTGTATCTCATCCCTCCCCCCAGTGTTAACCCCTAGACGAGACAGACAAGCCGTGAATGAGAAGGGGTGAGAGGGGTGAGGTCGCTACACGTGGGGGCTCGTCCGGGATGTGTATGGTGTCTGAATTTGAACTTTGCTGCCCGGAGGAGTTCCGAGTAGGTCGGCTATATTGGCCAACGCGCCATGAGGCAAACCATAGCTGTGCAGTTCATGGGTGGGCGGGCGGAGGAGGAAGCCCGCGAACAAATGCAGAGTGTGGGAGGACACACGTGGAGATTCCGGCACGAAGGGGTCAGTGCGCATTGGAGCAGCAAACAGTCAGGGTGACTTCAAATACCCCGTGGATTTCTGCTTCTTCCATCACGGAGATGACTTCTTTTGCTGCCCAGATTACAGATACAGGAATAAGACTAAGGCCCCGGGGGTGGTTGGCTCTGTGTACCTGCAGAGACATAGAGGCACTTGGTGTGATTTGTCCCGGCTGTTTGGGACTGGTAGTCCAGTTGAAGCCATTCAGGCGATGTGAGGTCTGCAAAGAGTTCCTCTTCGAGGTGGAGCCATCCACAGAAAGGCCTTGCGCCTTCCACCTCAACTACCTCACAGGGACTGCCACTTCGGAGGGAGAGATTGATGCCTATGCGTTTCCTGTGCACGCTGACCAGGGCGATGTGACAGCCCAAGCGGAGACAAAGAGAGAGAAATCCGAGGATGCTGCCTCAGTCACCACAAGCTCCCTGCTCCCACCGCCAAAGAGGAAAGTTGGCCTGGTGATGGCATCCTGTGGTCGTGGAAGAGCTTCGCCCCGTCGCTTGCCTGGCCTGGATGGATCCGGAGGGAAGAGCCCTGGACATCCCTGTTCTTCACAAGGCCCAGATGAGCCAGGGGCTGGGATCGTGTGTGTGGTTGGAGGTGTCGGGAGCCCAGAGTCGGTGGAGCCCATCGAGGGGGGGGGATTCCGTGTCTACGGGGAATTACCTGCCCGCAGAGTGTTATGACACCTCTGACCTAGAGTCGCTATCTGATGCCGGTGATGATGGGGAGATAGACGAAATCTTCCACAAGAAGGAATGGGACAAGATGAAGCTAACCGCGTCCCGTGTCTTAATGGACCCACCTATGTCCATTGGGGATAGTACACCCCGGGTGGAGGCCTTGGAGCCTAGGGAGGAATCTGGTTCCCTGTCTGTAATCCCACTTCTTGAGCCAGCGGCTCTTTCACCTGCTCCTGTTGTGGGAGTGCAACGAGCATCACTGCGGGCTCCTAGGCTCAAATCTACAGAGGTGGTGACTGTACCTCGCCATCCGGAGTCCATTGTTCTACCTGGAGTAGGAGACCGTGCCACGATGCCATCTCTGGCTAGGCTGCAGCGTCTCTTTTGTCAGAAAGTTGCCAGAGAATATGGGTGGGAATACCCTTATCTACCACGAGAATTGCTCTACGAGGTGGAAGTTTTTCGGCAGCGGTGGTACAATGATTTTGTCTGGACTAAGCTGAAAGTACCTCATGCATGCCGATACCTCTCATGCTCACCTACAGTCACCAGAAAGTTCAAGGACTGTAAGGCAGAGTGGATGGTGGGAAGACCATCCATGCGGACAATATGGTAATTTGTCGGAAGGATGGAGGGAACATTGAGTACCATGTGGAGGCTTTTGACCAGCACTTAAAGCCTTTGTTCTTGCCGGATCACAAGTTCTATTTGTAGGAGAAAGAGACTCCTTTCCATTTCTTTTATTGCTGAATTACAGGGACTGTGCTCTAATTTTTATTTTGGGATGTTTTACTCTTTGGAGAAATGGGAGCTGTTGTTGTTTTGTTCTCCCTCCTTCTCCTCCCATTAAGGGAAAGAAGTCAGTGACTTTGGGGCTTAGCCAGTATAGGGTCACAGCACAGAGAAGCAGAAGTTCATCTGGATCTGACAAGTGCCTTTACCGCGGCATTGCCACCAATTGGCGGTGTTGCGCAACGATTGTTTGCTTCACACTCTGCACTACATTATTGGAGAGAATGGGTTTCTTTGCGGATAGACCCATTCCTTCCAAGAAAACACATATATTATGCTAGGATGTGTGTTTCTTTGTTTTTTTTCCCCTCTGCAGGAGATTTCATCTATCAGGGCTGCTGAGAATGGGGTGGTCCTTAGATAGTGAGGAGGGGGAATTTCAATGTGTAAAGTCATTTAAAGTTTTTTTTTATACCAAGTTCATTGTTTTATATTCCTGTTTCCCTTTTCCATTTTAGGTCCTGGCACAATTCATGACTAAATTGTTGAGTTTGGTTTTAATGTGTAGTTTGGTCTCTGGGTCAAACTTATGTCACCACTCTTTGGGAGATATGGGTTTGCACCAGACACTGGGGACCAGTGTCAAATCACCAGGGGGACAGCCTGGGTGCTGGCGTTCCAGATTTCCGGGCCCAGGTGCCCTTAACCTGGCCAGAGCGGGAGATGGAGTCCATCTCAGGCACCTTTAGCCTGGGGTGAGGTACTATGGCGGAAGCCTGGAGCTCAGTACCTTCGACTGAGTTCCGCGAGGGTGGAGGAATCCGAGGCGGCCCTAACTCCTTGGGTGCCCGTGTCTGAGACGAGGAGGCCGGTGAGCAAAGGGGAGTCAATCTGAGGAGAGGATTTGACTCTGGGACACATACACAAAACCCGATAGTTCTGGCCTTCACCCCTACACATTGGAGGACATGGGCCGTGGTGTATCTCATCCCTCCCCCCCCAGTGTTAACCCCTAGACGAGACAGACAAGCCGTGAATGAGAAGGGGTGAGAGGGGTGAGGTTGCTACACAAATATATACAGTATATCACAAAAGTGAGTACACCCCTCACATTTTTGCAAATATTTTATTATCTTTTCATGTGACAACACTGAAGAAATTACACTTTGCTACAATGTAAAGTAGTGAGTGTACAGATTGTATAACATTGTAAATTTGCTGTCCCCTCAAAATAACTCAACCATACAACCATTTAATGTCTAAACCGCTGGCAACAAAAGTAAGTACACACTGAGTGAAAATGTCCAAATTGGGCCCGAAGTGTCAATATTTTTGTGGCCACCATTATTTTCCAGCACTGCTTTAACCCTCTTGGACATGGAGTTCACCAGAACTTCACAGTTTGCCACTGGAGTCCTCTTCCACTCCTCCATGACGACATCACAGAGCTGGTGGATGATAGAGATCTTGCACACCTCTACCTTCCATTTGAGGATGCCCCACAGATGCTCAGTAGGGTTTAGATCTGGAAACATGCTTGGCCATCACCTTTACCCTCAGCTTCTTTAGCAAGGCAGTGGTCGTCTTGGAGGTGTGTTTGGGGTCATTATCATGTTGGAATACTGCTCTGCGGCCCAGTCTCCTAAGGGAGGGGATCATGTTCTGCTTCAGTATGTCACAGTACATGTTTGGCATTCATGGCTCCCTCAATGAACTGTAGCTCCCCAGTGCCAGCAGCACACATGCAACCCCAGACCATGACACTCCCACCACCATGCTTGACTGTAGGCAAGACACACTTGTATTTGTACTCCTCACCTGGTTACCGCCACACACGATTGGTTCCATTAATCCATGTCCTTAGTCTGCTTGTTTTCAGCAAACTGTTTTCAGGTTTTCTGTGCATCATCTTTAGAAGAGACTTCCTTCTGGGACGACAGCCATGCAGACCAATTTGATGCAGTGTGCAGTATATGGTATGAGCACTGACAGGCTGACCCCCCCCCCACCCCCTCAACCTCTGCAGTAATGCTGGAAGCACACATACGCCTATTTCCCAAAGACAACCTCTGGATATGACGCTGAGCAAGTGCACTCAACTTCTTTGGTGGACCATGGCGAGGCCTGTTCTGAGTGGAACCTGTCCTGTTAAACCGCTGTATGGTCTTGTCCACCATGCTGCAGCTTAGTTCCAGGGTCTTGGAAATCTTCTTATAGCCTAGGCCAGGGATATGCAATTAGCGGACCTCCAGCTGTTGCAGAACTACAAATCCCATGAGGCATAGCAAGACTCTGACAGCTACAAGCATTACACCCAGAGGCAGAGGCATGATGGGACTTGTAGTTTTGCAACAGCTGGAGGTCCACTAATTGCATATCCCTGGCCTAGGCCATCTTTATGTAGAGCAACAATTATTTTTTTCAGATTCTTAGAGAAGATGACTTTTGCGCAAACCAATCAATATACGCCAATTTTTTTTAACAAAAATATGTAGAAGAATATATATTGGCCTAAACTGAAGAATAAATTATATATAAAAAAACTATTTTTTGGATATGTATTATAGCAGAAAGTAAAAAAATATTTTTTTTCAAAATTGTCGGTATTTTTGTTTATAGAATAAAAAATAAAAACTTCAGAGGTGATCAAATACCACCAAAAGAAAGCTCTATTTCTAGAGGGAAAAAAGGACGTAAATTTTGTTTGAGTACAGCATTGCACGACCGCGTAATTGTCAGTTA
Organism: Rana muscosa; assembly: GCA_029206835.1. Lineage (NCBI taxonomy): Eukaryota > Metazoa > Chordata > Amphibia > Anura > Ranidae > Rana > Rana muscosa. The sequence continues at coordinate 410,001,540 of CM055117.1, forward strand.
AATCGATGCAGTGCTGTATCGCAAAAATTGCTCTGGTCATTAAGGGGCTAAATTCTTCCGGGGCTGAAGTTAAAGCTGTGATAAAGCCCCATGTTCCGGCTGATTGGGGTTTCTAATTTCTTCTAAGAGACTAACCCTGACCCTATGAAAAAATTGTCTTTTAGTTTTACCTACATAGAAAGCCTTGCATTCGCATTCCATAAGGGTATACCACACCAATAGTTTATATGTTGGGGTTTCCTTGAAGAATGGGAAAGGAACAAGATTTGGGTTTGTACATTTCGTCCGACACCCTCCTTTGGGGACGTGCACACGGCACCGATCTTTGTCCACAGCCCACGCTAGATCCCAAAAAGATTTTCAATACACAGTCATTGACTCCCACAAGTGTGACCAAGACAGGTTCCAAGTAATTAATCTGTCTTCTCAATCTATAACAGAGGATCAGATCCAGATGTTAAGCTTGGGTCTTACCTTCTGTCCTACTCAAGAAGTTGATAGCTTTGAGGTAATAAAAGTTGTTCAATTATTTGCAAGGAAGCTGATGTACAGCACCATTTTTGATAAAAATTATCAATCATCTAGGTCAAGATTTCCATCCAATGATGTTTGGAAGGATCTTACCCTAAATGATATCAAGGCTCTTGAGGAATTGATGGAGCTTTGGGAGAAAAGTAATCCTCTTGATGACTCATTTGAAGATCTTTCAAGTGACCCATGGGATGGTCCTCTCGTTTCAAATCCATCTGCTGTAGAGAAATGTTTTACACCCCCTCAAATTTACAAACCCAAATCTTGTTCCTTTCCCGTTCTTCAAGGAAACCCCAATATATAAACTATCGGTGTAGTATACCTTATGGCATGCGAATGCAAGGCTTTCTAGGTATATAAAACTAAAAGACCATTTTTTTATAGGGTCAGCGACCATGTGTCCTTAGTCTCTAAGAAGAAATTAAAAGCCCCAACCAGCTGGCACATGGGGCTTTATCACAGCTTTAAATGATCCAAAATGAAATTCTTTTCCCTTGTACATGAAAGAAGGGGTGATGTTGATAAACTACTCTTACAGCGTAAAACTAAATGGCTGCATACCTTGTCAGCTATTAAATATCTGAATGAGTCCATAAGCTATAAACCTTTCCTTTAAACCACTGGAGTCCTTTTTTAGGAAGAACTCTAAACATATAAATATTTTATGTTGAATCTGTTTTTATTAAATTGTAAACAGAACATAGCATAGACATGAGAAGACCATTTCCAATGAATGTGTAAGTATACAATTAATACTGTAGTAATAAGAAAACAAACAACACAGGAGTATCTAAAAAACAAAAAAACAAAAAACAAACAAAGAACCCTAAGGCATGAGAAAGTGAACATACACTCTGTAAAGAAAATGAACTTCATAGATCATTAGGAATGTAATGTTAGAGATCACAGTAGAATTATCATGAGTATATATTGGTGCTACTGGTAATAAAACTACCGTAATATATTTATATATGTCAAAGCACAAATAATAAAAGAAGCCCAGGAAAGAAATAAGGGTTTGCAGAAAGCTAAGTAGAAAAGAAAGAAAGAGAGAGAAATCTATGTAAAAAAAAAAAAGTAAATAAGAAATAAATTACAGAAGGGGGGGGGCATGAGGGGGTGTAGAGGGAAATGTAGGTAAAATAAGGGAAGGGGAAGGTCATCTATACATGGGAGGCCTCAGGGAAAGCATTGTTAACTTTGTCTGTTACAAAGACTTCAAACTCAGAGGAGAACCGGAAATGTAACCACACAGTCCACATAATGGTGTGGGATTCAGTCTTCCAGCATCCCAGGCTATTATACGTTCTATATGTTCAATCTTGTCTATTTCACAAGCCCAGTCAGTTTAATAGGGAATTGCCTGTTGGCGCCAAAATCTAGCGATAATAGATCGGGCAGGATGTTTCGGGGGAAAAGGAAAAAAAAATTAATAATGGTGGTAGTGTGACTGTATGCTTCTTGTTTGCTAAATGAAACTAGGCTACTCAGGTGGCAAGGAGCAGCAGAAATGGATACCTTAACTAGGCTAGGTGGCTGACGTACACACCAACATGCATTTCCATGGTGCAGGTGGCTTTCTTGCAGGGCATTACTGTTTTTTATGGTGCTGGCAGAGGATCTGCTTGTGGAAATGACCGTGGAAATGCATAACACTGTCTGCATCCTATCACAGAACACAGACATGAATATACAGTATTTTTGTGAGGATTATTATAAAATATGAAAATGTAACTGTTAAAAGCCTTACTATCTTCTGAAGTGGTGTTTTATCTCATAATCTTTTGCCCACGTGAAACATTTCCTGTTGTTCTCAGTAGGCACCTAACCAAAAACTAAGAGGTGTCTCCCTCTGAAAATAGTGATCAAAGTATAAGGACGGGGATTAGCAAATATGCCTTGGTTTGGTACAGGAACAGTTTCCACAATGTTGCTTGAAGTTTGTGAACTTTGTGGTGAACCCCACTAAACTCTAAAGGGGTTGATACTTGTTGTTCAATGCTAGCCATTTGTCGGTCCAATAAGAAACCTATTGTCAAACAAAAGGTATGGGATGGCATATTTAAAGAAGAATTTTTTTTTATCTCTGGTGGCAAACCTGCAAACTATTCAGCCAGAAGTGTTCTGTCTTAAGGACATATAGCTAAACCTCCTTGTCCCATAAACTCCAGATACCATATTTCTTTGATCTCAGTTTTATTAGAACAAGCCAGGTGAAATTTTTAAGTTCTCTAAGGAGTGATGGCAATAGATTGAGAAAGACTTGCTTCCTACAGTATCTTCTCAAAGAATGGTGGCTGCTTCACTTCCTGTGAAGATTCTACCCAGAATTCCCTGCTTACTAACAACTTCCATAACTACACATATAGTAAATCAAATAAACAGAACAACTGCAGCAATACCAAAAAAGAACGCTAGATGGAGTCTGTACTCCACATATGATTGTCTTCTGTAAATTACAAACCTTACATGTAATTTTAACAACACAGATACACATAATCAGCAAGACATCTGGTGGACAGAACACTCCCCACCTGACGTCAAGTGACGTCACTAACAGAGTCCTCCGTAGAAAGCAACAGAACAAGTTCAGTCACTGGTCTTAAAAATACTTTAGCCTCATTCTGTTGGAAGATCTTGACCTCGACCTTACGGACATGATTGTCCTTGCTTGGGAGTACTTTGGTGACCAGACCTAAAGGCCACATATTCTTTAGTCTCTGGCAATCTTTCATGAGCACAATATCACCAGGTTTAAGGTTAGGTTTTTCAGTGTGCCACTTTCTCCTTACTTGTAGAGTAGATATATATTTTTCTCTCCACCGACTCCAGAAGGTATTGGCAAGGGTTTGCACTTGTCTCCATTGACGTTTGTAAAGGTCCTTCTCACAAAACTTTCCAACTGGAGCACTGGCAAGACCAGTCTTTTGCGTGAGTAACATGGCAGGTGTGAGAACCACTGGATCTTCAGAGTCACTTGAAATTGATGTCAAAGGTCTGGCGTTAATGATAGCTGTAACCTCTGCCATAAATGTCACTAAACATTCGTGAGTAAGCCTTGCAGTTCCTACTTGTAGGAAGATAGTCAGGAATTCTGCGGGCTATGCCTATCATCGTCTCCCAAACACCTACCATGTGAGAAGAGTGAGGTGGGTTGAAGATCCACGTGAAGTCTTGTTCACTCAAGTATCTTTCTACTCTGAGAACGTCCAAGTCAGAAGGAATTTGAAGTTATTTTACTGCTCCTACAAAGTTAGACCCTCTGTCAGAGCGAATGAGTTTCACTGGGCCTCTGATTGCAATGAAACGTCTGAGCATTAATGAAACTTGAAGTGTCCATTGACTCAATCACTTCAATGTGGACAGCTCGGATGGACATTCAGACGAATATGACTTTGGTGTACCCGGTGGCAACAGACCAGGGTCCAAAAACATCAAGTCCAACATTAGTGAAAGGCGGATCCATGCTAAGTCTGTCAGATGGTAAATTGGCCATCTTTTGTGTCTTTAACATTCCACAAAGTTTCCGACAGATAATGCACTTGAAGAGGAACCTACTCACACATCTCTTATCTCTGACTATCCACAGTCCAGCAGTTTGTAAAGCTCCTTCAGTAAACAGTCGACCCTGGTGTTTAGTTTGGTCATGGTAGTGTTGAATGAGTAAGTAGGCAATATGATGGTGACCAGGGATCAATAAAGGATGTTTCTCTGGGAACTCTAACTTGCCTTCTTTTAAACGACCTCCTACTCTCAACATGCCATTTTCATCAAGGATTGGATCTAGTTTCTTTAAAACGCTGTCTTTAGGAACAGGTTTCTGGTTGAGAATAGAAAATCGATTTCTTTGGCAAAGACTTCTCTCTGTACAACAGATATTAACCAATTTTTAGATTGTCATGAGTTGGTGTTTTTTTTGTAGGACTGAGCTATGTGGATTAAGCAAGTGATAGCTCTAACTAGTGACCTCCAGTTGGAGAACCTGCTGAAACAGTGGGTTTTAAACTGGTTAAGAGAAGTTGTTGTGACTGCGGTAGAAACCTGAGGGCGAATTTCCTGATCCTTGTGTGCATCTATTAGATCAAATGTGGTGAGGTCTTTAGTGTTACAGTCTGTACTGCGTAGAAAGGTGGGACCTGTGAACCACAAAGTACTTTCGAGGCGGCTGGCTGCCACAGTACTGGTCGCTAGGTCTGCAGGATTATAGTCTGTAGGCACAAAATGCCATTGCTCTGGGCGGGTGGATCTCCTCATCCTCAACACTCTGTTATTGACATAGACGTAGAAATGCCTAGTTTCATTATGGATGTAACCCAGAACTACTTTACTGTCTGTGTAAAACTCAGCCTTTGGAATTTCTAGGTTTGTTTCTGTTGTAATTAGTTCAGCTAGCTCTGTAGCCAATACTGCAGCACAAAGTTCCAGCCTGGGTATGGTGTGTTCGGGAAGTGGTGCAAGTTTTGCTTTCCCCATTACAAACCCTATGTGGCATTGTCCTTTAGTGTCTATGGTTTTCAGGTAAGCTACAACAGCAATTGCTTTAACAGAAGCATCCGAAAACACACAAAGTCTTTGCATCTGAACGTCTGCAGATGGCAGAGGAGCATATGGGCTGGAATTTTAAGGTTGGATAGAGCTGTTAGTGAGTCCTTCCACTCTAGCCATAAGTTCTTCCTCTCGGTGGGGAGAGGGCAGTCCAAATCTAGCGACTCACAGGTTAAGTCTCTAAAACTTCTAGCTAGACAGTTAAAAAACCAACAAGAATTATCCCATGTCCATAATATCCGAGTAAATAATAAGCAGATAAAAGATACGAAAAATATAGCCGCGCAATTCCATCGCTTTTATACTGGTCTATATAACATACAAAGGACAAAATCAAAAGAAGATGAAGAAAAATAAATAAGAGAATATATTAGGGAATCCAAATTGCCATCCCTGGCAAGGGAGGTGGTGGAGGAATTAGAAGAACAGATCACCAGAGAGGAAATTAAAAGAGCAATAGAGGACCTAGCGAGTGGGAAGAGCCCAGGACCAAATGGCCTAACTAATGCATATTACAAAAAATATATGGATATAGTGGTTACACCACTTTATAATTATTTTAATAAGATCACAGATGGAAATACACTACCCTCAGAAGCATTACTGGCATTCGTGACAATCATACCAAACCGGGGAAGGACCCACAATACTGCTCAAGTTATAGACCTATTTCCCTCCTAAATACAGACACAAAATTATTTTCCAAAATACTAGAAAATAGATTAAAGGAGAAGGTAACAGAAATAGTACACATGGATCAGACAGGATTTATGATGGGGAGGGAAACGAAAGACAACACATTACGAGCACTTAACATACTCCATTGGATGCAAAAGGGACCCGATCAAACATAGAGAGTAACCCTATGGATGGATGCCCAAAAGGCATTCGAAAGGGTGAACTTGGCTTATATGATGGAAGTATTAAAATAATTAGGTATGGGGGAACAGATGAGGGGGTGGGTAGCAGCATTATATGCAGGACCCAAAGCCAAAGTTAAAGTTAATGGAATACTGTCGGAGGGTTTTAATATAAGCAATGGTACAAGGCAGGGCTGTCCTCTATCCCCAATTTTGTTCGCTCTCACTCTGGAACCATTTCTATGCAGGGTGAGAGGGAACAGGGGAATAGTGGGAGTGGAAATTGGACAAAGAGAGCATAAAGTGGCAGCATATGCCGATGATTGATTTATTATTTTTTCTCTCAAAACCAGACGAATCAGTATACGAGCTGATGCAGAAAGTGACAAGATATGGAAAGATATCCGATTTCGAAATAAACAGAGATATCAGTAATATTGCCAAGAAATGTACCATTGCCTGTAGTTACATCGTTACAGGATAGATACTTGTTTTTGTGGAATAAAGAATCCCTGTGCTACTTGGGATTGCACATAGCGGCCGATGAAAAGACACTATATGAACGTAACTATGGAGCACTAATTATAGAAATAACAAAAGACCTGAATAGATGGAAGGGAAACACATTAACATGTTTTGGAAGAATAAATACCCTAAAAATGAATGTGGTACACAGACTTTTATATATTTTGTATACAGTTCCCATAAAACTCCCCCAGATATTTTTTAAAAAGATCCAGAAAGCATTTATATCATTTATATGGAAGGAGGGAAATGCTAGGATAGCATATGAAATTCTATGTAAAAGTAAGGGAGAGGGAGGAGTTGGGCTCCCAGATATTGTATCGTATTATAAAGCGATGGCCCTGGTTCGTATACTGCACTGGTGCCATGATGAAGGTAATAGAGCATGGGTACTAATAGAGGCAAATATGGCGGGGAGAAACCTGGCGGGGGCACCATGGATACCAACAAAGGACAGGGGATTATCAAAATGGACATCCCCATTAACCCGGAACGCACTGGCAGTATGGGATAAGATAAATCAACTTGGCAAATATGCCCCAAAAAACATCCCCATTGGCACCACTGGGGGGTTACCCATGGTTCCCTCCAGGAGAGGAAAAAGGAGCATTAGGCCCATGGAAATCGGAAGGTAACACAATGCACCACTGGGGGTCCTGATGCAGATTTAGTATCATAACAAGGAGATATGGTAATGGCAGGATGGAGATATAGCCAGATGTAAAGCTTCTTTAGACGATTAGACCCTCAAGTAAGAACTCTGAATTCCCTAACTATATTCGAAAAAACATGTAGAAAGATATCAAAACCGGAGCATCTACTGACACAAATGTATAAAATAATACGTAGCGAACAGAATAAAATAACCCCTTACTTTATCAAAGAATGGGAAACAGAACTAGGATGCAGATTCCCTCCATTACAATTAAAAAAATGAATTACAATTATACATGCCACATCCACAAGCTCAGCCATCCAGAAAATGGCATATAAGTTCTTGGTTAGATGGTACCGCACCCCGATGCGATTAGCTCAAATATATCCAACAAGAGATGACCGATGTTGGAGGGGGTGTGGGGAGAGGGGAACATACCTCCATATTTGGTGGGCATGCCCAGGGATAAGAATCTTTTGGGAGTAAGTGGCACCATGGATCAGGAAAATGTCTGAGGAAACAATAGAGTTTACACCATTACAATTCCTGTTCCATGAAATCACAAGAGCTATAAAAACATATAAAAATAGTATTGTACCGCATTTATTAAATGCGGCCAAAAGATTAATACCAAGGCATTGGAAGCAAGTAACATGCCACACCCTTCAAGAATGGAAAAGGGAAGTAGTTACAATTAGGGATGAGCCGAACACCCCCCCGTTCGGTTACACCAGAACCTTCGAACAGACCGAAAGTTTGCGCAAACTTTAGAACCCTATTAAATACAATGGACGCGAACGTTCAAAATCTAAAGTGCTAATTATAACACCTAATATGCATGTTATTGTCCTAAAAAGGGTTTGGGGACCCGGGTCCTGCCCCAGGGGACATGTATCAATGTAAAAATAATTTTTTAAAACTGTCGTTTTTTCGGGAGCAGTGATTTTAATGATGCATAAAGTGAAAAAAAAAGTGAAATATTCCTTTAAATATCGTACCTGGGGGGTGTCTAAAGTATGCCTGTGAAGTGGCACGTGTTTACCGTGTTTAGAACTGTCCCTGCACAAAATGACATTTCTAAAGGAAAAAAAGCCATTTAAAACTGCTTGCGGTTTTAATGTAATGTCTGGTCCCGGCAATATGAATGAAAATCATTGAGAAAAATGGCATGGCTACCCCATCAACCACCCCTACCCCAGCCCATTACCAGCCCATTTGGGTCTTGTATGGATATTAAGGGGAACCCCGCACCCAAAATAAAAAAAGGCCCTATATACTCTGAACAGCAGTATACAGGTCCTTCTCAAAAAATTAGCATATTGTGATAAAGTTCATTATTTTCTGTAATGTACTGATAAACATTAGACTTTCATATATTTTAGATTCATTACACACAACTGAAGTAGTTCAAGCCTTTTCTTGTTTTAATATTGATGATTTTGGCATACAGCTCATGACAACCCAAAATTCCTATCTCAAAAAATTAGCATATCATGAAAAGGTTCTCTAAACGAGCTATTAACCTAATCATCTGAATCAACTAATTAACTCTAAATACCTGCAAAAGATTCCTGAGGCTTTTAAAAACTCCCAGCCTGGTTCATTACTCAAAACCGCAATCATGGGTAAGACTGCCGACCTGACTGCTGTCCAGAAGGCCATCATTGACACCCTCAAGCAAGAGGGTAAGACACAAAGAAATTTCTGAACGAATAGGCTGTTCCCAGAGTGCTGTATCAAGGCACCTCAGTGGGAAGTCTGTGGGAAGGAAAAAGTGTGGCAGAAAACGCTGCACAACGAGAAGAGGTGACCGGACCCTGAAGAAGATTGTGGAGAAGGACCGATTCCAGACCTTGGAGGACCTGCGGAAGCAGTGGACTGAGTCTGGAGTAGAAACATCCAGAGCCACCGTGAACAGGCGTGTGCAGGAAATGGGCTACAGGTGCCGCATTCCCCAGGTCAAGCCACTTTTGAACCAGAAACAGCGGCAGAAGCGCCTGACCTGGGCTACAGAGAAGCAGCACTGGACTGTTGCTCAGTGGTCCAAAGTACTTTTTTCGGATGAAAGCAAATTTTGCATGTCATTCGGAAATCAAGGTGCCAGAGTCTGGAGGAAGACTGGGGAGAGGGAAATGCCAAAATGCCTGAAGTCCAGTGTCAAGTACCCACAGTCAGTGATGGTCTGGGGTGCCATGTCAGCTGCTGGTGTTGGTCCACTGTGTTTTATCAAGGGCAGGGTCAATGCAGCTAGCTATCAGGAGATTTTGGAGCACTTCATGCTTCCATCTGCTGAAAAGCTTTATGGAGATGAAGATTTCATTTTTCAGCACGACCTGGAACCTGCTCACAGTGCCAAAACCACTGGTAAATGGTTTACTGACCATGGTATTACTGTGCTCAATTGGCCTGCCAACTCTCCTGACCTGAACCCCATAGAGAATCTGTGGGATATTGGGAAGAGAAAGTTGAGAGACGCAAGACCCAACACTCTGGATGAGCTTAAGGCCGCTATCGAAGCATCCTGGGCCTCCATAACACCTCAGCAGTGCCACAGGCTGGTTGCCTCCATGCCACGCCGCATTGAAGCAGTCATTTCTGCAAAAGGATTCCCGACCAAGTATTGAGTGCATAACTGAACATAATTATTTGAAGGTTGACTTTTTTTGTATTAAAAACACTTTTCTTTTATTGGTCGGATGAAATATGCTAATTTTTTGAGATAGGAATTTTGGGTTGTCATGAGCTGTATGCCAAAATCATCAATATTAAAACAAGAAAAGGCTTGAACTACTTCAGTTGTGTGTAATGAATCTAAAATATATGAAAGTCTAATGTTTATCAGTACATTACAGAAAATAATGAACTTTATCACAATATGCTAATTTTTTGAGAAGGACCTGTACAGGCAGTGCAAACAAGACACGGACTGTAGGTTTGTTCTTAAGTACAATCTGTTTGTAATTTGGAACAGGTACATTTTTTAAGTGTAGCTCTAGCCAAAAAATCTATTTTTAAGCTTTTTGGAGAACATAGGGAAGGGTTATCACTGTAACATTTGTTTTGCTGTCTGTGCACCTATTCAGAACATTTCACCTCACTTTCCATCCCAATGACAAATGTTTTTAGAAAATTTGGGTTTTTTATTGAAACAAGGATTGGTGATAAAGCATCAGTGGAGAGGAGACACCTTTTTCACATATTAACTCTTACAGGAGAGAATTTGCCTTCCTAGGGGTAGATTTCCTCTCACTTCCTGTTGTCTCCTTCTGTTTGCAAGTAGGAGTCGTTTGTAAGTTGGATGTTTGGATGTTTGAAAGTAGGGGCCTGCCATATATACTCTGCAGAAATTTGCCCCTTAGGTGTTGGTGTTGCCACAACACTGTAAGCCCTCACAATTACTCTTGGTGGGCCCTGGAACGTCCTGCTGTCAACTATTATATCAGGAATTGTATTTACATGCCACTGTTGAACAGTGGTAGGAAAAATTGGGCCTTTGGTGGTGGTGCTGGTGCCACAACACTGTAAGCCCTCACAGTTACTCTTGGTGGGCACATGAATAGGCCCTGCTGTGAATTATTAGATCAAGAATTGTAATTGCATGGCCCAGTTGAACAGGGGCAGAAAAATTGGGCCTTTGGTGGTGGCGGTGGTGCTGGTCCCACAACACTGTAAGTCCTCACAGTTAATCTTGGTGGGCGCAGGAATGGGCCCTGCTGTGAATTATTAGATCAAGAATTGTAATTGCATGCCCCTGTTGAACAGGGGCAGAAAAATTGGGCCTTAGGCACTGGTGCTGGTGCCACAACACTGCAACCCCTCACAGATACTGTACTTAAAGCGCAGCAATAAGCCCTGTTGCAAAGTATTGCATCAAAAATTGTAATTACACGCTCCTGTTAAACAGGGGCTGAAAAATTGGGCCTTAGCCACTGGTGGCAGTGCCCAGAACCAAAAATGTTCTTTCAAGCTATCAGCATGATTATTGAGGAGGAAGAGGATAGTCACTCAGCATAACAGTATAGTTACTCTGCATCAGCATAGGCAATCTTGAAGGGATCTGACATTTCAAAGAAAATTATTCTGTTACATCAGCATCAGGTGCCTGGTAGCTGGTGGTGATCCAAGACTGATTCATTTTTATGAAGGTCAGTCGATCGACCGAGTCGGTTGACAGGCGCACCCTGTGATCAGTTACAAAGCCTCCAGCAGCACTGAATGTGCGCTCTGAAAGAACGCTGGATGCAGGACAGGCAGTATCTCAATTGCATACTGTGCAAGCTCTGGCCAGTGATCCATCCTCAAGACCCAGTAACCCAGAGGATTTTCGGTGGGAAAGGTGTCCAAGTCTGATCTTGCCCCTAGGTATTCCTGCACCATGTAAACCAGACGCTGGCGATGGTTGCTGGAACTGATCATACCTTGGGGCTGCGGACTAAAAAATTGTCTGAACGCATCGCTTTGACTGACCGAAGCCTCAGCAACACGTTGTCCAGGACCAGGAATTTGTAACCTCCCAGTCTCTGGGAATGCGTTGCACAGACCTTTCTGCAAGGCCTCCCGAAGATGCCTCATCCTCTGCTCCCTCTGCGATGGCAAGATAAGGTCCGCAACCTTACCCTTGTAACGTGCATCAAGGAGGGTTGCCAGCCAGTAATGATCCCTCTCCTTGATTGCACGAATATGAGGATCCTTACGCAGGCTTTGCAGGATCAGGGAGGCCATGCAGCGTAGGTTTGCTGAGGCATTCGGTGCCGAGTCCTCTGGGTCACTGAGGATGACATGATCCGCAGCCACCTCCTCCCAGCCACGTACAAGTCCATGGGTGTCTTGGGACTGTAATTGATCCCTTGAAGACTGCTGCTGATGCTGAGTGCTAGTCTCCACCTCCATGCTGACGCAATCCTCCTCCTCCTCCTCGTCCTCTTCCTGTGTGATAGCCGGGCCAGCAGGAACACTGTCTGGATAAAGGGGGCCTTGAGATGTAAGGAAGTCCTCCTCTTCCTGCCTCTGTTCTGCCTCAAGTGCCCTGTCCATTATTCCACGCAGCGCGTGCTCCAACAGGTGGACAAGAGGGACAGTGTCACTGATGCATGCACTGTCACTGCTCACCATCCTAGTGGCCTCCTCAAATGGTGCCAGGACAGTGCATGCATCCCTGATCATGGTTCACTGGTGTGGGGAAAAAAATCCAAGCTCCCCTGACCCTGTCCTGGTGCCATATTGCAACAGATACTCATTGATGGCCCTCTGCTGCGTGTGCAGCCGGTGCAGCATGGCCAACGTAGAGTTCCACCTGTTGGGCATGACACAGATTAGGCGGTTCTTGGGCAGGTTGTAATCCTTTTGCAGCTCAGCCAGCCGAGCACTGGCATTATATGACCGGCGGAAATGCCCACAGAGTTTCCTGGCCTGCTTCAGGACCTCCTGTAAGCCCGGGTACCTGCCCAAGAACCGCTGCACCACCAAGTTAAGGACATGAGCCAAACAGGGCACATGGGTCAGTTGTCCCTGTCAAAGGGCGGAGAGGAGGTTGGTGCCATTGTCGGAAACCCCCTTTCCTGGCTTAAGCTGGCATGGCATCAACCACCTCTGAGCCTACCCCTGCAGAGCTGACAGAATCTCTGCCCCAGTGTGGCTCCTGTCCCCCAAACACACCAGCTCAAGCACCGCATGGCATCTTTTTGAACGCCTACGGAGCACCGCTGGTTCCGAGGACAAATCAGCACAGGAAGAGGCCATGGAGGAAGAAGAAGAGGAGGGGGTGGAGGAGAGAGGTGTGTCAGAATCACCAGTAGTAACATTTTGGAGGTGTGGTGGCAGAACAACCTCCAACACTACTGCACCTTGTCCTGCATCCTTCCCAGCTGCCAGCAGAGTCACCCAATGCGCCGTGAAAGATAGGTAACGTCCCTGTCCATGCCTGCTGGACCATGAGTCAGCGGTAATATGCACCTTACCGCTGACTGCTCTGTCCAGCGAGGCCAAGACATTGCCTTCCACATGCCGGTAGAGAGCCGGAATCGCCTTCCGTGAGAAAAAGTGGCGTTTGGGAACCTGCCACTGAGGAACCGCACATTCCACAAACTCACGGAAGGGGGCAGAGTCTACCAACTGAAAAGGCAGCAGTTGAAGTGCTAGCAATTTAGCCAAGCTAGCATTCAACCGCTGGGCATGTGGATGGCTGGGAGCAAACTTCTTGCGGAGGTGCAGCAGCTGGGGCAGGGAAATTTGCCTGGTACAATCGGACGTCGGTGTACCGATAGCAGATTGCCCACAAGTACTTGGCTGTGACACACCTAATTCTACACCTTCATTCCTCTCAGTGCAGGTTTCAGAGAGGACTGAAGTTATAGTGGGGTTGGAGATCCCAGCTGATGAGGAGCAAGGAGAGGTCCGCCTTGTTCTTTGGTGTGGGTCTTTTAGGTGTGCTTGCCAACGGACTGCATGGCAGGCCAACATATGTCTGGTCAAGCACGTGGTGCCCAAGCGGCTGATGCTTTGGCCAAGCGAGATACGCTTTAGACATATTTTGCAAATGGCAATGGTGCGATCTGCTGCACATGTCTGAAAAAAGGCCCACACCAAAGAACTTTTGGAATAACGCGCAGAGACAGCAGCGCCCTGCACATGCGGAGCTCTGCGGTGTGATGCAATTGGTGTGCTGCCCATAAGCTGGCCCCTGGAGGGCATCCTGCCTCGTTGGAGATGTGCCTCCTCCTCCTCTTCCTCCTCCTCCTCTCTCCTATCAGGCACCCACGTGGAGTCAGTGACCTCATCATCCCCTCCCTCCTTATCACTGGAGCCAATCTGGCAGTATGCTGCAGCTGGGGGAACATGACTGCCAGATAGCTGACCTTGTTGGGCACCCCCTCTCTCTGGGCTCACATTACTACCGCCTCTCTCTGAGCTCACGTTACTGCCTTCCTCCAGCTGGGTTCCATCATCGGAGCCTTCAAAACGCTGGGCATCCTCCTGGAGCATGTACCCAACACTGTGGTCAAACAGTTCGGGGGACTCCTCAGGAGGACATGGTGGGGCTAGGGAAGGAGTGACTGATGCCATTGAGCCGAGGGAAGAGGCCGCTTTGGCAGCTGCTTTGCCAGACAAAGTACCCTGAGCCTGGGTGAGAGAGGAGGAGGGGGACGACTTGGTCATCCACTCTACCAAGTCTTCGGCATGTTGCGGCTCAACATGGCCAGCTGCCGAAAAGAAGGACAAGCGTTTCCCACGGCCACGTGCTGATGAGAATGCACCGTGTCCACGACCAGCATCACTGTTGCCTCTAGACACTTTTTTTATTGCCTCGTGACTGTCTGCCTCTCATTGTTTGCCTTCCAGACATACTAATGGCCTGCTGTGGTGTTAGTATGGGAAAAGCAGCAACTGTTTTTAGTTAGTTTTAGGTGAAAACTGTGCAGAGGACACAGTACACTGAAGATACTTGCAGCTCTCTGCTTGTGATTTTATTATGAGAACACCACTATAATAGTATTAGTCACTAACTGTATTCAGGTGAGCTTTAGGTGAATGCTATGCAAAGCACACAGTAGTACACTAAGTGAAACACTGACTGTCTGCAGCTAGCACAATCACCGGCCTGCCTATCACAGTATAGAGAATAACTGTATCCAGGTGAGCTTTAGGTGAATGCTATGCAAAGCACACAGTAGTACACTAAGTGAAACACTGACTGTCTGCAGCTAGCACAATCACCGGCCTGCCTGTCACAGTACAGAGAATAACTGTATCCAGGTGAACTTTAGGTGAATGCTATGCTTCTGAGCATGCGTCGACTTGATTCTGAGCATGCGTGGGTTTTTTATCCGATGGATTTCCACACAGACGATCGGATTTTGCTATCGTTTTTTTTCCCATCGGATAAATTTAAAACATGTTCTATTTTTTCACACCGATGGAAAAAAGACCGATGGGGCCCATACACGATCGGTTCGTCCGATGAAAACAGTCCATCGGACTACTTATTATCGGTAAAACCAATCGTGTATACACGGCTTAAGTGAAACACTGACTGTCTGCAGCTAGCACAATCACCGGCCTGCCTGTCACAGTATAGAGAATAACTGTATCCAGGTGAGCTTTAGGTGAATGCTATGCAAAGCAAACAGTAGTACACTAAGTGAAACACTGACTGTCTGCAGCTAGCACAATCACCGGCCTGCCTGTCACAGTATAGAGAATAACTGTATCCAGGTGAGCTTTAGGTGAATGCTATGCAAAGCACACAGTAGTACACTAAGTGAAACACTGACTGTCTGCAGCTAGCACAATCACCGGCCTGCCTGTCACAGTATTGAGAATAACTGTATCCAGGTGAGCTTTAGGTGAATGCTATGCAAAGCACACAGTAGTACACTAAGTGAAACACTGACTGTCTGCAGCTAGCACAATAACCTGCCTGCCTGTCACAGTATAGAGACTAACATGAACGGATCTAGCTAAACTCAATACAGTGTATAAATATTTATTTATTTTTAATGTGTATGTATTTATATATGTTTTGTTAATATGTTAAAGATAACTAGAGAATGTGATACTAGAAGAATATGGGAAGGTGGCTAATGATCCTCCTCCCCTATCTTAAATTATCCTCTTATCCTCTTATCCTCACCTACCTTTTGGGGGGGGGGGGGGAAGATCCGAAAACACGTATAATTTAGAAGGGAACACGACAACTAGAAATAAGAAGACACATATAAATACAACACCTAAAACACAAAAG
Source organism: Rana muscosa (assembly GCA_029206835.1). Lineage (NCBI taxonomy): Eukaryota > Metazoa > Chordata > Amphibia > Anura > Ranidae > Rana > Rana muscosa. Next base: position 410,017,396 of record CM055117.1, read on the forward strand.
GGAAAGAAAAGAAGAAAAAAAGGGAAAAAGAGAAGGAAGAATTTTTTTCTTCCCCCCTCAATAAGGGAGGTAAATCTGAATCAAGGATAAACAAGTATAAGAAGGCACAAAGGAAACACAATAAATACCACATTTATATAGCACTAGGAATATACATATATTAATATATCCTTTATAGTCACAAACACCTTTTCTCTCCCTCGGCCCCCCCTTTTTTGGGGAGGAATCGGAGAAACCACCATCTAGTAAAGGAATGTATTATGGAGCTACCTTTTAGTGTCAAGGCATGTTAAATGTTAAATGTTATATGTAAAGAAAAAATTTATAAAGAGAGATTAAACAAAAAAAATCTCTAAGTAGTGCCTTACCCTGGATGGTGACGGGTGCTGCAAAGCCTAAAGGATCATATAGGCTGTTTATGGTAGACAGGACACCTCTACGGGTAAAGGTTTTTTTTTTCTGTGTTTACTTGGAAATTAAACGTGTCAGATCTTAAGTGCCAAAGCAAACCAAGGCTGCGTTGCATGGGAAGTGAGTCTGTGCCTAGACCTAAGTCCTTTAACTCGTTAGAATGATCTTGGACAGGAAAGGCTTCTAAAACTTCTCTACTGTTGGAAGCAATCTTGTGAAGTCTTAAGTTGGAACAAGCAAGCATCGCCTGAGTTCTTTTGAGGAGACTGATTGCAGCTTCATTTGTGGGTAGTGATTTCAAGCAATCGTCTACATAGAAATCCTTGTCCACAAACTGACATCTGACCCATACTCTAACTCTCCCACTCTAGCAGAGTGTCTGAGGCCATATATAGCAACTGCAGGGGAAGGACTGTTGCCAAATATGTGCACCCTAATGCGATATTCTGTGATGTCTCCAGAGGGGTTGTTGTCCCTGAACCAGAGAAAGCTCAGAAAGTTTCAGTGTTCTTTTTTAACAAGAAAACAATAGAACATTTGCTGTATGTCTGCCATGAATGCGACTGAATCCTTGCGAAAGCGGAGAAGTACCCCTAATAGTCTGTTGTTCAGGTCAGGACCAGAGAGAAGGACATAATTTAGAGAGACACACTCATGCTTGGCGCTGGAATCGAACACCAGTCTAATTTGCCCTGGCTTCTTAGGGTGATGGACCCCAAATATGGGTAAGTACCAACATTCCTCTGAATCTTTGAGGTTTGGGGCTATCTCAGCATGACCATTCTGGAATATTTCCTCCATGAAGGAATAGAAATGTTCTCCCATCTCTGGTTTCCCTAGGGAAGTGAGGTGTTTATATGCTAGTTCTCTGTTGTTAGGCAAACGTCATCTTTGTGGCCATAAGGGAAGAGGTGCAACCCAGCTATTAGTCACGTCTTTCTCCATACTCCTTTCCATAACTTCTACGAAGAGTCTATCCTCAATGGACATTGCTACCTGGTTATCTTCCCTTGTTCTCTTGAACACTGTGCTTCCTAAGTCGCTTTGGTCGTGGTCATAGGTATTGCTGTCACAGAGTGGACTTAGGAAGGGAAGAGGTACAGGGTTGTTGTGTGGTAGCTCCTTTATGAGGATGTGATTTTGACAGGGTTGGAAAAGAGAAGGATGACCATTCTCGAGGGTACAAGTGAGCAGGTTATTAACAGATGCTGGTTTGTGTGCACCTCCCAGGCAAACATTACCTATAATGACCCACCCGAGATAAAATTTTTGGGCATATGGGGCGTTTTGAGGACCGTTGATCAGTTTTCTTACTTTGTGGACTTGCAAGATATCTCTCCCTAGGAGTAAGATTATCTGAGCCTGATCATCTAGTTCTGGTATGAGATGTGCTATGTGATTCAAGTGAGTCTGGTGAGCTGCTGCATCTGGTGTGGGAATCTCTGATCTGTTGTCTGGCATCTGGTTGCACTGTATTATGGTCGGTAAGGGTAGGCATGTCTTACCATCCATAGATTCAATTTGTAGGCCGTCAGCTCTTCTCCTCGCCGTTTCCACTGTACCCGCACAAGTCCTAAGGGAGTAAGGGCTGCTGGGGCCTTTAAGGTTTAGAATGTCAAAAAACACAGATCTAGCTAGTGACTTATTACGCTGATCATCCAAGATGACGTAGAGCTTGACTGCTTTGTCTCTGCGTCCCTTTGGGTAAACTCTCACTAGACAGATTTTAGAGCAGGATCTGCCACCTGTACTTCCTTTGCAGACTTCTGTGCACTGTGAAGTGATTGCTGTGGCATCTGTACTAGAGTCTTTGGTCTCCCTGCCTTGCTCCATGTCCCCATGAACAGGTGGGAAAGTTCTTGGAGTAGGCCTTGGGTGTAGAGCTGTGTTGTGCTCTGTGCTGTCACAATCTGTACATTTGACACTGACCTTACAGTCCTTGGAGAAGTGTGTGGAGGAAGAGCAGCACTTGTAACAGATGATGTTCTCTTTGAGGAAAGCTTTGTGATCCTGGATGGTCTTTTTCCTGAAGGCTCTGCATTTCAGAAGAGGATGTGGCATCTTATGTAGAGGGCAGAACTTAGTAGGGTCGTTGTCTTAATCCTCTGGCTGAGACTCTGCAAATCCGTGGGAAGAAATGTTAGTTTTGTGCACTGCTACTGGAGCTCTGAGTTGCTTAGGGCCGGAAGAAGTGGTATAAGACACTGGAAAAATTAAGCTGGGGTCATCTTTCGTTCCTGCTTGTCTGTCTACAAAGTCCACAAACTCACTAAAGGGTTGAAAAGGCACATTGTGTTTTCGTTTGTAGTTACAGCCATGAGCAATCCATCTTTCGTGTAACTCATAAGGAAGTTTATGTGCTAAGGAGTATGTGCAGAGTCAAGATAAGAAAGGCCATGTAAGTCCCCTTCTGCTTTAGCCACTTGTAACTCCATACACAGGTCACTGAATTCTCTAAATCTTTGGTAACCTCTGCTAGGTATTTTTGGGAAGTCCTCTATCCTTTTAAACAATGTACTCTCTATAGCCTCTGGTGAGCAATAACATCTATCCAGTCTGTTTCAGATGTTTGTAAGGCCTATCTCAGGGTGGTTTATATTAATGTCTCTGATCCTTTTGGCATGTTCAGTAGAATCATTGCCAAGCCACTTTATGAGGAGTTCTATCTGTTCCCTGCAGGATAGATCTGGACCTTAAATGACACTCTGGAAAGAGGATCGCCACGCCCTGTAGAGTTGAGGGCGATTACTAAATTTGACAAGTCCTTGGGTAACTAACTTCCGTTTGGCAAGGAACTTGGCAAAGTCTACAGTAGCCTGATTGGCATTGGGGTAGGCTGCTGGTGTATTGTGGTGCGGCGCATAGGCGTACCTGGTAGAAGTCTCTTCTTTAGGCTCGCTGGGTTCAAACTTGCATAAGGTTGGCAGTTCGTACCGGCTCGTTGCATACACCTTTGGAGTGAAGACAGGTGTTTGATATTTGTATGAAGGCTGGGTACCTTGTGGAGTAGAAGGTTTGGTTGGGACTGGAATGTCTGGAACTCTGTCAGATTTTTCTGGCTTGTAGCACTGGGGTCCAAGGTCGACTTGTTGCTGCTTTATTTGATGTGACTCACTGACGTCATGTTTAATTTCTTGTTGTGGGATGTTGCTTGGGTCATAGTGCTGGTAGACATAATCTGGAATGTGTTGTGAGGAATCTTGGTGGTCTTCTAGACTCGGTATGCTGCTATCTACTCTTGGCTCATCGTAGACAGCTGCTTCTAAAGCTTTTGTTTCTGCAATGGTGGCGGCAGCGTCTCGTTCCACTGCCAGCTTCTCCATGTCTTCTAAGGTAGCTTGAATCCATGAATGTCTTCTAAGATAGCTTTCTGCAATTTCAGAGATGCCTCTTGCTGAGCTAGCTTGTCCTCCATGCATACTCTTTCCATCTATCTTTCGTGTTCCATGTGTACCCTTTCCTTCTCTCTCTCTCGTTCCTGTCTCACCCTTTCTGCTTCAAGGTGGGCCTTCTTTTTTTCATCTGCAACTCTTGGTCTGTGAATGCGGCCCTGGCTCTTGCTGCTTCAGCTTTTGAACGGGCGATAGCTGCTGCATTTGTAACAGATGACCTAGATGAGCTTTTTCGTGAACGTGTTTTGAAAGATGTCCCACTGTGAAACATGGCTGCTTGGAAGAAGCTGTCTTGCTGTATAGAGACCGTTCTAGTGTCGATGCTGCTTGACAGAGCACGTCTCTGTGTAGTGTGGCTGCTTGCTTCGCCTGCTGAAGGCCTGTTTCTTTAAGGCTTCTGACTGTATGGTTACTGCGTAGCCCCGGGCTGTACGGACTTCCGAAGTCCGCTTATCTTGCTTTCAGAGGTCAGCTTAAAAATGTCACGGTTCTGTCTCAAGGACATATAGCTAAACCTACTTGTCCCATAAACTTCAGATACCCTATTTCTTTGATCTGAGTTTTATTAGAACAAGCCAGGTGACATTTTTAAGTTCTCTAAGGGGTGATGGCGATAGATTGAGAAAGACATGTCCTGCTTCCAATAGTATCTTCTCAAATAATGGTGGCTGCTTCACTTCCTTTGAAGATTCTACCCAGAATACCCTGCTTACTAACAACTTCCTTAACTACACATACAGTAAATCAAATAAACAGAACAACTGCAGCAATACCAAAAAAGAACGCTAGATGGAGCCTGTACTCCACATATGTTTGTCTTCTGTAAATTACAAACCTTACATGTAATTTTAACAACACAGATACAGATAATCAGCATAGACATCTGGTGGACAGAACAAGAAGTTCATGATTTATGAACTTTGTGAATCTTGAGGATTCACTTAAAATATATTGGCAGCAACCCTGAGCCTTTTCACTAAAGATGAATAAAAACATGCCCAATTTTCTTTGCAAATTTGCATTTGCAATCAAAATGTCCAAAAAATCTAACATAATGTGCATATAAATTATCATGGTGTGCATGCAGTAATATCAATATGGCACCCCTTTTCTGAACTGAGGCTTTAGTGTCTTGTGCATACACGCAGAACTGCACACTCCCATTTACCTCATTGCAGCAGGAGCAACCACTACACTAAGCTCAGTAACAGCTTTCTTTCTACAACTGTTCAGAGCACACAAAATTAACCTAGGTTGAATGCTGCACCGGTTGTTGACACACTGCATTTGCAGCTTATGGTTGCTAAGCAACTGATGTTACAAGTCTCTTGTTCCACTCTCTATACAAATGGTGTTTAAAGCAGTCAAGTCAAGCAGAGCACTACAAAGCACCTGCAATGCCAAATTCAATAAATGCATAAATGAATGTATATATAAAGCATTACATAAAAATTATAAATAAACAGTGTGTGGTGAAAAGCATAGCATATCAATATTAACCCCCCTGCTTTTTTTTTCTACTGTTTTTCATAATGCATTTAGAGTTATGATGAAAGGTGACCTGGACCATACCACAACCAGACCAAAATGAGTGGTACTTGCCACACTTGATACACTGCAGCCAGAAGCTACAAACCACTACAGTGCTGCTGGCAGCTTATGAAAAAAAAAAAAGGCCTAGACTGCTGAGCTGTGTGAAATGACCCTGGGGCTAGCTGTGTCCTACACCAGTGAGGCATTGCCACCCAGTTTCTCCACTCCTGAAATATTTCCCTGCCTCTGGAAAACATCCTGCCTCTCTGATGTTATGTTTCTACCTCACTTTTCTCCTATACAATCTTTTGCACTCAGGTACAGTCTGCCACTTCATCATCCCCACCCTCCTTATCACTCAAGTCTACTTGACAATAAGCTGGGGGAACATCAATAAGAAGTTCTTATTCTTCCTCTATGGTCCTGGTGCCCTCTTCCTCCACATTTGATAACAAGAATTCTTGAGAATCCTCCTGCATCAAGTTACTCATTCTGTGCTGAAATAATTCTTCTATCTCTTGGGAGCAGGAAGCATGGAGTGCATTTGCATTGCTCTGTTTCTGGAAGGAGAAGGATAAGGAAGACTTGGTCAGCCATGTCACAACCCCTTCTGTGTGCTCTGGCTGCATAGCATCCCTATAGCCAGAAGAAAAAAACACCTGCCCTGCCTCTTGGTGCGGCCAGACCACCACTTTGTCGTGGCAAAATCTCCTCGCCCTCTACTAGCTATGCATGAAAAACCTCTGCCTTTCCCTTTAGACCTACCAGATATGATGAATACAGGGGATTGCCTGAATTTAAAAGCAGCTATATCAAAAAGGGGATTGAGGTTATGGTGCTTTTGTGCATATAACAATGTGCCGACTGGTGCACTAAACTGTACCAAACTAAACTGTACCACGGTGATGTGCTGCAAACAAAGGGCAGCTTTGCTTGTGTCAGCAACAAATTAAAAGAACCCTGCAAAATTATGTTGAAATCAAATATTTCTTTATACCTTATATCCCAAACACTTTGGGGAGTTATTTACAAAAGGCAAATAATTTTCTTGCATGTCCCCCTCAGATTTACAGCAACTGCACTTCAAAGTGCACTTTCGAGTGCACTTGTAGTGCAAAGTGGATTTGCCTTTCGTAAATAACCCCCTATATATAGTATACATTAACTTAATTAAAACTTATAAACATGTGATGAAAAACCCCCCCAAAAAACAAGTTAACGAATTTTCTTTGCTGTTTTCCTAATTCTCGTTTTTTTTATTTATTTTTTATTATTTTTATTTGTAGTAATTCAATTTAGGTACAAAACAGAGCCTATTGGGCATACCCAGGCTCGGACGTACAACAGCAAACATAACTAAAACAAAAAAACAAAAACAAAACACAACCAATAAAACAAAAAGAACCCCCCCCCGGTACGCTCGGACCACCTATGCAGTGCGAAATACACATGTTAGTCCAGTTAAACTTCAGAATTTAGTCCACTAGAAAGATAGTTCCTCCCCCAGACTCTTGTCACCCATAAAATTCTTAACAGGCGTAGCAAGAATTCAAAGTTCCTAACTAAGGATGTTTGAATTATTGAACGGAATATTTACTAGTCCTCTAAAGAGTCTACATTTGTAGATGGGGATTCCACCCAGATGTCCCATATTTTGTGAAATTTCTTAGCACATCCTCTAGACAAGTAAGTGGCCTTCTACAACGGGAGAGCAGAGTTGATTAATCGTTTCCAGAGATTGACAGATGGTGCAGCAGAATATTTCCACCGGAGTACAATGGCCTTGCGTGCATAAAAGACTAATAATTCCAGGAGGCTTCTGACTGCTCGGCTATGAGCCAGAGGCTCGACAAGACCCAGTAGGCACACCTCCACCGTCAGCGGTATCTGGATGGTGGTAACAGCGGAGACAACCACAGCCACCTCCCTCCAAAAATGGTTTATTTGAGGACAGGACCAGAATATATGAATAATATCTGCCGACGGAGCAACACGCCTCCAGCACGAACCTGGTATAGACGGGAATATTTTATGTAGATGTGAGGGTGTGTAATACACCATATGCATAATCTTAAATTGTATTAGTCTGTCTCTTGCCAAAACCAATTGTGTGAAGGAACATTCCCATGCATCCTCCCAGTCCTCTGTATCCATGCCTGGGAAGTCCTCCACCCACTTGGCCTTAAGAGTTTCAAGTCCCACGTGTATATTAGGTGACATTAATTTGTATATGTTGGACATAGGCTTGGTTACAGATTTGTCCTTGAGTAAGTCTTTCAAAGACGAAGTATAAAAAGCCACTTGAGAATTTTTCAAATTGAGCACTAAAAGCATGCCGAAGCTGCAAGGATCGAAACAAATACAGTATGAGTTAGGCAATTCATATCTCTGTTTCAATCAAAGGTCTGCAACCGACCCCCTGTACAAATCTGGTCTATATATTTAATACCCTTAACAGCCCAGATATTAGGGTCCAGAATTGACATAAACTCTGACAGTGAAGGGTTAAACCAAAGGGGAGTATGTGGTGATATATGTCCAGAAGGCACGGGGCGCAGAGAAAGGGCCGCCGACCACGCTCTGAGGACAGACCGCATAGCCACAGTTAGTTGAAAAGGTGCAGAGGGTCTGCGATATATTAAGTTCCGCAACACCTCATAGGAGCCCAAACATGCTGCCTCAAGAACCACTGCTGCGTTGGGCTCGTCAGAAACTAACCAATTGTGTGTGTGTTCCAACTGGGCTGCCAGGAAGTATTTATTTAGGTCGGGACACGCCAAGCCCCCCTCCTTCCAAGATCTCTGCAACACCGCCAACTTAACCCTTGGTTGGCCTGTGTCCCAGAGAAAAGCAAGCAGGGTAGCATTTATCAAGCGGAATACCTTCTTGGGTATCCACACGGGAATGTCTAAGCACTGTAGGGGGATCAGACTCAAGGCAGGGACAACTCACAGTCTCTTTAGGAAAACACCATGTTTAATACACAGGATATTTACAACAGAAGAAAAAGGGCATCTTGCCATCAAACAAACAAAATAAACTTCTGCTCTACCGAGCCTTACAGTATCCATAGTCTGAACAGTCCTTTGGTTTGGTAATAAGTGTCCTTACAGTTGCACAAACTTGAATCCAAAATCAGGGATAAGCAGCCATGCTCCAGTATGCCTCCTCACTCAGAGACACACACTCTCTCTGAGAGCTGAGACCAGCTGCCTTAATCAAGGCCTGGAAGGAAACCAACAAACTGCGGCTCCACGGACCTGGGAGCCTGTCCCACCCAGAGCTCTATCAGGCTCCCAATAAAACCAGCCCCGGAACGAACTTTACCAACATAGGATAAAGAACTATGTTTCTTTATCCTAAAGTCTTTGCTGGTATTATCTTAGATTGTAAATCTAAGCATCCGTGGAGGAACATATATCCCATCAATCACTTCTCCTGTCATTTTAACTTGTTTTACAGACACGTCGCTACATATCTCCCCCCTCTGCTCAAACTCGGGGGGTTGAGCACCTTGGGCAAACAGACTGTAAACTCTGGAGAGGGCATCTGCATTAGCTTGCTGGCTACCTGGCCTATGTTCTACTAGAAATGTTAAATTCTGTAGAGCCAAGAACCATCTGGTAACTCTTGCATTTTTCTCCTTATTTTGGGCCATCCATTTGAGTGGGGCGTGGTCAGTTAGAAGCCTAAACTGCCGCCCCCACACAGATAATATTTCAAACTTTCAAGGGCCCACTAGATGGCTAGACATTCCAGCTCTACAATGGTGTACCTTTTTTCAGCAGGGGTCAACTTTCTGCTTAAGAACACTATGGGGTGTTCTTCCCCATTCAGCACTGGGGACCAAGTTATCACTGAGGACTTACCCCCCTTGGTAAGATCTGTAAGGGGAGCGGCTAATGTAGCAAAATTGGGAACAAACCTTCTGTAGTAGCCTACTAACCCTAAAAAAGCCCTGACCTGTTTTTTATTCAGGGGTCTTGGGCAATTTTGGATTGCTTGGATTTTTGTGACTTGGGATTTTACTATCCCCCGGCCAATAATGTACCCTAGATACCAGGCCTCCTCTAGTCCCATAGCAAATTTCTTAGGATTGGCTGTCAGACCCTCACGACGGAGGGTGTTAATAACAGCCTGCACTTTAGGTAAGTGGCTCTCCCAATCTGCACTAAAAATTACCACGTCATCTAAATACGCAGATGCATAGGCGTGGTGGGGTTTAAGGATGCGATCCATCATCCTCTGAAAAGTGGCTTGGGCCCCATGTAGGCCGAATGGCATCCTCTTATACTGCCAGTGCCCCTCAGGCGTGGAGAAGGCTGTCTTCTCTTTTGCCCGTTCTGTAAGTGGTATTTGCCAATACCCCTTCGTGAGGTCCAGGGTGGTGATATATGGGGCCTGTCCTAGATGCTCAATTAATTCATCTACCCTGGGCATCGGATAAGCATCAAATTTTGACACCTCATTTAACTTTCTGAAATCATTCCAAAATCGGATGCTTCCATCCGGTTTGGGAATAAGGACGATTGGACTACACCACTCACTATGGGATTCTTCTATTACATCAAGCTCCAACATCTTCCTTATTTCCTCTGAGACTACTTTGCGTCGAGCCTCTGGGATTCAATAAGGTTTTAACTTAACTTTCACCCCTGGCTCGGTCACAATATCATGCTTTATTACTGAAGTTACCCCTGGAAGATCATAGAAGAACTCCCTGTTTCTTAGCAGAAATTCCTTGGTCTCTTGTTTTTGGCTTATGGACAAGGCCTCAGCGATCTCCACCGCTGGCAGGGTAGAAGGACCTGCGGTAGTCATCGCCAAGGGTGCTTGGACCATAAGGGATTCTCTGTCCTTCCAGGGCTTCAATAGATTGATATGGTAGATTTGGTAGCGTTTCCTTTTTCCAGGCTGGTGTACTCTATAGTTAACTTTCCCCACCTGTTCTACAACCTCGTATGGCCCTTGCCATTTCGCCAGAAATTTACTCTCCACCGTAGGTACCAGCACCAGAACTCTGTCACCGGGGCTAAAGGTTCGGATCCTAGCTGAACGGTTATAGACTCTAGCTTAAGCCTGCTGAGCCTGTTGCAAGTGGGACTTAACAATGGGCATGACTTTACCAATCCGGTCTTACATCTGGGCGATATGTTCCACTACACTTTTGAGTGGGGTTGCCTCTTGTTCCCAGGTCTCTTTTGCAATATCTAATAAGCCCCTAGGGTGTCTGCCATACAGCAACTCGAAAGGGGAAAAGCCAGTGGAGGCTTGGGGTACCTCCCGTACAGCAAACATGAGATAGTGCAAGAGGCAGTCCCAGTCCCTACCATCTGCCGCGACCACTCGCTTTAACATTCCTTTCAGCGTTTTGTTGAACCTTTCCACTAGACCATCTGTTTGTGGGTGGTACACAGAAGTGCGTAAGTGGTTAATTTTAAACAATTTACATAACTCTTTAGTAATCTTTGACATGAAGGGCGTGCCCTGGTCTGTTAGCAGCTCCAGAGGAATACCGACACGTGAAAACATAAGAGAAAGGTCTTTAGCAATACTCTTAGCTGAGGGGTTCCTTAGCGGGATTGCCTCTGGGTACCGGGGGGGCATAGTCCAAAACATCCAGAATATACTGGTGCCCCCTAGCGGACTTAACCAAGGGACCTACAATATCCATGGCAATCCTGTCAAAGGGCACCTCAATGATGGGTAAAGGTACCAATGGACTCCGAAAATGTGAGACCGGAGCAGTGAGGTGACAAACTGGGCAGAATTCACAGTACACTTTCACCTCTTTGTGTAAACCTGGCCAATAAAACCGTTGGAATATTCTTTTCTTAGTTTTAACCACCCCCAAATGTCCCCCAAGAACATGAGAATGTGCCAGGTCCAGTACTATGCGTCTATGAGGTTGAGGCACTAGCAACTGTTCAAGTCTCTCTCCTTGTACTTCATCGACTCTGTATAACAGGTAATTTTCCATAGCAAAATGTGGGAATATGGCCTCCTCCCCTGGCTCTTGGGGTACCCCATTTACCACTTTCACCTGTTCCCTTGCCCTAGCTAGAGTGGGATCCCTAAGCTGGGCCGTGCCAAACTTTTTGCGGGTTGTGGGTAGATCCAGCAGGTCTAACTCTGGATGGGGGTTCTCTGTGTCCCCTGCAAGGACCTCCAAGGGAAAATGGGCAGACTCTTTCTCTTTGTTCGGTTCCTCCAGCGGTTCTGGGCAGTAGGAATCTGATCCCACTGGGGGCCTTGCTCCCTTGGCGTTATCCCATAGATCCCAGAAAAAATGGAAGTCTCGTCCCAGGACAGTGTTATACATGAGATTTGGGACTACTCCAACCTCATGGTCCATAGTGCCACAGGGAGACTCGATAGATACCACGGCCGTGGGGTAGCACTTGGTATCCCCATGAATACAAACCACGCCCATTAGCTGTCGCTGCAACTTTTAGGGGTTCACAAGGCTGGCATGCACTAAAGTTACTAAACTGCCAGAATCCAGCAAGGCAGTCATCTGGCAACCGTCCACTTTAATGACACATATCTGTTTCTCAGTGCCGCCGGGCTGTTGTGGGGTATCACCTGGTGTAGCAACAAAAGAGCCTTTCTGGGTCACACTGTAATCCATAGATTCTTGGTTTAGCAGACAACTGGCAGCCAGGTGCCCCGGTTCTTGGCAATGCCAGCACACTATAGGACCCCGGTCCTGGCAGGTCTCCCTTTGGTGATTGAGTCTCTTCACTCATTGCGCCTCAGGAACCTCAATCGCATTTACTTTCTTCTTCCCCCACTTTAGGGCGGGATCGCTTTTTCCCGGGTTGGTGGGCTTCTGTCTCTTGGAGAAGGATTCTGTGGGTACTACACCTCTAAGAAAATCCTCAGTACACAAGTACCGCTCCACGAGGGCCACCAACTCATTGGCATTTTTAGGATCAGCTCTCCCGGCAAATCGCTGTATAGGGGTTGGAAGGGCTCTCACAAAGCGGTCTACTACAACTCTCTCCAATACTCGAGCTGGGGTGGCGACCTCTGGCTGTAACCACATCCATGTGAGGTGGATGAGGTCATACATCTGGGACCTTGCAGGTTGGTCCACCTTAAACTGCCAAGCATGGATGCACTGGGCTCTCACAGCCATGGTTACGCCAAGGCGGGCCAGAATCCCAGTTTTCAAAGTTTCATATTGCCGGGCCTCAGCAGCATTTAGATCAAAATAGGCCTTCTGTCGGTCCCCGGTCAAAAAGGGGGCAAGGACCTCAGCCCATTGGTCCTGGGGTAGCCCTTCACAGTCTGCCACCCTCTCAAAAACCATGAGGAAAGCCTCCACATCATCCTCGGCCGTCATTTTCTGTAATGCAGCCTGCACTCGCTTGCGTAGACCTGAAACATTATCCACTCATAGGAGTTTGTCAGTCAGGGACTCTACCTGAGTCTGTATGACCTTATTGAACTCCTGCTCCTGCATGGCCACTTGGGTAGCCGTTATCAACAAGCGATTTGTTTCTTGTTGGTCTTTGCGTGCTTGCACTAGCTGTCTGATTATTTCCTCCATTTTCTTAACAGTTTACTGGTACCAGTGAATAACAAAAAATATTTTCGTAGCGTACTGTCTCTTTAAGAGCGCTGGCTCTTATTTATTTTTTCAACACAAAAAATGCAGCTGCAAGAGGTACAGTCTCTGGGTCTTGTGCCCGCTTCAGGCCACCAATTTGTAGGGGGATCAGACTCAAGGCAGGGACAACTCAGTCTCTTTAGGAAAACACCATGTTTAATGCACAGGATATTTCCAACAGAAGAAAAAGGGCATATTGCCATCAAAAAAACAAAATAAACTTCTGCTCTACCGAGCCTTACTGTATCCGTAGTCTGAACAGTCCTTTGGTTTGGTAATAAGTGTCCTTACAGTTGCACAAACTCACTCAGAGACACACACTCTCTCTCTGAGAGCTGAGACCAGCTGCCTTAATCAAGGCCTGGAAGGAAACAAACAAACTGCGGCTCCACGGACCTGGGAGCCTGTCCCAACCAGAGCTCTATCAGGCTCCCAATAAAACCAGCCCGGAACGAACTTTACCAACACAGGATAAAGAACTATGTTTCTTTATCCTAAAGTCTTTGCTGGTATTATCTTAGATTTTAAATCTAAGCATCCGTGAAGGAACATATATCCCATCAACCACTTCTCCTGTCATTTTAACTTGTTTTACAGACACCCCGCTACAGCACATAGAGAAAAGCAGGCAAGATCTTCATCTTGAACACATTGATTTTTCCAATCAGGGAGAAACTTTCATATTTTGTATTAACGAGGCTAGGTTCATAGTTACATAGTTACATAGTTAGTCAGGTTGAAAAAAGACACAAGTCCATCCAGTTCAACCATAAAAAAATAAAATAATAATATCGTACAATCCCATATACCTAATTCTATGCCCACAGTTGATCCAGAGGAAGGCAAAAAACCCTAGCAGAGCACGATCCAATTTGATACAGCAGGGGAAAAAATTCCTTCCTGATCCCCCGAGAGGCAATCGGATATTCCCCGTATCAACTTTACCTATAAATGTTAGTACCCAGTTATATTATGTACATTTAAGAAAGAATCCAGGCCTTTCTTAAAGCAATCTACTGAGCTGGCCAGAACCACCTCTGCAGGGAGTCTATTCCACATTTTCACAGCTCTTACTGTGAAAAAACCTTTCCGTATTTGGAGATGAAATCTCTTTTCCTCTAGACATAAAGAGTGCCCCCTTGTCTTTTGTGTTGACCGTAAAGTGAATAACTCAACACCAAGTTCACTATATGGACCCCTTTATATATTTGTACGTGTTGATCATATCCCCCCTTAATCGCCTCTTCTCAAGAGTGAATAAATTCAGTTCCTCTAATCTTTCCTCATAGCTGAGCTCCTCCATGCCTCTTATCAGTTTGGTTGCCCTTCTCTGCACTTTCTCCAGTTCCCCAATATCCTTTTTGAGAACTGGGGCCCAAAACTGAACTGCATATTCCAGATGAGGTCTTACTAATGATTTGTACAGGGGCAAAATGATATCTCTCTCTCTGGAGTCCATACCTCTCCTAATACAAGAAAGGACTTTGCTCGTTTTGGAAACCGCAGCTTGGCATTGCATGCCATTATTGAGCTTATGATCTACCAAAACCCCCAGATCCTTCTCCAGGATCCCCCCAGTTGTACTCCCCCTAGTATATATTATAAAGGAACTAAAGCTGCGCAACAACGTATCATAACGTGGTGAATGAATAATGAGTGGGTGATCAAAAATTATTCTGTGTATGATCACACTATGATATCACCTGACTATGCAATAAAACATATATAATGGAAAATAATCCTTGAGCCTCTAGGCAGAGATATTGAACAGTGTCACACTCTTTTCCTTAGTATTGGTACACAAAAGAACTCCAATGGCAGTTCATGCATAACAAAAAGTCCCCAGGAGAAAGAAATTAAGTGCAAGGGTACAATCTCTTTGAAATTAATTCGTGACTTCAAACTGGAACACCATATAAAAAGTGCTGATACGACAGAAAGGAATCCACCACCTTGTCCTTCTCAGGCTGCTTACCAGAAATCCTGATCCCTGAAAGAGATCAGTCTGAGCAGATGGCTATTATCCCCGCCAGGGTCTCTAATTGGCTCTCTCTGTACTTTATATTCAGTTGGGTTTTAGTCTGTAGTCCCCCGATATCTCCGCAGATCATATTTAGGGTAAAAAAGAAAGCCCCATAGTGTAATCCAGTAATTAAAAAAAAATATTCAAATAAAATAATGCACTTACAGCATATGTAGTAAAAAACAGCAGTGGTTGTATATAGGGCCGGCCGGCTCTCACTACCCGTTGCTTCTGGGATTCGTATTGTGGTGACGTCAGCACGCCGCTCCTCCCGATATGATATAGGATGCATTCATATTCTTAGCCCCCAAGTGCATAACTTTACATTTATCAACATTAAACCTCATCTGCCACATAGTTGCCAAATTAGAGAGAGCATTGAGGTCGGCTTGTAAATTGTAGACATCCTGTAAGGACGTTATTCCACTGCATAGCTTAGTGTCATCTACAAAGACAGAAATGTTACTTTTGATCTCAGACCCAATATCATTTATAAAGATATTAAAAAGTAAGGGTCCCAACACTGAACCTTGGGGTACACCACTGAGAACCTCTACTCTCTGAATTCTGTCTTTTAGCCAGTTCTCTATCCATTTACAAACTGATATTTCCAATCCTGTAGACTTTACCTTACACATGAGCCATGTGTGGGGAACTGTATCGAATGCTTTTGCAAAATCCAAGTATACCACGTCCACCGGCACCCCTCTGTCCAAGGTTTTACTTACCTCTTCATAAAAAGAAATCAGGTTTGTCTGACAACTTCTGTCTTTCATGAATCCATGCTGTCTGTTGCTTAAAATATTTTTTTCAAGCAAGAACTCATCTATGTGGTCTTTTATTAATCTCTCCAGTATCTTCCCAACTATAGAAGTTAAACGAACTGGTCTGTAGTTACTTGGTAAAGACTTTGTTCCCTTTTTAAATATAAGCACCACATTGGCCCTGCGCCAATGAAGTGGTACTATTCCTGTCATTAATGAGTCCCTAAAAATTAGATACAATGGCTTTGAAATTACAGAGCTCAATTCTTTTAGGATCCATGGGTGTATGCCATCCAGGTGCTTTATCCACCTTTATTCTGTCTAAATATTTCTGGACCATATCACTTTTGAGCCATTGTGGATTTTGGGCTGTGTCACTACCACCCCCATTTTGGACATGAGCTCCCCCATGCTCCTTTGTATACACAGAGCTGAAGAAATTATTTAATAAATTAGTCCCCAGTCACCCACTCTAGATTATTTTGTAAAGGGCCTACATGCTCAGGCTTAACCTTTTTACTATAAATATATTTGAAGATTTTTTTGGGGTTTGTCCTACTATCTTTTGCAATCTGTCGTTCATTTTGAATTTTTGAATCCTTGATTTCCTTTTTACATATCCTGTTATATTCTTTGTAACATTTAAACAACACTAGTGTTCCCTCATTTTTATATTTTTTAAAAGCTCTTTTCTTATAGTTTATAGCTTTCTTAACTTTGGCCATGAGCCACATAGGTTTTATTTTTAGCCTTTTAAACTTATTGCCCATGGGAATATACTTTGCAGTGAGTTCACAGTCTTTTTGAAGAATTCCCATTTCTGTTCTGTGCCCATTGATGCCAATATTCCCTCCCATTCTAAGTCCCAGAGAGCAGCCCTCATCCTTGGAAAATTAGCTCTTGAAATTAAGTGGTTTTTTTTTTTATGTAATCTTTATTTAAAAAGATATATTCAAAGGACAAACAGAGAAACAATAGACAAAGTAGAAAGGTTTGCAAAATACAGCAATATAGGAGGAGCCCTCCACCATGGACAAACAGTCAATGATAAAGTCAATCAGGGAAGCATACGGTGCAACAACCATATCTGGGGGAATAATAATCAACATATGAGCAGCGTGATATGAGTTCAAACATACATGGATCACCCCATTCGACCCCGTCCGGCATATCCCTGTCAAGGATGCCATCCCACTCCCAAAAATTAGGAGTAGACTGGGTCCACAGTTAGCAGGCCCAAAGCCTACGGGCAGTAAACTCATTTAAAAGTTAAATAAAAACAAAAACGAAAAAAGGGGGGTGAAGGGTGGGGCAAAGAAACAAAACAGAAAACAGAAAACCAGGGGAAAAAGTAACACCAACCAAAGTAGTACATAACTTCAAGCTTCTGTAGGTTTATGAAAGCTCCTCTGTCTCTTTAGGAACCACTCTGCAGCCCCCATGCACCCCCCCGACCCAGCCCCCCTATGGTGGCGGGGTCGCATCCAGAGAGGGACCCGGGGCACACAAAACAGGCGGGCTTGCATAGTTTATCCAAGTGGCCCATACGGAATAGAATTTCTCGTACCGATCTTTACACTTAGCCATCCATTCCTCAGCAGCCATGATATTATTCACTAAATTTACCCATTCCGCACGGGAAGGCACCCGAGGTGTCTTCCAGTGAATCAGTATCAGCCGCCGAGCCGCATTAAGCAAATGGGGCAGGATGGATTTGCTATATTGGCTGAGGGGAATGGTGGGAAAGTGCAGCAAGGATTCCAACGGGGAATCGGGTAGCTCCAGATCCAAGATCAATTTGATCTGTGCATGGATATCCGGCCAAAAGGGCTTCAGCTTAGGGCATTCCCACCAGATGTGAAGGAACGAGCCTCTGAGGCCACAACCTCTCCAACAATCATCTGAGAGAGAGGGGTAAATCTTAGCAAGTTTGGATGGCACCCTATACCACCTGGACAGTACCTTGTAGCTATTCTCCTGCATCTTAGTATCCACTGTGCTCGAGTGTGTTAAGCTATATAGGTGCTCTAGTTGAGGTTCAGTAAAGGTGCGCTGGAGGTCTCTCTCCCACTCACCAGTGAATCCCGGTTTCTCTTCAGTATGCATGGATTGCAGCAAGTCATATAGAACCGAAATGGCATGGGGAACAGCGGAGTCAGACATGCATAAGCGTTCAAAGGGAGAAGCCGAAGTGGGGGACCTAACCCCCTGGGGCAAGCTAGCGACAAAATGCTGGAGCTGCCTGTAACGCCACTCATCCATGGGGAAGGGGCCGTATTGATCCCGTAGAGTGGCCAGTGGCAATAGGCCATGGTCCTGAACAAATCTGCCGCATCTGGACTCACCATCCGCCGCCCACGTCCGAAAGAAGGAAGGGTGTTCCCCCGGAGCGAACCAGGGGAAGCCTCCCAGGGGCACCAGAGGAGAAACAGGGGGTACAAGCAGCCCCAGTTTATTCAGCCTGTCCCAGGTCGCCAGGGCGTGAGCAGCAAACGGGGAGACCAGCGCAGAGAGACCTCTATCCCCCCGAGGAACCCATGGGGTGTGTGACAGGTTGGGGCCCGCTAAAAATTTGTCTAGAGGTACCCATAGTTTGTACCGGACATTGTGGTACCAGTCCAGAATACGCTGCAGGGCTATCGCTTCATAGTACCTGCGGATTACTGGAACCCCCATACCTCCCCTATTCTTAGGGCGCTGGATAGTGCAAAGGGCTAACCTGGGGCATTTCCCACCCCAAATATAGTGTACGAACAGGCTATTGAGGGTTGAGAAGAACGTCTTAGGCAAAGTGATCGGCACCATCTGCAGGAAAAACAGGATACGGGGTAGCAAATTCATTTTAAGTACACTGACTCGGCCCATCCACGAAAACGCCGCCCTGTCCCATCGCTTCAGGTCTATTCTGACAGTGGAAAGCAACGGAGCAAAGTTACAGTCATAAAGCATCGAACATTTTGCGGGCAAATATATCCCTGTCATGTACCTGGGTGTATTTGAACCGGGATCTTCCTGGTCCCACAGCTGCAACCTTACCTGTTGTGCTACGGAGCAGATCTAGACTTTTGGAAATGTCATCTCAGTATTAAGCATTGCCTTGGACTCACTAGCCCCACCTGCTGCCAGCTGTGGACAATTTTCTATCAAAGCAGCCCATAAAAAGGAAGTGATGCTATCTCTCAGCGCCCGTTTGTGTGGAATAGCTCCCTGGGTGTAGCGGCTGCTTTTTGATCTTGATTTTCGTGTTGAACTTCTGCCTGAATTCCTGACTACTCTCTAGCCTGCTGATTTTGTACTTCACTGCCAGCTTGTGTATGACCTTTGCCTGCCTGACCACTCTCTGGATTTCGATCGTGTACCGTTTTGCCTGATCTGTTGCCAACCTAATCTGCCTGACTACGTTTTCGCCTAAATCCTCAGCACACAAGTTCCACTTCAGACACTACCTATCACAGGTACCTTACATTACAAATGGGCCATAATGACAGTGGACCCTTCTGAGATTGTTAAGGCGATTTCACATCAGGGACAATTGATTGGAGCTCATGAACAGCATCTTTCTTCCCTGGACCCCAAGTTAGATGAACTTTGTATTATGCTTAAATCTTGTTTGCCTGCTTCCTCTGCAACAATCCAGACTCTGGATCCTACTCCTGCTACGATCCAACCCGCCTCTTCTGTACCACCCAAACTTTCCTTGCCTGACAAATTTGGTGGTGATACTAAAGACTGCAGAGGCTTTTTAAATGTTTGCCGTTTGCATTTCCGCAACAACCCTGGGACCCATAGCACTTCGTCTGCCAAAGTGACTTTTGTAATTTCCTTGTTAAAGGGGAAGGCCCTGGCCTGGGTCTCTCCTTATCTGGAACACAATGATCCTGTGCTGCAAGACGCTGACAAATTTCTGGCTTCTCTCCAGACTGTATTTGACAAGCCAGATAGAGCTTCTGCAGCTGAGTACTCACTCTTGGACATGCAACAAGGCACCAGGTCTGTGGCACAATATGCTATTGAGTTTCGTACCCTTGCCACTGAGACTACTTGGGACTCAAGGGCATTACGTGCAGCCTTCCGAAAAGGTCTTGCGGATCGCATCAAAGACAAATTAGTCTATAAGGATTCCCCAGAAGACCTAGAGAAATTCATAGAGCTCTGTGTTCGTCTGGATGTCCGGTATCATGAAAGGTGCCAAGAGAGACTTAGAACTCGCAAGTTTCCTCAGCCAGTTTACCGTTTGGCCCCTAACTTCCAAGCACCACCTCAGCCAGAACCTGAAATCTCAGTTGAACCCCAGGCACCTGTGGAACCCATGGATGTAAGCTGTCTCCACCTAACTGAGTCTGAGAAACAAAGGAGGCGTGCATTGGGCCTATGCCGATACTGTGGACTTAAAGGACATTTATTATCTGTCTGCCCTTCCCGTCCAGTAAAAGGCAGGGTCTAACCATTGTTGGAGGAGCTGGCTTAGACCTTACAGGTATATCCTCCAAGACCAAGATTACCATTCCTGCAATTATCCATTTACCCTCTAAACTTGTCTCCTGTGAGGCTTTTGTGGATTCTGGAGCTGCTGGCATATTCTTGGACTACACTTTTGCTAAAAAAAATAATATCCCATTTGTTCCAAAATCTAGACCCCTGAACATTACCACCGTGAATGGACAACCCTTGGGCGATGGCATTGTAAAATTTGAGACTATGACAATCACCCTTCAGGTAGGCGTACTCCACAAAGAGGAAGTTGTCTTTTCTCTTATTGATTCTCCACTTCTGCCTGTTATCCTTGGTTACCCATGGTTACAACAACATAACCCTTCTTTTGATTGAACTAACCTTTTGGGGGTCGTTCTGTTTGTCTCAACCCAAAAGACTTTCTGCTTGTATGTTGGTTTCCATGGCCGTCCCACCTACCTTGCCTCATGAATACCATGCGTTTGCAGACGTATTTTGCAAGAAAAAGGCAGAGGTTTTACCTCCACATCGTTCTTTTGACTGTGCAATTAAATTGATTCCTGGAGCACCTCTTCCCAAAGGAAGGACCTATCCCCTGTCTTTGCCTGAACAAAAATCCATGGAGGAATACGTAAAAGGCAACTTGGAAAGAGGTTTTATCCGACCCTCTTCTTCTCCAGTAGGGGCAGGTTTTTTCTTTGTTGAAAAAAAAGATGGGGGTCTTCGACCATGCATAGACTATCGAGGGTTAAATAAAATCACCGTAAACGACTCCTACTCTTTGCCTCTCATTCTTGAACTGTTTGATGTACTTAAGGGGGCTGTTATCTTCTCCAAGCTAGACCTACGAGGGGCTTATAATCTGATTCGAATTAAAGACGGGGACGAGTGGAAGACAGCATTCAACACTCGTAATGGACATTTTGAATATCTGGTTATGCCATTTGGGTTGTGTAACGCCCCTGCTGTCTTCCAACGTTTCATGAATGAAATTTTTCATGATTTCAGCAACAGTTTTGTGATCATCTACTTGGACGACATTTTAATCTTTTCCAAGACTCATCTAGAGCACATCTTGCATGTAAAGCAGGTATTGCAACGACTGAGAGAAAACCATCTTTACGCGAAGATTGAGAAATGCAGTTTCCATCAAAGCCGTATTCCTTTCCTTGGATACATTATAAGTGCTGTCGGTTTCCAAATGGACCCTCAAAAACTTTCCGCTGTCTTGCAATGGCCCCAACCGACCACTTTAAGAGGGCTCCAAAGCTTTCTAGGGTTTGCAAATTACTATAGACGGTTCATCAAAGGTTTTGCCTCCATTGCGGCCCCCCTTACTGCTATGACTAAGAAAGGTACAAATTGCAAGGTATGGTCCTCAGAAGCAGAATCGGCTTTCCAGAAATTTAAAAGACCTGTTCAGCAAAGCTCCAATTCTTCAGCATCCAAATCCCGATCTCCAGTACATAGTTGAGGTTGATGCCTCTGAGGTAGGAGCAGGTGCCGTGCTCTCCCAGAGACAGCCTAAGTCCGGTAGAATCCATCCAGTAGCATTTTTTTCTAGAAAGTTTTTCCAGCAGAGATGAATTACGATTAGGGATGAGCTTCGTGTTCGAGTCGAACATACGTTCGACTCGAACATTGGCTGTTCGATCGTTCGACGAAGATCGAACGATTTGGGCCGTTCGCGCCAAATTCGAGTGACGCGAACGGCCCACAATGCACTACGCCATCGCAGTGTCATCCAGGCGCTGTGATTGGCCAAGCATGCACTGTGACCCCGCATGCTTGGCCAATCACAGCGCCGGCAGCGAGGAGAGCAATGATTGGCCACAGGCAGGATGCCTGTGGCCAATTATTGCTGAGGGTGTTTAGTACACGCCCCACACTATAAAAGGCCGCCAGCACGGCGGCCTAGTGTAGTGTGTTCCGGAGCAGGGATAGAGTAGCATAGGCAGGGACAGTGACTGTTATTTCTTTCTTGCTTAACCTGGATTCCTTTAGTTTAGGGAAAGAGAAGGATAGGTAGGGAGAGTGTCAGTGTGTTTTGTGCTTCTGCTATAGTGTGCTTAAAAAAAAACATTTATTCTAGGGACAGAAAACTCTAGGTAGGGACAGTGTCAGTTTCTTTCACTCTGCAAGTCCTTGTTTCCAGGGACCTGGAAGGACAGTGAGTGAATTGTCCTTTTGCTATATTGTGATTAAAAAAAACATTTATTCTAGGGACAGAAAACTCTAGGTAGGGACAGTGTCAGTTTCTTTCACTCTGCAAGTCCTTGTTTCCAGGGACCTGGAAGGACAGTGAGTGAATTGTCCTTTTGCTATATTGTGATTAAAAAAAACATTTATTCTAGGGACAGAAAACTCTAGGTAGGGACAGTGTCAGTTTCTTTCACTCTGCAAGTCCTTGTTTCCAGGGACCTGGAAGGACAGTGAGTGAATTGTCCTTTTGCTATATTGTGATTAAAAAAAACATTTATTCTAGGGACAGAAAACTCTAGGTAGGGACAGTGTCAGTTTCTTTCACTCTGCAAGTCCTTGTTTCCAGGGACCTGGAAGGACAGTGAGTGAATTGTCCTTTTGCTATATTGTGATTAAAAAAAACATTTATTCTAGGGACAGAAAACTCTAGGTAGGGACAGTGTCAGTTTCTTTCACTCTGCAAGTCCTTGTTTCCAGGGACCTGGAAGGACAGTGAGTGAATTGTCCTTTTGCTATATTGTGATTAAAAAAAACATTTATTCTAGGGACAGAAAACTCTAGGTAGGGACAGTGTCAGTTTCTTTCACTCTGCAAGTCCTTGTTTCCAGGGACCTGGAAGGACAGTGAGTGAATTGTCCTTTTGCTATATTGTGATTAAAAAAAACATTTATTCTAGGGACAGAAAACTCTAGGTAGGGACAGTGTCAGTTTCTTTCACTCTGCAAGTCCTTGTTTCCAGGGACCTGGAAGGACAGTGAGTGAATTGTCCTTTTGCTATATTGTGATTAAAAAAAACATTTATTCTAGGGACAGAAAACTCTAGGTAGGGACAGTGTCAGTTTCTTTCACTCTGCAAGTCCTTGTTTCCAGGGACCTGGAAGGACAGTGAGTGAATTGTCCTTTTGCTATATTGTGATTAAAAAAAACATTTATTCTAGGGACAGAAAACTCTAGGTAGGGACAGTGTCAGTTTCTTTCACTCTGCAAGTCCTTGTTTCCAGGGACCTGGAAGGACAGTGAGTGAATTGTCCTTTTGCTATATTGTGATTAAAAAAAACATTTATTCTAGGGACAGAAAACTCTAGGTAGGGACAGTGTCAGTTTCTTTCACTCTGCAAGTCCTTGTTTCCAGGGACCTGGAAGGACAGTGAGTGAATTGTCCTTTTGCTATATTGTGATTAAAAAAAACATTTATTCTAGGGACAGAAAACTCTAGGTAGGGACAGTGTCAGTTTCTTTCACTCTGCAAGTCCTTGTTTCCAGGGACCTGGAAGGACAGTGAGTGAATTGTCCTTTTGCTATATTGTGATTAAAAAAAACATTTATTCTAGGGACAGAAAACTCTAGGTAGGGACAGTGTCAGTTTCTTTCACTCTGCAAGTCCTTGTTTCCAGGGACCTGGAAGGACAGTGAGTGAATTGTCCTTTTGCTATATTGTGATTAAAAAAAACATTTATTCTAGGGACAGAAAACTCTAGGTAGGGACAGTGTCAGTTTCTTTCACTCTGCAAGTCCTTGTTTCCAGGGACCTGGAAGGACAGTGAGTGAATTGTCCTTTTGCTATATTGTGATTAAAAAAAACATTTATTCTAGGGACAGAAAACTCTAGGTAGGGACAGTGTCAGTTTCTTTCACTCTGCAAGTCCTTGTTTCCAGGGACCTGGAAGGACAGTGAGTGAATTGTCCTTTTGCTATATTGTGATTAAAAAAAACATTTATTCTAGGGACAGAAAACTCTAGGTAGGGACAGTGTCAGTTTCTTTCACTCTGCAAGTCCTTGTTTCCAGGGACCTGGAAGGACAGTGAGTGAATTGTCCTTTTGCTATATTGTGATTAAAAAAAACATTTATTCTAGGGACAGAAAACTCTAGGTAGGGACAGTGTCAGTTTCTTTCACTCTGCAAGTCCTTGTTTCCAGGGACCTGGAAGGACAGTGAGTGAATTGTCCTTTTGCTATATTGTGATTAAAAAAAACATTTATTCTAGGGACAGAAAACTCTAGGTAGGGACAGTGTCAGTTTCTTTCACTCTGCAAGTCCTTGTTTCCAGGGACCTGGAAGGACAGTGAGTGAATTGTCCTTTTGCTATATTGTGATTAAAAAAAACATTTATTCTAGGGACAGAAAACTCTAGGTAGGGACAGTGTCAGTTTCTTTCACTCTGCAAGTCCTTGTTTCCAGGGACCTGGAAGGACAGTGAGTGAATTGTCCTTTTGCTATATTGTGATTAAAAAAAACATTTATTCTAGGGACAGAAAACTCTAGGTAGGGACAGTGTCAGTTTCTTTCACTCTGCAAGTCCTTGTTTCCAGGGACCTGGAAGGACAGTGAGTGAATTGTCCTTTTGCTATATTGTGATTAAAAAAAACATTTATTCTAGGGACAGAAAACTCTAGGTAGGGACAGTGTCAGTTTCTTTCACTCTGCAAGTCCTTGTTTCCAGGGACCTGGAAGGACAGTGAGTGAATTGTCCTTTTGCTATATTGTGATTAAAAAAAACATTTATTCTAGGGACAGAAAACTCTAGGTAGGGACAGTGTCAGTTTCTTTCACTCTGCAAGTCCTTGTTTCCAGGGACCTGGAAGGACAGTGAGTGAATTGTCCTTTTGCTATATTGTGATTAAAAAAAACATTTATTCTAGGGACAGAAAACTCTAGGTAGGGACAGTGTCAGTTTCTTTCACTCTGCAAGTCCTTGTTTCCAGGGACCTGGAAGGACAGTGAGTGAATTGTCCTTTTGCTATATTGTGATTAAAAAAAACATTTATTCTAGGGACAGAAAACTCTAGGTAGGGACAGTGTCAGTTTCTTTCACTCTGCAAGTCCTTGTTTCCAGGGACCTGGAAGGACAGTGAGTGAATTGTCCTTTTGCTATATTGTGATTAAAAAAAACATTTATTCTAGGGACAGAAAACTCTAGGTAGGGACAGTGTCAGTTTCTTTCACTCTGCAAGTCCTTGTTTCCAGGGACCTGGAAGGACAGTGAGTGAATTGTCCTTTTGCTATATTGTGATTAAAAAAAACATTTATTCTAGGGACAGAAAACTCTAGGTAGGGACAGTGTCAGTTTCTTTCACTCTGCAAGTCCTTGTTTCCAGGGACCTGGAAGGACAGTGAGTGAATTGTCCTTTTGCTATATTGTGATTAAAAAAAACATTTATTCTAGGGACAGAAAACTCTAGGTAGGGACAGTGTCAGTTTCTTTCACTCTGCAAGTCCTTGTTTCCAGGGACCTGGAAGGACAGTGAGTGAATTGTCCTTTTGCTATATTGTGATTAAAAAAAACATTTATTCTAGGGACAGAAAACTCTAGGTAGGGACAGTGTCAGTTTCTTTCACTCTGCAAGTCCTTGTTTCCAGGGACCTGGAAGGACAGTGAGTGAATTGTCCTTTTGCTATATTGTGATTAAAAAAAACATTTATTCTAGGGACAGAAAACTCTAGGTAGGGACAGTGTCAGTTTCTTTCACTCTGCAAGTCCTTGTTTCCAGGGACCTGGAAGGACAGTGAGTGAATTGTCCTTTTGCTATATTGTGATTAAAAAAAACATTTATTCTAGGGACAGAAAACTCTAGGTAGGGACAGTGTCAGTTTCTTTCACTCTGCAAGTCCTTGTTTCCAGGGACCTGGAAGGACAGTGAGTGAATTGTCCTTTTGCTATATTGTGATTAAAAAAAACATTTATTCTAGGGACAGAAAACTCTAGGTAGGGACAGTGTCAGTTTCTTTCACTCTGCAAGTCCTTGTTTCCAGGGACCTGGAAGGACAGTGAGTGAATTGTCCTTTTGCTATATTGTGATTAAAAAAAACATTTATTCTAGGGACAGAAAACTCTAGGTAGGGACAGTGTCAGTTTCTTTCACTCTGCAAGTCCTTGTTTCCAGGGACCTGGAAGGACAGTGAGTGAATTGTCCTTTTGCTATATTGTGATTAAAAAAAACATTTATTCTAGGGACAGAAAACTCTAGGTAGGGACAGTGTCAGTTTCTTTCACTCTGCAAGTCCTTGTTTCCAGGGACCTGGAAGGACAGTGAGTGAATTGTCCTTTTGCTATATTGTGATTAAAAAAAACATTTATTCTAGGGACAGAAAACTCTAGGTAGGGACAGTGTCAGTTTCTTTCACTCTGCAAGTCCTTGTTTCCAGGGACCTGGAAGGACAGTGAGTGAATTGTCCTTTTGCTATATTGTGATTAAAAAAAACATTTATTCTAGGGACAGAAAACTCTAGGTAGGGACAGTGTCAGTTTCTTTCACTCTGCAAGTCCTTGTTTCCAGGGACCTGGAAGGACAGTGAGTGAATTGTCCTTTTGCTATATTGTGATTAAAAAAAACATTTATTCTAGGGACAGAAAACTCTAGGTAGGGACAGTGTCAGTTTCTTTCACTCTGCAAGTCCTTGTTTCCAGGGACCTGGAAGGACAGTGAGTGAATTGTCCTTTTGCTATATTGTGATTAAAAAAAACATTTATTCTAGGGACAGAAAACTCTAGGTAGGGACAGTGTCAGTTTCTTTCACTCTGCAAGTCCTTGTTTCCAGGGACCTGGAAGGACAGTGAGTGAATTGTCCTTTTGCTATATTGTGATTAAAAAAAACATTTATTCTAGGGACAGAAAACTCTAGGTAGGGACAGTGTCAGTTTCTTTCACTCTGCAAGTCCTTGTTTCCAGGGACCTGGAAGGACAGTGAGTGAATTGTCCTTTTGCTATATTGTGATTAAAAAAAACATTTATTCTAGGGACAGAAAACTCTAGGTAGGGACAGTGTCAGTTTCTTTCACTCTGCAAGTCCTTGTTTCCAGGGACCTGGAAGGACAGTGAGTGAATTGTCCTTTTGCTATATTGTGATTAAAAAAAACATTTATTCTAGGGACAGAAAACTCTAGGTAGGGACAGTGTCAGTTTCTTTCACTCTGCAAGTCCTTGTTTCCAGGGACCTGGAAGGACAGTGAGTGAATTGTCCTTTTGCTATATTGTGATTAAAAAAAACATTTATTCTAGGGACAGAAAACTCTAGGTAGGGACAGTGTCAGTTTCTTTCACTCTGCAAGTCCTTGTTTCCAGGGACCTGGAAGGACAGTGAGTGAATTGTCCTTTTGCTATATTGTGATTAAAAAAAACATTTATTCTAGGGACAGAAAACTCTAGGTAGGGACAGTGTCAGTTTCTTTCACTCTGCAAGTCCTTGTTTCCAGGGACCTGGAAGGACAGTGAGTGAATTGTCCTTTTGCTATATTGTGATTAAAAAAAACATTTATTCTAGGGACAGAAAACTCTAGGTAGGGACAGTGTCAGTTTCTTTCACTCTGCAAGTCCTTGTTTCCAGGGACCTGGAAGGACAGTGAGTGAATTGTCCTTTTGCTATATTGTGATTAAAAAAAACATTTATTCTAGGGACAGAAAACTCTAGGTAGGGACAGTGTCAGTTTCTTTCACTCTGCAAGTCCTTGTTTCCAGGGACCTGGAAGGACAGTGAGTGAATTGTCCTTTTGCTATATTGTGATTAAAAAAAACATTTATTCTAGGGACAGAAAACTCTAGGTAGGGACAGTGTCAGTTTCTTTCACTCTGCAAGTCCTTGTTTCCAGGGACCTGGAAGGACAGTGAGTGAATTGTCCTTTTGCTATATTGTGATTAAAAAAAACATTTATTCTAGGGACAGAAAACTCTAGGTAGGGACAGTGTCAGTTTCTTTCACTCTGCAAGTCCTTGTTTCCAGGGACCTGGAAGGACAGTGAGTGAATTGTCCTTTTGCTATATTGTGATTAAAAAAAACATTTATTCTAGGGACAGAAAACTCTAGGTAGGGACAGTGTCAGTTTCTTTCACTCTGCAAGTCCTTGTTTCCAGGGACCTGGAAGGACAGTGAGTGAATTGTCCTTTTGCTATATTGTGATTAAAAAAAACATTTATTCTAGGGACAGAAAACTCTAGGTAGGGACAGTGTCAGTTTCTTTCACTCTGCAAGTCCTTGTTTCCAGGGACCTGGAAGGACAGTGAGTGAATTGTCCTTTTGCTATATTGTGATTAAAAAAAACATTTATTCTAGGGACAGAAAACTCTAGGTAGGGACAGTGTCAGTTTCTTTCACTCTGCAAGTCCTTGTTTCCAGGGACCTGGAAGGACAGTGAGTGAATTGTCCTTTTGCTATATTGTGATTAAAAAAAACATTTATTCTAGGGACAGAAAACTCTAGGTAGGGACAGTGTCAGTTTCTTTCACTCTGCAAGTCCTTGTTTCCAGGGACCTGGAAGGACAGTGAGTGAATTGTCCTTTTGCTATATTGTGATTAAAAAAAACATTTATTCTAGGGACAGAAAACTCTAGGTAGGGACAGTGTCAGTTTCTTTCACTCTGCAAGTCCTTGTTTCCAGGGACCTGGAAGGACAGTGAGTGAATTGTCCTTTTGCTATATTGTGATTAAAAAAAACATTTATTCTAGGGACAGAAAACTCTAGGTAGGGACAGTGTCAGTTTCTTTCACTCTGCAAGTCCTTGTTTCCAGGGACCTGTAAGGACAGTGAGTTAATTTTCCTTGTGCTATATTGTGATTAAAAAAAACATTTTTTCTAGGGACAGAAAACTGTAGGTAGGGAGAGTGTTTTTTTTCTTTCACTCTGCAAGTCCTTGTTTCCAGGGACAGAGAAGGACACCTGAAGGTAGCCCTTATTGCTTTTTTCCCATCTCCCTGCAGGCCATCTATTAGAATGTCTGGAAGGCAAACAAGGAGAGGCAGACAGTCAGGAGGCAATAAAAGAGGGCAAGCAGGCTCTGTGTCTGGGGGCAACAGTGCTGGTCGTGGACGCGGTGCATTGTCATCAGCACATGGCCATGGGACACGCTTGTCCTTCTTTTCGGCAGCTGGACATGTTGAGCCACATCATGCCGAAGACTTGGTAGAGTGGATGACCAAGCCCTCCTCCTCCTCCTCATCCTCTCTCACCCAGGCTCAGGGTACTGGAAAAGCAGCTGCCAAAGCGTCGTCTTCCCTGGTATCAATGTCAGACAAATCATCAGTCACTCCTTCCCTAGACCCACCATGTCCTCCTCCTGAGGAGTCCCCCGAACTGTTTCAGCACAGTGTTGGGTACATGCTCCAGGAGGATGCCCAGCGTTTCGAAGGGTCTGATGATGAAACCCAGCTAGAGGAAGGCAGTAGCGTGAGAGCAGACAGAGGGGATGCTCAAGAAGGACACCAATCTGGCAGTCATGTTCCAGCAGCTGCAGCATACTGCCAGATTGGCTCCAGTGATGAGGAGGGAGGGGATGATGAGGTCAATGACTCCACGTGGGTGCCTAATAGGAGAGAGGAGGAGGAGGAGGATGAGGAGGAGGCACATCTCCAACGAGGCAGGATGCCCTTTGGTGGCCAGCGTAAGGGCAGTACACCGACGGAATCACACCGCAGAGCTCCGCCTGTGCAGGGCGCTGCCTCTGCCCGTCATTCAAAAAGTTCTTTGGTGTGGGCCTTTTTTGAGGCTAGTGCATCAGATCGCACAGCTGCTGTTTGCAACATATGTCTCAAGCGTATATCGCGTGGCCAAAACATCAGCCGCTTGGGTACCACATGCCTGACCAGACATATGTTGACCTGCCATGCAGCTCGTTGGCAAGCCTACCTCAAAGACCCACACCAAAGAACAAAGCGGACCTCTCCTTGCACCGCATCAGCTGGGATCTCCAACCCCACTATAACTTCAGTCCTCTCTGAAACATGCACTGAGAGGAATGAAGGTGTAGAATTAGGTGTGTCACAGCCAAGTACTTGCGCCCACTCTGCTAGCAGTACACCGACGTCCGATTCTAGCAGGCAAATTTCCCTGCCCCAGCTGCTGGACCGTCGAAAGAAGTTCACTCCCAGCCATCCACATGCCCAGCGGTTGAATGCTAGCTTGGCTAAATTGCTAGCGCTTCAACTGCTGCCTTTTCAGTTGGTAGACTCGGCCCCCTTCCGTGAGTTTGTGCAATGTGCGGTTCCTCAGTGGCAGGTTCCCAAACGCCACTTTTTCTCACGGAAGGCTATTCCGGCTCTCTACCGGCATGTGGAAGGCAATGTCTTGGCCTCGCTGGACAGGGCGGTCAGCGGTAAGGTGCATATTACCGCTGACTCATGGTCCAGCAGGCATGGACAGGGACGTTACCTTTCTTTCACGGCCCATTGGGTCACTCTTTTGGCAGCTGGGAAGGATTCAGGACAAGGTGCAGTAGTGTTGGAGGTTGTCCCACCGCCACGCCTCCAAAATGCTACTACTGGTTGTGACACACCTCTCTCCTCCACCCCCTCCTCTTCTTCTTCCTCCATGGCCTCTTCCTGTGGTTTGTCCTATGAACCAGCGGTGCTCCGTAGCCGTTCACGGGGCTACGCAAGTACGCAGGCAAAAAGATGCCATGCCGTGCTTGCGCTGGTGTGTTTGGGGGACAGAAGCCACACTGGGGCAGAGGTCCTGTCTGCTCTGCAGGGCCAGGCCGAGAGGTGGTTGACGCCACGCCAGCTTAAGCCAGGAATGGTGGTTTGCGACAATGGCACCAACCTCCTCTCCGCCCTCCGACAGGGACAACTGACCCATGTGCCCTGTGTGGCTCACGTCCTTAACCTGGTGGTGCAGCGGTTCTTGGGCAGGTACCCGGGCTTACAGGATGTCCTGAGGCAGGCCAGGAAAGTCTGTGTGCATTTCCGCAGATCTTATAATGCCAGTGCTCGCCTGGCTGAGCTGCAAAAGGAGTTGAACCTGCCCAAGAACCGCCTTATATGTGACATGCCCACCAGGTGGAACTCAACGTTGGCCATGCTGCAGCGGCTGCACACGCAGCAGAGGGCCATCAATGAGTACCTGTGCGACTACGGCACCAGGACAGGGTCAGGGGAGCTTGGTTTTTTTTCTCCACGCCAGTGGGGCATGATCAGGGATGCATGCACTGTCCTGGCACCATTTGAGGAGGCCACGAGGATGGTGAGCAGTGACAGTGCATGCATCAGTGACACTGTACCTCTTGTCCACCTGTTGGAGCACACGCTGCGTGGAATAATGGACAGGGCACTTGAGGCAGAACAGAGGCAGGAAGAGGAGGACTTCCTTGCCTCTCAAGGCCCCCTTTACCCAGACAGTGTTCCTTCTGTCCCACCCATCGCACAGGAAGAGGAGGAGGAGGAGGAGGAGGAGGAGGAGGATTGTGTCAGCATGGAGGTGGAGGCTGGCACTCAGCATCATCAGCAGCAGTCTTTTAGGGATGATTTACAGTCCCAAGAAACCAGTGGACTTGTACGTGGCTGGGAGGAGGTGGCTGCGGATCATGTCGTCCTTAGTGACCCAGAGGACTCCGGAGCGAATGCCTCAGCAAACCTACGCTGCATGGCCTCCCTGATCCTGCAAAGTCTGCGGAAGGATCCTCGTATTCTTCGGATCAAGGAGAGGGACCATTACTGGCTGGCCACTCTCCTTGATCCACGGTACAAGGGTAAGGTTGCGGACCTTATGTTACCGTCGCAGAGGGAGCAGAGGATGAGACAACTCCGGGAGGCCTTGCAGAAAGGTCTGTGCAACGCGTTCCCAGAGACTGGGAGGTTGCAAACTCCTGGTCCTGGACAACGAGTTGCTGAGGCTTCGGCCAGTCAAAGAAGGAGCGGTGGGGAAGGTGGCCGTCTGACCGATGCGTTCAGACAATTCTTTAGTCCGCAGCCCCAAAGTATGATTGGTTCCAGCAACCATCGCCAGCGTCTGATAAACATGGTGCAGGAATATCTAGGGGCAAGGTCAGACTTGGACACCTTCCCCACCGAAAATCCTCTGGCTTACTGGGTCTTGAGGATGGATCACTGGCCAGAGCTTGCACAGTATGCAATTGAGCTACTGGCCTGTCCTGCATCCAGCGTTCTTTCGGAACGCACATTCAGTGCTGCTGGAGGATTTGTCACGGATCACAGGGTGCGCCTGTCCACCGACTCGGTTGATCGACTGACTTTCATCAAGATGAACCAGTCTTGGATCACCACCAGCTACCACACACCTGATGCTGATATAACAGACTAATTGATTTTAAAATGTCACATCCCTTCAAGACTGATGCTGATGCTGAGTGCCTGTGCTGTTATGTTGACTGGCTATCCTCCTCCTCCGAGTCCTCAATGATACGATTGATGATGATAGCTTGGAAGATCATTTTTGTTTATGGGTGCCGCCACCAGTGCCTAACGCCCAATTTTTCAGCCCCTGTTTAACAGGGGCGTGTAATTACAATTTTTGAAGCAATACTTTGCAACAGGGCTCATTGCTGTGCTCCAAGTACAGTATCTGTGAGGAGTTGCAGTGTTGTGCCACCAGTGCCTAAGGCCCAATTTTTCAGCCCCTGTTTAACAGGGGCGTGTCATTACAATTTTTGAAGCAATACTTTGCAACAGGGCTCATTGCTGTGCTCCAAGTACAGTATCTGTGAGGGGTTGCAGTGTTGTGCCACCAGTGCCTAAGGCCCAATTTTTCAGCCCCTGTTCAACAGGGGCATGTAATTACAATTCTTGATCTAATAATTCACAGCAGGGCCCATTGCTGCACCCACCAAGAGTAACTGTCAGGGCTTACAGTGTTGTGGCACCAGCACCACCATCAAAGGCCCAATTTTTACTACCACTGTTCAACAATTATATGTAATTAAAATTCCTGATATAATAGTTGACAGCAGGGCGTTCCAGCACCAACCAAGAGTAACTGTGAGTGCTTACAGTGTTGTGCCAACACCAACAACTAAGGGGCCTATTTCTGCAGAGTATATACGGCAGGTCCCTACTTTCAAACATCCAACTTACAAACGACTCCTACTTGCAAACGCAAGAAGACAACAGGAAGTGAGAGGAAATCTACCACTAGGAAGGAAAATTCTCTCCTGTAAGAATAAATATGGGAGAAAGGTGTCTCCTCTGTACTGATGCTTTATCAGCAATCCTTGTTTCAAGAAAAACACCACATTTCAAAAACAGTTGTCATTGGGACGGAAAGTGAGGTGAAATGTTCTGAACAGGGGCACAGACAGCAAAACAAATGTTACAGGGGTGATAACCCTTACCTATGTTTTCCAAAAAGTTTAAAAATAGATTTTTGGGCTGGAGCTACACTTCAACAATGTACCTGTTCAAAATTACAAACAGATTCTACATAAGAACAAACCTACAGTCCCTGTCTTGTATGCACCGCCTGTATACGGCTGTTCAGAGTATATAGGGCCTTTTTTATTTTATGTGCGGGGTTCCCCTTAATATCCATACAAGACCCAAAGGGGCTGGTAATGGGCTGGGGTAGGGGGGGGGGTCATGGGGTAGCTATGCCATTTTTCTTAAAGAATTTCATCCATATTACCGGGACCAGACATTACATTAAAGCCGCAAGCAGTTTTAAATGGCTTTTTTTTCCTTTAGAAGTGTCATTTTGTGCAGGGACAGTTCTAAACACGGGAAACACGTGGCACTTCACAGGCATACTTTAGACACCCCCCAGGTACGATATTTAAAGGAATATTTGACTTTTTTTTTTTCACTTTATGCATCATTAAAATGACTGCTCCCGAAAAACGACCGTTTTTAAAACTTCTTTTTGCATTGATACATGTCCCCTGGTGCAGAACCCGGGTTCCCAAACCCTTTTTAGGACAATAACATGCATAATAGTTGTTATAATTAGCACTTTAGAATTCGAACGTTCGCATCCATTGTATTTAATAGGGTTCTAATGTTCGTTCGAACTTCCGGTCCGTTCGCGGGTTCTGGTGCGAACCGAACCCGGGGGTGTTCGGCTCATCACTAATTACGATGTTGGGAATCGAGAACTACTGGCCATCAAATTGGCATTGTCTGAATGGCGACATCTTCTGGAAGGGGCTCCGAAACCTTTTTCTATCCTCACTGACCATAAAAACCTACTGTATCTTCAGACTGCAAGACGTTTGAACTCACGTCAGGCTCGATGGGCTCTGTTTTTCTCCCGTTTTAATTTTGTTCTTTCTTATGGTCCTGGGCATAAAAACAAGAAAGCCGATGCTCTTTCCAGACAGTTCGCTACCTCTGAAGAAGACCAACCTACCGAGCAGTATATAATCCCATCTCACAAAATTGTCGCACAGATCTCTATGGCTCTTTCCCAACATTTACA
This sequence comes from Rana muscosa, assembly GCA_029206835.1. Lineage (NCBI taxonomy): Eukaryota > Metazoa > Chordata > Amphibia > Anura > Ranidae > Rana > Rana muscosa. Next base: position 410,051,920 of record CM055117.1, read on the forward strand.
AGAAACCCAGAATCGTGTTCCTCAAGGCTTGAAGATACCACCAGGTCGCCTGTTCGTAGCCCCTAGCCTCAGAAAACCTGAACTCCTCTGGGCACATGATGGTGTGTTATCTGGTCATCCTGGTGTCACCATTAGGGATGAGCTCGGTGTTCGAGTCGAACATACGTTCGACTCGAACATCGGCTGTTCGACCGTTCGGCAAACATCGAACGATTTGGGCCGTTCGCGCCAAATTCGAGTGACGCGAACGGCCCACAATACACTGCGCCATCGCAGTGCAATCCCGGCGCTGTGATTGGCCAAGCATGCACTGTGACCCCGCATGCTTGGCCAATCACAGCGCTGGCAGCTAGGAGAGCCATAATTGGCCACAGGCAGGTTGTCTGTGGCCAATTATAGCTCAGAGGGTTTAGCACACGCCCCACACGGGATTACCTACAGCGGAAGCACTGTCTACTCTCTTCCTTTCCCATATTGTGAGATATCATGGCATACCTACCAATGTCGTCTCAGACCGCGGATCCCAGTTTGTTTCCCGATTCTGGAGAGCGTTCTGCAAGAAACTGGGAGTAACGCTTTCACTCTCTACCTCACATGACCCTCAAACCGATGGTCAAACCGAACGCATGAACCAGACCCTAGAAACCTATCTTCGACATTATGTCAATGCCTTACACTCCAACTGGTCTGAGTATTTGCCTTTAGCTGAGTTCGCTATTAATTCCCGTTGGCACAGTGCTCTTCATACCACACCATTCTACGCAGCCCTAGGCTATCACCCTCAGACTTTTCCCCTACTTCAGCCTTCTTCTGGTGTACCAGCAGCAGATCAGCGGGTGAAAAATATTCTCCTACATTGGAAAAAGATTTGCTTATCACTACGGAAGTCAGCAGGCAAGTATGCACTTTTTTCCAACAAACGAAGACGCCATATACCTCCATATGTGGTGGGGGACAGAGTTTGGCTATCAACCAAATATGTGAGACTGAAACAACCTTCTACCAAATTGGACCCTCGATTCATTGGTCCTTACAGAATTATTGCTCGAGTCGGGCCAGTCTCCTATCGGTTGAAATTACCCTCCTCTCTCCGGATTCATCCTGTGTTCCACGTTTCCCTCCTCAAAAAAGCAATTTTCAATCGCTACTCCAGAATGCAAAACAGCTACCTCCTCCTGTTCTTGTTGATGGACAAAATGAGTTTGAAATCTCCAAGATTCTTGAAGACAGGGTCGTGGCCTTCGGTATCTGGTACATTGGAAGGGATATCCTGTCACAGACCGTTCCTGGGTTCCAGCCAAAGATCTGCATGCCCCTTCTCTTATTCGAGACTTCCATGCCTCCTTTCCCACTAGGCCCCCGGAGGGGTCCACTGGGGAGGGGGCCCTGTCATGTACCTCAGTGTATTTGAACCGGGATCTTCCTGGTCCCACAGCTGCAACCTTACCTGTTGTGCTAAGGAGAAGATCTAGACTTTTGGAAATGTCATCTCAGTATTAAGCATTGCCTTGGACTCACTAGCCCCACCTGCTGCCAGCTGTGGACAATTTTCTATCAAAGCAGCCCATAAAAAGGAAGTGATGCTATCCGTTTGTGTGGAATAGCTCCCTGGGGGTTGTGACTGCTTTTTGATCTTGATTTTCGTGTTGAACTTCTGCCTGAATTCCTGACTACTCTCTAGCCTGCTGATTTTGTACTTCACTGCCAGCTTGTGTATGACCTTTGCCTGCCTGACCACTCTCTGGATTTCGATCGTGTACCGTTTTGCCTGATCTGTTGCCAACCTAATCTGCCTGACTACGTTTTCGCCTGAATCCTCAGCACACAAGTTCCACTTCGGACACTACCTATCACAGGTACCTTACAATCCCCAAGTATTTTAAGGAGGTTGGGCACCAGGTAAATGGAAACGCCGTTTGCAGCCGTGTACGCAAATCCGCGGGGGCATTCAATGACAGGATTTCTGGCTTATCATAGTTGATTTTAAAGTTAGACAGCAGGCCAAAGTCCTTCAGCTCCGCCAGGATGTTAGGCAGCGATATCAAGGGGTCGGAAACATAGAATAGGACATCGTCTGCGTAAGCCGATAATTTGTGTTCCGTCGGGCCGACCGTGAAACCATTGATATCATTGTTAAGGCAAATTTTATTAAGCAGTGGTTCGAGCGTCAGAGCGAAAATGAGAGGGGACAATGGGCATCCCTGGCGTGTCCCATTGCCGATCGGGAAGGGCTCGGACATTAGCCCATTCACCTTCACCCTGGCAGTCAGAGAGCTATAGAGGGAGGATATCCACGCCATCATGTTTGAGCCCAGGCCAAGCCTGGCCAGAACTGTTCGCATATAAGTCCAGTCCACCCTGTCAAATGCTTTCTCCGCGTCGGTGGAAAGCAAGAGACAGGGGCGAGACTCCACCCGTGACCCCACCCAATGAATCAGCTGGAGTGCTCTGTTGGAGTTATCCCTGGCCTCCCTGCCCATGATGAACACTGTCTGGTCTGGGTGGACGACCGTTGGGAGTATCGGCATAAGTCTATTAGCCAAGATTTTGGCCAAAATCTTGACGTCTGTGTTAATAAGTGAAATAGGCCTATAGCTGCCTGGTAAGGTATGATCCCTACCGTGCCTCGGGAGGACTGTAATGTGTGCCATCAGTGCTTCAGGGGGTATCACCGTGCCGGAAGCCAGCGCCGTGAAATAGGCACACATGGGACCAGAGAGCTCCTCAGAGTATTTTTTGTAGTAGGCATTCGTGTAACCAACAGGGCCAGGGCTTTTCCCATTGGGCAGGTCTTTCACCACCTTCTGAATTTCAGCAGGTGTGATGGGTGAGTCCAGCTGCTTACACACAGAGGCCCCCAGCTGCGGGAACTTGGCCTCCGTGAGGTATTGATGAATGCGGTCAACCCGTTGGGATTCCGTTGCGCCATGTAAAGTATCAGGGAGATGATACAAGCGGGCATAAAAGTCCCGAAAGACATTAGCAATTTTTGAGGAGTGGACGACCGGAAGTCCCGTCGAGGAGGCAAGCTTGTGGACATGACCTGAGGTACGTCGGCTTTTAAGTGCCCTAGCCAGCAACCTCCCACATTTATTACCAAATTCATAGAATTTGTGTGCCAAGTGTCGAATGCGTGCCTTAATTTTGGTGTCTAACAGTGTAGCTAACTCCTGTCGCAGGGATTGTAATTCAGACGCCAAGTCCGGGGTGAGCTTCTGTTTATGTAGCAGTTCAGCTGCATGTATTTTGGCCAAGAGGGTCTGCAGTTCCCCTTCCCTGGCCCGTTTCAGTCTCGCTCCCTGAGATATCAGCTCCCCCCGAACCACGGCCTTATGCCCCTCCCATACAGAGCCCATGCTAACTTCCCCGGTTTGTTCTCCGAGAAATACAGGGAAATGGTATCCGACACTCGCTTTTGAGCAACCGCATCATCTAGGATGCCATCATTCAGACGCCAGCTCCACGTCCGTGCCTCCATTGACAGAGGACGCAGGGAGATGGAGACCGGCGCGTGGTCCGAAATAGTAATGGACCCAATGGAGGCGTTAGCAAGGGAGTCAAGCAAGTACTGGTCCATCACCAGAAGGTCAATGCGGGTATATACACTATGTGTGGCAGAGAGGTAGCTATAGTCCCTATCCGTAGGGTGGAGAAGTCTCCAGCAGTCGACCAAATGGTGCTCTTGTAGGGACTTTCTAAAGTGTTTCAGGAAGGCAAAGGAGTGAGTCGAGTGGCCCGAGGACGTAACCACGTGTGGTTCAGGGCTAACATTAAAGTCCCCCCCCCCAGGATGAGCTGTCCCTCTCGGAAGGTGGACAAGGACTCCAGGACCGAGTCCAGGAAGGTAAGCTGTTTGCTATTCGGGGCGTACACGGCTGCAAAGGTGAACATGCGGGCATATATGCTAAATAGAAATATGAAGGTATTGGGACTTTTAAGGTGCAACAACTACACAATATTCAGTATAAAAATATAATTTTATTACAAAAAATATATGAAAAATCATATGTACAAATATACATGAACCATCAAAATAAACATAATAGAGTTTCCAAAGTGCATACAGACAAAATTCTCTACATGTTTCGCCATTTATTAGGCTTCCTCAGGAGTTTGTCATGCAAATACTGGAAACAAAGAAAATAAAATAAATACATAATAATATTTACTCAAAATTCAAACTTAAAATTACAAAACATAATATTTTTTATTTAAAAAAAAAAGGATGACTGAAAACCATATCCAGCCTAAGGGTTGCTCCAAAGTTCATCCCAGTATTGGATCTATTTATTCAAAGTATAAATTACCCTATTAATATCAGTTGTGAGTACATTACCTGTAAATTTTGATGGTACAATCTAAAAAGAAGAATGACCAGATAGCCAATGAGCTATCCCACACGGGGGCGCCTGTAAGGAGGGGATCATACGGTGTATCATAGAGGCACAGATAACCACCCGGATATTACTAGCACAGGAACAGAGGGCCATCTGAGGGAAATTACAAAGAAAAATCTAATGAAGTCAAATAACAATCTATGTATAAGAGTAAAGGCGTCTCCATCTAATTATACGGCACATACCCCATCAGTATTTACCTGTTGACCTGTTTACCTGTTTATGGCTTGTTGATAGTTAAAAACATTAGAATAGGCAAAAAGGGGGGTAATATCTCCAAAGTACCCCAATCAGTGTCCACTCTAAAGGAAAAAGAATTAGTGGAAATTACTATAAATATATAATAATCCACTCTAATTGGTAATCAAAATTTTAGCCATATAATTACTAGCTGATGTATACCTGGTTAATCCAATTGGATAAAGTGTGTCCACATTAGGGCATCACTGCCGAAAAGCTTGTTAACAAAACCGATCAATCAGTTTACTGAAAAAATATATATAAAAAAAACATTTTAGATTAAGAACCAAGTAAACCAGACAACAGGATAAAAACCAATGTTGCCCGTGAAGAAATCTAGTGCCTAAGTACTTACCTTTGACTGATATCTAAGAACGTCTTCTCCCCAGGATGTTGGTCATGCTACTGATTTGCAAGGCTGCGATCCGGACTATATACCCCCCCTCCTCCCTCCCATTGGACGCACAATGGCGCCAAATCAATGGGCGGAGCGGGCACGTCAGTTCCGACATCCGCCCACCGTCAGATCCGACCCGGAAGTGACGATTCCACCACTGAAAACCGGAGACGTCTGCCGGAAGCGCCACCCCACTCGTCAGGAGAAACATCCTGACGAGCTGGACGCACCATAAGACGGATCCGGAAGGGGAACAATGCCTGAAGTATAGAAAAGGGCGGACTTCCCTTTAGAATCACGGAAGAAACGGCACAATACGATGTTAAAAGAAGAGGGCCAGGATATCCGGTGGTCTTGGTCAGATGGCGCTCACATTGTCTCCTAAAGGAGAACAAAGAGAAACGCCCTGGGCGCCCATATGATCACCAAATCCCCCCCACCCTAAACGCCACCCTAAAAAAATGGTAAACTCCATTGAAATCAATTACATATAATGTAGATTATCAATAATTAAAGGGAGCCCCTATGGAATATAGAAATGGTACATTCAGTCACCTGTACATAAGGACAAATTTAATAAACAAAAATAAGATAACAAAACAAAATTTTATTTGTTTTGAGCAGAGTCTACATGTACAGCATAACTACTTTTATCCTACAAAAAGGGTTTGAAACTGATGGACTCATTTAACCCGGGATACATAGTAGCTCTCAAGGTATGTATCCATCTGGTTTCTCGTTGTAGGAGATTTTTGTCCACATCCCCACCTCTTTCATTGAGAGGTATGTATTCTAAAGCAAAGAATTTCATCTTTGACAAATCAAAGGAGTGGAAAAGACCACTATGTCTGCTAATAGGAGTCTCCATTTTTTTCTTTTGAATGAGAGATACATGGTCTCTCATTCTGTGAAAGAAAGGCCTCTTTGTTTTACCAACATAAAAGGCCTTACAATCACAGATCATCAAGTAAATGACGCCAATCGACTGGCAATTGCTAAAGAAATTTGGTCTGTACGTGACTCCATTAGGGAGAACTATTTCAGTAGAATCATAAATAAACCTACAAAATTCACAATGACCACATGGGGCCGAACCTTTTCTACTCTCAACCCTCTTGATTTGGAGATGGCTGTGAACTAGTTGATCTTTTAAAGACCTAGATTTTCTATAGGTAATTTGGGGAAATGGCTTAATATATTTGGAAATGATCTCATCTGTTGCTAGCAAAGGCCAGAATTTTTCAATAATTTTTCTTACTTTCTGATGTTCACCAGAGAACCTGGTAATTAGTCGTACCGATTGGTCAGTAGTTTGAGATTTCTTAGGATGTATTAGATCTTTCCTATTTTTATTTTTTGCTCGTTTATAAGCTTTTTTGAGGTTTGAACGACTATACCCTCTAGCAATTAGTCAAGATTGGAGGGCAGAGGTCTCCGTCTCGAAATCTACTTCCTTGCTACAATTTCTTCGGATTCGTAAGTACTGACTGTATGGGATACTTTGTCCCAGAGTCCTGGGATGGGAACTTGTGGCATGCAAGATGGTATTGCCTGAAGAGGGCTTTCTATATAAAAAAGAGCCCAAGGTGCCATCAGAATTTGAGTAAATAGAAATATCCAGAAAATGTATCACATTCTGGTCACACATCATTGTAAATTTGAGATTGAAAGAATTTACAGCTAATGAAGACATAAAGGAGGTTAGTTCCTCTAAGGAGCCAGTCCACACAACAAAAATGTCATCGACAAAGCGTCGCCATATCAAGACCTTATCAAAAAACATTTCAAATGATACCAAAGAAAAAATCTCCCGTTCCCACCCCCCCAGGTACAGATTGGCGTACGACGGGGCACACTTGGTCCCCATCGCAACACCCTGCACCTGGAGGTAGTGGGAACGGTCGAAAACAAAAATATTGTTGGTAAGTATAAACAACAACAATTCCAAAATGAAATTGTTGTAGGGCCTGGCTCCAGGTCCTCTCTCAGAGGACATATATGGTGCCTTTGACAAACACAAACCGACCCTCCGGGTCGAGCAATTGGTCCGTCATCACAAAAGGGCAATTTTTGTGTATCGCTATAGCCACTCCTCCCGATTTAAGATGGGGGAGTTGCTAAGATACCAGGAGCTATATAAATGGGTGGGAAGGCGGGGGACCGAGTCAAGTTGGAAGTGCGTTTCCTGCAAAAAAAGGATGTGTGCCCCCATGCTTTTCATCTCAAGCCACAACTTACTACGTTTCGACGGGGAGCCCAGGCCACGAATGTTGTATGACACGACCTTCAGAGCAGCCATGATGAGAGTTCAACGGGCGCGGCCACTAGGCCGGCGGCAAGAGGGAAGAGAGACCCACAGCACAGCAGGCCTGCAGCAAAGGACACCAGGAGCACAGGGATTACACACAGGAGCCTAAAAAACAAACCAAGGTTATAGCAGGTGTCATAGAAAATAGTACATAGAAAAAAAAAGGGGGGGGGAAATTCAGGAAACAAAAACACAAATAACAAGCCAAAAGGGCGCAACAAAGTGCATCATCGCCACCAGTCGGGGGCCTCCACCCCCCCCTCAAGATGAGGAGACGGTGGAGGCCAGCGAGCAGAGGCATTCCCAAAATGGGACACGTAACTCCAAGGAGTTGACCTATTGGGGGGAGGTGGTAAGGTACCAAGAGCAAGTCCGCATGAGGACCCGCAAGTAGTAGTAGAAGGTGCTCATCTACCCCTCGACCAGGGGCAGAAAAGTGATACGGCAGCTAGGGGGGAAGTAAAAAAAAAAAAAAAAAGTGAACAAAGACGTCTCGGAGGCCAGCAAAAAACAGTTCAGTCGTTCAGTCTTCTCCCTGCGGGGGACGAGATGGAGGCGCCGAGCCAGGGGGACCCCGTCTGGATCCGCGGCGACATCTCTGACGGGCGGACTGCCACGTTTTAGGGCGTGCGGGAAGAGAGATGTCAGACGGCGACCTCCAGTCCGGGATGTCAACCTGAGGCAGGTCTAGGGATTCCAGGAATCTGGGCAGATCATCCCTGCTCCGTAATGTGACCTGTCTGCCATCTTTAGTTTCGGAGAGGCTAAACGGGAAGCCCCACCGATAGGGAAGCTGAGCATCCTGTAGAGCCGCCAACAGTGGCTTAAGAGCTCGGCGTTGCATCAATGTGCGTCTGGAGAGATCCGGAAAGAATGTCAGCCTGGCCCCATCAAAGTCCACAAATCTGACTCCTCTAACCTGATCCATGATGCGTTCCTTAAGCGAGTATTTGTGCAGCTTGCAGATAATGTCTCTGGGTTTATCAGGATCATCAGGGGGGGGGCCGCAAGGCTCTGTGGGCCCGGTCAATTTCAAAATGTTCAGGTGCCTGTCGGCCCAGAATTTGCTTAAAGACCCCTTGCAGGGTGGGGATGATATCTCTGGGGCCAGTGGCTTCAGGCAGGCCTCTGATGCGGATGTTAAACATGCGACTCCTGTTTTCAAAATCATCCATTTGATCCAGCAAGACCTCAAGCCTGCAATCCTGTTGTTTGCAGCGATCAGAGAGGGCCTGCAGGGTTGGAGTAGTCTCATCCCACTGTGCCTCCAGAGTCTCCACTCTATCACCCAAATGTGCAGTGTCAGCTTGCAGGGCCTCAATGTTCTTTTTAAAAGCCATCTCCACTCTGCCAGAAAACCTCTCCAAGTCAGCCTTAGTGGGGAGGGAGAGGATGTGGGCACGGATATCTTTGTCATCCCAGGGATCACCTCCATGTGCAGGCTCTTCCATGCTTTCAGAGCCGGAGAGAGAAGGAGGGGAAGGCAGGGTTTGCACAGGCAAGTGCGGTGAGCTGATGGGGGAGGCAGACGTAGCAGCGTGTGCGCCGGGCACCATCTTGGCTGTACCTGCCGTTCTGCTGCGGGTCCCCGAAAAAGTTGTCTAGTGATCCGGACCGGCCCTGAGGTGTCTGCTGCGAGTGCGGGGATGGTTTGCGCTTTGGAGGCATCCGAGCAGCGGTGTATTTCCCCCACTAGAAGCCGCCGAATGTGCCGATTAGAGCGTGGGTCTCACGGAGCTCAGGGAGAGCACGTCCTCACTCATGCATGCCGTAGCCACGCCCCCCGAAATTAAGTGTTTTTATCTTTCCCATATGTGATTTTTGCTTACAGCTAACATCAAATGAAATCATGTAATGGTCACTGCTACCCAGTGTATAGTAGTCATCAGTAGATGAGGAAATGTAGATGCCCAGGTATTTAATTTTGTCTGCCCATATTAAGGGAGACGAGGGTCTGATAGAGGTTGTGCCACGATGTCAATCTGCAATATTTGGGATTTGTCCCAATTGACCCTGAGTCCAGAGCAGGCAGTGAAATCGGAGAGGATGCCTAGAGCTGCCTGGAGGGAAGGACCCTGGTCATTCAGGAATAGATCGTCCGCATACATGGCTAGTTTTTCATGTATGGAGCCGACCTGAATGCCCCTGACCATGTCCGCACGTCTAAGGGCCGAGGCAAGTGGCTCCATCACCAGGGCAAAAAGTGCCGGTGATAACTGGCAACCTTGCCTCATACCTCTGCCGATTGGGAAGGGAGGTGAGAGGGTGCCACCTAGCTTTACCCTAGCTGTCGGGCAACTATAAAGAATGTCGATCCTCCTGCGGAATTCAACCCCGAATCCCATGACCTCCAGGGCTGAGGACATATATGGCCAAGCCACCGAATCAAATGCCTTCTCTATATCCAAGGCCACCAGTACCCTATTGGAGTTCTCATAAGATGGCAGCTGCAGGTGAGTGAAAACTCTACGCAAGTTGATGTCTGTCGATTTTCCTGATATAAACTCAGTTTGATCTATGTTGACCAGTGATGGGAGAATCGTCTGTAATCGAGTTGCCAAAATTTTGGTTAATATCTTCAAGTCATTATTTAGTAAAGAGATTGGCCTGTATGAGGCACAATAGGACTTGTCCTTTCCCGGTTTGGGAATTAAGACAATATGAGCTTGGTACATAGAAGGGGGCAGGGACATCTGTATTTTACACTCGGCAAATACCTGTAGAAGTTTAGGTGCAATTAGGGCTGCATATGTTTTGTACCAGTCACCAGGAAGGCCATCTGGGCCCGGTGTTTTTTTGCCTGAAAACTAGCGGATTGCCACCTCTATTTCCTCAGCAGTAAAATCCGTATCCAGGAATTCACAATCTTCCTGCGATAGAGTGGGTAAATGTAATGACTGGAGATAGTCCCTAATCTGCTCAGCAGGCCAATTAGGTAGAGCTGTATAGAGATTTTTATAGAAATCTTTAAATTCCTTCAAGATTTGATCAGAAGAATTAGAGACGACTCTGCCATCCGAGCAACAGATCTCAGACACCACCGTTTGCAGCTTGGATTCCGCAACCAAATTTGCCAGAAGCTTACCATTTTTGTCTCCGGACTCAAAGATCCTTCCAGCCAATGAACCCAGATCTAGGTGCGTGGCCGAAGTAAGATGCAGAGACAAAGCTCTTCTTGTCCTGATCAGTTGGCTGAAACGATCAGGAGCCGGTATGTCAGAGAAAGCCTTAGCAGCCTCAGTTTCTCGGGATTCAAGCTGCTGTATTTGAGAGGACAGCTCAGATCTGACTGCCTTGATAGCTGAGATTTACTCCCAGACCACATGTGTGGAGGCAGAGCCCTCATTAAGATCCCAGTATTGTTGTATTTTTGGGGTAACCATCTCCTCAACCTTAGGGTCCTTCAACCACTTAGCTGCCAGACACCAGCATTTCTCACTCCTGTTCTCCGACAACAGCAGCCTGATCTCCAGAGGGGCATGGTCAGAGAGGCCCGCAGACAGGTACGAGACCTCCCCCACCACCGCCAAGGCGCATGTGTTGCCAAAGACCAGGTCGACCCTGGATCCCGATTTATGAATAGTGGAGTGGAAGGAATATGCCCTATCATTGTGATGTTTCCATCGCCAAATTTCAGTGTAGTCAAAGGCGTGTGCCCAATGGAGCAAATCAGATGTATAGATTCTATTAGGATTAGACGAGTCTAGAGATGGGTCTAAGGTGGAATTGAAGTCTCCTGCTATATAGAGCCTGGAGAATTGTAATGTGGCCAATTTTTCGTATACCTTGTACAGGACCCGTTGGTTGAAAGGAGGAGGAACATATACATTGACCAGAGCATACACAATCGCCTTAATTTCAAGCAAAATAATTCTATACCGACCCTCCAGATCTGTCACCACCTGAACAACCATACATGCAAGGGATTTGGCCAGTAATAAAACCACTCCCCTTGCATAGCTAGAGTAAGTTGCATGAAATGACAGCTGCACCCAGGGACTTCTGAGGGTGAGAATTTTGTTGCCCAGGATATGCCTCTTCTGTAGAAACAAAATATGCGGTTTGTGATGATTTATGTATTTGAACATCAAAGCCCTCTTGATCTTGTCATTTAGACCCCGGATATTCCAAGATATAAGTTTTAGTTTTGTAGACATCTTGGACATATAGTAAAGTAGCCGGATGACACATAGATGAGGTGCTTACAACCCTTAGATACCTGAGAGAGAAAGCAAAATAGGGCTATTCTGAAGATAATGAGTACCATTATAGCATAGTAAAAGAACCAGGCAATCGATGGATGTAGAGCGTAAACAACCAAAAGAAAAAAAAATGAAAACTCCCCACTGACCATAGAGTGCCCCATCAAAAACTAGGTCAGTTTAACCTGTAAACCTGGTAAAACCCCCTACTGACTAGAACCCCAACAAAATATCCAGTCAGTTTTATACCCTAAACACAACTTAAACTTGGCTATTATAAAGTCCCTCCAGTTGAGTGGACAATAGCAGGTCAACAACTTCGGGTGCACTCTTCGGGAACAAACCGTGAGGGGAGGAGCGAAGTTCACTTGGAGTTATTCGTAAGGCAACTCCGGTGCTTGCAGTGAAGTTGGAAGGATAAAACAAGTAAGGATGAGGAAAATCTGTGCATCAGGTGAGTGTAAGTGGGAGATCCTTATCTCAGAGTGGTCAGACAGTCATCAGCATCCGCCGGGTAATCAAAGAAATGAACCCTTCAATCATGCTGGACCTGAAGGCGACTGGGATAAAGCATGCCGTACTTGATACCTTTATCTCGGTGCCGTTTACGGACGCCATTAAAGGTTTTTCTCTTCCTCCTGCAGCTCGGCTGAGAAATCAGGAAAGAGGAGTACTGAGGCATTGCCGTACTTAAATGCCGGATGGCTGCGAGCTTCAGAAAGGATCCTATCCCTGTCGCAGTAGTTGAGAAATCGGACTAAGAAGGGTCTTGGTGGATTTCCAGGAATCGCACGGCCCGTGGGTACTCGATGGGGTCTTTCACCCACATAAGTGGAGTGTACATCTGTGAGTGCCTGCAGGTTTTTAAAGAAATCCTCTGCAAATTCTGCTGGGTGCTCCCCCTCCTCCCTCTCGGGCAGGCCAAGGACACGCACATTTTTGCGTCTCAGCCGGTTTTCCGCGTCGTCCGAATTTGCAACCAGGATCTGTACTGTGCGTTGCAGCTCAGCAATGGAGGTGACATGGGTGGCCATAAGATCTTCGGTAGCGGATATTCTGGACTCAGTCTCGCCCATTCTTCCTCTTATTTTGTCCAGATCATTCCGTATGAGGTTGCACTCTTCGGCTAGGGGGTCTATGCGAACCAGCAGGAAGGTTTTGCTCTGTTCAATCGCGGCAAGGATCATGCTTGTGCTATCCTGTGACAGGGGGGCTGGTGCGTCCATCACTCGGGCCTCCCAAGCTCCATTTCTATTTCAGCCAGCAAGGCCTGGAGCCTCCCAAGCAAGCCCGCGTCCAGCTGCGGTGCAGGAATTGGTGACAACTGGTACTGAGGATGTGCCTTGGAGGACTTTTTCTTGCAGGACAACTGCCCTGGGTACACAGTAGGTAGGGGCCTTGAAAAGGAGAAGCAGCCTGGATCCGCAGCAGCACAGGAGGGAAACTTGGGTGTACCAAGATGGCCGCCTAAACTAGGCCACAAGAGATCCCAGCTGGGGAAGACACTGGGCAGGGACACTAGAGCTCCCTACTTCACAGCTGGGAGATGAGCAGACTGGGGAGGCAGTGCAGTGAAGTTCCAGGGGCCCAGGGTGAGTGTGGCTCGGCAGATTGAGGAAGCTGGATGTACCAAGATGGCCACCGGCACTAGGCCCCAATAGATCTCGGCTGGGGCAGACGCTGGGCATCGACACTAGAGCTCCCTACTTCATTGCAGGGAGATGGGCAGACAGATGAGGCAGAGCAGTGAGGTTCCAGGGGCCCAGGGTGAGTGTGGCCTGGCAGAATGAGGAGGCTGAGTGTAGCAAGATGGCGGCCGTCACTAGGCCTCTATTGGCAGCGGTCGGATCCACAGGCTGGCGCGGCCGAGGAGCCGCTATGCTGCTGGAGGGAGGCTGGGGCACAAGAGGGAGAGATGAGGCTGTGAGTGCCCTCACTCTGGGCATAAGAATGGCTGAGGTTCAAGGCCTTACAGATGGCGGCAGCTGCTGGGAGGTGAGCACTATGGCGGCCCGGATATCGCAGCGGATGGGCCGCAAATCTCTCCAATATCTGGCCCAGGGTGAAGCAGAGGGTGAGTAGGAACGATCTGGGGAGCTGACAATGCTCAGCGGATCACTGGATGCACAGATGGCGCAGGATTACAAACAGGATTCCCGGAGCTCCTCTCTAAGACGTCTGATGCTACTCGCATCCGGACACGCCCCCCTTCCTAATTATTTAGGATTTATTTAGGATTATTACTCTTTGATGTTTTTAAATTATGCAGTGGGGACTTCCATTAACATTATTTAACGTATCTTTGCAAAACAGAAAGTAATTGTTTAAAAAAATTATTTTAATAACAAAATAGATAAAAGTCCCCCAAAAAAATATTTTTTAATTCTTCTTATTATGTTGCAACAATTTTTGCCATTTTGCTGGCTGAAGTAAACACTAAAGCCTCGTACACACGACCGAGTTTCTCGTCCAAAACCGGCAAGAAAAGTGCCGCGAGAGCTTTTTGATCGAGAAAAACGTTCGTGTGTATGGTTTTACGACGAGAAAATTGCCGTGAATCTCGACGAGAAAATAGAGAACCTGCTCTCTATTTTCTCGTCAGGATTCCAGATTTCCTCGTCGTGTTTCTCGTCGGCCTCTTTTGTGACGAGAAAATGGTTCGTGTGTATGCTTTAACGAGTCTTTCAAAAGCGCGCATGCTCAGAACTTGAAGCAAGTATGAGACGGGAGCGCATCTTCTGGTAAAACAAGCCTTCGTAATGGAGATAGCACATTCGTCACGCTCGAAATTATTGCATCGTTTAAATGTTGTGCATTGAAATCTTCTTTAGAATGTTACATTAATCAAAACGAAAGAACTTCTTTTGCTGCTGATATTCACACAGAGTTATGACTATCTTTTTTTAACCTTTTTCATGCTGCTCTTAAGAAGATTTATGTGTATTATATCGTGCAAGTTTTTATGAATATTTTACATTTTTATATTTTTCAAACTGATGTTAATTTTAATTTCACAATGTTTTGATAGTGATCTCCCATTGAATATTTTAATATATAGTTGTAAAATGTAACACCCTCTTTTTGGGAAATCAGATTATTTTATTTTTTAGGGGGGTTGTTATCTGTCCCTTTTTTTGTCAGTCAAATGTCTCTGCTTACTCCAAAGCTAAATTTTAAATTTTTACAAATACACATAGTCAAGTATGAACTTAAACAAAAATAACATTTATTCATGTTTCAAATAAAATAAAGAGAAGGCAGCGCTGGAGAACCTGCTGCCATTTGTGCATCCCAGGGACCCCAGACCACACATCAACCCTGTGTGGACACTAAAATTGGGAGCTTGAGAAGGCCAACATTTCTGAGCACAATCTGATGCTGGCCTCCCAGAGGTCAGGAACAGCAGCAGGTGAGATATATGTCCCAAGTGTGTGGTACTACAACAGGCTTCCTTCTGTCCGACCACAATGAAGCAAGGCCATCACTTCCTCGTCTTCCTGGCAACCTTCCCTGCAACCTTTCCTGAAGCCTTTCCTGCAGCCTTCCTTCTTCGTTTGGCTGGAGGCTGGGCCACTGGAGGGGTACTCCTGTCAGGAGGAGGAGGAGGTGGAGGAGAAGGGGGTGGCGCAGAAGAACAAGGTGGAGGTGGAGGAGAAGGGGGTGGGGCGGAAGAACAAGGTGGTGGTGGAGGAGAAGGGGGTGGGGCAGGAGAAGAAGGTGGAGGTGGATGAGAAGGGGGTGGGGCAGAAGAACAAGGTGGAGGAGGAGGTGGAGGAGAAGGGGGTGGGGCAGAAGAAGAAGGTGGAGGATAAGGGGGTGGGGCAGAAGAAGAAGGTGGAGGTGGAGGATAAGGGGGTGGGGCAGAAGAAGAAGGTGGAGGTGGAGGAGGAGGTTGAGATTGGGACAGTTGTGCCACCTCACAAATTGCAGTATTGGGGGTAATTTTTCCCATCACCCCCTTGTTGAGCAAGGTGATGAGCAGGGGCTCGCATAGGAGGCGTTGCTCCATGCTCATCACCTTGAACTTTGCCTCCACTAGGCCGGCAATGGCCTCTTCAGGGGATGTGGGCTCTTTGAGGGTGGCATGGGCCTCTTTAATAAGGGCGATTGCTGCCTCACTGGTGGTCCTGTCCCTCCTGCCTCTTTTGGGAAATCGGATGGGAGGCACCTGGGATCTGGTGCTTCTCCTTTGCCCTGCCACCTCCTGCCTGCCACTGGGCCCTGCCACCTCCTGGCTGCCACTGGGCCCTGCCACCTCCTGCCTTCCACTGGGCCCTGCCACCTCCTGGCTGCCACTGGGCCCTTCCTCCTCCTGCCTGACAGTTTCCAGACCCTCCTCCTGGCTGATTTCATCCTGTGTATGAAAAAGGGACATAGTTTAATATGTTGCTTTAATCTTTGCCTCCAAATTTATAATCATGATTGAACCAATTAGAATGTAAATCCTGAAATCAGTTTCTAAAATTTACAACTACATCAGATTGACTATTTAGCACCCAATTAAGTGCAGACTAATGTCTAGAGATCTTGATTTCACTTGTGGAACTCTAAATAGTTTATGTTTGTCATCTTGACATATTTGGCAAACATTAATTTTATCCCAATACATTTTCATTTAATACTATACCTGGCTCCAGATGGCCAAATCAGGATCATCCAGGATGGCTGCCTCCTCTTGCTCCAGAGAAGGCTCAGGTTGGCTGCAGGGAAGTCTGGGGGGAAGAGTGGAGAGTGATGGCCTTGTCTCAATCTGGTCATCCAGGAAGGACATCCTGCTGTAGTACCACAAATTCGGGACATACACATCATCTGCTGCTGCTCCTGACCTCTGAGAAGCCAGGACCTTAGAGCGTTCAGTCCTGTATGTGCCTCTCAAGCTCCCAATTTTAGTGTCCAACCTGTTTTGCTGTGGCTGTGGGCACCTTGATATGCACAAATGGGAGCAGGGTCTCCAGCGCTGCTTTTCTCACCCCTCTTTTTTTGTGGATGGGGTTTTTCGTCTCCCACAGAGCGGGCAGCTCCCTTACCCGATCTATAAATTCCGCAAGGAATTCCTTGTCACTTATAAAGACATTCATTTTGGGTCTGCAAGTAAAATAAATAATATATAACTAATGTGAGGCACACAGTCTAACCTGCTTAACATCGTAGTCAACATATATATTCTAAAACATTCTCAAGACAGTATAGGCCAACTATTCTCACTAAAGTCGTGAAGAGTCTGAAGACGAATTTCGGGGTGAAACGCTCAAATGAGCAGCTCAGAAAGAGGTGGTCAGACCTCAAACTGAGGGAGCCAGAGCAGTTAAGGAGCATTAAGAGAATGCTAGCAAAAAGTAAGTAAAATGTACACTTTTCTGCTATTAATGTTTTTCTCAACTTACGTGTTGCTCCTTTTTGTGATTTTATCATATTGAACTCCCTTCCATAATTTAATAATTTTAACTTGGTTTGGCACAGTAATCGTTCGTTACGTTACAGACACTTCGTTCGGCCACTATCCGCTGTTTTGGCTTATTTTATAGCCACAAAAGTAATTAGACATCTGCGTGTTTTTTTAACATTTGTGTTCAAAATTTTATGGGCTAGATGATGTGTTTATAAAGAGAATGAAATGCAAACTTTAGTCAGTGTAAAGGAGAGGACACTCAGCAGCTGGTACCACATCTGTACTTTGGAGCACTATAGTGTGGGCCACCAGACCCGCCTTTTTTGGGTGTCCCACACAGGTGCATTAGTGATTTTTTGTGGTGCCTCCATGTCTAAAAACTGACAGCCAAAGGTGAATACTAAACATATTATTGGTCAGAAATAATGCATTCATCTTTAACTTCCGCCCAAACACACACTTGTACCCCACTTCCAAACAATTTAGCCTGTTTTTATTTTTCATAGAGAATTTCAGTGTGATAAATAGACCTTTTGTTTGATTCTCATAGGGGAGAGAAGACTGGGAGGAGAACACTCCAGGGAGCACAGGAACCCCACAGCTTCACAACAACCCCAAACTCCCAAAGACCCACAACCGAAGGATGTTGAGGAAGTTGAGGTGGAGGAAGGAGAAGTGCAGGAAGGAGAGGTGGATGACGTTGTGGAACTGGTCACCACAACAGGTCAGTATCTGTCACCACAGCTTCAGGTAAGAGATGTAGGCCTGCATAGTTATAATACCTTTTTATTTTGTTTTTAGGGGATGTAAATGTTGTGGTGAAGGATAGTACACGTTTCTCTGCTGACAGTGCCCTCCGAATAATACAGCAAGTGATGGAATGTAGCACGGAACTGGACAGAATAAAATAAATAATTCATGTGATGGATCAAACATTTAAAGACATTCTAGATGTTTTGGGGAGAATCGAATAAGTCAACCAAACCCCCATTTTTTTTTCAGGAATGACTGTTCATCAGCCTTTTATCCTGTTTTTGACAATGCAACCAGCCAAAAATTTAATATGCACACAGTGTGTCAACATGTGCTATCTGCCATCAGGGGATATCCATGTACGTCTTTTGGGGGTGCAACCCCTTCCTCGTATCTAAAGTAGGTGAACTGAGGAAGGGGTTGCACCCCCAAAACACGTCCATTGATCACCCCTGATGGCAGATAGCACATGTTGACAATAGGGATCAGGAGTCTCAAATCCCTAGTGGAAATTAATACAAAATGTGTGCATATTCAATTTTTGGCTGGGCAAGGGGTGGCAAGACCCCATATTAGGACGGGCACATAGAGACATAGTTTGTGTAAGTGAATGTGTCAGATTGCTCAGAGGTATCCAATGTTGTAATTTTTGGAATGCAACTGTTTTTGTATTTTCCTAAGAAAATAATTGGCGGTTTGTGGCCAGGAAAAAAAAAAAAAGAAAAAAAAAAAAAAAAGGGAAACATGTGTGTGAATGTGCACAGAGTAAAATGTTTGAACACAAACAACGTGTAGCTTCTTTTTTCAATACGCTCTAACCTGATTTGTGTTTTTTTTAAGGTTACATAGTGAAATGGTTGTTATTTACTAAAGGAAAATACACTTGGCACTACAAATGCACTAAGACAAACTAGGAGACAGGAAACAAACCCAAGTTATAATTAGAAATCAGATTTTTATTTCAATCATTCTCCAGGAATCTTTAGCCATAGCCTGGCATAGGAATTGCCCCCCTACCCGTGAAATATTCCATATATTTGTACCGAACCTCACGGGCATTTTGGGGGGGGCAAGCCAGGACGGGCAGATTCCAGGCCCGGCAGGGGATTAGCAGGTGAAAGTCCAGCCTCAGGCAATAATGAGGCCATATATGAATTTGATTTTCTGCTGAGAAAATTGTGTAGCACACAGCAGCATAAAACGACATCGTTTATTTTGTAGTCCACCAAGTGTATGGAAGTCATAAAAATGCGGAACCGGCTGGCCATTATGCCGAAGGCATTTTCAACGACTCTTCGGCCCCTGGCCAGCCGGTAATTGAACACCCTCTTCTCTGGGGTCAGGGTCCTGTGAGGAAATGGCCTCATAAGATGCGGTCCGAGTCCAAAGGCTTCATCAGCCAAGAAAACAAAGGGGAGTCCTTCAATATTCCCTGCATCCGGTGGCAATGCAAGGTCGTCACTCTGGAGACGGTGGGCAAACTCCATCTGGATGAAGGATCCCCCATCGGACATCCGGCCATTCTTCCCTACATCAACATAGAGGAATTCATACCGTGCTGACACCACCGCCGTCAGCACAATGCTATGAAACCCCTTGTAATTGAAGTAGTAGGACCCAGAACGGGGTGGCGGCACGATGCGGACGTGCTTCCCGTCTATGGCACCACCGCAGTTGGGGAAGTCCCACCGCGTGGCAAACTCCTATGCCACAGTCTGCCATTCCTGTGGCGTGGAAGGAAGCTGGGGAGTCAAACAAGATGAAAGAAAATTAGAAATTAAAAATATTACATTACAAGGAGATTATAATAAAAAACATTAGAGGCCAACATCAATCAAATTCTACGTTTATTAAGGTGTTTTCAATAAGTATAATGGAAGGCTCATGTTTCATATTCATCACCCCCTCTGATGGTCCATTAATACATGATTTTGGGGGGGAGATGTGTTTGGCCACAGGATAGCAGTGCAGTGGCGGTGCGTCCAGAGTGGGCGCTGGAACACTGCCCCCTCTCTCCTGTGCCCGTCACTCAGAACAATACATAGGTTCTTGCCTTGCATTAACCTATGTATTGTCAATGCCGCCCACTATTCAGGTGGATGGCCCCCTGTTAAGCGACCAACATATGAATAACTGCGGCATTTATGGGGTGAAAATTGCATATCAGAAACAGGGAGGCAAATAGGCTTGCACATTACAGCCTGAGGGATGTAATTGGCTTCATAAAAGTTAAATAGGGGACGCAGGGGGGGGGGGGCATTCCTTGGGTAAACACTGACAGGCTGCTCTGCCAATCATGTTCACCAAGTCTGTTTAATGGTAACATGATTGGCTGATGCAACATCAAGGGAAAGAGAAGACATCAAGGACAGAAGAAGGATGGCGCTGACCACGAGAAGGTATGTGCAGGGCTAGGGACAAAATGGCTGCATTGGAGGGAACAAAATGGCTGCATTGGAGGGAACAAAATGGCTGCATTGGAGGGAACAAAATGGCTGCATTGGAGGGGACAACTGGGGGCGTTTAATAGGCACCTTTGCAAAAATGGAGGAAGTTTATTTCCTAAATTGGGGTTGAACCCCCAAACATTTGTTGCAACAGGCGCCCCTGCTGGAAAGGTTAGTGAAGGGAAATATGCATGGAGGAGAAAAAAGGGGCAATCTAAAGCTTCCAGCATGCATGGGGACAAAGGGGACATTCTCAGCATATTACAATCCCGGTAATTAGGGAAGGATGAAAGAAATACAATACATTAGCATACATGGAATACATAAAATGTGAAGTTAAAGGAGAAAACTTACCCTAATATAGTCCTCCTGCAGGACTTGTATAATGGCAGAACAGGTGTCTGGGATTATGAGGCCCAGAGCCTGGGGGGAGATGCCTGTCGTGAACTTCAAGTCCTGAAGACTTCTCCCTGTCGCCAGATAACGTAAGGTGGCGATGAGCCTCTGCTCAGCACTGATGGCTTCCCGCATAACGGTGTCCTGCCTGGTAATATAGGGGGACACCAAAGCCAACAGTTCCTGAAAAACGGGGTCAGACATCCGCAGAAAATTCCTGTAGTCCTCAGGATTATTCTCGACTATCTCCCGCAGCAGAGGCATGTGGCAGAATTGGTCCCGCTGGAGCAACCAATTCTTGGTCCATGAACTCCTCCTCACACCATTCATGGACTGGTCTTGGTCCAAAACAAGCAGACCAACACCAAGCGCACGCACAGCACGAACTCGACGACGAGAACGTCCAGGCGACATGGCTAGAAAACGGTCGTCTGATCAGAACGTACAGAACAGAACGCACTTTAGAACAGCAAGGCCTATGAATAATGAACTGAAAATCAGAAACGAACGGGCAAGAACGCACTCTAAAACAGATACGACCTGCCTAGACGCCCTGAAAGTCAAGATACGAACCCACAAGCACAAACTGAACCTCAGAAAACGAACTGAAAAGCACGAAGACTGAAAAGCGCGAATCGTCTCTTCCCAAACTTTTACTTCACACGCGGTAACACGAGATCAGAAAAAGCAGCCCAAGGGGTGGCGCCAAGAAAATCGATCTTCCCCTTTATAGTGCCGGAGCGCGGAGAACAACGAGGAAATTGGCAAATGTCAGTGTGTACGCATAGAAAGCTTGACGAGAAACTCGTCAAGGTTAACAAGAATCTCGTCAAAAAAAACGACGTGATTTTAATGACGAGAAACTCGGTCGTGTGTACGAGGCTTTAGGGCCAAAACTTTTTTGTGATGCAGTGTTGTGATAACATGCCCATTACAGCAACACTATTAACACTCATTATTTGTGTTAACGTGTTGATGTGTCATTAATTTTAAATGGCACCTCAACTCACCAAGGCAATGCAGCTCCAATGCAGGCCCATTGCAGCACACCATAAACCACTGGTAACACACTACCAGGCATTGTAATGTGCAAAATTTTAAAAAATACTGCATGTCCATTTTTGGTACTTTCTTGTGCTTGGGCTGTCTTAGTGAAAAACCTTAACGCGTGACACAACACACAAAAGCTGCAAAGTGTGCATGGGCCTTCAAATGATGCCCCCCAAAAATGTGCATATACAGGATAACAAATAACTAGTAATAGTGTTTTACCTAAAATAATAAAATAACGAATTCAGACATCACAATGACTTGATCAACACTTTTATTATATGATCCTCAACAGTACTTTTAGCAGCATTTCACATTGCTTAGAGTAAGGCAACATATAAAATAGGCACTGCCTGCAAAAATCAATATTATGTTTACAGTTCAACAACTACCAAATTTTTTTCCCATAAAACAGAACACTCACAATAAAAAAACAAAATAACACACTGGTAATAAAACATTTACCACAGCATATCATACCAGTGAACAGTTCCAATATTTTCTGACATCAGAAGATATGCTTATGTAGCGCTACCCCCAGTTAAGAGAGTCGCTGGTTCTGTTTCGGGCCCTGTACACAGCACCGTCAACCCCCGGCAATCTACTCGACCCTCCTCTGGCACAGTTAGTCTAGGGGATGTTCTAGTAATATAACTCTCTATACCTATGTAGCAGGGTTCTAAATCTAGGGGGTACACCTGGGTGGTAGTATGACCCAGGTGTGTATAAATCATAAGAGGATTTGGACCATTTTCACTCGTGGAGGACTTTGGTGGTGTACTATTCTCCTTGGCCTGGGGTGGCGGTGTTCCCACAGGTCGAGGTAGAATCACTGCCGCAGTGCTGTCCTTTTTGTCCCGTTCCGGTGATGGTACAGCGGGGGCGGAGAACCTGCTGTGGCGTCACGGGAGGAGATAAAGGGGAGAGACGCCCTCGCCACGAGGTCTTCTGCATCCGGCGCCCAGGCACCTTAGGCCTGGGTGCGGTCGGTCCGGAGTTCCAGCCCAGGCGCCCATGGCCTGGTCCGAGCAGTGTTGGCGTCCACCTCAGGCACCTTAAGCCTGGGGTGAGGTACTACACCGGAGGCCTGGGGCCCAGTGACTTCGACTGGGCTCCGCAAGGGTGGATGAGTCCGAGGGATCCTGAGGTGGATGGGGCCCATGTCTGAGGTGAGGAGGCCGGAGAGGTTACCCGTCTGAAGAGCCCGGAGCAGCATCAACCCGGTGACGGAGGGGCCTCTGGTAACTCCCTTGGAGGGACATCTTCCCCCTGACAAGGGCCACAACGCAGCGAAGGTACTCCAGTTCATGTTCTCCAGAGTCGCTGGTAGAGACTCAAAGGCTTCAAGTTTCTCTCTTTAGCCAATGCCTATAGCAACCTCTGGTGAAACCACAGTGGTTTAGTTTATTACCAGGATAGTGCCTCGACCTGCTCACCCCACCGTGTTGAACATTTTATGGGTCCCAATCAGTTGGCTGACAAAGAACTGTTTAATTGTGTGCTACAATAAAACAAGTGTTGGATCCTTATCGGTGTGTGGTACTCTGGTTAATGGGAGCGAAGGGAAGTGTCAGCACAGAAGGACTTGGTATTCCTGCAGAAACACACAGGCCCGAGGAAAACAATAGGTACTGGCCTTCACCTCACCCGCTGCAATGGGGAGGACATGGGCCGTAGCACATCTCACTCTCACATACAAGATACCCCTAGAAAACAGCTCTCTCCCGATTCACATGAGGAGAGAGTGGGGCCGCTACACCTAGTTATGCACAATCTAACAGTAATACGAGCAGTTAATGTATGCAATAATGAACACTGATTCCGGAGTGATAAACTGTAACTGATTTACTTAGGCATAAGGGTGAATGATAAACATGTCACATAACATACATGCAGAGCCCTGCAGTAATAAACATACTAATCAGCGATAGTGCAGAGTGATCACACGCCACGTGCAGCTATCTTCTCTCAATGCGCAATGTGGCGCACCAACAAAATTCTAATCCCTGGTCAGGCCTGACTCAGATAAACTCAGTCTCTGTGAGAACAATTCTTCGCATGCAAGATGAACGGTGGTGCTCATTCAGGAACAGTATTTGTAATCCAATAGCGGTTAATAAAGAAAGAACACTTCACCGGAGACTATACAACTCAGTTCCGCCACTAGTCTCCGGCGGGACAGTAAATATAGCACGATGGGCCAAGGCAGTCACTAGGCCTAATCAAAGTACAAGTAATGACGTGAGCAGGTGCTCGCTCACCCATCCGGACGCGATCCCAGTCCGGGACTTCCACCACTGTGTCTCCGCACACAGGGTCTGCAACGGCCGGGTCTCCGGTCCAACTGATGTCAGCAAACTCGAAACAAATCAGGTGCCACCCAGGCTTAGCAGTGGGGTGGAAGGCTCTTTGGAAGGTGCGCAAGGCCCAGGCCTCGGGCCTTGCACTGCAGCAGATCCGCACAGGGAGTCCTATTGATTGCCGCGCGGTGTCCAAAAGAGAGCGAGCTTAACCTCGCCCTTTCCTTTTATAGCCCCACCCATGAGTCTCTGCGGTGGCCAAATGCACCCTGGGTGCCAAACGGGGTTCTGGGTAACGTAGTCCATGGGGCCTGAAAGGAGACCCCGCTACACTTAGCAAGATCACTTAGCTGTGTCTAACATGATTCAATGTGATTCCTTGCATTGCTTACTGTGGTTTAAAGTCGTATTGTTTTTTTCTCTGTCTGGTCCTGACACTCAAAGGTGTCATATCCATGTCATGTCTGATTCCTGTGTTTATATCTTCCTGGAGTCTAATGATTTTTTTGTCCATGTCATCCTGGTGTGTAATGAATTTGTGCATGTTTCTCCTGTGTCTACTGGCTGTATGGTGGTATTGTCATGGATATGCATTAATGTCTGTCTGCCATCTTACCTTCCTCCTCATGTGTTCATCTAGAGACCAGACCTCCTTCACCTGGCTTCCTTTATAATCTCCTCCCAGCCTGACTCCACCCCAGGCCCTATCACTGAACACTATATTAACCTGTGCACTGCAAGCCTGCTTTGCTGATCAACGTGTTTGTTAGGCATTGTGTGTTTGGGTTCCTGCCTGCCGTGTGCTACGTCTGTCTCTCTGTTACGTTATTGGCTTGTCCCCTACTATCCCTGTCTGCTCGTGACCCTTGACCTTCGGCTCGTTCTTCGTTATCCTTGTCTGCTTGTGGCCCCTGACCTTCAGCTTGTTATTCGGTTCTCTCTATCGTGTGCTGCTGCTTCCCCTCTTTTCCCCTTATCCTACGGGGCGTGAGCTAGGAAACTCCAGGGGCCGCGACCTGGTCCCAGCCTGCAGCGTAACATCCTCACCACTAGAGGCCCTGGAGAAGACCAGCTGGGTCTTAGACTCCGCGCCCTGGGGAATCTTGGCTCTCGCTTCCGTTGGGATCCCGGTTGTGCACCTCTGGTCCCGCTTTCCACAACCACCCAGTTTCCTATCCGCAGAAGCCAGCCATAGGGTTCACTACCTCGCGGTGCACTCCTGTCCCCCTACGGTGTGCATCTGTCACCTGGCCACAGGTGACCCTGACAGTTTGATCAGCCATGAACCCGGCTGACATCCCGCTTCTCGCGGATGATCCATTGCAGGGCATAGTTCGCAGACTTGAGACCCAGGAATCAAATCAGACCCAGGTGATGCGATTCCTCCAGGATCTGGCTTCTCGATTCGAGCAGCTTCAGGTCTCCTTGGGAACCCCGAATCCGCAACCCCAAGTACAACCAGCGGCTGTACCTATCGCACCAGTCGCAGCCTCACACTCACTAAGATTGCCAGCTCCGTTCCGTTTCTCTGGGGACTCCAAGGCCTGCAGGGGGTTTCTCAGCCAATGCACTATTCATTTTGAGCTTCAGCCTCAAAGCTTCCTGTCTGACCGGGCTAAGGTAGCCTATATCATTTCCCTCCTCTCCGGTGAAGCTTTGGCCTGGGCTGCCCCCCTGTGGGAGAGGAACGATCCGGTGGTTTCCAGTCTGTCCGAATTCTTGAAGCTCTTTCGTAATATCTTCGAAGAGCCGGCTCGGGCTTCTTCAGCGGCTAGTGCTGTCTTACGTCTTCGCCAAGAATCTAGTTCAGTGGGGCAATATGCTCTTCAGTTCCGTATCCACACAGCTGAATTGAGCTGGAATAATGAGGCCCTGGTCGCTACCTTTCTACATGGCCTCTCTAACCGAGTGAAAGACGAATTAGCGGGAAGAGCCATTCCCGTCGGTCTGGACGATGTAATTTCATTATGCAACCAGATCGACATTCGTTTTCAAGAGAGGTCCTTAGAAAAAAGACACCAGCACTCTCTGGGTCCTAGCCAGTCTGAGCTCCCCTCCCTTCATTCCGTGGAGCATCCTCTACCTGCTGAAGAACCTATGCAGCTGGGCCGGACCAGACTAACCCCCGAAGAACGTGCTAGGCGCAGAACTCTGGGCTTGTGCCTCTATTGTGGGGGCAAGGGTCATTTTCGTGACTCCTGCTCGCTTCGTCCGGGAAACGCTCGGGTCTAATACATTTGGAAGGTGGAGTATTGGACCCAGAAACATCACCTTCTCGCCTGCTCTTGCCGGTGTTCCTTCATGTAGGCACTTCTCCTCAGTCAACCCTTGCATACCTGGATTCCGGGGCTGCCGGCAATTTTATGGATTGGAGAACTGCTTCTTCTATGAAGCTTACCCTTTCACCTCTCACTACCCCATTGGTAGTCTCGGCAATTGATGGCACTGTTCTCCCAGGGGGCCCTATTCGCTTCCAGACGCTACCCATTAGGATGTCGGTAGGGATTCTCCACCAGGAGTGGATATCCTTTCTTATTCTACCCAAGGCCTCTACCCCAGTTGTATTGGGCCTCCCTTGGCTACAGCTCCACTCTCCACATGTGGACTGGGTCTCTGGGCAGATCCTGGCCTGGGGTTCCTCATGTTTCTCGTCGTGTCTTCTCAAGGTGACCCCCAAGGAGAGTCTTCCGGTTGCTGCCACTTCTGTTTCTTCTGATCTTCCCGCCGCATACAGCGATTACCGGGATGTGTTCTGTAAAAAATCAGCTGAGGTGCTTCCTCCCCACAGGTCTTTTGACTGTGCTATTGATCTTGTCCCCGGAGCAACTCTACCCAGGGGTCGTACCTACCCTCTGTCCATCCCAGAGACCCAGGCCATGTCGGAGTATGTAGCAGAGAATCTGGAGAGAGGTTTCATCCGGAAATCCTCATCGCCTGCAGGGGCAGGGTTCTTTTTTGTTGCCAAAAAGGATGGTACCTTAAGACCCTGCATCGATTATCGGGGTTTAAATGCGGTTACTATTAAAAATCGATACCCCTTACCCTTAATATCTGAGCTATTCGATAGGTTGAAGGGTGCCTCCATTTTCACCAAGTTGGATCTCAGAGGCGCGTACAATCTCATTCGAATGCGGGAGGGTGACGAATGGAAGACTGCATTCAACACTAGAGACGGGCATTACGAATATCTGGTGATGCCTTTTGGTCTGTGTAATGCTCCAGCCGTGTTTCAAAACTTTGTCAATGAAATCTTCAGAGATCTGCTGTACCAGTTTGTTGTCATCTATCTGGATGACATTCTGATCTTTTCTGAGAATCTGCTCGTCCACAGAAACCATGTCCGCACTGTACTTCAACGTCTTAGAGAGAACAATCTCTATGCCAAGCTGGAGAAATGTTCCTTTGAATGTTCTGAGGTCCTGTTTTTGGGGTGCTTCGTCTCATGTTCGGGGCTTCGTATGGACCCTGGGAAGGTCTTGGCTATCACCAACTGGCCTCTTCCTGCTAGCCTCAAGGCCACACAGTGCTTTCTTGGCTTCACAAATTATTATAGGCAGTTCATAAGGAATTACTCTTCCATTGCCGCGCCTATTATCGCTTTGACCAAGAAGGGTGTGAATGCCAGAGACTGGCCTCCCGAAGCTGTCTCTGCATTTCACAACCTGAAACAGGCCTTTGTTTCTGGCCCCCTCTTGAGGAGACCAAATCCTGGGAATGCATTTTTTATTGAAGTGGACGCTTCTTCAATGGGGGTGGGAGCTGTGCTTCTTCAAATCTTTGAGAAGAGACGCCAACCATGTGCGTTCTTCTCCAAAAAAAATTCTCAGGCAGAGAGGAATTATGCCATCAGTGATCGGGAACTTCTCGCAATTAAATTGGCGTTAGAGGAGTGGCGTCATCTCTTGGAGGGTTCCCCTCACTCCATAACGATCTTTACCGATCACAAGAATTTACAGTATCTACAGAATGCTAAACGTCTGAATCCTAGACAGGCCAGGTGGAGTCTCTTCTTTGCCCGTTTTAATTTCACGATTACCTACAAACCTGGTTCCTGCAACGGTCGGGCTGATGCGCTCTCTAGGTCATTTGACACTTTGGACGAGGAGTCCGCCCCTGAACCTGAGCCGATCATTCCCACCTCATGCATTGTTGCCCACTCTACCACCCTGAAGTCTAAAATTCCGCCTGGTAAGACCTTTGTCCCCACTGAGCTAAGAGCTAAGATCCTTCGTTGGGGACATGATTCCAAGGTGGCAGGGCATTCTGGATTCCTCCGATCCTTCCTACTCATCAGTCGTCACTACTGGTGGCCTAATCTCCGCTCAGACGTCAAAGACTACGTTAAAGCTTGTCATGTCTGTGCTCAGTCCAAATCCTCCACACAAGCTCCTGCTGGTCTCCTCATGCCCTTACCCATTCCTAAGGAACCCTGGGTCCATATTGCCATGGATTTTATCACCGATCTCCCACTGTCTGAGAATAATACAGTCATTTGGGTGGTAATCGATCGATTCTCCAAGATGGCTCATTTTGTTCCTCTTCCTGGTCTTCCTTCTGCCCCTGCCTTGGTTCCCATTTTCATTCGGGAAATTCTCCGCCTACATGGGGTCCCTTCTCATATTGTTTCCGACAGGGGAGTCCAATTCACGTCTCGTTTTTGGAGAGCCTTTTGCAAATCCCTCAATATTGTCTTGGATTTTTCTTCTTCTTACCATCCCCAATCCAATGGACAGACTGAGAGGGTTAATCAGGAGTTAGAGGTCTTTCTTCGCACCTTTGTGTCTTCTCACCATGACGATTGGTCCTCTCTACTCCCGTGGGCAGAATTCTCCCATAACAATCATGTGAATACCAGTTCGCAGAAGACACCCTTTTTCACAGTTTATGGAAAACACCCTCAACTTCCTCTTCCCATGATCTGTTCTCCAGACATTCCAGCTTTGGCTTCGGTTCAGGAGTCTCTCAATTCCGTTTGGGGTCACGTTCATGATTCCCTCCGGGCAGCTGCTGAAAAATTCAAAGGCTTTGCCGACCGCCGCAGGCGTAAACCGCCTTCTCTTCAGCCAGGGGACAAAGTCTGGCTCTCTACCAGGAACATCAAGCTCCGAGTTCCTTCTCTGAAGTTTGCTCCACGATTCATCGGTCCATACACGGTAACTGCTAAACTGAATCCGGTTTGTTTCAAACTCCAGATTCCTAAGAGCCTTAAAATCACTAACTCCTTTCATGTTGCTCTTCTAAAGCCTTTAGTCCTCAATAAATTCTCTCATCCTCTCCCTACCGTGGCGCCTGTCTCTGAGGATAATCAGGAGTACGAGATCAGTCAAATTCTGGACTCCCGACTCTGTAAAGGCGTTCTTCAGTACCTCGTTCATTGGAAAGGGTTTGGTCCTGAGGAGAGGTCTTGGATCACTGCATCTGAGGTCTTTGCACCTCGTCTGTTAAAGGAGTTTCATCTGAAGTTTCCCTCTAAACCTGGGCCCAGGCGGGGAAGGGGGAGGCCTTGTAAGAGGGAGGGTACTGTCATGGATATGCATTAATGTCTGTCTGCCATCTTACCTTCCTCCTCATGTGTTCATCTAGAGACCAGACCTCCTTCACCTGGCTTCCTTTATAATCTCCTCCCAGCCTGACTCCACCCCAGGCCCTATCACTGAACACTATATTAACCTGTGCACTGCAAGCCTGCTTTGCTGATCAACGTGTTTGTTAGGCATTGTGTGTTTGGGTTCCTGCCTGCCGTGTGCTACGTCTGTCTCTCTGTTACGTTATTGGCTTGTCCCCGACTATCCCTGTCTGCTCGTGACCCTTGACCTTCGGCTCGTTCTTCGTTATCCTTGTCTGCTTGTGGCCCCTGACCTTCAGCTTGTTATTCGGTTCTCTCTATCGTGTGCTGCTGCTTCCCCTCTTTTCCCCTTATCCTACGGGGCGTGAGCTAGGAAACTCCAGGGGCCGTGACCTGGTCCCAGCCTGCAGCGTAACATCCTCACCACTAGAGGCCCTGGAGAAGACCAGCTGGGTCTTAGACTCCGCGCCCTGGGGAATCTTGGCTCTCGCTTCCGTTGGGATCCCGGTTGTGCTCCTCTGGTCCCGCTTTCCACAACCACCCAGTTTCCTATCCGCAGAAGCCAGCCATAGGGTTCACTACCTCGCGGTGCACTCCTGTCCCCCTACGTTGTGCATCTGTCACCTGGCCACAGGTGACCCTGACAGGTATACTTAGGTATATAGTGGTTTTGTGCTCATATTTCCAAGCCATCCAGTGTCCTTATCTCATTGCCCATAGTGATTTTGTGCCTGTATTCTCTGGCATCTGTATTCTCCTAGTGCTAAGTAGTTTTATATCTACAGTATATCTCTTGACACCCCATTGTGCATGTCCATCTCCCTTGAGCATCCATTGGTTTTCTGTCTTCCCCAGGTCCTAGCAGGCTCCTGCTCATATAACCCTTATATTGCCCACTTTTATTTCTCAAGCAAACTGCCTTGTGACAGGGTAGTTCAACTGCTTACATGATAAAATGAGACCCATGAACACTATTGCAGTCCTATTCTTCCACAACCTAATACAAAAAACGGTATTGTTGTGTGCCTTCTAACACTGTTAGGACTTCCTCATGAGCTGCATATTTTGATACACTTCAGCCATTCACTTTCAGAATGGAGGTTGTTACAGGAACGGCACTCTCTCTACTGTATAACAGCATTTCAGACATGTTCTCTTGCTACGCAGTGTAACTCACACATGTGTTACACGACAAACAGAAATCAGTTCCCTTATTTATCTCCATCACACATAAGAGGTATGTGAGACTTTTTCTTTCTATAAGAGAAAATCTTCTAAACCTGTGAAGTAGTGAAAAGTGCAGGGAAGAAGAGAGACTTTTAGCCTTGTTCATATTAGTACTTCTGCATAATCATATGTTTTTGTAATGCTTCATAGCACATTTTTGTGTATTTTTATGCTTCATGCAGTGTTTGTTTTGGCCAATGACGAGCAATATCTGCTGTGACAAGAGGCATCATCTTCCTTTTAGATGTTTCCAGCTTCCTCTGTGTTATGCTGTGGTGTGTAGCTGTGCTATTTGACTACAGATTACGTTTTGTTTGCTCAAGTAAGGCTTGGATCCCAATTGACAATAAACTGTGTGGGCAATCTCATTCCATGCCCTCTCGAACTTGCAGCAGTTCTTGTAATTTTTGTCCTTGTGTTTGTAAAGCAATGTCCTTTTAGTATCCAGCATGGTCTACCCTACTTTCTCCATTTTGTCTTGCTCCTGGTTTAAGTAGATTTTGCTAGGCGGAGGAGATGGGTTGTTATGCATAAAAATACACCAAAAACATGCTAAAATGCATTTCCATTGAAGTCTTAAGGGGTAAAAAATGTCTATGTTGCATATGTGTGAATCAGGGGAGGGCTGGCAGCCTTAGGCCTGGGGGGCAAGTCCAGTCAAGTGGCCCATTAACACCTTGCCGATCAGCTGCCGTCATTATACAGCAGCAGGTTAGCTCCTCGGCGCCCGGTGTGATGCTGGAGCCGATGCGCGTGGCCAGCGGCTGCGATATCCACCGGCAACCTGCGATCGCTCTTGAGAGAGAGAAAACGGGGATCTGACAATGTAAACAGACATCCCCGTTCTGACAGGGGAGTTAGAGAAAGATCTGCTGTCCCTAGTGATCAGGAACATGATCTCTCTCTTCTCCCAGTCACTACACTGCCCCCACAGTTAGAAACACCTCCCTATGGAACACTTAACCCCTTGATCGCCCCCTAGTGTTAACCTCTTCCCTGCCAGTGACATTTATACAAAAATCAGTGGGTATTTTTTAGCTCTGATCGCTGTATAATTTTCACTGGTCCCAAAAAAGTGTCCAATCTGTCCGCCGCAATGTCGAAGGTCCTGCTAAAAATTGCTGATCACTGGCATTACTAGAAAAAAACAAACATAATAAAAATGTCATAAATCTATTCCCTATTTTGTAAACGCTATAACTTTTGCGCAAACCAATCAATACACGCTTTATTTATTTTTTTACCCAAAATATGTAAAAAAAAAACATATTGGCCTAGACTAATGAAGAAATATATATTTTTTGGTGATATTTATTATAGCAAAAAGTTAAAAATATTGGTTGTTTTTTTTTTTTTTTCCAAATTTTGCTCTTTTTTTGTTTATAGCACAAAAAATAAAAACCGTGACCAAATACCACCAAAAGAAAGCTCCATTTGTGGGGGAAAAAAAGGACCTCAATTTTGTTTGGGTACAACATCACACATCAATTGTCAGTTAAAGCAATGCAGTGCCGTATCGCAAAAAATGGTCTGGTCAGGAAGTGGGTATATTTCCTTCCGGGGCTGAAGTGGTTAAACCACCGAATCAGCTCACCATCATCAGTGCCCATCAATGCAGCCTCACCAGTGCCCATCAGTGCAGCCTGATCAGTGCCCATCAGTGCAGCCTCACCAGTGCAGCCTGATCAGTGCCCATCCATGCAGCCTCACCAGTGCAGAGAGTGCCCATCAGTGCAGCCTCACCAGTGCAGACAGTGCCCAGGCATCAGTGCAGCCTGATCAGTGCCCATCAGTGCAGCTTGATCAGTTCAGACAGTGCCCATCAGTGCAGCCTGATCAGTGCTCATCAATGCAGCCTCATCAGTGCCTAACAACGCAGCCTGATTAGTGCCCCTAATGCAGCCTCACCAGCGCAGACAGTGCCCACCAGTGCAGACAGTGCCCATCAGTGCAGACTCACCAGTGCAGTGCCCATCACCGCAGCCTGTTCAGTGCCCATCAATGCAGCCTCACCAGTGACTATCAGTGCAGCCTGATCAGTGTCCATCAATGCAGTCTCATGGTTACCAGTGCAGACAGTGCCCATCAGTGCAGCCTGATCAGTGCCTATGGGATGTGGGGCTCAGCTGGGGCCCGGGTGTCAGGGCCTGGGTCTGTCTCACAGCCCTCTATAGAGAACTGGGAGCTCAAAATCTCTCCAGCCAATTGCAAGAATGCATTCTTGTGGGATAGCGAACTCACAGTTCTATGTAGTATAGCAAATCTCTGCACGTCTGTCCTAGCCCTCAGTGCCCAATGCCCAGAGTCCAAATACAGTTTGATGTGTGACTGGGTTATATTCACAAGAAGCACTGAGGACTCCGTTCAAAACAGCAGAACCAAAATGCAGTGGGGGGGGCTTGCTGGGTGAGTCCGCTGGCGGGGGGGGGCTTG
Source organism: Rana muscosa (assembly GCA_029206835.1). Taxonomy (NCBI): domain Eukaryota; kingdom Metazoa; phylum Chordata; class Amphibia; order Anura; family Ranidae; genus Rana; species Rana muscosa. The sequence continues at coordinate 410,085,025 of CM055117.1, forward strand.
CTGGGTGAGTCTGCTGGTGGGGGGGGGGTTGCTGGCTGAGTCTGCTGGTGGGGGGGTTGCTGGCTGAGTCTGCTGGTAGGGGGGGCTGCTGGCTGAGTCTGCTGGTGGGGGGTTGCTGGCTGAGTCTGCTGGCGGGGAGGGGGTTGCTGGCTGAGTCTGCTGGCGGGGAGGGGGATTGCTGGCTGAGTCTGCTGGCGGGGAGGGGTTGCTGGCTGAGTCTGCTGGCGAAGAGGGGGGTTGCTGGCTGAGTCTGCCGGTGGGGGGGGGGTTACTGGCTGAGTCTGCTGGCGGGGAGGGGGGTTGCTGGCTGAGTCTGCCGGTGGGGGGGGTTACTGGCTGAGTCTGCTGGCGGGGAGGGGGGTTGCTGGCTGAGTCTGCTGGCGGAGAGGGGGGTTGCTGGCTGAGTCTGCTGGTGGGGGGGGGTTGCTGGCTGAGTCTGCTGGTGGGGAGGGGTTGCTGGCTGAGTCTGCTGGTGGGGGAGTTGCTGGCTGAGTCTGCTGGTAGGGGGGCTGCTGGCTGAGTCTGCTGGCGGGGAGGGGGGTTGCTGGCTGAGTCTGCTGGCGAAGAGGGGGGTTGCTGGCTGAGTCTGCTGACGAAGAGGGGGGTTGCTGGCTGAGTCTGCTGGCGAAGAGGGGGGTTGCTGGCTGAGTCTGCTGGCGAAGAGGGGGGTTGCTGGCTGAGTCTGCCGGTGGGGGGGAGGTTGCTGGCTGAGTCTGCTGGCGGGGAGGGGGGTTGCTGGCTGAGTCTGCTGGCGGGGAGGGGGTTGCTGGCTGAGTCTGCTGGTGAAGAGGGGGGTTGCTGGCTGAGTCTGCTGGTAGGGGGGGCTGCTGGCTGAGTCTGCTGGTGGGGAGGGGGGTTGCTGGCTGAGTCTGCTGGCGAAGAGGGGGGTTGCTGGCTGAGTCTGCCGGTGGGGGGGAGGTTGCTGGCTGAGTCTGCTGGCGGGGAGGGGGTTTGCTGGCTGAGTCTGCTGGTGGGGAGGGGTTGCTGGCTGAGTCTGCTGGTGGGGGGGTTGCTGGCTGAGTCTGCTGGTAGGGGGGGCTGCTGGCTGAGTCTGCTGGCGGGGAGGGGGGTTGCTGGCTGAGTCTGCTGGCGAAGAGGGGGGTTGCTGGCTGAGTCTGCTGGCGAAGAGGGGGGTTGCTGGCTGAGTCTGCTGGCGAAGAGGGGGGTTGCTGGCTGAGTCTACCGGTGGGGGGGAGGTTGCTGGCTGAGTCTGCTGGCGGGGAGGGGGGTTGCTGGCTAAATCTGCTGGTGGGGAGGGGGGTTGCTGGCTGAGTCTGCTGGTGGGGGGGGGTTGGGGTTGCTGGCTGAGTCTGCTGGTGGGGGGGGTTGCTGGCTGAGTCTGCTGGTGGGGGGGGTTGCTGGCTGAGTCTGCTGGTGGGGGGGTTGCTGTCTGAGTCCGCTGGTGGGGGGGTTGCTGGCTGAGTCTGCTGGTGGGGGGGGGTTGCTGGCTGAGTCTGCTGGTAGGGGGGGTTGCTGGCTGAGTCTGCTGGTGGGGGGGTTGCTGGCTGAGTCTGCTGGTGGGGGGGTTGCTGGCTGAGTCTGCTGGTAGGGGGGCTGCTGGCTGAGTCTGCTGGTGGGGGGGTTGCTGGCTGAGTCTGCTGGTAGGGGGGGCTGCTGGCTGAGTCTGCTGGTGGGGAGGGGGGTTGCTGGCTGAGTCTGCTGGTGGGGAGGGGGGTTGCTGGCTGAGTCTGCTGACGGGGAGGGGGGTTGCTGGCTGAGTCTGCTGACGGGGAGGGGGGTTGCTGGCTGAGTCTGCTGGTGGGGGGGAGTTGCTGGCTGAGTCTGCTGGCGGGGAGGGGGGTTGCTGGCTGAGTCTGCTGGCGAAGAGGGGGGTTGCTGAATGAGTCTGCCGGTGGGGGGGTTGCTGGCTGAGTCTGCTGGCGGGGAGGGGGGTTGCTGGCTGAGTCTGCTGGTGGGGGGGTTGGGGTTGCTGGCTGAGTCTGCTGGTGGGGGGGATTGCTGGCTGAGTCTGCTGGTGGGGGGGGGGTTGCTGGCTGAGTCTGCTGGTGGGGGGGGGTTGCTGGCTGAGTCTTCTGGTGGGGGGGGTTGCTGGCTGAGTCTGCTGGTGGGGTGGGGGGTTGCTGGCTGAGTCTGCTGGTAGGGGGGGCTGCTGGCTGAGTCTGCTGGTAGGGGGGGCTGCTGGCTGAGTCTGCTGGTAGGGGGGGCTGCTGGCTGAGTCTGCTGGTGGGGGGGTTGCTGGCTGAGTCTGCTGGTAGGGGGGGCTGCTGGCTGAGTCTGCTGGCGGGGAGGGGGGTTGCTGGCTGAGTCTGCTGGCGGGGAGGGGGGTTGCTGGCTGAGTCTGCTGGCGGGGAGGGGGGTTGCTGGCTGAATCCACTGGTGGGGGGGGGTTGGTTGATTGCCCATGAGCCACCACTGCCATGACTTCTATGCTATGCATCATACTGTACTGAAGGGGATACAGTAAATACGTTTTACAACACCTTACTTCAGCCTTTCAGTGGAGAGACAGGTCCTTGCACCTCTTCGGAGGGGGGTGGGGGGTGATGATTCTCTCTGTCACGTCACTCGGCCTCTTCTCTTCTCTGCAGCGCCCGGCCCCAGCCCACGAGTTCAGCAAGTCACATGTGACGGGACGTTCTTGACGCCGCTCGTACCCTCGCCTGACGTGCCACATGACCTGCCTCTGAAACTCCTGGGAGGTGGGAGGTGTAGTTCGGCCGCGCTAAGAAGCTTATCAGCGGAGCAAACTACAACTCCCACAATGCAGCAGCAGCCTGAGCCAACCAATCGGTAGCCGCCACGGCCGACTTCTAGCAAAAAAAAATAATTAACAGACAGCCAGCACCGCGGGCCGCGGCCGTTTTAAAGATAATGTAAGCGGCCTGGGGGGAAATTTCCACCTTGCCCCCCGGCCCAGCCCGCCCCTGGTGTGAATGGACACCATAGAGACTAATGTGATTTATATTGTAATGCAGAAGTACCATAAATTGCACAAGTGTGGACATGGGGTTACTGTGTGAGAGATTTAGTAAAGAGGAGTGAGATGTAAAAGAGAAACTCTGACTACATATATTCAGCACTAAATTTGCTAAAGTAGCCCTCAAAGCTTGCACTACACAGCTCCCGAGTACCTGGTAAAGAAGTGGTTTATTGACAAGGGCAAGACCTGTTAATTCATTAATCAATTTACATTGAGGTAGTATTAGTTACAGGAGACTAATTTATAATGCATGTCCATATTCAATAATGAGTGCTAATTATAAGGTGCAGTAATCCAGAAAATCTGATCAAGTCATGTTTTGGTCAGGCTTAAGCAACGTGAATCATAGTTTTCTGTGCTTTAAGGCCCTTTCACACATGTACCTTTTTGCCTAATATGTTCTATATTAAATTTAATGGCAACGTATTAAAACAGGTCAATGTCTGTTGTAGCCCTGACATTGCAACATGCTTTATCGCTAGTTGACATGCGTTTTGATGCTTTTCCCTTTATTTCAATAGAAAATTAATCAGACAAAATTACACAATTGTGAATGGGCCCTCTACATTAATATCTAAGAATAATCATGCTTCCATTGAATAATTCCATTAATCATGAACTAGAGATGCAATGTTACAATCGTTAGAAAAGGTCAGCAAAGTCTTATTAAAATAGGTCGTTAAAAAAGGCCTTTTTTGCCATATACCATAGATTAATTAAAGCTGTTAATTATTGAGTGCAGACAGACAGTGTTAATAAGAATTCCACAAAAAACTGAGAAACCATTAGAAACTATTTCACACAGAGGGGACCTCCCTGGAGACCACTGCTTTAAAAAAATTATTCATTAAATAGTGGTGCAAAACCCAAGAGGAAAATAATTATACCCAGTCACACATCTATACATATTGATGCATGTGTGGTAATTAGGGTTGCCACCTCATCCCTTTAAACCCAAATACATATGAATTACACAAGTTCTGAGGCTGATTTAATGCAGATAAGGCAACAAGTGAGTTTAATTACCACCTTAGGCTCTATTCACACTAATGTGTTTTTTGATGCATTTTGCATTTTGCAGAAATGCAGGGAAATTTTTTAACATGAGTTCTTATGGAACATGTTCACATTAATGTATTTTTGTGCCTCTGCGTTTTTGGAAAGGGTCAGGGACTTTTTTTCCCGCAAAATGCAACGTTTTGCATGTAATAGAATTCAATGGACCTGCATCCAAAACGCAAGTACCGCGTTTTTACAGTGATTTTGCCACAATTTGCGTTTTTTGTATTTCTTTTTTTTTTTACACTGTATATAGCTGGTTGCTAAGGAGGGGGCTGGGAAGCCGGCCGTCGCTTGCTTAACAACCGATGAGTCATCAGTTGTCAGCGGGGTTCCCGTTGAATGTAAAAAAAAAGAATTGCCGGCTAAAAACAAAAAACGAGAAAAAAAAAAAACTGCGTGGGGTCCCCCCTCCAGGTCCATACCAGGCCCTTGGGTCTAGTATGGATTCGGAGGGGAACCCCCACACCAAAATGTAAAACATTTTTGCGTGGGGATCCCCCCAAAATCCATACCAGACCCTTATCCGAGCATGCAGCCCGGCAGGTCAGGAAAGGGAGGGGATGAGCGAGTGCCCCGCCTCCTGAACCATACCAGGCCGCATGCCCTCAACATGGGGGGATGGGTGCTTTGGGGCAGGAGGGCTCTGTGCCCCCCCACCCCAAAGCACCTTGCCCCCATGTTGATGGGGACAAGGGCCTCTTCCTGACAACCCTTGCCTTGTGGTTGTCGGGGTCTGCGGGCGGGAGGCTTATCGGAATATGGAAGCCCCCTTTGACAAGGGGGCCCCCAGATCCCAGCCCCCTATGTAAATGAGTATGGGGTACATTGTACCCCTACCCATTCACAGAAAAAAAGTAGTGTAGTGTTAAAAAATACAATAGACAGTCTTTGACAAGTCTTTTATTAAAAATCTTCTTCTTCTTCTCCGCTTCTTCCTCTGGTCTTCCTCCATCTTCTCCCACATCTTCATCCTCCGGTCTTCTCCTTCTCCCCCTTCTTCTTCCGCTCTTTTTCTGTCTTCTTTGTCCGGTGTTCTTCTTCCTCTGCCGCTGATGACCCTCCTCCGATGCTGAGTCCCGCTGATCTGTCGGCGCCGATATCCTGAATTTCTTAAATAACGGCGGGGCGTGGCAATCGGATTACGTCATCCTGAGGCCACGCCCCTTGTGACGTCACAGACCCATCATGCCCCGGCGGTGATGTCACCAGGGGGTGTGACCTCCGGATGACGTAATCCGATTGCCACGCCCTGTCATTATTTAAGTAATGCAGGACATCGGCGCTGACAGATCAGCGGGACACAGCATCAGAGGAGGGTCGTCGGTGGGAGTGGGGGCAGAGGAAGAAGAACACCGGATAAAGAAGACAGGAGCGGAAGAAGAAGCAGGGGAAGAAGGAGAAGACCGGAGGATGAAGATGGGGGAGAAGATGGAAGATGGGGAGAAGAAGAAGATTTTTAATAAAAGACTTGTCAAAAACAGTTTACTGTATTTTTTAACACTACACTACTTTTTGTTTAGTGAATGGGTAGGGGTACCCCTTTTCACATAGGGGGGGGACAGGATCTGCTTCCAGATTCTGATAAGCCCCCCGCCCGCAGACCCCAAAATCACCGGCCAAGGGTTGTCGGGAAGAGGCCCTTGTCCCTATCAACATGGGGGCAAGGTGCTTTGGGGTGGGGGGGTGCCTTGCCTTATCTTTTGTGAATAGAGAGGAGTATCCAATAATTTGAATGGAAAACTGACATCAGCTTCTCAAATTCTCCTCACAATTTGGTGGCTGGTGTTTAAACCCACAGGTTTAAACAGAGTGTGTGGTTATTGTTGGAGATACAACAACTTTCAGCTTAGCCTATTGACTGCAGTTCACAAACAGGACACTAGATGTCGCTAATGCTCAGTGATATGCTATGCTATGCATTTTCTATGGTGTGTTGTATTTCCTGTACATAGTGATGTACTTGTTGGTTCTTTTTCCTCTCTGTGTTCTTCTTACCATGTGAGGTGACATCTTTGCTAGTGTGGTTATGTTCCAATAAAGAAGCTAGTTCATGTTACTCCACAACGTCTGATCTGAATTGATTTCGCTGCACCCAGCAATCATACTCTGCAACAGTTATGTGACAAAATCAAAGCGGGGGTTTGCCTGTTGCAGCCTTTTGCCATCTGAGACATAATTGTATTCTCTAGGATGAGCAGTGAGAGGTGCATGTGTGTTAAAGATAAATTGCATACAGCCTGTAAAGCAAGCATAGATTATACAATTTTCTTTCTTTCCACCACGGGTAGAAGGAAAGAAAATAGCTTGAATCCCTCCCACTGTGCTATTATTCTGCTGGTGGGGAGCTTTTCAGGCCAGCAGAACACACTGAATATTGCTGGCTGCTGTAGCTACTAGCAGTGACTGCATGCAAAAAATCCTACAGGCTGGATGTACCATAGATGGATCGAATTTTGGCTGGTCCCTGCTGAACCGGGCGAGATTTCATCCATCTATGACTAAATATGGGCAGGAAACCCTTAAATGGACTCACTTTGAAATCTGAATTGGTTCTCTGCAAACTCTCCACTTGAAGATGATCGCCCACACCCTCTTTCCTATGATGTCCTATGTCCAGAGTTTATGGCACTGACATCTATTTATGGGATTAGAACTTGAAGTTCTCACAATGCTTTGTCCTGTATGGGATCTTCTCTCCTAAGGCTCTTGCATATTGGCTGGTTGAGCTTGTTCAGCATAATTGCACCTGGGCTGAGGAAATATGTTGGCAGAGTATAGCCTGCCATTGACAGGAGTGGCTGTGCTCTGCTGTAGTTGTATACAGCAGAGCTACGATAAACACGAGTATGCAGGTGTATGCAAAAATATATACATAAACTGCATTTCAAAAGAAAAATTTTAGGTGCACATGATCAATTAGAAATAAGTACACCTGCAGCTGTCACCTATGTGGCATGCACGGATTTATTGTATTCATCTACCCCTTCATATATTGCAACTGTTGGATTGACATAAATGAGTTTTATCAATGCAATGAAAGTCATCCCAAATCTGGCCTCCTCAAACATTGCTGTTGAAGGCAGTAGTGGTATAAAGTGAAAGCAAAGCCCTAGTGTTTGGGTTGCCTGGTGCTGTCTGCATAACAATGAGCATTTTGGGAAAGTTAATTGAATTGAAGTAGATCTTTGAGACATAAAGCAAGCCTAATCAATGTGAATAACTGCAAGTATGGTCTTATTAAAGCGGAGTTCCACCCGCGATTATTTTTTTTAAAAGTCAGCAGCTACAAACACTGTAGCTGCTGACTTTTAATAAGGACACTTAGCTGTCCTAGGCACCCGCAAAGTCGTCCACCCAAGGCCGATCGCTCAATCCTGGCAGCTCCCGGCGCCTCCATCTTTACTGAGGGAAACAGGCAGTGGAGCCTTGCGGCTTCACTGCACGTTTCCTACTGCGCATGCGCGATTCGCGCGGCGCTTTGTGAATGGGCCGGCTACTCTCTGGGATACACACAGTTCCCAGAAGGCAGCGTGCCCCATTCACCAGAAGACAACGCGAGGAGGACGAGGAAGAAGACCTGCCGCGGTGGATGAAGAGGCAGATTAGGAACTTCCGCACAGCAACCGCCTTTTCTGGTGAGTAAAAAAAAAAATATTTCACTTTTTTTCTAGGTTTTTTGTGAATTTTTTTTTTTTTAGGGTGGAACTCCACTTTAAGTCTACTCTTCAATGCCTTTGCTAAAATCTTGATCTGACAGGACCAAAGAGATATACAATTAGCATTATATTGGGTCTTTACATGGATGGTGGGAGATCCCTCTTAAGTAGCTGCTCATTAAACACCTGTACATTTTGGCAAAAAGGTGTCAGCGTATCTCTAATACGCTTCCATAGGTATCCCATTATTACTCATGATTTGTAAGGGATTGGTCACTGTCTGGAGCTCCCTCAATGTAATGGTCCCACCGATCTTAAGAAAGTGTGGATAAGTTAAAGTGGTACTAAAGGCTGAAGGTAAAAAACCTTCTGTGTGCAGCAGCATCCCCCCAATACCTACCTGAGCCCCATCTTGATCCAGCTATATGCACAAGAGCAGCGGCCTTCCAGGGACTCTCCCTCCTCATTTGGCTGAGACAGCAGGCGTTGGCTCCCACTGCTGTCGATCACAGCCAGTGATCCAATGAGGAGAGAGTGGGGATGGGGCTGAGCAGCGGCTCCATGTCTAAATGGACATGCAGAGCAGCAGGTCGGGAGTGCGCTTGCTTGGGTGCCCCCATTGCAAGCTGCTTGCTCTGGGCGCACGCAACAGGAGGGAGGGGCCAGGAGAATTGGAGGATCGGGGCTGCTCTGTGAAAACCGCTGCAGAGAGCAGGTAAGTATGACATGTTTGTTATTTTTTATTTTTATTTACTTTAGTATTGTGAACATAGGAGTGCAGAGAGGATGGGGGATCAGTAGTTTTAGAACAATACCTGTTATAGTTGAGATAAACCAATTCTTGCATAATAGTATCAGGGGCATTGACTAACTTTCCATGGTGTGTGTGAACAGTGCCCTATTACCAGTAAACGGTTGTTGGGATTGAGCTATTTAGCCAATTAGCAACCAGTTCTCTTGCCTTCCTGTCAGGGTGGGGCTCAGCCCTTCCTTCTCTGAGCTGGCCGCTCAGCTGTCGGTTAGTTGCCAGCTCCTATGTCTCCACAGTGACTCACCTGTTGATGATTTCCTGCTTGTCAGTCCTGCTTACTTAAGCCGTCCAGCCCAGGTTGATCTCTGCCTTCGCCTGGTCAACATCAGAGACTTTCTCCTGCATTCCTGCTAAAGACTTGCTTGGCTGACGTTTCTTCTGGCTCCAGATCCTGCTTGCTGTTCCACTACGCTGATTCCTGGCTATCCGTTCTGGTTACTGAACTTTGGCTGTGTTTTAACTACGTATGTTCTATTTACTTTTATTATTAAACAAGTGTGATTTAACTGTACTTCTGTCTCGGTCTGATTCATGGTTTCTAAAGTAGGCAAAGGCCATGAATTCAGAAGATGCAGTCAATCCACTTGTTGGTAATATTTTTTTCAGATTGGATGAGTAGGATCACCGCATGGATCAGTTTGTCATGGCATTACAAACGTTCCTGAGATGCATGGGTCACCTGGAGTCTCCCACTGTGGCTGCTCCGGTACAACCTGTGTTGCAGGCCTTCTCTGCTGCTGCTTCAGTCTGTGTGAAGGCACAGTGTGTAGAGTGTTACCTCTATAAGAGGTATGTCTGGGTCCACTGTGCTTCCCCAGTGATTTGGGGGTGATCCAGTCTAATGCAGAGGGTTTCTCAACCAGGTTGAGATATACTTTGAGATGCTGTCCCAGGCGTTTTCCATGGACAGAAGCAAAGTAGGTTTCATGATATCTTTGCTTTCTGAGAGAGCCTTGGCCTGGGCAAACCCTCTATGGGAGACACAAAAACCCATTGTCCTAGGTTATCCAGAGTTTGTGGCTTCTTTTAAAAGGGTATTTGACATTCCCGCAGGATTCTTCTGCTGCCAAGGGCCTCATGTCCATCAAACAGAGTACATGAACTGTTGCAGATTACGCCATTGAATTCCATACTCTGGCAGCATCGGTTGCTTGGAACAATGAGGCCCTTGTGGCTGCTTTTGCTCATGGTCTCTCGGATACTATCAAGGATGAGATAGCAGCCCAAGATATACCCACTGAGCTGGAGAAGTTGATCACGTTTGCCATCTTCATTGACTCTAGACTCAGAGAAAAGACTCTCTTTTAAGGAGCGCTTGCCTAAGCCTCCTGTACATTTGTCTCTGAGCTTTGATGCCCCACCCTTGCCTCCCTCACCTTGCATGCCTTCTGGTACCGAGTGGGTCAATGAAGGTGAACCCATCCACTTGGGCTTCATGCGTCTCTCTGCAGATGAGAGAGCCCTTAAGAGGAGGGAGAGATTGTGCTTTTATTGTGGCCAGGCAGGTCACTTTTTGAAGTCTTGTCCTACCCTTCCAGGGAACGCCCGAACCTTGAGGTCCTGTCATGGACAGACATTAGGTCCCCAGTTATCCAGAATGATAAGCCCCTGGTTCCGGTTACTTTTTCTTGGGCTGAGTTGTCTGTCGACATATAGGCTCTAATCGACTCTGGGGCTGCAGGCCTGTTCATTGATGCTGCCTTTGTATCAAAGCACTCAATTCCGCTGCAGCTGCGTGCCACTCCACTTGCCATTGAGGCTCTTGACGTGAGACCTCTACAGCCTGCCCATGTGACTCATGAGATTGCTCCGTTGTCCATGGCCGTAGGGGCTCTTCATCATAAGATAATTCAATTCCAAGTTATTTCCTCACCTATATTTCCGCTGATTATTGGTTATCCTTGGTTACAGAGACACAATCCCTCTTTCGATTAGCTATGTGCGGAGGTTCTCTCTTGGTCGCCATAATGTAGTAAGACATGCTTTCAGAAGGTTTGCTAAGGTCAAGCCAGTAGTTTGCCTTCACACCGGCCGTATGATTGCGCAATGGACTTTCAACCCGGTGCAATACCACCTCGTGGCGGGTTTACCCTTTGTGGGTCTCGGAGGATAAGGCCATGGAGGAGTATGTTGCAGACGCACTTTCTCGAGGTTTCATCCACAAATCCTTGTCTCCTGCCGGTGCTGGTTTCTTCTTTGTGAAGAAGAGTGGTGAACTGAGACCATGCATTGATTATAGGGGTCTCAATTGTCTCACGATTAAGAATGCTTATCCAATTTCATTGATTACGGAGTTATTTGACCACCTCAAGGGAGCAACGGTTTTCACAAAGCTTGATTTGAGAGGGGCATACAATCTCCTGAGGATTAAGGAGGGCGACGAGTGGAAAACTGCATTTAATACCAGAACAGGCCATTATGAGTACCTTGTAATACCATTTGGCCTTTGCAACGCTTCTGCAGTTTTCAAGGAATTTATCAACGATGTCCTCTGAGATTTGTTGCAGCTACGTGTGGTGGTTTAGCTCGATGATATCCTCATATTTTACAAGTCCCTAGAGAGCCACCACACAGATGTCTGTCGTTTGCTTCGGAAGCTGAGAGAAAACAATCTCTATTGTAAATTGGAGAAGTGCGAGTTCCATCGTGAACAGGTTAAATTCCTGGGTTATGTAATTGCCATTGTGTCAGAAAAGGGTACTCACCAAGGCCGAGATGCAGAGAGCGGCTCACTCTTGCGACTAAGCGCACTCCACCCCCTGGAGATGGGACAGAGGATGGATGGCACAAAGAGGCACAAGCTACCAGTAAGCGGAGCAGGACTTGCGTGAAGGTCACAGAAGACAGGTACAGGAACTGATGGTGGTCAGAACTCAGCTGGTGTAGTTGTGCAGAAAGTCCAGAGCAGGCTGGGGGTCAAACACCCAACAGGAGGGAAATCCAAAGGCAAGCAGAGGGTCAAGTACTGGAGACTGGCGGTAATCCTGGTCACAGGCAAGATGGTCAGGTGCAGGAGGCTGGCAGCAAAGTCCGGGTCACAAGCAGAGGGTCAAACACAGGAGACAGCAGCGAAGTCCAATAAGCAAGCCAAGGGTTAGGTCAGGAGAGATCAGGGTAGTCAAGAGGCAATCCGGGTCACAGCAGTAGATCAGGCAGGCAAGAAACAGGAACTGGAGACACAGGAAGATGAAGACAAAACAGCAATTTGCTTGGAGATTTGCTTAGCTTATATAGGTAGCCAGGATGTCATGTGACACACTGAATCAGATTGAGGCTGTTTACTTCCTGACAGGCAGCCAGGATGTCATGTGACACGCTGAATGGATTGAGGGTGTTTATTTCCCTGACACACTGCTGGTTTTTCAATGGACCCAGAGAAACTTTCAGCAGTCCTACAGTGGCCCCGACCTGTGGGTATACATCCTCTGCAAAGTTTTTTTGGCTTTGCCAATTATTATCAGAAGTTTATTCGTAACTTCTCGTCCCTGATCAAACCCCTGACTGATATGACCAGAAAGGACAGTAACCCACAAAGTTGGTCTCCTGACTTCGTTAAGGCCTTTGAGAGTCTCAAGGCTGCCTTGGTTTCTGCTCCTGTGTTGGCACATCCTGATCCTACGTTACCCTTTATCCTTGAGGTTGATGCTTCGGAGACTAGAGTTGGTGCCCTTCTGACTCAACGTCCTACATCTGAGAGCGCTATGCATCCGTGTGGCTACTTTTCCAAGAAATTGTCACCTGCGGAGTGCAATTTTGAGATTGGGGACAGAGAGTTGTAAGTGATCATTTTAGCCCTTAAGGAATAGACGCATCTCCCTGAAGGTACCACTGTGCCGTTTCTCATTCTTACTGATCATAAGAATCTCACATTCTTGTCTGAGGCTAAACGCCTCTCTCCCAGAAGAGCGCGATGGGCTCTTTTCTTGTCAAGTTTCAATTTCATTGTCTCATTCTTACCCGGTACCAAGAATGTAAGGGCTGACGCTTTGTCCACTTCCAAGATGTAGTCGGTTCCGGTTCCTGTGATTCCTCCTGATCGTAATTTGGCATACGGTTTGCACCAGTCTCACTTCCCCTTTGGGTGACAAAATTCTTGCCGCTCAGGTCCATGCTTCTCCTGAGAAACCTTGTGACCGCTGCTTTGTCCCTGAGAGTCTCTGTAATGCCGTGCACCAGACTTATCATTCTCCCAAGGCTGCTGGCCACCCTGAGAAGAATCAACTCTTTTGGGCCATTTCTCAACAATTGGTGGCCTAGTCTATGTGTTGATGTAGAATTGTAGAAGGGTAGTGGAGTTGGGACTTTAATTGAGGTATAGGGGTATAATAAATGAAATAAAATAAATAACTTGGATGTCATGGTTCCCTCTAAATTGACATGATACGGTATAAGTAAACCAGTAATCACAATACGTTTATGATACAGAAATGTAATCACAAAGGAGCAATTCATAATCATCAATAATTTAATAACACATGATTAATTGGGGAACATGATTAATGACATACAAACATAGTCATAAATAAATCAAGGAATATGTAATTGATAAATATTGATATGGACTGATGTAGAGCATCCAAGGATGTGAACTTTACGCGTTTCATGGTCGCCTACCACTCATCAGGAGTTTGGACGCATGAAAGTAATCTAAAATGAAAAAAATTGAATAGTTTGTTGTGGTAGTTTCTGGGGATCCACTAGTCCCCATAGACAAACCCAATGCAGTAGAAAAAGGAAGTAAGAAAAAAAGGGGGGGATAAAAAATGTAGCAATATTATACCTTGCTAAACAGCCCATGTAATGAGACCTTAATTGGGGAAAGGCCTGGAAGGTGATACCGCATACGATGTCTCACCCGAGGTTGAGGCGGGAGATCCGCTAGGCAGGGTATACGGGGAGGGTGGACCCATCGCTCGCCGCAAGCCACCATGCCAGGAAAGGATGCTTGTATACTGATTGGATGAGTCTATATAAAGATGGAAAAAATGAATAAAGGGATGAGAAATGTGTCAATGTGGAGATATGATGGAGTGTAGTGAAAGTGAAAAACTATGTGAATGCGTGAAAAAAAGTTAAAGAAAGATGTTGCATGATAAATAAATAAATAATAAGGTGCTGACATGGTGAAAGTGAGTGTAATTTAACACATCTGCATATCAAATGCACATGAAGGAACATAACCATATATAAATGGTATATAGGTGAAAAAGAAAAAATAGAAGATTTTGTTGAATGAAGATAAACACGTGTATGTATCTTCATTCAACAAAATCTTCTATTTTTTCTTTTTCACCTATATACCATTTATATATGGTTATGTTCCTTCATGTGCATTTGATATGCAGATGCGTTAAATTACACTCACTTTCACCATGTCAGCACCTTATTATTTATTTATTTATCATGCAACATCTTTCTTTAACTTTTTTTCACACATTCACATAGTTTCTTTCACTACACTCCATCATATCTCCACATTGACACATTTCTCATACCTTTATTCATTTTTTCCATCTTTATATAGACTCATCCAATCAGTATACAAGCATCCTTTCCTGGCATGGTGGCTTGCGGCGAGCGATGGGTCCGCCCCCCACGACCCCCCTGTATACCCTGGCTAGCGGATCTCCCGCCTCAACCTCGGGTGAGACATCGTATGCGGTATCACCTTCCAGACCTTTCCCCAATTAAGGTCTCATTACATGGGCTGTTTAACAAGGTATAATATTGCTACATTTTTTATCCCCCCCCTTTTTTTCTTACTTCCTTTTTCTACTGCATTGGGTTTGTCTATGGGGACTAGTGGATCCCCAGAAACTACCACAACAAACTATTCAATTTTTTTCATTTTAGATTACTTTCATGCATCCAAACTCCTGATGAGTGGTAGGCGACCATGAAACGCGTAGAGTTCACATCCTTGGATGCTCTACATCAGTCCATATCAATATTTATCAATTACATACGTGTTGATTATGTTGTTATTAATTACATATGTATTATTTCTTGATTTATTTATTACTATGTTTGTATGTCATTAATCATGTTCCCCAATTAATCATGTGTTATTAAATTAATGATGATTATGAATTGCTCCTTTGTGATTACTTTTCTGTATCATAAACCTATTGTGATTACTGGTTTACTTATACCGTATCATGTCAATTTAGAGGGAACCATGACATCAAAGTTATTTATTTTATTTCATTTATTATACCCCTATACCTCAATTAAAGTCCCAACTTCACTATCCTTCTACAATTCTACATATTATTTAGGGATGGAGGTATTTAGGTATGCTTTTAGGCTGGGATGGGTCTCAATCTCCCTTTTCTCTATGTGTTGATGTAGCCGCCTTCGTAGCCGTTTGTTCCATGTGTGCTCAGAGTAAGACTCCACGACACCTTCCAGTAGGTCTCCTACAACCCATACCCAATGGAGAGAGGCCTTGGACCCATCTGTCTATGGATTTCATTGTAGAGTTACCCAACTCCCAGGGCAACACAGTTATCCTTATGGTGGTTGACCGGTTCTTGAAAATGTCTCATTGTATTCCACTTAAATATGGAAAAAATAAAGAAAACTGCGCTAAAAGATTCAAAGTAAGGAAAACCGGATATCTTGGGATAATATCACAGTTGCTAGTTTGGAGCTGCGATTTCTATGTAAACAACAGTACAGAAACATATAATGGAAAAAAGAGAAAAATCGCGCTGACCCATAAATACAAACGTACATATCGTATGCATCTGCTGATACTGTCGGAAGCTGTTGCCTCACGAATTTCATATGTGGTTGCTGGTCTGTGGGAAGAGCTGCTTGATTCATGCATTCACTGATCCTCTGTCATGGGGGATCGTGACTAGCTGGTAAGGAGGAATTCCTGCTGATTGGTGGTGGAACTTCACGTTATTCTTTGGATGCAACATTTCACTTTATGGATTTTATTTTACACAGAGCACTGGTGTTGTAATATGGACATTATCTGCACATTCATATATGGACTATATATTTTTTGATTTTTATTATTAATTTCATATCATTAATTTCATTCTTTTCAGTGTGGTTCACACTTAGTGTGTTCTAAAGGGGAATGACATTTTTTCAGTTTTTTTCTGTACTTTTGCACTGTTCGAGTCACATCGTTAGTGTTTATTTTATTTTAATTCTGTGGTTTCACATGATTAATTACTAAGTTTGTATTTATGGGTCAGCGCGATTTTTCTCTTTTTTCCATTCCACTTAAATAGTTGCCCACATCTAAGGAACCGGCTTCCATTTTTGCTCGGGAGATCTTTCGCTTACATGGGCTACCGGTTCTGGTGAGCCTTTTGTGCACAGTTGGGAATTCAGCTTGCTTTCTCTTCTGCGTATCACCCGCAGTCTAATGGGGCCGCAGAACGAGCCAACCAGTCCTTGGAGCAGTTCCTATGTTGCTATATTTCTGACCATTATAACAACTGGTCAGACCTTTTACCTTGGGCAGAGTTTGCTCACAATAGTAATTTGAATTCTGCTTCCCGATTGTCCCTGTTTATGGCGAACTATGGTTTCCAACCATCCATGTTGCCTGACTCATTTGTTCTGCAGAGCATTCCTGCATTAGAGGAACATCTCCGTGGTCTTTGTTCCGCTTGGCTACAAGTCCAGGATGCTTTGTGACATGCCAATGATAGGTACAGACTCAATGCTGACCGCAAACGCCTGCCTGCACCGTCCTACCAGGTTGGGGACAGGGTCTGACTGTCATCTCACAACCTTCGACTCTGTGTTCCCTCTCTGAAGTTGGCACCACGGTTTATTGGGCCTTTTCATATTTTCCGCAGGATTAACCCAGTGGTTTACACTTTAGACCTTCCTTCTAATATGCGTATTTCAAATGTATTCCATGTCTCCTTATTAAAACCTTTGGTCTGCAACCGCTTTACCACCTCAGTGCCACGTCCTCACCCTGTACAGGTTGAGAACCATGAGGAGTATGAAGTACAGTCCATTGTTGACTCCCGTAGGTTCCGTGGGCGTATACAGTACCTGGTGCATTGGAAAGGGTACGGTCCAGAGGAACGCTCTTGGGTCTCATCCTCGGACGTACATGCCCCTGTCCTCCTCCGTGATTTCCATAGACAATTTCCCCTCAAGCCTGGTGGTCCTCTGACCGGGGGGGGGGGTTATTGAAGAGGGGGTATTGTCAGCCCTTCCTTCTCTGAGCTGGCCGCTCAGCTGTTGGTTAATTGCCAGCTCCTATCTCTGCAGAGTGACTCACCTGTTGATGATTTCCTGCTCGTCTGTCCTGCTTACTTAAGCCGTCCAGCCCAGATGATCTCTGCCTTCGCCTGGTCAACATCAGAGACTTTCTCCTGTGTTCCTGTTAAAGACTTGCTTGGCTGACATTCCTTCTGGCTCCAGATCCTGCTTGCTGGTCCACTATGCTGATTCCTGGCTTTCTTGACTTTCTGGCTTGTCTGACTATCCGTTCCGCTTACTGCACTTTGGCTATGTTTTGACTGTTTGTTCTATTTACTTTTATTATTAAACAAGTGTGATTTAACTGTACTTCTGTCTTGGTCTGATTCATGGTTTCTTTTTCTTTTAACTCTTTTCTTTATTTCAAATAAAAAGAAAAAGGAGGATCTCAAGACAACTTCCGTATAACACTAAAATAACATAATAACATAACAGACATATTCCTTCAACAGGATAATAGTTACATTACAAAACTTACATCCCTTTGGTCATGCATTTGGTCATGCATTTGTTGGCTCAGTCAAATCAAATATTCATAGTACGGTATCTATCTCTATCCCTCCCCTTCAATTACCCCTACCATCGAACATATGACACGACAAAGACACTACAGAACAGAACAACAATATTGACAACAGCAACAACGACAACACCGATAGAACCAAAGAAAAAAAAAAGGGAAACTTCCCCCTCTCCACTCAACCGCGTCCCCCGTCTCTCCCCCCAACATCCATCGTCCAGGTTATAGTACTCCTCTATACTGATCCCAAAAGAATCTCCCCCTCTTTTGAATTAATAAAGAGATTCCATGCAGACCATGTTTTCCGATAAGTCTCTCTTTTCTGTTGAGCTGTTCATTTCAGTTCTTCCATTTGATTAATTTCCTCTACTTTCTTAAGCCAGAGTCCCACTGATGGGGGCTGTCTTTGTTTCCAAGTACACGTTATACATGCTTTAGCCGCATTCAGGACATGGCATACTATAGATTCCTTATATATCTTGGCCTCCCATTTTCTAGAAGCAGGATCGTGGCCTACCTGGCAAACACTGACATCTAGCTCCAACCGATACCAACTAGATTTCTGGTGTTCTGCGCAATTGAGACACTTTTTGCAGACTTTACCTCCGCCTCGTAATTTCACGCGAAAGCTAACAATATTTGAAGAATATTGTAATGAGAAAGGAATATTTTCCCACACTCTCTCGAAGATGTATGACCTTTTGGTCAGACCCCCAGAGGATTTTCAATTGCCATTCCTACGTAAATGGGAATTGGAAATAGGTAGGACTTTTTCAGAGGAACAGCGTACTAGTATAATACATAACATATTTGAATCTTCAATGTGTATGAGGATGCAGGAAACATATAAAATAATTTCTCGGTCTCTGATACTTGCTGGAGGTGCGGTGAGGAGCCTGGGACATTATTGCATACCTTCTGGTCCTGCCCTAGAATCAAGGGTTTCTGGAGGGAGGTTCAGAGAATTAGTCAGCAGTTTTGGGAAGACGAGGTCCCGGAGGACCCGGTCTTCTTTATACTGCCAGACTCTAAAATGCCTGATTCATGGTTTCTGACACTTCCTCATAAAAGGCTAATGCACTAAAGAGCGGTTTCTTCTCTACGGCCACAGAAGAAATATGTTTTTAGTTAATCTTGAGCAACCAGCCAGGCACCGTGTGTGATTATATTAGGGTTGGGGGGGGGGGGGGAAGAGAGGCGCAGGCGACCAATAGTGTAACAAGGCTTCATAAGTATATAATAAAAACTCAGTTACAGGTTAAACTCACAGGATGGCCATAAGTGTCTGTATGTACCCAGGTGGGCTGCACAAAGGATCCCGCACGGGATCGTGGAGTGGTCCTGGTTGCAGAAGCTGCTCTGTAGAGACAGGAGAGAGGACGCTGAAACTACAAGCTGGAGGGAGCCGAATAACACCTGTCAAACCTCGAGAGGAACCTACCAAAATACGTCTCCTTCTTCAGCCGATGGAGAACACCGGACAGAGAACTATTTATGGCTGCTGACAATTAACCCTTACAGGGGTGCCTGGCTGAAGATAAAACCGAGCAAAAGAATGCTCCAAGTTCACTTAGTGTAGCTGTGAATGCTAATGTGTATATATACACTAAGTAAATTGTAATTATGTGGCAAGATATTGCATGTTTGGAGATGAAAAAATGATACATAGACAAATCAGATATAAATAGGATTAGGACTACTGGCAAAAATGCGAATAAAGACAAGAGATATTGTCAAGTTCTCACGTACCTGACTGATGAGCCCGATAGTGCAGAGGAAGGCCTCCCTTACGTATCTGATTTGTGGCCCCTGGTAGAGCGGACAGGTGGCACAGGAGTGCAGAATGGTGTGAGTGCCTGGTGGGTCAGCTCAGAGGTCCCAGATGCTATAAAGGCGACCACCAGCTGGAAGGAGGATCAGAACAGCAGGCAGACTGGAGGCTGGAACACCCGATATCCACAGTCACAAACACCCAGATGTCGAGTCTTGCAATCAGTACACAGTTCAGAGGGTTGTGGAATTAAAGTGGAAATAGGTAGGCTGGTTATGCACAGACAGGAGATGCTGGAGCAGGAGCTATAGGCAAACAGGTCAGGTCACAGGCTGGGTCAACAACTGGCAGGCAACATGGTATCCAAGGGAGCAGGGAGGTTCTAGGTCAGAGGTGAGCCGAGGTCAGGTGCAGGCAGAAAGCAGGAGACATCCAAAGGTCAAGCCGGGTCATTCAGGAGATCAAATCCCAGAAGCAGGTAAACAGGAGCAGGGGTCACGGGAGCTTCAGATCAGACAGCACTGATCCTGTGGGCATCCCTCATTTAAATAGGCCGTTTGGCGCCACACGTGCGCGCACACGTGAACGCGCACGTGTACCGATGCGAGCACCAGGCCGGCCAACGCTGTGCTTTCTACTGGGAATTTCCTGACATTGCCCCCTCCTAAAAGGCAGCCTATGGATGCCCAATTGGGCCAACTTCACAGCATGGGATCTCTTGGAGGATTGCATTAGCTCTTTAGCATGAATATTGCTTTCAGGCTCCCAAGAGTTATCTTCCGGTCCATACCCCTTCCATTTAATTAGATACTGAATCTGATTATACCTCCTTCTACAATCCAAGATTGTCTCCACCTTGAATTCCTCCTCTCTATTGACTATTACAGGCTCCGGTGGACCAGTACTTCGTTCAGGGAAGGGATTTGGAAAAACAGGTTTCAACAGATTCAAATGGAAAACGGGGTGAACTTTTTAAGTGAATTGGGTAATTCTAGCTCATAAGCTACGTCATTGAGCTTCCTCTTTACAGGAAAGGGGCCCACAAATTTAGGACCCAATTTTCTTGAGGGGCAAGCCATTTTCAAGTTCATTGTAGACAATCATACCTGGTTGCTGGGTTCCAGGGCTAGCTCTCTTTGTTTTTTCTTATCAAAGATCTTTTTATTGTACTCCTGTGTCCTGGTCATGGTTTCTTGTAATAGTTTGTTCTTTTTAAAGAAGAAATCTATAATTTCAGAGACGGCAGGAATTGAGCATTCCGGTATGGTGCTAGGCAGGAAGGACGAGTGAAAGCCGTAATTAGTGAAGAATGGAGTTTGTTTCATGGCAGAATGGGAAGAGTTATTGTAAGCGAACTAGGCAATAGGGAGTAAAGAGACCCAGTCATCTTGTGAGAAGGAGGAATAGCAACGGAGGTACTGCTCCAGGGTCTGATTGGTTCTTTCAGTTTGCCCGTTCGTCTGAGGGTGATATGCTGAGGAGAAGGCCAATTCAATCTCTAGAGATAAACACAGAGCTTTTCAGAATCTGGAGGTGAACTGGACACCCCGGTCGGACACGATGTTTGCTGGAACTCCATGGAACCTTACAATTTCTTTAATGAAGATCTTTGCAGTTTCCACAGCTGAGGGTGTTCCTTTCATAGGCAAGAAATGGGATATTTTGGACAGCCTGTCCACCACCATGAAGATGGTAGAGAAACCCTCTGCCGGGGGAAGCTCCACAATGAAGTCCATTGAAATCATCTTCCATCTAACTCTTACAGTCGCCTACCACCTGAGGCCACCAAAACCTGCGTTGTATCAATTCGGCTGTGTTCAGGGCACTGAAGTGTCCGGCCAGCTTGTGGTCATGACAGAGCTCCAACACTGCCACCCTGAAGTCCTTAGGTACAACAATTTCACCTTCATGCCACAGTAGGCCATCCTGTGCCCATAAGCTGGTTTCAGAAGACAAAGCAACCTCAACCGAAGTCTGTTTGATTTGGGATAGGAGATCCTCCTGTAGTATCAGAAAATTTCCTGAAGGAAGGATGGTGTCTGGAAGTATGGACCTCTCAGGGTCGTTGAACATACGTGAAAGTGCATCTGGTTTTGTATTCTTCAACCCCAGCCTGTACGTTATATGGAATGAGAATCTAGAAAAAAAAGTGCCCACCTTGCCTGCCGTGGTCTTAATTAGGGATGAGCTTCGTGTTCGAGTCGAACATACGTTCGACTCGAACATCGGCTGTTCGATCGTTCGACGAAGATCGAACGATTTGGGCCGTTCGCGCCAAATTCGAGTGACGCGAACGGCCCACAATGCACTACGCCATCGCAGTGTCATCCAGGCGCTGTGATTGGCCAAGCATGCACTGTGACCCCGCATGCTTGGCCAATCACAGCGCCGGCAGCGAGGAGAGCAATGATTGGCCACAGGCAGGATGCCTGTGGCCAATTATTGCTGAGGGTGTTTAGTACACGCCCCACACTATAAAAGGCCGCCAGCATGGCGGCCTAGTGTAGTGTGTTCCGGAGCAAGGAAAGAGAAGCATAGGCAGGGACAGTGACATTTATTTTTTCTTGCTTAACCTGGATTCCTTTAGTTTAGGGAAAGAGAAGGATAGATAGGGAGAGTGTCAGTGTGTTTTACTGTGCGAATCCTTGTTTCTAGGGACAGGGAAGGACAGTGAGGGAATTCTCCTTGTGCTATAGTGTGCTTTAAAAAAACATTTTTTCTAGGGACAGAAAACTATAGGTAGGGAGAGTGTCAGTGTGTTTTACTGTGCGAATCGTTGTTTCTAGGGACAGGGAAGGACAGTGAGGGAAATTCTCCTTGTGCTATAGTGTGCTTTAAAAAAACATTTTTTCTAGGGACAGAAAACTATAGGTAGGGAGAGTGTCAGTGTGTTTTACTGTGCGAATCCTTGTTTCTAGGGACAGGGAAGGACAGTGAGGGAAATTCTCCTTGTGCTATAGTGTGCTTTAAAAAAACATTTTTTCTAGGGACAGAAAACTCTAGGTAGGGAGAGTGTCAGTGTGTTTTACTGTGCGAATCCTTGTTTCTAGGGACAGGGAAGGACAGTGAGGGAAATTCTCCTTGTGCTATAGTGTGCTTTAAAAAAACATTTTTTCTAGGGACAGAAAACTATAGGTAGGGAGAGTGTCAGTGTGTTTTACTGTGCGAATCCTTGTTTCTAGGGACAGGGAAGGACAGTGAGGGAAATTCTCCTTGTGCTATAGTGTGCTTTAAAAAAACATTTTTTCTAGGGACAGAAAACTATAGGTAGGAAGAGTGTCAGTTTCTTTCACTGTGATAATCCTTGTTTCTAGGGACAGGGAAGGAAAGTGAGGGAAATTCTCCTTGTGCTATAGTGTGCTTTAAAAAAACATTTTTTCTAGGGACAGAAAACTATAGGTAGGAAGAGTGTCAGTTTCTTTCACTGTGATAATCCTTGTTTCTAGGGACAGGGAAGGAAAGTGAGGGAAATTCTCCTTGTGCTATAGTGTGCTTTAAAAAAACATTTTTTCTAGGGACAGAAAACTATAGGTAGGAAGAGTGTCAGTTTCTTTCACTGTGATAATCCTTGTTTCTAGGGACAGGGAAGGAAAGTGAGGGAAATTCTCCTTGTGCTATAGTGTGCTTTAAAAAAACATTTTTTCTAGGGACAGAAAACTATAGGTAGGAAGAGTGTCAGTTTCTTTCACTGTGATAATCCTTGTTTCTAGGGACAGGGAAGGAAAGTGAGGGAAATTCTCCTTGTGCTATAGTGTGCTTTAAAAAAACATTTTTTCTAGGGACAGAAAATTATAGGTAGGAAGAGTGTCAGTTTCTTTCACTGTGATAATCCTTGTTTCTAGGGACAGGGAAGGACAGTGAGGGAAATTCTCCTTGTGCTATAGTGTGCTAAAGCATTCCTCATCAACCATCTTTGAAATCCTTGTTTTTTGGACAGTCAGGGAAATTGTCGTTGTGCTATTCTGTGCAAAAGCAATCATCCTCAACCATATTTAGAAATCCTTAAGTAAAGGGACAGAGAAGGACACCTGAAGGTAGCCCTTATTGCTTTTTTCCCATCTCCCTGCAGGCCATCTATTAGAATGTCTGGAAGGCAAACAAGGAGAGGCAGACAGTCAGGAGGCAATAAAAGAGGGCAAGCAGGCTCTGTGTCTGGGGGCAACAGTGCTGGTCGTGGACGCGGTGCATTGTCATCAGCACATGGCCATGGGACACGCTTGTCCTTCTTTTCGGCAGCTGGGCATGTTGAGCCACATCATGCCGAAGACTTGGTAGAGTGGATGACCAAGCCCTCCTCCTCCTCCTCATCCTCTCTCACCCAGGCTCAGGGTACTGGCAAAGCAGCTGCCAAAGCGTCCTCTTCCCTGGTATCAATGTCAGACTCATCATCAGTCACTCCTTCCCTAGACCCACCATGTCCTCCTCCTGAGGAGTCCCCCGAACTGTTTGAGCACAGTGTTGGGTACATGCTCCAGGAGGATGCCCAGCGTTTCGAAGGGTCTGATGATGAAACCCAGCTACAGGAAGGCAGTAGCGTGAGAGCAGACAGAGGGGATGCTCAAGAAGGACACCAATCTGGCAGTCATGTTCCAGCAGCTGCAGCATACTACCAGATTGGCTCCAGTGATGAGGAGGGAGGGGATGATGAGGTCACTGACTCCACGTGGGTGCCTAATAGGAGAGAGGAGGAGGAGGAGGATGAGGAGGAGGCACATCTCCAACGAGGCAGGATGCCCTTTGGTGGCCAGCGTAAGGGCAGTACACCGACGGAATCACACCGCAGAGCTCCGCCTGTGCAGGGCGCTGCCTCTGCCCGTCATTCAAAAAGTTCTTTGGTGTGGGCCTTTTTTGAGGCTAGTGCATCAGATCGCACAGCTGCTGTTTGCAACATATGTCTCAAGCGTATATCGCGTGGCCAAAACATCAGCCGCTTGGGTACCACATGCCTGACCAGACATATGTTGACCTGCCATGCAGCTCGTTGGCAAGCCTACCTCAAAGACCCACACCAAAGAACAAAGCGGACCTCTCCTTGCACCGCATCAGCTGGGATCTCCAACCCCACTATAACTTCAGTCCTCTCTGAAACATGCACTGAGAGGAATGAAGGTGTAGAATTAGGTGTGTCACAGCCAAGTACTTGCGGCCACTCTGCTAGCAGTACACCGACGTCCGATTCTAGCAGGCAAATTTCCCTGCCCCAGCTGCTGGACCGTCGAAAGAAGTTCACTCCCAGCCATCCACATGCCCAGCGGTTGAATGCTAGCTTGGCTAAATTGCTAGCGCTTCAACTGCTGCCTTTTCAGTTGGTAGACTCGGCCCCCTTCCGTGAGTTTGTGCAATGTGCGGTTCCTCAGTGGCAGGTTCCCAAACGCCACTTTTTCTCACGGAAGGCTATTCCGGCTCTCTACCGGCATGTGGAAGGCAATGTCTTGGCCTCGCTGGACAGGGCGGTCAGCGGTAAGGTGCATATTACCGCTGACTCATGGTCCAGCAGGCATGGACAGGGACGTTACCTTTCTTTCACGGCCCATTGGGTCACTCTTTTGGCAGCTGGGAAGGATGCAGGACAAGGTGCAGTAGTGTTGGAGGTTGTTCCACCGCCACGCCTCCAAAATGCTACTACTGGTTGTAGCACACCTCCCTCCTCCACCCCCTCCTCTTCTTCTTCCTCCATGGCCTCTTCCTGTGGTTTGTCCTATGAACCAGCGGTGCTCCGTAGCCGTTCAAGGGGCTACGCAAGTACGCAGGCAAAAAGATGCCATGCCGTGCTTGCGCTGGTGTGTTTGGGGGACAGAAGCCACACTGGGGCAGAGGTCCTGTCTGCTCTGCAGGGCCAGGCCGAGAGGTGGTTGACGCCACGCCAGCTTAAGCCAGGAATGGTGGTTTGCGACAATGGCACCAACCTCCTCTCCGCCCTCCGACAGGGACAACTGACCCATGTGCCCTGTGTGGCTCACGTCCTTAACCTGGTGGTGCAGCGGTTCTTGGGCAGGTACCCGGGCTTACAGGATGTCCTGAGGCAGGCCAGGAAAGTCTGTGTGCATTTCCGCAGATCTTATAATGCCAGTGCTCGCCTGGCTGAGCTGCAAAAGGAGTTGAACCTGCCCAAGAACCGCCTTATATGTGACATGCCCACCAGGTGGAACTCAACGTTGGCCATGCTGCAGCGGCTGCACACGCAGCAGAGGGCCATCAATGAGTACCTGTGCGACTACGGCACCAGGACAGGGTCAGGGGAGCTTGTTTTTTTTTCTCCACGCCAGTGGGGCATGATCAGGGATGCATGCACTGTCCTGGCACCATTTGAGGAGGCCACGAGGATGGTGAGCAGTGACAGTGCATGCATCAGTGACACTGTACCTCTTGTCCACCTGTTGGAGCACACGCTGCATGGAATAATGGACAGGGCACTTGAGGCAGAACAGAGGCAGGAAGAGGAGGACTTCCTTGCCTCTCAAGGCCCCCTTTACCCAGACAGTGTTCCTTCTGTCCCACCCATCGCACAGGAAGAGGAGGAGGAGGAGGAGGAGGAGGAGGATTGTGTCAGCATGGAGGTGGAGGCTGGCACTCAGCATCACCAGCAGCAGTCTTTTAGGGATGATTTACAGTCCCAAGAAACCAGTGGACTTGTACGTGGCTGGGAGGAGGTGGCTGCGGATCATGTCGTCCTTAGTGACCCAGAGGACTCCGGAGCGAATGCCTCAGCAAACCTACGCTGCATGGCCTCCCTGATCCTGCAAAGTCTGCGGAAGGATCCTCGTATTCTTCGGATCAAGGAGAGGGACCATTACTGGCTGGCCACTCTCCTTGATCCACGGTACAAGGGTAAGGTTGCGGACCTTATGTTACCGTCGCAGAGGGAGCAGAGGATGAGACAACTCCGGGAGGCCTTGCAGAAAGGTCTGTGCAACGCGTTCCCAGAGACTGGGAGGTTACAAACTCCTGGTCCTGGACAACGAGTTGCTGAGGCTTCGGCCAGTCAAAGAAGGAGCGGTGGGGAAGGTGGCCGTCTGACCGATGCGTTCAGACAATTCTTTAGTCCGCAGCCCCAAAGTATGATCGGTTCCAGCAACCATCGCCAGTGTCTGATAAACATGGTGCAGGAATATCTAGGGGCAAGGTCAGACTTGGACACCTTCCCCACCGAAAATCCTCTGGCTTACTGGGTCTTGAGGATGGATCACTGGCCAGAGCTTGCACAGTATGCAATTGAGCTACTGGCCTGTCCTGCATCCAGCGTTCTTTCGGAACGCACATTCAGTGCTGCTGGAGGATTTGTCACGGATCACAGGGTGCGCCTGTCCACCGACTCGGTTGATCGACTGACTTTCATCAAGATGAACCAGTCTTGGATCACCACCAGCTACCACACACCTGATGCTGATATAACAGACTAATTGATTTTAACATGTCACATCCCTTCAAGACTGATGCTGATGCTGAGTGCCTGTGCTGTTATGTTGACTGGCTATCCTCCTCCTCCGAGTCCTCAATGATACGATTGATGATGATAGCTTGGAAGATCATTTTTGTTTATGGGTGCCGCCACCAGTGGCCAAGGCCCAATTTTTCAGCCCCTGTTTTACAGGGGCGTGTAATTACAATTTTTTTAGCAATAATTTGCCATAGGGCTCATTGCTGTGCTCCAAGTACAGTATCTGTGAGGGGTTGGAGTGTTGTGCCACCAGTGCCTAAGGCCCAATTTTTCAGCCCCTGTTCAACAGGGGCATGCAATTACAATTCTTGATCTAATAATTCACAGCAGGGCCCATTGCTGCACCCACCAAGAGTAACTCTGAGGGCTTACAGTGTTGTGGCAACGCCACCACCACCACCACCACGAAAGGCCCAATTTTTCAGCCCCTGTTCAAAAGGGGCATGTAATTACAATTCTTGATCTAATAATTCACAGCAGGGCCCATTCCTGCACCCACCAAGAGTAACTCTGAGGGCTTACAGTGTTGTGGCAACGCCACCACCACCACCACCACCACCACGAAAGGCCCAATTTTTCAGCCCCTGTTCAAAAGGGGCATGTAATTACAATTCTTGATCTAATAATTCACAGCAGGGCCCATTCCTGCACCCACCAAGAGTAACTCTGAGGGCTTACAGTGTTGTGGCAACGCCACCACCACCACCACCACCACGAAAGGCCCAATTTTTCAGCCCCTGTTCAAAAGGGGCATGTAATTACAATTCTTGATCTAATAATTCACAGCAGGGCCCATTCCTGCACCCACCAAGAGTAACTCTGAGGGCTTACAGTGTTGTGGCAACACCACCACCACCACGAAAGGCACAATTTTTCAGCCCCTGTTCAACAGGGGCATGCAATTACAATTCTTGATCTAATAATTCACAGCAGGGCCCATTGCTGCACCCACCAAGAGTAACTGTCAGGGCTTACAGTGTTGTGGCACCAGCACCACCATCAAAGGCCCAATTTTTACTACCACTGTTCAACAATTATATGTAATTAAAATTCCTGATATAATAGTTGACAGCAGGGCGTTCCAGCACCAACCAAGAGTAACTGTGAGTGCTTACAGTGTTGTGCCAACACCAACAACTAAGGGGCCTATTTCTGCAGAGTATATACGGCAGGTCCCTACTTTCAAACATCCAACTTACAAACGACTCCTACTTGCAAACGCAAGAAGACAACAGGAAGTGAGAGGAAATCTACCCCTAGGAAGGAAAATTCTCTCCTGTAAGAATTAATATGGGAGAAAGGTGTCTCCTCTGTACTGATGCTTTATCACCAATCCTTGTTTCAAGAAAAACACCACATTTCAAAAACAGTTGTCATTGGGACGGAAAGTGAGGTGAAATGTTCTGAACAGGGGCACAGACAGCAAAACAAATGTTACAGGGGTGATAACCCTTACCTATGTTTTCCAAAAAGTTTAAAAATAGATTTTTGGGCTGGAGCTACACTTAAACAATGTACCTGTTCAAAATTACAAACAGATTCTACATAAGAACAAACCTACAGTCCCTGTCTTGTATGCACCGCCTGTATACGGCTGTTCAGAGTATATAGGGCCTTTTTTATTTTATGTGCGGGGTTCCCCTTAATATCCATACAAGACCCAAAGGGGCTGGTAATGGGCTGGGGTAGGGGGGGGGGGGTCATGGGGTAGCTATGCCATTTTTCTTAAAGATTTTCATCCATATTACCGGGACCAGACATTACATTAAAGCCGCAAGCAGTTTTAAATGGCTTTTTTTTCCTTTAGAAGTGTCATTTTGTGCAGGGACAGTTCTAAACACGGGAAACACGTGGCACTTCACAGGCATACTTTAGACACCCCCCAGGTACGATATTTAAAGGAATATTTGACTTTTTTTTCCACTTTATGCATCATTAAAATGACTGCTCCCGAAAAACGACCGTTTTTAAAACTTCTTTTTGCATTGATACATGTCCCCTGGTGCACAACCCGGGTTCCCAAACCCTTTTTAGGACAATAACATGCATAATAGTTGTTATAATTAGCACTTTAGAATTCGAACGTTCGCATCCATTGTATTTAATAGGGTTCTAATGTTCGTACGAACTTTCGGTCCGTTCGCGGGTTCTGGTGCGAACCGAACCCGGGGGGGTGTTCGGCTCATCACTAGTCTTAATCTCTCAGATATTCTAGATTCTTGTGGTCTGTATAGACCAGAATGGGATATACAGCACCTTCAAGCAAGTACCGCCATTTTTCTAATGTGGCCTTGATGGCCAAAAGCTCACGGTCTCCCACATCATAATTTCTTTCCGCTGTTGATAATTTGCGGCAAAAGAAAGCAACCGAGTACAGTAGGGCTTTAGCTCCTTGCCATTGAGACAGCACAGCCCCCATTGCAACTTCCGAAGCATCAACTTCAAGAACAAACGGTAAGGCAGGGTCAGGGTGCTTCAAGATCGATGCTGAAGTGAACAGTTTTTTGAGGTTTTCAAAGGCAGATTGTGCTTTGGGAGACCAGAGGAATCGGGTTCCTTGTTTAGTTAGTTTGGTAATAAGGGAAATAATAGCAGAGAACCCCCTAAGAAACTTCCGATAGAAGTTGGCAAACCCAATGAAGTGTTGAACCCCCTTCTTTTCCACAGGAGCTGGCCAATCTAAGATGGCGGTGACTTTCTGGGGGTCCATCTTGATGCCTTCAACAAAGCTGATCAAACCTAAGAAATGGATACACTGAAGTTTAAATTTGCACTTCTCCGGTTTGGCGTAGAGACCATGCTGCCGGAGTCAGGTTAGCACATTCCGGACATGTCTACGGTGGTCGTCTACTGTGGAGGAGAAAATTTTGATGTCATCCAGATATAAGATGACGTACAAGTCCAGATAGTCACGAAAAATTTCATTGACAAAGTGCTGAAAAGTGGCCGGAGCGTTGCATAACCCAAAGGGCATGACTAGATACTCAAAGTGCCCGAATCGGGTACGAAAAGCCGTTTTCCATTCATCTCCTTCTCGAATACGAATTAGGTTGTATGCTCCCCGGAGATCCAGTTTAGTGAAAATGACTGCGGCT
Source organism: Rana muscosa (assembly GCA_029206835.1). Taxonomy (NCBI): domain Eukaryota; kingdom Metazoa; phylum Chordata; class Amphibia; order Anura; family Ranidae; genus Rana; species Rana muscosa. The sequence continues at coordinate 410,114,563 of CM055117.1, forward strand.
CCCAGTCTTTGAAACAGTTCTGGCACAAGAGGCAGTGAATAGCGTTTGACAGTAATTTTGTTCAATTCTCGGTAGTCTACTCAGGGGCGTAGTGAGTGGTCTTTCTTTTTAACAAAGAAGATGCCTGTGCCAGCCGGAGAGGTAGATGGGAGAATAAATCCCTGTTTTAGATTGTCATCAATATAGTCATTTAGCGTGCCCAACTCAAGCTCGGTTAAAGGAAAAATCCTTCCGAAGGGAACCTCAGCCCCTGGTAACAGTTCAATAGGGCAGTCATAGGATTTATGGGGAGGAAGGGTCTCTGCACCCTTCTTATTGAACACGTCCAGAAAGTTGTGGTATGCCACTGGGATTGATTGCCGTAATTCAGGGTCTGTGTCCAGGCAGAGTAATTGTGAGGGGTTGACTAAGGCTTCTTGCAGACAATGTTGCTGGCAATAAATTGAAGGAAATTTTAGTATCAATAGATTTTTATTAATTTTGCCAATGGACATAACAACATAGTTACAGCGTTACTCATACAAAAGAAACTGCGATTGCTGGTTACTACAATAGATATGTTTACATAACGCAACATACTTGGAGATAATGACTCGAATGCTAAGAGACATCTCAAATCATTCTACAAAAGTACCATTCTCAAGGCAAAAAGATATAAGCAGAAACAAAACATTATTAAGCAAAGAACAAAGAACAAAAGAAATAGGACAAAACAAAAAAAAAAATATAGAACTTAGAACTTTGCCAAGTCCAATTAAGCACTTTTCCTAAACCCCGTTTGGACCTAATATATTTAACGATCCTACTATGAAGGAATGTCAGTCAGTATCGGGAGCCTTGGGTAATGAACCAATCAGTCCAGGGACGCCAGGTAGGCAATCTGGACCGATACATCCCTTGGGAAGCCGCGAACATCAATTCATAGTTAATGTGCAGATCAGTTGTTCTGATTACATCCATGAGGCTTGGTGTCAGTGAGCTCCGCCACTTTCTAACAATGTTCAGTCTTGCGCTCATAAGTATATGGGAGACGACATGTCTAACGTTTGAAGGGATTACCTCTATCCCTACCGACAGAACCGCCAGGCCTGGGGTCAAGACAGTAGAAGTGCGTGTAATCTGTCTTATGAGGTCAGAGGTCAGGGCCCAGAAAGTTGTCAATGCTGGGCAAGCCCATAAAATGTGGATCAAAGAGCCTCGGAGGCCACAGTTTCTCCGGGCATAGGGGGGACGAGTTGGCTACAAATCCCGCCAACCTCGTGGGTGTCAGGTACCATCTCAGGAGAATCTTGTGATGTAATTCCCATAAGTTTACACACTTAGTGGAGGCAAATGTTACCCTAAGGGAGCGCTGCCATTGTTCTGTTGAGTACTGGGATGACAGATCCAGCTCCCAGGTGGACATGGAAGGAGTTTTATGGAAGTCAGTTTTCTGATTCAAGTAATTATAAAAATAAGATATACCCCTGATAGAGGTATTCGGTTTAGAAAAATAAAGGAAACTTCTAATTGGTATAGAAATGGACCTATGGGGAGTGGATGTAAAGAAATGTGCTATTTGTTTGTAAGTGTATATCTCTTTAGTGTCTAGACCAAATTCTATCTGGAGCGTCCTGAAGGTTTTAAGAGTAGGGCCAATAGTTAGGTCTTCCATGGTGGCGATGCCCTTCATTTTCCAAGGGTTTATATGTAAGTCAGGTATAAATAGTTGTAGACTAGAGATAGGAAGCGATAAATCCTTAGTTAAGGAATGCGAGGAGGGGCTGTCTAGGAATACCTTCCAGGCTCGAAGAGTAGCTTGCATTGTGGGCGAACTATTGATTAATTTAAGTGGATGTAGGGTGCTTGTCAGGAGAAGATCATATGTGTTGTTGTTAATGCATTGCTTTTCTTCCAATTCCATCCACCTGGGCGCAGGTTCGTGCCTAAACCATTGTCTAGCTTGAGCAAGAATAGCTGCAATGTAATAGTCCCTTAGTACAACATGGCCCATCCCTCCGGCTTTCTGCGATTTGATTAATTTCTGGAAAGCACACCTTATCTTTTTACCTTGCCATAGAAATGCATTAAGTGTGGATTGTGCCTTCTTAAAAAAAACCTCCGGGACCGGAATCGGTAAAGCTCTGAAGAGATATAGAAATTGTGGCAGTATCACCATCTTGAAGGCTGCTAACCTCCCTGACCAAGATAATTCTGTTCTGGACAGGTTACGGAGTCTAGGCTCTAGGCCCTTGAGAAATGGCATGTAATTTGCTTCTACTAGTTGGGAGGAGTGTTCTGTTAACATTATACCTAGATATTTAATACCTTTGGGACTCCAGTCATATGGAATTGACTCCTGAATTTTGCTTTTAACTTTACTACTAATTCCCAGTCCAAGAATTTGAGATTTATTCTCATTAACTTTGTAGTATGATACTCGATTAAACAGTGCAAGAGCCTCATAAGCTGCTGTCAGGGAAGTCTCCACTTCGGATAAGATCATAATAACATCATCCGCAAAAAGGCTGATGACGTGTTCTGACCCTCCTATAGAGAAGCCTTTAATTTGGGGATGGGATCTGACATATGTTGCTAGTGGTTCTATCAATAGGTTGAAGATTAAAGGGGATAACGGACACCCCTGGCGAGTGCCATTAGTTATAAGAAAGGGGGAGGAAAGTATTCCAGATAAGTAAACCCTAGCCGAGGGTTTTGAGTATAAGGCCAAAATGGCCGACACAATATGACCATCAAATCCAAATTTCTGCAATACTTTAGCCATGTATAGCCAGTGTATACGGTCGAAGGCCTTCTCCGCGTCCAAAGTAAGGAGCAGCGAAGGCCTTCTCCCCACCTCAGCCATATGTATAATGTTGATTAGCCTCCTAGTGGCGTCAGATGTTTGCCTATTCTTGGTGAAACCTGTTTGGTCTGGATGGATTAAAGTGGGAAGGATATACACCAACCAGTTCGCTATCAATTTAGCGTATACCTTTAAATCTACATTTAACAAGGAAATCGGCCTAAAGTTTGCTGGGGAATCAGGAGACTTCCCCGGTTTCGGTACTGTTACCACCAGGGCCTCCAGCATCTCAGGAGGGAAAGAGGCAGAGGCAGCGGCCTCGTCAAACACCAGTTTCATATGTGGCGATAAAATGTCTTTGTAGATTTTATAGTATTGGCTACAAAACCCATCAGGACCCGGAGATTTATTCATGGGTAAGGAGTCAACAATTTTTTGAATCTCCGGTACCGTGAACTGGGCGTTAAGGAATGTTAACTGGTCAGGAGTTAATTTAGGCATCGACAATAGAGATAGGAAACCATTAATACCCTCAGTTGTCGGTTGATGGGTCTCAGGGTCCTTTTTTAAATTATATAGAGACTCATAATATGAGCCAAAGGCATCCGCTATTTGTTGAGGATGAAAAAGTTTCTGCTTCGTTACTGGGTGAACAAGAAATGGGATTTTTGTCTTGTTTCTGTGGGTTCTAATTTTTTGCGCTAATAATTTCCCCGACTTATTTCCATTAGCATAATACGTCATTTTCATTCGTTTGCTAGCCCTCTCAAAATTTTCTAATAGTAAGATACGAAGTTCGCTACGACGTTTTGATAGTTTTATGGATAGTAAGGGGGAGGGATTAAGTTTATTTTGTCTTTCCAAGGTAGAGATTTCATGGGTAATGTCATTAAGCTGCTTCTGCCTCTGCCTCTTGACCCTAGCTCCCAGCTGGATACATATCCCTCTTATGAACGCTTTGTGAGCATTCCATATCACAAAAGGGTCCCTCACCGACCCCACATTGTTAGCAAAAAATTCTGACAGATGGGCCTTAATAGCCCTGGCGTGTTCCTCCTTTTGGAGAAGAAAGGAGTTCATTCTCCATATCGGCCTCCCATTAATAGATGTCGGGTCCGCCAAGGATAGAACTACAGACGCATGGTCTGACCACGTGATATTGTTGATAGAAACCCTGGAGGACACTAATAGGGCCTGGTGGTCCACTAAAAATAAATCGATTCTGGAGTAAGTCATATGGGGCGCAGAAAAAAAAAGGTGAAATCACGTTCATTGTCATGGAAGCAACGCCAGGCATCAAACAAATTATGAGATATAATAGAAGGCATAAGGGAGGGCAGAACTCTCTTAGACCTGGATGTGGTATCTAAGGAGGGATCAGGTGTGATGTTGAAATCTCCACAGACCACCAGAAGGCCTCTTTTTATACGTTCTACCTTTTTCAGTAATTTGTTGAAGAATTTAATTTGATGGGTATTTGGCGAATAAGCATTCACGATGGTGTATGTGGAAGAGTTCAAGTCACAAGTTATAATGAGGAATCTGCCCAAAGGATCACACAAAATCTCATGCAGTTTAAATGTTACAGTGTCTCTAATAGCTATTAGTACCCCCTTGGATTTTGACTCTGCGTTGGCAAAAAAGACATGGGGGAAGCTTTTATGGGAACACCTGGGTGGCTTAGAGATCAGGAAGTGAGTCTCCTGGGCACATATTATGTCACATTGCTGTGAGAGTGCCTCCTTCCACAACGAACTGCGCTTTGCTGGATGGTTCAGTCCCTTAGCATTAATGGAAATAATATTCAGAGCCATCTAGCTGGATGAGCCTGGTGAAGTAGCTTGCCGTGTGAAGTGTAGCAGTGACTCGGGGTGTCAGACCCAGTCCCCACCGCCTCTGCAGGCAGTAACGACGGGGGCGCCCCCATATGCCGATAGAGATGGGATACTCACTAAGCATGGATGTAGAAACCGTCATACGAAGAGAGTGTGGTGCAAGAGGACCTCTTCTCTTCTCCCTTATGTCCATACCGGATACTTGCGCAGGTTTAGGACATTGTTGAGGTCTTTTAATCTGAAAGACTTGGCAAAAAAAGTGGAAACCAAAAAACAGAAAAAAACATAACAGTAACCTGTGCGTCAGAAACAGACTCACTCTCTGTAGGTTAGTCTCAGAGAGCAACACAAACGGAACAGTTAAAGACAGCATAAGCTGCTAGATCAATTTAGGGGGATAAGTTCAGCCTTGGGTATCACAGGAACTTATCCATATATCAACTACATCTGAGGAAATTTAATCATGGGATTTTGCATTCTTCCCTGTCACCCTCTTCCACTCATTTTCTATAGGGCGTGGGGTGCTGGTAGAGTGTGCATTCCCTTCTGTCTCCAGGAGAATGCCCCAATCCCGCAGCAAGGCAATTCCCTTCTCCAATGAAGTAATCGTGTGTGTGTGGTTGTCTTTCGTCACAGTAAGTTTGGTTGGATATCCCCATCTATACAGAATCTTGTGGTTTCTAAGGGCTTTGGTCACCGTGTTTAGACTCCTCCGCTATTGAAGCGTATATTGGGAGAGATCCGAGTAGAATTGTAGGTGCTGATATTGCGCGGGGACCTGCTCCTGCTTCCTCGTGACTGACATAATAATCTCTTTAACATGGAAAAAATGGAGGCGCATTAGGACGTCCCTGGGTACGCGTTCAGATAGGTGTGCGGGCTTAGGGAGGCGGTGGATTCTGTCTATGGTGACATCCATGTCAGATAGATCGGGTACCAAGGTTTTGAACAGCGTCGCAGCATATCTGTTCAGGTCAGATTGTTGAACCGTTTCGGGGACACCCCTTAATTTGAGGTTGTTCCTCCTGGATCTATCCTCCATATCTGCGAGATTGGCTTTGATCCAGTCTATGTCCCCTTCCCTCGTTTCATCTGCATCAACTAAATCATTTATAGTCTCTGCATACTCCCCCATTTTTGTTTCTATACGGTCCACTCTGCGTTCCACTGCTTGGATTTCCCTACTGAATGTGTGCATGCATGAGGCCATATCGGACTGAATAGTGCTACGTAATGATAGTAACATGTCCTTTAACACCGTATCCAACACTGGCTGATTCATGGTAGGAAAGGATTCTATGGGCTCAGGCAGCTCCCTGGTGTCTTCCCCCGATTCAGAGGCCTGGCTGCAGGCTGGACTGGATCCGTTGCCATCCATCCTCGGCCTTGATTTAGCAGGGCTGCTGGTGGATGGGGAAGGAGGGCAGGGGCGCTGACTAGAGGGAGAGGTGTGTTGTTTTTGCTTTTTACCTTTTCCAGATGTGATCTCTCGTGCGGAAGTGGGAGAAGGTGAGCAGGCCGCCGCGCCATCTTGCTTCCCCTCCCCTCCGGGAACCACCAGGAAGAAATCTGTGAGCCGTTTAGGCTTCTTAGCTCCTCGGCGCTTGCCTGTCATGGTCCGGGTGGTTACTCGTACCTCTCCCGGCTCTGTGAGGTGTAGTAATCCCTCAGATGTATTCGCTGAGTGCCGCTTATCGTTCCGTGATTACGGAGCTCCGGAGCTATGCGACCATCCGGTTCACTCGTCAGGCCACGCCCCAATTGAGGGAAATTTGATTTCTCTAGTGGCCCAGTTGGTGTGGGGATTATGGGCCTGCAGCCAGGGCATACCTAAGATGATAGGGAACAAAGGTGATGAAATGGCATCCAGGCGTAAGAACTCTTGGTGATGGGGAGCAATGATAGCCAGCAAAGGGACAGTCTCCTGTGTGATCAGACCGGATTTATTGATGGAGCCATCAGCAAGATGTATGGCTAGTCCACTGTGTCTTTGGTTGAAGTGGAATGAGGTGTTTGGCTGCAAACGTCAAGTCTATAAAACAGCTGCAGGCTCCGGAGTCGATTATGACGGATACTTGGATACTCTTTCCTGGGCGCTGTAACATGATGGGGAGAGCAATATGAGATGCTTGGTTAGGAAAAACAGGAACATGCATTGAAGAGATTGAAAGGCACTTATGCATCTTTGCAGAACAGGACCTCACGTAATGCCCGGGTTCCCCACAGTACATACAGAGATTTTGATTCGTCTGCACTGTCGTTCCTCCGTGGTAAGAGAGGACAAAACAAACCCAACTGCATGGGCTCGGAGGTGTCCGGAGCCAGAGCAACTGGAGCTGGAGGAGTCTGGCTGGAGAAACTGGGAACTTTAGGTAGCATCTAAGTTGGCCGATATTGACATGTGGATCTTTCAGAGCGTTGTTCCCTTAGGCGTTGGTTAAAAGTGCGTCCAGGGATTGGGGTAGCCCGACCCATGCCAGTTATTCCTTTTAGAGGATCAGATAATCCCATTAGAAATTGGTAACGAAGGGCCGAATCGATCCAATTGGTATCAGAACTCCAATGCCTGAACTCGCCCACACTCTACGGCCTGGCTGAAGTGCATGTTGCGGCCTCAGCAGTGGCAGTCTGCTGGGGGTCCTCATAAAGTTGTGACATAGCATCAAAGAACGTGGTGAGGTTGCTTAATGATTTGTTCCAAAAGGCGATGTGCTCAGGTTTAGGGTTCACCATTTGTGATCTCCCCAGGTTCACCAGAGAGATAACAAAGCCCACTTTAGTTGCTTCCAGAGAAAAGGTCCGGGGTTGTAGGGAAAAGTAGAGTTCACAAGCATTACGAAAGGCTCTGTATTTGCTATGTTCACCAGCAAATCTTTCGGACGTGGGAACCCTTGGTTCTGGTAGTAACACCACTACTAAAGTTGCGGATGAGGTACCAGCTGAGATAGCGCCTTGAGGGTTGGCAGGAGATGACATAAATTGAACTCGTTCTTCCAGCCGAGTATATCCCTCTTGTAGATCCTTAACAGCTTGTGTCAAACCCGCCAGGTGTCGGCACAGTACCTCCATGGGGGAAGTTCCTTGCTCGGGCTCAGACATGGCTGTCTGATACTGTCAAGTTCTCAGGTACCCGACTGATGAGCCAGAGTGCAGAGGAAGGCCTCCCTTACGTATCTGAATCGCAGCCCCTGGTAGAGCAGACAGGTGGCACGGGAGTGCAGAATGATATGAGTGCCTGGCGGGTCAGCTGTTGGACGGGCAGCTCCGAGGTCCCAGATGCTGTAGAGGCGACCACCAGCTGGAAGGAGGATCCGAACAGCAGACAGACTGGAGGCTGGAACACCAGATATGCACAGTCACACACGCCCAGATGTCGGGTCTTGCAATCAGTACACAGTTCAGAGGGTTGTGGATTCAAGTGGAAGTAGGTAGGCTGGTTAAGCACAGACAGGAAATGCTGGAGCAGGAGCTATAGGCAAACAGGTCAGGTCACAGGCTGGGTCAACAACTGGCAGGCAGCATGGTATCCAAGGGAGCAGGCAGGTTCTAGGTTAGAGGTGAGCCGAGGTCAGGTGCAGGCAGAAAGCAGGAAAAGTCCAAAGGTCAAGTCGGGTCGTTCAGGAGATCAAATCACAGAAGCAGGTAAACAGGAGCAGGGGTCACATGGAGCTGCAGATCAGACAGTACTGATCCTGTGTGGATCCCTCATTTAAATAGGCGTTTGGTGCCGAGCGCCGCGAGTGCACGCGCACGTGAATGCGCACACGTACCGCCGCGCTCACCAGGCTGGCGCACACAGACGCGCGCCAGGCCGGCCAACGCTGTGCTTTCTGCGGGCAACTTTGTGACAGATATCTATAATGTCATAAATGCAAAAATAATATATAAAGATGAAAAATAGAAAGTGAAAAATTTAAATGGAAATGGTAATGATCAAAATAAAACTAAAAAATTAAGAAATGAAAAATAAAACATGACAAATTATAATAAAAAAATAGGATTAAAATGAAAATGGGAATAAACAGAAAATGGGAAGATAGGGAATGAAATTATGAAAAAAGTGAAAAAAAATGAAAACATAAAAAGGTATAAAAAAAAGCAAAAAGCAAAAATGAAGATGTAAAAAAAAAAATTTATAATGAAAATGAAGAAAATCAGGGGTGAAAATAAAAAAGTGAAAACAATATATGCATATACACACACACACACACACACACACACACATATATATATATATATATATATATATATATATATATATATATATTGTGACAGCAGGCAGGTAAAGTCGCCGGGTTGCATCCAGGATGGGAGATATATATGTCCTAGATTCAGGCTTTATGCCAATTTATACCACTAGGGGGAGTACTGGGTGTCTTGCAGGGGAAGAGTTAATGAGCCCAGCTGAAGCAAGTGGGCTCGTTAGGGCCTCTACAAGAACTCCCAGTATGCTAAGGGAGATGCTCAAACCTGGAACCAGATCTGTGTGAATAGTCTGGGGAGTGTGATCTCTGTGCGGTGAGCCAAAGCCTGTGTGGTTACTGTAAGAACTTCAAAAAGCAGGGAGCTAGGGACTGGGACAGCACAAGGCTGTACCCAGTTGTTAGTCAGGGACACCAACGTGTGTAGTAAGCAGTCAAGTTGACCAGGATTTCTTTTCATGTTTCTGTTTGTTTTGTTGTTTTTCCCTTGTAAATAGTTTCAATAAACCACACCTTTCGTTTTTGCAACTACAAACCCTGTCTGCTGTGCCTGTTTTGTGTGGTGAACCCATCCAGGGGGTCACACACACCCGCTGCTGAGCTAACCCCCTCACAATATATATATATATATATATATATACTTAATAATTGTAACTATTACTATAAAAATGTATAATAAATGGATATAAAGAGAATAATTTAGCATTATTAAAGAAATTCCATAGAGAGGTAGTGGTGAAATCACCACAAAGGGTTTCTGGAAAAGATGTTAAATTAATAATGAGTCTGGTGACAATGGTTTAGGGACCCTCTAAGCTATTTTCCCCAGTACGAAGGAAGTGTTCATCAAATAGAATATAAAAATGGGTGAGAGAAGTTTATAGTAAAATAAAAGAGATACTGTATAATAAGACAATACTCGGATATACTGTATGAATGACCATGAAGAGCCCTATACCTGAGGCTGGTGAATGTGATATGGAGTATCCCCCAATAATAAGAATCCATGCAGTGGGGACAAAAAACATGCGTTATGAGAATGGTTGGAGGAGAAAAATGGAAAACCAAGGAAACAAGGAACATATAATTAGGGCGGACCAGAGTCATATAATGGTGTTGACCTCCAGTTCTTCATTAATGCCAATAGGTGTCAGGCTGTTTAATATAAAAATCCAAAATGTTTCTTGTGCACATAGTTTCTTGAACCTTTCTCCTTCTGGTATTGAGTGAGGGATGGACTGAATAGCAGTTACCCAGACTAATGAGGGGTCGCTTTTGGGATGGGTAGCGAAATGCCTCGCAATGGGGCAAATCTTGGGGGTTCCTGCTTAAAACTTCTGTGCTCCCCAAACCTGACACGTAAAGGTCTGATTGTACGGCCGACATAGCATTTTTTGCAGGGGCAGGTGATGAGGTAGACAACCGAGTTGGAGGAGCATGTGAGGAATTCCTTTAGAGTGATGGCATTGCCTTGGGAGTCTGTAAAGGTTTTCTGACCATGTGTAACATGTGAGCAGATGAGACATTACTTTTTACAACAGCGATACATCCCTACCAGGGTGAGCATCTTCGGAATAGTTGAGGGCGATTCTTGGCTGTGTGCCTTAATTTTCCTGGGGACAATATAGCCGTTAATATTCTGTGCCTTTTTGAACACCAAGTTGGGTTTGAGGGGAATGTGGTCACGTATCTTGGTGTCATTAAGTAGAACACCCCAATATTTATTGAGTGTTCACTTGATCACCCCTAGTCGTGTTGAATTGGGTGATGAAAAATGGGCCCGTGTCAGGAAAGGGTTCACCCGCTGGTGGCGCTGTTGGTCCTATGCAGGGATGAGCCGAACACCCCCCTGTTCGGTTTGCACCAGAACCTGCAAACAGACAGAATGTTCGCGTGAACTTTAGAACCCTATTAAATACAATGGACTCGAACGTTCAAAATCTAAAGTGCTAATTATAAAGGCTAATATGCAATTTATTGTCCTAAAAAGTGTTTGGGGACCCGGGTCCTGCCCCAGGGGACATGTATCAATGCAAAAAAAGGTTTAAAAAAATAGACGTTTTTACGGGAGCGGTGATTTTAATAATGCTTAAAATTTTAAAATAAAAGTGAAATATTCCTTTAAATTTCTTACCTGGGGGGAGGGGGTGTATGATATGCATGTAAAGAGGCGCATGTTTCCCGTGCTTAGAACTGTCCCTGCACAAAGTGTCATTTTTGAAGGAAAAAAAGTCATTTAGAACTCACTCGCGGCTATTAATGAATTGTCGGCTTTTATCAATACATAGAAAAGTCATTGATAAAAAAAATAAATAAAGCGTGGGGGTTCCCCCAAATTCAATTACCAGGCCCTTTAGGTCTGGAATGGATATTAAGGGGAACCCCGCCGCAAATTTAAAAAAAAATGGCGTGGGGTTCCCCCTAAATATCCATACCAGGCCCTTGAGATCTGGCATGGATTTTAAGGGGAACTCCACCCCAAATTAAAAAAAAAATGGCGTGGAGTCCCCCCAAAAATCCATACCAGACCCTTATCCGAGCATGCAACCTGGCCGGCCGCAGGGGAAGAGGGGGGGACGAGAGAGCGCCCCCCCTCCCTCCTGAACCGTACCAGGCCACATGCCCTCAACATGGGGAGGATGTCCCCATGTTGATGGGGACAAGGGCCTCATCCCCACAACCCTTGCCCGGTGGTTGTGGGGGTCTGCGGGCGGGGGGCTTATCGGAATCTGGAAGACCCCTTTAACAAAGGGGACCCCCAGATCCCACCCCCCCCATGTGAATTGGTAAGGGGTACATTGTACCCCTACCATTTCACGAAGAAAGTGTCAAAAAATGTAAATAAAAACACACACACCTTGGAAAAGTCCTTTATTAAAAAATAAAAAAATAATAAAAAAACAAAAAAACATTCCAGCGATGAAATCCAGTGTCCCGTGGTGATCCAGCGCTGTCCGTCATTGGTTGTGCCTGTGCGGACCTGATGGGGAACTTCCTCCGCTGTGTTTTAAATGTATAGACCCGCCCCTTCTAAAGTTCCCCATCAGGTCCGCTCAGCGGACCAGATGCGGAACATGAGAAGGGACGGGTCTATACATGTATTACACAGCGAATGAAGTTCCCCATCAGGTCCGCCCCCTCGGTATGTCCGACCCCGCCTACGTCATTGGCCTGAGCGGGGAACTTCCTTCACTGTGTAATTTAAATTTACACAGTGAAGGAAGTTTCCCGCTCAGGCCAATGACGTAGGTGGGGTCTGACATACTGAGGGGGCAGACCTGATGGGGAACTTCGTTCGCTGTGTAATACATGAATAGACCCGCTCCTTCTCTCGTTCCCCATCAGGTCCGCTCAGCGGACCAGATGCGGAACATGAGAAGGGGCGGGTCTATACATGTATTACAAAGTGAGAGAAGTTCCCCATCAGGTCCGCCCCCTCGGTATGTCGGACCCCGCCTACGTCATTGGCCTGAGCGGGAAACTTCCTTCACTGTGTAAATTTAAATTACACAGTGAAGGAAGTTCCCCGCTCAGGCCAATGACGTAGGCGGGGTCGGACATACCGAGGGGGCGGACCTGATGGGGAACTTCATTCGCTGTGTAATACATGTATAGACCCGTCCCTTCTCATGTTCCGCATCTGGTCCGCTGAGCGGACCTGATGGGGAACTTTAGAAGGGGCGGGTCTATACATTTAAAACACAGCGGAGGAAGTTCCCCATCAGGTCCGCACAGGCACAACCAATGACGGACAGCGCTGGACATCAGGATCGCCGCGGGACACTGAATTTCATCGCTGGAATGTTTTTTTATTTTTTTTTATTATTTTTTTTATTTTTTAATAAAGGACTTTTCCAAGGTGTGTGTGTTTTTATTTACATTTTTTGACACTTTCTTCGTGAAATGGTAGGGGTACAATGTACCCCTTACCAATTCACATGGGGGGGGCCGGGATCTGGGGGTCCCCTTTGTTAAAGGGGTCTTCCAGATTCCGATAAGCCCCCCGCCCGCAGACCCCCACAACCACCGGGCAAGGGTTTTGGGGATGAGGCCCTTGTCCCCATCAACATGGGGACATCCTCCCCATGTTGAGGGCATGTGGCCTGGTATGGTTCAGGAGGGAGGGGGGGCGCTCTCTCGTCCCCCCCTCTTCCCCTGCGGCCGGCCAGGTTGCGTGCTCGGATAAGGGTCTGGTATGGATTTTTGGGGGGACTCTACGCCATTTTTTTTAAATTTGGGGTGGAGTTCCCCTTAAAATCCATGCCAGATCTCAAGGGCCTGGTATGGATATTTAGGGGGAACCCCACGCCATTTTTTTTTAAATTTGCGGCGGGGTTCCCCTTAATATCCATTCCAGACCTAAAGGGCCTGGTAATTGAATTTGGGGGAACCCCCACGCTTTATTTATTTTTTCTTTATCAATGACTTTTCTATGTATTGATAAAAGCCGACAATTCATTAATAGCCGCGAGTGAGTTTTAAATGACCTTTTTTCCTTCAAAAATGACACTTTGTGCAGGGACAGTTCTAAGCACGGGAAACATGCGCCACTTTACATGCATATCATACACACCCCCCAGGTACGAAATTTAAAGGAATATTTCACTTTTATTTTTTCATTTTAAGCATTATTAAAATCACTGCTCCTAAAGTTTTTAAAACTTTTTTTTGCATTGATACATGTCCCCTGGGGCAGGACCCAGGTCCCCAAACACTTTTTAGGACAATAACTTGCATATAAGCCTCTATAATTAGCACTTTAGATTTCTCCCATAGACTTTTCGAATTTGCCGCGAACACCCCAAATTGTTCGTTGTTCGGCGAACGGGCGAACAGGCAATGTTCGAGTCGAACATGAGTTCGACTCAAACTCGAAGCTCATCCCTAGTCCTAGGGATTGCAGTACTAGTTTCAACCAGCAGGTGTCTTCTTGCAGCCAGTATCTATGGTGGAGGATCTCACCTGCTGGTGGTACTGTCTGATCCATGGGCCGTAGTACCGGCGTCCACTAGCGGGTGTATTCCGGCAGTGTGGGGCAGGCAGCACTTCCTCCACTTTGCTGTTACATGAGGACAATCACTGCAGTCCTATAAATACCCAGCGAGCCCTCACATGCTCGCCTTGGTATCTCTCTCTTCCTAACATTGAGCCTGCAATCCTGACCCTGAGCCTGCATCTGATCCAACCCAACCTGATCCATTCTGATCCCTATCCTGAGCCCATCCTGGACCTGCCCCTCCTGTTACCTGTTTGCCTTTGTTCTCTGCCCTGCAGCCTGTCCATCCATCCTCTCCCTGTCCTGTTGTTTTCCCATCCATACCCATCTGACAATATCCCTTTGTGTATGACCTCAGCCTTGCTTGTTTACGATTACGGTATATCCACTTTATTTGTATATACTATTTGTTGTTGGATGTGCACCGGTTGTTTCCTCCTCTGTGCAGTCACACAGTCTGGTCTATCAATTCCCTGATAGCCAGTTTTACAGGAGGATGTACTGGTTGTGGAGCCGGGGGATGCGAGCTTCCAGTAGGAAGTGGAATATTTCTGTATGGCCAGGTCTATGTCTCCTTCTGAATGACCTTTGAGGAATTTCTTTTTCAGAATGAGGCTTTGGGATCTATAGTGTTCCAAAGAACTGCAATTTCATTTTAGCTAGCAAAATTGGCTATATGGACTGTTACTAATCCATTTGGGGAGGTGACAGCTGGATTTATGTAGGTAAGAATTACCTGCCATCGGTTTTTAAATGAGTCCAAGAACAGATTTTCTGATCATGATCATGGAATTATTCCAAGTCTAAGAAAATCAGGGAATGTAGGTCAGATACCAGTGTGAACTGTACCCCTAAATGGTTATTATTACAAAATCCAAAGAAATCGACCATAATATACAGGGAAATACAATGTAATATTGACATAAAAGTGCACACACACAGGTTGGACTTGATGGTCTTTTTTCAACCTTACCAGCTATGTAAATCTTGAACAGTCTTTATGTCACCGTGGCAGATGATGATCACTTCATCTATGTATCAACCCTAGTATACTAGGTGACGTGAGAAGGGGTTAGTGGCCCAGATACACAAATCATTCCAGTATTCCATGAACAGGTTAGCATAACTGGGGGCAAAGCTGGTGCCCATGGCTGTGCCACGTATCTGGAGATAGAAAGTATCCTCAAATAGGAAATAATTATGATGTAATATAAAGCCTATTGCTTTCAGGAGGAAGTCAACTTGTGTGGGGTTCAGAAAGTCCTTATTTTGATAGAAAGTACTCTGCCGCTCTCAGACCCATATTGTAGGAGATTGATGTGTACAGAGAAGTTACATCCAATAAAATTCAGTGATAGTTGTCTTTCCATCTGTAGTTGGCCAGGGTATCGAGAAGGTGACTTGAATCTCAGTTGTATGCCGGGAGTCGCTGGACTATTGTCTGGAAAAAGATATCCACGTAATCCAATAAACAGCTGGGATGTAATGGGTCTTTGTGGACTCTTTTGGTAAGTAGTAGAAGTAGGGTGGGGAAAAGAATTCCTGGTATAGAAATAATTTCTCGTGAGGGTTCAAAATTCCCTCACAGAATCCCAACTCTATAAATTTTTTAAGCGACCTCTGAAAGCCTTTCAGGGGGTCAGAGGAGAGTTTTATATAGTTTTGAGTATCAGAAAGGAGCCTAAATGCTTTGGCAAGGTACTCTTTCTTGTCAAAGATGACTATCTGATGACAATGTCAGGGTTGCACTGGAGTTGAGTAGGGATGAGCCGAACACCCCCCGGTTCGGTTCGCACCAGAACCTGCGAATGGACCGAAAGTTTGTGCGAATTTTAGAACCCTATTAAAGTCTATGAGACTCGAACGTTCTAAATCAAAAGTGCTCATTATGTAGGCTAACATGTAAGTTATTGTCCTAAAAAAGGGTTTGGGGACCCGGGTCCTGCCCCAGGGTACATGTATCAATGCAAAAAAAAGTTTTAAAAACGGCCATTTTTTCGGGAGCAATGATTTTAATGATGCATAAAGTGGGAAAAAAATAGTAAAATATTCCTTTAACCACTTCGCGCCCGGGCTATACGCAAAAGACGTCCGCAAAGCGGTCGTCAATTGCTGATAGGACGTCTATGGACGTCCTCTTATTTACTTCCGCGATGCGCGCCACCGCGGGCGCGCGTCGGGGAAAAACTGTGCCCGCCGTGTCAGACGAGTGCCGATGCGCATGCCTGGCGGCCGCGATGTCCGCCAGGTAAGAGCGATTGGCTGTCACAGAGCCAGGGACGTGGCTCTCTGTGTGTAAACACAGAGATCCACGTCCTGTCGGGGAGAGGAGACGGATGGTGTGTCCCTTGTACATAGGGACAACCATCAGTCACCTCCCCCAGTCAGTCCCCTCCCCCCCACAGTAAGAACATCTAGCAGGGAACATATTAACCCCTTGATCGCCCCCTAGTGGTTAACCCCTTCCCTGCCAGTCACATTTATACAGTAATCATTGCATATTTTTAGCACTGTTCGCTGTATAAATGTGAATGGGCCCAAAAATGTGTCAAAAGTGTCCGATGTGTCCGCCGTAATGTCACAGTCACAAAAAAAAAAACGCAGATCGACGCCATTACTAGTAAAAAAATAAATAAAAAAAATAATAAAAAAAAAAAATCATAATTCTATTCCCTATTTTGTAGGCGCTATAACTTTTGCGCAAACCAATCACTATACGCTTTTTGCGTTTTTTTTTTACCTAAAATATGTAGAATACCTATCGGCCTAAACTGAGGAAAAAAATAGTTTAAAAAAAAAAAAAAATGGGATATTAATTATAGCAAAAATTTAAAAATAATGTGTTTTTTTCAAAATTGTCGCTCTATTTTTGTATATAGCGCAAAAAATAAAAACCGCAGAAATGATCAAAGACCACCAAAAGAAAGCTCTATTTGTGGGAAAAAAAGGACGTCAATTTTGTTTGGGAGCCACGTCGCACGACTGCGCAATTGTCATTCAAAGCGTGACGGCGCTGAAACCTGAAATTTCGCCTGGGCAGGAAGGGGGTTATGTGCCCAGTTGTCAAGTGGTTAAATATCGTACCTGGGGGTGTCTATAGTATGCCTGTGAAGTGGCACGTGTTTCTAAAGGAAAAAAAGTAATTTAAAACGGCTTGCGGCTTTAATGTAATGTCTGGCCCCGGCAATATGGATGAAAATCATTGAGAAAAATGGCATGGTTATCCACCCCCCCCAGCCCATTACCAGCCCCTTTGGGTCTTGTATGGATATTAAGGGGAGTCCCACACCCAAATTTAAAAAAGAAAAGGCGTGGGGCCCCCAGGCCCTATATACTCTGAACAGCAGTATACAGGCGGTGCAAACAAGACAGGTACTGTAGGTTTGCTGTTACGTAGAATCTGTTTGTAATTTTGAACTGGTACATTTTTAAAGTGTAGCTCCAGCCAAAAAATCAGTTTTAAGCTTTTTGGAAAACATAGGGAAGGGTTATCACCCCTGTAACATTTGTTTTGCTGTCTGTGCACCTGTTCAGAACATTTCACCTCACTTTCTATCCCAATGACAAATGTTTTTAGAAAATTTGTTTTTTTTATTGAAACAAGGATTGGTGATAAAGCATCAGTGGAGAGAAGACACCTTTTTCCCATATTAACTCTTACAGGAGAGAATTTCCCTTCCTAGGGGTAGATTTCCTCTCACTTCCTGTTGTCTCATTCCGTTTGCAAGTAGGAGTCGTTTGTAAGTTGGATGTTTGAAAGTAGGGACCTGCCGTATATACTCTGCAGAAATTTGGCCCTTAGGTGTTGGTGTTGCCACAACACTGTAAGCCCTCACAGTTACTCTTGGTGGGCACTGGAACACCCTGCTGGGAACTATTATATCAAGAATTGTAATTACATGCCATTGTTGAACAGTGGTAGGAAAAATTGGTCCTTTGGTGGTGGTGCTGGTGCCACAACACTGTAAGTCCTCACAGTTACTCTTGGTGGGCGCATAAATGGGCCCAGCAGCTCCCTGCCTGTGGTATTTGTATGAGAACACCAGCAATTGTATTGAGGTAAGCTTTAGGTGCACACTGCGCAAAGGACACTAAAGCAAAATACTGCAGCTCCCTGCCTGTATTTGTATCAGAACACTAGCAATTGTATTCAGGCAAGCTTTTGGTGCACACTGTGCAAAGGACACAGTACACTAAGTGAAACACTGCAGCTAGCACAATCACCTGCCTGCCTGTCAGTATAGAGAATAACAGGAACAGATCTAGCTAAACTGAATACAGTGTGTAAATATATATACAACACCTAGGATGCATATATGTCCTCTACACACTGTAACTGCAACTAACTGACTCGCCTGCCTGCTCTATCTAACTCAAATCAAATTACACTGTCTCTCTCTCTGTCTCTTTCCTTTAACCAACGCCAACACACTACACAAGGCCTTATATAGTGTGGGGCGTGTACCTACTTCTCTGAGCCATGATTGGCCAAAGCCTGGCCAATTATGGCTCTCTGTACCTACGGCGCTGTGATTGGCCAAGCATGTGGGTCATAGTGCATGCTTGGCCAATCATCAGCCAGCAATGCACTGTGATGCCGCAGTGAATTATGGGCCATGATGCGCCACTCGAATTTGGCGCGAACGGCCCATAATGTTCGAAATTCGACGAACGGTCGAACAGCCGATGTTCGAGTCGAACATGGGTTCGACTCGAACTCGAAGCTCATCCCTAGAGTTGAGATAAGGCAGTTTGTTCAAGTGATGATAGATTATGATGAGAGGAGTGCACAGATTACTTTTAGTTCATCATATACATGAATGTCTCCACATATGGACCTTTGCCCTGGTAAGGGTTAAATCTGGAAGGGGGTTTTAGGTCAGCGTGAACCATAAGCCTAGAATCAATGAGGTCCATAAGGGTGAGGTTCGGGAGGTCATCAGAAGCGGACCAGATGCGGAACATGAGAAGGGGCGGGTCTATTCATGTATTACACAGTGAAGGAAGTTCCCCATCAGGTCCGCCCCCTCGTATGTCAGACCCCGCCTACGTCATTGGCCTGAGCGGACCTGATGGGGAACTTCCTTCACTGTGTAATACATGAATAGACCCGCCCCTTCTCACGTTCCGCATCTGGTCCGCTTAGCCTTACACCTAGTCATTGGCTGAGCGGACCTGATGGGGAACCTTAGAAGGGGCGGGTCTATACATTTAATAGACTGCAGAGTAAGTTCCCCATCAGGTCCGCTCAGGCTCAGCCAATGACGGACAGCGCTGGACATCGGATCGCCGCGGGACACTGGATTTCATCGCTGGAATGTTTTTTTTTTTATTCTTTACTTTTTTTTTAATAAAGGACTTTTCCAAGGTGTGTGTGTTTTTTTTACACTTTCTTTGTGAAATGGTAGGGGTAAAATGTACCCCTTACCAATTCACATAGGGGGGGGCTGGGATCTGGGGGTCCCCTTTGTTAAAGAGGTCTTCCAGATTCCGATAAGCCCCCTGCCCGCAGACCCCCACAACCACTGGGCAAGGGTTGTGGGGATGAGGCCCTTGTCCCCATCAACATGGGGACATCCTCCCCATGTTGAGGGCATGTGGCCTGGTACAGTTCAGGAGGGGGGGCGCTCTCTCGTCCCCCTCTCTTTTCCTGCGGCCTGCCAGGTTGCGTGCTCGGATAAGGGTCTGGTATGGATTTTTGGGGGGACTCCACGGCATTTTTTTTTATTTGGGGTGGAGTTCCCCTTAAAACCTGAAGGGCCTGGTATGGATATTTGGGGGGAACCGCACGCATTTTTTTTTTCATTTGCGGCGGGGTTCCCCTTAATATCTATACCAGACCTGAAGGGCCTGGTAATTGAATTTGGGGGGACCCCCACGCTTTTTTTTTTTTTTTCAATTACTTTTCTATGTATTGCCGGGAGCCGACAATTCATTAATAGCCGCGAGTGAGTTTTAAATGACTTTTTTTCCTTCAGAAATTACATTTTGTGCAGGGACAGTTCTAAGCACGGGAAACAAGCGCGACTTTACATGCATACTATACACACCCCCCAGGTATGAAATTTAAAGGAATACTTCACTTTTATTGTTTCACTTTAAGCATTATTAAAATCACTGCTCCCAAAAAAACGGCAGTTTTTAAAACTTTCTTTTGCATTGATACATGTCCCCTGGGGCAGGACCCGGGTCCCCAAACACTTTTTATGACAATAACTTGCATATAAGCCTTTATAATTAGCACTTTAGATTTCTCCCATAGACTTTTCGAATTTGCGGCGAACACCCCAAATTGTTCGCTGTTCGGCGAACGGGCGAACAGGCAATGTTCAAGTCGAACATGAGTTTGACTCGAACTCGAAGCTCATCCCTAGTGGTAATAAGTTGAAGCCAAGTTGGGTTCAGTTTCCAAGGGGGCTTTACAAGGGGGACTAGGTAGTCCAACCTTCAGCTAGGCAACAAGATGTAAGACACCTTGTTGACACCGTGACCTAACTCACCAAAGTGATCATCCTGGGAGATCCAATACAAAGAATAATTCTTATAAGTGACAATGTACTGTATTTTAGAAAAACAGAGACCTGGCGTTCTACTGGGTAATGATACCTCCACATGTTAATCTCCTGTAGAATCCGGGCCAACAAGGTTCCCTTATGTGACGGACCTCGTACTCAAGAGGAGTATGACTGGCATATAGGCTTCCCTTGTCCGGTACCAGCACGAACCAAGATCCCTTAGCCCACCCAGTCACTTGTCGAGACATCAGTGTAGGGTGGTAAAAATCATATAAGACTGTTTATTCAAACACAGGTACAAAGAGATTTAAACTCAGGGTACAATCCCTGTTCTTTGCACAATGACACAGGGCAGGGTAAAACTACATTTAGTAACAAGAGACACACAGACAGCCTTTAAGAAATGCAGCAGAAGAAATCCCCCTTCCCTCTAACAGCTTATCCACATATACATCCCATAATAGGTTGCTCCCAAGGCAGACCGAGACAATAGAACAATGGGATACAGCCACTTAACAGTAAACAAATACCAACCCCCACCCCACCTCAAAGAAATCTGGTAAAAAGTCTAAGCTCATACAATATTCCAGCAGTCTGAAAGGTGGAATTCATTTGTCTTCATATATTTCTTGAGGGAGATTGTTCATGAATATTACTGTCCCAAGTGAAAGAGCCCCTTCAACTTTCAACACAAACCACACATATACCCTGGATAACATGCGTAAAACAAAATGCTAAATCCAGCATGGTTGTACTTTGAGTCTGGTTAGGCCAGACCAGACTGGGGTTCTCGGTCACCCTGTGCCCCTAATAGACACAGGCTGACTTACACATAAGAGGGGTTGGGGGAGCTGGAAAATGGGTTTCCTGAGCTCTCTAAGGTAAGCTGGGTTCCACAAGCCCCCCGCCCAAAGTGACCCCCGTCACACCTTAGTTATCAGGTAGGTTGTTCAATATTAAATGTAAAACTTCCTCAGATTAGGGGGCAGTATATATTCAGTACTATATACTATGGCAATTATGCAGGTTAGCATAAAGAGTCTACAATGCAAAAGTATGCACCAACCATCACTGTCTATAGCTGAATCTAACACCTGAGACTCTATAGCTGTAAGGTACCTGTGATAGGTAGTGTCCAAAGTGGAGCTTGTATGCTGAGGATTCAGGCGAAAACTTAGTCAGGCAGATCAGGTCGGCAACAGATCAGGCAAAGCGGTACACGATCGGAATCCAGAGAGTGGTCAGGCAGGCAAAGGTCATACATGAGCTGGTGGTGAAGTACAAAATCAGCAGACTAGAGAGTAGTCAGGAATTCTGGCAGAAGTTCATATACAGTATTCAGAGTCACAAAGCAGTCACAAAACCGAGGGAGCTAGTCCACAAAAACAGGCACTGAGAGACAGGAAGTGCTGCTATTTATGGGCTGCTTTGATTGTAGATTGTCCATAGCTGGCAGCAAGTGGGGCTAGTGAGTCCAAGGTAATCCATCAAACTGAGAGAACAGCCATAGTCCAGAGCTCCTCCGTGGCACATCAAGTATGACTGCAGCTGTGGGACCTGGAACATCCTGGTTCGAATACACCCAGGTACATGACAATAGCACTCTGTATCAACACACTAATTCCTCATGTATACGTGGAGTATGTTGAATGTTTTTTTTTTTCTTGTCAAGAAAGATTCAGATAACTACTGAAATCCCTAGTGAAGGAAGTCTCTCTGAGACAACATATTGCTGGTTGGTGTTTCCGTAAGTTGTGGAAGATCATGGTTAATTTAAAAGGATTATTCAAACTTTGATGTTCCACTAAATGGCAATGGGTCCAAAACTTAGCAGGAAGCTGCCCATTAACATCCAGTGACACCCAGCCTTAGTGGCAATGGGTAGGGTAGAAAGAATAGGAGATAAATACGAGAGACATAATTAGAAAAACGTTTAAGGAGAGATAAGCAAAAGGTTACAAGTAGTGCTGCACAGTGACAATGCAGTGTAGATGCAATAATAAATAAAAAAACAACAGAGGAGGCATAATTATGTCTAGTCAACAGCAATTGCAAACAGTTCAACATCATAATATTGTTGAATATGGGCTGGAGGGCTCAAGGCAGAAGCATCAAAAGTGGGGGGTTAACCGGTTCCCGACCGGCTCCTGTACATATACGTTGGCAGAATGGCACGGCTGGGCAGAGTAACATATATTTACGTCACTTTGAAATTCCCGCCATGCGTGCGTGCCTGCCGTGAGCTCCGTGCCTGTGCCCGCGGGACCCAATGTCTGCCGGTGTTCCGCGATCAGGTCACAGAGCTGCAGAATGGGGAGAGGCAAGTGTAAACAAGCATCTCCCCGTTCTGCCTAGTGACACTGTCACTGATCGTCTGCTCCCTCATTGGGAGCAGCGATCAGTGATGTGTCACTTGTAGCCACGCCCCTAACAGTTAGAATCACTCCCTAGGACACACTTAACCCCTTCCTCGCCCCCTAGTGGTTAACCCCTTCACTGCCAGTGCCATTTATACAGTAATCAGTGCATATTTATAGCACTGATCGCTGTATAAATGTGAATGGTCCCAAAATACTGCCAAAAGAGTCCGATGTGTCCGCCATAATGTCGCAGTCATGATATAAATCGCAGATCGCCGCCATAACCCATCATAGGGGATAGAGCATAAAACACTGCATAGAAGCCACAAAGTGGGGTGTGGGATCCCTGGCTATTTTATGTATAAATGGCATAGATTAGTAAGGGGGCATATTAACCAGGTGCATACACCAACCCATTTGAAGTTAGTCCACCGATGCTGGATTAATTGTTCTCTCAGGGTGGATTCATTGAGGTCTAGCCAGGTAGAAGCAATGGCAACTGTCTCAAAGAAATGGGTTCTACCTCCTGCAAATATTCTGAACTTGGCTGAAAGGACATCAAATAAGTAAGCTGGAGTCATTGCAGGCATTTTTAACCTCTGAGAATTTGGTTTTCTTGAGTTGCCTGACACCATAATAGATCGCCTTCTTCTCTCTGACCAGTTTTTACAGGACTTCTCTTTCTTATAATTCAATACTTGTGCCAACATCAATCTGGGAAGGTTCCAAGTATCAGAGCATGTAGGTGTTCCACAGCTGTTGGGATAGGCTTGCGGATGTGCCATTTTGACTCACCAGGGCTGAGGTTTCTTCCTACTTTTTGAGGGTCATATTTGCACTGGGACAACTTACCAGGGTCACTGAAGTGCATAGAGGAGTTAAGCTGTGTAGGCAGGTGGTGGAGTCTGCGTAAGGGAGAAGGAGTGTCAGGAACCATGAGTCAGACTGATACAGTGCAGTAAAAATCACACTCTTTAATAAAATGGTAAAATGGTACAAACAGTGAAAACATAGTCAAAACATAGCCTGGGTACAGTAACCAGAGTGGGTAGTCAGAACAAGCCAGTAAAACAGGATCAGGAACCAGAAGGGAAGTCAGCCAGGCAAAAGTCTTTAACAGGAAAACACAGCAGAGAGTATCCAGATATGTTGACCAAGGCAAAGGCACAGGAGATCTGGTCCAGGGAGTTTAAATAGCCAGCAGGCTGATTGATGAGCAGGATATAATCATCGGGTGAGTCACTGTGGAATGATGAGTGCTGGCAATTAACCGACAGCTGAGCAGCCTGAGCTCTGAGAAGGGAGGGCTGAGCCCAGCCCTAACAAGGAGGGAGGATCAAATTTACCATAATCAACCTTAATTAACACATTTTCCCCTTCTCCCCTTAATTGTTTTTTTCTTGTTTATTTTTTATTTCTATTGTTCTAACCATTACTACTTTCATTTTTATTCTCTTTGTACATTTTTTTGGTGTTGCGTAAAAAAAAAAAGGACAAAAATTAAATAAAAACCCCCACAAAAACTGTATTTCATTTGTAAATAACGTTGAAATGATATTTATCAGAACCATAATTTGGGTTCATTTAAACAAATTGTAGAAAAATATATAATTTAATGTAGAGAAAGCATATTTTTCCAAAACTGACACGGATCAAAGTGTGTTTATTTATTTTTGTTCCATTTTTTCCCTATAAATTACTCTTAATAAATCCTAAAAAAAAAAAAATATTTCAAGACAAATAAAAAACGTTGTGATCTCTGTGCTATTACACGTCAACAAAACCCTTTACTGCAGCCAAAATAATCTTGCTGCAAAGATTATATAAAGTGGAACTTTACCCAAAAGGAGCTATTTCTTCTCCTCCACTCCCCTCCTCCTCTGCCACATTTGGAGTACATTTTGGGGGGGGGGGGGGGGGGTGGAGCCGGTACCTGTTATAATTTAATGTTATTAAAAAAAAAATTCCTATCACAACATGTAGCCAATACCTGCCAGTGGGGCTTCACGCTCGGAAGACCTCTAACAGAGGAGGACCTGCATTTAGCTTTCAAACAAATGAAATCAGAAAAAAGCCTTGAGCCTAATGGCCTTACGATTCAATACTATACATTTTTCAAAATAATCTTTTCACCTAATTTCATCTAAGCATTTAATTCACTAATGGAGGGCCCTATCCTACCACACTTACTGGAAGCGCATATTGCAGTGCTAGCCAAAGCTGGGAAAGACCCATGCTCTGTGTTGAATTACTTATATCCCTCGTTACTGTTGATGTTAAATTATTGCTGAACTGGATCTTGCCCTTTTTTCTGTTGCTCATAGCTCCCCCACAAATGGGTTTTATCCTGGGGAGGGTGGCACATGAAAATACGCTGAAGGCAAACCGTGGGTGAAATTTCATACCCTCAAGGGCCTTCTGTCCATGGATGTAATTTGATCGGGTAGCTTAGGGTTACATAGAAGCTGTCTTGACATCTTTTGCTCCAAAATCTGTAAATTAATTATAGCCTTGTACTCTAATCCCTCAGCCAAATTTAAAGTGATTGTAACGTCTTGCTTTTCTTAATTAAATAACACATAGGTTCATACTTACCTGATCTGTGAAATTGTATTTCACAGAGTGGCCCCAAACCTCCTCTTCTGGCGATCTTGGCTCCTCCTCTTCTCAGTGTGCCACCATAGGATACAAATACTGGGACTTTTTTACTCAAATCCAAGTAATGCATTAAGGTTAGATATATCTAGCCTTTACAACAACTGTAAGGTAAATGGATATTTATTGCAAGCATTTACAGTTCATAATGTAATGGAACAAGACAAGGATGTCTGCTTTCACCCTTAACCTTCATTTTAACTCTGGAACCATTGGAATACTAGAATGGAATATTAGACAGGGGCAGGGGCCACCATCCCCATCTGGGGGGTGTGAAGCCTAGCGGAGAAGCCCGGGAAGAGCTGTGAGGGAACTTCACCTTTACATAGTCATTGGTGAAGTCCTCATCATTATACAGACATTGATGAGGAATTCCTGGATCAGAGGGGCTGGAGGCTGTCGGAACGTATGTCCAGATAAAGTTCTCCATCATGGACTTGGGGCAGGAAAAGGTCAGTGAGTGTACCACAGTGGAGTGCTGGGTTGCGGAGGCATGCCAGGAAGTCTGGGAGGGAACTTCGTCCAATACGCGGTCATGGATGAAGTCCTCATCTTTACACGGTCATTGATGAGGAGTCACAAAACAGAGAAGAGACTGTGGGGAAGTGTGTCAAATCGATGCAGCCTGAGGGAGCAGGATTTGCAAGTCGGGCTAGCTGGGATCAGAAGTCCATCAACCAGTACAAGCTGTTAACTTACTAGGCCTCCGGGGAGGGGTACTGCAGGCCTCTGGCCTAGTAACTACACAGTCAACTACCACCAGGTACAACTAATTACAGCCAGCAATCTGGGATTATTCAGAGTGGTCCCTTTTGTTATAATGAAGATGATGGGATGGCATCTAATAGTTTTACAGTGGAAATCTGTGCAGGAGGAGAGAAGTCCTGGGAGCTGGTGTTGATGTAGAGGAGGAGGGGCAAAAGTCTGCATGGTGATTATGCTGGGGAAAAGACTGTAAATGTTAGAAGTACATCAGTTTTTCAAGGTTAATCCAAATAACCAATGTTCACTAGATATGATGGCAAAGCAACATGTTCTATGGGCATCCCATATCCTCCTTACCCCAATCAAGTTATATTCCCCAATAAACAAAAACAAAACAACGCAGATGACTGTTCATTGTCTCTGAGGTGATAGATGAAGGTCTGGCAGCACGGTGATATGGTGTATGTTTGTTACTAGTAGCAACCAACCGCTACACTCAGAACTATGCCTCTATACTGTGGGAAATCCATGGAGACCTACAGTCCTGGGATTTGAAATCTCTCTCCTGGTTTGGTAGGACCGTGGCACTCAAATTAAAAAAAATTTCCCTGCCTTCTCAGACCGATATTTTTTATCTAAGTCATCCATTAGAGCAATGTTCCTGTGAGAAAATAAAGTTGAAGAATTAGCATTTCATACTTATCTTTACTGGAATAGGTCTGCTGGATGTGCATAAGTATTATCAGACTTGCCATCTAGCTAGGATTTTAGATGTATCAATCTGGTCTAGGTACTAGGATTGGGGGACCTTGGAACAGACTTTTCTAGAAGATCCCTTACAATTGGCACCCTGGTTGACGACCAGTTATCTTAAAAGTGCGAGCTGAAAGCACACACTTTTTATGGCCACTTTAAGATGTTTCTGGTTGGCATGCCATACACCTGGGTCTCATCAGCCCCTGGTAAGCTTTTGTGTATATCAGGCCAGGGATAGCCTTTAGGGGAAGCCCTTGAAGATGTACTTGAGCTCCTCTCTTGGACCAATCTCTACACATATTTATATATATTGATGCATTGCTGACTCCACTCCATTGTACACCCTATAATCCTCTTTCTGTCAAGCCCCTATGGGCTTGTTTTGTTTATATGCTATGGAACTATGCTTTGAATTTTGCATATTCTTTTTTATTTTCAAAAGAATGAATAAATAATTCCAAGGCGATGCAGACCCTGCAAATTTTCTCATTAGAACATTTACAGTTCACTAGATGATTATTATGAACCTGACCCTCCCAGATTTGGTCTGCAAAGGACATTGGGAAACAAAGAGCTATTCCCTGAAGCCTGAAATTTATTTCAAGGATTCCTCCATATTAAAAAGATGGAGAAAGGGAGGGTTAGTCAAACAGTTGTAGTTTTTCTAAAAGTATAATATTCTGCTATTATGTGATAATTTAAATACAAAAAAAGTATTTTCCTTATCTTAAGGTTAATAGAACAGCTCACAGTTTTTTATATATTACATTTTGCATTTCAAAAGAATAAAATCTTTAAAACAATATAAAATAGGTCTAGAACATTATAAAAGCTGGCTCTGTTTCACTTTGGCAACCTGCAATATTTATGAAAATTAACAAACTAATTACTTTTATTATGTCCTGGACATTACAGGCTTTATAATGGCTTCAGAGTACCAGTAATATTGACATGAATGTAATAATTCTATAATAATTGTCTGCAGTACAGCTATTACAGTGATTAATGCTCAATAATTATCAGCATGGCCGAATAGGAAAGGTCCCTGCTGGCATTTGAATGGGAACCATTCCTCTGCCCTGTGTCTTAGTCTGAGGCCCACCAATATAACAAAAATATGTCACCTATTATTAGATTGCATTACCCTAGTATTCATACATATGGACACATATTTGAATGCAGATGTTTAAATATCAACATGAGCATGGTATTCCCTAATTAAAATCAACTGTTTCACATATATTTTTTTTAACCTTGTCATCTTTTTCAATTATAAATGTGAGAATTCTATAAATTGGGCTTGCTATCTGTTCTTAAAGTTTTTTGGTTTTTTTTGAAGATGTAAAATGTAATAGTAGAACACCAGTATTTTATTACCTATAAAAACTTGTTATAAACCGAGTCCTAACTTTCCATACTTCATGGCTATCGTCCTGTTTGAGGCAGTCACACGGGATAGTGTAATGTCAGTTGGTAAAGCCATAACATAAGAAAAATTGAAGCGCATGTAGGAAAGTAGAACTAAATTAGAGAGGTGAAGGGTCATGAAGCACAAGATAAAGTAAGAGAGATGGTTTCAATGGGTGGACAAATGATAACGGTAGTAACCCAGTGCTTCTTTTTCAGGGGGAACTTGGTCTAACTCACTTCCACCACTTCTGGATCAGACCCTTGGGGGGGGGGCTGCTCACCACAATCACTTGTGTAGCACTACCCCCGTAGGAACTGCTGGTTATATTTTTGGGTCTTTGCCGTTACCCCTAAACACAGTTCACCAGGTTATAAACTTAGAGTCTATACTGGGCCTTGCGCCCACAGATGTATGCACAGTCACTTAGTTCTTTTCCATTGCTTTTTATTGAACAACTTGAGCAGTAGAGGGATGGAGGATTAGGGGAAGGTTCAGATACCTGGTGCAAATCACTGAGGAACTTCAGATCCCGGAGACAAGTACACTTCAGTCAATGGATCTTGCTCACCCTGATAGGCCTCTCTCACTGACCTAGCAGCCGGAATGACGCACGGACGAAAAGTCTCTGCCACAGACTTGATGAGAACAATAACTGTTGAACAATCCTCTGCTACAGGATTCAGTATCAGTTGAACAATCCTCTGCCACAGGATATTAATAGTGAACACAGCAACACAGTACCAAAGTTCCTTTAAGCCATCCGGCAGTACTGTGAGGTAGATTAGTTAGGATTAGGGTTGAGCAAAAGTCGTACCGGACTTTTGGGTTTTTGGTATCCGGACCCGAACAATGTTCTGTATGTTCGGGTTCGGGTTCGGTGTTCGGCAATGTAATGGCGCATTTAAAAAAGCTGCAGGGCAGCCAATCAACATTTGTTTAACTTGTGTGCCCTTATAAGCCATCACAGCCATGCCTACTAATGGCATGGCTGTGATTGGCCAGTGCAGCATGTGACCCAGCCTCTATATAAGCTAGAGGCACATAGCACAGCACGTCACTCTGCTTCAGTTAGTGTA
The DNA here is from genome assembly GCA_029206835.1 of Rana muscosa. NCBI lineage: Eukaryota > Metazoa > Chordata > Amphibia > Anura > Ranidae > Rana > Rana muscosa. The sequence continues at coordinate 410,143,859 of CM055117.1, forward strand.
GGGAAAGGTTGCTGCTGCTGCTGCTTTGAGGGAGAGAATTAGATAGGAGTCCTGATTCAGAAATCAGATCTACCTTGCTTTTGTTGGGTGGGTGCAGTGCACAATCTTTTTATCCTGCCCTGAGCCCAGTGCCAGAGAAAAGATAAGTTTTATCTGTCTGTTAGTTAGGTTGGCTTCGGCAGGCATTTTATGCAAGCTCAGTGCACCAGCACTGCATATGTTACTGTGAGATACACACTTTAGATACTGTTCTCCTATTCTGCTATTCAAAAAAATAATAATTTAGGGCAAAAAAAATATTTTTGGTGCGTTTCCTGCCCAAAAATTTGTTTTGGTGCATTTTCTGCCTATCTGTACATGTGAGATACACACTTTAGATACTGTTCTCCTATTCTGATCTTCAAAAAAATAATAACTTAGGGCAAATCTTTTTTTTTTTTGGTGTGTTTTCTGCATATCTGTACCTGTGAGATACACCCTTTAGATACTGTTGCTCTATTCCGCTATTAAAAAAAAAACACCCATTTAGGGCAAGATCCTAAATTTGAGAAATATGAGGAGACCATCAAATAAGGGACGTGACCCCGGTTGTGGTGCTGCTGGTGGAGCTCCTGTTGCAGGGAGTGGACGTGGTCGATCTGTGCCAGCTACACGCAGAAGTGAAACACCTTCCTCAGGTGCGAGTAGGCGACAGAGCCTGCAGCGGTATTTGGTCGGGCCTAATGCGGCTCTACGAATGTTGAGGCCAAGCCCAGGACAAGTACAGGCGATAGTAGATTGAGTTACTGACAGTGCCTCCAGTTCCTTCACATTGTCTCCCACCCAGTCTACTGCCGAATGATCAGAGTTGGCACCTGCAGCCGATGTCCATCAGTCTTTCACCTCACCCCCTTGCAAATCAGCTAAGCAGTCTGAGCCCCAAGTCATGCAGCAGTCTCTTCTGCTTTTTGATGACTCTGTTAGCAGGGTTTCCCAGGGCCACCCACCTAGCCCTGCCCCAGAATTGGAAGAGATTGAGTGCACCGATGCCCAACCACTTATATTTCAAGATGAGTACATGAGAGGACCATCGCAGCATGTCTCAGATGATGAAGAAACACAGGTGCCAACTGCTGCTGCTTTCGCAATTGTGCAGACCGACAAGGAGGGCAGGGGTGAAGACTGGGTGGAAGATGATGTGGAGGATGACGAGGTCCTCGACCCCACATGGAATCAACGTCATGCAGGTGACCTGTGTAGTTCGGAGGAAGAGGCGGTGGTCGCACAGAGCCACCAGCACAGCAGAAGAGGGAGCAGGGTGCAAAAGCAGAGCGTCCGTCCCCTAGACAGTACGCCTGCTACTGCCCAACGCAGCAAGGGACCGAGCACACCAAAGCCAGGTCCAAGGAGTTCCCTAGCGTGGCAGTTCTTCAGACAATGTGCTGATGACAAGACACGACTGGTTTGCACGCTGTGCAATCAGAGTCTGAAGCGAGGCATAAACTTTCTCAATCTGAGCACAACCTGCATGACCAGGCTTCTAAGTGCAAAGCACGAGCTGCAGTGGAGTAGACACCTCAAAAACCAAGAAAGGTCTCTGGCTCCTCCTGCTTCCTCTTCTGCTGCAGTCTCGGCCTCTTCATCAACCTTTGTAGTGACAGTGGCACCTGACACCCCGCAAACAGAGGATCTGCCAGCAACACTACCACCTGGGTCACCAACCATCTCCACAATGTCCCATGGAAGCGTTCAGCTCCTTATCTCCCAAACACTGGAGTGGAAGAGGAAGTACCCCCCTACCCACCCACGATCCCTGGCCCTGAATGCCAGCATTGCAAAATTCCTGGCCTTTGAAATGCTGTCATTCTGTCTGGTGGAGACGCAGAGTTTTAAAAGCCTGATGGCATTGGCTGTCCCACAGTACGTCATGCCCAGCCGCCACTACTTTTCCAGGCGAGCCATCCCTTCCCTGCACAACCAAGTGGGGGACAAAATCAGGTGTGCACTGCGCAACGCCATCTGTGGCAAGGTCCACCTAACTACGGTTACGTTAACCAGTAAGCACGGTCAGGGACATTATATCTCCCTAACAGCACACTGGGTAAATGCAGTGGCGGCTGGGCCTGAGGCGGATAGCAGTTTGGCGCATGTCCTTCCACCACCGAGGATTGCAGGGCACTTCAGTTTGCCTCCTGTTGCTAACTCCTCCTACTTCGCTTCCTCATCCTCTACCGCCTCCTCATCTGGTCAGCGTAACACCTTCACCACCAACTTCAGCACAGCCAGGGGTAAACGACAGCAGGCAGTTTTAAAACTTTCCTGTTTGGGGGAAAAACGCCACACCGCTCAGGAGTTGTGGAGGGACATGGAACAACAGACCGATGAGTGGTTGGTGGCAGTGAGCCTCAAGCCCGGCCTGGTGGTGTGCGATAATGGGCGAAATCTCGTAGCAGCTCTGGGCCTAGCCGGTTTGACGCACATCCCTTGCCTGGCGCACGTGCTGAATTTGGTGGTGAAGGGGTTCCTTAAAAATTACCCTGATATGCCAGAGCTGCGGCAGAAAGTGCGGGCCGTCTGTGCGCACTTTCGGCGTTCTCACCCTGCTGCTGCTCGCCTGTCAGCGCTGCAGCGTAACTTCGGCCTTCCTGCTCACCGCCTCATATGTGACGTGCACACAAGATGGAACTTCACCTTGCACATGCTGGCCAGACTGTGCGAGCAGCAGCAGGCGATAGTGGAGATTCAGCTGCAGCACGCACGCGTGAGTCGCTCTGCAGAACAGCACCACTTCACCACCAATAACTGGGCCTCCATGCGAGACCTGTGTGCCTTGTTGCGCTGTTTCGAGTACTCCACCACATGGCCAGTGTCGATGATGCCGTTCTCAGCGTTACTATCCCAGTTCTTGAAAAAACGCTTCGGGCGATGATGGAAGAGGATGTGGCACAGGAGGAGGAGGAGGAGGAGGAGGAGGTAGAGGGATAATTTCCAAAGCTTTCAGGGCAGTCATTGACAAGTGGCTCCGAGGGTGGGTTCCTGCACCAACAAACGCCAGGTATACAATTGTCCAGCAAGGGCACAGTTCTGGAGGATGATGAGGTGGAGGATGAGGAGGAGGAGATGGAGGAGGAGGAACCATGTTCACAGCAGGGTGGCACCCAGACCAGCTCATGGCCATCACTGGTGCATGGCTGGGGGGGGGGATACAGAGGACACAGACGATACACCTCCCACAGAGGCACACATGAGCGATTACATGCTGCAGTGTCTCTGCAACGACCGCCGAGTTGCCCACATTCTAACAGGTGCTGATTACTCGGTGGCCCCGCTGCTGGATCCCCATTATAAGGACAACGTACCATCCTTGATTCCCTCACTGGAGCGTGATTGTAAGATGCGCGAGTAGAAGCGCACGCTGGTAGACGCGCTGCTGGTGGCATTCCCACCTGACAGCAGGGGCACCGTGGAAGCACAAGGCGAAGGCAGAGGAGGAGGAAGAGGTCGCCAATGCAGCAGGGGCACCGCCAGCACCTCAGAAGGCAGAGTTAGCATGGCCGAAATGTGGAAAAGCTTTGTCAGCACGCCACAGCAACCAGCACCACCAGCTGATATGGAACGTCTTAGCAGGAGGCAGCATTTCACCAACATGGTGGAGCAGTATGTGTGCACACACCTACACGTACTGAATGACGGGTCTGCCCCCTTCAACTTCTGGGTCTCCAAATTGGGCACATGGCCTGAGCTTGCCCTTTACGCCTTGGAGGTGCTGGCCTGCCCTGCAGCCAGTGTATTATCTGAACGTGTATTTAGCACGGCTGGGGGCGTTATCACAGACAAGCGCAGCCGCCTGTCCAGAGCCAATGTGGACAAGCTCACGTTCATTAAAATGAACCAGGCATGGATCCCACAGGTCTTGTCCGTACCTTGTGCAGAATAGACATGTATACCGGCCTTACCCAGCCATTGTTGTATTTTTGATCTCTCTCACTTTTTATGGGGTGTACCCTAATTAAAAAAAAAAAATTAAAAACAAAAGCCAGTGTTGGCTACCTTGTCCTCCTCCACCGCCGCTTCCACCTACACCGCCACATCCACCGCCACCTCAACCTCCTACTCCATATGGACCTCGTCCTCCTAGGTCAAGATTATTATTTTTTATTTTTATGTATTTTATGTTATTTTAAGTTATTATTTCCCTATCCACATTTGTTTGCAGAGCACTTGCCATGCTCTTAACAACATTTTGCTGCCATTTGCAGCCCTCTAGCCCTTTCCATTATTTTTTTAGAGCCATTTTAGTCCTCAAAAGTTTGGGTCCCCATTGACTTCAATGGCGTTCAGGTTCGGGGTCAAGTTCGGGTCAAGTTCGGGTCCCGAACTCAAACTTTTTTCTGAAGTTCGGCCGAACCCGTCGAACCCGAACATCCAGGTGTCCGCTCAACCCTAGTTAGGATGCATCCTCCAATTGAGTCACCAGGCACTTCTTGAGATACAAGCATTGCGCTCGGGCCTCTCCAAGATGAGTCCTCCCCCGGATCTTTCAAATGCTCGGCTTCTTCCCGCAGGACAGACAGCACAGGACCACCTCTGAACCAGTAGGCCCCAGACAGCTACTGGGCCTACTTGCAGTCTCGGAGCCTCGGGCCAGCAGGGCCCCGAGGCCAGAAGAAGAGTTGTCACATACCTTAGGCCAGGCAGGCCATGAGGTGAGAGCGCGAAAAGATGGCGTCTGCCCCTTAAGTATCCTCTCCCAGAATGCACAGCGGGGAGACCACTCCCACTGGGCTGCTTCTGGGGAAAGAGACACCCAATACACCTTTAGCCTGTCATCCTTCCATCACTGGCCGGTGGTGACGACACCTACAGGCAACAGTGTGGAACTGCACACGACACAGCCAATGCTGGAGCAGAGGCTAATTTAGCCATAATATTAAATCTGAACTATATACAGAACAGATAACCCACTAAATTTACATGCAAGCGCCTGGTCAACAGGAGCAGGGCGCTACACACTCCCCCCACTACAAAAGACGATGTCCTCAGGGTCTGAAAAAAAAATGGCTCTCAATCCTGAGAGTCAGTACCTGAACCACAAAACTTGGATGGGAGAGGGGAAAGGCAAGGAAATAAGAAAAGATTTTAAAACATGAACATAAAATGAGATTACATTACTATATATATATATATATATATATATATATATATATATATTACAACCCCTCACTCTCTGTCTAAACCAACCTTTCTCCAGCAGCTTGACAGGAGATCCGGTTTATCTGAAAAAAACACAAAGACACACAAGCAAAATATAAAACAGCATTCCTGTACATTGAGAGCAAAGCTGCATTTCCTAAGAAATTAAAATTTCCTCCATACCTTAAGTGCAAATGAGCTAAACTGAAACTCAAAAATCCAATTCCCTCTAGGAACAACTCCCACCAACTAGTGGCAGGAATTTTAGCATAACACAGAGTCTTTAAATGCAAAAGTGTTTGAAGCAGGTGAAACTCTTGATCTCAAAGTTCTCACCGACCCTGACACTACCTGACTAGGTACCCCATAGTCCTTTTATTTAGCATAGAGACTTATTTTCTCTTCAGTCTCTTGGTAAAGTGAAAAAAAAAACAGGACAGTCCCTCTGGATAATCACCAATAGAACCGGGGGTCTAGCAGAGTTAGTGTCTTCCCCTTTTTATCCAGAGTGGTAATAAAGTAGACAATGTTGTCCTTTCCAGGCCTGCAGATGACCACCTTGTCAACATAGATGTGCCGGCCATAACTCCAATGCAGCAGGCACCCACTGAACTGTTCATGCATAGTAGAGGAATAGCCAGTTTTCTGGAAAGGTTTTGGCACTAGGGATGAGCTCGGTGTTCGAGTCGAACATACGTTCGACTCGAACATCGGCTGTTCGATCGTTCGCCGAACAACGAACGATTTGGGCCGTTCGCGCCTAATTCGCGGCCCACAATGCACTACGCCATCGCAGTGTCATCCAGGCGCTGTGATTGGCCAAGCATGCACTGTGACCCCGCATGCTTGGCCAATCACAGTGCCGGCAGCGAGGAGAGCAATGATTGGCCACAGGCAGGATGCCTGTGGCCAATTATTGCTGAGGGTGTTTAGTACACGCCCCACACTATAAAAGGCCGCCAGCACGGCAGCCTAGTGTAGTGTGTTCCGGAGCAGGGAAAGAGAAGCATAGGCAGGGACAGTGACATTTTTTTTTCTTGCTTAACCTGGATTCCTTTAGTTTAGGGAAAGAGAAGGATAGGTAGGGAGAGTGTCAGTGTGTTTTACTGTGCTAAACCTTGTTTGTAGGGACAGGGAAGGACAGTGAGGGAAATTCTCATTGTGCTATACTGTGCTAAAGCATTCATCATCAACCATCTTTAAAAAAACATTTTTTATAGGGACAGAAAACTATAGGTAGGGAGAGTGTCAGTGTGTTTTACTGTGCTAAACCTTGTTTGTAGGGACAGGGAAGGACAGTGAGGGAAATTCTCATTGTGCTATACTGTGCTAAAGCATTCATCATCAACCATCTTTAAAAAAAAAATTTATAGGGACAGAAAACTATAGGTAGGGAGAGTGTCAGTGTGTTTTACTGTGCTAAACCTTGTTTGTAGGGACAGGGAAGGACAGTGAGGGAAATTCTCATTGTGCTATACTGTGCTAAAGCATTCATCATCAACCATCTTTAAAAAAACATTTTTTATAGGGACAGAAAACTATAGGTAGGGAGAGTGTCAGTGTGTTTTACTGTGCTAAACCTTGTTTGTAGGGACAGGGAAGGACAGTGAGGGAAATTCTCATTGTGCTATACTGTGCTAAAGCATTCATTATCAACCATCTTTAAAAAAAAATTTTCATAGGGACAGAAAACTATAGGTAGGGAGAGTGTCAGTGTGTTTTACTGTGCTAAACCTTGTTTGTAGGGACAGGGAAGGACAGTGAGGGAAATTCTCATTGTGCTATACTGTGCTAAAGCATTCATCATCAACCATCTTTAAAAAAACATTTTTTATAGGGACAGAAAACTATGGGTAGGGAGAGTGTCAGTGTGTTTTACTGTGCTAAACCTTGTTTGTAGGGACAGGGAAGGACAGTGAGGGAAATTCTCATTGTGCTATACTGTGCTAAAGCATTCATCATCAACCATCTTTAAAAAAAAAAAATTATAGGGACAGAAAACTATAGGTAGGGAGAGTGTCAGTGTGTTTTACTGTGCTAAACCTTGTTTGTAGGGACAGGGAAGGATAGTGAGGGAAATTCTCATTGTGCTATACTGTGCTAAAGCATTCATCATCAACCATCTTTAAAAAAAATTTTTTATAGGGACAGAAAACTATAGGTAGGGAGAGTGTCAGTGTGTTTTACTGTGCTAAACCTTGTTTGTAGGGACAGGGAAGGACAGTGAGGGAAATTCTCATTGTGCTATACTGTGCTAAAGCATTCATCATCAACCATCTTTAAAAAAACATTTTTTATAGGGACAGAAAACTATAGGTAGGGAGAGTGTCAGTGTGTTTTACTGTGCTAAACCTTGTTTGTAGGGACAGGGAAGGACAGTGAGGGAAATTCTCATTGTGCTATACTGTGCTAAAGCATTCATCATCAACCATCTTTAAAAAAAATTTTTTATAGGGACAGAAAACTATAGGTAGGGAGAGTGTCAGTGTGTTTTACTGTGCTAAACCTTGTTTGTAGGGACAGGGAAGGACAGTGAGGGAAATTCTCATTGTGCTATACTGTGCTAAAGCATTCATCATCAACCATCTTTAAAAAAACATTTTTTATAGGGACAGAAAACTATAGGTAGGGAGAGTGTCAGTGTGTTTTACTGTGCTAAACCTTGTTTGTAGGGACAGGGAAGGACAGTGAGGGAAATTCTCATTGTGCTATACTGTGCTAAAGCATTCCTCATCAACCATCTTTGAAATCCTTGTTTTTTGGACAGTCAGGGAAATTGTCATTGTGCTATTCTGTGCGAAAGCAATCATCCTCAACCATATTTAGAAATCCTTAAGTAAAGGGACAGAGAAGGACACCTGAAGGTAGCCCTTATTGCTTTTTTCCCATCTCCCTGCAGGCCATCCATTAGAATGTCTGGAAGGCAAACAAGGAGAGGCAGACAGTCAGGAGGCAATAAAAGAGGGCAAGCAGGCTCTGTGTCTGGGGGCAACAGTGCTGGTCGTGGACGCGGTGCATTGTCATCAGCACATGGCCATGGGACACGCTTGTCCTTCTTTTCGGCAGCTGGACATGTTGAGCCACATCATGCCGAAGACTTGGTAGAGTGGATGACCAAGCCCTCCTCCTCCTCCTCATCCTCTCTCACCCAGGCTCAGGGTACTGGCAAAGCAGCTGCCAAAGCGTCCTCTTCCCTGGTATCAATGTCAGACTCATCATCAGTCACTCCTTCCCTAGACCCACCATGTCCTCCTCCTGAGGAGTCCCCCGAACTGTTTGAGCACAGTGTTGGGTACATGCTCCAGGAGGATGCCCAGCGTTTCGAAGGGTCTGATGATGAAACCCAGCTAGAGGAAGGCAGTAGCGTGAGAGCAGACAGAGGGGATGCTCAAGAAGGACACCAATCTGGCAGTCATGTTCCAGCAGCTGCAGCATACTGCCAGATTGGCTCCAGTGATGAGGAGGGAGGGGATGATGAGGTCACTGACTCCACGTGGGTGCCTAATAGGAGAGAGGAGGAGGAGGAGGATGAGGAGGAGGCACATCTCCAACGAGGCAGGATGCCCTTTGGTGGCCAGCGTAAGGGCAGTACACCGACGGAATCACACCGCAGAGCTCCGCCTGTGCAGGGCGCTGCCTCTGCCCGTCATTCAAAAAGTTCTTTGGTGTGGGCCTTTTTTGAGGCTAGTGCATCAGATCGCACAGCTGCTGTTTGCAACATATGTCTCAAGCGTATATCGCGTGGCCAAAACATCAGCCGCTTGGGTACCACATGCCTGACCAGACATATGTTGACCTGCCATGCAGCTCGTTGGCAAGCCTACCTCAAAGACCCACACCAAAGAACAAAGCGGACCTCTCCTTGCACCGCATCAGCTGGGATCTCCAACCCCACTATAACTTCAGTCCTCTCTGAAACATGCACTGAGAGGAATGAAGGTGTAGAATTAGGTGTGTCACAGCCAAGTACTTGCGGCCACTCTGCTAGCAGTACACCGACGTCCGATTCTAGCAGGCAAATTTCCCTGCCCCAGCTGCTGGACCGTCGAAAGAAGTTCACTCCCAGCCATCCACATGCCCAGCGGTTGAATGCTAGCTTGGCTAAATTGCTAGCGCTTCAACTGCTGCCTTTTCAGTTGGTAGACTCGGCCCCCTTCCGTGAGTTTGTGCAATGTGCGGTTCCTCAGTGGCAGGTTCCCAAACGCCACTTTTTCTCACGGAAGGCTATTCCGGCTCTCTACCGGCATGTGGAAGGCAATGTCTTGGCCTCGCTGGACAGGGCGGTCAGCGGTAAGGTGCATATTACCGCTGACTCATGGTCCAGCAGGCATGGACAGGGACGTTACCTTTCTTTCACGGCCCATTGGGTCACTCTTTTGGCAGCTGGGAAGGATGCAGGACAAGGTGCAGTAGTGTTGGAGGTTGTTCCACCGCCACGCCTCCAAAATGCTACTACTGGTTGTGACACACCTCTCTCCTCCACCCCCTCCTCTTCTTCTTCCTCCATGGCCTCTTCCTGTGCTTTGTCCTCTGAACCAGTGGTGCTCCGTAGCCGTTCAAGGGGCTACGCAAGTACGCAGGCAAAAAGATGCCATGCCGTGCTTGCGCTGGTGTGTTTGGGGGACAGAAGCCACACTGGGGCAGAGGTCCTGTCTGCCCTGCAGGGCCAGGCCGAGAGGTGGTTGACGCCACGCCAGCTTAAGCCAGGAATGGTGGTTTGCGACAATGGCACCAACCTCCTCTCCGCCCTCCGACAGGGACAACTGACCCATGTGCCCTGTGTGGCTCACGTCCTTAACCTGGTGGTGCAGCGGTTCTTGGGCAGGTACCCGGGCTTACAGGATGTCCTGAGGCAGGCCAGGAAAGTCTGTGTGCATTTCCGCAGATCTTATAATGCCAGTGCTCGCCTGGCTGAGCTGCAAAAGGAGTTGAACCTGCCCAAGAACCGCCTTATATGTGACATGCCCACCAGGTGGAACTCAACGTTGGCCATGCTGCAGCGGCTGCACACGCAGCAGAGGGCCATCAATGAGTACCTGTGCGACTACGGCACCAGGACAGGGTCAGGGGAGCTTGGTTTTTTTTCTCCACGCCAGTGGGGCATGATCAGGGATGCATGCACTGTCCTGGCACCATTTGAGGAGGCCACGAGGATGGTGAGCAGTGACAGTGCATGCATCAGTGACACTGTACCTCTTGTCCACCTGTTGGAGCACACGCTGCGTGGAATAATGGACAGGGCACTTGAGGCAGAACAGAGGCAGGAAGAGGAGGACTTCCTTGCCTCTCAAGGCCCCCTTTACCCAGACAGTGTTCCTTCTGTCCCACCCATCGCACAGGAAGAGGAGGAGGAGGAGGAGGAGGAGGAGGATTGTGTCAGCATGGAGGTGGAGGCTGGCACTCAGCATCATCAGCAGCAGTCTTTTAGGGATGATTTACAGTCCCAAGAAACCAGTGGACTTGTACGTGGCTGGGAGGAGGTGGCTACGGATCATGTCGTCCTTAGTGACCCAGAGGACTCCGGACCGAATGCCTCAGCTAACCTACGCTGCATGGCCTCCCTGATCCTGCAAAGTCTGCGGAAGGATCCTCGTATTCTTCGGATCAAGGAGAGGGACCATTACTGGCTGGCCACTCTCCTTGATCCACGGTACAAGGGTAAGGTTGCGGACCTTATGTTACCGTTGCAGAGGGAGATGAGGATGAGACATCTCCGGGAGGCCTTGCAGAAAGGTCTGTGCAACGCGTTCCCAGAGACTGGGAGGTTACAAACTCCTGGTCCTGGACAACGAGTTGCTGAGGCTTCGGCCAGTCAAAGAAGGAGCGGTGGGGAAGGTGGCCGTCTGACCGATGCGTTCAGACAATTCTTTAGTCCGCAGCCCCAAAGTATGATCGGTTCCAGCAACCATCGCCAGCGTCTGATAAACATGGTGCAGGAATATCTAGGGGCAAGGTCAGACTTGGACACCTTCCCCACCGAAAATCCTCTGGCTTACTGGGTCTTGAGGATGGATCACTGGCCAGAGCTTGCACAGTATGCAATTGAGCTACTGGCCTGTCCTGCATCCAGCGTTCTTTCGGAACGCACATTCAGTGCTGCTGGAGGATTTGTCACGGATCACAGGGTGCGCCTGTCCACCGACTCGGTTGATCGACTGACTTTCATCAAGATGAACCAGTCTTGGATCACCACCAGCTACCACACACCTGATGCTGATATAACAGACTAATTGATTTTAACATGTCACATCCCTTCAAGACTGATGCTGATGCTGAGTGCCTGTGCTGTTATGTTGACTGGCTATCCTCCTCCTCCGAGTCCTCAATGATACGATTGATGATGATAGCTTGGAAGATCATTTTTGTTTATGGGTGCCGCCACCAGTGCCTAACGCCCAATTTTTCAGCCCCTGTTTAACAGGGGCGTGTAATTACAATTTTTGAAGCAATACTTTGCAACAGGGCTCATTTCTGTGCTCCAAGTACAGTATCTGTGAGGGGTTGCAGTGTTGTGCCACCAGTGCCTAAGGCCCAATTTTTCAGCCCCTGTTTAACAGGGGCGTGTAATTACAATTTTTGAAGCAATACTTTGCAAAAGGGCTCATTGCTGTGCTCCAAGTACAGTATCTGTGAGGGGTTGCAGTGTTGTGCCACCAGTGCCTAAGGCCCAATTTTTCAGCCCCTGTTCAACAGGGGCATGTAATTACAATTCTTGATCTAATAATTCACAGCAGGGCCCATTGCTGCACCCACCAAGAGTAACTCTGAGGGCTTACAGTGTTGTGGCAACGCCACCACCACCACCACCATGAAAGGCCCAATTTTTCAGCCCCTGTTCAAAAGGGGCATGTAATTACAATTCTTGATCTAATAATTCACAGCAGGGCCCATTCCTGCACCCACCAAGAGTAACTCTGAGGGCTTACAGTGTTGTGGCAACACCACCACCACCACCACCACCACGAAAGGCCCAATTTTTCTGCCCCTGTTCAACAGGGGCATGCAATTACAATTCTTGATCTAATAATTCACAGCAGGGCCCATTGCTGCACCCACCAAGAGTAACTGTCAGGGCTTACAGTGTTGTGGCACCAGCACCACCATCAAAGGCCCAATTTTTACTACCACTGTTCAACAATTATATGTAATTACAATTCCTGATATAATAGTTGACAGCAGGGCGTTCCAGCACCAACCAAGAGTAACTGTGAGTGCTTACAGTGTTGTGCCAACACCAACAACTAAGGGGCCTATTTCTGCAGAGTATATACGGCAGGTCCCTACTTTCAAACATCCAACTTACAAACGACTCCTACTTGCAAACGCAAGAAGACAACAGGAAGTGAGAGGAAATCTACCCCTAGGAAGGAAAATTCTCTCCTGTAAGAATTAATATGGGAGAAAGGTGTCTCCTCTGTACTGATGCTTTATCACCAATCCTTGTTTCAAGAAAAACACCACATTTCAAAAACAGTTGTCATTGGGACGGAAAGTGAGGTGAAATGTTCTGAACAGGGGCACAGACAGCAAAACAAATGTTACAGGGGTGATAACCCTTACCTATGTTTTCCAAAAAGTTTAAAAATAGATTTTTGGGCTGGAGCTACACTTAAACAATGTACCTGTTCAAAATTACAAACAGATTCTACATAAGAACAAACCTACAGTCCCTGTCTTGTATGCACCGCCTGTATACGGCTGTTCAGAGTATATAGGGCCTTTTTTATTTTATGTGCGGGGTTCCCCTTAATATCCATACAAGACCCAAAGGGGCTGGTAATGGGCTGGGGTAGGGGGGGGGGGTCATGGGGTAGCTATGCCATTTTTCTTAAAGATTTTCATCCATATTACCGGGACCAGACATTACATTAAAGCCGCAAGCAGTTTTAAATGGCTTTTTTTTCCTTTAGAAGTGTCATTTTGTGCAGGGACAGTTCTAAACACGGGAAACACGTGGCACTTCACAGGCATACTTTAGACACCCCCCAGGTACGATATTTAAAGGAATATTTGACTTTTTTTTTTCACTTTATGCATCATTAAAATGACTGCTCCCGAAAAACGACCGTTTTTAAAACTTCTTTTTGCATTGATACATGTCCCCTGGTGCAGAACCCGGGTTCCCAAACCCTTTTTAGGACAATAACATGCATAATAGTCGTTATAATTAGCACTTTAGAATTCGAACTTTCGCATCCATTGTATTTAATAGGGTTCTAATGTTCGTACGAACTTTCGGTCCGTTCGCGGGTTCTGGTGCGAACCGAACCCGGGGGTGTTCGGCTCATCACTATTTGGCACACGCAAATAGTCCCAGACAGCTTCACCATACCACTGCTCTCGGTTGGCCTCAATTTCCTGCATAATGTCTTTAGTAACATAAGGAAACTCCAGACCGTACTCTGTGGCAACCCTCTTGGTGAGCATTCTTTGCAATCGGGCAAGTCTTGGTAAATTTCTGTTTTTTCCCTGCCCAGGAGGCACACAAGAATCTGGGGACTTGTGCACCATAGATCTGACGGACATCTTGTCAGACTCAAATGAACCAGGAACTTTAAACAATGTCTCTTTGGTAGTGCAGTGTGGCTCCACACTGGGTGATGTCTTCCCAGAATCCATGGCTGTCCAGTCTGAGAAGATAAAGGCAGAAGCGACATCTTCACCCTGAGCCCACAACAATTCCTGCGACATTGTCTCAAATAAGTCATCATCACCGGAGATATCTGACAGGGAATCTATCTCCGAATCCCGCAACTCCTCCGCAGGTAAATATTTACAGGCAGTCCCAGATATGTTTCCCCCTGATCTCTCACCCGTTCCTGTCGTGGATTCTCCAGGGTTCATGTTCTCCACTGGCTCCCGTTCGGGTAGACTTTGGGGTAGGCCTCGACTGCGGCCGCGGGAAGCTTTTTACATATCCCACCTTCCTCTGGACAGGTGCAGTGGGGACAGGTGTAGCGGAGGTAGTAGCAAGGGCGATGTCCGCTGATGGAACGGTAACAGCGACATCTCCCTCAGGAACACTAGTAGCAGCAGATGAGGTAACAATTTGTTGGCCCCCAGAAGCAATGGCAGCAGTTTCCACTGTAGCGGTCCCCGTGGCCCAGTCCACTCGATAGGCACGGGGCAAAGTGGTAGGTTGCTCCACAGCAAACAGGTACTCTCCACATTGTGAACATCGGACAAATGGACGGAGATGTATGGCCAGTCCCTCGCATCTGTGGCATAGCATACCCAGTGCTTCAGTGTCTCCGATCGTGTACAACACAAATCGCCCCTGCAGTTTCAAACGGATGCCGGTATCAGTCAGCAGGGTTCCGGTCGGCATGGCACCTGCAGCGGTGCTTGTAGGGAACATCCTAGGCCTCATGGCCGATTGTATCCGTGAGAAGGAAGACATGGCTGCACTCCGAGCTTCTCTGTATGATCACGCGGCCTCTTCTCATTGGCGCCAGACATACACGCGCGTCTCACGCAACAGCAGACGGGAACTCCTCCCACTTACTCCTTCAGTCACGTAGCTCCCGGGCTTTCCTGGAAAGTGATCCGCACTTAACCCCTTTTTATCCCGTAACAAATAACACAGTCCAGGGCCCTCTTTAACGTAGACTCTCGGTGAAAACACTTTCCTGAGTTGCTCAGGGCAACGGCAAATATCCCGGACGAGCCCCCACGTGTAGCACTACCCCCGTAGGAGCTGCTGGTTATATTTTTGGGTCTTTGCCATTATCCCTAAACACAGTTCACCAGGTTAGAAACTTAGAGTCTATACTGTGCCTTGCGCCCACAGATGTATGCACAGTCACTTAGTTCTTTTCCAATGCTTTTTATTGAACAACTTGAGCAGTAGAGGGATGGAGGGTTAGGGGAAGGTAAAGATACCTGGTGCAGATCACTGAGGAACTTGAGATCCCGGAGACAAGTACACTTCAGTCAACGGATCTTGCTCACCCGGATAGGCCTCTCTCACTGACCTAGCAGCCGGAATGACGCACGGATGAAAAGTCTCTGCCACAGACTTGATGAGAACAATAACTGTTGAACAATCCTCTGCCACAGGATTCAGTATCAGTTGAACAATCCTCTGCTAATAGGGAACACAGCAACACGTACCAAACAAGTACCAAAGTTCCTTTAAGTCATCCGGCAGTACTGTGAGGTAGATTGGTTAGGATGCATCCTCCAATTGAGTCACCAGGCACTTCTTGAGATACCAGCATTGCGCTCGGTCCTCTCCAAGACGAGTCCTCCCCCGGATCTTTCAATTGCTCGGCTTCTTCCCGCAGGACAGACAGCACAGGACCACCTCTGAACCAGTAGGCCCCAGACAGCTTCTGGGCCTACTTGCAGTCACGGAGCCTCGGGCCAGCAGGGCCCCGAGGCCAGAAGAGGAGTTGTCACATACCTTTGGCCAGGCAGACCAGGAGGTGAGAGCACAAAAAGATGGCGTCTGCCCCTTAAGTATCCTCTCCCAGAATGCACAACGGGGAGACCACTCCCACAGGGCTGCTTCTGGGGAAAGAGACACCCAATACACCTTAGCCTGTCGTCCTTCCATCACTGGCCGGTGTTGACAACGACACCTGCAGGCAACAGTGTGGAACTGCAAACAACACATCCAATGCTGGAGCAGAGGCTAATTTAGCCATAATATTAAATCTGAACTATATACAGAACAGATAACCCACTAAATTTACATGCAAGCGCCTGGTCAACAGGAGCAGGGCGCTACACTTGTAAACACAGAAGTCCGGTTTCTATGTTTACAAGTGACAGCTCTGCACTCTGTGTGTAACCCCCCTCAACCCTCCTACTGTTCGTGAAATTTGACTGACTACACCCACTACTTGATGTGATTTGAAGGGTGTGTGTGGGTAGAGGGGTTTTGGAGGGTCGTGGTTGAGTTCCAGCACCTATTGTTTGAGAAAAAAAGCCCTGTAGTAACCAAAACCCCAGACAAATGGGTAGCACAAAGAACCTTTTCCATTCCTTAGGTATAATCTGCCATTTCATAATTCCTATTTAATTTTTTCCTTATTGATTGTATCCTACCAACTATCTCTGGATAGGCCAATACCTGTTTTTTCCTTGATCTTGCTTTCTGGATTATTTTTAGAATAACATTTTTGAACATATGTTTAGTATACCTTTTCTGTTTTTAAAAGATCTGTGTCCATTATTGCCCAAAATCTAGTTGCAGTACTGTATATCTTTCATAAAGCTCTTTACACTCTGTTTTCAAGTACAATTCCATCTGTACTCACCTTCTTTCGAATACATTTTCATATCTGCTTCTTTCAAATAAATTTTCTTGCCTGCTTGTGACAGAGTTTGTTTAACTCCAAACCTTAAGAGTTTGGAGTTTATATTTGCTGGACTTTGTTGTCCTTGATACAAGGTTTTAAATAGGACAATTTATTATTCACTCCTAATAGTTATTTTGCACTTAAATATGTAAACTGCTTCCCACACCACATTCAAAATACACTACAGTTGCAAATTTGCAGAGGGTGTCAATGATAATTTAACGACACCCCAAATGCAGGTCACAAACGTAGTGTGTTTGTCTGCACTGGATCGCATAGTATAAAAGTACCATGCAATCCGGTCGCAGTGAGTTTTCAAAAGTAGTGCATGCACGGCCCTGCCTCCCGCTCCCTTCTCGCTGGATTTTATTGACAGCAGCAGGAGCCAATGGCTCCCACTGCTAGCTCTAAGTCCCATGAGGAAAAGGAGCAGCAGCGATGCTGTTCTCAGGCAAAGCACTGGAATAGAGTTTGGGCTTCATTAAGAATTTAGAAGGAGGCTAGGGATCTGATATTGGAAGATTTTTACCTCAATGAAGACAATGCATTAAAGTTATTGTAAACCTCAGACATGAAATATGAACAAATCATATCCATCTATAGTGGGCACTTGTCTCAGTTAAAATCACATAGTTCTATTTCTGTCTGCTACTTCGTTCCTCTGCTATCAGCATGACTCAATTCTGACAAGTTTTCCTGACACCAAGAGAAATAAAGGTGACAGAGGAGGGATCTCCAGCTGATTAACAGCATCAGCTCTGTTCCTGTGTGCTCTGTGAAGAGGCGTGTGTACCTTCCCTGCAATCAGCTGTCAGAACTCTCCTCACTGAGCTCTGTAGAGGGTAACTTTGGCTCAGACAAGCTTTAATCATTTTGAACTTCAGTAGAGAAGACATCAGATGAACAGGTAAAACCTATGTAGGAGGATTTGTTTCATCTGTGTATCACCTAAGGATAGTCACTTCACTGGGTGTATGGAAGGGTTTACAACCATTTTAAGGTAAAAAAAGAAAAAGAAAAATAGCCTTTACAACCACTTTAACTACAAACCCAATTTTTTTAGCTACTTTGCATAATACTTCAAAATGTTTGCTCCTTTTCTACATATGGCTTCTATAATGCAGATACAGCATTAGAGATGAGTAAACATCTGAAATATTTAATCAGTTGTGGTTCAGCTGAAAATTTTAAAAAATCACAACCCTTTGATTTTGGTTTCTGAACCAAAATTCTAATTTCAAGATACAGTAAATCTAAACCAGGCAACCAAAACACAACCAAAATTGTGTATTATATAGAGCAGCAAATGATATAAATGGGCTGGGAAGCTACTGGCAGCCCTGCCTGACAAGACGACTTGTTCACAAGCAATACATATTAATATATTAATTAGATGTCTCTCTATTGGCCGTGGATTTCACTAAACAAGCAAAGATCTTTAAAGATTGTTTTATCACTTAAAAAAAAAAACTCAGGATCTGATCGAAGATTCATATATGAAGGCCAAAAAATGACTCAAATTGACAGTCTGAAATCTTCTTTGAGAAAACAAATTAACACAGAATTATACACTGACTTTTATTATCGGGTATAATAACTGTCACAATGTAATTCACTCAATCCTGGACAAACACTGGCACATTGTCGTGACTGATCCATGAAAGAAAAGCATTCCAACCTAACTTCATTTTCCACAGGGTTAGAACACTCAGGAATTAAGTAGCCTCTAGTTATGTTTGGTTTTTGAGAATAACCCTTATGCCGCGTACACATGACCATTTTTCATGACGAGAAAAATGCAATTTTTTAGATTGGTCGTGAAAAACGATCGTGTGCATGCTCCTTAGCATTTTTCGCGGCTAGAAAACTGCCCGAAAAAAAATTAGAACCTGCTCTATTTTTTCTCGTTGTTTTTCACGTCATTCTTTTTCACGTCGTGTATGCTTTTACAAGGGGAAAAAAACGCGCATGCTCAGAATCAAGTATGAGACGGGAGCGCTCGTCCTGGTAAAACTAGCATTCAGAATGGAGATAGCACATTCACGCTGTAACGGACTGAAGAGCACGAGGCTGAAAAGCGCGAATCGTCTCTCAGCAAACTTTACTAACACGAGGATCAGCAAATGCAGCCCAAAGGGTGGCGCTATTCAAATGGAACTTCCCCTTTATAGTGCTGTCGTACGCGTTGTACGTCACCGCGCTTTGCTTGAGCGTTTTTTTCATGAACGTGTGTATGCAAGGCAGGCTTGAGAGGAATCACAACGAGAAAAAAGTATTTTTTTTGCATGACATGAATAACGGTCGTGTGTACGACCATCAGTAGACACAAAACTGGATGTCATAAATGTAATAATAATAAATGTCTTTATAGAAAATAATTCAGAATGTAAAATATGGGACTTTAACGGTGCTTGGACATCTCTGGAAAACACAAACACCAATATCAAAATATCTTACGATTTTATTTAATTTGAATAAAATCATAAGATATTTTTATATTGGTGTTTGTGATTTACTGGGATGTTCAAGCATCATTAAAGTCCCATATTCTACATTCTGAATTATTTTCTATATACATTTAAGGGATGTGGTGCGTGATACACCCACTCACGCTATGTCCTTCATAGTATAGTAAGTGTGTTTGCTGTATGATCAATTGACTAATGAACAATATCTACATAGTCACCTCAACCAGTAATGGAATGTCCTGGTCTATTACAGCATATGTAGATTTTGCTTTGTTTACATTTTAACATGCTCATGCAAAGTCCAATATGTGGGGAGAATGGTTAAAACTTAAAAGGCTCACCTTTTGAAAAAAAAATAAAAATAGGATTTTTTTTCTTAGGGGTCTGCACAGCATATCACCTGCAGTTACTTGAGAGAACGAAAATCAATGAACTACGAGAGAGCTTACCAGTGCCCTCATAGTTCACTGTCAGCCTTGCAGTGCCTCATGGGACTTGTAGTTTGGCAACAGCTGGAGGGCCGCAGTTTGACACCTGTGCTCTAGATAATATTTTTATTTTATTTTTTATAATTGTGTTTTTATTAGTTTTCGCAAGAGGAAAAACAAAAGACAGTGTACAATTGAAATGTCCAAATTGACAAAAAAAAAACAGAAGATAACTGTAGGATATACAGAGATGCAATTGACATATAAACAATTCAAGTCGCAATACAGAGGTCATACATACTAATTGCCTGGAAAATTAAACATGTTAAATTAAGAAGTTCTTAAGGGACACAATATATATTATTATGGGCCCTAATTGCACATCTTAAGACATTGAGTCTGGAAGAGGTGTCCCAAATTCCGACCGATCCCATGGTACCCATATTTTATTGAATTGTGGGATATTATCATGAACGCTAGCCGTAAGGTACTCCATTCTACGAATATCAGCTATGAGCTGAAGGAATCTGGACCAAGGAGGAGGTGTATTGGATAACCAACACAGTGGGATAATTCTCTTAGCAGCTAAAAGGATGTATGAAGTCAACCGTTTAACAACACCAGTAAAGGGGAGACCCAATAGGTCTAGATAATATTTTTTAAAATATAATATGCCTGCCCCTCATTGCCTAACTCATCAAAATAAAACATAACAAAAAAGACTTAAAGTATAACTAAAGGCAAAACCTTTTTTATTTAGTTTTGAATAGAGTGTAGAGTGATGTGTTATCACTGTCTGTGCTACTGTTATGCCGTGTACATACGATCGGTTTTACGATGAATACAGTCCGATGGACTTTTCTCATCGGACAAACCGATCGTGTATGGGCCCCATCGGTCTTTTTTCCATTGGTGAGAAAAAATAGAACATGTTTTAAATTTATCCGATGGGAAAAAAACGATAGCAAATTCCGATCGTCTGTGTGGAACTCCATCGGATACTCAGAATCAAGTCGACTCATGCTCAGAAGCATTGAACTTGTCGGAGTGTTTTACGTCACAGCATTTGGGACGGTCGGATTTTGGACTGATGGTGTGTAGGCAAGACTGATGGAAGTCAGCTTCATCGGATTTCCGATGGAAAAATCCATCGGATTAGAATCCATAGGAAATCCGATCGTGTGTACAGGGCTTTAGAGAAATTCACCCTCTCTATTTGTCCAGTTTTCTATTATCACCAAAAGTGAAAGGAAATCCTACTTTTTTGTTACCAAGAACAAGAGTAGAGGCAAAATCTTTCAATGAGAACACAAGCTCCAGTGACAACCAGAATTTCCTCCCACTTCTTGTTGTGGATATGGGACAGGAAGTAAAGGTAAATCTCCCCAAAGGGACACATGTGGCAAAAAGAAGTATTAAAAAGGAAAGAAAACATTTTTCCCGTAGTTCTACTTTAATTTGCAGTAGTTGAGAGTTTTCCACTGACATGTACTGTACTGCAGATACAATATAACTCAAATACAAATACATATGGTAATAAAAGTTGTGTAATGCGGCGTACACACGATCGTTTTTCATGCCATTTTTTAAACCAACGTTTTTCTCGTCGTTTTTTTTCATGTTTCCTCTCAAGCCTGTCTTGCGTACACACGATCATTTTAAAAAATGTTCAAGCAAAGCGCAGTGACGTACAACACGTACGACGGCACTATAAAGGGGAAGTTCCGTTCGGATGGCGCCACCCTTCATGTTAGTAAAGTTTGTTGAGCGTCAATTCGCGCTTTTCAGCCTCGTGCTTTTCAGTCCGTTACAGCGTGACGAATGTGCTATCTCCATTACGAACGCTAGTTTTACCAGAACGAGCGCTCCCGTCTCATACATGATTCTGAGCATGCACGTTTTTTTTCACCTCGTAAAAGCATACACACTATCGTTTTTCACGTCGTTAAAAAAAACGACATGAAAAACGACGTGAAAAAATAGAGCATGTTTGAAATTTTTAATGGCCATTTTTCACGTCGTTAAAAATGCTCTGGAGCCTACACACGATCGGTTTTAATGCCCATTTTTAAAAATGGCATTTTTAACGGCATGAAAAACGATCGTGTGTATGGGGCATAAGTGCTTTCCTCCCACAGAGGAAATATACATTATCTAGTAAAATCAAAACCTATTTTTAAGTGAAGATTGAACAATCTAAAGTTTTATCAGCAAACCATAAAATATTATCAGCATCCTGCCTAAGCGTTTGTTTCATTTGTAGTATAAGAAACAGTTCCCAGATAAGTACTATGTATTAGACATGTGCGATTAGTTTCGTACGAATCAAAAATTCGTACAAATTTTTCGAAATTCGTACATTTGTACGAATCCGAATTACGAATTTTTATGAATACGAATTCTGTACGACGTACGAAATTTCGTTTACGAATTTCGAATCCAAATTATCCGAATCCAAACTACCAAATAACGATTTTCAACTAATACGAAAGAAACAAACAAAAAAAAAGTTACGAAAGTAGGAGTTGTGTCCAGAATCAACGAAAACATTGTACTCTACCCCGTCCGAAAGTACGAATTATGGTATTGAGCTCCCCTTTAATAGTGCCGTTGTACGTCTTATACGTCACCGTGTTCTTGGAATTTCCGACAACATTTGTGCGACCGTGTGTATGCAAGACAAGTTTAAGCCAACATCCTTCGGAAAAAAAATACACGGTTTTGTTGTCGGAATTTCCGATCGTCTGTACGCGGCATGAGTCCGTAGAGTTCAATATTAACGATTCGTACGAAATTCGTATTTCGTACGAATCCGAATTAAATTCCGTACACGAATTGAGAATTACATTTTTTTTTTATACGAAACGGAACGGAACGAAACGAAACAAATTTTTTGACGGCTCCCATGTCTACTATGTATTTATTTAAACATACCAGCCCCAGCTGAAGGATTTTTTCTAAACCCAAATAAATGTAATCCACTAACAGACATGTCCTACCCTATACATGTAATATATATACTTCAGCAAATGTCAACAATCTTTAGTGTCTTGACAGCAGCTGTTAGGATAAAAAATGCCAGAACATAATTTTAAAAACAAGATAGCAAAATGTAAGCAATATTTCTCTTTCGTTCATGGACGGACAAAGCCTTATGCCGCGTACACACGATAATTTTTCACGTCGTGAAAAATTTCATTTTTTTTCAACAAGAAAAACGACCGTGTGTGGTCTTTTTGTCATTTTTCCCGACGTGAAAAACGGCATTAAAAACGACGAGAAAAATTAGAACATGCTCTAATTTTTCTCGTCGTTTTTCCCGTCATTTTTTTCCGCGGCAGTTTTCCCATAGGGAAACACTGCCACGGAGCCTACACACGGTCGTTTTTCTCGACAAGAGAAAAAATGACGGGAAAAACGACCGTGTGTGGGGGAACAAGCCGTTCCCTCGTTTTTCATGTCATGATTCACGGTGGTTTTTTAACCGCTGTGAATCACGATCATGTGTACGCGGCATAAATCTTGACAAAGTGGGTATTAGCCGTCCTTTAGGAGTGACTAGGCAGAAAGTGTTAACAACTTCAAAGCTGAACAGGGGGGCTAAACAGGGGGGCGGTCCTACTGACTATATCCCCTTAGCCTGCACCAAGCAGATCAGTTTTTTTCTGCCTAGCTAAGGAGAAGACATGGCTCCCTTCGGGCCCATAGGCCTGGAGGTTTTTTGATCCCAGATTGAAATTTTATAATTTTATTTTTATTTTTGTTCCTGTGATCTTCGATCAACTGCCGACTGGGTGACAGGCTGGATCCTGGATCCTTGTAGTCTCCCCAGTTTCGGCCATCGAGCATGTGCCGACCGTAGCTACACGCTGGGTCGTCCACGACATGCCCGTCGTTCTACGGGTGTCCGGTGAGCTATACGCTCCAGGGCTTGCATCAGAACAGTCTATATGGCCGAGTCACAGTAGCCTGGCTGACAATCATCTGCATCACCATGCGGAAGATGATCTGTCTGGGATGCTTCCAGCATAATCCTACAGGAAGGGTAAGTATTAATCCCCTGCTTCGGCAGGAAGACAGAGCTGGGTATTCCTGGAGAGGTGAGTAGGGGGTTCTATCTTCCCTCCCTCCTCCCTAGGCTCTCTGAGCTAGCTGCTGGGGTGGGGGTTCACCTGGGGAGGACTTCACCTGTGGGGAACTGTACATGTACGTCCACTAAAACATTCTTATAAGCTGTTTAAAAGAGATTTGCTTACCTGTGTGTCCTGCTCCATGCTGTCGGCGAACATTTTTGCTGTGATCCATGCTGTATTGTCCAGATGCACTGGCGGCCATGTTCTTGTGGCCGCGCTGTATTTGGCCTATAGCTTCAGCTCGGCGGCCATGTTTTTGGTGATCCACTGCTGTGTTTACTTTCAGCTGCACTGGCAGTCATGTTCTTGTGGCCGCGTTGTATTTGGCCTCTATCTTCCGCTCGGCGGCCATGTTTTTGGTGATCCACTGCTGTGTTTACTTTCGGCTGCACTGGCGGCCATGTTCTTGTGGCCGCGCTGTATTTGGCTTCTATCTTTCACTCGGCGGCCATGTTTTTGGTGATCCTACTGTGTTTACTTTTCTTGTGATATTCTGCTGATGCGGCGGCCATGTTCTTGTGGCCGCGCTATGTCTGCCTCTAGCGGCCGCTCGGCGGTCTCTGTTTTGGGCCCCATGCTTATGCCCAGTGGCCAGACTCTACTACAGTCGATGGCCATAATTTTGTAGCCACACTGTGTGGGCTTCTAGCCGCCGCTCGGAGGCCATTTTCTTGGTGCTATCACGCTCTATCTGGCGTTGTTTGGCCTCTAGTCTTTTTTGCCATCTATCAGCATCTAGACAGCGCAGACTAACAGACACACGCTGCTGAGGGGTCAGACTGCATAGCTGACAAGGAAGCACCCATCCCTCGGGTAGGGGGACGTGTTTGCGAAATCGCGACCTAGTGGACATCTCAGATCCCCGACCTGTGTGTTTGCGAAGTAGTTTCCTCAGGGTACAAGATAGAGTTCTCTCTTGCCCTCCAAACAGATTTATGTTTCTTTCAACCGCCAGCTTCAGCCGACTTGTCGCAAAGACCTAGATGGGGTTCAAGAGGGTAAAATTCCTGTTTTCAGTAGAGGAACGGTTCAGGGGTTTATACTCAGACCTGTTGTAATACCAAGAAGGAGGAGGTTCACCCAGTCTTGGATTTCAGGCCCCTCAATTGCTTTGTGAAGTTACAAAGAATCGGGAGGGAGTTGGTTCGCTCTGTTGTCGCTGCCCTCCATCCGGGGGATTTCTGGCATACATGGCAAGGACGCAGACTTGCAGGTCCCTAGATGCACCAGGCATCAGAGATGGCTATGTTTTGTGGCCGGGGAAGACCACTACCAGAGGGTGGTGCCCCCATTGGCCTGGCATCAGCACAGAGGGTGTTCACCAGGGTGCTCGCCCTGAGTCTGGCCAAGACAGCGTGGCATCGCCATCGTTGGCTACTTGGACGAGATTCTTCTGAGGGCCACTCAACCTCAGAGTTAGAGGTGAGCGTGTCTATAACCCGTCAGACCCTCCGATACTTACTTGGCTTGGGTGCTGAACACTCAGAAGTCAGTATGGAACTGACTCAACTCCTAGTATAGCTGGTGTTGACTCTGGACTCCTCAGAGGCAAAAGTTTTTTCCCTATGGGAAAGTTGCAGTCCCTTCGGTGTGGTGTGGCAGTTGACATCCCCAGGATGGTCGTCACGCCGCTTTTACAGGCGAGTCCTTCGAGGCGGTACCATATGCACAATTCTCACACGACTGTTACAGAAGGAAAGTCTGTCCAGATGGGACAAATGCCCATCATCCCTGGATTGTCAAATCCGGGTGAGCCACCTAGTCAGGACCTCCCTAGTTTGGTGACTGACATCACCAGCACTTCTGTCCGGAAAGTCGTTTCTTCCCTTTCACTGGATAGTGATCATGACGGACGCCAGCCTTACTGGTTGGGGGGGGGGGAGTCTGGGGGGTTCAGTCAGTCAGGGTTGCTGGACTTCAGAAGAATCCCACTTGCCGATCAACGTCCCGGAATTCCAGGCGATCAGGCTGTGCCTCTCCACATGGTCTCAGAGGCTACAGAGGCGTCCAGTCAGGATCCAGTCGGACAACGCCACGGCAGTGGCGTATGTCAACCATCAAGGAGGAACAAGAACCTCAACTCACACCAGATGTAGTTTCTTGGCTTCTCGACTCAATCGGAAGGTATTGAGGTTGGTGGCCAGGTCAAGAGACTCATGGGCAGACGCGACAGATGCGTTAGTGGCACCATGGAGTCAGTACTGGCTAATCTATGCCTTCCTTCCTCCTAAATTCCTTCCTCATCTGCTTCAAAGACTGGAGGCATAGAGAATTCCAAGACTCCCAATTGCTCTGGATTGGCCTCGGCGTCCTTGGTATGCCGATCTAGTGCATCTGATAGTAGGCGCCTCTTGGCATCTACCGCTAAGAAATGATCCGCTGTTGCAAGGTCACATACGCCATCCTGGGTTTTTTTTTCAATTATTTTATTTTATTTTCTCAATACACGGAAATACAGAATATCCATACATACATATTATTTCAAATTCCCCATCAATAATTTCACTAACCTAACAACACAATACATCTAAAACATACCCTCCTCTTCAAGGCGGGAAAAAAGGACAAAAAGAAAGAGAAAAAAAAAAGGGAAACAAAAGGGGGAACAAACAAACAAACACCCCCTCCCTCCCCTTCTCTCTCCCTCCATGACCACCACAAAGCCCTAAATACTTAGGTCTCCTCAGGTCTCTTCCTCCCTTCCTCCATTCTCAAGGAGGATTCTCCCCTCATCCGAGGCAAGGAAGGCATTCCAAGCAGACCAAGTCTCGGAATACTTTCCCTGCTGTTGGCGTACGGAGAGGACTAAGTCTTCTAGTTTATTGACGTCCTTCACCTTACGTATCCACATCTCAATTGTCGGTGGTGATGATGATTTCCATTTTAATGGGATACATGCCTTTGCAGCATCTAAAAGGTGAGGGATGCATGATTCCTTATATATCCTCTCAGGTATCTGATTAGCATGTAGAAGGAAGAACGCCGGGTCCTCCGGTATTGTTAGTTCCGTACAGCATTGGAGGATCTGTTTGATCCCCAGCCAAAAACGCCTGGTGCAGTCCCAGAAGATGTGCAGCATAGTGCCTTTGTCTTCTTGACATCTCCAACACCGATCTGAGACCCCCGGAAACATTTTCCCAAGCTTCTCTGGTGTTCTATAGCACCTAGAAAAAATCTTAAAATTGGTTTCTTGTATTTTAACGCATATTGATGTCTCATGTGTCAACCTCAACATCTTCTGTCGCTGTTCCAGGCTAAAGGTCCTCCCCAGTTCCTTTTCCCATTCCTGCACACATTTCAGGGTGTGGGTTTCCGGCTGTGTGATCAAAAGTCCATAGCATATAGATAACGTTTCCGATATTGCTCCCTTCTCATTACAGAGTTTCTCAAATATAGTTAGGGGTCTGTCAAACTGTCCCGAGTTCGGTAGAGTGCCAAGAAAATGAGTGATCTGTAGGGCATTCCAAATTTTTTTTCTAAAAGTGTTTCCTTGTTCCATCAGCTCCTTTATTGTGAGCCATGTTCCATTATGTATATATTTAAGTGCTCGGGTATATCCTTTTCTCATTAAATATTGAAATGCGCTCTCTCTACAACCTGGCTGAAAGAGAGGGTTACCTAATATTGGATATAAGGGAGAGGACATAGGTGTTACTCCAATAGTGGGAAGCAGGGTTGAGCATAACCTGACCGTGTTACCCACCACCAGGCTGGCGGTCACCTCTCTTGGTAATGCAGCGTAGCACCATGGTGCTCCACTTAAGGGTACTGAAGACTGCACATTTTCAATTTGTACCCATAGTTTAGTGTCTACATGCCTGTTCCAGTCCACAACCCTATTCAAATGTACTGCTTGGTAATACTTCCGTATATCCGGTACAGCCAGGCCTCCCTGTCTCTTAATATACATTAATAGTTTCCGCTGCATCCTTGGTTGTTTATGTGCCCATATATATTCAAATATTATCTTCTGAGTTTGTTTAAAAAAACTCATCGGAATATTTATTGGTAGTGCCTGTAATAGATATAGGAATTTGGGAAGTATACTCATCTTGATGATGTTACAACGTCCTATCCAGGTATGTAAGCCGGAACTCCATTTGTCTAAGAGGCTCTTGACCTTTTGCAATAGCGGGGGGAAATTTAACTCATAGATCTTAGCTATATTTCTTGGAATTAACGTTCCTAAATAGGTTAAGGCTCTGTCTGTCCATTTAAACTTATAATTTTGTTTCATCTGTGTTAGCGATGTGGGTATTAGATTAACCCCCATTGCTTCAGATTTTTTAAAGTTAATACGGAGATTCGAGAGTGCCCCGTATTTCTCAAATTCACTCATCAAATTTGGAATCGTAATCAGGGGGTTAGTAAGGGTGAACAACATGTCGTCCGCGTAAGCCGAAATTTTACATTGAATATTCCCTATTTGAATCCCTAAAATATCCTGGTTCAATCGCACTGTGCTGAGAAACGGTTCCAATGACAGGGCGAAGAGGAGTGGGGACAGGGGGCATCCCTGTCTTGTCCCATTTGTAATAGGGAAGGGTTCTGATAATATTCCATTTGCCCGGACCCGAGCCGTTGGGCAGGAATATATAGCGGCAATCCACCGTAGTATCTTACTTCCGAACCCTCCGTGTTGAAGGACTGCCCGCATCCACTTCCAATTAACCCTGTCAAAGGCCTTCTCTGCGTCTGTATTCAAAAATACACATTGCGTCTGTGTTTTATTGGCTATCTGTAGAAGATTGATGACTTTCGTTGTGTTGTCACGAGCTTCTCTTGTGGGAACAAATCCCACTTGGTCTAGATGTATCAGATTTGGCACAAACTGTTGAATCCTATTCGCCAGAACCTTAGAGAACAATTTCAGATCTGTATTTAACAAGGAAATTGGACGATAACTTCCGCATGCGGCTGGGTCTTTCCCCTCTTTTGGTATCACTGTGATATATGCTAATAGGGTATCTTTCGTTAAAGTAGCTGAAGACCCTAGGTCGTTGAATAGCTTAACCATGTATTCAGATAGATAGGGAAATAGTATTTTATAATATTGTGCCGTAAGGCCATCCGGTCCCGGGGCTTTCCCCAATTTCATAGAACCTACGGCTTCCTCTACTTCGTCTCTAGTTATGGGATCCTCCAATTTCTCTCTATCTATTTCTGAAAGTCTTGTCATTAATGACTATGAGAGATAACAATCTATTTGCTCCTGCGTAGGAGGTTTACTCTCTAAATTATAGAGAGTATGGTAGAATTCTTGGAATTCTCTTACTATCTCCTGTGGTTTCGTTGCCTTAAATTTATTCGAGGAGATAATATGTGGTATATAATTACTTAACTTCTGTTCTTGTAAGGTTCTGGCCAGTAGTTTCCCACATTTATCCCCGGATTCGTATGAGAACTTCCTGCATTTCTGTAGGGCTGCTTTAGCTTTATAGTAAAGAAGATCTGAGACTTGTGTTCGTTTATCAATGAGATTTCTCTCCAGTGATAATGAACGTGTCTGTTTATGTTTTGACTCTAGTCTAGCTAATTCCTCTAGTAAATTTTTTAACTGTTCTGTACGTTTCTTCTTGACCCATGTTCCATGTTTAATCAGCACTCCACGAATGACCACCTTATGTGCTTCCCAGATGACTCCTGGGTCACAGTCTGGGGTATCATTAGTTTGGAAGTAAAATTGTATTTCTTTAATCACATCTTCCAGGATCTCTTTATCCTGTAGAAGACTTTCATTCAATCTCCATTGATTAAATCTGGTCCGAGTGGGATCCTGTAATTCATAATTTAAAAAAATAGGTGCGTGGTCTGACCACGTGATCACGCCGATTTTGGTAATTTTAACTGAGTGAAGTTGAGCATGAGGAACAAGGAAATAATCTATCCGCGAGTATGTTTTATGGGGAGGGGAATAGAACGTATAGTCTTTTTCTTTAGGGTGGAACAGCCGCCATACATCAGTCAGTTGATTTTTGTATAAAGTTTGGGCTACTCGATTTCGTGCGCTAAGGGGAATCGATGATACTCCCGAGGAGGTATCCTGTTTCGGGGATAGTGTTATATTTAGGTCTCCCCCTAAAATCAAATGACCATCTGTAAATTCCATCAAACGTTTAATCACTTTATCTAAGAAGGCCTCTTGATTGTCATTGGGTGCATACACAGTTGCTAATGTAACTCCTATACCTCCTATTTTACCCTTCATGAATATATATCGTCCTGTTGGGTCTCTCCTAGTATCTATATGGGTCCACGGGATTCTCCCGGCAAGGATAATCGAAACCCCTTTTGATTTAGCTATTTGGTTAGTCGAATGGTATACTGTTGTTAACGGCTGTTTTTTTAGAATCAGGTTTTTATCATCTCTGAAGTGTGTCTCCTGTATGAAGGCGATGTCTATTTCCAGACGCCGTAAATCATGCAGGAGCATCCTCCTTTTTTCTGGCGTATTTAACCCCTTAGCATTTAATGATAGTATTTCCAAAGTCTCCATCTTTTATTTGTGGTCAGACGGGAAAGATAGTAGGAGGGGGGGGAGGGAAAGGGAAAAAAAACAAAAAAAAAACAAAGAAAGAAAGGGGAGTAGGAACACAAAACCTCCCCTCTACCTAATACAATTAGCTATATGCTAAAAAAGAAAAAACACTCACCGGTTGAACGGTATTTGAGCGTCTACCTATTTGGGTGCGTGTACCTGGAATGGTCAGAAGGACCTGTGAAAGCCTGCTCCAAGTCCCCTCGTATTCCCCTATTTATTTTTATATCTAGGGGCCACATTCATGTCACATACGCCATCCTGTTTTACAGTCACTGGCTTTAACGGCATGGCTATTGAGAGCCAGGTACTAAGAGACCGGGGCTGTCAGACAAAAAAAATATAAAAAATAATACAATAAAAAGAAGGCACAATCAAGGAGAAGGTGGCCGCTATCTAATTTATCTAAGTAGTGAAGGCAGGGGAGGAGGGGGGGAGGAGGAGAGGGGACAGAGGACAGAGGGGGGTATGCAATACGAGTATCTATCTCCTTGGCCATCCTTAGGCCACCAAAAGCATAAGATCACATCTTCCCCCTTATATATATCACCCCATTTCCGCAGAGAATAACGAAATACTACATAGCTCAGTATTTATCACATTTAACTAGGTCCCAAGGAAAAAAACAAAAAACAGGGTATGAGCCACCTATGGGGCTCGTATATCTTTGCGGTGGTCCCCCCCCTCCTCTCTCTGTATTGAACCGATGGTCCTAGACCCCATTTTCTTCCCCCTCCCCTCCTCCCCCTCACCCCCCAAAAGACCAAACCCCATATTCCTCCGTCTATTCGTATATTCATGTATTCGTATATTCTTCTCTATCGTTCCTCTATCATTCCTCTTAAACTTTATATTTTTATTTCTTAATTCTTGCAATGAAAAAAAGAACATAAGCCCTCCCATTTAATCCCTCCCTCCCCTCCCCAAAACCCAAAGAAAGAAGACACCCCCTTATACTTTAATTGCCTGTATCTCCTTTATCGGCTTGTATCTATTTAAGAAAGAAAAAAAATAGAAAAAAAAAAAAAAAGGAGAGACTCAAATCTCATATATATACCCCCCTCCCCCCAAAAAAATAAATAAAAAAGGAGAGGATCCATCCGACAATATAGAAAGGTGAAGATGGCTATTATGTATAGGCCAGGAGATGGGGGGCCCAGCAGGAATAATATGGTGTATTGTGTGGTGCAGTGTGAGAGTAGTGTAGTGTAGTGTAATGTTAAAAACTCCTGAATGTGAACCACCCTTTACTTAAATGTGCTTAAATGTGCACTCTCCCATCTCTAATAAAAAAATAAAAATAAAAAAAAAGGAAAAAGGAAACAGGCTTCTCAGCCATATGAATTAATGTGTCTTATATCAATCGGAAGGTATTGAGGTTGGTGGCCAGGTCAAGAGACTCATGGGCAGACGCGACAGATGCGTTAGTGGCACGATGGAGTCAGTACTGGCTAATCTATGCCTTCCCTCCTCCTAAATTCCTTCCTCATCTGCTTCAAAGACTGGAGGCATAGAGAATTCCAAGACTCCCAATTGCTCTGGATTGGCCTCGGCGTCATTGGTACGCCGATCTAGTGCATCTGATAGTAGGCGCCTCTTGGCGTTTACCGCTAAGAAATGATCCGCTGTTGCAAGGTCACATACGCCATCCTGTTTTACAGTCACTGGCTTTAACGGCATGGCTATTGAGAGCCAGGTACTAAGAGACCGGGGCTGTCAGACTCCGAGTTCTTGACATGAGGAGTGTTTGGAAATCGTCCTCTAGGAAGATTTACCATCGCACTTGGAAGACCTACATATTCACTTGTGAGAAAATGAGGTGGCATCCGCGTACTTATTTGGTTTCAGAGTCCTGCTGTTCTTACAGCGTGGGACGGACCAACATTTTTTTGCTAAGTACAATTAGGGGCAAATATCTGCCCTGTCTATCTTTTTTCAACTACCCCTGGTGGCTCACTCTCTAGTGAGAACGTTTGTACAGGGGGTTCAGCATGCAGCCCCTCCGGTCCGCCCTTCACTACCTCCGTGGGGGCTTGTATAGCAGACGTCCCTTGGCGTCTACTGCTACGAGAGGACCTGCTGTCGCAAGGCCCCATTCACCATCTGGCTTACAGGCAATGGCCTTAACGGCATGGCTATTGAGGCAGACGTCTCTGGCGTCTACCGCTACGAGAGGACCTGTTGTTGCAAGGCCCCATACGCCATCTTGCTTACAGTCAATGGCCTTAATGGCATGGCTATTGAGGCAGACATCTCTTGGCGTCTACCGATACGAGAGGACCTGCTGTCGCAAGGTCCCATACGCCATCCTGCCTTACAGTTAAAGGCTTTAATGGCATGGCCTCTGAGCTGGCAGCCTTATCATGCAATGCTCCCTATCTGACCATCCACAAGGATAAGGTGGTGCTGCGTATGCAGCCTTCTTTTCTTCCTAAGGTCGTTCGACCTTTCATCTCAAGGAAGACATTGTACTGCCATCCTTGTGTTCTCATCCGTCGAATCCTAAGGACACGATGTTGCATTCCTTGGACGTTGTCAAAACTCTAAGAGTATACTTGTCTGTTACTGCTCCGTTCCGGAGTTCAGACCCACTGTTTGTTTCGGTGGCTGGTCCCAAGAAGGGCCCAGCGGTCTCGTCGGCCACCATCTCAAGGTGGATCTGTCAGATCGTGATTCAGGCTTACGCCATAAGGGGTCGGGCGCCTCCCTATCACGGTGCATTCGACCAGGGCAATAGGTGCCTCTTAGATTAACGGCATGGCCTCTCGGTGCTTCAGAAACCACCGTTTGACATCAGAGAGTTTCCCTTGTCGACACTATCTCAGAAAGTGGTCCTTTTGGTGGCTGTTATGTCAGTTAAGACGGGTTTCTGAGCTGGAAGCCTTGTCATGCAAGGCTCCCTATCTAATCTTCCACAAGGATAGGTGGTACTGCGTCCGCAGCCTTCTTTTCTTCCTAGATATATATATATTGTGACGGTGGGACCCTGTGCGTCCTTAAAGAGTGTTGGTTTACGCCAGATTTGGTAGAGAAAGACATGCTGATTGAACAGCTGTGTCTTGGACTATTTAGTTCTGACATGACTATGGATCAGGGCCCCACCCAACAGACAGGAAGTCTGTCCCTGGGAGTCAGGTGGACTCCCATCCCTCTGATAGGAGTCAGAGGCTATCTATGCTGCATGGGTGCAGCCACAGTATGCATGTCTGCAGGAGGCAGACGTCATTGCTGAAGTAAGCAAGAAGGTGCTGACCGGGAGTAAGCGAGGAGTGAGCTTATCTCTAGGAAACTCTGTTTGTTCTGAGGAGCAGACTTTAGGCCTAGGCTAAAGGCCTGAGACAGCCAGATCCCTAGAATGAAAGCCAGAAGGTTAAACTGTTGAGTATGCAAGATACAGTAATGGTGGAACCCCCTGTGAGGGCTACTGATGTATTTGTGAACTTTTTGTGCTTTTAAATAAAATTTGGCTACCATGCCCTTCAATAGAGTTCCTGACTGGCTTGAATCACTGGAAAAACGCATCTACTATGAGAGCTAATGGTCCCCAACCTCACAAGTGGTGGAGGTATTGCTTCGGGCAGTTTTGGAAGAGTTCCAGATTCTCACATACCAAATCAGTGAGTAAAAAGAAACTGTGTGTTTTGCAGCAATACTGTGATGAACAGCCAATCTGAATGAAAAGTTTAAGTTTTCTGCGGTGAACTGCATTGCACAGGAGTTAAATTAATGGACTGTGTTGTATACAGGTGATATGCCTGTGGAAGTGAGCTCAAGCAAAGAGTGAAGTCTGCATGTGAAAGTGTGCTGTTGGCAAGTCTTGGAGACAGTACTTCAAAATTTTCCTGTGTTAAAAGGAACTGTGTTAAAAAACCGTTGTTGGCCTGACTGCAGAGATGGGGCGGTCAAAACGCAAAAAGGAAGCATTGTTTGCTGAGATGAGAGACAGAGCTCTGTGGCTGGAGGGGTTGTTACCGCCTGATCGAACCCCCAACATGCCTGAACAGAACTTGCCAAGGAGAAAGAGAGCTGGTGTTGTCCCTAGCAACACAGGTGCAATGAGTGCACAGGTGACTGCAAGTATGGAGAGTAGACATGTGCATTCGTTTTCGTCCGAATGCATTTTCGTCCGAATTTCAGGTATTTTCGTTATCGCTTTAACAAACGAAAACGAAAATGCAGAATCCGAAAACCGAAAGATCTGACATAAACAAATGCGTAATTTTCGTTTTCGTTGCAACAACAGTTCGATATCGATAGGAGATTCGACATGAGGCTGACAATAATAATCTGTGTCCATCGAACCTGTGGTCGAAAGTGCCTAACCTTAACTCTATTAGTCTATTAGTCCAAGATTATTCTACATAGAGAGAAAAGATTTGACATTATAGAGAGAAAAGATTCGACATAGAGAGAAAAGATCGCTGCTGGAATTGTGTGGGGGGAAGTAAAATAAAAATAATGATGATGATGAATGTTATTGGCTGATTGTAACCAAAGAGGAGGAGCAGTAAAATAGCTAGAACAAACTTGACAATTCAATGTGAACGACGAAGATTCTACAAAGCATCGAAAAACATACAAACGTCGAATCTGTCATTGAAGGCTTATGGTGTCTGTTGAAAGTTCTAAGAAGATTCGGCGGAGCAGATAAACTGTACGACGCTGCAATCGTACATTTCCAGTCAAATACTCTGCCCATAGGCTATAGAAAAATTCTAATGTTGGTTGACTAGTAATAATAATTAATAAATATAATTATTACTAGTCATACAACATTATAATTCTACTATAGCTAGCTTGTAGGCGGAACATTCAACCGGAAATGTACGATTGCGGCGTCGTACAGTTTTGCTGCTCCGTCGAATCTTCTTTGAACATTCGACAGACACCAAAAGCCTTCAATGACAGATTCGACCTTAATTAATTCAGATTTTCAGACGAATGCAATTTCTAACGAAAAACTAAATAAATAAAAACGAATTTCGGGAGTAACTAAATAAATTTATTTTTCGAACGAAAATGAAATTCCGAAATGAAATATTTCAGTGTGCACATGTCTAATGGAGAGTTCACCAAAGTCTAAGCCTGCAGTAGATTGGTGCAGGCAACACTTGACCGCACTGATCCAAGTTAAAGGGGATGCACATGTTGTTGCCCCTGGCAATGATGATGCAAGATGGCCAGCTGATAATGTGCAATGGGTTAAGAACCAAGTGCGCTGTTTGCGGTGCAGTGAGTGGGGGCATGAAGTTTCTAAATGCCCTTTGTCCCAGGCTTCACCAAAGCAAAGGTATGAGAAGTCTGCTCGGAGTGTAAAGAGTGAGCAGATGGGTGCAATTGCCCGTGGCAACAAAGCAGAAATCTGTACCGCTGGCTTCGTACGGCCTATGTTACCTTCGGAAAATGTTGAAGATTTTTTGGATGACTTTGCGTTGATTGCTTCCTACAGAGGATGGCCCAGAAATCGCTGGGTTGAGTTGGTGCAACCTTTTCTGATGGAGGAGTACCAGGAGGTGTATCGTGGGATGTATAGTAACCAAGATGACTACAACAATTTTCTAAGAGCAATCCAGTCTAGAGAGCGCTGGAAAAGATCAGCAGGGAGAATGTGGTCTCCCATAGCAACCGGAGAAAGTATGTTTTCAGAAAGGAGGAGCTACAGAGAGGAGGTATACCACCATCCACATAGAGATACCAGTAAAAGTCTGCATGTTGGGAGAGTGCCGTCTCCCTTAGCAACAGGAGAAATTCCATGCCTGGAATGTGGTCAGCTGGGCCACGGGATCTTTTCTTGTCCAAGCTTGTGGAATACAGCTGCTAATCGTGTTGTTGGGCTTAATGCTTTGCCTGCAAGCCCAGAGAAGAGTGTATCATATCCAGCATCCTGCAAGGGGTATGACCAGGTGTGTGGGTCTGCTGTTACCCCTGGCAACAGGAAATTTGTTTTGCCTGCAGGCGATGTTGGAAAATCCAAGAGGGATGTAATGTTACCCTGTGTCCAGGCGTCTGCTTGTGAGAGCACAGCAAAGAAGGGACAACGCCCTCAATTGAAGCCTTCAACCCCTGCTAAAGAGAATGGTAAGACTGTTCCTGTTAAAATCATGGGAAAGACTGACTCGTGGTTTCTCATACTGAAGTGGAAGTGACCCCAGAGGGGAGATCCACTGAAAGTGTAAAAATGAACTTGCTGCAGTGTGCTATCCAGATCAGTGGGGAGACACAGGTTAAAACCCTGCTTGCAGCGAGGTCAAAAATTGAAAAGGACATATGGACTCTGGGTACACCTAAGGTAATCTAGCAGAGTGCTGGGAGAGATATGCTAGAGGTGGCCAAAGCAGTTGGTATGCCATGTTCCCTAGTGACAGTGACAGGTGCTGCACAGTTGTCAAGGGAATCCACCAAGGAGCCTGCAGTGGTGAGGCAAGTGGTTTCCCAGGACAACTGTGAAGACGCCCTAGTGGGCAAAATAATTCCTTTGGAGAGGAAGGGTGGTGTGCTGAGTGGCACGCAGGGTGCCATGCGTTGTGACAAAGGACAATTTGATGGGGCTTGTAAAACTGTTATGTTTGTGAATGTTGATGACGAAGATATTGCGGATGATTCATGTACTTATGGTAATGTGATGCTTAATGAGGTAGGGGTGATCGCTAAGCAGGATATGCGATTCCCCTTAGCAACGGTATATAAGGCTGCAGAGGTGTCCTTGGAGACCTCCAGGGCATGGGCGTCCGCTGAAATTTTTTCAGGGGGGGGGCGCTTCGGCAGCAGCGATACACAGTCGCATTTAACCCTTTCTTTGACCGCTAGCGGGGGGTTAAAAGCGACCCCCCCACGATGATCAGAGGCTACAGGCATGATACAGGAGGTGTCAGAGGCTGCGGGCATGGTACAGGAGATGGTTAGAGACTGAGGACATCATACTAAAGATGACCAGAGACTGCAGACATAATACAAGAGATCAATGCAGCCTCATCTGTGCCCATCAAATGCCGCCTCACTGTGCCCATCATTGCAGCCTCACTGTGCCAATCATTGCAGCCTCCCTGTGCCCACCAATGCAGCCTCCCTGTGCCCATTTATGTAGCTTCATGGTGCCCATCATTGCAGCCTCACTGTGCCCATCATTGCAGCCTCACTGTGCCCATCAATGCAGCCTAACTGTGACCACCAATGCAGCCTCCCTGTGCCCACCAATGCAGCTTCACTTCATTGCAGCCTTGCTGTGCCCACCAATGCAGTCTTGCTGTGCCCACCAATGCAGCTTTGCTGTGCCCACCAATGCAGCTTTGCTGTGCCCACTAATGCAGCTTTGCTGTGCCCATGAATGCAGCCTCACTGTGCCCACCACTGCAGCCTCTGTGCCCACCAATTGCAGCCTCTCTGTGCCCACCAATTACAGCATTTGTGTGCCCACCAATTACAGCCTCTGTGCCCAGCAATTGCAGCCTCTGTGCCCACCAATGGCAGCCCCTGTGCCCACCAATTGCAGCCCCTGTGTGCCCAATTGAAGTCTGTGCCCAATTGCCGCCCCTGTGTGCCCACCAATTGCTGCCCCTGTGTGCCCACCAATTGCTGCCCCTGTGTGCCCACCAATTGCTGCCCCTCTGTGCCCACCAATTGCCGCCTCTGTGCCCACCAATTGCCGCCTCTGTGCCCACCAATTGCCACCCCTCTGTGCCCACCAATTGCAGCCTCTGTGCCCACTCATTTCAGCCTCACTATTTCCTGGATAGGCGCTCCCCTCCCTCTGTCCTCCGGCACTCGAATCGTATGTCACGAAACTTGGTCTGTGTGCAAGGTCCCGCCCCCCTAGGCTCGTGTGATAGGCGGAACACTAGAAGACTATCGAGCCGAACTAGGGGGGCGGGACCTTACACACAGACCCAGCTCCGTGACATATGATACGAGCGCCGGAGGACAGAGGGAGGGGGGCTCTGCAGTCGCCGCTTAAAGCGGCCCCTGAAATCAGCGGGCCCATGTGCAAGATTTTGGTGGGACCTTCCTGAGATACAAATGAAATCCTGTGTATCCGGACTAAGGGTCTGTTTATACCAAAATGCTGTGAGGGAATCCTGCATTTTGTGTGCATTTCAAAATGCACTCCCATAGCGATCTGTAGTGGGTGTCAACTTAACCTCTTTACACTTTGCCTCTTGGCACACGCGATCCCAAAACTCCTCATCGCTTGCAGTGATCGCAAGCTTTCAGTTAGACACTGGAACTGTGAAGGGGGTGCTCAGGGCGTGCGCTCTCGGCACAGCGCTACTGATCGCAATTCATGCAAATATGTGACCTCTCTGTGCCAAGGCCCAGGCACGAGAAGCCGCATATTTGTGTGTGGCCGGTGCCAAGGGGTTAATGACTACCCTAATGCAGGTACCAAATGCAGTGTTTGCCTGCACCAGAATGTATGATCAGCAGTACCATGCGATCCAGTTGCTGTGCGTTTTGTAAAATAGCGCATGCACAGCT
This sequence comes from Rana muscosa, assembly GCA_029206835.1. Classification (NCBI taxonomy): domain Eukaryota; kingdom Metazoa; phylum Chordata; class Amphibia; order Anura; family Ranidae; genus Rana; species Rana muscosa. The sequence goes on from CM055117.1 coordinate 410,182,376, forward strand.
CTTGGTGCAGACCGACATGGTTTCAGCCCATTCAAATGAAAGGGCTGAAATTGCACAGCACCTGGAAGGCATGTGAATTGCAAAGGAACGCACAGCATGTTCCTATGTGATTTGTGGTGTGAACCAGCCCTGAGTCTTGGAGCCCATTGCTGAAAAAAAGGTCAGGCACTTGGCTTCACTAACTTGCCTGACAGGGGGGCCCTGGCACCTGTAGCAATTGCCCTGAATCTCTAGCAAAGTTCCCAGGATTCCAGATGGTACAATTGTCCCCTAATAGCAGCCAGTTTGTCTTTGAAGATGGGGAAGGGGGCAAGTTGTCAAAGAAGAATACTTGCAGTGATTTGGGGGGATAAGAGCATGCTGTATGTGCTAGGGGGGGGGCACACTTTGGGAGGGGAGAGAAATTTTGCTGGATGGGGGGGTTGAATAAAAAACAATTTCTCTCCCCTTCTAAAGTGTGCCCCCAATAGCACATACAAAATGCTCTTATCCCCCCAAATCACTGCAAGTATTCTTCTTTGACAACTTTCCCCCTGTCTCTGTGTCTCCTTCTCCTGCAAGTGCCAAGCATTAATATTGTGTACTAACCTCAGATCAGCGTGGCCCATCCTGTTGAGTGCTGTGTGTCCATTCTTCTCCCCCTCCTTCTCCTGTCTGTGACATCTGAGCCAAGGAAAAGGGGGAGGGGACTTCAGTCTGTGTGTTAGTGTGAGGTGGGCAGGAGGGGGGAGGAAGGGGGAGGAAGGGAGAGGGAGAGATGCCTCCCAGGCAGCAGGCTCAGCGTGTGGGAACAACAGAAACACCCCACATGAGCAGCAAGCCAGTCACTGGAGGAGCCAAGTGCGGAGGTGAAAGAAAAGAACCCGCAGTGACTCCCCAGCAGCACTAGCGCGGAGGAGGAGGAAGTGAAATCCTCCTCCGCTTTCAATGCTGGGCAGTGACGTCACTGGTTGCCAGACGCCAAGCGGCAATAGCAACCAGTGATCAGGAGTAGGTGGAGGCAGAGCCAGAGCCAGCGCTATGGCGGCTCAGTCCGCCCCTGTTCCCAGACTGTCAGTGTCATTGCAGGACGCTGTATGCGTGGTCACCCTACCCCGCAGTGTGTGACACACCTCCAGGGGGGGCGAGCGACCCCCCTTGCCCTATGGAACGAACGCCCATGCTCCAGAGAGCTCTGTGTGTTGGAGCCAGAGGTTTCTGCTATGCTAAATGGAGAGGCTGCAGGGCCGGTAGACACGGGTGCGTTGGCTTTTGCAGAAATTAACCCTCTCCAGTTGGAAGGATCTGAAAAGGGCGCATACATGGCAGAGGTTTTGTCCACAGTAAAAGAGATGAGTAATGTTGAGCGTCAGGTTGATGAGGTAATGGATAGCGACTTGGAAGGGCTCAGTGTTGCTGAAAGTGAAAGGATGAGTGTGACACATGCGATTTGCAGTACTAAGGGGGAGCCGCAAATGTTGTCAGTTGCCTCTGAGGTAGAGGTCTCTTTAAGTGTCTCGGGCCTCTCACGCCTTAGCAAATGAGTCCCTCCACATCGTTAGTAAAGGAAAGGTTCCTAGAGTTCTGTGTTTAGATGCAGCATGTCTAGAAATAACTGAGATGTTGTGGGAATTGGTGAAAATCTTTCCAATGTGTCCACAGCAGAGGGGCGACATGGTACTGCATAGTACCAATCGGTGGACGCAGGTGATACATGGGTTGTTAAGCAATGTTGATGAAAATTGGTTGCTGCACTGTTGGTTGCTTTTGTGGAAAGTTGTCTCACAGTTCTCTTCGAGATTGCTTCCAGCGGCGGTTATGTGCAGAAGGCGCTATGGGGAATTGTTGGAGAAATTAGAGATAATAGACATAGGGGAAGTCTCTCCGTATGCTGATGTGATGGGGTGTATTCCTGCTGGTGCGGTCCGAGGTGCGGCTGAGCAGTGGTTGGTACGTGGCGCGCGTACTGTCTCACCCGCTACACCTCATGTAAAGGAAGGGCCCAGAATGGACTTGGCAGTAGTGGGAATTCAGTCCATCACGCGCAGAGAGGTGCAGTTTGAGGTACCCGGAGACACTTCGACAGGAAATAACAGTGATGGTAACTGTAACGAAAAAGTGTATGAGAGGCCCTGTAGAGCACTGTCAGACAACTCTGAGCTATTGGTTGAGGTACCAATGGACACAGAAATGGTTAAAGAGGTTGATGTGGAAAAATGTGGTGAAAAATGTGCGTTGGTAGGACAATTGCTATTAGAGTGTTGGACAACAGGGGGCGATGTGAAACTGCGGGACTGTCCCATAGGGAGTAACTGCTTGCCTGTAGGTGGTCCCTCCATAGACACTGTCCTAGAAAATAAGGGGACAAGAGATCCCAATGATAATATTGAGGTTAAACAAAAGGATATGGTGTTGATCCTAGATGGTTTGGTTACCAAGAGTAACCACACAGGGGTTAGTGAACCTGAGAAACAAATGTTGTTGATTAATGTTGCGTCAGGTAGTGAGAGTGGCCAGTCCCTGACAGATTTCATGGAAGTGGGTCCCCAACAGTCCCGAGAGAGTGGGTCTGTGGGAGAAAAATAAGGATCCTGAGGCCAGAAGGTAGAAGGGATAAAGAGATTAGTGGGAGCCCACGATTCAGGAAGAAGTGCTGGTGCAAGCACACCCGGAAGAAGATGTTGATGGAGTGCCCCTTTAGAGAAAAGGTTGGGCAGATTAGGACTCCTGCTACTGATAGTTGGTACAGAGGCGTCAAAGCGAAGTGTTGGTGGAAACATACCCGGAAGAAGAAATGGGCCTACGCAGCCAATGGCTGGCACAGAGGTGTCCCATTTATGATGACAGGTTTATGTGTTCCTCCCTCCGATTCGAAACAGGGGGGGAGGATATGTGACGGTGGGACCCTGTGTGTCCTTAAAGAGTATTGGTTTACGCCAGATTTGGTAGAAAAAGACATGCTGATTGAACAGCTGTGTCTTGGGCTATTTAGTTCTACGAACAAATGTCACTGCCCTTATCTATGACTGGTCTTCACAGCAAGGAGCATGGGGTGGGCGAATCGCATATAAACAAAAACACAAAAAGATAGACAAAACCTAAGCTCAACTTACCAACCAATCAGCAACCAACCAAAATCACCTGTCTAACAGTGCGTTTAAAAACAGGGGTTTAGTTGCACGCATTTGCAAATACATGCATAAGCTGCAGGCCTCGTCAAAGCTGCCTGTGTACTGCAGTCCTAACTCTAAAATTTAAAGTCTTCTCAGTGGAAGCACATGTATGCTGATGGATAGATAAAGGGCAGATAACTGGAGGAGGCCCACCCTCCTTAAAGGGGCAGGAGCACACTAGGCACCCAGCACATAGAAGCAAAGGTGCTAGTGCGTTGCCTGACCACAATGACAAAAAATGCCAACATTACAACAAACAAATGTCACTGCCCTTATCTATGACTGGTCTTCACAGCAAGGAGCATGGGGTGGGCGAATCGCATATAAACAAAAACACAAAAAGACAGACAAAACCCAAGCTCAACTTACCAACCAATCAGCAACCAATCAAAATCACCTGTCTAACAGTGCGGTTAAAAACAGGGGTTTAGTTGCACGCATTTGCAAATACATGCGTAAGCTGCAGGCCTCGTCAAGGCTCCCTGTGTACTGCAGTCCTAACTCTAAAATGTAAAGTCTTCTCAGTGGAAGCACATGCATGCTGATGGATAGATAAAGGGCTATTTAGTTCTGACATGACTATGGATCAGGGCCCCACCCAACAGACAGGAAGTCTGTCCCTGGGAGTCAGGTGGACTCCCATCCCTCTGATAGGAGTTGGAGGCTATCTATGCTGCATGGGTGCAGCCAGAGTATGCATGTCTGCAGGAGGCAGACGTCATTGCTGAAGTAAGCAAGAAGGTGCTGACCGTGAGTAAGCGAGGAGTGAGCTTATCTCTAGGAAACTCTGTTTGTTCTGAGAAGCAGACTTTAGGCCTAGGCTAAAGGCCTGAGACAGTCGGATCGCTAGAATGAAAGCCAGAAGGTTAAACTGTTGAGTATGTAAGATACAGTAATGGTGGAACCCCCTGTGAGGGCTACTGATGTATTTGTGAACTTTTTGTGCTTTTAAATAAAAGTGGGCTACCATGCCCTTAAATAGAGTTCCTGACTGGCTTGAATCACTGGAAAAACGCATCTACTACGAGAGCTAATGGTCCCCAACCTCACAATATATATATATATATATATATATATATATATATATATATATATAAAAGCAACTAACAAGCTTTCAAGAAAATATGCCTGCAACAAACAAGCAAACCTTGCAATACGTGGGCGACATGGGCAATCCTTACAATAATTAGGCACCAAACAGACAGCTTTTACAATACATGCCCAACAAAAGGGCAAGCATGGCAATAGATGGGCAAGAAATTAGCAATCCTGACAATACACAAGCAACAAATAAGAAATCTTCAAAATTTGTAAGCAACAAACTGGCATTTTTTTATACATACCGTATTTTTCGCTCTATAAGACGCACCTGACCATAAGACGCACCTAGGTTTTAGAGGAGGAAAACAAGAAAAAAATTTTTTTTAACCAAATGGTGTACTAAAATATTTACCAGTGCCCATGAAATGCAGCCTGACCAGTGCCCATGATGCAGCCTGACCATTGCCAAAGAAATGCAGCCCGACCATTGCCAAAGAAATGCAGCCCGACCATTGCCAAAGAAATACAGCCCGACCATTGCCAAAGAAATGCAGCCCGACCATTGCCAAAGAAATGCAGCCTGACCATTGCCAAAGAAATGCAGCCCGACCATTGCCAAAGAAATGCAGCCCGACCATTGCCAAAGAAATGCAGCCGACCATTGCCAAAGAAATGCAGCCCGACTATTGCCAAAGAAATGCAGCCCGACCATTGCCAAAGAAATGCAGCCCGACAATTGCCAAAGAAATGCAGCCCGACCATTGTAGCGCTCCTCTTACCTTAACTAGGGGTACTGTAGCTGTGGCTGGCTGGCTCCCGCGTCCTCTGTGGCTGGCTCCTGTGACTGGCTGGCACCCTGGCCCTGCTGTGGATTGGTCACTGTGGCTGGATGGCTCCCTGCTGTGGTTGGGTCACCATGGCTGACTGGCTCCTGTGTGTGGCTGGCTGGTTTCCTGGTGTGGATGGGTCACCCTGGGTTGCTGGCTGGCACCCTGACCCTGCTGTGGGTATGTCACTCTAGGTGGCTGGCTGGCATCCTGCTGCGGGTGGCTGGCCTGGCTCCCTGCTGCGGGTCAGTGGGAGGCTGCTGCGGATCAGTGGATGGCTGGCATGGTGCACCCTGCTGTGGGTGGCTGGCTGGCCTTGCTCCATGCTGTGAGTCAGGTGGGTGGCACGGTGCACCCTGCTGCGGGTGGCTGGCCTGGCTCCCTACTGTGAGTCAGTGAGTGGGTGGCTGGCACAATGCACCCTGCTGTGGCTGACAGAGGGGTGGGCTAAGAGAGGTGGGCTGACAGAGGTGGGGGGACTGACAGGGGGGGACTGACAGAGAGGGAGTAGCTGACAGAGAGGTGGGCTGGCTGACAGAGGGGGAGGGGGGCTGACAGAGGGGAGGGGACGCTGATAGAGAGGGGGGCTGACAAAGGTGGGCTGACTGACAGAGGGGGAGGGGGCGCTGACAGAGAGGGGGGCTGACTGACAGAGGGGGAGGGGGCGCTGATAGAGAGGGGGGCTGATAGAGAGGGGGGCTGACAAAGGTGGGCTGACTGACAGAGAGGGAGGGGGCGCTGACAGAGAGGGGGCTGATAGAGAGGGGGGCTGACTGACAGTGAGGGAGGGGGCGCTGACAGAGAGGGGGGCTGATAGAGAGGGGGGGCTGACTGACAGTGAGGGAGGGGGCGCTGACAGAGAGGGGGGCTGATAGAGAGGGGGGCTGACTGACAGTGAGGGAGGGGGCGCTGACAGAGAGGGGGGCTGATAGAGAGGGGGGGCTGACTGACAGTGAGGGAGGGGGCGCTGACAGAGAGGGGGGCTGATAGAGAGGGGGGGCTGACTGACAGTGAGGGAGGGGGTGCTGACAGGGAGGGGTGGGCTGATAGAGAGGGGGGGCTGACAGAGGGGGAGGAGGCACAGACAGAGGGGGAGAGGCCACTGACAGAGGGGAGGGGCACTGACAGAGAGGGGTGGGCTGATAAAGAGAGGTGGTCTGACTGACAGAGGGGGAGAGGGTGCTGATAGAGAGGGGGCTGACAGGGGGCTGACTGACAGAGGGGGGGGCGATGACAGAGAGGGGGGCTGATAGAGAGAGGTGGGCTGACTGACAGAGGGGGAGGGGGGCTGACAGATAGGGGGGGCGCTGATAAAGAGTGGGGGCTAATAGAGAGGGGGGCTGACTGACAGAGGGATAGGGGGGTTGATAGAGTGGGGGACTGACAGAGGTGGGCTGACTGACAGAGGGGGAGGGGCGCTGATAGAGAGGGGGGGCTGACAGAAGTGGGCTGACTGACAGAGGGGGAGGGGGGCTGACAGAATGATCAGAGGGAGACCTCAGGAGACACACAGAGTGCCAGGCAGAGAGGCGGGACTCACACGTGCAGCTGTTCCGGTCGCTATATCTGACGGAACACCACGGTAACTCACAGACCAGTCCCGCCTCCACATCCACCACCGGGGCCAATCGCAGACGCCCATGTCAGCAGCCCGCACATGACCCCATTCGGCCAATCACAGGGCGCTCGTCGCCCATCGCTAAGCAGCGTTCAGTGTGTGAAATGTGAAACAGCGCAAGTGTTCTGTCGATTCCGGTCAGTCCGCCCCTGCAAGTGCCGCTGCATTTGTGCGGGAGGCGGCCGCGGGAAGACGGGTGGGGGGCTTGGCTTTTTTTCATGCCTAGGTCAAAACACAGCACTGAGAGGGGGCGTTGCCGGCAGTGGCGGGGGGCGTTCCTGGCAGTGGCGGGGGGCGTTGCCGCCGGCGGCGGGGGGCGATGCCTGATGCACATTCGCTCCATAAGACGCAGAGACATTTTCCCCCATATTTTTGGGGGTAAAAAGTGCGTCTTATGGTCCGAAAAATACGGTAGGTAAGAAATGGGCATTTGTGACAATATCTGAAAAAACTGTAAATTTTTACAAAACACAAGCAAGAAATGGGCAAGCATGACAACATGTAGGCAAGAAATGGGAAATTGTATGTGGGCAACAAATGGACAACCATGACAATACAACATGTTTGTTTACAATATCTAAATTCATATCAGTTGAGGGGCTAAAGTTTTTGGCAGAACAGGTCCAGTTGAAAAAACCTCCTGAAACCTTTAGGCTGGATTCACACCAGTTCGGTGCGAATTCCAGCTCCGTTCTCTGTGCGAAGAGAAGAAGCAGCTGTTCAGCGCTTCCTCTGCGTTGTAGCTGCGGATCAGATGAGCAGGGAGGGTGTAGTGAGCAGGAGGAGAGAATGCCTGTTCACAATGCAATGCATCTGTGAATCAGATGCGTGTCCATAGAAGATAATGGGCCTCAATACGCACCGGAGCCAGAATGCAATGCCTAGAAAACGCGCATGTTTTTTCTGTACTGCGCAGTGCGAATCCACCGCGTATATGTGAACCAGCCTCATAAAAATGTATGTATTTTCTAATGAAATGCGAATTGGATGCGTTTTCAGCTGCATCCAATTCGCATAGGTGTGAACCCGGCCTTAAAAAAACTCACTGCACTCTTAAAACAATTTTTACCTTCCCTATTGACTTAAATGCATGTTGCTGAATGGGGAAATATTGTTAAAATATACAGATTTATGTCAGACATTTTGCCATTGGGAAAACTCAGTTTTCACTCATATCTAGTCACTATCTAGGAAAACCCCTATAAATGCAAGTTAGTGTACAATGTAATTGAATTATATATTGGTCAGTTAAATCCTAATTGAAGTCTCACAGTATCATAAAAATTTGGATAATATTATGGAAAACTCATACACGTAAAAAAACTAGACATAAGCACTGGCGAAAAATTTGTTAGTTTTCGTTTCATTAGCTTTTTTTTCCTTTTTACGGAAATTCGAAAAATTCAGAAATTTTCATATTTTTGAATTTCTGAAATTTTGAATTCTGAATTTTCGGATTTTATAATTTTCGTATTTTCGAATTGCGAATTTTTGAATTTCTGATTTTCAAATTTTCAGATTTTCAAAACTCCGAATTTTTGATTTTTTAATTTTGAAATTTCAGATTTTCGATTTTTTGGAAATTGGAATTTTGGAAGTTCTGATTTTCAAATTTCTGATTTTTGAATTTTCGATTTTTAACATTTTTGAAAATTCGAAAATCTGAAAAAAAAGAAATAAAATCAGTAAAATTCGAAATAACTAATAATAACTATTAAATTATAGGTATTGGAATTTCCTTTCAAATTTGACTGTTAGTGAATGTAACAAATACAAATTTATCTGAAGTTACAAATTATCCGAAATAACAAATGCTGCATCTAAACAAATGGAATGGAACAAATTAATAATAAAAAATACGTTTTTATTATTATTATTTATTATTAGATCATTACGTTCCATTAGTTTAGATGCGGCATTCGTTATTTCGGATAATTCATAACTTCGGATAAATTCGTATTCGTTACGTTCACTAACAGACAAATTTGAAAGGAAATTCCTATACCTATAATTTAATAATTAGTAATGTTTATTATTAGTTAGTTATTTCAGATTTTCGGGTTTTCAAATTGTCATCCTTTAGAATTTTCAGATTTTCATTTTTTACGAATTTTTGAATTTTCAAAATTTCAAATTTTCGAATTTTTGAATTTCCGAAATTTCGAATTTCCAAAATTCCAAATTTAGAATTTACCAATTTTCACATTTCCGAAATTTCGAATTTCCTAACTTCAAATTTCCGAAATTCCAAATTTCCTAACTTCAAATTTCCGAAATTCCGAATTTCAAATTTCTGAATTTCCAAAATTTAGAATATTCGGAAATTCGGAATTTTGGAAATTCTAAATTTCGGAAATCTGAAAATCCAAAAATTGGGAAATTGAAAATTTGGAAATTAAGAATGAACTAATTTGTCAACATTTGTTAAACGAATTCGGAACAAAACAAATTGCACTTGTCTAAAAAAAAAACAGACCCAGTGCTCCCACATCAGTGCCCATATCAAAGGCTTACCAGAACAGTATGGCCCTCACAGTGAGAAGTCTTATACATAAATACCCCCTCCACAATCATTAATGTAATAAGTTAGTCATATACTCCAAAATGCAAAAATCATAGTTTTACTACCTTTTGGTTTGTGCAATTCACTGCCTATCATGTGATCATAATGCCCCTTCTTTCTGATTTTAAGGGCTGCCGGTGGACGTGTAGTGAAAGCTAGTAAGAGCGTCACATGCCCTACAGCTCTGAGTCCGGAGCACTCTCATTATTTGAGGCTGAGAATGTGATGTCAAAGAAGGGGCAGTGCTGGGCAGGCTGATCAGAGCTCGGAGGGGCTGTTTGGCTGGCATGGGGAATGCTACTCACATATACTGTATAATAATTTTGGGAGTGATGTACAAATCAAACTCCCCAGGGGAATCTGCAGTTCACTTCTGGATGTCACAGAGCTCATGCTATGTAATGAGAACCTACTTAAAGTGGTTGTACACCCTGTACAACAACTTTTACCTAATGGGAAGCCTAGATTAAGGCTTACCTGTAGGGGCTCGAAATATCTCCTAAGCCTCCACGGTTTAGGAGATATTTACAATAATGACGGGTGCTGATGTCTACGGCGCAGGCGCACTTTAGAAACGGCAATTGTGCCGTTTCTAAAGGAGGTCATGCCGTGACTGGCGGCTCCCGCACGCATACGCGGGAGTGACGACATCGCGACTCCGGCCAATCACAGCGCCGGAGCCGCGATACCCGGAAGTAACCCCCGGGAGAGATGTCGGCCACCAGAGCAGTGTACGAGGATGGCTGCGGGGGCTTCAATCTGAGGTGAGTATTACAAAATGAGCTTGTATGCTATGCATACTAGCTCATTATGCCTTTGTCTTGCAGGTGTTGTTTTTTTTGTTTTTTTTAAAGTGGGTTTACAATCAATCTGTATCCAGTCAGGCAAGTACTTGAACTACAAAGTTGTTAGTGAATCTAAAGCAGGTTGTACATTCAAACTTGAATGTGTGTGGTGAGCTTTCAGCAGCTTGTTTTTACAGATGTGCGTTAAGGTCCAAAGCATACCCAGCAGCTGGATAACCGCCCTATCCCCTCCCCCCTTTTTATTCTTCTTACCTTAAGGTATGTTACATAAACTGGCCCTTAAATGAAATTAACATTTGTACGTTTTACACTGCAGTTGCTAATAATGTTGGTATAATGGATGTTTAGTCTTTCCCTTAAGACGATTATACACATGTTTTTTTCTATGGACTTGAAATACTCTCTTCGTGTCTTGTACACCATGTCTTGAGGAGAAATAATAAATAACCACCTTTTCTCACATGTTAGAAAACTACTTTATCGAGCACTCTTCAATAGTGCTAGTGGAAAGAAAAGATCATAATTTCTAGTTTTACCTGTTTCTTCAAAACACTTGCATACCCAACACTTTTGGCAACTTACACTTACCTTCAATATATAAAGAAAGTAACAGCTTTCTATCCATATAATTTACTTGTTCTGTGCTTTTTCCCTTAGAACCTTTCAGTTACTTCTCCATCATGTAGATCTCGTAGGTGATTAAAATTTAGAGTTTGTGGATTTTCAAATAATAACTTTTGGAAATGTTGTTAAATGATGGCAGAAAGTCAGAAATGTAGAAAGTCTATGGAAAATCACAGTTCTCCTATAAGTTCTTATAATATTTCCTTTTTGTATAAAAATAAAATGATCCAAAAATATAACAATGTAACAATGGCATAGGTTTTAAACTCCAAACTTTATACATTTTAATTGGTATGAATTCTTAAAAAAATAACTGTAGTTCCCCATCTCTTTCCAAACAAAGAAAATATTTTCTTCGAAACCCTTCCAGGGGATGGGGTTTGCGCCAAGGCATGCCCCTGGTCAAATTAATTGGAATTCCCAACTGGCAATATTTGTATACACTTTAAACCTGTCTATCTCTTCTGGCAGTCCTTTCTGGCAAAACAGCTCTATCACTGCCTGCTATCAATTTCTTCCACTACCTCACATGCACAGTTCAGTGTACAATATGGGCATCTTACAGATGCCAGGAGTAAGAGCCAAATGCTGTAACAAAGTAACTCATAAGTGTATGCATGAAATGTATAACATTCATGGCCAGCCAAGAGAGAATACTCCAGGTCCAGGAGAAAACTGTGAGAAAATTATAGTGAGTAGGTGGAGCACAGACTACGCAGAAGGGCACTTTGGGAGGTAGGCAAAAAAAAACGTCAACATTTTTAAAACAGTAGAAAATAATAAAACAGACTGTAGTTTGCGTGACACGGTCCTGCTTCATACCACCTGATATATTTGTGATGTTTCTCTGGATACTGGACTTGTGTCATGCCCAGAAGGGGTCTGGTAGTGTCTTGCACTGGGATCACAGAAACCTTGGTCTTTGTATGTGCTGAGTGTGGAGCCCTCACATTGGCTCTCACATCCTGGGCCTGTTGTGGGGAGTGCCGGGCCTTCCTCTTTGAGGTGCTCCCCATCGTGGAGGCTCTGTGTGACTACCTGGTACCCTGCTAAGACACAATGCACTATGGATCATTGCTGCTAAGGTCACCACCGTGGCCACGTCATCTCCAGAGCAACTCCTGGGCTCTCCAGACCCTGTGGAGGAGGAGGAGGAAGATAGCGCGCACCAGGGCTCCCCCAGTGCCAGCGGGGTCGAGCTCTGTCGAAAGCATGCATTGGAGGTCCATTTGTGGAGGCGATTGAGGCAACAGCACCTAGAGCAGCACACCCAGCAGTGGGAAGTGGTTCTCTAGGCCCATCGGAGGTACAGCCATTTGCCCCACCCCCACTGTCGGTGGTGGTGTTGTTATGTGTGTGCCTTCAGCCCCTTGTGAGGAGCTTGAGGAGTGGTCTGTTGCTTTGTTGGACCCCCTAAAGGTACTGCCACAGTGGAAGAGCCAGATGGATCCGTGGCTCATGTCGCCTCACCTGCAACCTCTTTACCAGTCCCCACCACTGTTTTGCCTGAGAGAGGGCGCTATGAACTCCTGGGAGACATGGTACCCTTCTGTACAAAGAGTCATCAGAGGAGGAAGGGGAAGAGACCAGAAGTTCCCTGGAGACCCCCAAGACCCACCATTCTACCTGCCCCCAGGACAGGGGCAGAGCCGCCACTTCATGCAGTTGTTGTGGCTGCAGCAGCTGATGATCAGGGAAGTTAGGAAACTCTATGGACTTGAGTTCCCCTATGTCCTGGAAGCTTTATTTTGAACCTTAGAGGCACAGTGGCAGCAGTAGTACGAGACTGCTGTCTGGGACCATCTGTTTTGGTTGGCGGTGTCATTTGTTTTTTAAATAAAACCTTTAAATGAATACTGCACCATGAAGCTTTTTCTTCTCTGCCCCATTTCAACCATTTTTGGCCTGGGAAGCGTGTCCTGAATTGATACTCACCTGCTGTGGTGAGTTATACAAAAGCAAGTGTCTCACACAGTATGCACAGGATATCTTCACCTTTATGGGAGTCCTTGGATGCTGATCCGGAGCCGGTCGATGGTGTTCTGACATGCCTCTACGATCTGTATAACTTGAGATCCACCAGATCTGATAAGCGGCGATGATCGCCTTATTCTTTGATGAACAGAACATATATGCCTTACCTGCAGTCAAGCCTCTGTGGTTTTTTACATTGAAAATTGTCAGCGTTCAACTGATGTTTCATTGATTGATTTTTAAAAAAAATAAGATTCACCTTTGTACATGCATCTATGGACTAGATTGATTGGACTGTTTCCTATTTAGTTCCTTGGTTCACACTAGTGTGTTAATTATTCATCGCTGTGGATTTAATTCTGTGTGGCAGTGCACTGAATTTTGTTCTACACTGAACGGCCTGTTCTATATTGATTTATTCACTCATCATTTGTTGGTTCACATCAATCATTCACTATCGTGGATTTATTTATATGTGGTAGCGCACTGATTTTTGCTCTACACTGAACGGACTGTTTTTTATTGATTTTTTTGGTTCACACCAGTGTATTAATTATTCACCATTGTGGATTTATTTCTGTGTGGTAGCGCACTGAATTTTTGCTCTACATTTTTACTGACTGACTATTTAAGGTTTTTTAGTTGCAGCACCACCAGTCACCCCCATTTCTTGTTTAGTTTTTATACCATTCTTGTCATAAATTCACCATATTCTTACAAATTTTTTCACATTTTTATTAAGTTAAATAGGGGTTTCAGCGCAGATATTTTACCCTTTACTATGGGTATACATGACTGTAATTGTAAGAGCACATTTAACTCCACATAAAGCACAAAGGTATTTAAGCACATAAAATGAGCTATATATTAATGCACTATCATATTGACAGAGCATTCATCAAATCCTGTAGGTGTCAAAAGAAGTAATACAAGATGAGGCAAATTCTTTCTACTCATATTAGTGCCTAAGTAGAATAGTTAGGCTGCAGGTGAACTGGACTCAATAGGAATCACTGTAAAGTATGACATAAAACAATAATACTGAAGTTCTATTTTTTTAGCCGCTAAAACCATTGCACGATTCAAAGTGCATCCCTCAGACTTGGCATAAGCAAATCAGTTTTACAGGTAGGTATTAGGTTTGGGATCGCCTGTACCATGTATTCAAGGCAAATCCTGGGGTTCAAGATTTGTATTCCTGGCGATTTTACACTGTCTCTGAGACTGTCTGTGAAAATTGCAATATTCTATTAACCATGCCTGCGTTATCCACCAGTTGCCCCACCAAACCCCTACCCCGCCCCACCACTAATTCCGCCCCTAAACATGCCCTCATAAATTATCTCATGAAATGACACTTAAATGTTATATGCAGAATTAAGTTATAAAAATAAATATTAACAACAACTTTATCAGTGCCCATCAGTGCAGCCTCACCTGTGCCCAACAATGCAGCCTACCTGTGTCCATCAATGCCGCTTCACCTGTGCTCAACAATGCAGCCTACCTGTGTCCATCAATTCTGCTTCACCTGTGCCCAACAATGCAGCCTCACCTGTGTCAGTCAATGCTGCTTCACCTGTGCCCAACAATGCAGCCCACCTGTGTGCATCAATGCAGTCTCACCTGTGCCCAACAATGCAGCCTACTTGTGTCTATCAATGCAACCTACCTGTGTCCATCAATGCAGCCTACCTGTGCCCAACAATGCAACCTACCTGTGTCCATCAATGCAGTCTACCTGTGTCCATCAGGGATGAGCCGAACACCCCCCTGTTCGGTTCGCACCAGAACCTGCGAACAGACAAAATGTTCGTGTGAACTTTAGAACCCTATTAAATACAATGGACTTGAACGTTCGAAATCTAAAGTGCTAATTATAAAGGCTTATATGCAAGTTATTGTCCTAAAAAGTGTTTGGGGACCTAGGTCCTGCCCCAGGGGACATGTATCAATGCAAAAAGAAGTTTTAAAAACGGCCGTTTTTTCGGGAGCGGTGATTTTAATAATGCTTAAAGTGAAAAAATAAAAGTGAAATATTCCTTTAAATTTAGTACCTGGGGGGTGTGTATGATATGCATGTAAAGTGGCGCATGTTTCCCGTGCTTAGAACTGTCCCTGCAAAAAATGTCATTTTTGAAGGGAAAAAGAGTAATTTAAAACTCACTCGCGGCTAATAATGAATTGTCGGCTCCCGGCAATACATACAAAAGTCATTGATAAAAAAAAATAAAAAAAGCGTGGGGGTCCCCCAGAATTCAATTACCAGGCCCTTCAGGTCTGGAATGGATATTAAGGGGAACCCCGCCGAAAAAAAAAAATGGTGTGGGGTTCCCCCAAATATCCATACCAGGCCCTTGAGATCTGGCATGGATTTTAAGGGTAACTCCACCCCAAATAAAAAAAAATAGCGTGGAGTCCCCCTAAAAATCAATACCAGAGTCTTATCCGAGCACGTAACCTGGCCGGCCGTAGGGGAAGAGGGGGGGATGAGAGAGCGGCCCCCCCTCCCTCCTGAACCATACCAGGCCACATGCCCTCAACTTGGGGAGGATGTCCCCATGTTGATGGGGACAAGGGCCTCATCCCCACAACCCTTGCCCGGTGGTTGTGGGGGTCTGCGGGCGGGGGGCTTATCGGAATCTGGAAGACCCCTTTAACAAAGGGGACCTCCAGATCCCGGCCCCCCCCTATGTGAATTGGTAAGGGGTACATTGTACCCCTACCATTTCACGAAGAAAGCGTAAAAAAATGTAAAAAAAAACCACACAAACACCTTGGAAAAGTCCTTTATTAAAAAAAAAAAAAAAACATTCCAGCGATGAAATCCAGTGTCCCGCGGCGATCCCGATGTCCAGCGCCATCCGTCATTGGTTTTGCCTGAGCGGACCTGATGGGGAACTTCCTCCTCAGTATTTTAAATGTATAGACCCGCCCCTTCTAAAGTTCCCCATCAGGTCCGCTCAGCGGACCAGATGCGGAACATGAGAAGGGGCGGGTCTATACATGTATTACCAAAGTGAGAGAAGTTCCCCATCAGGTTCGCCCCCTCGGTATGTCGGACCCGCCTACGTCATTGGCTTGAGCGGGGAACTTCCTTCACTGTGTAAATTTAAATTACACAGTGAAGGAAGTTCCCCGCTCAAGCCAATGACCTGATGGGGAACTTTTCTCACTTTGGTAATACATGTATAGACCCGCCCCTTCTCATGTTCCGCATCTGGTCCGCTGAGCTTTAGAAGGGGCGGGTCTATACATTTAAAACACTGAGGAGGAACTTCCCCATCAGGTCCGCTCAGGCAAAACCAATGACGGACGGCGCTGGACATCAGGATCGCCGCGGGACACTGGATTGGAATGTTTTTTTGTTTTTTTTTAATAAAGGACTTTTTCAAGGTGTTTGTGTGTTTTTTTTACATTTTTTTACGCTTTCTTCGTGAAATGGTAGGGGTACGATGTACCCCTTACCAATTCACATAGGGGGGGGCCGGGATCTGGGGGTCCCCTTTGTTAAAGGGGTCTTCCAGATTCCGATAAGCCCCCCGCCCGCAGACCCCCACAACCACCGGGCAAGGGTTGTGGGGATGAGGCCCTTGTCCCCATCAACATGGGGACATCCTCCCCATGTTGAGGGCATGTGGCCTGGTACGGTTCAGGAGGGAGGGGGGGGGGGCGCTCTCTCGTCCCCCCCTCTTCCCCTGCGGCCGGCCAGGTTACGTGCTCGGATAAGGGTCTGGTATGGATTTTTGGGGAGACTCCACGCCATTTTTTTTTAAATTTGGGGTGAAGTTCCCCTTAAAATCCATGCCAGATCTCAAGGGCCTGGTATGGATATTTGGGGGAACCCCACGGCATTTTTTTTAAAATTTGCGGCGGGGTTCCCCTTAATATCCATTCCAGACCTGAAGGGCCTGGTAATTGAATTTGGGGGAACCCCCACGCTTTTTTTTTTATCAATGACTTTTGTATGTATTGCCGGGAGCCGACAATTCATTATAGCCGCGAGTGAGTTTTAAATTACTTTTTTTCCTTCAAAAATTACACTTTGTGCAGGGACAGTTCTAAGCACGGGAAACATGCGCCACTTTACATGCATATCATACACACCCCCCAGGTACGAAATTTAAAGGAATATTTCACTTTTATTGTTTCACTTTTAGCATTATTAAAATCACTGCTCCCGAAAAAACAGGCGTTTTAAAAAAAAAAAATTTGCATTGATACATGTCCCCTGGGGCAGGACCCGGGTCCCCAAACACTTTTTAGGACAATAACTTGCATATTAGGCTTTATAATTAGCACTTTAGATTTCTCCCATAGACTTTTCGAATTTGCCGCGAACACCCCAATTTGTTCGCTGTTCGGCGAACGGGCGAACAGGCAATGTTCGAGTCGAACATGAGTTCGACTCGAACTCAAAGCTCATCCCTAGTGTCCATCAATGCAGCCTACCTGTGCCGGATGATAAGAGCGCAGAAGAACATCGCTGTAACAGCTTTCATTTCAATTGCCGTGTGTTCCTGCCGCTTGCTGTCACATACAACCCTGCTTCCTGGCCTGCGGACTTTAATATACACCACATGTCCCAGGATTGGACGGGTGTTCTGTCTATCAAAGAATCCGGGCCAAGAGGCGGGGCTGTTATGTGACAGCGAGTGCGGAGAACACACGGCAATTGAAATTAAAGCTGTTACAGCCATGTTCCCTGCTCTCTGATGATTTGGCCGGCTCTCTCTTCTCTCTTCCTCTGGGTGATCACTGGGAGAAAAGCTTCTATTCAACACCGC
The DNA here is from genome assembly GCA_029206835.1 of Rana muscosa. Classification (NCBI taxonomy): domain Eukaryota; kingdom Metazoa; phylum Chordata; class Amphibia; order Anura; family Ranidae; genus Rana; species Rana muscosa. The sequence goes on from CM055117.1 coordinate 410,199,768, forward strand.
CTGCCGGCAGTGCTCACCCCCCTGCTCTGAGGCAGCCCACGCTCGCCTGCCATAATTTTCCATTTGCAAAATGCGAGTAGGCGAGGGGAAAATTTGAGGCCTGCTATAACAATACATTCAGTTTTATGGAATCTCCAAACATGTTTATTTAAAGGAATTGTCTATTTTAGATGTCTCCCTCTAAGCCACAGGAAAAACCCTCTCCCCGCTGCATTGTATTTTTTTTCTTTGTATTGGAACATGTACTCAACAGCATCCAGCAGTGTCCAGCTTCATTAAGAGACGTTTGTCCTAAATATTGCCAAAATATACTATTAGGTTTCAGCTCTCAAAAAAATTCAATAGGATTCTCCACTAAGCTTAAAGTAATATTAAAGTCTCTCTTAAAAAAATAAAAATGTATGTCTAGGCCCCCTCTCTTTCTAGATTGTCTCAATGGCGTGATTGACAGCAGCGGGATCCAAAGGCTTACTGCTGTCTCAGCCAATAAGGAGGCAGAGTCCCTGGAGAGCTGAAGCACTTGTGCACATTGCTGGATTGAGGAGGGGCTCAGGTAAGTATTAGGGAAGTTCCCTCCCTTAGGAATAGGGTGGCCCGAAATGTAGTGGACCCTCCAACCAAAAAGGTGTCTTTCTTCCAAAAACTATCGGGTTATGATCAGTGTCGCAAGTGTCAAGTTTGTACACTGAATAAGAGCAAAGTGAGGAAGACTGAGTCCTTTTTTTCCACTAGTACCTCCAAGGAACATACTATCGAGGCTTTCATCACCTGCAGCTCAACGGGCATAGTATATTTGTTGCAGTGCCCATGTGGGCTCCAGTATATTGGCAGGACCAAACGGTCTACGCAGGTCAGGTTGGGTGAACACATCACCAATATTAAAACAAGCTTTAAACACGATTCGGTTTCTAAGCACTATGATATTCACCACAATCGCAATCCGGCCAACACACTCTTTCTGGGGATCGACAAATTCGATGCCCATTGGAGGAGTAGTTCGTTGGTCAGGGAGCTTTCAAAACTTGAGATGGCGTGGATTTATTGGGTGCAGTGTTATACCCCCCACGGCCTAAACATAGATACGGCTGTTAACGCCTTCATAGACAATGGTTGAATATTGAGAACTTTTGTTCTTTTGTCTTATATATTTTTCTGATGTGAACCAGCTCAGACGTCCTGGTAGATCCCGTGGCCTACATTTACCTCACTCTTTACTTTTTCTTCCTTTCACCCTTTTTGCTTAAGTTGGATACAAGTAGGTAAACACTTAGTTTAATACTAATTCATTCAATCTTGGACTCTAGTTGGCCTTTTTTCTGTTGCCTGGCAGTGGGATAGTATGACAACTCATCACATTGGGTGTATCTACCTGCTTGGTGCTGGTATGATATACAATATATTTATTGTGGGGCTATTGTCCATCCACTGGATGTTCACTTGTCCTCAGATAGGTTATTCATAAAATTATATGGTAGTTTCCTCATTTCATTAATTTTTAAATACATTTTTAAACATTTTTGTTTGTCATTAACTTTGGCTACAACTTAGCTTTACATTAGTTCTTGTTGTGGCCAAATATTAATCAAATTTCAATATTTTATCATTCGTTGATTTGTGGAATTGGTTATGGCTACTGAGGAATCTCTTTAGGGGACCGTAAGTTGATGTATTGATTTCATCATGACACCTTTTTCACCATTTAACTACTGTACCTTTGCAGTCTAATATAGGAAATTCATTCAATTAGCTTTCCTCCATACACTTAACATGTTTTAATATATTGTTTTAATAAGCTTTTGGTATCACAATTCATTTTTAGTGATTTAATCTGTGCGGGTAGCCGAGAGCATTCACTCCTAATACCCGCTGATGAGGTGTTATTCACTCTCATCATTTTCTACTTTTATTTTTATTTTCATCTTTATTTTTATATTTACATTTTTTAATTTTTCAAACATTATATTAGCTTAATTCAATTTACGCTAGCTAGGAGCCTATCTGATATTAATGTTTACAGATAGATTCTCTTTCCTCAATTTTTAAGTATCTAGTGGCTGCACTGGCAGTACTCATAACTGTCTGATTGCAGTGAATTTTTTTTTTACTATTGGCAAATTGCCCTATTTCAAAATGGCGTAGTAGTGTTGGGGATTCCCGGAGCTCTGAGCTGGGTGTTTCTCACACTGTGTAGAATAAATAGCGGTGAGTCAGCATGCTACTCGTGCCCCTGGACGACGTCATCTTGATTTGATTGATTGATTTGATTTATTTATTGTCATTGTAAAAACAAATTCACAATGAAATTACATTTCATTTCATTTCATTTCATCTGTGATGAAACGGCGTAAGGAGGAGCGGTGTGCTGACGTCACCGCGATACAACGCTACAGTCCCGTAAGGAACGGGCGGATAGTGAGAGACGGCTGGCTTGAATTTTAGACATGCTTTTTAACTACATTGTAATTGTAAGTGTACATCCTCATTTTTTACAATAAATATCCATACATTATCACAATATGGTAGCCATTGTATTTGCATGGGGACCACTTACTCTGGAGAAACACTGAGGATCCCAGACGTGGAGCAGACAGGAGTGTTTGCAGTTTACCATTGAGAGACCCAGGGCTGGGGTAATTAGCCACAGGCTGTTGTGATCTCCTGACAAGAGATCTATGTAGCTGGTAAGTGAATTTGATATAATGCCCCGTACACACAATCGTTTTTCATGCCGTTAAAAATGCCATTTAAAAAAATGGCCATTAAAAATGATCGTGTGTATGCTCCAGAGCATTTTTAACGATGTGAAAAACGGCCATTAAAAATTTCGAACATGCTCTCTTTTTTCACGTCGTTTTTCATGTCGTTTTTTTTTTTAACGACGTGAAAAACGATAGTGTGTATGCTTTAACGACGTGAAAAAAAACGCGCATGCTCAGAATCAAGTATGAGACGGGAGCGCTCGTTTTGGTAAAGCTAGCGTTGGAAATAGATACTGTATGGCACATTCATCACGGCTGAATTAATAGCATCGTTTTAATGCTGCGCATTCCGTTCTTCTTTTGAGAATGCTTCAACAATTACCTTCTTTTGATAATGACATTGAGAGTTATGCCAAACTTGTTTCTAAAGTAATTCCTAATTGTTTTAATGATAGAAAAATATTCTTTTCAAGCCACATCTCCCTCATAAATTCATAAATAAATGTAAAGATCATTATTTTTGGTTTTTGTTCTTTTTGCAGTTTATTTTAGTAATTAAGTTAGCTTCTTAATTTTTTTTGTCCTTAAATAATTTTTGTGTAAAGTTCCCACACCAACCTTCAAAATTTGTCTCATTTTGCCTCAAGGAGGTTTGTGTCCCTTGTTAATAACAATAATATTATTTGAAATGTCCCTGCCTGCTCCCTAGCAAACTCTCTTTTGAACTACAAATCACATAGTCAAGTATTTTAAGCCAAAAAAAAGTATCCTTTATTTAGGAACATAACAAATTAAAGGGGATGGCAGCACTGGAGAGCCTGCTTGCATTTGTGCATCCCTTGGACCTCACAACAACCATCCAAGATGTGAAAACCAAACTAGTGATGGAAAGAAATCAAAAAGGAGCCCAATCTTGGCTTGAACTCCCAGAGGTCAGGAACCGCAGCAGATAAGTCATATATGTCCCCAGTCTGTGGTACTACAGCAGGCATTATTTTTTCCTCTTCCTTGTAGCCTTCTCTCCAGCCTTCTCTGCAGCCTTGGTTGGTTTCTTCCTCGGAGGCTGGGGATCAGGAGGAGAGGTTGTGGCAGGAGGAGTAGTAGGAGGAGGAGGAGGAGGTGGAGGAGTAGGGACAACCTCCGTGATGTCGGTGAACTTGGTGAGTTCACCGAGCAATCCCTTGTTAATTACCTTCAGGAGAAGGGTCTCACTATACAGCTTTTGCCGCAGGTCCATTTGGCCTAGCTTTTGGGCCAGGACTGCGGCAAAGCCCTCCTCAGCAGAGGGTGCCTCTCTGAGGGCCACAGTAGCCTCTTTTAGGAAGGCTCTTGTTTCCTCCTCCACCTGCCTACCTCTCCTTGGCCCTCGTGGTTTCATTATCAGGGGAGGCATCTGGGCTCTTGTGCTGGGCCCAGCCTCCTCCTGGGTGCCACTTGGCCCTGCCTCCTCCTGGTCCCCAACATCACCCTCTTCCTGGCTCTGCTCTGGCTGTAAAAAAAGAAAGGGACTTTATTATTTTTTTTGCCACCATGAATCACACACATTGTTTACCTCCAGACATTTTTGAATTGAATCTGAAAATTTCGAAAAGTCTCACAGATTCCGCCTCCTGATATTGTTGCCTTGTCCACATCCAAATTGACCACTACTGTATCTTGGTCTTTAAATCCTTTTTTTTTTCGAACATTAAATACCTAACAATACTAACATCAATTTAAATTCATCACTTTTGAAGCAGGTTATATCGCCACCCAGGTGTACTTCAGGTAAATGCAAGATCATTTTTAGTGACCCCCAGATCCGTGAGAAATCAAAATGACACTTGGAAACGGATAAGTGTGTTCATTAGGTCTCTGGTTTTTATTTAGTGTTAGAGTGGCTTATATGGAAAAGAAAGATAGGAGGGGCAATGTCTTAACACATACGTTTCTAAAAATTATACAAACTCAGTATATTCTTATCTTGTGTTAACTAGATTCAGCAGTATGCATGAATCAGCTTAACCACAAATAAGTAGCAGGGTGTGTCTCTTTGCAAACTATTAGTATGTCAAAACACATTATTGAAAAGTTAATTTCTACTTAAAAATGGTGTCAATAATTTCATACATTCTATTACAATCCCCTCTTTTATCACAATCGTGATAATAACAAACCCTGAAGCCCCCGTCATTCACCTGGACTACTTTCTCATAAATCATTATCCTAAGCATGTAAAAATAGAGAACAATAAACAGATAATCTCAGCTTCATAGCAATTGTCCATGAGATACAAAGGGTGGAGGGGTGTGAAAGTCCATCAAAAAAAGCAAGTGGGAGGGGCATGACAGCCTTTAGGCCAAATAAAAAATTGTCCCAAAGAAAAGCACAAAAAAAATCTCTTGTATGGCTTCTGAATGTCCAATAAATTTATGAAAGGAAAGGAAAAAGAAATGTCCACATTATAATTCTCATTCTCCTAAACTTTTCCCAAAACTTTTGGTTCGATTCTGTGTTTATCCATATTTTACAGAGATCCTCTACCCCAAAACCCTGCCTCTTTGTAAGGATAGAACTCGATATCCACAGACAGACGGGAACTGATGCATTGGGCTAGACTTGGGTCTTCGGGCTGGTGTATCTATATCACTCCCTTGTGATGCTCACTGGAATTTCGTAGACCTTGAGCGTGCGTCATGGCTAACCCTCAAGGTGTCATTCCAGGAATATTTTTCAGCAGGTGTCCGCCTTTACACATCTCAGCATCTCCCATGGCATTTGAGCAACAAAGATGAACAATGAAGATTTCCATGTAAAAGCTGTAGTCATCTCTTCATCCGGATAGGGTATAGGGCAGGGTATGAATGGGGTATAGGGTAGGAATGGGATGGGCATTTCTTCTGGCTGGCTGGGGCAGATATTCCTCATCCAACATGAATAATCACAGAATCTACCTGATCAATTAAGGCCTTAACCATTGGAGATATTAAAAATAATATTCCTCATTAACTCAAACATAGGTAAAGCATGCAGAAATATTAAATGTTACTCAGCAATAGTGATGAGCCGAACACCCCCCTGTTCGGTTCGCACCAGAACCCGCGAACGGACCGAAAGTTCGAACGAACATTAGAACCCTATTAAATAGAATGGATGCGAACGTTCGAATTCTAAAGTGCTAATTATAACAACTATTATGCATGTTATTGTCCTAAAAAGGGTTTGGGAACCCGGGTTCTGCACCAGGGGACATGTATCAATGCAAAAAGAAGTTTTAAAAACGGTCGTTTTTCGGGAGCAGTCATTTTAATGATGCATAAAGTGAAAAAAAAAAGTCAAATATTCCTTTAAATATCGTACCTGGGGGGTGTCTAAAGTATGCCTGTGAAGTGCCACGTGTTTCCCGTGTTTAGAACTGTCCCTGCACAAAATGACACTTCTAAAGGAAAAAAAAGCCATTTAAAACTGCTTGCGGCTTTAATGTAATGTCTGGTCCCGGTAATATGGATGAAATTCTTTAAGAAAAATGGCATAGCTACCCCATGACCCCCCCCCCCTACCCCAGCCCATTACCAGCCCCTTTGGGTCTTGTATGGATATTAAGGGGAACCCCGCACATAAAATAAAAAAGGCCCTATATACTCTGAACAGCCCTATACAGGCGGTGCATACAAGACAGGGACTGTAGGTTTGTTCTTATGTAGAATCTGTTTGTAATTTTGAACAGGTACATTGTTGAAGTGTAGCTCCAGACCAAAAATCTATTTTTAAACTTTTTGGAAAACATAGGTAAGGGTTATCACCCCTGTAACATTTGTTTTGCTGTCTGTGCCCCTGTTCAGAACATTTCACCTCACTTTCCGTCCCAATGACAACTGTTTTTGAAATGTGGTGTTTTTCTTGAAACAAGGATTGCTGATAAAGCATCAGTACAGAGGAGACACCTTTCTCCCATATTTATTCTTACAGGAGAGAATTTTCCTTCCTAGTGGTAGATTTCCTCTCACTTCCTGTTGTCTTCTTGCGTTTGCAAGTAGGAGTCGTTTGTAAGTTGGATGTTTGAAAGTAGGGACCTGCCGTATATACTCTGCAGAAATAGGCCCCTTAGTTGTTGGTGTTGGCACAACACTGTAAGCACTCACAGTTACTCTTGGTTGGTGCTGGAACGCCCTGCTGTCAACTATTATATCAGGAATTTTAATTACATATAATTGTTGAACAGTGGTAGTAAAAATTGGGCCTTTGATGGTGGTGCTGGTGCCACAACACTGTAAGCCCTGACAGTTACTCTTGGTGGGTGCAGCAATGGGCCCTGCTGTGAATTATTAGATCAAGAATTGTAATTACATGCCCCTGTTGAACAGGGGCTGAAAAATTGGGCCTTAGGCACTGGTGGCACAACACTGCAACCCCTCACAGATACTGTACTTGGAGCACAGCAATGAGCCCTGTTGCAAAGTATTGCTTCAAAAATTGTAATGACACGCCCCTGTTAAACAGGGGCTGAAAAATTGGGCCTTAGGCACTGGTGGCACAACACTGCAACTCCTCACAGATACTGTACTTGGAGTACAGCAATGAGCCCTGTTGCAAAGTATTGCTTCAAAAATTGTAATTACACGCCCCTGTTAAACAGGGGCTGAAAAATTGGGCGTTAGGCACTGGTGGCGGCACCCATAAACAAAAATGATCTTCCAAGCTATCATCATCAATCGTATCATTGAGGACTCGGAGGAGGAGGATAGCCAGTCAACATAACAGCACAGGCACTCAGCATCAGCATCAGTCTTGAAGGGATGTGACATGTTAAAATCAATTAGTCTGTTATATCAGCATCAGGTGTGTGGTAGCTGGTGGTGATCCAAGACTGGTTCATCTTGATGAAAGTCAGTCGATCAACCGAGTCGGTGGACAGGCGCACCCTGTGATCCGTGACAAATCCTCCAGCAGCACTGAATGTGCGTTCCGAAAGAACGCTGGATGCAGGACAGGCCAGTAGCTCAATTGCATACTGTGCAAGCTCTGGCCAGTGATCCATCCTCAAGACCCAGTAAGCCAGAGGATTTTCGGTGGGGAAGGTGTCCAAGTCTGACCTTGCCCCTAGATATTCCTGCACCATGTTTATCAGACGCTGGCGATGGTTGCTGGAACCGATCATACTTTGGGGCTGCGGACTAAAGAATTGTCTGAACGCATCAGTCAGACGGCCACCTTCCCCACCGCTCCTTCTTTGACTGGCCGAAGCCTCAGCAACTCGTTGTCCAGGACCAGGAGTTTGCAACCTCCCAGTCTCTGGGAACGCGTTGCACAGACCTTTCTGCAAGGCCTCCCGGAGTTGTCTCATCCTCTGCTCCCTCTGCGACGGTAACATAAGGTCCGCAACCTTACCCTTGTACCGTGGATCAAGGAGAGTGGCCAGCCAGTAATGGTCCCTCTCCTTGATCCGAAGAATACGAGGATCCTTCCGCAGACTTTGCAGGATCAGGGAGGCCATGCAGCGTAGGTTTGCTGAGGCATTCGCTCCGGAGTCCTCTGGGTCACTAAGGACGACATGATCCGCAGCCACCTCCTCCCAGCCACGTACAAGTCCACTGGTTTCTTGGGACTGTAAATCATCCCTAAAAGACTGCTGCTGATGATGCTGAGTGCCAGCCTCCACCTCCATGCTGACACAATCCTCCTCCTCCTCCTCCTCCTCCTCTTCCTGTGCGATGGGTGGGACAGAAGTAACACTGTCTGGGTAAAGGGGGCCTTGAGAGGCAAGGAAGTCCTCCTCTTCCTGCCTCTGTTCTGCCTCAAGTGCCCTGTCCATTATTCCACGCAGCGTGTGCTCCAACAGGTGGACAAGAGGTACAGTGTCACTGATGCATGCACTGTCACTGCTCACCATCCTCGTGGCCTCCTCAAATGGTGCCAGGACAGTGCATGCATCCCTGATCATGCCCCACTGGCGTGGAGAAAAAAAACCAAGCTCCCCTGACCCTGTCCTGGTGCCGTAGTCGCACAGGTACTCATTGATGGCCCTCTGCTGCGTGTGCAGCCGCTGCAGCATGGCCAACGTTGAGTTCCACCTGGTGGGCATGTCACATATAAGGCGGTTCTTGGGCAGGTTCAACTCCTTTTGCAGCTCAGCCAGGCGAGCACTGGCATTATAAGATCTGCGGAAATGCACACAGACTTTCCTGGCCTGCCTCAGGACATCCTGTAAGCCCGGGTACCTGCCCAAGAAGCGCTGCACCACCAGGTTAAGGACGTGAGCCACACAGGGCACATGGGTCAGTTGTCCCTGTCGGAGGGCGGAGAGGAGGTTGGTGCCATTGTCGCAAACCACCATTCCTGGCTTAAGCTGGTGTGGCGTCAACCACCTCTCGGCCTGGCCCTGCAGAGCAGACAGGACCTCTGCCCCAGTGTGGCTTCTGTCCCCCAAACACACCAGCGCAAGCACGGCATGGCATCTTTTTGCCTGCGTACTTGCGTAGCCCCGTGAACGGCTACGGAGCACCGCTGGTTCATAGGACAAACCACAGGAAGAGGCCATGGAGGAAGAAGAAGAGGAGGGGGTGGAGGAGAGAGGTGTGTCACAACCAGTAGTAGCATTTTGGAGGCGTGGCGGTGGGACAACCTCCAACACTACTGCACCTTGTCCTGAATCCTTCCCAGCTGCCAAAAGAGTGACCCAATGGGCCGTGAAAGAAAGGTAACGTCCCTGTCCATGCCTGCTGGACCATGAGTCAGCGGTAATATGCACCTTACCGCTGACCGCCCTGTCCAGCGAGGCCAAGACATTGCCTTCCACATGCCGGTAGAGAGCCGGAATAGCCTTCCGTGCGAAAAAGTGGCGTTTGGGAACCTGCCACTGAGGAACCGCACATTGCACAAACTCACGGAAGGGGGCCGAGTCTACCAACTGAAAAGGCAGCAGTTGAAGCGCTAGCAATTTAGCCAAGCTAGCATTCAACCGCTGGGCATGTGGATGGCTGGGAGTGAACTTCTTTTGACGGTCCAGCAGCTGGGGCAGGGAAATTTGCCTGCTAGAATCGGACGTCGGTGTACTGCTAGCAGAGTGGGCGCAAGTACTTGGCTGTGACACACCTAATTCTACACCTTCATTCCTCTCAGTGCATGTTTCAGAGAGGACTGAAGTTATAGTGGGGTTGGAGATCCCAGCTGATGCGGTGCAAGGAGAGGTCCGCTTTGTTCTTTGGTGTGGGTCTTTGAGGTAGGCTTGCCAACGAGCTGCATGGCAGGTCAACATATGTCTGGTCAGGCATGTGGTACCCAAGCGGCTGATGTTTTGGCCACGCGATATACGCTTGAGACATATGTTGCAAACAGCAGCTGTGCGATCTGATGCACTAGCCTCAAAAAAGGCCCACACCAAAGAACTTTTTGAATGACGGGCAGAGGCAGCGCCCTGCACAGGCGGAGCTCTGCGGTGTGATTCCGTCGGTGTACTGCCCTTACGCTGGCCACCAAAGGGCATCCTGCCTCGTTGGAGATGTGCCTCCTCCTCATCCTCCTCCTCCTCCTCTCTCCTATTAGGCACCCACGTGGAGTCAGTGACCTCATCATCCCCTCCCTCCTCATCACTGGAGCCAATCTGGCAGTATGCTGCAGCTGCTGGAACATGACTGCCAGATTGGTGTCCTTCTTGAGCATCCCCTCTGTCTGCTCTCACGCTACTGCCTTCCTCTAGCTGGGTTTCATCATCAGACCCTTCGAAACGCTGGGCATCCTCCTGGAGCATGTACCCAACACTGTGCTGAAACAGTTCGGGGGACTCCTCAGGAGGAGGACATGGTGGGTCTAGGGAAGGAGTGACTGATGATTTGTCTGACATTGATACCAGGGAAGACGACGCTTTGGCAGCTGCTTTTCCAGTACCCTGAGCCTGGGTGAGAGAGGATGAGGAGGAGGAGGAGGGCTTGGTCATCCACTCTACCAAGTCTTCGGCATGATGTGGCTCAACATGTCCAGCTGCCGAAAAGAAGGACAAGCGTGTCCCATGGCCATGTGCTGATGACAATGCACCGCGTCCACGACCAGCACTGTTGCCCCCAGACACAGAGCCTGCTTGCCCTCTTTTATTGCCTCCTGACTGTCTGCCTCTCCTTGTTTGCCTTCCAGACATTCTAATAGATGGCCTGCACGGAGATGGGAAAAAAGCAATAAGGGCTACCTTCAGGTGTCCTTCTCTGTCCCTTGAAACAAGGACTTTCACAGTGAAAGAAACTGACACTCTCCCTACCTACAGTTTTCTGTCCCTAGAAAAAATGTTTTTTTTAATCACAATATAGCACAAGAAAAATTCACTCACTGTCCTTACAGGTCCCTGGAAACAAGGACTTGCAGAGTGAAAGGAAAAAAACACTCTCCCTACCTACAGTTTTCTGTCCCTAGAAAAAATGTTTTTTTTAATCACAATATAGCACAAGAAAAATTCACTCACTGTCCTTACAGGTCCCTGGAAACAAGGACTTGCAGAGTGAAAGGAAAAAAACACTCTCCCTACCTACAGTTTTCTGTCCCTAGAAAAAATGTTTTTTTTAATCACAATATAGCACAAGAAAAATTCACTCACTGTCCTTACAGGTCCCTGGAAACAAGGACTTGCAGAGTGAAAGAAAAAAAACACTCTCCCTACCTACAGTTTTCTGTCCCTAGAAAAAATGTTTTTTTTAATCACAATATAGCACAAGAAAAATTCACTCACTGTCCTTACAGGTCCCTGGAAACAAGGACTTGCAGAGTGAAAGAAAAAAAACACTCTCCCTACCTACAGTTTTCTGTCCCTAGAAAAAATGTTTTTTTTAATCACAATATAGCACAAGAAAAATTCACTCACTGTCCTTACAGGTCCCTGGAAACAAGGACTTGCAGAGTGAAAGAAAAAAAACACTCTCCCTACCTACAGTTTTCTGTCCCTAGAAAAAATGTTTTTTTTAATCACAATATAGCACAAGAACAATTCACTCACTGTCCTTACAGGTCCCTGGAAACAAGGACTTGCAGAGTGAAAGAAAAAAAACACTCTCCCTACCTACAGTTTTCTGTCCCTAGAAAAAATGTTTTTTTTAATCACAATATAGCACAAGAAAAATTCACTCACTGTCCTTACAGGTCCCTGGAAACAAGGACTTGCAGAGTGAAAGGAAAAAAACACTCTCCCTACCTACAGTTTTCTGTCCCTAGAAAAAATGTTTTTTTTAATCACAATATAGCACAAGAAAAATTCACTCACTGTCCTTACAGGTCCCTGGAAACAAGGACTTGCAGAGTGAAAGGAAAAAAACACTCTCCCTACCTACAGTTTTCTGTCCCTAGAAAAAATGTTTTTTTTAATCACAATATAGCACAAGGACAATTCACTCACTGTCCTTCCAGGTCCCTGGAAACAAGGACTTGCAGAGTGAAAGAAACTGACACTCTCCCTACCTACAGTTTTCTGTCCCTAGAATAAATGTTTTTTTAAGCACAATATAGCACAAGAACAATTCACTCACTGTCCTTACAGGTCCCTGGAAACAAGGACTTGCAGAGTGAAAGAAAAAAAACACTCTCCCTACCTACAGTTTTCTGTCCCTAGAAAAAATGTTTTTTTTAATCACAATATAGCACAAGAAAAATTCACTCACTGTCCTTACAGGTCCCTGGAAACAAGGACTTGCAGAGTGAAAGAAAAAAAACACTCTCCCTACCTACAGTTTTCTGTCCCTAGAAAAAATGTTTTTTTTAATCACAATATAGCACAAGAAAAATTCACTCACTGTCCTTACAGGTCCCTGGAAACAAGGACTTGCAGAGTGAAAGAAAAAAAACACTCTCCCTACCTACAGTTTTCTGTCCCTAGAAAAAATGTTTTTTTTAATCACAATATAGCACAAGAAAAATTCACTCACTGTCCTTACAGGTCCCTGGAAACAAGGACTTGCAGAGTGAAAGGAAAAAAACACTCTCCCTACCTACAGTTTTCTGTCCCTAGAAAAAATGTTTTTTTTAATCACAATATAGCACAAGAAAAATTCACTCACTGTCCTTACAGGTCCCTGGAAACAAGGACTTGCAGAGTGAAAGGAAAAAAACACTCTCCCTACCTACAGTTTTCTGTCCCTAGAAAAAATGTTTTTTTTAATCACAATATAGCACAAGGACAATTCACTCACTGTCCTTCCAGGTCCCTGGAAACAAGGACTTGCAGAGTGAAAGAAACTGACACTCTCCCTACCTACAGTTTTCTGTCCCTAGAATAAATGTTTTTTTAAGCACAATATAGCACAAGGACAATTCACTCACTGTCCTTCCAGGTCCCTGGAAACAAGGACTTGCAGAGTGAAAGAAACTGACACTCTCCCTACCTACAGTTTTCTGTCCCTAGAATAAATGTTTTTTTAAGCACAATATAGCACAAGGACAATTCACTCACTGTCCTTCCAGGTCCCTGGAAACAAGGACTTGCAGAGTGAAAGAAACTGACACTGTCCCTACCTACAGTTTTCTGTCCCTAGAATAAATGTTTTTTTTAAGCACACTATAGCACAAGCACAAAACACACTGACACTCTCCCTACCTATCCTTCTCTTTCCCTAAACTAAAGGAATCCAGGTTAAGCAAGAAAGAAATAACAGTCACTGTCCCTGCCTATGCTGCTCTATCCCTGCTCCGGAACACACTACACTAGGCCGCCGTGCTGGCGGCCTTTTATAGTGTGGGGCGTGTACTAAACACCCTCAGCAATAATTGGCCACAGGCATCCTGCCTGTGGCCAATCATTGCTCTCCTCGCTGCCGGCGCTGTGATTGGCCAAGCATGCGGGGTCACAGTGCATGCTTGGCCAATCACAGCGCCTGGATGACACTGCGATGGCGTAGTGCATTGTGGGCCGTTCGCGTCACTCGAATTTGGCGCGAACGGCCCAAATCGTTCGATCTTCGTCGAACGATCGAACAGCCGATGTTCGAGTCGAACGTATGTTCGACTCGAACACGAAGCTCATCCCTACTCAGCAACAGTCTTCATTATGTAGATTCAATATGTTTAACTAAACATTTTTTCAAATCCAGTATTACAGCAGGACTTCAATAAAACTTAAACAACTTTAGTTTCTTCTATCCCCGGGACCCAAGTGGACCCGAGGAACTCAGAACAGAACATTTTACCCAAACACATATGCACACTCAGAAGTCAGCCTCCTAACTTTTCAAATATATCTGATCATCAGCAACAAACAAAACATTGATGGATAAACTTCATTACATCATTAACACTTCACGATTGAAACTCTGGGAATTCAAAAGGTAAATATATCCAGAATAGTCACTCTGACTGTTATTCAAACAAACTTTCCCATCATATTTTAGTACCTCATGGACTCAATATAAGCAGCAATTTATTTTGTATATCCTGGTTACTTAATCCAAACTTTTAGAGAAATATATATTATCAGGAACATGGGCCTAATAACTTCTACTCCCTGAACAAGAAAACACAATATGAGACAACCATCTCTTTGTGTACATTTTAAACAAACACTTAAGATACTTTACTAATCAAATAATACCTTGTGCATTCATTAAACACAATACAACCACTTTCTCCTTTTATTCACATCCATTTGGCCACTCCATTCATTCTTCATTTAGAAATGTTTTCCATATTTGCCCTTTGAACATCTTTTAAGCACCCTTTACCATTACTTTTTTTTTTTTTCTCTAGTGCATAGGATTACACAAACCTTAAGTTACTTCCTTTTTCTTTACCAACCACAATTCCTCTGGCGTAGCGCCTGGAATACATAACTTCCTTGGATGAGGCTGGCTCACACACCTGCAGTGCATTCGCACTCCGCACTGCCCAAAAAGGTGTGCGTTTTCTAGGCAGTGCGGTCCGGCTTACGTGCGAATTCAGGGCCATTGACTTCTATGGGAACGCTTCTGAATCACACATGTCATTCAGTTGTGAACAGTATAAAATCCTGACCTGATATGCAATCCTGACCTGATCCTGATAAAAAACTGACATGAAGCGCTGAACAACTACTTTGTCAATTAGCTGTGAAAACAGAGCTCAAACTCGCACTGCATATGTGTGATCCCAGCCCTAAAATTGTATTTAACCAAAAAAAAGAAAATCAAACATTTTTAAATCCCCAATCATTGTTCATACAGCCTAAACACAAATTAAAACCATTTGCACAAATATCCATTCCCTTGTCTTGTAACAGGCAATGTCCTTATACAATGCAAAAGTTTGCCTTTTTTTTTCAACATCAACAAAACTATATTTGTCGAAACTGAAAAGAAAAACAACACCTTTTAACTTCAATAAAGTAAGGATAGGCAATTACACAATTAAAACAGTCCCCAAAGTCATACTCCAAGGCTCTAAGGCTCTGTCTCCACTACTGTGAGTTACTGTGCGACTTGACACATGCGAAGTCGCATGACAAGTCAAAAACCCATGTAATTCAATGATCCTTGTTTTAATTCATGCGACTCAAGTCGCAGCGACGCAAAAAGGTTCTTGCACTATTTTGTTCCTACTTCGGTGCGACCTTTTCTCACACTTTTGCATGACATTGCATCAAAAATCGCATTGCAAAGTCACACTGCAAATCACGCAAATCTGGGGTTGCAATAGTGGAAACAGAACCTAACTGAAATAATCAAAATACCCCATGTATAAGTTGAAATGCTACTCTAAAAAAATTGTATCTGATCAGATTCCTCAAAAAAAACATTTGGTACCAGCGTATACATGTAATTTATCAGTGACGTCACATTCCCCTTTTAATGTTTCCAATTAACTATGCATTTGAAATGGGAATATGGGCCCAACACATTTCATGAATAGACTGACAATAGTTGCAACATTTTAACAATAAACATGTATTTTTTAATCTATATAGATAACGTTTCTGAATCAAATCCTTCTTTAACATTTTCTCCACCTCAGCAAGTCTCTCGGACTCGCTGAATATGGAATGCAAATATAGCAGTATGCTTTGCGCAAAAGCATTGACGAAGGTATGGTCGGTTGTTTGATCCCCTCTTTCACTTGAAGTGAAATAGCAGATTTATGCAAGCGGACATATACCTCTGTGTATTGTGCTAAACAATACTTTGGATAGGAGGAATCACTCAAATAAAGCACCACACACAGATGAGTACCCTACTCTGTCCCTCTCACCTGCCCACTTTAGCAACGCTCTCCTACTTGACAGGATCAAAGGACATATCAATTACTCAACAATCCGTTTGCATTCAGAAGAAAAAAACAACTTATACTTTAAATTGGAATTCCAAGACAACAACAAACAAACACATAAAATGTAAGCATTTTTCTCTGAGCAGATGGAAGAGAATTCCCTATACTAACAACACTTTCCCTATAGTATAGCTAAAACCCCTTTGTCCCATCTGCACCACAGCGACAACATTTATCATACATACAAAAGTACTTACCACTCTCACAATATTTGGATATAAGCAAGGGAGATTTCTAATACTGTAGACCACTTTGACTGTTTAACCTTAGGGCCAGTTCACACCACATGCAGTCCAGTGAGTTTTAAAAAAAAAAAAAAAAAATTCTGAAGCAGGTTATATGGTAGTTCACACCAGTGCTTGCAGTTCCAGTGCACTTCAGTTCAAGCATCCTTCCTGCACTGGAACGCTGCAAAATGCATAAAAAACGCACTGGAGGAGTGAAAAAACACTGGACTGCATTAAAAATGCACAAAAAACGCACTGGAACGCATCAAAAATGTGCATGTAAAAAAAACACCTGGAACGCATCTGGACTGCATTTCTATGGTGCAAACCGCCCCCTACAGTCAGTGTATCTACACAAAAAATGATCTTATTACTTCTATGCGACAGATAGAAAAGCGAAAATAGGTTGGATCACCGAAATATAATCCTCATTTACCATTTCAGCTCCTTGCCAAAAGGACTGTCGTGTACACTTTTCTACAGCGTTCCCAAAACGCTTCTAATTAGATAGGACCTTCTCAAAGGTACTTTACAGCGTTCCCAAAACACTTCAAATTAATTAGGACCTTCTTAAAGGTACTTTCAAAGGCGGATTTTCCCAAAAAATCCCCTATACATCAAGGCGTGGTTCGTATCCCTCTTCTACATAAATTTAGTTTGAGATGAAATTTAAATCAGAGCTAAGGTAAGAGAAAACAGCCTGTCTAAAAGACAAAAAGATTCTTCTTACCAAAGGTGATTTTTTCATCCCCACCACTGTCACCATCTGAAGCAGGTAATATCGCCACCCAGGTGTACTTCGGGTAAATGCAAGATCATTTTCAGTGACCCCCGGTTCCGTGAGAAATCAAAATGACACTTGGAAACGGATAAGTGTGTTCATTAGATCTCTGGTTTTTATTTAGTGTTAGAGTGGCTTATATGGAAAAGAAGGATAGAAGGGGCAATGTCTTAACACATACGTTTCAAAAAATTATACAAACTCAGTATATTCTTATCTTGTGTTAACTAGATTCAGCAGTATGCATGAATCAGCTTAACCACAAATAAGTAGCAGGGTGTGTCTCTTTGCAAACTGTTAGTATGTCAAAACACATTATTGAAAAGTTAATTTCTACTTAAAAATGGTGTCAATAATTTCATACATTCTATTACAACTTTTGTAACATATAAATGGAGATATCAATACTTTACCTGGCTCCATATATCCAAATCTGCCTCCTCAAGGGCCTGATCTTGAACCTCAGAGGAAGCCAGAGCAGGGTTGCCAGGAAGGCTGGAGGGCTGGCTGCAAGGAAGGCTGGAGGTTTGGCTACAAGGAAGGCTGGATTGACCTCTGGGGGGAAGGGTGGAGAGAGATTCCCGCACTTCCAGCTGGTCATCCAGAAAAGATAGCTTGCTGTAGTACCACAGACTGGGTTTATAAACCTTATCTGCTGCAGCACCTGACCTCTGGGACTTCAGGACCATATTCCTCTGGGTCCTGTATGTCCCCCTGATGGTAGAAATTTTGGTTTTCACATCTTGGAGAGTTGTTGTGGGTATCTGGGTTTGGACAAATGCAAGCAGGCTCTCCAGTGCTGCTGTCCTGGCTGTTTTGTTTTTATTGGACCCACTTTTGGTCTGCCACAGGATAGGGAGTTCTTTCCATTTGTCAATGAACTCCCCCATGAACTCAGGGTTTTTGAAACTATTCATTCTCTCTGTAAAATCAAGAACCCAGAAAAGACATATGTTTCAGTCAACATTCATCAAATCAGCATTTTGGACAGATCTAAAAGCCCCAAATCTCCTCCTCTGCGGAAACCCAAATCCTTAAAATGTTATGTACCTTGGTCAACACGTTCGTTGCGAACTCCCTCTCCCGCCAAATGAACGTATTTTCGACACATGGATCTGCACTTGATATACACTGCGCATGCGTGAAACTCCGCACGCTTTCCCCGCCCCTGACGTTCGATATTGTACTTTCCCCGCCCCTTCTCGCTCGTCGTAGTGCTTAGCAACATGGCGGAGACACAGGTGGCTGAGATTACCTCTACAGAGGATGAAATTCCTGAGGAGCCCAAATCCCGATCCAGGAGATATAAGGCATCCAACATGTCATTCGAGGAAATGGTGGAGATGGTCGCCATTTTGAAGAGGGAGGATTATGATGCCAAGCATGGGCCGTATAAAAGGCCTAATCTGGTCAAGTCAAAAATTATGGCCAAAGTGGTCAAAAGTCTTCACCAAAAATTCGGGGTGTGCAGAACGAAGGAACAGCTCAGAAAACGATAGTCTGATCTGAAGTTTCGGGAGCCCGACCAATACAAACGAATCAAGAAAGTTATACAAAAAAGTAAGTAGTTTTTTGCTATTTTCCCTGCTAGAGATTATTACTTGTATTATGTTGTGTGTTTTTGTCTTTGATATAGTACAGTGAAAGATACCATTTTTCTTGTTCGTCCGCAAAGTAAACGGACGTATTAAACCTCTTTCTCCGTACAGTTCATCAAACGATGTTTTAGGATCATCCAGTGTGAACACCCATTTATTTAATTTTATTTGGAGTAGCAAATTTGGTAAACAATTATTTTTGGGGTTCAAATCCAAAGGATAGAATAAAGGATATGCATGGTAATGTTAAGGGAGAGAATGCTCAGCAGCTGATGAAACATCTGAACGCAGTAGTACAAGTGTGGGCCAAAAGCCCCAAAGTTTGAGGGTGTCACACACAGGTGATCCTGTGTATATACTTTGGGGTGTTACAATGTGTCAAACTTTGGTTAAAAAAGTATATGCTATGTTTTTGGCTATGTATCCAATCATGTGTTCCGGTTGTCACTGGGGGTACATTGAAAAATGGACCACACTTCAAAATAATGTTTCCAAATTATTTGTTCATGGTTTCGTTTTCTCCAAAAAATCTTCGTTACTAATGAAACTATACCTTTTCTTGCAATCTCCATAGGGCTTCAAAAAACTACGTCAGATGAGCCTCTAAATCCAACACCTTCAACAATACCCCCAGACCCACATGATGGAGAGGAACGTGAGGTTGTGGAAGTGGAAAGTGGCACCTCAACAGGTCAGTGTCAAACCAGACAGATGCAGGTTAATAGATGTAGGCCTACATATTCTATACTACATGTTTTTTTTTTAATGTAGGTGCAGTTCTGGCCAAAGACCCCAAAAATTTTACACATCACAGTGCCCAGATCCTGATCCAATACCTGATGGTCTGCTGTCGTGACCTTAAAAAAATTAAAGGGAGACTTGATAGAGATCAGGGAAAATACCAAGCGGGTGGAGCAAAGGCTACAAAAGATCATGGCTGTGCTTGGGCGTGTCTAATGTTTTTAAAAAAAATAACGTTGAACTTGCTGTGTTTTGGCAGGTATGTTTTTCATTGAACCTTTTAGGACTAGTACATGTTTATTTTTTCACTATATTTTTAAAGTTCTTTTTTGTATGCATGGCTGTTCATGCGTTTTAACAAGCAAAAAATGTTTGGGACATCTACATTTAAAAGGAATTGTCCAAAACAAAAATAAAAAATGGTATTTTGTTATCAAGAAGTTGTGGCTTCATTATGTAAATGTTGTGCAAAGTGAACTAACTAATCAATGTTTTGTGTTTACACTGACAATGAAGGCTAATTAAGAATGCACAATACACATGGCAATACAAGTGCACTAGGTAAACCTACGAGAAACATAAACCATTATTAAATGAAAACACCAAACCAATCTTTGAGAAAAATAAAGTTTTATTTTTCTAAATTAAAAGGTTAAAAGTCATCAGGCATTTCAATGGCCCCCCTACCCACAAAATAATCCACATATTTGTCACGGACCTCACGTCCGGTTTGGGGGGCCAAGCCTGGACGGCCAGCTTCCCGGGGCCACAAGATGTTCTGCTTCCATTAATGAGGCCTCAGGCCCAGTCAAAGTCAGATAATTTGTGGAATGCACCCGGAGATAATTATGTAGCACACAGCAAGCCATTACAACATGGTTCCATTTGTAAGGGGCAAGGTGGATGGAGGTGAGGAACAGGCAGAAGTGGCTGGCCATGATGCCAAAGGCATTTTCAACCACCCTTCTTGCTCTGGCCAGCCAATAGTTGTACACCCTCCTCTCAGGGGTGAGGGTGCGTTGCGGGAATGGCCTCATCAAATGGGGACCCAGGCCAAACGCCTCATCCGCCACAAACACAAATGGGAGTCCCTCCACATTCTGCTCCGCTGGTGGCAAGGCCAGCTGATCCAAAAGGAGCCGTTCCCCAAACTCCATCTGTGCAAAAACTCCTCCATCAGACATCCTGCCATTCTTGCCAACGTCCACATAGAGGAATTCGTAGGTGGCCGACACCACTGCCATCATCACGATGCTGTGGAACCCCTTATAATTGTAATAAAAGGATCCCGAATGCGGTGGTGGGACGACCCGAACATGTTTGCCGTCGATGGCCCCTCCACAGTTTGGAAAGTTCCATCGTTGGGCAAACTCCAATGCCACATTCTGCCATTCATGTGGCGTAGAAGGGAACTGTGGAATGAAATCAAAAATAAATTAATACTTTGAGCCATCAAACATTGAAAGCAGATTTAAGAAAAGCATTCATGGCCAACATTGGGAGAAACCAAAAAATTAAAACATTATTAGTAAGCAACAACAAACCAAAAAAAAAAAACACAAAATAAAATGAGGGGGGGGGGGGGTTGAAGATGAGTTGGGGAGATCACAAATGAAGGCTGTAGCACTCTGTATGAATTAGTGAAAAATTTAACATTCCTAGGCAATCTTTAGGGGGCGTTTAGGGTAAAACACTACGATGGAGCATAGATTAAAATACATGGAAATGACTAGGCAAGGTGGGTATGGCCCCAGGATAGCATGCTGGAGAGGTTAGGTAAGGCAAATTTTTATGTAGGCCTAATGAAAAATTTCCAAAAAATAAATTTGCATGTGGAGAAAGGGGACATTCCCTGCAGCTAAGAATCATGGGAATTAGGGACTGCTAATAAACCCCCCCAAAAAATTAATACAAATAAATACATACAATGTGATGTTTGAAATAAGAACACTTACCTTAATATAGTCCTCCTGCAAAACTTGGAGGATGGCAGAACACGTCTCTGGTATAATGATACCCAGAGCCTGGGGCGATATGCCTGTGGAGAACTTTAAGTCCTGCAGGCTTCTCCCAGTCGCCAGGTATCGCAACGTGGCAATGAGCCTCTGCTCAGCACTGATGGCTTCACGCATAACGGTGTCCTGCCTGGTAATGTAGGGGGACACCAAAGCCAACAGATGCTGAAATACAGGGTCAGACATCCTGAGAAAATTCCTGTAGTCATCAGGATTATTCTCCCTGATCTCCCGCAACAAAGGCATATGACAGAACTGGTGCCGCTGGAGCAACCAATTCTTGGTCCATGAACTCCTCCTGACCCTGCTCATGTCATGGATTCGGGATACAGCATGAACCCCTGCACCAACTACAGCACGAACTCTACGACGAGTACGTAGCCGCAACATGGCTAGATAACGGTTGGCAGCTCAGAACGAACTAGAAGAACGAATGGAAGAACAGCAAGGCCTATGAAGAACAAGCTGAAAAACAGTAACGAGCAGACAAGAACGCACTGAATAAACAGATACGAACTGACTACAAGCACTGCAAAACAGATACGAACCCACAAGCACAAACTGAACTCCACAAAACGATCTTCAAAGCACGAAGACTGAAAAGCGCGAATCGTCTCTCACCAAACTTTTACTAACACGCGGTAACACGGAATTAGCAAAAGCGTCCCAAAGGGTGGCGTCATTAGAACAGAACTTCCCCTTTATAGTGCCGTCGTACCTGGTGTACGTCACTGCGCTTTGCTTTGAACGTTTTTTAAAATGATCGTGTGTACGCAAGACAGGCTTGAGAGGAAACATGAAAAAAAACGACGTGAAAAACGTCGGGAAAAATAATGGCATGAAAAACGATCGTGTGTACGCCGCATAAGAGGTGGAGGACCCTTTTTCTATTACATCTCATCACTTCTTCTTGGGTGTATATTTGTTTGAAGTCACCGTTGATCAACACATTGAAAGACTGTTATCAGAACTGTGTTCCCTTCGGAGTGCAACTCACTGTTTTTTGCCATTCATTGAATACAGTAATATGGACATATGGAGGTATGCATGAAGGTATGAAGGAATGCATGAAGGTAAAAAACCTTGAGCCTTTAGAACCACTTTAAGGATTTCAAACAGGATTTCCTGAACCCGCAGCAAATCTAAGCTAAGATTCACTCGTCTCTAATTACAGACATAAAATATGGTGACACAGCTGGTTGTTGATAGTTGCATCTGACTTTGGTTCAATGCAGAATGTTTACTAACTGAGACTGAAAGCTGGTGATAGGACAGTTATACAGTGTACATTCCGGAACAAAAAGCCAATGCAATTTAGTAATTTCAGGCTCAGATCTGAAGCCCTGTACACACGACCAGTTTTTCTGGCAGGAAAAAAACGTTTTCCCAACGGGATTCCTGACAAGCTTGTCTTGCGTACAGACTGTCATACAAAATCCCAAAAGTCCAAAGCGCAGTGACGTACAACACGTACGTTGGCACTATAAAGGGGAAGTTCCATTCCAACGGCGCCACCCTTTGTGATTTTCAGTCCGTTACAGCGTGACAAATGTGAAATCTCCATTACGAACAATAGTTTTACCAGAGCGAGCGCTCCCGTCTCATACTTGATTCTGAGCATGCGCGTTTTTTTTGCCCTCGGAAAAGCATACACACGACCGGTTTTCACGACGGGAAAAAGTCTGCCGGGAATCCCGGAGGGAAATTAGAGAACCAGCTCTCTTTTTTCCCGCCGCGATTCGCTGCAGTTTTCCTGTCGGGAAAACTGCAATGGAGCATACACACCGCCGGTTTTCGTGGCAAAACGCTCTCATGGCAGTTTTCCGGGAAAACCGGTCATGTGTACGAGGCCTTAGACACTCCTTAACCACTTAACGACCGCCCACCGCCGATTTACGTCGGCAGAATGGCACGGACAGGCAGAATCACGTAGATCTACGTGATCGCCTTTGTGCAGTTGGGGGGTCCATCCGGACCCCCCTTCACTGCAGTGAGCGGCCGTTAAGTGTTCGGGAGCGATCAGGCATGAGGGGGCGGCCGCTCGATTCCGCCCCCCCCTCGCGATCGCTCCCGGCCAATGAAATTGCTTCCTCCGCCATGTGATGTAAACACAGGCTGGAGGAAGTGATGTCATCTCCCTCGCCGCGGTCTTTTCGTTCCCGGCGCCGAGGAGTGAAGACAGAGGTTAGTGCTCCAACAGTCCACTGACACGTAGGTACACATAGGCACACAAATCACCCCCCAGTCACCCCCAGATCACCCCCCAGGTCACCCCAAAGCCCCCAATCACAGTGTCACTGATTGCAGTGATCATTTATTTTACTGATCACTGCATTTAGTGTCATCTGTGATTGTAAAAAGTTGCAAGGCAGTTAGGATTAGGCCCCTTTAGGTCCAGGGTAGCCCCCTAACCCCCCCTAATAAAGGTTTAACCCCTTGATCACCCCCCAGGTAACCCTTTCACCCCCTAACTTCAGCGTCACTAAGCGATTGTTTTTCCGATCGCTGTATTCGTGTCGCTGGTGTTTTAGATAGGCAGTTATTTTTTTTTTAGGTTCGCCGCAGGTTTTTATTGGTGTCAGGTACCCCCATATTTAACCTAATAAAGGTTTTAACCCCCTGATTGCCCCTAGTTAACCCTTTCACCAGTGATCACCATATAAAGGTTACGGGTGACGCTGGTTGATTAGTTTGCTTTTTATAGCATCAGGGCACCCGCCGTATATAACCCAATAAAGGTTTAACCCCCCTGATCGCCCGGCGGGTGAGATCAATTAGGTTTTAGCGCCAGAGAGGGTCTGCGTCGCCCCAGGCAGTGTTAGGTTAGTGCCAGTAACGCTAACACCCATGCGCAAAGCATACACCCCCCTTAGTGGTATAGTATCTGATCAGATCTATACTAGCATCCCCAGCGGTTTAGGGTTCCCAAAAACGCAGTGTTAGCGGGATCAGCCCAGATACCTGCTAGCGCCTGCGTTTAGCCCCTCCGCCCAGCCCAGCCCACCCAAGTGCAGTATCGATCGATCACTGTCACTTACCAAACACAACACACATAACTGCAGCGTTCGCAGAGACAGGCCTGATCCCTGCGATCGCTAACAGTTTTTTTGTAGCGTTTGATATATTTGCTGACGACAGTCAGGTGCTTTTTTTCCTGTGAATCTTACTAGTGTACCCCTAAATTTAGAGCCCAAAATGGCAAGACGAAGGTACACTAGTAAAGAGGCCTACGAGATTCTGAGCATGACAGATAGTGAAGAGGAGGTCACGTATCTGTCAGATTCAGGCTCAGAATATCTTCCCGTAGAAGACAGTGACGTCAGCGGCCCCACGTCAGATAGCTCTGACGACGAAGTTGAGGTCCCTGCTAAGGTCAGGCGTACCCGATCCCGATCTTCTGAGGTTGTTGAGGAGCAAGAACCGCAGGTCTCTCGTATCATGGAGCAGAGTAGTACTAGCGCCGCTATTCCTTCTGGTGAACTGGCAAGCACCAGCGGCCTAGTACAGCCTGGACGTACATCCAGCACTGCAGTAACACTTGGTGACGTGGCGAGTCCCATAAGTGCAGTTCAAGCTGGCGAGGTGGCAAGCACAAGTAGTGTCCCGCTGCCACCAAGAAGACAAAGGCAGGCCCGTCGTGCCCATACTGCCCTTCCTGCAGAATTCGCCTATCCTGATTGGGTCCCCACCACTTCTGCAGAACCCGTACTTCCCCCATTCACTGCCCAACCCGGTATTCAGGTGGAAACAGCTGATTTTATGCCAATCGATTTTTATTCGCTGTTTTTCACGGAAGATCTCTATAGATCTATTGTGGACCAGAGTAATTTATATGCTGGTCAATTTATCGCCGCTAACCCCCAGTTGCCTAAAATTGCCAGAAATTGGAAACCAATTACGGTTTCCGAATTTAAGACCTTTCTTGGCCTTTCCCTCAACATGGGCACACATAAATTTCCGTCATTGCGTGCTTATTGGTCCACGCACCCAATTGACCACATGCCCGTGTTCTCTGCCTCCATGTCCAGGGCACGATACGAGCAGATTTTGCGGTTCATGCACTTCAACGACAATGAACTTTGTCGTCCACGTGGGGACCCTGAATACGACCGGCTCTATAAAATTCGGCCCCTCATAAACCACTTCAACGAACGTTTTGCAGCCTTGTTTACTCCCGATCAAGTTGTCTGCGTTGATGAGTCCCTGATTAAATTTTCTGGCCGCTTGTCTTTCAAGCAGTACCTTCCCAGCAAGCGTGCCAGATACGGGGTCAAGCTCTACAAGTTCTGTGACAGGGCAACAGGCTATGTAGTGAACTTTACGGTTTATGAGGGAAAAGACAGTCAGATTGAGTCGGTCAACTGCCCGGATTACATAGGGAGCGCTGGCAAGATAGTGTGGAACTTGGTGTCACCCTTATTCGGAAAGGGGTACCACTTGTATGTGGACAATTATTACACGAGCGTGCCACTGTTTAGTCACTTGTTTGATCATAAGATTGGAGCATGTGGCACCGTGCGACCTAATCGCCGGGGCTTTCCCCAGCGGCTTGTAGATGCCCGTCTTAGGCTGGGGGAGAGAGCCTGCTTGAAGTGTAATAACTTGCTCGCTATGAAGTGGAGGGACAATAAGAATGTTTTCCTTCTTACCTCCCTTCATGCAGACACGACAGTCCAAATTCGTACGGCGACTGGTGTTGTGGAGAAACCCCTCTGTGTCCACGAATATAACCAAAATATGGGAGGGGTGGACCTCAACGACCAGTTGATGGCGCCGTATCTAATTGACCGTAAGGCGAGACGCTGGTACAAAAAAGTGTCTCTATCATTATTCCAATTGGCTTTGCTGAACGCTCATGTGCTATACAGAGCTTCAGGCGGGACGTTATCTCTTCTAAAATTCCAGAATGAGATAGTCACAGAACTCCTGTATCCAGGCGGTTCTGCACCTCACCATCCCCAACCAAATGCAGTAAGCCGGCTGCATGAGAGGCATTATTCGTATGTCCTCCCGAGTACCCCTACCCAAAGCCACCCCCAAAAAAGATGTCGTGTCTGTAGCAAGCGCGGATTTAGGCGTGACACCCGTAGTTTTTGTCCACTCTGTCCTGACAAGCCTGGTCTTTGCCAAGGTGAATATTTTGAACGCTACCACTCAAAAGTGAAGTTTTAGCGTAGGGTACAGCATTTCACAGACTAGGACACACTTACACAGGGTCTCCCAAGATGCCATTACATTTTGAGAGACCCGAACCATTACAGTTGTAAAGTTACAAAAAAAAGTGTAAAAAAGAAAAAAAAAACGTAAAAAACAAAACACAAAAAAAATATAAAATAAAAAAACCAAAAATAGTTGTCGTTTTATTGTTCTCTCTCTCTCTATTTTCTCTCTATTGTTCTGCTCTTTTTTACTGTATTCTATTCTGCAATGTTTTATCATGCTTGCTTTTCAGGTATGTAATTTTTTGTTTTCAGGTGCGCCATTCAACTGCAGCGCGGAATTATTTATCTTGACAGCAACAGCGTTTGCTCCCACGATACATAAAGCCGTGACTCCAGTGCTGTAGGAGGTGATTTCACCACCACAGTTAAAAAAAAGAGCATATATGCCGAAGCATGGGGGCAGCAGGGGCGGAGGAGCGATTTTGCTCCTAATGCCGCGTACATACGGTCGAAATTCCGACCGTGTGTACGCGGCATAACTTTTTTGCGGGAGGATGCCCCCATGCTTCGGCATATATATATTTTAGGCACAGGTTGCGTTAAAACATTTTTTTTTTTTTTACTAGGTTTTGTTTTGGTATTTGCTTTGCAGGTATGGCATGGTAAGGTCTTACTGTTGTACTGTAATGTTACTTTGTTTTAATGTTAACCACCATTTGCTTAGCAGGTACGCCATTCAGTTGCAGCGCGGATCTATTTATCTTGACAGCAACAGCGTTTGCTCCCACGATACATAAAGCCGTGACTCCAACGCTGTAGGAGGTGATTTCACCACCACAGTTAAAAAAAAAGAGCATATATGCCGAAGCATGGGGGCAGCAGGGGCGGAGGAGCGATTTTGCTCCTAATGCCGCGTACATACGGTCGAAATTCCGACCGTGTGTACGCGGCATTACTTTTTTGCGGGAGAATGCCCCCATGCTTCGGCATATATATATTTTAGGCACAGGTTGCGTTAAAACATTTTTTTATTTTTTACTAGGTTTTGTTTTGGTATTTGCTTTGCAGGTATGGCATGGTAAGGTCTTACTGTTGTACTGTAATGTTACTTTGTTTTAATGTTAACCACCATTTGCTTAGCAGGTACGCCATTCAGTTGCAGCGCGGATCTATTTATCTTGACAGCAACAGCGTTTGCTCCCACGATACATAAAGCCGTGACTCCAACGCTGTAGGAGGTGATTTCACCACCACAGTTAAAAAAAAGAGCATATATGCCGAAGCATGGGGGCAGCAGGGGCGGAGGAGCGATTTTGCTCCTAATGCCGCGTATATACGGTCGAAATTCCAACGGAGGCTTATCCGTGGAAAAGTCCGACCGTGTGTACGCGGCATAACCTTTTATGCCGCGTACATACGGTCGAAATTCCGACGAAGGCTTGACCGTGTGTACGCAGCATAACTTTTTTGCGGGAGGATGCCCCCATGCTTCGGCATATATGCCCATCATTAGAAGTGGGTGGATGAAGGGAGGTATTCTAATGGTGGGCATACCCACCAATCAATCTCTTTTTTTCGTTCAGCCAATAGGCTGTATGAAAAAAAAGATTACAATACATGTCCAACAAGGACCAGCAACGTACTGGTATGTTGCTGGACTTTGAATGTTTATACCAGAATGATGCCTGCGGGTTTAGGTATCATCTTGGTATCATTCTTTTCAGCCAGCAGCCGGCTTTCATGTAAAAGCAATTCTAGCAGATAATTAGCCTCTAGACTGCTTTTACAAGCAGTGGGAGGGAATGTCCCCCCCCGGATATAAAAAGCGCCATTGGGAAATTGGGAAAGCATTTTATCACACCGATCTTGGTGTGGTCAGATGCTTTGAGGGCAGAGGAAAGATTTAGGGTCTAACCCCCCAATTTTTTTCAAAAAAAGAGTACCTGTCACTACCTATTGCTATCATAGGGGATATTTACATTCCCTGAGATAACGATAAAAATGGTAAAAAAATAAAATATGGAAGGCACAGTTTAAAAATAAAATAAAAAAGCCAAATAAATAATAAAAAAAAAAGCACCGCTGTCCCCCCCTGCTATTGCGCAAAGGCGAACGCAAGCGTCGGTCTAGCGTCATATGTAAACAGCAATTGCATCATGCATGTGAGGTATCACCGCGAAGGTCAGATCGAGGGCAGTCATTTTAGCAGTAGACCTCCTCTGTAAATCTAACGTGGTAACCTGTAAAGGCTTTTAAATGCTTTTAAAAATGAATGTAGTTTTGTCGCCGCTGCGCGTTTGTGCGCAATTTTAAAGCATGTCGTGTTTGGTATCCATGTACTCGGCCTATGATCATCTTTTTTATTTCATCAAACATTTGGGCAATATAGTGTTTTTTAGTGCATTAAAAATAAAAAAAGTGTGTTTTTCCCCCAAAAAATGCGTTTGAAAAATCGCTGCGCAAATACTGTGTGGAAAAAAAAAATGCAACACCCACTATTTTAATCTGTAGGGCCTTTGCTTTAAAAAAATATATAATGTTTGGGGGTTCAACATAATTTTCTTGCAAAAAAAAATTTTCTTTCATGTAAACAAAAAGTGTCAGAAAGGGCTTTGTCTTCAAGTGGTTAGAAGAGTGGATGATGTGTGACATAAGCTTCCTAATGTTGTGCATAAAATGCCAGGACAGTTCAAAACCCCCCCAAATGACCCCATTTTGTAAAGTAGACACCTCAAGCTATTTGCTGAGAGGCATGTTGAGCCCATTGAATATTTTTTTTTTTGTCCCAAGTGATTGAATAATGAGCAAAAAAAAAAAAAAATGTACAAAAAGTTGTCACTAAATTATATATTGCTCAAACATGCCATGGGCATATGTGGAATTACACCCCAAAATACATTCTGTTGCTTCTCCTGAGTACGGGGATACCACATGTGTGGGACTTTTTGGGAGCCTAGTCGCGTACGGGACCCCAAAAACCAAGCACCGCCTTCAGGATTTCTATGGGTGTAAATTTTTGATTTCACTCCTCACTGCCTATCACAGTTTCGGAGGCCATGGAATGCCCAGATGGCACAAAACCCCCCCAAATGACCCCATTTTGGAAAGTAGACACCCCAAGCTATTTGCTGAGAGGTATGTTGAGTATTTTGCAGATCTCGCTTTTTGTCACAAAGTTTTGAAAATGTAAAAAAAGAAAAAAAAAAAAGAAAAAAAAATGTCTTTCTTAATTTTCAAAAACAAATGAGAGCTGTAAAATACTCACCATGCCTCTCAGCAAATAGCTTGGGGTGTCTACTTTCCAAAATGGGGTCATTTGTGGGGGTTTTGGGCTATTTTGACATTTTATGGCCTTCAAAACTGTGATAGGTAGTGAGGAGTGAAATCAAAAATTTATGCCCTTAGAAACCTTGAAGGCGGTGCTTGGTTTTTGGGGTCCCGTACGCGGCTAGGCTCCCAAAAAGTCCCACACATGTGGTATCCCCGTACTCAGGAGAAGCAGCAGAATGTATTTTGGGGTGTAATTTCACATATAACCATGGCATGTGTGAGCAATATATCATTTAGTGACAACTTTTTGTACATTTTTTTTTTCTTTTTGTCATTATTCAATCATTTGGGACAAAAAAAAAAATATTCAATGGGCTCAACATGCCTCTCAGCAAATAGCTTGGGGTGTCTACTTTCCAAAATGGGGTCATTTGGGGGGGTTTTGTGCCATCTTGGCATTTTATGGCCTTCAAAACTGTGATAGGTAGTGAGGAGCGAAATCAAAAATTTATGCCCTTAGAAACCTTGAAGGCGGTGCTTGGTTTTTGGGGTCCCGTACGCGGCTAGGCTCCCAAAAAGTCCCACTTATGTGGTATCCCCGTACTCAGGAGAAGCAGCAGAATGTATTTTGGGGTGTAATTTCACATATGCCCATGGCATGTGTGAGCAATATATCATTTAGTGACAACTTTGTGCAAAAAAAAAACAGTTTGTCATATTCCCGCAACCTGTGGCAAAATATAAAATATTCCATGGACTCAACATGCCTCTCAGCAAATAGCTTGGGGTGTCTACTTTCCAAAATGGGGTAATTTGGGGGGGGTTTGTGCTATTTTGGCATTTTATGGCCTTCGAAACTGTGATAGGTAGTGAGGAGTGAAATCAAAAATTTACGCCCTTAGAAATCCTGAAGGCGGTGCTTGGTTTTTGGGGCCCTGTACGCGGCTAGGCTCCCAAAAAGTCCCACACATGTGGTATCCCCGTACTCAGGAAAAGCAGCAGAATGTATTTTGGGGTGCAATTCCACATATAACCATGGCATGTGTGAGCAATATATCATTAAGTGACAACTTTTTGTACATTTTGTTTTCTTTTTGTCATTATTCAATCATTTGGGACAAAAAAAAAAATATTCAATGGGGTCAACATGCCTCTCAGCAAATAGCTTGGGGTGTCTACTTTCCAAAATGGGGTCATTTGGGGGGTTTTGTGCCATCTTGGCATTTTATGGCCTTCAAAACTGTGATAGGTAGTGAGGAGTGAAATCAAAAATTTATGCCCTTAGAAACCTTGAAGGCGGTGCTTGGTTTTTGGGGTCCCGTACGCGGCTAGGCTCCCAAAAAGTCCAACACATGTGGTATCCCCGTACTCAGGAGAAGCAGCAGAATGTATTTTGGGGTGTAATTTCACATATGCCCATGGCATGTGTGAGTAATATATCATTTAGTGACAACTTTGTGCAAAAAAAAAAAAGTTTGTCATATTCCCGCAACTTGTGGCAAAATATAAAATATTCCATGGACTGAACATGCCTCTCAGTAAATAGCTTGGGGTGTCTACTTTCCAAAATGGGGTCATTTGGGGGGGTTTGTGCTATTTTGGCATTTTATGGCCTTCGAAACTGTGATAGGTAGTGAGGAGTGAAATCAAAAATTTGCACCCTTAGAAATCCTGAAGGCGGTGCTTGGTTTCCGGGGTCCCGTACGTGGCTAGGCTCCTAAAAAGTCCCACACATGTGGTATCCCCGTACTCAGGAGAAGCAGCAGAATGTATTTTGGGGTGCAATTCCACATATAACCATGGCATGTGTGAGCAATATATCATTTAGTGACAACTTTTTGTAATTTTTTTTTTTTGTCATTATTCAATCACTTGGGACAAAAAAAAAATATTCAATGGGCTCAACATGCCTCTCAGCAATTTCCTTGGGGTGTCTACTTTCCAAAATGGGGTCATTTGGGGGGTTTTGTACTGCCCTGCCATTTTAGCACCTCAAGAAATGAGATAGGCAGTCATAAATTTAAAGCTGTGTAAATTTCAGAAAATGTACCCTAGTTTGTAAACGCTATAACTTTTGCGCAAACCAATAAATATACGCTTATTGACATTTTTTTTACTAAAGACATGTGGCTGAATACATTTTGGCCTAAATGTATGACTAAAATTGAGTTTATTCGATTTTTCTTATAACAAAAAGTAGAAAATATCATTTTTTTTCAAAATTTTCGGTCTTTTTCTGTTTATATCGCAAAAAATAAAAATCGCAGAGGCAATCAAATACCATTAAAAGAAAGCTCTATTTGTGGGAAGAAAAGGACGCAAATTTCATTTGGGTACAACATTGCATGTCCGCACAATTTACAGTTAAAGCAGCGCAGTGCCGAATCCCAAAAACAGGCTTGGTCCTAATGGCCCGAAATGGTCCGGGGCTTAAGTGGTTAACATCCTTCAAATGTATGTAGGCACAAGACTTTTATCTTTTAAATTTTGAATAGTGAGGAAGGGTTAGACACTCTGTCAAGTTTTTATTGCAAAGCAAATGATCTATTTTAATGCGGCGTACACACAATCGTTTTTCATGCCATTTTTTAAACCAAAGTTTTTCTCGACGTTTTTTTTCATATTTCCTCTCAAGCCTGTCTTGCGTACACACGATTATTTAAAAAAACATTCAAACAAAGTGCAGTGACGTACAACACGTACGACGGCACTATAAAGGGGAAGTTCCGTTCGGATGGCGCCACCCTTCATGTTAGTAAAGTTTGTTGAGCGACGATTTGTGCTTTTCAGCCTCGTGCTTTTCAGTCTGTTACAGCGTGACGAATGTGCTATCTCCATTACGAACGCTAGTTTTACCAGAACGAGCGATCCTGTCTCATACTTGATTCTGAGCATGCGTGTTTTTTTTCACCTCGTAAAAGCATACACACTATTGTTTTTCACGTCGCTAAAAAAAACGACATGAAAAACGACGTGAAAAAATAGAGCATGTTCGAAATTTTTAATGCCCGTTTTTCACGTCATTAAAAATGCTCTGGAGCATACACACGATCGGTTTTAATGCCCATTTTTAAAAATGGCATTTTTAATGGCATGAAAAACGATCGTGTGTATGGGGCATTAAACTTCACGCTACAAATTAATGTTCCAGATAATGTATTCCATTGTAACATCAGGTAAAAGACCAAATAAGGAATGTTAATGGTATTTTGATCAGTATTCTATTTAGCACAGGACTTGTCAAGCCTCGTACACACGACCGTTTTTTCAGACGGGAAAACTGATATGAGAGCTTTTCGTCGGGTATCACGGCGGTATGTATTCTCCATCGCAGTTTTTCCGATAGGAAAACTGCCGGACAAAAAAAGAGATCAGGATCTCTTTTTTCCTGTCAGGCCAAAAATCCGAGTGGGAAATCCGTTCGTCTGTATGGTTTTCCGACGGGCAGAAAACCGCGCATGCTCAGAATCAAGTATGAGACGGGAGCGCTCGTTCTGGTAAAACTAGCATTCCAAATGGAGATAGCACATTCGTCACGCTGTAACGGACTGAAAAGCACAAGGCTGAAAAGCGCAAATCGTTTCTCACCAAACTTTTACTAACACGAGACAAGCAAAAGCAGCCCAAAGGATGGTGCCGTTGGAATGGAACTTCCCCTTTATAGTGCCATTGTACGTGTTGTACGTCACCGCGCTTTGGACCTGCAGACTTTTGTCTGATCGTGTGTATGCAAGGCAGACTGAGAGGAATTCTGTCCGGAAAACCATCGGATTGTACGTGTGTCGTGTGTACTAGGCATCAGAAGCTGGTTAGGCTGTTAAACCAGCTGCTTATGAATCCTGTGCTTCATACTATACTAGTGAAATTACAAATAACACTGTATCCTCAATTCAATCCATGTATAAAAAATTTCCTGTCTCTAAGCCCCGGTGAAGGGGGTGTTTTTGGACCTCTGAAACATGTTGGCATCCCTACTTAGTCTTCTATCTTACATTAGAAAACATTTGGATTTGGACTTTCAATTTGTGGTATTGGTTTTCAATCCTAGATGCATTGAGTTGGACTACAATCCAAGGAAATCATGAGAATCCTTTGGTGGGTAGAAGCTACCAGCCCAGAAACCACCCATGTAATACTATAGGATAGCAATACCCATAGAACAGCCCCAAAGTTCTCTTGCTACCTATCAATGCTCCTACATTTTTATTGTTGTCTGTGTCCGCACTGGGAAAATTTACCCCTCTAGTTGTCCAAGTGACTATTGTCACCGACACAGTGAAGAGAAATCCAAGATGTTGCCGTTGTCACCAAAGCAAGACATAAATCACGTAATGGGGCAAAAATTCTACAGACAACTGTCTAAAATGGGAAATCACCTCACTTTTGTGAGATTTTCTATTTTTTCCTGTTGAATCTTTAGTATAGGAAGAGAAGGGCAATGTTCCCAGTGGGACACAGAGAGCAAAAATATTCTAATTGGGATTCTAACCTTTTCCTACTCTATCACAAACAAAAGAAAATTGAGGTTATACATACATTTTCAGTATGTTGAATTTTTTTAAATTTTCCCATTTCAATATGCAAAGGCATGCTAGATAGACCTTAGAATAAGCAATCCCTTTGTTGCTTAGCTTCCTCTTAACCTCAGCCTTTGTTAGATCTACAATGTAGTTAGACTAATTGAAGATAATTGCATTTTTTTATTTGCTTGCTTCCTTTTGACACATCAGCTGTTAGATCTCGTCAAGATTCTTGCAGCTTAGTAGCAAAAAATAAATTTCTGTAGAGGACCATATGGTGTTGGTCTCACAAGGAACCTGGGAGCCTGTCTGCTGCAAATGTGGTTGATAACTAATTTTTTTTATAAGTGTCTGGCAACTGATTCTCTTGAAAGATGTTATGCAGGCCATACATGGGTCGAATTCTGAACAAATTTTCTTTGAATATCAGAAATGTACTGCATTTTGTGATCTGATGGTACCACCATTGATTTCGAAATTCAACCAACCAAGCCTTCAATTTCACCTCATGTTGCTATAGAAAATAATTTTTGTGGCTGGGAATCTTCTTTTCTTTTCAGGTCACAGCGCACATTTCTTTTTCGCTTATATTTCTCACACGATTCTTCCATCATTAATTAGAAATATGTTTGTTTTTCAAAAAATTTCCAACAGGCCCGATCACTTTAAATTTGATGGCCGCACGAAAACCGACTGTTGCTGAGGCCCACTAATGGTGCAGAATTCTAACGAAAATTCTTAGTTACGATTTTCAAGAGAGATATCTTTTGGAATTCGACCCATGTATGGCCGGCTTTAGGGGCATTGACCTTAGCCCCTCCACAGTATTTTTTTTAATGTTTTTAAATTGTTGCCAAAGGCCATGTCTGCAGATATCAGATTCACTATGTCTTCAATTCTCTTCATTTTCTGCAGTGAGTTCATGCAGTACTATGCTTGCACTGTATAAACTGGTGGACCTTAGAGCGTTGAATATAAAAAAGAAAAATGTGAGTAAAAGCATTTCACAGAGCTGAGAGACAATTCAATACTAATATTTGCTGACAGGAGGGGAAAGTAAGGTGAAGGCGGACCCTATCAGTGTTTACTTTACTGTCCAATAAGCAAGCTGGAGTAGGTTAGTGACCAAGCTGTGTTATAGGGGTGCCTGCACCTCAGGATTGGTTGCACACAATAACACATCTGTTGGCAGATACAATGGGTCCAACTATATGTATCTTAGCAGTGTATTCAGTTTTTTTGCTTGGAGTTCAGGTTTAATAGCTGCTACAAACAAGATTTGCATGTGCAAGACTGTGTGGTTAAAATCCCACAATCTTGTAATGGCGCAATTTAGTCTCAAAACAGAAATATCATCTCCTAAAAGACCTCAGTTATAAAAGTGATTATCTTATGCGATAGATGATCTCAGCAATTTCCTGTATAATAATGTCAGACTACTCTGCTCAAGCCATCTACCCCTCAAGATCCATAGGATTGTCCAAGCCAGTACTTATTTTCAAACTTCATAACAAGGTATCAGAAAGCAGCAGGGCACCTAAATGTCTAAATTACCTTTATTCAAATCATCACCATATGTTGTACATGTGATAAAACTAGTTGATGTATTTAACACTTAACAACTAATGTAATTGTGAGGATAGGAATATGGGAGTTGCCATTTGAAGGTGTAGTGTCTGTAGCAAAATGATAAATGTAAATAAAGGGGCCATGGGTACATTTGAAGCCATTACCCAAATATGGTAATGTCAATATTTGATAAATTAGAAGTAAGGGTTAATAAAGCGCTATCATCAACCTTAATTATTGCACAGTGATCCAATATGTAGACAATTATAGTGATCTAATATGTGAACAATTCTATTAATATCCAGTGAATCTCCACTAAAATAAATGAATAAATAAAGTGGTTCCAAAAATAAATAAAAGTGCTTTCCAAATATCTATTAATGTTTAAGATATCAGTACACAACACAATAATGGCAGCAATCATCATTTGATCATCTTAATTTTTTGGTTCATGTTTATTTGTTCATTTCAGCGCTCTAGTAACTTTAAAGCCCTGTACACACGATAGGATATCCTATGGATTTTAATCCGATGTTTTTTTCCATCGGAAATCCGATGAAACTGTCTTCCATCAGTCTTGCCCACACACCATCAGTCAAAAAACCGACCGTTTAAAACACTACGATGAGCCGAGAAAAATTAAAATCAATGCTTCTGAGCATGCGTCGACTTGATTCTGAGCATGCGTGGGTTTTTTATCCGATGGAGTTCCCCACAGACGATAGTAATTTGCGATCGGTTTTTTAACCGTCGGATAAATTTAAAACATGTTCTATTTTTAAACACTGATGGAAAAAAAGACAGATGGGGCCCATACACGATCGGTTTGTCCGATGAAAACAGTCCATCGGACTGTTTTCATCGGTGAAACCTATCGTGTGTACACGGCCTTACACTTAAATATTTGAGAAATTACTTCTCACCAGGTGGGCATAACCTGATGGGGAAATGAGTGACTAGTTACCCATCAGGTCTGTTTTACTTTTGATTGACAGCACGCAGTGATCAGATTCAAAAGCTGATATTGGACTGAATAGCTACTATCAATCCACCCACTGTCATGTGCTGTTAATCAAGGTAGAGCAAACTGATGGGGAAACTGGCCTCTCAATTTCCCATCATAGTACAAAACTTCTAAGCCATGCTCCTGTGATGAGCATATGGCCAGGAAGAGAACTGAGGGAGTGCACTGAGGAAGTATAGATACTTTTACCTCAGTGAACAGGTACATGGATTTGGCGAAAGTACTAACTCTTTTGGTGCTGTACGCCAAAAGAATTCATGAATTCCCTTTGTATGTTTAAAAAGAAAATCAGCAATGGCAGATTCAACAATTCTATTTTCACAGATTCCCTTAAAAAGGGACTCTGTCAACACCTGGAACAAAAATAAAATAGTGCTCCCTGGAAAATAAGACTTTTAATATCTACCTGCCCTGTCTTTAGTGCCATTGATTCTCATTCTGTTAGAGAGCTACTTTGCTAAAGAATCTTCTGAGTATGTCAGATGTGTGATCCCATTCTGTATGTTGTGATTCCATCCACTGGCCCCAATTGTGATATAGGAATCATCAGATTGAATCACAATGTTCATCACAGGGGACCAGACATCGTCAACATCTAGAAGTTTGCTGGATGCAGAAAATTCTCTGAAAAGTGGTAGCTATTCAAGAGAGTGAAGATCAGCGAAGTAGGTCGGGGGACATGTTACGTACAGTAATTATTAGGGAGCACTTTTACAACGTTTTTTTTAACCCTTTAGCTGCCAAACCCTGTGCTTCATTTTGTACACTCAGGTGCCAGACCATTTTTGCAATTTTACCTTTTCTTTTTCAATTTTCCCTTACAGCTTTCAGAATTTGTGAAAGACCCCCAAAACCATATATTTTCTGGAAGCATATGACCTCTAGAATAAAAATAAGGTGCTACAGATTTCTTAGACCCTGTGGTATTTGCGCAAATGTTTATCAAACCAATATATTTGCAAAAAATACACAAAAAAATACACTAAAAACATTATTAGCAGATAAAAACACAGCTAATTTTACAAAATTCCTGCTAAATCCCTACTAAATATAAAAGCTTAATCTGTATGGAGTTAATAAATAACAAAAAGTTGAAATTTTTACATTGCACCTTTTTGCAAAATGGTGAAAATCGAACGTACGCAAAAATGTAAATATCCAAATCTCTCAAAAAATCTGAAGGTTTTAATTTTTCCCTTTATAGCTTTCAGAATTTGTGAAAGATCCCCAAAACCATATATTTTCTGAAAGCATATGACCGCTAGAAAAAAAGAAGGTGCCACTGATTTTTTAGACCCCACGGTATTTGTGCAAATGTTTATCAAACCAATATATTCTCAAAAAATACACTAAAACCATAGCAGATAAAAACACAGCTAATTTTACAGAATTCCTGCTAAACCCCTACTAAATATAAAAGCTTAACCTGTATGGAGTTAATAATTAACAAATATTTGTAAATTTTAAATTGTGCCTTTTTGCAAAATGGTGAAAATGTAACGTACCCAAAAATTTCTCAAAAAATCTGGAGCTTTTTATTTTTCACTTACAGCTTTCAGAATTTTGAAAAGACCCCTCAAACTACACATTTTCTAAAAACACATGACCTGTAGAATAAAAGAAAGTGCTACAGATTTTTTGGGCCCCGCAATAATTGCGCAAATGTACTTTCATATCACTATTTTCACCAAAAATGCACTAAAATCATTAATAGTGCACATACAAACAACGTAACTTACAAAATTCCTGCTAAATTAGTACTAAAGCATCATTCACATGTGGCATACTGAAGTGTACGCCCATGGGGGCCATGTTTACCCGCACAGGGATGCACAGGTGTTTTGTGCATCCCCGTACAGGCAGTCCCATTTTTGTCTATTGGGATGCAACGGCTGCACAGGCATAGCTACTGTTCCCAATCTGACATCCGTGTGGGTGTGGGTACATGACCCCTAATGCAGACAATGTGAGCTCAGGGACATGCATGCAGACCTACAGGTCCGTTTTTCAGGCGGGCCCAATACTGCAGGGCGCCGGACTCATACGTTTGGCTCTGAGGCTCTAAGGCTCTAATTGGCTTGAAAATTGGCCAGGAGGTGAAGCTGAGGTATCCGTGGAGGGGTGAGTGCGGGCGGACCTGGGGTTGACTTACTATGTTTGTGTTTTTTTTTTTACTTTTCAATTTTTTTTACAGATAGTCCCTTTTCTCTAGAAAAATGTGAAAGTGTCCTTCGCACTACTGTGAGTAAATGTGGTAATATTAATACAGAACAAGTGATAAAAATACAACAAGCAGCAAAACCTAGTGGTGTTCACCATACACATATAGGGATACAATAAATATAAAGTGATCTTGCGCTAAATTGTGTTATCACTATAAACACTAAAATACCCTCAAAAGAGTGTGTGGATAATTAAAGTATACACATAATACAAAAGCATCATCAAACAAAATGTGAAAACAATATGAAGTCCAAAAGCATCAGTGAATGTATGTGGAATTCCTTACAGTAAATATCCAAATGAATAATCAAAGTGAGATATATGAAAAAATGTGATGGATAAATAATCATGAAAAGAGTGGGTCTGAGAAGGATAGGTAAGTCCTTATAACACTTCCCAAAGAATCTGTAAACAATGAAAGATATCCAAAGAATGGTCTCTCAGAACTCTCACCTCACAGATAAAAATAACTTGCATTGAATGTGTATATAATTCGACCTCAAGCAAAGTAGTCACCCAACATCCTATTCAGACCCCCCCGGCTCTGGTGCAGCTATATCTGTCATCTTGTACCAATCCTGTAAGCCGTAATTTCCTTCCACAAAGTTATCCTAATAGGCTCCAATGTGTGGGATATAAAGTGGGGAAGGAAAGGAAAAAAGGCCTCCAATAGTGCAGTACGTTTAATAATATTGAATACATTTATTAAAAGCACTTAATGGGTGGACTCTTACATAAAACAGTGTAAAACAAGCAAAATACAGGGAACTCTGCATTTCCAGCGCCTTCTTACGTCACTTCCAGTATGTGTTAGCTTCTAGTCACTCCCTACACGTTACGTCACATGATTTCTTCAGGTGAACTGGATTGGTTGTTGAGTCATTGTTTATATAGCATGTAAAGCAGAAATGGCCGTTCGGCCATTTTCTTGTAGTCCGCTCTATTCGCGATAGTGCGGCCATTTTGTTGGTGGGTTAAAAACAATGCTAAGCGGCCATTTTCCTGTGGTTAATGCACACAGCACTAAATTGTCTCAAAAACATTGCATGGTGGCCATTTTCTTGTAGCAAATGAACCGCAACGCTGAGATAGATTACTCATCACTTCCAGAGGTTTTTGATAGTGGATAACTATCAAAATATGGCGTAGGAAAAAAACACACATATCAATGGGAATATTGAAATACCGGACAAAGGTTAAATAACGGACAAAGTATAAATATAGAGCTAGATGAATCTCTATACTAGTCCGGAATAGCCTGGCATATTTCAAACATTAAATGATCTGTGGTCCTTTGTATCAAAGTAAATGGATAAAAATATTAAATAAAAAATTGTAGTAATAGAGTCCAAAACTGGCTAATATATATATATATATACTGCTCGGCTGTCGCACACCGGAACTATCGCAACAGGGCATATATATTAAAAAGACATAAAATAAAGTATTACTTGTAAATAAAAATTAATAAAAATTTAGCGAAACCTTCAACTAAGAAGGCCGCAAGTTTAGTTTGGGCCCTGAAAACAGCTCCGTCAACCCCCAGCAATGTACTCGACCCCCTACTGGCACAGTTAGTATTGGCAGCAATAAATATTTTCTTATACTGTATGAATAAACCCAGACACCAAGACAATAATGAAAAGGGTATCAAATTTACTTTGAGTTGTTGGTAAGAAAGGTTAACAGTGGTAACGGTTCACAGATAATAAATTGCAGAGCCCTGCAGCAATAACACACTATGCATTTAAGATGAACAGTAAAGGTGCGCCGCATGGGCGACCGTTAACTAGGCGCCCTGTGACGCAGTAACTAAATGGACTAACTAGCTGGCCAGGCCTGGCTCAGATATCTACAACTCAGTCTATAGGGGATGATGGTTTCTTCACCGGCAATTCTTTAAAGGTGGTGCACATTAACAGAACAACATTTGTAATCCAATGGGAAAGTTGCGATGAACTAAACACATTACTTCAGGAACTCTAAGTTCCGCTCTGATATGGATCTCCAGTGAGAGTATCAGAAATAAGCTTGTGAGCCCCGGCAGTCTATAGGCACATTAGCAACAACAGTATATGGTCTGAGCATACGCCCTCTCACCCCTCCGGACGCGATCCCAGTCCGGGAACTTCCACTGACTGTGTCCTCACACACACACAGTGTCTCCAGCAATCGGGTCCCCGATCCAACCAAGGTTGAAGACAAGCGAAGTCAGATGCCACCCAGGCTCGCAGTGGGGTGGAAGGCTCTTTGGTGCTGCGCAAGGCCTCAGGCTTTAGGCCTTGCACTCCGGCACATCCACACAGGAGGATCAGTCACTGAAGTCTCGTGTCCCAAAGAGGCCGAGCCCAGCCTCGCCTCCTCCTTTTATAACCCCTCCCATGAGTCTCTGGGGTGGAAACATGCCAAAAGGGATTCTGGGCAAGGTAGTCCCGAGAGTCTTAAAGGGGACCCCACTACACACTCCCCCCACTTAAATTCTTTGGTCTCCAAAGAAACCTTAGCATACACTGCGTACAACCCCAGACAACATTGCATAAGAGGTTGGCATAGGGAATTCCCACCAAAACCGAGGAGTTGGATTCCCTTTGCCACAGGTCATACTATCCTGAGTGACCTGCCTAACTGTGCCAGAGAGTGAGTGGGGGTTGCCCTCTACCAAATGT
The DNA here is from genome assembly GCA_029206835.1 of Rana muscosa. Lineage (NCBI taxonomy): Eukaryota > Metazoa > Chordata > Amphibia > Anura > Ranidae > Rana > Rana muscosa. The sequence continues at coordinate 410,241,505 of CM055117.1, forward strand.
ACAGTGGAGGGGTCCGGATTCTCTCCACTCCTCCTAGCAGTGATCACAGAATCTTCTGAGCTCTTCCCCATTTGTGGGTAAGTCAACTTTCTGGGAGGCCTTACGACTCTACGGGCCCTTTGTTCCCTTGGGGTTTCTGGCTCTGGCACCACAGGCTCTTCTTCTGTAACAGTCTCAGGCAACACGGCAGGCTCTGTAACATCTGCTTCAGGAGCCAAGGAATACATAAAGTCTCTAGGGTCCTGTTCAGGGTAAACATCACGGGCATCTTCCCAGTAATCAAATGAAGGACTATACGGGATAAATTCAACGGCTTCTGCATTCAGTTGGGTATCTATAGTGTCTTCAGTAGTCGGAAGATCTGGCTTGGGGGTATCCAGAATAGAAACTGGTTCAGGAAAGTCTCTCACTGAAGGTATCCTGACTGCTTCAGCGAGTGGGAGCAGGTGGTTTTGATGCCACGTCTTTAGTGGGCCTACCTTTCCCTCTGGCTTCAACTTGTAGACAGGTAGGCCCGGCAATTTCCTACAGATGACATAGGGTTCAGATCTCCATCTGTCTGCAAGTTTGTGTTTTCCAGGGACCCCCAGATTGCGTAGCAGTACTCGGTCCCCGGGCTGTAGGTCTTGTACCCGGACCTTCAAGTCGAAGTTTCTCTTGTTTCGAGCTCCCCTTTGATCTGAGACCGCTTGAGCTTGTTCATAGGCTACTTTGGAGGCTGTGTCTGAGCCTGTCCACATATCCTTTGTGTGATGTGGCTGAGGAATGGTCCAAAGAGGTACCAAAGGCCAAGTCTACAGGTAGTCTCGCTTCTCTCCCAAACATAAGTCGATATGGGGAGTAGCCCATAGCATCACTAGTGGTGTAGTTGTAAGCATGTACTATAGCTGCTATGTGTTTGCTCCAATGTTGTTTCTTCTCACTTTCCAGAGTCGCCAACATGTTGAGAAGGGTTCGGTTAAACCTCTCCGGCTGAGCATCTCCCTGTGGGTGGTAAGGTGTGGTTCGCGTTTTCTTGATTCCTAACGAATCCAGGAGTTTCCGGATCAGTCGACTCTCAAAGTCCCTTCCTTGATCTGAATGAAGTCGCTGGGGCAGCCCATAATGGACAAAGTACTTCTCCATAAGTACCTTGGCTACTGTGGAAGCCTTCTGGTCTTTGGTTGGGAAAACTTGGGCATACCGGGTGAAATGATCGGTTATCACCAGAACATTTCCTAGTCCACTCAGATCGGGCTCGAGGCAGAGGAAATCAATGCATACCAGATCAATTGGGCCTTGACTCTGTAGATGGCCCATCCTCTGGATGCAGCGTGCACACGAATGGCAGTACTCTTCTACTTCTGCCCTCATACAGGGCCAATAGAACCGACTTCTGACAAGTTGAAAGGTCCTTTCTGCCCCTAAGTGGCCATGATTGTCATGAAGGGCCATCAGAACAGTCTCTCTGTGTTTTTCCTGAAGAAACAATTGCCATTTATATTCCAGGTCATCAGAGGGGCCCCTTCGGTAGACCACTCCCTGATGCACCTGTAACCTGTCCCACTCTTTCCTCAACAGGCGAGCTTCCTTTGAGGAGTGACTCAGAAGTCTGTTTGGATCCTGATTCTCCAGGGCTTCCAGAACCAATTTCCCCATTGGGTCTTCTAATTGGTCACATCTTAGCTCTTTTTTGGACAGTTTTGGCAGATGGTCTTCCTCCAGTTGAGTTACTCCACAGTATTGTTTGGGGACTCCTACCATGGTAACTCCTATCTCTTCTGCCCTTGAGCCCCCTCAGCTTGCAATTCAGCCCCCTGACATAGGGCCCGCACCCCGTCTGGTGCCACTTGAGTCCAGTCTTCCATGTCATGGGTAGGACCATGAGATCTTCTGGACAAAGCGTCTGCATCTCGATTCCCAATCCCTGGCCTGTACTCTAGGCTGAAATTGAATCCAGACAATGCAGCCAGCCACCTGTGTCCAGTGGCGTCCAGCTTTGCTGTAGTGAATAGATAGGTCAGGGGGTTGTTGTCGGTCTTCACAGTGAACTCCGCCCCATACAGGTAGTCTTTGAGCTTGTCTACTACCGCCCACTTAAGGGCCAGGAACTCCAGCTTGTGAGTGGGGTAGTTTTTCTCAGAGGGGGTCAGGCTCCTGCTCACGTAGGCAACAGGCCGTAGTTGCCCTTCGTGCTCTTGATAAAGTACTCCTCCCAGACCGCCATGACTAGCATCTACGTGTAGTTCATAGGGTTTGGTTGGGTCTGCGTAGGCCAAGACTGGAGCAGTGGTTAGGCTCTTCTTCAATGCCTGGAAGGCCTCTTCACATTTCGGGTTCTTTGACTGACTCTCCCGGCTTCCTGGGTCCTGAGTCGTCCTCTTCTCCCTCAGTCTTGAGCAGTTCATTCAATGGTCTAGCAATTCGGGTGAATCCTTCCACAAACCTCCTGTAATAGGAGCAGAACCCTAAGAAGGATCTGAGTTCTGTTACTGTGGTGGGTCGTGGTCAGGAGGTAACTGCCTCCAATTTCTCAGGGTCTGTGGCCACCCCTTCTTCAGACACTGTGTGCCCCAGGTAGTTCACAGAAGACTGGTAGAACCGACACTTCTCAGGCGAAAGTTTGAGTCCCTCCTCACTGAGTCTCCTCAAGACTTTTTCCAGCCTCTCCTCGTGTTCCTCCAGGGTTCTTCCAAAGACAATAACATCGTCCAGGTATACAAGGACTTCAATAAGGTTCATGTCTCCTACAGTCTTCTCCATGAGATGTTGGAAAGTAGCTGGGGCTCCAGACAGACCTTGGGGCATCCGGTCGAATTCAAAGAACCCCACTGGGGTTATGAAAGCTGTCTTCTCCTTGTCTTCTGAGTGCATAGGGATCTGATAGTACCCACTCTTGAGATCCATAACACTGAACCACTTGGCTCCAGACAAGCTCTGTAGGGCATCCTCTATCCTGGTCGTGTACTGGTCGGGTATGGTTCTCCTGTTAAGAGTCCTGTAGTCGATACAGAGCCTCAATGATCCATTCTTCTTCCTGACCACCACTATCGGGGAGGCATAGGGGCTTCTAGACTCCCGCATCACACCAGTCCTTTTTAGTTCTGCAAGTTGCTCCCTTAGATCCTCCAGATCCGCTAGTGGGACCCGCCTGACCCTCTCTCTGAAGGGCTTATCTTCTTGGAGGCGGATCCGATGGGTGGCACTCCTTGCACACCCCACATCGAACTCGTCTCTTGGAGAAGATTTTCTCCTATCTGGTCAACTGGGCCTTGGCTCTCTCCTTCCAAGCCCTGGGCAGATTCGGGTTTTCCATGGACAGCTTCTCCCAAGCATCTCCTCCTTCGCCCGCTCCCTTTACTTCTGACAAGTTGACAGGGGCAGCAGGGCTCACCTGGCCCAACAGCATCCTGGCTGGGATTTCCATGGGGCCATCTGTATTGTTCCTAACACTCACTGGAACTCTACAATGGGCCTTCTTCAGGGCCTTCAGCGGAATCACTTCTGGTATCACTTCCAGACCGGGGGACTCTTCCCTTGGGTCAGACTCCAACATGACAAAGGGTCCAGGCTGCTCCCAAGTAAGCTTCACAGTGGCTCTGAGACAGGTTACTTCGCCGGGCTGCAACACTATCCCTTCTCTCCCAAGTCTCCACACCTTCCCTATCCCCTCTCCAGGGGTCTTCTGCTCTAGGACCAGCCGTTGGTAAGCCGTCTTCAGCATGGGGTGGATCTTGGTGGCCGCTGACCTCTTCTCTTTTACTAGAGGGGTCAGAAGTCTTCGGACCAGGTCCGTGTTCGTCCCTATTATAAGGGAACTCTTGTTGGCTCCTGGCGGCCGAGGGCACACAACCGCCAGGGTGTCAAACACTTTGGCTTTTCCAGCCACAGATGAGTCAAAGATCATCTTGACAGGCAAATAGCCATCGTAGGGGAAATTCTGGGTTCCAATCCCACATATCTCTAGTCCCTCTATCTTCTGGATGAGCAGGTGACTCAAGTGCTTATCGTAGAAATCTCGGTATAACAGGGTCACTTGTGCCCCAGTATCCAAGATGGCTCTTTTGTAGACTCCCTCCACTTGAATGAGCACTATAGGAGATGGGCCTACCAGATTCTCCGGGTATGGCCTGGCAGGGGTCGCCTTCTTCTGACCGTTTCCTTTCGGACTCTCTCTCATCCAATTCCCTTTGGACTTTAATCTTTCTTGAGCCTGGTATGCATTGATTTCCCTCCTTTCAATGGGTGTAGGGACCCGCTGAGGGATACTATTATTCTGCTTAGGTGTGCACCCCCTTTGGGGAGTGCTGTGTCCCTTCTGAGGGGTCTTGCCCCCTTTTTCTGGGGTGTATCTCTGTTGAGGAATGTTGCGTTTCCTCTGAGGTGTTTTATCTCCTCTTTTGTTCTGCTTCGCATTCAGCTTGGAGCTCACTGAAAGTGATGGGCACCCGGTTGACTCCTTCACCGGGGCCCTCTGGAGTTTCCCGCCGGCTTGCGGTTGTCTGGCTTCTTCTTCTTGGGACTGGAACATGTAGCTGCAATATGGCCAATTCCTCCACAGTTAAAGCAGACTATATCTCCCCATTCTTGTAAAGATGCGGGTGCTGAGGCAATTGGGAATAATTCCTTCCTTGGTATTTCTCTCTTGGGACCCTCTGGGTATTTTGTCATCAGAGAGGTCAACATCTCCAACACCTTGGACATTTGAGCTTTTAGAGTGTCTACCTCTGAGTCTCTTTCAGGGGTCAGCACTGGATTGACTAACACCTGTGCGGGTACAACATTTGCCTTAGTCATTTGCTGGTCCTGGTGTAGCGCCTCCTCATCTCTGATGATTTTTATCAAGTCAGCATAGGTCAGTAGCGTTCCTCCTCCCGAGGTCTTCAGGTGCAGCCAGACTGGATCCGAGCGTAATGCTCCCTTTAAAACTTGTTTCATTCTTGCCGCATCTGTATCTTGGGGCTTCATTCCCTTCTTTAACACAATCTTGCACAGCAACCTGTTCAGTCTTCTAACATATTCTGAAAGTCTCTCCTTCGGTTGTTGGAAAGTATGTTCAAATTGATAGACCATCTCTGTCACCTTTTCCAATTGACCAAACTCTTCCTGTAGCATGGCTAGACAGTCTTGAGCCGTGCAATCTGCATTTCCAAACCGAAAACTTTTTACTGCTTCTGCTGCTGCGCCTTTAAGGCTTTCTACCACTTGTTGCCTCTTCTGCGCTTCAGGCACCTCCCATGCCTCTACTGCCTGCAATGCCTGCTCCACCCAGGTGTCAAAATCTTCTTCCCCTGCAGGGACAGGGAGCTTCCCAGAGAATGTCTTTAGTCTCCGGTAGCTAGTCTCTACATGCACCGTGCTCGTCTTCTGACACTTGGTCAGCAGATCCCCTATCGCGTTTATCAGTTCTGGTGATATAGCAGAGACAGGTGCAGGCGCCACCGGAGGCGTCGCCCCGTCTCCTCTTTCAGGTGGGGTACGGGCCACAGCCTGCGGTGATCCCATCGGTGATGGCTCCCTCTTAATTGCGTGCGCCAACCTATAGGATCTATTATCTGGCGTCTGTACACAGTTGCGCCTACAAGCCTCTGGCATCCTGTCCAGATATTCCACTAGTGCATACTGGTATGAAATGTCTGGGTCTGACTTTATTCCCATCACCCACAGTGTGTGATCTGGGATCACTGACTTCATTAACTCCTCTATCGTTTCAATTGACCATTCCTCCCCTGGTAGGTTGATGACCACTGACTGGTTTGGGTCTGTCTTAGCCACTTCGCACCACGCTCTTATTCCTTGCGGGTCCATGACGGCACCTCTGCGTTTAATTGCTGTATCAGGATCCCGGACGAGAACCCCCACGTGTAGCGATACCTTCAACTAAGAAGGCCGCAAGTTTAGTTTGGGCCCTGAAAACAGCTCCGTCAACCCCCAGCAATGTACTCGACCCCCTACTGGCACAGTTAGTATTGGCAGCAATAAATATTTTCTTATACTGTATGAATAAACCCAGACACCAAGACAATAATGAAAAGGGTATCAAATTTACTTTGAGTTGTTGGTAAGAAAGGTTAACAGTGGTAACGGTTCACAGATAATAAATTGCAGAGCCCTGCAGCAATAACACACTATGCATTTAAGATGAACAGTAAAGGTGCGCCGCATGGGCGACCGTTAACTAGGCGCCCTGTGACGCAGTAACTAAATGGACTAACTAGCTGGCCAGGCCTGGCTCAGATATCTACAACTCAGTCTATAGGGGATGATGGTTTCTTCACCGGCAATTCTTTAAAGGTGGTGCACATTAACAGAACAACATTTGTAATCCAATGGGAAAGTTGCGATGAACTAAACACATTACTTCAGGAACTCTAAGTTCCGCTCTGATATGGATCTCCAGTGAGAGTATCAGAAATAAGCTTGTGAGCCCCGGCAGTCTATAGGCACATTAGCAACAACAGTATATGGTCTGAGCATACGCCCTCTCACCCCTCCGGACGCGATCCCAGTCCGGGAACTTCCACTGACTGTGTCCTCACACACACACAGTGTCTCCAGCAATCGGGTCCCCGATCCAACCAAGGTTGAAGACAAGCGAAGTCAGATGCCACCCAGGCTCGCAGTGGGGTGGAAGGCTCTTTGGTGCTGCGCAAGGCCTCAGGCTTTAGGCCTTGCACTCCGGCACATCCGCACAGGAGGATCAGTCACTGAAGTCTCGTGTCCCAAAGAGGCCGAGCCCAGCCTCGCCTCCTCCTTTTATAACCCCTCCCATGAGTCTCTGGGGTGGAAACATGCCGAAAGGGATTCTGGGCAAGGTAGTCCCGAGAGTCTTAAAGGGGACCCCGCTACACACTCCCCCCACTTAAATTCTTTGGTCCCCAAAGAAACCTTAGCATACACTGCACAGTTAGTATTGGCAGCAATAAATATTTTCTTATACTGTATGAATAAACCCAGACACCAAGACAATAATGAAAAGGGTATCAAATTTACTTTGAGTTGTTGGTAAGAAAGGTTAACAGTGGTAACGGTTCACAGATAATAAATTGCAGAGCCCTGCAGCAATAACACACTATGCATTTAAGATGAACAGTAAACGTGCGCCGCATGGGCGACCGTTAACTAGGCGCCCTGTGACGCAGTAACTAAATGGACAAACTAGCTGGCCAGGCCTGGCTCAGATATCTACAACTCAGTCTATAGGGGATGATGGTTTCTTCACCGGCAATTCTTTAAAGGTGGTGCACATTAACAGAACAACATTTGTAATCCAATGGGAAAGTTGCGATGAACTAAACACATTACTTCATGAACTCTAAGTTCCGCTCTGATATGGATCTCCAGTGAGAGTATCAGAAATAAGCTTGTGAGCCCCGGAAGTCTACAGGCACATTAGCAACAACAGTATATGGTCTGAGCATACGCCCTCTCACCCCTCTGGACGCGATCCCAGTCCGGGAACTTCCACCGACTGTGTCCTCACACACACACAGTGTCTCCAGCGATCAGGTCCCCGATCCAACCAAGGTTGTAGACAAGCGAAGTCAGATGCCACCCAGGCTCGCAGTGGGGTGGAAGGCTCTAAGGCCTCAGGCTTTAGGCCTTGCACTCCGGCACATCCGCACAGGAGGATCAGTCACTGAAGTCTCGTGTCCCAAAAAGGCCGAGCCCAGCCTCGCCTCCTCCTTTTATAACCCCTCCCATGAGTCTCTGGGGTGGAAACATGCCGAAAGGGATTCTGGACAAGGTAGTCCCGAGAGTCTTAAATATCATATGTGTATTGATAAAATATGGCATAACTCATGGATATGTACACACTGTTCATACTAAAAATGACTCAGAAAACAATTTAGGTCGAATTCTCTGCATCACTTTACTTGAATGAATGAGGAATCTGTATAGAGATTCCATTCATTCAGAAAATGACAGTCTGATACATCGTAACACTCTTAGTTACAATATATCAGCTGTCAGTGTCGGTGGGTATATAGCAGCCATCAGTAGTGATCACTGTATGTGCCCTCTCTTCTACAGGGGGGAGCTTAGTAAACACATGTTTACTAAGCCCCCCAAGGCCCAACTTCATCCCCAACCGCACTGCTCCCCCCTCCCCCCACACTCTCCAGCCTACAAGATCAGGAGATCAGTGCAGGGAGATTGCTGAACAACTCTGATATTAGCTTATTAGCTTATGGTCATTAAAGTGGCCATAAGCTTATAGGAGAGGGAGAAAGGAGGTCCATACGCCAATCTGACATACTGAATTGGCCACCTGCGGACACTTCTGTAGGTCTGTACGGCGTATGAACTTGGCAGTGAAAGGGTTAACCTACAGTAAGCAGTAAAAAGAAGAATGTCTTTTACCAATGTTTAAAGTGTCATTAAACTCAAAGCATCACAAACTTTAAATACATGTTATATTACATTGTGTTTATATTCACTCATCCACTAGAGCATTTGTTTTATGTAGAAAAATCTATGGTTTATCCTTCTTTTCACTGTTCCTCCCTCCTTGTCTGTATCTCCACTCCCTCACAGCCTGAGACTGTGTAGACCAGCTGTTGATATCTACTGAGCATGCTGTAGTTTCAGTTCCCTTCTAAGCAGTTAAATTCTTATTTTTTCTTGTCTGTACAGATCACGTGACTTTACATTCACAAATGTGGGCGTATATACAATAGTAAATGACACTCCTTTCCCTCCCTCCTCCTCCATGCCTTTGTTTTGCTAACACTAACGGAGTGGAATATACAATGGTGATTGATGGAGGCTTCACCTCCTTGTCAGTCCTAGCACATACACACGTAACACACAGGCCGGAGAGGTGTGAAACAGCCTCTTATTGGCAGAACTTCTGCCAAAGATCTTTAGATTGTGAACAAACTGAAAGCTATTTTCAGGCACCATAAACTCTGCCTATACCATGTTATTGCAAAAAGCAATAACTGTGCTTTGAAATATAGATATATGTGAAGCTTTAAAACACTTTGCTGCTATTCATTTTTATTTGAATTCTCTATTCTAAAAGCCTTTTTATGTCATGTGACAGGCACAACGCCATTCAGCACGGTGTAGGCACAGATTCATACATCAGCAGAGTACTAGAAACTCCTCCTTCAGAACTTCCCCTGAAGACAGGAAAGTCCTGGGACACCTCATCTGACATCTGAACAGCATTAAAGGTACTCAGATGATTTTTTTAAAATATTAAATTAAATACAGTGACATTATCTTTATACATAAATGGCAATTAAATATTGTATGTTTAATATTACTTTAAACCTGACTGATTCCTGTGTAAGCTTATTAATTTTAATAAGTGAAGTTAAATGACATTTTGATTATGAATAAAACTTTAAATATTTTGCACTGGCCCCAATATGTTCTGATGTGGGACACAAAAGAAAATTGAAAGGGTATGAATGTTTTTTTTATTGGCAGAATAAGTGGAAGAACCTTTTGCAAGTTTTGTCAAGAGATACTAATTAGGATCCTGTGATTATGCTGCTGTTGGCAGAAGCCTCAGAAATTGGCTACTTTTATGGAGTAAGATTGTTATTTTAATTGCTATCAATAAGCAGAAGAGAATTTGCAGCTTTGCTAGAGGCAGTGATACAGTGATGTTTATATAATAAAGAGGCAGACTGCACATATACAAATATGTTTATATCCATGCATATATTCATGATAACAATACAGTGACTAGGAAGCCAACACCATGGCATCTCCCTGCGCAGTATCTAAATATCCACAAAGAAAAGCTTTTTTGAGGAATGATGATCGTTCATTTAAAGGTTGAAAACCACATAAACATTGGATTTTTTAAAGCACATATTTTATTTATTACTTTATTTCCTACAGCATTGTTTTTACAAGCACAGCTCCTACACCTCATGGACAGAAATGGAAATAATAAACAGATCGAACAATTCCTTACAATTCCTTAGTGTCTGCGAGTCTGTTATTACATACCATAGTCAAGCTAATTCAATGCTACTTTTTACTTTTTCTGTTCTATTAAGTGGTTCTAGCTTTGTTTTATCCATAAAGACAAGACAACAATACAAACAGTAAAACATCAGAGCTATAGCTGCCAGTCAGCATCAACAATTCTATCATAGTAAATATTACGAGTGTTTCTCAAAACCATTACCCGGCCTAGGAATTCCACTACTATGTGAGGGAGCGGATTAGCTCACATCAAGTTTACCTAGGGTGCCCATCAGTTTCTAAGTATTGTACTATACTGTAAATTTGAAGGCTGTTATGAACTCTATAGGTTGATTATTGGGTTCCTCAGAACACATATAGCAGGAAAACCTTGTCTGTGTGGGTTGAAGCATGCTTTATAGTGTTTATTTTATCTATAATCTATTATCTATAATCATTGGTTTGAATAAATATATTTATAAGATATCTTCTGGGGAGTCTGGTAGAAGTCATCACTGTAGTACACAATTTTTTATTCCCAATGCAAAGAATGTTCTAACTAGTTAAACCCTTTGTTTCCCCTTCTCCCTTTTCTCTGTCTTTGGGTGTAAGGTATAAGAGGTTTGCGAATTTTTAGGGGGGTCAGAGTATATACTGTAGCTTCACCCACAGTATGGTAGAACCATGACAATTTATGATTTTCCTTTGGCTATCAAAAACTCTTTGGAAGTGTTTGGTGGGGATGAATTTTACATCTTAGAACATGCTTTAGCTGTGCATAAAAGTCCACACGGGAAAATATTGTGTTTGTGTTTCAAGGAAAAAAGTGTCAGTGCATTAATTTAAATGGATACATACACTCTTTACTGGATTTATCTGATCACATAAACATCCAAGGATTAGAAGGTCTTTTATGACCCTTCCTAAGCAATATGGTGGATTAGGCCGTTTGATTGATTGGTGTCGGCATGGGGACTTAAAAATTTGGCCGAGTCTAGAGCAGGCACAGGGCAACGTGTTATTACATAGGGCCCCTTGGTGTTTCAGAGCTCTTCCACCTTCTATTAAGGCACACCCATTGATAGGGCCCACGCTACGTCTGTGTTCTGGGCTTTACTCCAAGGGTAAGCTATCATCAATGGAGTCCCCATTGTTGCCTATTCTGGGGAACCCAGAATTAACCCCGGGTTTGAGGAAGGGGGCCATTGATACACTGCTGGACCAGGGGCTATATCAGTTTTTTCCCTTTGCGTCATCAGCATCTTGGCCTACGTTTCAAATGTTGACATCTAGAGCTGGCCTCTATCGATTGGATTTTTGGCGGCACAATTAACCACTTGCCGACCGTGTCACGTACATATACTGCGGCACAATGGCTCGGCTGTGCGAAATACTCCAGGGAGCGCGCCCGGGAGCGCGCCTGCGTGCCCCTGCAGCGCTGGCGACCATCGGATTCGACCCAGAATCGATCAATCTTAAGGTCCAGGCCAGTTATTTACGGCCTAGACCTGCTGATTGGTTCCGGCGAATGAAATTTTCCCCTGCCTGTGTAAGTGTAAACACAGGCAAAGGAAGTGATGTCATCTCCCCTCGTGGAATCCTTTTCGTTCCAGAGAGAGGAGAGAGAACATTTCACAATAAGTTGCACCAACACTACACTAACACCAGTACACGTAGGTACACTTGTAACCCCCTTATCGCCCCCTAGTTAACCCCTTCACCCCCTGTCACTCTATCACCCAGTGCAGTTGTCAGATTTTTCACTGCTCACTGTACTGGTGTCATTTGTGACACTAATCAGTGTTAGGGCAGTTAGTGGTAGGCCCAGGTAGCTTTAGGGTACCCCTAACCCCCTAATAAAGGTTTAACCCCTTGATCACCACCCGTCACCAGTGATCACTGTATTAGTTTCATGGGTGACGCTAGTTAGTTTGATATTTTTTTATAGCGTCAGGGCACCCACTGTATATTACCTAAATAAAGGTTTAACCCCCTGATCACCCGGCATTTAGCGTCAGATAGGGTCAGGTTTTAGCATCAGATAAGGTCTGCGTCGCCCCAGGCAGCGTCAGATTTGTGTCAGTCATAGGTGTGCGCAGCCTATTGGATTAGGGTGTGCACCCCAAAGATCAAACACACGCTACCGATCACTCACTGTATTCACTCAGAAAGGGAAGGGGCCAGTAAATCACATATTTACCAACCCCTTCCCCACTCATCCTAAAACATCCCCCTGTGCAGCAGCAGCCGGTGGGAGAGGAGAATAGGGAAGCCCGCAGCATTGTAGGGGGAGGGGGGGCAGTAGGGGAAATCTGTGCTGTACTGGATGATTAGGGTGTGCCTGGGCACACCTGGCACACCCTGTGCGCACGCCTATGGTGCCAGTAGTGCTAACACCCACGCAGCACCATACACCTCCCCTAGTAGTATAGTGTCTGGACAGATCGATATCTTTCATCTGATCAGATCTATACTAGCGTCCCCAATAGTTTAGGATTCCCAAAAACGCAGTGTTAGTGGGATCAGCCCAGATACCTGCTAGCACCTGCGTTTAGCCCCTCCACCCAGCCCAGCCCACCCAAGTGCTGTATCAATCGATCACGGTCACTTACAAAACACACAAATGCAGCGTTCACAGAGTCAGGCCTGATCCCTGCCAATGGTAGCAGTTTTTTTGGTAGCGTTTGAATCAGTCGCTGACAGTCAGGTGCTCTTTTTCCTGTGAGTCTCACTAGTGTACCAGTAAATTTAGAGGCCACAATGTCCAATCAAAGGTACACTAGTGAAGAGGCCTACACGTTTCTGAGCATGACAGATAGTGAAGAGGAAGTCACCCATCTGTCAGATTCAGGCTCAGAATATGATCCTGTAGACAGCAGCGGCACCCTGACAGATAGATCTGATGGTGGATTTGTGGTCCCTGCCAAGGTCAGGCGTACCCGACCCTATTCTTCTGTTGTTGAGGTGCAAGAACTGCAGGGCTCTCGTATGGAGCAGAGAGGCCAGTACTAGTGCCGCTCATCCTTCTGGTGAACTGACAAGCACCAGCGGCCTAGTACATCCTGGTCATAGTCAAACCAGCACTGCAGTATCAATTGGTGACATGGCGAGTCCCATAAGTGCAGTTCAAGCTGGTGAGGTGGCTAGCACAACTAGTGTCCCACTGCCACCAAAAAAGACAAAGACAGGCCAGTCGAGCCCATAGTGCCCTTCCTGCTGCATTTGGGAGCCCACCACTTCTGCAGCACCCGTTCTTCCTCCATTCACTGGACAACCTGGAATTCAGAAGGAAATAGTTGATTTTACATCACTTGATCTGTATTCACTGTTTTTCACGGAAGATCTCTATAGATCTATTGCCTCCATGACCAGGACACGATACGAGCAGATCTTGCGGTTCATGCATTTCAATGACAGTGAACTCTGTTGTCCTCGGGGTGACCCTGAATTTGATTGGCCCCCCGTAAACCACTTCAACCAGCAGTTTGCAGCCTTGTTTACTTCCAATCAAGTTGTCTGCGTTGATGAGTCCCTGATTAAGTTTTCTGCCCGCTTGTCATTCAAACAGTATCTTTCCAGCAAGCGTGCCAGATATGGGGTCAAGATGTACAAGCTCTGTGACAGGGCAACAGGCTATACATATAGTTTTATGGTTTACTAGGGAAGAGCTGGTTACATAGTGCCGGAGAACTGCCCAGACTACATAGGGAGCGCTGGTAAGATTGTGTGGGACTTGGTGTCACCCTTATTCAGAAAGGGGTACCACTTGTATGTGGACAATTATTACATGAGCGTGCCACTTTTTAGTCACTTGTTTAAACATGGAATTTGCGCATGTGGCACCGGGTGATCTAATCGCCGGGGCTTACCCCAGCGGCTTGTAGATTCCCGTCTTGGCTGAGGGAGAGAGCCTGCCTGAAGTGTAATAATTTGCTCGCTATAAAGTGGAGGGATAATAAGAGTGTTTTAGACGGTCAAAATTCAAACAGCGACTGGTGTTGTGGAGAAACCCCTCTGTGTCCACTAATACAACCTTAATATGGAAGGGGTGGACCTCAACGACCAGTTGATGGCACCGTACTTAATTGCCCGTAAGGCCAGACGCTGGTACAATAATAAGTGGAATAAGTGTCTGTATACTTTTTCCAATTGGCTCTGGTGAACGCTTATGTGCTATACAAAGCTTCAGGACGAACTGGATCCTTTCTTAAGTTCCAGGAAGAGATCATCACAGCCCTTCTGTTTCCAGACGGTGCTGTGGCCCAACTTCCCAATGTAAATGCAGTGAGCCGGCATTTTTCGTATGTCCTCCCTGGTACCCCTACCAATCGATCACCACAAAGAAGATGTCATGTCTGTAGCAAGCGCGGATTTAGGCGTGACACCCGCTATTGTTGTCCCTCCTGTCCTGACCAACCTGGTCTCTGCATCAGTGAATGTTCTGAATGCTACCACACACTAGTGGAGTATAAGCGTAGGGTACAGCACTGCACAGACTAGGAAACACTTACACAGGGTCTCCAAAGATGCCATTGCATTTTTAGAGACCCAAACCTGGAACCGTTACAGTTACAAATAAAAGTGTAAAAAAATAAAAAAATTAATAAAATAAAAGTTGAAAAAAATTAAATAAAAAAGCCAAAAATAGTTGTTGTTTTATTCTTTCTCTATTCTATCTCTATTTTTCTCTCTTTATTATTCTGCTCTGTTTTACTGTATTTTTTTACTCTAATGTTTTATTGTTACTATGTTTTATCATGTTTGCTTTTCAGGTATGTAATTCTTTTATACTTTACTGTTTACTGTGTTTTATTGTTAACCATTATTTTATTTTCAGGTACGCCATTCAGCTGCAGCACTGATTTATTTATCTTGACAGCAACAGCGTTTGTTCTCACGATACATACATCAGTGACTCCAGCGCTGGAGGCAGTGATTTCATTGAGCTGTTTTATTGAGTTAATGTTTTATTGTTACCATTGTTTGCTTTTCAGGTATGCAATTCAGCTGCAGCACTGATTTATTTATCTTGACAGCAACAGCGTTTGCTCTCACGATATGTAAAGCAGTGACTCCGGCGCTGTAGGAGGTGATTTCACCACCACAGTTTAAAGCGGAGTTCCACCCAATTTTTTTACTTTTTTTTATTCCACTCCTCACCCTCTTACATGCCACATTTGGCATGTAATTTTTTTTGGGGGGGAGTGGGGGCTTCAGTAGGAGTGGGACTTCCTGTCCCACTTCCTCCTTCCGCCCTGGAGCCGCCTAGGCGATACGTCATATCGCCTTGTGACGGCTCCTCCCTGTAGGCGATCACCTGGGACGTGACAGGTCCCAGGCGATCGCCTGTCCACTCACAGAGTGCTGCGCCGTTCGCGCATGCGCAGTGAGCGCCCGGCCGTGAAGCCGAAACGGCTGGGTGCCCACACTGTGAATGGACGCGCCGGCGGAGGAGGGGGGAGAGGAGTGGAGCTCCAGGCGGCGCGTCGCTGGACAGTGGAGCTGGTAAGTGTATGCTTATTAAAAGCCAGCAGCTACACTTTTTGTAGCTGCTGACTTTTAATAAACATAAAAAAGGGTGGAACTCCGCTTTTAAAAAAAAAGGTGTATGCCCATCATTAGAAGTGGGTGGATGCAGGGCGGTATTCTAATGGTGGGCATACCAACCGATCAATCTCTTTTTTCATTCAGCCCACAGGCTGCACAAAAAAAAGAACATTACAATATATGCCCAATAAGGACCAGCAACGTTCTGATATGTTGCTGGAATTTGAGTGGTTATACCAGAATGATGCCTGCAGGTTTAGGTATCATCTTGGTATCATTCTTTTTAGTCAGCGGTCAGATTTCATGTAAAAGAAATCCTAGTGGCTAATTAGCCGCTAGACTGCTTTTACAAGCAGTGGGAGGGAACGCCCCCCCCCCCCCCCGCCGTCTTCCATGGTTTTCTCTGGCTCTCCTGTCCCACCTGAGAATGCAGCCGGTGGTTCCGCCAGCTGACCATAGAGCTGATCAAAGACCAGAATGGCTCCAATCATCTCTATGGCCTAAGAAACCGGAAGCTACCAGAATTTCCTCTCCCAGCAACACAGCTATTAAATCTTGTGAGACAGCAGAATTTCTCCTAGCATCCTGGAACTCCCCATGTGACCGCGTAACATCACATGGGAAATAAACCTACTGCATCCTAGAGCAGAGATCATCTGCAGCAGGACTGACAGGCACATATATACCCAGAACGGAAAAATATAAAGCACAAAAACTATGTAACAGGCCAGCTATGAGTGGCGGTTCTCGTTTGCTGCAGTAATGTCAGATCAGGCATGCATGAGATTATGGTGAAGGGAAACATGAAAGGGCAGAAATTATATCCTACATGGACTCAGAGAACAGTACTAAATATGGCACCACCTTATCCCGGAAGCAACATTTTTCAAAGTTTGAAAAAAAAAGTAAGTAATTGGGTATTAAGGCTGGATTAGACTATGTAATGCTTGCTAAAAAGTGATTAAAACGAAATAGATGAAAAGCACCATAGGGACTGCAGAGTTTACTTCCTCTTTAAAGTCACTGCTGACAATGATGCCTTTGCGAGTTTGACAGTTTAACCACTTCAGCCCGGACCATTTTGTTGCTAAAGGACCAGGCCCTTTTTTGCGATTTGGCACTGACAATTGCACGGTCATGCAACGTGGCTCCCAAACAAAATTGACATCCTTTTTTTCCCATGACTACGGTTTTTATTTTTTGCGCTATAAAAAAAATAGCGCAACAATTTTGAAAAAAATTTAATATTTTTTACTTTTTGCTATAATAAATATCCCCAAAAAATATATAAAAAAACATTTTTTTCCCTCAGTTTAGGCCGATACGTATTCTTCTACATATTTTTGGTAAAAATAATTGCAATAAGCGTTTATTGATTGGTTTGTGCAAAAGTTATAGCGTCTACAAAATAGGGGATAGTTTTATGGCATTTTTATTAATATATTTTTTTTAATAGTAATGGCGGCGATCAGCGATTTTTATCATGACTGCAACATTATGGCGGACACATCGGACACTTTTGACACCATTTTGGGACCATTGTAATTTTTACAGCGCTCAGTGCTATAAAAATGCACTGTTTCTGTGAAAATTACACTGGCAGTAAAGGGGTTAACCTGTAGGGGGCGCTGAAGGGGTTAAGTGTGACCTAATGAGTGAATCTTACTGTGTGAGGGCGTGGCTTGGCGTGTGATGTCACTGATCTTCGTTCTCTATGACAGGGAACAGACGATCAGTGACACTCTCACTAGGAAGAACGGGGAAAGGTATGTTTACACTTACCTCTCCCCGTTCTTTAGCTCTGTGACCCGATCGCGGGACACCGGCGGCGATCGGGTCTGCGGGTCCCGCGGGCGCGGTCAGGGAACTTTGGACCGGGTCGCTTGTACGTGCTTATGCCCAGCCTTGCCGCTCTGCCGACGTATATCGGCGTTAGGCGGTCCTTAAGTGGTTAAAGTCAGTTTAAGCAGAAATTGGAAAAAAGATTTATTGTTTGTATTAGGTCCATATGCATAACAACAACTATTTCTTTGTTTATTACTGTTATGGTTATATAAGCCTGTCTACTCCTCAGTCTGATTAACCTAGCTTGCAACAAGACAGGTTCTTGTTGATAAGGCTACAAAATGACAAAATAAAAAAGAGACAGACAAATACACACCCTAAAGAATTAACTGCATATTTTATTAAATGCTAAAAGCATGTATCAAAAAGTACCAATAGACATATAAAAAAGTTCCCTATCTATTATAGGGAATCAAACCAGAACATTTCCCATATGTTATTCCATGCACAGGTGACTAAACTGGGATATGCCTCCCTAGAAGAGGGAGACAAAGGGCAGCATGCATGCCCACCCTCCCCCAAAATATAAATACCCCCAAATACACCCAAACAATGACCGAGTCACTAACTAGAATAGAACCCTATTGACGTTCCTACACAGGGCAGTGTACCCCTAAAGCAGGTGACAAATTGACACTATCCCTGGGTGGAACCCAATAACAGGAGTGTACACATGAGTGAATAATGGAGTAAATATCACCCATCAATATCGGACAGCTGAAACAAGTCCAGTCACGACTCCAAAAAATAGGAAAAATAGAGAAATGTTCGTTCTGGCCATTAAATATTCACTTTTACCAATGTAGATATAGTCTCAAACATTTCTCCTATTGGTCAGAAGTATTGAATGGATATGGAGCGTATCAAGCACTGTGAAATAGTAATACCATGTGAGTAAGCTCAAAGATATATCCAAAGCTTGAGATCACCTGGATAGTAACTGCAATTAGGCAAGATGATTGTTATGGCTATATAGGATGGTATCCCACAGCATGCGGGTATTGTCCATCTATTCAAAATTTGGTATTTGTTGAAAGGCTCATAATTCATGAAATCACTTGCGGTTATAGCTGCCAAGCATCATTCATCCATTGCTGCATATATATCCACATAGTTAGGTGCATTCCTTGATGGTAAGTAATATTGATATACAGCAAAATTCAAGGCAGTTATCCTAGGCAGTAAATGTGCAGTGTTACTCACTGTTTTGAAGCTAGGCGTCACTCATGGGAACTGTAGTCCATTGATCGATACATATATGTCCAAAGCATTGAGTGCACGACTTAAAAGCAAACAGATGAGGTTGGTATACAGGTGAAGCTGTGGCCTGTATCTCTCTGAGTGAGATAGTAGGCTCCAATCCAAAGATATTATAAGAAAAGTCAGTATAGAGTGATGATTTTCCTGAACTTCTTCTGAGGAAGTTCCAAGTAGTATGGAATGAAACATGTAATCTCTTGGGATTAGCATCCCCCTTTTTCACCCCTTACCGAGTCACCCCTATTTTTGGCTCAGTGAGGTCTACCTTGGAGCCACAATCATTGTTGTTTGGAGGATATCACATGGAGATTCAGACTGATTGATATCAGGAAAAATCACCACTCTCTATACAGACTTTTCTTATAATATCTTTGGATTGGAGCCTACTATCACACTCAGAGAGATACAAGCCACAGCTTCACCTGTATACCATCCTCATCTGTTTGCTTTTAAGTCGTGCACTCAATGCAAAAAAAAAGCCGCTACTGATGCTCCTCCAAAGAAGACTCCCGTCGAGTGACGTTACTCCCGCCATGACAGCTCTTATATAGCCGAGGGTGGGGCCACCCGGTGACGTACATAGGTGACTCTGCCCCCCTCTGACGCCACTGGGGTTTCCTGCGGTCTCCCAGTGGCGCCAGAGGGGGGCGGGGTCACCTATGTACATCACCGGGTGACCCAGCCCTCAGCTATACGCTACTCCCGCCGTGACAGCTCTTATATAGCTGAGGGCCACACAGTGACATACATAGGTGACCCCGCCCCCCTCTGAGGCCACAGGGGGTCCAGACCCAAAAGCATCTTTCCAGTGTTGAGGGCATGTGGCCTGGTACGGTTCAGGAGGGGGGGCGCTCTCTCGTCAGCCCCTCTTTTTCCTGCGGCCTGCCAGGTTGCGTGCTCGGATAATAGATATTTGGGGGGACCCCTACGCCATCTTTTTTACTTTGGCCCGGGGTTCCCCTTAAAATCCATACCAGACCTGAAGGGCCTGGTAATGGACTGGGGGGGGGGACCCATGCCATTTTTTTTCAATGAACTTTTATCTGCATTGCCGGGACCCAACAATTCATTACAGCCGCGATCAGTTTTAAATAACTTTTTTTCTTTTAGGAATGTCATTTTGCTGCAGGGACTGTTCTAAACATGGGAAAAATGTGGCACTTTACAGGCATACTATAGACACCCCCCAAGTACGAAATTTAAAGGAATATTTCACTTTTATTGTTTCACTTTAAGCATTATTAAATCACTGCTCCCAAAAAAAACGTTGATACATGTCCCCTGAGGCAGGACCCAGGTCCCCAAAACCTATGACAATACCATACATATAACCCTTTAAAATTAGCACTTTTGATTTCTCCTATAGACTTTTAAAGGGTATTCCGCGGATTTCGAATTTGCCGCGAACACCGCAAATTGTTCGCTATTCGGCAAACCACCGATGTTCGAGTCGAACTTACGTTCGGCTCGAACATCGGGCTCATCCCTATTCGTGAAGATATAAGGCCATCAGTAATTTTGGGGTAACAGGCATCCTAGCTTTGCACAAGCACTTGCCCCAAAAAAGTGAGTTTCAGAGAGATGTGTGCTCAGGGAAGGTAAGAAATGTGATCAGAACAGAGTGCCAGGGATGCCTTTTGACAGGAGTAGGCAACCTCGGCTCTCCAGCTGTTTTGAAACTACAAGTCCCATGAGACATTGCAAGAAACTGACAATCACAGACATGACTCCTAGAGGCAGAGGCATGATGGGATTCGTAGTTTCACCACAGCTGGAGTGCCAAGGTTGCCTACCCCTGCCTTATGATCCTCCCTGCTGTAGGAACAAAACTGGCAGTAAGGGAAATGACCTGCAAACCAGTGAAAACAAAACCAAAGTTGATACCCATAACTGAATGGAATTGTTTTAAAAGTCTTATATTTGACTTATTTTTTTCCATTAGTGGAAGCACAGAACAGTGGGCATATTCCCGAACAGCAGGACCTAAGACCCTCAGTGTTGGTACAGTTGCTTTTTTTAGCTTAGATCTAAATAAACTCCAGATTCGTTGGGCCAACCAGGTCCAAATTATATAGCAATACAGTGCAAATGAACACATGACTCTATAATATCACACTCCAAAGACATGCTGGTAGGTTAATTGGCTTCTGTCTAAATTGACCCTAGTATATGAATGTGAGATAGGGACCTTAGATTGTAAGCTCCTTGAGGGTAGGGACCGATGTGAATGTACAATGTATATGTAAAGTGCTGCGTAAATTGACAGCAATATATAAGTACCTAAATAATAGTAATAATAATAATAATGGGGCGCATGCGCGGCGCAGAGCTGGAAGGTCGCAGCTAAGCAGAGCTCCGTACACCGCGGGGAATCAGACACCTTCCCTGGGGCCATTAAGCTTCCAAACAAGGCTCATTGTTACCTGCACCCCCAGGGGAAAGAGCGGTGCATGCCGTCCTCAAAGTCTCGCCGCGGAAAACCAGCGCAGAAGACTCTCACAAATTATCTCCTTAGAGTCCGGGAGATGACAGGGAAGAACCAAGATGGCGCCGTCCCGCACTACGATCTACACACGGCCCAAAGCCCGGCGGCCTCCCCTGCACACTCGTCTATGGACGGTGAGTACAGCCTGCAGCTCACAAAGGCGGACCTGGATGATAGTCTGGCAGCCATGTACACCAAGCTGGCTGAAAAATTCCAGACTGAGCTCCATAAGTCCACGCACACCCTGCAGCAGGAGATGGCAGCCCTGGGGGGGAGGACGGATCTCCTGGAGACTAAACATGATGAGCTGCAGTTAGCTTATTTAGATCTCCGTAAGGATCATGAAACGCTCAATGACTCTGTGGTTCAGCTCCAGTCCCATTTAGAGGACTTGGACAACAGAAACAGGAGGAGCAACCTGAGGATTAGAGGGGTCCCGGAGGGGGTCACGGAACTCATACCCGCCATCCTAAAGCTGTTTCAGTCCTTGCTCCCTGCATCCCCGGGGGAGGCTTTTGCATGCGATCGGATTCATAGAGCCTTGCGCCCTAAACCGCCGGATGACAAACCCCCCAGGGACATTGTATTATGCCTTAAGAACTACCTAATAAAAGAGGAGATCCTGAGAGCCTCCTGCAATACTCCTAACATTGTGCTGGACGGTACTAAGATACAAATCTTTCTGGATATATCCCCGGCCACGCTAGACAAACGCAGCGGATTTAAAGAAATCACAATTCCTTTGCAGGAAGCCGGAATTCGGTACAGGTGGGGATTCCCCTTTAAGCTACAAGTCCCACACCAGAGGACTACACACACAGTGGTTACCATCCAAGAGGGGAAGGAACTCCTATTCAAGATTGGCCTTATGGCGAAAGAGGATCTTCCTAGAATGCCCTCCACCCCGCGCCCGCCGGCCATCTGGTCCACCCCATCACCACGCAGGGACCGCAGGAGCCGGAGGCAGGACCTGCGGGAACGTTTGAACTAGAAGATGGCCTTTCCCACAGTATCCAAGGCCCACCTGTCTGGCGGCTGTTTATATCTCTCACTATGACAACAGGTTTTTTTCCCTTTGTTTTTCCCATCCCAGATGGTTGAGAGTCTTTCTGGGACGGTTGAGGAGTGACTCTTACAAGCCGGGGGGAAGGGGTCCCTATGATCTTTCTTTTTTTGCACCCCTACCTCAAGGACTCCCCCACCCCCATCCTCTTAGAGACATACTCCTCATTGCACCATATTTTGCCCGCACGGTTCCCCGCGGTGCATACCTGCAGCGGTGCCCGCTTGGTTGTCCCCCCACTCTAGTGGTTGCCACCTCTCTTAAAGGTCGTCAAGAGTGTTGGACGTTTTAGTCCTATTGGTCAGGAAGTTTAGAGCCTGACAAGTAACTACTTTAACCTACTGTCAGGATGGTCTATCCCCTCCCGACCCCATGGTTTATGTGTGCTTCATTTTCTTTTGTGTTCTGTTTCATTTTTTGGTTTCAAGATATGGGACTCTTTTTGCTGACTCAATTTTTACTGTGCCTTATTTACATGCTCTTAGAATATGTGTTACATCCAGATGCGTGATTATATTTGTTATTGCCTGGGTAGGCCGGACGGTACCCACCTCAAAGATGCACGGGTCCAAGACAGCTAGCTCCTCGGTACCAACCCACAAGATGATGACCCCATATGTCCCCAAATTTAAGAAATGGGTATTAGATTAATCTCTCATAACACAAGGGGGTTTAATTCCCCTCAAAAATGGAAGAAAGCATTTAATGCCTATAAACGACTGAGGGCGGACATCATATTTCTGCAGGAGACCCATTTCTCCGAGAGTAATCACCCTACTTAATTTGATAGATCTTTTGGCCCAGGTTGCTTTACAACTTTTGGGTCTTGGTCCCGAGGAGTGGCGATATTTTTGAAAAAAGGTTTGATGTTTGATGTTGAACATGTTTACAAAGATCTGGCTAGTAGATTTCTTATTTTACAGGGCTCATTACAAGGGAAAAAGATAACAATAGCTAATGTGTATGCTCCCAATGACTCCCAAGCCACCTTTTTTAGGATTTTTTTTCACATTTTAGATAAATATAGCTCTCCACATCTGCTGTTGGGAGGGGACTTCAATTTAGTGGCACACTCTGTATTAGACAGAAGCAGGCCTGGAAGCGCTTCCAGTGCTTTCCCCAAAACATTGAAGTCGCTACTGCACGCCCACAATCTGGTGGATTCCTGGAGAGCGCACAATGTGGGGGCCCGGGAATACATGTTTTATTCCCATCCCCACGATAGCTACTCCAGGATAGATTATCTGTTCTGCTCCCCCATATTGCTAGCGAATTCTACCTCTGCTGCTATTCATTCCTGCCCTTGGTCAGACCACCAGATGTTTCCCTTAGACGTCACCCACATAGGCCTTAGACCCTCTGTCGCTGGATGGAGACTGAATGAATCTCTCCTCACGGACCCTATAGTTGTATCGCGGCTGGCTAAGCACATGGCGGATTATTTTGCCACCAATGACACGGGAGAGGTCTCTCCCCCGACCCTTTGGGCGGCCCACAAAGTGGTGCTCAGAGGCCACCTTATTCAAATTGCTGCAGAAAGAAAGAAACGGAGGCTGACAGATATTACTAGACTCACTAAAGACCTAGATAGGCTATACCACGTACATTCACAAAACCACGCTCCAGATCTTTTGAGTAAAATACAAGATTCTCTTTGAGCAGACAGAAAGGTCCTTGAGGTGGTCAGGAGCCAAGTTCCTGTTGCACGGTAACTCGGCCTCGACCATGTTCGCACGGAAGCTAAACCAATCTTTACAACCCCCCCACACATATAAACTGCGGAACCCTACTGGGGGTCTGGTTTCCCACCCTACAGAGGTCCTGCAAATTTTTTCTAAATTTTATACCAAGCTTCTTTCCCCTCCTTCCGCACCCCCAGATCCTACTCTCAAATCCTGGTTAAAAGACCTGCCTGTCCCTGCGCTGACACAGGAGCATCTGGCGGAGCTGAATGCCCCTTGCTCAGAACTGGAGATTGCAGCAGTCATCAAGTCACTAAAACCCTCCAAGGCTCCGGGCCCTGACGGATACTCGGCTCCATATTATACAAAAATTTAGAGATACTCTGGTTCCTCGTCTGAAATCCCTCTTTGACCATATACTTGAGAGAAATGTCTTCCCAGATGACATGCTTCTTACAAACATGTCATTGATCCCGAAGCCAAATAGAGACCATACCCTGCCCCAGAATTATAGGCCCATTTCGGTCATTAATAACGACTTGAAAATTTTCGGTCGGATATTGGCGGACCGACTATCAAAGATTATTACCTCCCTTATCTCCCCAGATCAGACGGGTTTTATCCCGTCAAGACAAATTACAGACAATATTAGGCTCGCCTCTAACATTATACAATACGCGGACTTACACGCCCGCAGGGTGCTACTTCTTGGCCTGGATATTCACAAGGCTTTCAATAGCGTGCTGTGGCCGTATCTTGAAATGACCTTGGAGAGGTTTGTCTTCTCGGGGGGCCTTCGTTCATGGATTTAGGGCGCTTTATAACCACCCTTGCACCCGTATTAAACTCCCGGGCTGTAATTCTGATTACTGTAAGTTGGGCAGGGGTACGAAACAAGGTTGTCCACTATCCCCACTTTTATTCGCGCTCGCTATAGAACCTTTGGCCAGATCAATTAGTCTAGACCCTAACATTCAGGGATACACTAAAGGGGATCGGGAGTTTAAAATTAGCTTATATGCAGACGATGTCCTTTTATTTTTACCAGACCCTATTGTCTCGATTCCCAACCTCATATCTACCCTAAGCACCTTCCAGAAACTTTCGGGTTTAGAAGTTAATCTCTCTAAATGCTCCGCCCTCCCAATTAATCTCCCTTGCCATACTATTAACTCCCTCAAATCTAATTTTAATTTCTCTATGGAAACGCTAACATTATCATACTTAGGGATTAAACTAGCCCCTTCGCTTCATAAGATGTATCTAGCCAATTACCCACCTGCTTTTTCCCGTATTAGGCACCTGCTACTGGCCTGGAGCCAATACCATATAACATTCTTGGGACGGATCCAAGCAGTGAAAATGTCTATTCTCCCAAAACTTTTATTTCTTTTTAGAGCCCTCCCCAATTATGTGCCCCGCCAAACGATTGAACTGTTACAAAGAGATGTGAACAAATTTGTATGGCTTAATAAGACACCTAGGCTGGGTAGGCAGATGGTTTATAGGCCCAGGGTAACGGGGGGTTTAGGCCTACCACACCTATGGCTTTATTATATGTCCGCTAGAATTTTGCAATTAGCACAATGGCATACCCCCCCCCCCCCCCCCGTGGGATCCCTTGGCTTCACTTCGAGCGGGTATCCGTGGACCCGTATTATCTCCCGGGATTGCTCTGGGCTAAATCGATTAGCCCCGGGGAGATCTCCGCTTTAAATTTGGTGGTGGGCCAGTCCCTACGCCTTTGGTCCCTATATAAGACAAGACTCTCCCTGTTGCCCCCCAAGCCCAGATTGGCCTCTTTCATTGGGGACCCCTCCTTCCCGGCGGCTTTTCCTGATAAGAATAATTTTGCCCGGTGGATCAAGGGGGACTTGGTTACCCTGGACTCACTTCATAAGGATGGAGAGTTTTGCTCTTTCCAAGCCCTACAATCCTCTCATGCCTTCCCCAGATCGGAATTTTAAAAATACTTACAAGTAAGGCATTTTTTTTGCTCTCGAGGATTGGGAGCAGTCCCTATCCACGCCAAATACATTTGAGAATCTATGTGGCCCTACATCGAGGGATAGGGGGACCATTTCCCGTTTATACAATTTTCTGGGTGGCCTAGGCCTTGCAGAAAAATCTACAGCAATACTAGGGTGGGAGAGGGAAACGGGAGAAGTGGCCTCCTCAGAGGAATGGAGTAATAGGATCCTGAATATGCACAAGTGCACGAGGTCGGTGGCGATCAAGGAGACAGTGGTGAAGCTACATACCAGATGGTATTATACACCTGCTAAGCTACATAGATTCTTCCCCACTGTCTCTGAGAGCTGCTTCAGAGGATGTCCAGAGGTTGGGACCCACTTACATATCTTCTGGAGCTGTGCAGCCTTGAAGGACATATGGGTTAAAGTTACGGATAGGGTGGCGGGGATTATGGGGGGTCTTCCCACCTTGACGTATCAGATGTGCCTATTCTTTGCCGACATCCCCAGCTCCACCCCACCTGAACAGAAATTGGTGCACACACTCTTTAGTGCCGTACATTGGTCTATAGCTCTATTTTGGCGTACTCCAGGGGTCCCATGGGACCAGGTTCTTAAACGTATGGCGGCTATTCAGGTTATGGAGAAGGTATTCCACACCATCATGGATACTATGCCTATTTATGACCTAAAATGGAAACCGTGGACCCCTTAAATACCGTCCTCATATCTAGGTAACATTTCTCATGTACCCTCACGCTAGGAAGGCATATAGGCAACGCCACTGAGTAAAGCTTCCCATATCAAGTTCTGTTTTTCATTTTTGTTGAGTGTATCATTTGACTCTCTCTCCTTGTTACTCCTATTCCCAGTGTTATAAGACCATAAGTCTTTTTTCTGCAAGAGAGAGAGAAGAAAGAACCTACACAAATATTGTTTTATCTTATGAAAGTTCCCTCTATCACATTCCGTTTTTGAATTATATTATCACATTGTACCGGGGTGGCCCGGGATGCCCCTGATTAGAAGTTTAGACCCTCATGAGGGCCGCCACAACAGGATTTTGCCAAATGTTTGTATGTTTTATATACTATATACTTGATACTAATTGTATGTACCTTTATTTTCTCAATAAAAAAAATCGTTCGTATGAAAAAATAATAATAATAATAATATAAGTAAAAAGTGTGTGTGTAGGCTGCAGAAAAAGAGAGCATTAAAATTCTTGAGTCATGACTCAAACTGGTTTTATTTTGCAATAAGTTCAGCCATCCAGGCTGGGCTCCATCAAAGAGATTGAGGTGTTTTGGCTTGACAGAAGGATGATCCACCACAATCGCAGCTACTGCCTTCATTACTACCTCAGGGGATATATAAATAAGGGAAATTCTTGGGCATGTACTGTATATATGGATTACTGCCGGCTATGCCAAGATGAATTTCACCCTCTTGTGTTTGTGTGTTGCTGGTGTATAGGGATAATCTTCGAGTTCGAGTCAAACTCATGTTCGACTCGCACAGCGGCTGTTCGCTCGTTCGACGAAGATCGAACATTATGGGCCGTTTGCGCCAAATTCGAACTGCGCGTCACGCCCATAATGCACTGCGTTATCGCAGTGCATTTCTGGCTGATGATTGTCCAAGCATGTACTATGACCCGCATGCTTTGGCCAATCACAGCGCAGTCAGCACAGAGAGCCATAATTGGCCAAAGGCAGGGTGCCTTTGGCCAATCATGGCTCAGGGGGACTAAATACACGCCCCACACTATATAAGGCCGCCTGCGTGTCGGCCTTGTGTAGTGTGTTCCGGCGTTCAGAGAAAGATAGAGAGAGAAATTGTGACTTTATTTCAGTTAGCAATAGCTAGATTGAGCAGGCAGTTGATTGAGCTAGTTAGATCCAGTATTCCAGTATATTTAGTATATATATGCATTGCACGTTTTGTATAGATATATATACTGTTGAAAGTTTAGCTAGATCTCATTGCAGAGCATTCCTGTTGTTCTATTCCTACTAATAATACAGGCAGGCAGTTGATTGTGCTAACCTGCAGTATATTAAGTCAGTGTAAATGTATACTGGACACAGTGTGCACGTAAAGCTGACTGCAGAATATTCCTTTTCTATTACTAATGTAGCGGGTGTTAAATTTAGTGGGGTGTATCTGGGACATAGATGGCCCAGATACATTGATTTCAGGGATTTATGGACATTTTGGAGTGTGGGAGGTATGAATGGTGTCATGTTCTCTGTGGTCCCTGGGTGGTGCTGTCACCTGGGACCAGGGTTGAACTACCATTCCAGAAATGTGCCCTTTTTGTCCTTTCGCTGCAGTAGTACGGCGGGGCAGGGAACCCGCTGTGCCTGCTGGGAGAGGATATAAAGGGGGCAGACATCTTGTGCACGAAGTCCATTCCCCAGGCACCTTCAGCCTGGGGGCTGCTGCGGTTCATCTGTGCCCAGGTGCCCTTGGCCTGGGCGCGTGGAGTCGAGTTCCATCCCAGGCACCTTCAGCCTGGGGTGAGGTACTATACCAGGAGGCCTGGGGCCCAGTACCTTCGACTGGGTCCCGCAAGGGCGAAGCATTCCTAAGGTGCCCCCGGTATTGGGTGCCTGAATCCTGGGCGTAAGGGACCAGAGACGTGACCTCCCCGTAGAGCCAGCGCAGCATTTGCTGGTGCCGGTGGAGGCCTCTGGTGACAGCCCGGATGGATGTCTTCCTCTGACAGGGGTCGTTTGTTCTAAAGGAGGTACTTCATGTTCTTATGGTCTGTGGCAGAGACCCATCTTTCTCAGGTCAGTGGCAGGCCCCATCCAAGGCCTGTGGCAGGGGCCTCAACGTTCACCCAGGTCAGTGGCAGTGACCAAATTCACGGTCGGTGGCAGCGACTGTGCGCCAAGCCTGTTTGCACTAAACAGAACAGGAGGAACTTTAATTCATCAGTTGTGCCTGGACCTACTCTTCCCTACACCTTGTCTGTTCTTTTAAAAGTCAACCAGTTTCAAGTCAATAAAACGGTGTTGGACTTTTCTTGGTGTGGAGTGGAACTCGTGTTACTGGAAGCTAAGTGTCCCTGTCAGTGTCAGTGACAATCATCCTCCATAGGAGAAGCTGAGGCTCCGGCCTAAAACGCAGACCCGAGTGTAATGGTTTAGCTCATATCTCTGCATCCTACATCAGAGAGCCGAGCTGGTGGTGTGCATCTTTCCCCCTTCTCCCAGATACCCCTAGACGAGTAGAACAAGCCGTGAAGAGAGGGGAGAAGCTGGGGGAGGACCGCTACACTAATAATACAGGCAGTTGATTGAGCTAACCTGCAGTATATTAAGTCAGTGTACTGTATACTGGGCACAGTGTGCACGTAAAGCTGACTGCAGACTATTCCTTTTCTATTACTAATAATACAGGCAGTTGATTGAGCTAACAAGGAGAGGCACACAGTCACAGGCCAATAAAAGAGGGCAAGCAGGCTCTGTGTCTAGAGGAAACAGTGCTGGTCGTGGACACGGTGCATCCTTTTTTTCGGCAGCTGGCCGCGTTGAGCCGCAACATGCCGAAGAGTTGGTAGACTGGATGACCAAGCCATCCTTATCCTCCTCATCCTCTCTCACCCAGGCTCAGGGTACTTTGTCTGCCAAAGCAACTGCCAAAGTGGCCTCTTCCCTTGGCTCAATGGCATCAGTCACTCTTTCCCTAGCCCCACCATGTCCTGAGGAGTCCCCCAAACTGTTTGACCACAGTGTTGGGTACATGCTGCAGGAGGATGTGCAGTGTTTTGAAGGCTCTGATGATGGTACCCAGCTTGAGGGCTTGAGGAAGGCAGTAACGTGAGCCCAGAGAGAGGGGGTGCCCAAGAAGGACAGCAAACTGGCAGTCATGTACCCCCAGCTGCAGCATACTGCAATGTTTGCTCCAGTGATGAGGAGGGAGGGGATGATGAGGTCACTGACTCTACGTGGGTGCCTGATAGGAGAGAGGAGGAGGAGGCACATCTCCAACGAGGCAGGATGCCCTCCAGGGGCCAGCTTAAGGGCAGCCAACCAACTGCATCACACCGCAGAGCTCCGCATGTGCAGGGCAATGCTGTCTCTGTGTGTTATTCCAAAAGTTCTTTGGTGTGAGCCTTTTTTGAGACGTGTGCAGAAGATCGCACCGTTGCTATTTGCAACATATGTCTGAAGCATATCTCGTGTGGCCAAAACATCAGCCGCTTGGGCACCACATGCTTGACCAGACATATGTTGACCTGCCATGCAGTCCGTTGGCAAGCAGACATAAAAGACACACACCAAAGAACAAAGCGGACCTCTCCTTGCTCCATCAGTTGGGATCTCCAACCCCACTATACCTTCAGTCCTCTCAGAAACCTGCACTGAGAGGAATGAAGGTGTAGAATTAGGTGTGTCACTGCCAAGTACTTGCGGGCAATCTGCTATCGGTACACCAACGTCCGATTGTACCAGGCAAATTTCCCTGCCCCAGTTGCTGCACCGGCAAAATAAATTCGCTCCAAGCCACCCACATGCCCAGCGGTTGAATGCTAGCTTGGCTAAATTGCTAGCACTTCAACTGCTGCCTTTTCAGTTGGTAGACTCTGCCCCCTTCCGTGAGTTTGTGGAATGTGCGGTACCTCAGTTGCAGGTTCCCAAACGCCACTTTTTCTCATGGAAGGCGATTCCGGCTCTCTACCGGCATGTGAAAGGCAATGTCTTGGCCTCGCTGGACAGGGCGGTCAGCGGTAAGGTGCATATTACCGTTGACTCATGATCCAGCAGGAATGGACAGGGACGTTACCTATCTTTCACGGCGCACTGGGTGACTCTGCTGGCAGCTGGGAAGGATGCAGGACAGGGTGCAGTAGTGTTGGAGGTTGTTCTGCCACCACGCCTCCAAAATGCTACTAGTGGTGATTCTGACACACCTCTCTCCTCCACCCCCTCCTCTTCTTCTTCCTCCATGGCCTCTTCCTCTTCTGATTTGTCCTCGGAACCAGCGGTGCTCTGTAGGCGCTCAAGGGGCTACGCAAGTTCATAAGGCAAAAAGATGCCATGCGGTGCTTGAGCTGGTGTGCTTTGGGAACAGGAGCCACACTGGGGCAGAGATTCTGTCAGCTCTGCAGGGGCAGGCTCAGAGGTGGTTGATGCCACGCCAGCTTAAGCCAGGAATGGTGGTTTGCGACAATGGCACCAACCTCCTCTCCGCCCTCTGGCAGGGACAGCTGACCCATGTGCCTGTTTGGCTCACGTCCTTAACTTGGTGGTGCAGCGGTTCTTGGGCAGGTACCCGGGCTTACAGGATGTCCTGAGACAGGCTAGGAAAGCTGTGTGCATTTCCGCCGGTCATATATTGCCAGTGCTCGGCTGGCTGACCTCCAAAAGGAATTTAACCTGCCCAAGAACCACCTAATCTGTGACATGCCCACCAGGTGGAACTCAACGTTGGCCATGCTGCAGCGGCTGCACAAGCAGCAGAGGGCCATCAATGAGTACCTGTGTGACTATGGCACCAGGACAGTGTCAGAGGAGCTTGTTTTTTTTTTGCCACGCCAGTGGGTCATGATCAGGGATGCATGCACTGTCCTGTCACAATTTGAGAAGGCCACGAGGATGGTGAGCAGTGACAGTGCATGCATCAGTGATACTGTCCCTCTTGTCCACCTGTTGGAGCACATGCTGCGTGGAATAATGGACAGGGCACTTGAGGCAGAACAGAGGGAGGAAGAGGAGGACTTCCTTAACTCTCAAGACCCCCTTTATCCAGACATTGTTCCTGTGGACCTGCCGATCACACAGGAGGAGGAGGAGGAGGATTGTGTCAGCATCGAGGTGGTGCCTAGCACTGAGCATCAGCAGCAGTCTTCAAGGGATCATTTACAGTCCCCAGAAACCGATGGACTTGTACGTGGCTGGGAGGAGGTGGCTGCGGATCATGTCGTCCTTAGTGACCCAGAGGACTCCGGACCAAATGCCTCAGAAAATCTACGCTGCATGGCCTCCCTGATCCTGCAAAGCCTGCGAAAGGTTCCTCGTATTTGTTGTATCAAGGAGAGGGATCATTACTGGCTGGCAACCCTCCTTGATCCACGTCACAAGGGTAAGGTTGCGGACCTTATCCAGCCGTCGCAGAGGGTGCAGAGGATGAAACATCTTCGGGAGGCCTTGCAGAAAGGTTTGTGCAATGCGTTTTCAGAGCCTGGGAGGTTACAAATTCCTGGTCCTGGACAACGTGTTGCTGAGGCTACTGTCAGTCACAGAAGGAGCAGTGGAGAAGGTGGCCGCCTGACCGATGCGCTCAGACAATTTTTTAGACCACAGCCCAAAGGTGTGATCGGTTCCAGCAACTATCGCCAGCGTCTGATTCACATGGTGCAGGAATACCTAGGGGCAAGATCAGACTTGGACACCTTTCCCACCGAAAATCCTCTGGGTTACTGGGTCTTGAGGATGGATCACTGGCCAGAGCTTGCACAGTATGCAATTGAGCTACTGGCCTGTCCTGCATCCAGCGTTCTTTCGGAACGCATATTCAGTGCTGCTGGAGGCTTTGTAACCGATCACAGGGTGCGCCTGTCCACCGACTCGGTTGATCGGCTGACCTTCATAAAAATGAATCAGTCTTGGATCACCAGCTACCAAGCACCTGATGCTGATGTAAGCGAATAATTTTTTTTTAATGTGAGATCCCTTCAAGACTGCCTATGCTGATGCTGAGTGACTATCCTGTTATGCTGGGTGACTATCCTCTTCCTCCTCAATGTTCATGATGTTAGCTTGTAAGAACATTTTTGGTTCTGGTCACCGCCACCAGTGGCTAAGGCCCAGTTTTTTCTGTCCCTGTTTAACTGGGGCGTGTAATTACAATTTTTTCTGCAATACTTTGCAGCAGGGCTCATTCCTGCGCTCCAGCTAGAGTATCTGTGAGGGGTTGCAGTGTTGTGGCACCAGTGCCTAAGGCCCAATTTTTCTGCCCCTGTTTAGCAGGGGCGTGTAATTACAATTTTTGCTGCAATACTTTGCAGCAGGGCTCATTCATGCGCTCCAACTACAGTATTTGTGAGGGGTTGCAGTGTTGTGGCACCAGCACCAGCGCCTAAGGCCCAATTTTTCTGCCCCTGTTTAATAGGGGTGTGTAATTACTATTTTTACTGTAATACTTTGCAGCAGGGCTCATTCCTGCGCTCCAACTAGAGTATCTGTGAGGGGTTGCAGTGTTGTGGCAACAGCACCACCACCACCAAAGGCCCAATTTTTCTGCCCCTGTTCAACAGGGGCATGTAATTACAATTCTTGATCTAATATTTCACAGCAGGGCCGTTCCTGCGCCCACCAAGAGCAACTGTGAGGGCTTACAGTGTTGTGCCAACACCACCACACCGTCCACCACCAAAGGCCCAATTTTTCTGACCCTGTTCAACAGGGGCATGTAATTACAATTCTTGATCTAATATTTCACAGCAGGGCCGTTCCTGCACCCACCAAGAGTAACTGTGAGGACTTACAGTATTGTGCCAACACCACCACACCGTCCACCACCAAAGGCCCAATTTTTCTGACCCTGTTCAACAGGGGCATGTAATTACAATTCTTGCTCTAATATTTCACAGCAGGGCCCGTTTCTGCACCCACCAAGAGTAACTGTGAGGGCTTACAGTGTTGTGCCAACACCACCACCTAAGGCCCAAATTTCTGCAGATTATATAGGGCAGGCCCCTACTTTCAAACATCCGACTTTCAACCAACTCCTACTTACAAACGTAGGGAGACAACAGGAAGTGAGAGGAAATCTTCCCCTAGGAAGGGAAATTCTCTCCTGTAAGAGTTAATATGGGAAAAAGGTGTCTCCTCTCCACTGATGCTTTATCACCAATCCTTGTTTCCCTAAAAAACCAAAATGTTCAAAATCCAATTGTCATTGGGACGGAAAGCGAGGTGAAATCTTCTGAACAGGTGCACAGACAGCAAAACAAATGTTACAGGGGTGATAACCCCTCCCTATGTTTTCCAAAAACCTTAAAAATATATTTTTTGGTTGGAGCTACACTTTAAAAATGTACCAGTTCAAAATTACAAACAGATTCTACTTAAGAACAAACCTATAGTCCCTGTCTTGTTTGCGCCGCCTGTATACTACTGTTCAGAGTATATAGAGCCTGGTGGTTCCACGTCCTTCCTTTTTTTAATTTGGTATGATAATGTGTTGAAATGGCTGGTCGATATACAGATAGAATATTTTGAGAATTTAGAGATTTTATATTTTAAGGATATAGAATAGAAAAGCATTTACAATATCAATTTATACTTGTTTTCGCCCCAAAAATAATGTTGATAAAAAAATGAAATTGAAAATCATTTTTTGTAAACATCCATTCTGTGGGTTAGACTCTGAGACTTCCTGATCTTTTATTTTACCCTATAACTGCAGTTTTATCATATTTCATTGATTGTTTCAGTTCTTTTTATCCCTTTTTTCAAAGTAACTGCATTTATCTCAGCAGTCAAACAAGCTTAAATGCTAATTATGTTCTCTTTTATTTGAATAACACTTTTAGAAATTAGTGTATGAAGTATAATAATGAAAATCTGGAATAGCAAGAAAATAAAAATGTGAACGTTATGCCAAAATTACTTTCAGATGTTACAACAATAACACAAAATAGTACTACTCATTGTGGCAGTCACACAAAAATGCAGATGCATTCTTGTTGTGAGATAACAAAGTAAATGTTGAGTAAAGCCAAGAATGTCTTTCCCCCTTTCCTGGATTGCCGATGAAGCCCGGCCTTCCGGATGTAACGTGTATAGGGGCGGAGCCTAACATAGATTTGGTCATTACGCTTGTGGATCAGGATTGCTGGATGGCGAGACCGGTACAGTTCCATTGTGGGCTATGCATAAAGTGCTGTTTTAGCATTGTGGATCGCTGCTATCAGTCTTTTTCTGTTTTATATGGCTTGTATGATGGTAATTTTCCTTGGATGAGTCAGATTGGAGCCATATGACAAGTGGTGATGCAATTTAAAGGGGACACACATCCGAATTTGGCCTAAAGAGATACCTACTTGATTCAACCTCATAGTGATTTAGGGGGCAAATCAGTGAGGTGAGCATATTATATTTATCTTGGGGTGAAGAGCACAGAGATTTTAAGTCCGTGGTTAAGAAGATTTTATGTAGTAAGTGTGCACTCACTTCTGTGGCACTGGGGGGGGTCACATTTTAGTACTCTTTATCTTGTATATTTTGTTAGTTATTTAATGTGATTTTTATTAATGGCATGCTGGTTAATTATTTATTTGCATTCATTATATATAGAATTCACTTTTTTTTATGTTACTGTATATGGTTTACCAAATAAGCAGAGTAGGCAACAGCCTAAGTGCCCTATGCTATTTAAGGGTCCTGTAACAATGAATTAAAATAATATTGATTTGATCTTGAAAGAAAATTACAATGAAGCTTTCTTAAATTGTTTACAAAAGATCGAAAAAATTAATCAACTCAAAGAAATTAAAACTTTACATTATAAAGATGATATAAAGAATATACTATATTAATGTAATATACCCCAAAACAACCTAAAGTACATAAACCATACACATCAGATCCACATTGCAGTTTGTCTCTTAGAAGCTCATCTTCTTTCGGCAGTCAGTTTGTAAAAAATGTTGGTGCAATCTATATATGTGAAATGCACAGTACTGATGGTCATCTCCATCTAGCGGCCGATGTGTACACTACTTCAATGTTAAATGTTACCCCACTAGAGCGCACGAACAAGAAACTTGCTGTGTATAAAAAAATATGTTTATACACAGCTACAGCATTTATCTTGGAACCCATTCTAGAACATCCTTTACTAGATGATAAAAGCTGGAATGAGGTGAAAACCACCTTATTATTAAAAACCAGGATTAGAAGGCAAACCCATCTACCCATCCTGATTTGTCCTTCACTTGCATTATACTAAAGATAACATTCACTAAATTGGTTTATTGCCTATAGCAGATTGTAACAAATGTGCTACTCTCAAAGCAGACTTTGTTCATGTTTTCTGGAACTGTTCATGGATCCATCAATACTGGTCACACTTAGAAACTTGAACTGGTTACACTCTTGAAACATGCTTGCTTGCACTGTTACTACAGTACATTTCATGCACACATAGGTATGTCTTGGGCGTCGGCAAGGGGGGGTCACTGCACCCAGGTGCCGCAAGCTGAGGGTGAGTAGGAGCACTGAAGCTGTCAGTGCTGCCTGGCTCCTATCCATAGATCTGCACACACACAGATCCTCTCTGTCTCTGGGAGCTTCAGGCAGCTGTGTGGGGGGCTGGGCACTGATGTCATCCTGCAGGAGCCCAGGAGGAAGACGATCTACCATGCTGCTAAAATTAGGTCAGGGGGGTTGTGTTAAAACTGACCTTTGGGGTAAAATGATTGTACTCAGGGTCAGACTGCTGCTTCCCCCAAATTACGTAAAGTGAAGTGACCACCATGTGATGTATTGTGCCCACCACGTGCAGTGCAGTGACCACCATGTGATGTATTGTGCCCACCATGTGCAGTGCAGTGACCACCATGTGATGTATTGTGCCCACCATGTCATGTAATGTGCCCATCCATGTGAAGTGCGGTGCCCACCATGTGATATACTGTACCCACCATGTCATGTAATGTGCCCACAATGTGCAGTGCAGTGCCCACCATGTCATGTACTTTGTGTCCATCATGTGATGTACTGTGTCCACCATGTAATGTACAGTGCCCACCATGTGATGTAATGTAACTGTCTTCTGCTTGGTTCCTCTGCTATCATCATGAGTCACTTCTGACAAATTTTCCTGACACCAAGGAAAAAATAGTCATGGGGAGTGATCTCCAGCTGATTAACAGCCTCGGGTCTGTCCCTGTGTGCTGTGTCAAGAAGGATGTGTCCCTTCCCTCCAATCAGCTCTCAGAGCTCTCCTCACTGAGCTCTGCAGAGTGTATTTTCAGCTCTCAGCCCCCTTTCCACTTTTTTCTGACAACTCAGACAAGCTTTATAAATTCTGGACTTTGGACAGCTGTAAAGGAGATAAGAATGCAGATAAATTGGTACAACTTTGTAGGTGGATGTGTTTCATCTCACTGTATTACCTGAGGCCAGTCACTTCACTGGGTATATGGAAGGATTTACAACCACTTTAAATCCTGACATGTCTCCATTATGAACAATCCAAAATGCATGGCAATATTGAAAAGACTTGCTGCTTTTATAACCTTATAAATGTTCTGCCAGATTGTCATAGTTTCATAGTTCATAGTGCAACCAACATTTTAAATATGCAATTTGTACAAGCAGTGTATCCACTATATTGGATAGTACAGTGAGGTAAATATTAAAAGTAATTTTTGGCAGTGTGTTTTTTTAAATGACAGAGTCACTTTATGACAGCAAGTAAAGCAAGAAAGAAATCTATACTCCCGATCTGCGTAATTAGTTTGAGGTAGTAATTCAGAAACCAGCATGATGGCCAGGCAACTAGAATTTTCAGAAAGAGGGATTAATAATGACACCATTAATGGTTTTCACAATTCTGACTTCCTATTAGAAACATGCAGTTTTGGGTTGCTGGTTTGAAGCCACTCTAAAGCTGGCCATAAACATAAAAATTTCTCTCATTCAGAACTGTGGGCTGAGTGAGGGAAATCACTTCATTCCTCTATTTATGGGAAACAGCATGAATGAAGTAATCTGCAGTGTCAGCTGTTCTAGCGCCAACAGTTTGCACATGGCTTTACAACACAAGGGCAGACAGTATTATTACTATTATTATTCAGGATTTATATAGCGCCAACAGTTTGCGCAGCACTTTACAATATGAGGGCAGACAGTATTATTACTATTATTATACAAGATTTATATAGCGCCAACAGTTTGCGCAGCACTTTACAATATGAGGGCAGACAGTATTATTACTATTATTATACAGGATTTATATAGCGCCAACTGTTTGCGCAGCGCTTTACAACATGAGGGAAGACAGTATTATTAGTATTAATATTATTATACAGGATTTATATAGAGCCAATAATTTATACAGTACTTCACAACACAAGGGCAGACAGTATTATTCTAGGGTTGTCCCAATACCACTTTTTTAAGACCCAGTACAAGTACCGATACTTTTTTTCAAGTACTCGCCAATACTGAATGCCGATACTTTTTTTTAACCTCATGTGACAGTGGCACATGAGTCAGTAGTTTTATTTTTTACAATTTTTTTTTTTATAATGCTTTATTTTTTTAAGGGGGGGGGGGGGGACAGTGTCAGTGTGCAGTGTATTTTTTCTTTTATTTTTTATTATTTTTTACAATAAATTTTTCTTTTATTCTTTTATTTTTATTTTTATCAGCCCTGTTGGGGGGCTTTGGTGAGATATCAGGGGTCTTAACAGACCTCTGACATCTCCCCTTTGAGACAGAGAAAGAGACTAAGGACAGATTCCCCAGTCCCTTTCTCAGCTGCGCTGCGCTGAAAATGAATGGAGAGAAGACAGCGGCTTCTCTCTCCATTCATAAACTGAAACATTGTAAACAAAGTTTAAGATGTTTCAGTTATGTGAATGTACCGACTCAGTCACTTACTCTGTACATTCCGAACAGTAAGGAGCCGGATTTACCGGCTCCTACCTCCGCTCTCCATCCTGACAGATCGAGGGGGTGGAGGAGGAGAACGGAGGGGGACACGGGACACAGAGGGGGACGGCAGCATGGAGCGGAACATGGAGGGGGACACGGAGGGGAACGGCAGCATGAAGGGGGACATGGAGGGAGAGAGCAGCATGGAGGGGGACACGGAGGGAGGGAGACAGCAGCAAAACGGAGGGGGGCTGGAGGAGGATACGGGGACAATCAGTGGTGATCACCGCTGACTGTACAAGTATCGGGTGAAGCATCGGGAGCATTTGCCCGAGTACAAGTACTCAGGCAAATGCTCGGTATCGGTACCGATACTAGTATCGGTATCGGGACAACCCTAATTATTACTATTATTATTATTATAATCCAGGATTTATATAGCGCCAACAGTTTGTGCAGCACTTTACAACTTGAGGGCAGACAGTATTATTACTATTAATATTATTATACAGGATTTATATAGCGCCAACAGTTTGTGCAGCGCTTTACAACATGAGGGCAGACAGTATTATTACTGTTAATATTATTATACAGGATTTATATAGCGCCAACAGTTTGTGCAGCGCTTTACAACATGAGGGCAGACAGTATTATTACTATTATTATTATTATACAGGATTTATATAGCGCCAACAGTTTTCACATGGCTTTACAACACAAGGGCAGACATTATTATTACTATTATTATACAGGATTTATATAGCACCAACAGTTTGTGCAGCGCTTTACAACATGAGGGCAGACAGTATTATTACTATTATTATACAAGATTTATATAGCGCCAACAGTTTGCGCACCGCTTTACAACACGAGGGCAGACAGTACAGTTACAATACAAATTAATACAGGAGGAATCATGCCAGGGGGCACTGCTCTTTAGAGCTTACAATCCAAAAGGAAGGGTCAAGTCATAGAAAAAAAAAAAAAAAGATAATGTAAGAACTGTGGGGGATAAGCTGATGGAGAAAATAAAAGTACAGTTTTTAGGTGGGGGCAGGGTTCTCTGAAGGGAAGGGTTTTTAGGGATCGTCAAAAAGAAGACAGAGTAGGAGATAGTCAGACAGATTGGGGTAGGGAGTTCCATAGGATGGGAGAGACTCTGGGAAAGTCCAGGAGGCAAGCATGGGAGGAGGGGATCTAGAGAGCAGGATGTCTTGGGAGGAATGAAGAGAACAATTTGGTTGGTATTTTGAGGCTAGGTTAATGATGTAGCTGGGGGATGGGTTGTAGATGTATTTGAATCCTCAGCTGAACAAGGTATTTTTTCATACATGCGTGCTCTCAGCACACAACCTCAGGCTGCCATGGATGCATATGTGCGATAGGTGGGGATTAAAGCTTGTCTTCCTTGCTGCAGTATATATGCATTACGTGGCTGGCAAAAGGTTAAGCGTATAAACAAAGTGGGATCTTTCATCCAAAAACTGTTTCAAATGCAGTCTTTCTTTCTGCAATATGTGCTGTCTGAGAAGACTAAACAAATGATTTTAAACAGCACACAGAAAATCAATTTTTTTTTTAAATGGTCATCAGCAGCTAACCCTCCATATCCATCTCTAACTACTCCTCCTGGCCAATGATGTATGGAAAAAGCAGTGACACATGACTGTGTCCGGGCAGATGTGCCTTTCATGTGCAGGCGGTGATTGACAGCCTGGCTTCAACTTATGTGTGCAATGCAAGAGGCAAAATAGCAGCACCCAAATGGAGGAATAACTGGGTCTCAAGGGACAGATTTAGTTTAATATATTTTTTATTGAGAAGCTATGTAGATACAACAATAGAAACAGATACAAAGTAAATGGTACGTCGGGTTAGCAAACAAAGAAGAGTCGGCCCGTTTTAGAATGTAAAACATCTTGATCAACCCGAGTACAATGAAATGAACAATAGCTTGATTAACAGATAAGAAAAAGAGGGGAAAGAGGAAGAAGAAAAAGGAAGGTAGGAGGGGGCTAGGAGAGAGGGGGGGTAAGGGAGGAGGGAGCAGGAAGGGGAGAGGGGAAACTGGCATACCTGGCAGTCACAATGAGCAGATATCGAATGCATTTAGAGTAGGGAGGTCTTAACGGGAGGATAGTGCCTCTACAGTCAATGTAGATGTACCAAAAATGGTGCCAGGAATAGCGGTCAAGTTCTGCAAGAAGCTTGGGTAGCTTAAGTGGACGAGGAGATAATGTCTTTGTAGCATTGGGTGGAGAGGAAGGAGGACCAAGGTGCCCAGGTTAGGGTATGTTGTGTAGTAGTGTCTCTCGCAATGTGGGTGAGTTCCTCCATGAGACATACTTCCGAAACTTTTTGTATCCAGGACTTTATGGTTGGAGTTGTGGGTTGGCCCCAGAGGGTAGGTATGAGGGCTTTAGCAGTATTAAGGAGATGTGGCGTGAGTGAACGTTTATATCTACCTATG
Organism: Rana muscosa; assembly: GCA_029206835.1. NCBI lineage: Eukaryota > Metazoa > Chordata > Amphibia > Anura > Ranidae > Rana > Rana muscosa. The sequence continues at coordinate 410,282,362 of CM055117.1, forward strand.
GACATCAAGGTAGCGTGAAAGAGGACTACCCACGGATCCATAGGCAGTCTAACATTGGTGACTTGATGAATCAGGTCTAGCACTTTAGACCAGTATGGTCGAATAAGGGGGCAAGACCACCATATGTGGGCATGAGTGGCATTCTGACCACAATTCCTCCAACACTCAAGGGACAGATTTAAACAGAGCTTTTGTTTATTAATTATGCACCCGTGGGTTGTTTATTAAGCCGAATAGTTCCTATTGAACAACAGTTTCAATAAATATTGGCAAAAGAAATTGTGGTTTTAACTATCCTTAGATGAAAAAATTAACTTGAGAAAAGACAATTTATCTGGAGGAAAGTGATTTAAAAATGGCATGTAATTTGTGTCTTAAAATATGTACATCCTTGTAATAGAACAACAAAAAGAGTCTTTATTCAAAAGGGATTGGAAGTGGTGTATTATTTGTATTTGGTAGTTTAAGGCCCCTTTCACACTGGGGCGTTTTTCATGCGGTTTAGCGCTAATAATAGCGCTGTTATACCGCATGAAAAAATCCTGCCCTGTGCCTTCAATGTGAAAGCCCGAAGGCTTTCACACTGAAGCGGTGCGCTAGCAGGACCGCTCCAAAAGTCCTGCTAGCCGCTTCTTTACAGTGGTAAAGGAGCGGTGTGTTCACCGCTCCTTTACCGCGGTCTCCCATTGAAATCAATGGGACAGCGCGGTAATACCGCCCGCAAACCGCGGCAATAGCCGTGGTTTGCGGGCGGTATTAACCCTTTTTCGGCCGCTAGCGGGGGTTAAATTAACCCCCCTAGCGACCGCATACCGTGGTAAGAACGACGGTATAGCAGCGCTGAATATCGCGCTGCTATACCGCCACCGCACCTGCCCGCCCCAGTGTGAAAGGGGCCTTATTGTCTGTTATTTTAATCTGTGTTATTTATTCTATGTTTTATTTTAATTGTATGGATGTTTTATTTGTAGTGTAGATTTTATGTTGTTTATTTGGCTGTTATTGGTAATTTTGTTGTTTTTGCATCGTGTTTAGTTTATCGTTGTGATCTTGTGTTGTCTTTGTTGAGTGTGTCTGTGTCATAATAATTTCCCAATTTCCCTTTTGGCATTAATAAAGTATTCTGTAATGTATAATTCACAGTTGACCATCATGAATTGGATTCAAAAGCAAACATTTATTATATTGCAGCTCACCAATTCTTAGATATGGTGGCTGCTTTTTTTATAGGCTTTCTTTCCTTTAGGCCCCTTTTACACTGAGGCATATTTCAGGCGTTTTTGCACTAAAAATAGCGCATAAATAACGCCTGAAATACTCCTGCCCCAGCATTCTCAATGTGAAAGCCCGAGGGCCTTTCACACTGAGGCGGTGCGCTGGCAGGAGACAAAAAAATCTCCTGCAAGCCGCATCTTTGGAGCGGTGAAGGAGCGGTGTGTATACCGCTCCTTTACCGTTCCTTGCCATTGAAATCAATGGGACACCGCGGTAATACCGCCCGCGGGCGGTATTAACCCTTTTTCGGCCGCTAGGGGGGGTTAAAACCGCACCGCTAGCGGCCGAATGTCGCGGTAAACACGACGGTATAAGGCGCTGAAAATCGCGCTGCTATACCGTCACCGCATATGCCCGCCCCAGTGTGAAAGGGGCCTTATTTTCACCTGGTGATCTTGCCCGTAAGGCTGTTTTTTTCAACAAATCAAGCTGTTATCCAGATGTAGTAGTTAGAGGGTTAAGAGAAACCATTTATCACTGATAGGGGTGCTTGTATTGATCAGATTTTATTTATTTACAGTATGTAAAACCTTTATCCCAAAAGGAAAAATGATGCCTCGTGCACACGACCGGTTTTCACGGAAGGAAAACTGCCATGATAGCTTTTGGCTGGTTAATAGGGATGAGTTTCGTGTTCGAGTCGAACATACGTTCGACTCGAACATCGGCTGTTCGATCGTTCGACGAAGATCGAACGATTTGGGCCGTTCGCGCCAAATTCGAGTGACGCGAACGGCCCACAATGCACTACGCCATCGCAGTGTCATCCAGGCGCTGTGATTGGCCAAGCATGCACTGTGACCCCGCATGCTTGGCCAATCACAGCGCCGGCAGTGAGGAGAGCAATGATTGGCCACAGGCAGGATGCCTGTGGCCAATTATTGCTGAGGGGGTTTAGTACACGCCCCACACTATAAAAGTCCGCCAGCGCGGCGGCCTTGTGTAGTGTGTTCCGGAGCAGGGAAAGAGAAGCATAGGCAGGGACAGTGTCATTATTTTTCCTTTACTAATCCTGGATTCCTTGTGTTTAGGGACAAATAAGGATAGGTAGGGAGAGTGTCAGTGACAGTGTGCTATTCTGTGCTAATCCTTGTTTGTAGGGACAGAGAGGTACAGTGAGGGAAAGTGTCAGTGTGCTATTCTGTTCTAAACCAATCTTGCTGAACCATATTTTCAATCCTTGAGTTTAGGGACAGAGAGGTACAGTGAGGGAAAGTGTCAGTGTGCTATTCTGTTCTAAAACTATTTTGCTGATTCATATTTTCAATCCTTGAGTTGAGGGACAGAGAGGTACAGTGAGTGAAACTTACAGTGTGCTATTCTGTTCTAAACCAATTTTGCTGTTCCATATTTTCAATCCTTGAGTTTAGGGACAGAGAAGGTCACTCGTAGAAATTATCAGTGTGCTATTCTGTGCTAAATCTTGTTTGTAGGGAGGGACAGAGTAGGACAGTGAGGGAAAGTGTCAGTGTGCTATTCTGTTCTAAAACTATTTTGCTGAACCATATTTTCAATCCTTGAGTTGAGGGACAGAGAGGTACAGTGAGTGAAACTGACAGTGTGCTATTCTGTTCTAAACCAATTTTGCTGTTCCATATTTTCAATCCTTGAGTTTAGGGACAGAGAAGGACACTCGTAGAAAATATCAGTGTGCTATTCTGTGCTAAATCTTGTTTGTAGGGAGGGACAGAGTAGGACAGTGAGGGAAAGTGTCAGTGTGCTATTCTGTTCTAAAACTATTTTGCTGAACCATATTTTCAATCCTTGAGTTGAGGGACAGAGAGGTACAGTGAGTGAAACTGACAGTGTGCTATTCTGTTCTAAACCAATTTTGCTGTTCCATATTTTCAATCCTTGAGTTTAGGGACAGAGAAGGACACTCGTAGAAATTATCAGTGTGCTATTCTGTGCTAAATCTTGTTTGTAGGGAGGGACAGAGTAGGACAGTGAGGGAAAGTGTCAGTGTGCTATTCTGTTCTAAAACTATTTTGCTGAACCATATTTTCAATCCTTGAGTTGAGGGACAGAGAGGTACAGTGAGTGAAACTGACAGTGTGCTATTCTGTTCTAAACCAATTTTGCTGTTCCATATTTTCAATCCTTGAGTTTAGGGACAGAGAAGGACACTCGTAGAAATTATCAGTGTGCTATTCTGTGCTAAATCTTGTTTGTAGGGAGGGACAGAGTAGGACAGTGAGGGAAAGTGTCAGTGTGCTATTCTGTTCTAAAACTATTTTGCTGAACCATATTTTCAATCCTTGAGTTGAGGGACAGAGAGGTACAGTGAGTGAAACTGACAGTGTGCTATTCTGTTCTAAACCAATTTTGCTGTTCCATATTTTCAATCCTTGAGTTTAGGGACAGAGAAGGACACTCGTAGAAATTATCAGTGTGCTATTCTGTGCTAAATCTTGTTTGTAGGGAGGGACAGAGTAGGACAGTGAGGGAAAGTGTCAGTGTGCTATTCTGTTCTAAAACTATTTTGCTGAACCATATTTTCAATCCTTGAGTTGAGGGACAGAGAGGTACAGTGAGTGAAACTGACAGTGTGCTATTCTGTTCTAAACCAATTTTGCTGTTCCATATTTTCAATCCTTGAGTTTAGGGACAGAGAAGGACACTCGTAGAAATTATCAGTGTGCTATTCTGTGCTAAATCTTGTTTGTAGGGAGGGACAGAGTAGCACAGTGAGGGAAAGTGTCAGTGTGCTATTCTGTTCTAAAACTATTTTGCTGAACCATATTTTCAATCCTTGTGTTTAGGGACAGAGAAGGATAGGCAGGGGACAGTGTCAGTGTCATTGTTGCTAAGCCTCCTGCACAGTATACACCTGAAGGTAGCCCTTATTGCTCTTTTTCCCATCTCCCTGCAGGCCATCCATTAAAATGTCTGGAAGGCAACCAAGGAGAGGCAGACAGTCAGGAGGCAAAAAAAGAGGGCAAGCAGGCTCTGTGTCTGGGGGCAACAGTGCTGGTCGTGGACGCGGTGCATTGTCATCAGCACATGGCCATGGGACACGCTTGTCCTTGTTTTCGGCAGCTGGACATGTTGAGCCACATCATGCCGAAGACTTGGTAGAGTGGATGACCAAGCCCACCTCATCCTCCTCATCCTCTCTCACCCAGGCTCAGGGTACTGGCAAAGCAGCTGCCAAAGCGTCCTCTTCTCTGGTATCATTATCTTCATTAGTCAATCCTTCCCTAGACCCACCATGTCCTCCTCCTGAGGAGTCCCCTGAACTGTTTGAGCACAGTGTTGGATACATGCTCCAGGAGGATGCCCAGCGTTTGGAAGGATCTGATGATGATACCCAGCTAGAGGAAGGCAGCAGCGTGAGAGCAGAGAGAGGGGATGCTCAAGAAGGACACCAATCTGGCAGTCATGCTCCAGCAGCTGCAGCATACTGCCAGATTGGCTCCAGTGATGAGGAGGGAGGGGATGATGAGGTCACTGACTCCACGTGGGTGCCTAATAGGAGAGAGGAGGAGGAGGAGGATGAGGAGGAGGCACATCTCCAACGAGGCAGGATGCCCTTGAGTGGCCAGCGTATGGGCAGCACACCGACGGAATCACACCGCAGAGCTCCGCCTGTGCAGGGCGCTTCCTCTGCCCGTCATTCAAAAAGTTCTTTGGTGTGGGCCTTTTTTGAGGCGAGTGCATCAGATCGCACAGCTGCTGTTTGCAACATATGTCTCAAGCGTATATCGCGTGGCCAAAACATCAGCCGCTTGGGCACCACATGCTTGATCAGACATATGTTGACCTGCCATGCAGCTCGTTGGCAAGCCTACCTTAAAGACCCACACCAAAGAACAAAGCTGACCTCTTCTTGCACCGCATCAGCTGGGATCTCCAACCCCACTATACCTTCACTCCTCTCTGAAACCTGCTCTGAGAGGAATGAAGGTGTAGAATTAGGTGTGTCACAGGCAAGTACTTGCGGGCACTCTGCTAGCAGTACACCAACGTCCGATTCTAGCAGGCAAATTTCCCTGCCCCAGCTGCTGGACCGTCGAAAGAAGTTCACTCCCAGCCATCCACATGCCCAGCGGTTGAATGCTAGCTTGGCTAAATTGCTAGCGCTTCAACTGCTGCCTTTTCAGTTGGTAGACTCGGCCCCCTTCCGTGAGTTTGTGCAATGTGCGGTTCCTCAGTGGCAGGTTCCCAAACGCCACTTTTTCGCACGGAAGGCGATTCCGGCTCTCTACAGGCATGTGGAAGGCAATGTCTTGGCCTCGCTGGACAGGGCGGTCAGCGGTAAGGTGCATATTACCGCTGACTCATGGTCCAGCAGGCATGGACAGGGACGTTACCTTTCTTTCACGGCCCATTGGGTCACTCTTTTGGCAGCTGGGAAGGATGCAGGACAAGGTGCAGTAGTGTTGGAGGTTGTTCCACCGCCACGCCTCCAAAATGCTACTACTGGTTGTGACACACCTCTCTCCTCCACCCCCTCCTCTTCTTCTTCCTCCATGGCCTCTTCCTGTGGTTTGTCCTCGGAACCAGCGGTGCTCCGTAGGGGTTCAAGGGGCTACGCAAGTACGCAGGCAAAAAGATGCCATGCCGTGCTTGCGCTTTTGTGTTTGGGGGACAGGAGCCACACTGGGGCAGAGGTCCTGTCTGCTCTGCAGGGGCAGGCCGAGAGGTGGTTGACGCCACGCCAGCTTAAGCCAGAAATGGTGGTTTGCGACAATGGCACCAACCTCCTCTCCGCCCTCCGACAGGGACAACTGACCCATGTGCCCTGTATGGCTCACGTCCTTAACCTGGTGGTGCAGCGGTTCTTGGGCAGGTACCCGGGCTTACAGGATGTCCTGAGGCAGGCCAGGAAAGTCTGTGTGCATTTCCGCAGATCTTATAATGCCAGTGCTCGCCTGGCTGAGCTTCAAAAGGAGTTGAACCTGCCCAAGAACCGCCTTATATGTGACATGCCCACCAGGTGGAACTCAACGTTGGCCATGCTGCAGCGGCTGCACACGCAGCAGAGGGCCATCAATGAGTACCTGTGCGACTACGGCACCAGGACAGGGTCAGGGGAGCTCGGGTTTTTTTCACCACGCCAGTGGGGCATGATCAGGGATGCATGCACTGTCCTGGCACCATTTGAGGAGGCCACGAGGATGGTGAGCAGTGACAGTGCATGCATCAGTGACACTGTACCTCTTGTCCACCTGTTGGAGCACACGCTGCGTGGAATAATGGACAGGGCACTTGAGGCAGAACAGAGGCAGGAAGAGGAGGACTTCCTTGCCTCTCAAGGCCCCCTTTACCCAGACAGTGTTCCTTCTGTCCCACCCATCGCACAGGAAGAGGAGGAGGAGGAGGAGGAGGAGGATTGTGTCAGCATGGAGGTGGAGGCTGGCACTCAGCATCATCAGCAGCAGTCTTTTAGGGATGATTTACAGTCCCAAGAAACCAGTGGACTTGTACGTGGCTGGGAGGAGGTGGCTGCGGATCATGTCGTCCTTAGTGACCCAGAGGACTCCGGACTGAATGCCTCAGCTAACCTACGCTGCATGGCCTCCCTGATCCTGCAAAGTCTGCGGAAGGATCCTCGTATTCTTCAGATCAAGGAGAGGGACCATTACTGGCTGGCCACTCTCCTTGATCCACGGTACAAGGGTAAGGTTGCGGACCTTATCGTACCGTCGCAGAGGGAGCAGAGGATGAGACAACTCCGGGAGGCCTTGCAGAAAGGTCTGTGCAACGCGTTCCCAGAGACTGGGAGGTTACAAACTCCTGGTCCTGGACAACGAGTTGCTGAGGCTTCGGGCAGTCAAAGAAGGAGCGGTGGGGAAGGTGGCCGTCTGACCGATGCGTTCAAACAATTCTTTAGTCCGCAGCCCCAAAGTATGATCGGTTCCAGCAACCATCGCCAGCGTCTGATATACATGGTGCAGGAATACCTAGGGGCAAGGTCAGACTTGGACACCTTCCCCACCGAAAATCCTCTGGCTTACTGGGTCTTGAGGATGGATCACTGGCCAGAGCTTGCACAGTAAGTATGCAATTGAGCTACTGGCCTGTCCTGCATCCAGCGTTCTTTCAGAACGCACATTCAGTGCTGCTGGAGGATTTGTCACGGATCACAGGGTGCGCCTGTCCACCGACTCGGTTGATCGACTGACTTTCATCAAGATGAACCAGTCTTGGATCACCACCAGCTACCACACACCAGATGCTGATATAACAGACTAAATGATTTTAAAATGTCACATCCCTTCAAGACTGATGCTGATGCTGAGTGCCTGTGCTGTTATGTTGACTGGCTATCCTCCTCCTCCTCCTCCAATGATACGATTAACGATGATAGCTTGGAAGATCAGTTTGGTTTATGGGTGACGCCACCAGTGGCTAAGGCCCAATTTTTCAGCCCCTGTTTAACAGGGGCGTGTAATTAAAATTTTTGATGCAATACTTTGCAACAGGCCTCATTGCTGTGCTCCAAGTACAGTATCTGTGAGGGGTTGCAGTGTTGTGCCACCAGTGCCTAAGGCCCAATTTTTCAGCCCCTGTTCAACAGGGGCATGCAATTATAATTATTGATCTAATAATTCACAGCAGGGCCCATTGCTGCGCCCACCAAGAGTAACTGTCAGGCCTTACAGAGTTGTGTTGCACCAGCACCACCATCACCACCACCACCACCACCACCAAAGGCCCAATTTTTAAGCCCCTGTTCAACAGGGGCATGCAATTATAATTATTGATCTAATAATTCAAAGCAGGGCCCATTGCTGCGCCCACCAAGAGTAACTGTCAGGCCTTACAGTGTTGTGGCACCAGCACCACCATCACCACCACCACCACCACCACCAAAGGCCCAATTTTTCAGCCCCTGTTCAACAGGGGCATGCAATTATAATTATTGATCGAATAATTCACAGCAGGGAGCATTGCTGCGCCCACCAAGAGTAACTGTCAGGCCTTACAGTGTTGTGGCACCAGCACCACCATCACCACCACCACCACCACCAAAGGCCCAATTTTTAAGCCCCTGTTCAACAGGGGCATGCAATTATAATTATTGATCTAATAATTCAAAGCAGGGCCCATTGCTGCGCCCACCAAGAGTAACTGTCAGGCCTTACAGTGTTGTGGCACCAGCACCACCATCACCACCACCACCACCACCAAAGGCCCAATTTTTCAGCCCCTGTTCAACAGGGGCATGCAATTATAATTATTGATCTAATAATTCACAGCAGGGACCATTGCTGCGCCCACCAAGAGTAACTGTCAGGCCTTACAGTGTTGTGGCACCAGCACCACCATCAAAGGCCCAATTTTTACTACCACTGATCAACAATTATATGTTATTACAATTCCTGATATTATACTTGACAGCAGGGCGTTCCAGCACCCACCAAGAATAACTGTGAGTGCTTTCAGTGTTGTGCCAACACCAACACCTAAGGGGCCAATTTCTGCAGAGTATATACGGAAGGTCCCTACTTTCAAACATCCAACTTACAAACTACTACTACTTGCAAACGGAAGAAGACAACAGGAAGTGAGAGGAAATCTACCCCTTGGAAGGAAAATTCTCTCCTGTAAGAATTAATATGGGAGAAAGGTGTCTCCTCTCTACTGATGCTTTATCACCAATCCTTGTTTCAATAAAAACACCACATTTCAAAAACAGTTGTCATTGGGACGCAAAGTGAGGTGAAATGTTCTGAACAGGGGCACAGACAGCAAAAAAAATGTGACAGGGGTGATAACCGTTCCCTATGTTTTACAAAAAGCTAAAAAAAAGGAATTTGCCATGGAGCTCCACTTAAACAATGCAGCTGTTCAAAATTACAAACAGATTCTACATAAGAACAAACCTACAGTCCCTGTCTTGTATGCACCGCCTGTATACGGCTGTTCAGAGTATATAGGTCCTTTTTTATTTTGTGTGCGGGGTTCCCCTTAATATCCATACAAGACCCAAAGGGGCTGGTAATGGGCTGGGGTGGGGGGGGGGGGGGGGTTGATGGGGTAGCTATGCCATTTTTCCTAAAGATTTTCATCCATATTACCAGACATTGCATTAAAGCCGCAAGCAGTTTTAAATGGCTTTTTTCCCTTTAGAAATGTTATTTTGTGCAGGGACAGTTCTAAACACGGGAAACACGTGGCACTTCACAGGCATACTTTAGACACCCCCCAGGTACAATATTTAAAGGAATATTTGACTTTTTTTTTTTCACTTTATGCATCATTAAAATGACTGCTCCCGGAAAACGTCCGTTTTTAAAACTTCTTTTTGCATTGATACATGTCCCCTGGTGCAGAAGCCGGGTTCCCAAACTCTGTTTCGGACAATAACATGGATAATAGTCGTTATAATTAGCACTTTAGAATCCGAACGTTCGCATCCATTGTATTTAATAGGGTTCTAATGTTCGTGCGAACTTTCGGTCCGTTCGCGGGTTCTGGTGTGAACCGAACCCGGGGGTGTTCGGCTCATCACTACTGGTTAAACAGGCCGTATGTATGCTCCATCGCAGTTTTCCCGACGAGAAAACTGCGGGAAAAAAAAGAGAACTCTTTTTTTCCCGTCGGGATTCCGGGCGGTCTTTTTCCCGCTGTGAAAACCGTCGTCTGTATGCTTTCCCGAGGGGAAAAAAAAACGTGCATGCTCGTAAACAATTCGACGCATGCGCAGAAGCAGAACGTCATTTTGTCGGCTCGTCGTAGTCTTTGACGTCACTGCGTTCTTGGCATTTAAAAGTTCAGCTGACTTTTGTGTGACAGTGTGTATGCAAGGCAGGCTTGAGAGGAATCCCGTCGGGAAAAGTGTCGTTTTTTTTCCTTCCGGGAAAACCGGTCGTGTGTACGAGGCATCACAGTTCTGGTAACTGCTGGAATTTGGCTTCAATTTGTTAGTGAATCTAAATCTGCTAGTACATCTACCATTACCCTCCCCCCAGATTCACAAGGCTGCTGTCCAAAGGTGCTCCTTCATCCAGAGGGAAGGCACTCTAATACAGGAGGGGTGATACTGGCCAAAACCAGGTGTAAACAGAGGAAGAATCCTAAAATTAGAAAATCAATGCAGCCACCAAATCTAATGAATGGTAAACGACAATATATATATTTTTTGGGTTTTGGATTTAATACCGCTTTAAACTAATGTGAATATTGACAGGCTGAAAAGTGTTCGACTACTTGCCCAACAACTGGGTAATGTAATTTGTAGAGGCACATATGTTTTTGTGCTGGAAATGTTTTTCTTTAATCCTGTGTATTGCTGTGTAGCAGCAAGTTGTCTGTATTGTACTAGTACACTAAATGCGGTTTGCATTTGTGAAAAAAACAAAAACAAACGGCAGCTGCATGTACATTTTTCCCTGGTGTTTTTTTTTTAAATACAAAAATGTTTTAATACATTATGTGAACCTATTTACTAATGTATGGCCTTCATTGATTGTGGACAACATTGGTGGCAAATCATTCAATTCTGTAGCCATAGTATAAATATTAGAAAGTAGAATATTCTTTACAGAAATGTATTTAAATGTACACATTTTCCCAGAGGTTTAAAATGAATGAGAGGATCTAAAATGCAGCTGTTAAGTAGCAGGATTTTGCAGCAATGTGGGATTGATTGCAGGCTATATAATATAGTGTGTTACATGAACAAGCATGTCGAAAAAATCTGTAGTTAAAACTAGGAGGTCGAAAGAAGTTTGTGGATTTCTTTAATACATGAGCCAGTGACATTTTAAAACTATAAAAGTACCACAAAGTGAACAGAACACTTTAAACTTTATTACTATGCAAAAAAGCCCCTACTATGTGCCACTATAATTTGTGGCACAAGCAATGGTTTACCACCCCAAAAAATTCTGTGTTAATCCCAAACTACCAGCCTTTCCAATAATGTCAACTAAAGTGCTTGTTGTGATGTTGTTAGTTGGGTAGGAATTTTTCCAGACTTCATGGCCCTAATAACAAAATGAATCTTTTTAAATAAAGTTGGAGAAAAACACACAGGTAGCAGTTTTGCCTCTTTAAAATAGTTCACAGATTTGCTTTGAATGGAAATGATAATGGTTGTGGATTATTAGGTCTACATGCTTTTGAAAAAAATTTCCTCATTTAATACATGAGAAAGCATTCCCAAAGCACTATGGGTAAGCTACAGACAGCGCAGTAATGGCTTGCAACTCCATTTATCTGAATGAAGCTTCAGACTGAGCCTAACTTAATCTTCTGACCACAAAACAGTACCACTGAAAATGCCCCAATATGTTACTCTGGCTGTGTCATGTACCTGGTGGAGATCGAGCTGTAGAGAGGGCTTCTCTTGCACCTCCTGTCCAATGCCCCTGATAGAAATGTCAGGGAGTGTAGGACATAGTGGCACGAGGGCCGGTATAGCAGGTGGCACCAGCTGAGGCTTGACAGGAACCTGATGGCTGTAGATCCTCGGACAGGCACTGGGAACTGGAACTCTGTGTCGCTGAATCAGCAAGCAGAGGCATAGCCGGAACAAAAGCCAGGGGGTCGCCAACAGTCGGGCAGAGCAGGTACAGGAACGTGAGACTGGAGCCACGACAGGATACAAGCCGGGTTCGGTACACAATCGGGCAGCAAGTGTCAGGGAAATAGGCGCATTCCCTGTACGTAATGGTGCAGGGTTGGCAAACCTGCATAGGCAAAGGCACTGTCAGGGAACCAACAGCAGGAGAAGGACTTTAGGACCCAGCATCTCTGGCAGGAGAAGGACTTTAGGACCCAGTATCTCTACCAGCAGGTCACTTGGGCCTATATAAGGAAGTCTGCTAGTGTCTGCATTTGCTGGTTGATCTTGAGCTCCCCCTGTGTTCCTGTATCCTGAATCACCTGTTGATCTGATCTTCTGTGTACCGACCTGGCTTGTTCTGACCCGCTCTTCCTGATCCTCTGGCTCGACCCTTGTCTTGCACCTGACCTCCTTCGGCCAGCTTCCTGCATCTGACCCCGGCTTGTCTATTGAACTCTGCTTAACCTGCTCCCTGTACTAAGACTCGGCTCACGCCTGGTCATTCTGATTACCGACTCTCTTCCTGTGAATCATCCTTGGCCTGGCTCCCGGCTCAGCTTTCCAGTTGCTCCACTGGTCTCTGTCTCCTGGACCTCCCAAGCACGTCTGTCTTCAGCAACCAGGCACCCGTGCTTCTGTGGGCACCACACCTGCTGTGTCATCTTCAATGGTGTGCTTCACTTGGCCGCAAGGGGAGCCCTCCCAGCATCTCGGCCTCCTACCAAGTTCTTGACAGTATCAACCAGCCATGTCAGAGGCCAACGGAGGTGTCTCCCCGCTGGAAGCCGCCAGCCTACAGATCATGGCCCTCACCCAGGCCATCCAAGAACTCCAGAAAGAGTACCGCCAATTAGGTGGCCGACTGCAGCACCTTCTCCCGCAGGTCAAGGGTCATCTTTAACTAGTTCCTTGGCAACCACTCCTGCTGTGGTGATGCCCCCTCCGGAACCACGAGTGCCAACACCTGAACGCTTCTCCGGTGATCGGAAGAAATTCAGATCCTTTAAAAACGCCTGTTACCTGTACCTGGCTCTGCAACCACTGACTTTTTCCTCTGAAACAGTGAAAGTGGGATTCATAATTTCCTTGCTGACTGACGAACCCCAAGTATGGGCTCATGGCTTACTGGAGCAGGAGAGTCCCCTCATCAATTCTGTGGACCAGTTCTTTGAAATAATGGCCCAGTTATATGACGATCCCCTGCGGGCAGCCACTGCTGAAGCTGCTCTAGATGCCCTACGGCAGGTTCAGCGCCCTGCGGAAGATTACACAGTGGAATTCTGTACCTGGTCTTCAGACTCAGGATGGAACGAGGCAGCGTTACGTTATCAGTATCCCTCAAGGATGAACTGTGTAGAGTCAAGACCCCTTCAACTCTAGAGGGTCTCATCCTACTGACTATTCAACTTGACAGATGCTTACGAGAGCGCCGGTCTGAACGCATCCAAACCCCCCAACTGCTCGAAGCTCCGCCCACATCTAGTTCTATGCAGCTTGGCCTGGCCCATCCAGCATTAACTTCTAGCTTCTACTGCGGGGAACCGGTCATTATATAATCTTTTGCCCCATAAGACCCAGGAAATCGGTCCTCTACACCCGGTCAACTGTCAGGTGTCCAGGTCCTCTTCGACTCACATCACTCTTCCTGTCACATTACTGATAGCAGGAAAAGAAGTTCACCTCCAAGTAATACTGGACTCCAGGACATATAGTTGCTTTTTGGATCTGAAACTGGCAAAGAGACTCGCTATTCCCCTCCACCACAAGAGCCAAAGACTGTCCACCTGGCCGACGGCTCAATGCCCAGTTTCGGGCATGTCACCCAGGAAGCGGCAACTATACTTGTCTCCATCAATTCTAGTCACCAGGAATTTCTACGTTTTGATGTCCTGAGCTCTCCTATATTCCCTGTCATCTTGGGAACCCCATGGCTACAGGCGCACAACCCTCAGATTGACTGGTCCAAGAGGGAAGTTTTCTTCACCTCTCCCTACTGCTGGCAGCATTGTCTTGTTCCTGAAACCAAGGACTCTTCCAGTTGCATGTCTGTTCTACCAACACCCAGTGTGGATCCCAATATACCAACAGCCTATCAGGAGATCCAGGATGTCTTTGACAAGAAGAAAGCAGATACTCTACCCCCACATCGTCCCTACGATTGCCCCATCGAGTTGTTAAAGGGGGCTGAGATTTCTTTTGGCCATATTTTTCCCCTCTCTGAAACTGAACTTGAAACTTTGAGACAGTATATTGATGAAAACCTTGAAAAGGGATTTATCTGTCCTTCCTCCTCTCCTGCCGGTGCCGGTATTTTCTTAGTTGAGAAGAAGGATATAACTTTGAGGCCATGTGTGGATTACAGAGAATTGAATAGAGTTACTCTTAGAAATCACTACCTGCTCCCCCTCATCCCAGAACTCTTCCAGAGGATCCATACAGCTCATGTCTTTACTAAACTAGACCTACGTGGAGCTTACAAACTAGTCCGCATCCGGGAGGGGGACGAGTGTAAAACAGCGTTCAGAACGAGGTTCGGACATTCTGAATACTTAGTAATACCATTTGGATTATGCAACGCCCCAGCCACATTTCAACATTTCATAAACAATATCTTCCGGCAGTTAACAACATGGCCTGGGGAATGCCCAGGGAAAAACCAAGCCTACTTACCGACCAGCTTGCTGACAACCAATTAACCTGTCTAACAGTATGCGTTAAAAACAGGGGTTTGTCCGCACGCATTTGCAAACGCATGCGTGAGCCACAGAGCCACGCCAAGGCCCCCTGGAGTCTGTGGTCCTACACTAACATTGAGTGTCCCCACAATGGAGGCACATGCATTCTGATGGTTAGATGAGGGCAGGTGGACTGAAGGGGAGCCACCCCTCCTTAAAGGTACAGGAGCACACCAAACACCCAGCATAGCACAATGGCAGCAAAGGTGTTGGTGCACTGCTGGACCAATACAAGCACCATAGGTGAAAACAAAAACATGTCCACCGCCCCCATCTATAGCTGGCTATCACGGTAAGTAGCATTGGAAGGCTAAAGCAGATAACAACATGGCCTGGGGAATGCCCAGGGAAAAACCAAGCCTACTTACCGACCAGCTCGTTGACAACCAATTAACCTGTCTAACAGTATGCGTTAAAAACAGGGGTTTGTCCGCACGCATTTGCAAACGCATGCGTGAGCCACAGAGCCACGCCAAGGCCCCCTGGAGTCTGTGGTCCTACACTAACATTGAGTGTCCCCACAATGGAGGCACATGCATTCTGATGGTTAGATGAGGGCAGGTGGACTGAAGGGGAGCCACCCCTCCTTAAAGGTACAGGAGCACACCAAACACCCAGCGTAGCACAATGGCAGCAAAGGTGTTGGTGCACTGCTGGACCAATACAAGCACCATAGGTGAAAACAAAAACATGTCCACCGCCCCCATCTATAGCTGGCTATCACGGTAAGTAGCATTGGAAGGCTAAAGCAGATAACAACATGGCCTGGGGAATGCCCAGGGAAAAACCAAGCCTACTTACCGACCAGCTCGCTGACAACCAATTAACCTGTCTAACAGTATGCGTTAAAAACAGGGGTTTGTCCGCACGCATTTGCAAACGCATGCGTGAGCCACAGAGCCACACCAAGGCCCCCTGGAGTCTGTGGTCCTACACTAACATTGAGTGTCCCCACAATGGAGGCACATGCATTCTGATGGTTAGATGAGGGCAGGTGGACTGAAGGGGAGCCACCCCTCCTTAAAGGTACAGGAGCACACCAAACACCCAGCGTAGCACAATGGCAGCAAAGGTGTTGGTGCACTGCTGGACCAATACAAGCACCATAGGTGAAAACAAAAACATGTCCACCGCCCCCATCTATAGCTGGCTATCACGGTAAGTAGCATTGGAAGGCTAAAGCAGATAACAACATGGCCTGGGGAATGCCCAGGGAAAAACCAAGCCTACTTACTGACCAGCTCGCTGACAACCAAATAACCTGTCTAACAGTATGCGTTAAAAACAGGGGTTTGTCCGCACGCAATATCTTCCGGCAGTACCTAGACCACTTCATTATCGTCTACCTCGACGATATCCTCATATTCTCAGCTACTCTGGAGCTTTACAGAACTCATGTAAAAAAGGTACTGGGCATCCTCAGGGTACACGGATTGTACGTAAAAGCCGAAAAATGCGACTTCGAGAAGACGACAATCCAGTTCCTCTGACTCATTATCACCACCAGGGATGAGCCGAACACCCCCCTGTTCGGTTCGCACCAGAACCTGCGAATAGACAAAATGTTCGTGTAAACTTTAGAACCCTATTAAATACAATGGACTCGAACGTTCGAAATCTAAAGTGTTAATTATAAAGGCTAATATGCAAG
Organism: Rana muscosa; assembly: GCA_029206835.1. NCBI lineage: Eukaryota > Metazoa > Chordata > Amphibia > Anura > Ranidae > Rana > Rana muscosa. The sequence goes on from CM055117.1 coordinate 410,298,542, forward strand.
TTATTGTCCTAAAAAGTGTTTGGGGACCTGGGTCCTGCCCCAGGGGACATGTATCAATGCAAAAAGAAGTTTTAAAAACGGCCGTTTTTTTGGGAGCAGTGATTTTAATAATGCTTAAAATGAAAAAATAAAAGTGAAATATTCCTTTAAATTTCGTACCTGGGGGGTGTGTATGATATGCATGTGAAGTGGCGCATGTTTCCCGTGCTTAGAACTGTCCCTGCAAAAAATGTCATTTTTGAAAGAAAAAAATGCATTTAAAACTGACTCGCGGCTATTAATGAATTGTCGGCTCCCGGCAATACATACAAAAGTCATTGATAAAAAATAAAAGAAAAAGCGTGGGGGTTCCCCAGAATTCAATTACCAGGCCCTTCAGGTCTGGAATGGATATTAAGGGGAACCCCGCCGCAAATTAAAAAAACAATTGATGTGGGGTTCCCCCAAATATCCATTCCAGGCCCTTCAGATCTGGCATGGATTTTAAGGGGAACTCCACCCCAAATTTTAAAAAAAAAATGGCGTGGAGTCCCCCTAAAAATCCATACCAGACCCCTTATCCGAACACGCAACCTGGCCGGCCGCAGGGGAAAAGGGGGGGACGAGAGAGCGGCCCCCCCTCCCTCCTGAACCGTACCAAGCCACATGCCCTCAACATGGGGAGGATGTCCCCATGTTGATGGGGACAAGGGCCTCATCCCCACAACCCTTGCCCGGTGGTTGTGGGGGTCTGCGGGCGGGGGGCTTATCGGAATCTGGAAGACCCCTTTAACAAAGGGGACCCCCAGATCCCGCCCCCCCCTATGTGAATTGGTAAGGGGTACATTGTACCCCTACCATTTCACGAAGAAAGCGTAAAAAAATGTTTAAAAAAACACACAAACACTTTGAAAAAGTCCTTTATTTAAAAAAAAAACAAAAAACATTCCAGCGGTGAAATCCAGTGTCCCGCGGCGATCCCGATGTCCAGCGCTGTCCTTCATTGGTTGTGCCTGAGCGGACCTGATGGGGAACTCCCTCTCAGTATTTTAAATGTATAGACCCGCCCCTTCTAAAGTTCCCCATCAGGTCCGCTCAGCGGACGAGATGCGGAACATGAGAAGGGGCGGGTCTATACATGTATTACCAAAGTCCGCCCCCTCGGTATGTCGGACCCGCCTACGTCATTGGCTTGAGCGGGGAACTTCCTTCACTATGTAAATTTAAATTTAAATTTAAATTTACATAGTGAAGGAAATTCCCCGCTCAAGCCAATGACGTAGGCGGGTCCGACATACCGAGGGGGCAATAAAGACCGCCCTGGAGGAATGGAGATATCTCCTGGAGGGCGCCGTCCACCCTATTTTGGTCTTTACAGATCATAAGAACTTGGAGTATCTCCGCATGGCCAAGCAACTGAGACCCCGGCAGGCTCGATGGGCTTTATTCTTTTCTCGATTCAATTTCCATATTACCTTCCACCCAGGGTCTAAAAATGGAAAAGCCGATGCCTTGTCCAGGATGTTTCCTGATACCCCTGAAGAGATCACACCCAGTCCAATTCTGTCCCCTCAAAACTTCCTCTTGATCCAGCCTGATTTAAGGGCTTCAATTGAACAAGCATCCACTCAGTGCACGGAAACAGAAATCTCCTCCCTCAGAAGCCAGGAGGGACTCCTTTGGCATCAAGACAGGATTTTTGTTCCACAGCAAGCCAGGCTTCAGGACCTAAAAACTTTCTACGATCACCAGCTGGCTGGCCACTTTGGGGTCCGAAAAACGACCGAACTGGTCCAACGGTCTTTATGGTGGCCCACTCTGAGAGCCGATTGTAAGGACTATGTCAACTCCTGCACAATATGCCAAAGAAATAAGGGGTCCAACACGAAAATCCTGGGGCCTGTTAAGACCACTGCCAGTTCCAGAACAACCTTGGAAAAATACTTCTTTAGACTTTATCGTGGATTTACCCCCTTCAGAAGAACCTTTGCAAATCACTATCAATTGAGACATGTTTTTCCACAGCTTACCATCCCCAGAGTAACGGCCAAACAGAAAGGACTAATCAGACCTTAGAGCAATATCTGCGTTGTTTTTGTTCCTTTTCTCAGGACGATTGGATCTCATTATTGCCCTGTGCGGAATTCGCATATAACAACTCTGTGCACACTGCTACCAACCAGTCATCCTTTTGGGCTAACTATGGCCTTTTTACCCAATGTCATTCCTGAATCCTCAGTCCCGGCAGTCCAGGACAGAATAAATTCCATCCAAACCAATTATCAGATTCTCCAGGACACAATGTGGAAAGCCCAAGAAGGATATAAGAGACAGTATGACAAGAAGAAGAGAGGAAACCCTGCCTTCAAGGTGGGGGACAAGGTGTGGCTCTCATTAGAGTTGTGCACAACGGAAACATTTGTTTCGTTTCGGTTCGTTTCTTGTGCACAACGGAAAAATTTGTTTTGTTTCGGTTCATTTCTTTTCAGTCCTGTTGATTCGTAATCATTCGTAATTTTGCTAGACGGGATTTTTCGTGTTCGGACTAATTCGTATTTTCGCAAGCGTAATTTTTCGTTGAATTTTTAGTTGATTTATAATTCGTACTTTTGTTAGGGTACATTGTTTTTTCGTTGATTCTGGACACAACTCCTACTTTCGTAACTTTTTTTGGGTTCGTTGATTCATAATTTTCTGTGTCTCTCTTACGACGACGCTGCCTATTATGCCTAATGTGCTTTGAATGGATTTGTACTTTTCTAAATACATAGTGGTTATTTGTAACGATTCGAAATCTCGTATTTTACTTTCGTTTTTTACATGCGGCTATAGCCTCCGTCCCTGTACACCATTTTGAGGGGGAGTTCAGCATGGTGAGGGAGAAGCAGAGAGCAGAGCAGAATGTTATTGTGCTTCGAATGGATTAGAAATCTCGTATTTTACTTTCGTTTTTTACATGCGGCTATAGCCTCCGCCCCTGTACACCATTTTGAGAGGGAGTTCAGCACGGTGAGGGAGAAGCAGAGAGCAGAGCAGAATTTTATTGTGCTTCGAATGGATTCATACATTCGTAACTTTTTTCATAACGAATTATGCCGAAGACATTCGGGCATTCGCTATTTGCGGTATAATTTATTTCGGATTCGGTTTTATTCGTAATTGCTTTGTTCGGAAATTCGAATGCTTCCGAATGTCCGAAAGTTGCTAAATTCGGACGAATTTCGATTCGTTACGAAACGAATTGCACAAGCCTAGCTCTCATCTGCAAACCTCAAACTGCCTTGTCCTTCCCGAAATTGGGACTGAAGTTTATTGGCCCTTTTGAAATAAAACGGGAAATAAATCCAGTAGCCTTCGAACTTGCCTTGCCTGAATCGTATAAAATCCACCCTGTATTTCATGTTGCACTTCTTAAACATGTCATTTCCAGTCCTTTTTCAGGGAGACAAGAAATACCCCCACCTCCGGTCCTGGTTGGAGACGAGACTGAATTCGAAGTGGAGTCCATCCTTGACTGTCGTCGGAGAGGTAGGACAATTCAGTTTTTAATTAAGTGGAAAGGATACCCTGCAGAAGAGAGCTCTTGGGAACCTGCGAGTTATGTACACGCCCCTAGGCTTATACAAAGATTTCGCAACAGTCATCCCGCAAAATGGGCGCAACTGGGCATCCGGAGGCTGCCCGTTGGGGGGGCACTGTCAGGGAAATAGGCACATCCCTGTACGTAATGGTGCAGGGTTGGCAAACCTGCATAGGCAAAGGCACTGTCAGGGAACCAACAGCAGAAGAGGGACTTTAGGACCCAGCATCTCTGGCAGGAGTAGGACTTTAGGACCCAGTATCTCTACCAGCAGGTCACATGGGCCTATATAAGGAAGTCTGCTTGTGTCTGCATTTGCTGGTTAATCTTCAGCTCCCCCTGTGTTCCTGTATCCTGAATCACCTGTTGATCTGATCTACTGTGTACCGACCCGGCTTATTCTGACCCGCTCTTCCTCATCCTCTGGCTCGACCCTTGGCTTGCACCCGACCTCCTTCTGCCTGCTCCCTGCATCTGACCCCGGCTTGTCTATTGAACTCTTCTTATCCTGCTCCCTGTACTAAGACTCGGCTCACCCCTGGTCATTCTGATTACCGACCCTCTTCCTGTGAATGATCCTTGGCCTGGCTCCCGGCTCAGCTTTCCAGTTGCTCCACTGGTCTGTGTCTCCTGGACCTCCCAAGCACGTCTGTCTTCAGCAACCAGGCACCCGTGCTTCTGTGGGCACCACACCTGCTGTGTCATCTTCAGTGGTGTGAAAAGGGTGTCTTTCGCGCTACTCAAGAGTAAAAGGAATGAATCGAGGGTGTATGTTCAATAGCCGCAAAACCTATCTGTGTTCACTCTATACATAACAAAAATACAACAAAAAAAGGGGGGGGGGTTTGCGCTAAAGAAATAATACGAAATCTACACAAATACACCAAAGATTAATGAATATCCTATGATGTAGATAATAAAAGTGACAGGATATTATTGATAAATAATAACTATCAGTCCAATAGTGCTAAGAAAAGTGCTAGCAAAAATAATAAATAAAGTGCTAGCAAAATAAAGTGCTGACAGGATAAAGTGCAAACAATAAGTGCAATCAATAAATTATCACAAAAAAGTGCCAAAGTGCAAATTGTGACTGCAACAAAGTTCAATATTGCAATTAGTAAAGCATGATGAACATATGTCAGTCTCCAAACAGTCCCATACATATGTTTCAAATTGGAATAATCCTAAAATGTGTATTGAACCAGCATGCGAATCCTACACCAGTCTCCCAGAACTCCCACCTCTGTAATATATTAACTGGCATTAAAGATGGTATTATCCCTCATTGGTATCTTCTCCACTGTGTTCCATAATGAATTGCTACCTCCACCATTCACGCTGTTCTTAATAGGTTAACCAGCCTACGGTGAAAGACAGGGAGGTGGGAGGGAAAGGGAGGGGGAGCGGAGCTCCAGCCAAGTACCAAGGGAGGGGCGAGAAAGAGACCTCTATAGTGTAGTATATTAAAATGTATAAAGGACTTTATTAAGTAAAAAGGTGGACTCTTACATCACAATGTAAATAAAAGTGCAGTATATACGGATTGCGGCGTGGTGAGCGCCGTCTTACTTGTTCCTCCACTGCTGCCTGATCTGTCATGCGATGCCTCAATCCTTCCCTTGAGGGTCTATTTGTGTAGATTTTGTATTATTTCTTTAGCGCAAACCCCCCTTTTTTTGTATCTTCAGTGGTGTGTGCACTCGGCCGCAAGGGGAGCCCTCTCAGCATCTCAGCCTCCTACCAAGTTCTTGACAGCAAGCTACAGGAGCATGAGACAGGAGGAGCGTCAAACACAAGCCAAGATCACAGGTAGGCAGATGGCAGTCCAGAGGTGGGTTCAGGTTAAGCCGGGTCAAACACAGGTAAACTGGAACAGATCAGGGCACAGGTCAACAGGAACAAGCTGAAAGACCACTCAGCAATGTGTATGTGTCATTGCTCAGTTTAAATAGGCTGTCTGGCGCCAGTACATGCACATATGTGCTCACGCATGTGCTAATACAGGTTTCTCTTTGTGCACGCGCTAGTGTGCCCGCACCTGCGCGCCAATGCGTGTTTGTTAACCAGACTTTTCTTACAGGCTGGCTGACCTCCTGCTACCAGGTGTTAGTTTGGATAGGTAAACCTCCTCAAGCTCATTCTGCGGTCTACAAAAAAATGGGGTCTCCCTGCACATTGTTAATGCATTCCAGATATCACGGTTATGTTAAAATTGTTTCAGCCTAAACTCCACCCAGCGGAGAATTCCCCTCTAATGTGTTTCTCCTGATTTGGGGCTTAATCATAGAGGCACACATAGCTATGACTATTCAGGTTAGGAAGAATTGGGAGCCATAGAGATGGGCTGTGTTCTGAGATCAATTGTCTGTTCCACAGCATCAATCTATCTAGTGGCTGTTTAATGCACAGAAGAATCGACACGATCAGCTCTTGTAAGTACTCCCACTTTAGGCCATCTTCAACGCACTTCTTTCACAAGTTTCTTTTACTGAGAAAAGGAAGCATTAACAAAGTAGCCCAATAAAAGATACAGTGCATAGGAACATACAAATCTGTTTACAATGTTAATATACAATACGGTTCAAATCAGCGTATCAGGTATAGATATTAAAGTGCGTTCTTAGGATAGGGTCAACACTTTGGATTCAGTAATAGAAACAAAGGGATTTTCCTAACAGGGGCTCTCTTGGTATGCACATGAAGCAACATGGTGGGATAAAGGAGGGTAAAGGAGAAATAAGGAGATAGAAAAAAAAAGGGAATAGAAGAAAATATCACATAGAGTTAAACAGAGAGGAGAACAGGGAATGGGCAGAAAGAGAAGTGAGAGAAAAAGGGGGCAAGAAAGTCCCATGGGGTACATTCTCCTATTTCACTTTTTGTATCAAATAGCTAAAAGTGATTTGGTAAAGGATGGCAGCGTAAGTGTAAGTGATCCAAGGCTGTCAAACTACAACCTACCCATTTCATAGGTACATATCTCAAGGGTCATGCAACAGGCACCCACACTAGATTGACAGCAGCAAAATACAAACTACAGCAGAATGCATGGATAAAAACCCTGTGACAAGCAATGTAACGAAACCATGTCCCTATAAAAATAGTATTTGTTCTTAACAAAAAGTTTAATCCAATTGATGACAAATATATGTACTTTTTGTAAATATTTTATTATATCTTGTAATGTGGCAACACTGAAGAAATTACACTTTGCTATAATGTAAAGTAGTGAGTGTACAGCTTGTATAACAGTGTCAATTTGCTGTCCCCTCAAAATAACTCAACACACAGCAATTAATGTCTAAACCACTGGCAACAAAAGTGAGTACACCCCTAAGGGAAAGTGTCCAAATTGGGGCCAATTAGCCATTTTCCCTCCCCGGTGTCATGTGACTCATTAGAGTTACAAGGTCTCAGGTGTGAATGGGGAGCAGGTGTGTTAAACTTGGTATTATCGCTCTCACTCTGTCATACTGGTCACTTGAAGTTCAACATGGCCCATCATGGCAAAGAACTCTCTAAAGGATCTAAAAAAAGAATTGTTGCTCTACATGAAGATGGCCTAGGCGATAAGAAGATTGCCAAGACCTAACAGGACAGGTTGCACTCAGAACAGGCCTTGCCATGGTAGTAGAAGTTTAGTGCACGTGCTTAGCCTCATATCCAAAGGTTGTCTTCAGGAAATAGACATTTGAGTGCTTCCAACATTGCTGCAGAGGTTGAAGGGGTGTGGTCAGCCTGTCAGTGCTCAGACTATATGCCGCACACTGCATCAAATTGATCTGCATGGCTGTCATCCCAGAAGAGAGCCTCTTCTAAAGATGATGTACAAGAAAGCCCGCAAACTGTTTGCTAAAGACAAGCAGTCTAAGGACATGGATTACTGGAACCATGTCCTGTGGTCTGATGAACCCAAGATAAATTTATTTGGTTCAGATGGTGTCAAGCGTGTGTGGCAGCAAGCAGGTAAGGCATACAAAGACAAGTGTGTCTTGCCTACAGTCAAGCATGGTGGTGGGAGTGTCATGGTCTGGGGCTGCATGAGTGCTGCCAGCACTGGGGAGCTACAGTTCATTGAGGGAACCATGAATGCCAACATGTACTGTGACATACTGAAGCAGAGCATGATTCTCTCCCTTCGGAGACTGGGCCACAGGGCAGTATTCCAACATAATGACCCCAAATACACCTCCAAGATGACCACTGCCTTGCTAAAGAAGCTGAGGGTAAAGGCGATAGACTGGCCAAGTATGTCTCCAGACCTAAACCCTATTGAGCATCCTCAAACGGAAGGTGGAGGGTTTGCAACGTCGCTAACATCCACCAGCTCCGTGATGTCGTCATGGAGGAGTGGAAGAGGACTCCAGGGGCAACCTGTGAAGCTCTGGTGAACTCCATGTCCAAGAGGGTTAAGGCAGTGTTGGAAAATATTGGTGGCCACACAAAATATTGACAGTTTGGGCCCAATTTGGGCATTTTCACATTACTCACTTTTGTTGCCAGCGGTTTAGACATTAATGGCGTGTTAATGGTGTGTTATGCTATTTTGAGGGGACAACAAATTTACACTGTTATTCAAGCTGTACTCTCACTACTTTACATTGTAGCAAAGTGTAATTTCTTCAGTGTTGTCACATGAAAAAATATAATAAAATATTTACAAAAATGTGAGTGAGTGAGTAACTTGTATAGCGCTACAAATGCGAACTAAATCGCCTCAAGGCATATTTTGCATCCAGTGTCATCCTGAGTCTTCAGAAGAGGTGGGTCTTAAGTTTTTCCTGAAGGCCTGATGGTTTTCTTCCATGCGGATGTCCGTGGGTAGAGCGTTCCGTAGCCGTGGTCCTTGGACTGCGAATCTTCGTTCTCCTTTAGATTTGTAGCGGGTCTTGGGGATGTGGAGGAGGTTTTGGTTTGTTGACCGGAGGGCGCGACTAGGGGTGTAGTGTTTTATTTTCTCGCATATGTATTGAGGAGCCTTTCCTTGTGTGCATTTGTGAGTGAGGCAGAGGATCTTGAATGTAACCCAATCCTTCATGGCTAGCCAATGGAGGGTCCTCAGGGACGGGGTGATTGATCCCAGGTTTTTTTTCCCATTACCAGTCTGGCTGCTGTGTTCTGGATGACTTGTAGATGCAAAATTTGGTATTTGGGAAGTCCGAGGTAGAGGGAGTTTGCGTAATCGAGATGGGAATTGATGATTGTTACAACTATTACTGCTGTGTCCTCTTCCGTGATGAGAGGGATGAGTCTACGCAGCAGGCAGAGAAGGTAGTGAGATCCGCTGACTACTGATCCTATTTGTGCGTCCATAGTCATGTCTGAGTCAAAGATGACTCCGAGGCTTTTGACTTTGGTGCTTGGGGTGATGGTTTGTCCAAGGAGGGTGGGTGGTGTGCATGTTGTCCTAGAGTTTTTCTTTTGGTTTGCGTGGAGAAATAAGTTCTGTTTTGGATCCATTAAGTTTGAAGGAGCTCTCCGTCATCCAATGATCGATCAATGAGAGGCAATTTTCTAGTGCGTGGTATTGGTCTTTTTTGTTGGTGATGCAAAGGTAAAGTTGAGTGTCATCAGCGTAGGAGTGATAGAGCAGGTCCTGTTTGCTGATGATTTAGAGGAGTGGGTGGAGGTAGATGTTGAAGAGCACGGGCGACAGGGGTGATCCTTGAGGGACTCCGCATGTAATTGTACGTGCTTCCGAAGTGAAAGCTCCTAGTTTCACTGTCTGGGATCGATTCTCAAGGAAGGATGCGAACCAGGGTAGATCTGAGTCTGCGACTCCAGCTACTTCTGTGAGACATCCCACCTTTGTGCAGCTACATTTTACTGCAAGCCATTAGTATGTCTGGAAGGCAAACAAGGAGTGGCCGTGGGACACGGTTGTCCCTCTTTTCGGCAGCTGGCCATGTTGAGCCGCAACATGCCCAAGACTTGGTAGAGCGGATGACCAAGCCGTCCTCCTCCTCCTCGTCCTCCCTCACCCAGGCTCAGGGTACTTTGTCTGGCAAAGCAGCTGCCAAAGTGGCCTCTTCCCTCGGCTCAATCGCATCAGTCACTCCTTCCCTAGCCCCACCATGTCCTCATGAGGAGTCCCCCAAACTGTTTGACCACAGTGTTGGGTACATGCTCCAGGAGGATGCCCAGCGTTTTGAAGGTTCCGATGATGGAACCCAGCTGGAGGAAGGCAGTAACGTGAGCTCAGAGAGAGGGGGTAGTAACGTGAGCCCAGAGAGAGGGGGTGTCCAACAGGGACAGCTATCTGGCAGTCATGTTCCCCCAGCTGCAGCATACTGCCAGATTGGCTCCAGTGATGAGGAGGGAGGGGATGATGAGGTCACTGACTCTACGTGGGTGCCTGATAGGAGAGAGGAGGAGGAGGAGGAGGCACATCTCCAACGAGGCAGGATGCCTTCCAGGGGCCAGCTTAAGGGCAGCACACCGGCCACATCACACCGCAGAGCTCTGCATGTGCAGGGCGCCAGTGTCATCTTAAGAGCATTATAGGCCCCCGGGCAATACGGTACACTGGGACCCTGTCTACACAATCACGCACGAGAATTTTTTACTGACAAAAATCATGACATTTACTGGCAGAACCACATTTTTTACTGCCACTGCAAAAAGGTACCTAAAATTACAGTTTTCAGTGCCAAACAGTGCAAATGTCAGTATTTAAACTATAAACATATAGATTGTGCTATGAGCAGTGTTTAAGTTAAACAAAAGTAAAAAAAAAACATTTCTTCATTGACATGAAGGTTAGGTTACTATAACCCAGCCAGCACAGAGTTTCCTCTTACATCAGAGTCTACAGGATTCCCCCTTTTTTTGTCCCAAATGATTGAATAATGACAAAAAAAAAAATGTACAAAAAGTTGTCACTAAATGATATATTGCTCAAACATGCCATAGTTATATGTGGAATTGCACCCCAAAATACATTTTGCTGCTTCTCCTGAGTACGGGGAAACCACATGTGTGGGACTTTTTGAGAGCCTAGCCGCGTACGGGGCCCCAAAAACCAAGCACCTCCTTCAAGATTTCTAAGGGCGCAAATTTTTGATTTCACTCCCAAATGACCCCATTTTGGAAAGTAGACACCCCAAGCTATTTACTGAGAGGCATGTTGAGTCCATGGAATATTTCATATTTTGCCACAAGTTGCAGGGAATATGACAAACATTTTTTTTTTTGCACAAAGTTGTCACTAAATGATATATTGCTCACACATGCCATGGGCATATGTGAAATTACACCCCAAAATACATTCTGCTGCTTCTCTTGAGTACGGAGATACCACATGTGTGGAACTTTTTGGGAGCCCAGCTGCGTACGGGACCCCAAAAACCAAGCACCGCCTTCAAGATTTCTAAGGGCATACATTTTTGATTTCACTCCTCACTACCTATCACTACCTATCACAGTTTTAAAGGCCATAAAATGCCAAGATAGCACAAAACCCCCCCAAATGACCCAATTTTGGAAAGTAGACACCCCAAGCTATTTGCTGAGAGGCATGTTGAGCCCATTGAATATTTTTTTTTGTCCCAAGTGATTGAATAATGACAAAAAGAAAAAGAAATGTACAAAAAGTTGTCACTAAATGATATATTGCTCAAACATGCCATGGTTATATGTGGAATTGCACCCCACAATACATTTTGCTGCTTCTCCTGAGTACGGGGATACCACATGTGTGGGACTTTTTGAGAGCCTAGCCGCGTACGGGGCCCCGAAAACCAAGCACCGCCTTCAGGATTTCTAAGGGCGTAAATTTTTGATTTCACTCCTCACTACCTATCACAGTTTTGAAGGCCATAAAATGCCAAGATAGCACAAAACCCCCACAAATGACCCCATTTTGGAAAGTAGACACCCCAAGCTATTTGCTGAGAGGCATGGTGAGTATTTTACAGCTCTCATTTGTTTTTGAAAATGAAGAAAGACATTTTTTTTTTCTTTTTTCAATTTTCAAAACTTTGTGACAAAAAGCGAGATCTGCAAAATACTCAACATATCTCTCAGCAAATAGCTTGGGGTGTCTACTTTCCAAAATGGGGTCATTTGGGGGGGTTTTGTGCCATCTGGGCATTCCATGGCCTCCGAAACTGTGATAGGCAGTGAGGAGTGAAATCAAAAAAGGCGGTGCTTGGTTTTCGGGGTCCTGTACGCGGCTAGGCTCCCAAAATGTCTCACACATGTGGTATCCCCGTATTCAGAAGAAGCAACAGAATGTATTTTGGGGTGCAATTCCAATTATAACCATGGCATGTTTGAGCAATATATCATTTAGTGACAACTTTTTGTACTTTTTTTTAAATTTTTGTCATTATTCAATCACTTGGGACAAAAAAAAAATATATATTCAATGGGCTTAACATGCTTGGGGTGTCTACTTTCCAAAATGGGGTCATTTGGGGGGGGGTTTGAACTGTCCTGGCATTTTATGCATAACATTAGGAAGCTTATGTCACACATCATCCACTCTTCTAACCACTTGAAGACAAAGCCCTTTCTGACACTTTTTGTTTACATGAAAATATATTTTTTATTTGCAAGAAAATTACGTTGAACCCCCAAACATTATACATTTTTTTAAAGCAAATGCCCTACAGATTAAAATAGTGGGTGTTGCATTTTTTTTTCCACACAGTATTTGCGCAGCGATTTTTCAAACGCATTTTTTGGGGAAAAAACACACTTTTTTTATTTTTAATGCACTAAAACACACTATATTGCCCAAATGTTTGATGAAATAAAAAAGAGGATCTTAGGCCGAGTACATGGATACCAAACACGACATGCTTTAAAATTGCGCACAAACGCGCAGCGGCGACAAACTACATACATTTTTAAAAGCCTTTAAAACCCTTTACAGGTTACCACATTAGATTTACAGAGGAGGTCTACTGATAAAATTACTGCCCTCGATCTGACCTTTGCGGTGATACCTCACATGCATGGTGCAATTACTGTTTACATATGACGCTAGACCGACGCTTGCATTCGCCTTTGCGCAAGAGCAGGGGTGCTTTTTTTTATTATTTATTATTTATTTTGCTTTTTTATTTAATTTTTAAGAAAAAGAAAAGCAGTGACCCCATAAAACCCAACCAAATTGTGACATAGACAAACCTCCATCCCCATATATATGTATAAAAAAAAAACTAAAGAAAGAAGGGTTTGGGACTTTGTATGAGGCATGAATATGTGCATAATCAAAGGAGGACGAGTATCTGGTTATACTTAGGTTTCATGTCATAAGTCTCTATTAGGGGTATGCATGCAGCCATAGGGTAATTAGTACACATTAATAAATCCAATCACTTAATTGCAACCAATGAAACATTATACAGTATGCCATATATTGTGTCGTATAAATGATACACGACACATGATTTCCACACAAATGAGTATAATCAAAAAAATATATAAACATAACAGATTTAACCACTTAACGACCGCTCACTGTATATGTACGTCGGCAGAATGGCACCGACAGGCACAATCACGTACAGTGTACGTGATTGCCTTTGTACAGTTGGGGGGTCCGATCGGTGTCCTAGTGTCGGTGATGCAGATCGGTAGCCAGTAATTTTTTTTAGGTTCGCCGCAGGTTTTTATAGCGTCAGGTACCCCCATAAATTATCTAATAAAGGTTTAACCCCCTTGATTGCCCCCCAGGTAACCCTTTCACCCCTATCACCACTGTCGCTAAGGGATCATTTTTCTGATCGCTGTCTTAGCGTCGGTGATGCAGATCGGTAGCCAGTAATTTTTTTTAGGTTCGCCGCAGGTTTTTATAGCGTCAGGTACCCCCATATATTATCTAATAAAGGTTTTAACCCCCTAATTGCCCCTAGTTAACCCTTTCACCAGTGATCACCATATAAGTGTTACGGGTGACGCTGGATAGTTAGTTTGCTTTTTATAGTGTCAGGGCACCCGCCGTATATATAACCCAATAAAGGTTTAACCCCCTGATCGCCCGGCGGGTGATATCAATTAGGTTTTATCGTCAGAGAGGGTCTGCGTCACACCCCAGGCAGCGTCAGGTTAGTGCCAGTAACGCTAACACCCACGCGTGAAGCATACACCCCCCTTAGTGGTATAGTATCTGATCAGATCAATATCTGATCTGATCAGATCTATACTAGCGTCCCCAGCAGTTTAGGGTTCCCAAAAACGCAGTGTTAGTGGGATCAGCCCAGATACCTGCTAGCACCTGCGTTTTGCCCCTCTGTCCAGCCCAGGCCACCCAAGTGCATTATCGATCGATCACTGTCACTTACAAAACACAACACACATAACTGCAGCGTTCGCAGAGACAGGCCTGATCCCTGCGACTCCAGTGCTGTAGGAGGTGATTTCACCACCACAGTTAAAAAAAAAAAAAGCATATATGCCGAAGCATTGGGGCAGCAGGGGCGGAGGAGCGGAGGAGCGATTTTGCTCCTAATGCCGCGTACATACGGTCGAAATTCCGACGAATTGCCCGTGGAAAAGTCCGACCATGTGTGTGCGGCATAACTTTTTTGCGGGAGGATGCCCCCATGCTTCGGCATATATAAATGGTGCATGTATGCCCATCATTAGAAGTGGGTGGATGAAGGGTGGTATTCTAATGGTGGGCATACCCACCGATCAATCTCTTTTTTCGTTCAGCCAACTGGCTGCATGAAAAAAAAAGATTACAATACATGTCCAACAAGGACCAGCAACGTACTGGTATGTTGCTGGACTTTGAATGTTTATACCAGAATGATGCCTGCGGGTTTAGGTATCATTCTTTTCAGCCAGCGGCCGGCTTTCATATAAAAGCAATCCTAGTGGCTAATTAGCCTCTGGACTGCTTTTACAAGCAGTGGGAGGGAATGTCCCCCCCCTGGATATAAAAAGCGCCATTGGGAAATTGGGAAAGCATTTTATCACACCGATCTTGGTGTGGTCAGATGCTTTGAGGGCAGAGGAAAGATCTAGGGTCTAGAAGACCCCAGTTTTTTCCAAAAAGAGTACCTGTCACTACCCATTGCTATCATAGGGGATATTTACATTCCCTGAGATAACAATAAAAATGATTAAAAAAAAATATATATATGGAAGGAACAATTTAAAAATAAAATAAAAAAGCAAAATGAATAATAAAAAAAAAAACAAAAAAAAAAAACACCCCTGTCCTGCCCTGCTCTTGCCCAATGGCGAACGCAAGCGTCGGTCTGGCGTCATATGTAAACAGCAATTGCACCATGCATGTGAGGTATCACCGCGAAGGTCAGATCAAGGTCAGTAATTTTAGCAGTAGACCTCCTCTGTAAATCTAACGGGGTAACCTGTAAAGGCTTTTAAAGGCTTTTAAAAATGTATGTAGTTTGTCGCCAATGCGCGTTTGTGCGAAATTTTAAAGCATGTCGTGTTTGGTATCTATGTACTCGGCCTAAGATCATCTTTTTTATTTCATCAAACATTTGGGCAATATAGTGTGTTTTAGTGCATTAAAATTTAAAAAAGTGTATTTTTTCCCCAAAAAATGCATTTGAAAAATCGCTGCGCAAATACTGTGTAGGAAAAAAAAATGCAACACCCACCATTTTAATCTGTAGGGCCTTTGCTTTAAAAATATATATAATGTTTGGGGGTTCGACATAATTTTCCTGCAAAAAAAAATATGTTTTCATGTAAACAAAAAGTGTCAAAAAGGGCTTTGTCTTCAAGTGGTTAGAAGAGTGGATGTAAGCTTCCTAATGTTGTGTATAAAATGCCAGAACAGTTCAAAGCCCCCCCCAAATTACCCCATTTTGGAAAGTAGACACCCCAAGCTATATACTGAGAGGCATGTCGAGTCCATGGAATATTTTATATGTTGACACAAGTTGCGGAAAAAATATATATTTTTTTTTTTGCACAAAGTTGTCACTAAATGATATATTGCTCAAACATGCCATGGGCATATGTGGAATTACACCCCAAAATACATTCTGCTGCTTCTCCTGAGTACGGGGATACCACATGTGTGAGACTTTTTGGGAGCCTAGCCGCGTACGGGACCCCAAAAACCAAGCACCGCCTTCAGGCTTTCTAAGGGTGTAAATTTTTAATTTCACTTCTCACTGCCTATCACAGTTTCGGAGGCCATGGAATGCCCAGATGACAAAAAACAAAAAACAAATGACCCCATTTTGGAAAGTAGACACTCCAAGCTATTTGCTGAGAGGTATTGTGAGTATTTTGCAGATCTCGCTTTTTGTCACAAAGTTTTGAAAATGAAAAAAAAAAAAAATAAATAAATCAATTTCTTTCTTCATTTTCAAAAACAAATGAGAGCTGTAAAATACTCACCATGCCTCTCAGAAAATAGCTTGGGGTGTCTACTTTCCAAAATGGGGTCATTTGGGGGGGTTTTGTGCTATTTTGGCATTTTATGGCCTTCGAAACTGTGATAGGTAGTGAGGAGTGAAATCAAAAATTTGTGCCTAGAAATCCTGAAGGCGGTGCTTGGTTTTCGGGGTCCCGTACGCGGCTAGGCTCCTAAAAAGTCCCACACATGTGGTATTCCCGTACTCAGGAGAAGCAGCAAAATGTATTTTGGGGTGCAATTCCACATATAACCATGGCATGTGTGAGCAATATATCATTCAGTGAAAACTTTTTGTAATTTTTTTTTTTTGTCATTATTCAATCACTTGGGACAAAAAGAAAAAATATTCAATGGGCTCAACAGGCATCTCAGCAATTTCCTTGGGGTGTCTACTTTCTAAAATGGGGTCATTTGGGGGGGTTTTGTGCTATTTTGGCATTTTATGGCCTTCAAACTGTGATAGGTAGTGAGGAGTGAAATAAAAAATTTGCGCCCTTAGAAATCCTGAAGGCGGTGCTTGGTTTCCGGGGGCCCGTACGCGGATAGGCTCCCAAAAAGTCCCACACATGTGGTATCCCCGTACTCAGGAGAAGCAGCAAAATGTATTTTGGGGTGCAATTCCACATATAACCATGGCATGTGTGAGCAATATATCATTTAGTGACAACTTTTTGTAATTTTTTTTTTTTGTCATTATTCAATCACTTGAGACAAAAAAAAAATATTCAATGGGCTCAACATGTCTCTCAGCAATTTCCTTGGGGTGTCTACTTTCCAAAATGGGGTCATTTGGGGGGGGTTTGTACTGCCCTGCCTTTTAGCACCTCAAGAAATGAGATAGGCAGTCATAAACTAAAATCTGTGTAAATTCCAGAAAATGTACCCTAGTTTGTAGACGCTATAACTTTTGCGCAAACCAATAAATATACGCTTATTGACATTTTTTTTACTAAAGACATGTGGCTGAATACATTTTGGCCTAAATGTATGACTAAAATTGAGTTTATTCGATTTTTCTTATAACAAAAAGTAGAAAATATCATTTTTTTTCAACATTTTCGGTCTATTTCCGTTTATATCGCAAAAAAATTAAATCGCAGAGGCAATCAAATACCATTAAAAGAAAGCTCTATTTGTGGGAAGAAAAGGATGCAAATTTCGTTTGGGTACAACATTGCATGTCCGCACAATTTACAGTTAAAGCAGCGCAGTGCAAAATTCTGAAATCACCTCTGGTCCTTTAGCTACAAAATGGTCGGGGCTTAAGTGGTTAATGTCATTGATACACAATTTTATTGAATATTTATATTGATTATTATGATTATAACTTATTGGACCTGTATTTGTATCAAATGAATCTATTAAGTGTTTCTACTTGTACCAATCATGTGTATCAATGACATTAAATCTGTTATGTTTATATATTTTTTTGATTATACTAATTTGTGTGGAAATCATGTGTCGTGTATCATTTATACGACACAATATATGGCATACTGTATAATGTTTCATTGGTTGCAATTAAGTGATTGGATTTATTAATGTGTACTAATTACCCTATGGCTGCATGCATACCAATAATAGGGACTTATGACATGCAACCTAAGTATAACCAGATACTCGTCCTCCTTTGATTATGCACATATTCATGCCTCATACAAAGTCCCAAACCCTTCTTTCTTTAGTTTTTATTTTATTTTTAAACTGTTCCTTCCATATTTTTATTTTTTTACCATTTTTATTGTTATCTCAGGGAATGTAAATATCCCCTATGATAGCAATAGGTAGTGACAGGTACTCTTTTTTTGAAAAAAATTGGGGGGTTAGACCCTAGATCTTTCCTCTGCCCTGAAAGCATCTGACCACACCAAGATCGGTGTAATAAAATGCTTTCCCAATTTCCCAATGGCGCTGTTTATATCCGGGGGGGGGGGACATTCCCTCCCACTGCTTGTAAAAGCAGTCTAGAGGCTAATTATCTGCTAGGATTGCTTTTACATGAAATCCGGCCGCTGGCTGAAAAGAATGATACCAGGATGATACCTAAACCCGCAGGCATCATTCTGGTATAACCATTCAAAGTCCAGCAACATACCAGTACGTTGCTGGTCCTTGTTGGACATGTATTGTAATCTTTTTTTTCATGCAGCCTGTTAGCTGAACGAAAAAAAGAGATTGATCGGTGGGTATGCCCACCATTAGAATACCTCCCTTCATCCACCCACTTCTAATGATGGGCATACATGCACCATTTATATATGCCGAAGCATGGGGGCATCCTCCCGCAAGAAAGTTATGCCGCGTACACATGGTCGGACATTTCCACGGGCAAGGCTCCGTCGGAATTTCGACCGTATGTACACGGCATAAAAGGTTATGCTGCGTACACACGGTCAGACTTTTCTACGGGCAAGCCACCCTCGGAATTTCGACCGTATGTACCCGGCATTAGGAGCAAAATTGCTCCTCCGTCCCTGCTGCCTCCATGCTTTGGCATATATGCTCTTTTTTTTAACTGTGGTGGTGAAATCACCTCCTACAGCGTTGGAGTCACGGCTTTATGTATCGTGGGAGCAAGCGCTGTTGCTGTCAAGATAAATAGATCCGCGCTGCAACTGAATGGCGTACCTGATAAGCAAATGATGGTTAACATTAAAACAAAGTAACATTACAGTATAACAGTAAGACCTTACCATACCATACCTGCAAAGCAAATACCACCAAAAAAAAAAACTAGTAAAAACTAAAAAAATTTTTTAACGCAACCTGTCCCTAAAATATATATATGCCGAAGCATGGGGGCATCCTCCCGCAAAAAAGTTATGCCGCGTACACACGGTCGGAATTTTCCACGGGCAAGCCTCCATCAGAATTTTGACCGTATGTACGCGGCATTAGGAGCAAAATCGCTCCTCCGCCCCTATGCTTCGGCATATATGCTCTTTTTTTTTAACTGTGGTGGTGAAATCACCTCCTACAGCACTGGAGTCACGGCTTTATGTATCGTGGGAGCAAACGCTGTTGCTGTCAAGATAAATAATTCCGCGCTGCAGCTGAATGGCGCACCTGAAAACAAAAAATTACATACCTGAAAAGCAAGCATGATAAAACATTGCAGAATAGAATACAGTAAAAAAGAGCAGAACAATAGAGAGAAAATAGAGAGAGAGAGAGAGAACAATAAAATGGCAACTATTTTTTTTTTTTATCTTATTTTTTTTTGTGTTTTTTGTTTTTACGTTTTGTTTTTTTCTTTTTTACACTTTTTTTTGTAACTTTAACAACTGTAATGGTTCGGGTCTCTCAAAATGCGATGGCATCTTGGGAGACCCTGTGTAAGTGTGTCCTGTTCTGTGCAATGCTGTACCCTACACTAAAACTTCACTTTTGAGTGGAAGCGTTCAAAACATTTACCAATGCAAAGACCAGGATTGTAAAGACAGCGTGGACAAAAATAACGGGTGTCACGCCTAAATCCGTGCTTGCTACAGACACAACATCTTTTTTGGGGGGGCTCGTTGGGTAGGGGTACTCTCGAGGACATATGGATAATGCCTCTCATGCAACCGGCTTACTGCATTTTGTTGGGGATGGTGAGGTGCAGAACCGCCTGGATACAGGAGTTCTGTGACTATCTCATCCTGGAATTTTAGGAGAGATAACGTCCCGCCTGAAGCTCTGTATAGCACATGAGCGTTCAGCAAAGCCAATTGGAATAGGGATAGAGACACTTTTTTGTACCAGCGTCTCACCTTACAGTCAATTAGATACGGCGCCAACAACTGGTCGTTGAGGTCCACCCCTCCCATATTTTGGTTATATTCGTGGACACAGAGGGGTTTCTCCACAACACCATTCGCCGTACGAATTTGGACTGTCGTGTCTGCATGAAGGGAGGTAAGAAGGAAAACATTCTTATTATCCCTCCACTTCATAGCGAGCAAGTTATTACACTTCAAGCAGGCTCTCTCCCCCAGCCTAAGACAGGAATCTACAAGCCTCTGGGGAAAGCCCCGGCGATTAGGTTGCACAGTGCCACATGCTCCAATCTGATGATCAAACAAGTGACTAAACAGTGGCACGCTCGTGTAATAATTGTCCTCATACAAGTGGTACCCCTTTCCGAATAAGGGTGACACCAAGTTCCACACTATCTTGCCAGCGCTCCCTATGTAATCTGGGCAGTTAACCGGCTCAACCTGACTATCTTTTCCCTCATAAACCATAAAGCTCCATACATAGCCTGTTGCCCTGTCACAGAACTTATAGAGCTTGACCCCGTATCTGGCATGCTTGCTGGGAAGGTACTGCTTGAAAGACAAGCGGCCAGAAAATGTAATCAGGGATCTCATCAACGCAGACAACTTGATCGGGAATAAACAAGGCTGCAAAACGTTCGTTGAAGTGGTTTATGAGGGGCCGAATTTTGGAGTGGCGGTCGTATTCAGGGTCTCCATGTGGACGACAAAGTTCATTGTCGTTGAAATGCATGAACCGCAAGATCTGCTCGTATTGTTTCCTGGGCATGTGGTCAATTGGGTGCGTGGACCAATAAGCACGCAATGACGGGAATTTATGTGTGCCCATGTTGAGGGAAAGGCCCAGAAAGGTCTTAAATTCGGAAACCGTAATTGGTTTCCAATCTTTGGCAATGGAAGGCAACTGGGGACTAGCGGCGATGAATTGACCAGCATATAAATTACTCTGGTCCACAATAGATCTATAGAGATCTTCCGTGAAAAACAGCGAATAAAAATCAATTGGCATAAATCAGCTGTTTCCACCTGAATACCGGGTTGGGCAATGAATGGGGGAAGTACGGGTTCTGCAGAAGTGGTGGGGACCCAATCAGGATAGACGAATTCTGCAGGAAGGGCACTATGGGCACGACGGGCCTGCCTTTGTCTTCTTCTTGGTGGCAGCGGGACACTACTTGTGCTTGCCACCTCGCCAGCTTGAACTGCACTTATGGGACTCGCCACGTCACCACATGATACTGCAGTGCTGGATGTATGCCCAAGCTGTACTAGGCCGCTGGTGCTTGCCAATTCACCAGAAGGAATAGCGGCGCTAGTACTACTCTGCTCCATGATACGAGAGCCCTGCGGTTCTTGCTCCTCAACAACCTCAGAAGATCGGGATCGGGTACGCCTGACCTTAGCAGGGACCTCATCTTCGTCATCAGAGCTATCTGACATGAAGACGCTGACTTCACTGTCTTCTACGGGAAGATATTCTGAGCCTTAATCTGACAGATGCGTGACCTCCTCTTCACTATCTGTCATGCTCAGAATCTCATAGGCCTCTTTACTAGTGTACCTTCGATTTGCCATTTTGGGCTCTAAATTTAGGGGTACACTAGTAAGATTCACAGGTAAAAAAAGCACCTGACTGTCAGCAAATGTATCAAACGCTTCAAAAAAAACTGTTAGCGATCGCAGGGATCAGGACTGTCTCTGCGAATGCTGCAGTTATGTGTGTTGTGTTTGGTAAGTTACAGTGATCGATCGATACTGAACTTGGGTGGGCTGGGCTGGGCTGGGCGGAGGGGCTAAACGCAGGTGCTAGCAGGTATCTGGGCTGATCCCGCTAACACTGCGTTTTTGGGAACCCTAAACCGCTGGGGACGCTAGTATAGATCTGATCAGATCAGATATTGATCTGTTCAGATACTATACCACTAAGGGAGGTGTATGCTTTGCGCGTGGGTGTTAGCGTTACTGGCACTAACCTAACGCTGCCTGGGGTGACGCAGACCCTCTCTGGTGCTAAAACCTAATTGATATCAGCCGCCGGGTGATCAGGGGGTTCAACCTTTATTGGGTTATATACGGCGGGTGCCCTGATGCTATAAAAAGCAAACTAACCAACCAGCGTCACCCGTAAAACTTATATGGTGATCACTGGTGAAAGGGTTAACTAGGGGCAATCAGGGGGTTAAAACCTTTATTAGGTTATATATGGGGGTACCTGACGCTATATAAAAACCTGACGGGTAACCTAAATAACTAACTGGCTAACCAGTGTCACCAGTGACACTTATACTGTGATCACTGGTGAAAGGGTTAACTCTAGGGGCAATCAGGGGGTTAAAATAATATATGGGGGTACCTGACGCTATAAAAACCTGCGGCGAACCTAAAAATAAATAACTGGCTATGTAGGGCACCACCGGCACTAAATACAGCGATCGGAAATACGATTGCTTAGTGACGCTAGCGTTAGGGGGTGATCAAGGGGTTAAACCTTTATTAGGGGGGTTAGGGGGCTACCCTGGACCTAAAGGGGCCTAAACCTAACTGCCCTGCAACTTTTTACTGTCACAAATGACACTGATTGCAGTGATCAGTAAAAAAGTGACCACTGCAAACGGTGCACTGTGACTGGGGGTACTGGGGGTGATCTGGGGGGTGATCTGGGGGTGACTGGGGGGTGTAAGTGTGCCTACGTGCACTTACTGTGTGATGTCTTCTCTCCTCGCGCCGGATCGAAAAGACTGCCGCATGGAGAGATGACATCACTTCCTCTGCCTGTGTTTACATTACACAGGCAGAGGAAGATTCTCATTCGCCGGGAGCGATCGCGAGGGGGTGGCCGGAAACTAATGGCTGTCCCCTCATCACGGATCGCTCCCGCACCGAGAACCACCGCTCACTGTATAGAAGGGGGGTCCGATGGGACCCCCCAACTATACGAAGGCAGGCACGTACAGGTACGTGATTGTGCCTGTCCGTGCCATTCTGCCGACGTATATATACAGTGAGCGGTCGTTAAGTGGTTAAAGCCGCAAGCAGTTTTAAATGACTTTTTTTCCTTTAGAAATGTGATTTTGTGCAGGGACAGTTCTAAACACGGGAAACATGTGCCACTTAGGGTGACCACGTGTCCCGGATTGCCCGGGACAGTCCCGCATTTTTCAGGTCTGTCCTGGGCACATTCATTCCAGGACATGACAGCCACCCCCCGGGCCAATCGAATGCCCCCAAAAAAAGCTGCCACATCACCGCTTTACTCACTGACAGTACTTGTCCTGGCCGGGAATGCCTGGAGGAGCACAATCCTGCCCCCTGCTTGTGATTGGAGAAATCATAAATCCAGCCTCTTGTGTCCACTCACTGTGCTGTGATTCGTTACAGCACAAGCGGGTATACCACGTCCACTGCACGGCTGCTGAGAGAGAACACCAAAGGTGCTGTAATACCCCCGTAGTCCAGCCCGTGCTGGCGGTGACAGTGCCACCTGCAGGCAAAGGAGAACAAAACTGCCGGGCAGTATCACACCCAGAGCAGAACAACATAATTGGTCTGAGCCCAACTACTGGCACAGACTGCCCTTAAATTTCCACATAGCGCCCCCAAATATTGGGGGGGTGCTACATACAAAAAATACATTTTTAAATGAGCAGTAATTTATTGATGCTTAAAGTGAAAGCATAAAAATTCACACCGTAACCCTATAGAGGTACACATGATGAAAGAAAGAATTGGCCTTGCTGTAAAAAAATTAAATGATAGGCACCTGTCAAACAGGTGCGGAAAAATTGGTCTTTCTTTGGGTGTTTAATTGTGCCAAAAAAAATCTTCCAGGTGAAATCAACACCCACAACGCTAGGCAGCCTAGAAGGCCTGCAGAGATTCCATATCCCAAAAACACTTAAACAGCAACATCAGCATCAGGGGCTTCAAAGCTGCTGGTAATCCAGGACTGATTCATTTTGATAAATGTCAGACGGTCCACCGAATCTGTGGACAGGCGCGTTCTATTAATAACAAAACCTCCAGCAGCTCTGAATGCTATTCGGAAAGTATGCTGGATGCAGGGCAGCCAAGCAGTTCAATTGCATACTTGGCAAGCTCTGGCCAGTGGTCTATTCTCATGACCCAGTAAGCCAGTCGACTGGAAAGCATAGAAAAAATGTTTTGTACCCCCCCGAAAGGAGTGGGACTTTGAATTGGTAAAGACACTAATGAATTGATTAAAAGGTAAATTTATTGCACAAAAAAGACAGAAAGACTATGCTAAAAAATCATCTACACATGATGATTGATAAGACAAGTACTAACAATAACACAAATTCACATAAAATGGTATCTTGCAAATAAGGTATAACGGTACATGTACAAAGTAATTTCACTCCAATGTCCGATAGTACTTTCCGGTGTCCAACATCCGGGATAAATTAGAAAAGGAAGGTTTGGGACTTTAAATGAGGCAAGGACCAGGGGTAGTCTCATGCCTCCATCCCTGTAATGAACAAAGGGGGGAAGGAGCGGGACTTTGAATGAAGCAAGCAGTCATCAGTGGAGGATCAAGACACGGTACATTTATTACATACCATACAAGTTCATACAATTCAATAAATAATGTCACGGTATAATTAATCTATATACAAAAAAGGAACATGATAATACATGACAATGGAAGGGGATCGACCCTGCACAACCTGAGAACTTCCTATTGCACAAACCAATTAAAACTCGTGATCATGTACATTTTTACATATGAATCATGTTGACAACATAGTCGGTGTAAAAATTGCGTATACAAAGGCTCTACGCGTTTCGTGAAGTGTTTATATTCACTCGTCAGGAGCAGCAATGTCATTGTCTGAAATAAAACATATGGGTTTATAGGTCACTACCATGGAGAAAGGATCAAACACAAACATGTGTGTCCATAAAAATGTAGATAGAAAAAGTACCCTTATTTGAAGAATACTCACAACCGCCATGTTGCAGTGCAGCATTGGAGAGCTGGAGATACTCCTAAAGGCAGTCTTTTCCGGGAGTATGGCGGCATAAGGCGTGATATAGGCCCCCACATGACCGCATCAGGGGAGAACACAGCAATGGTGGTCTATCAAGGATGGTAGAAATGGTAAGTAGGGACGTCATAAGGGATTTCTGTAGAAAATGCAAATATGTGTAATAAGCATAATGCCAAGTAATCTGTACTTATTTGGAAGCTCAAAACTAGGACTGGAGTAAAAGACTAACTATTGTACCTATTGCCTTACCATCTTAAGCCGCATTGTGAGGTGTGTAATGTTTGGCCATGGTGTAAGGGAGGACCAAAGCAATGAGTGAACTGCCCGAGATGCGATCTATAAGGGTGCACACGTCAAAGCCCCCAAACGTCATGCTGACATGCATGGTGGGGGGGAGGAGCCAGGACCGGGATGGGAATGCCCGGTGTTTGGCGCCAAAAAGACCCCCACGAGCCGCCGGATGGTATACACAGACGGCGTGGCGGCGCTCAGGAGGACGGCACACTCAAGCTGCGTGTAGCATGACGTCGACGCACAGTGCAGAAGTATCCACCCACTTGCGAAGTAAGGGGGGAGGAGTCCTCGCAGTGTGCGTCAAACTCCCGGACATGACGCGGGCCGAAGCCCGTGAATCCAGATCCAATTGGCACTGTCATCACACTGTGAAAACACTGGGTCATGTTGGAATGAAAGAGATGTGTTATTGACTAACAACAAACTGGTAGTGTATGGATCCTAAAACCACATGGAAATATTCGACAAAAAATGGGGTAAATTAAGATGACTGGCCGATGGTGGCCAGTAGCAACAAAAAAGAAAAAGGATAGAATACCGACTGTGTGTATCAGATCCAACTCTGAGAAAACTGCGTGCTTCCATCCCTATATGATAAATTAGAACATTCGTGATAAGTCCTAGCGGTACCCAGTGGCGTCTCCAGCTTTCATATTTAGGGGGGGCACATGGGGGGACAGGGACAAAAGTAGGGGGGCCAACTTTAAAATGCAATTTTATATATATATATATATATATATATCCTGGGGCCCTTTACTACAATCCCACAACGGGCCCTTTCACATGTTCTGCAGAGAGTTCCCTTCCTACTATACCGGGGCCCCCCAGGGTGGCAGAAAACAAGAGATATATGTCACCAGCACACCAAGAAAATATAAGGGTCCAAAGCAGTGGGAGAACTATCAGGGTTGCAAAGGTTGTCTTGCCACCGGGCCCTGGTGTTCTGCCACTGTTGGGTTCCCCAGCTGTCCTGTCCCTGCTATTGACAGCACTGGTCTGGCATCTGTCTCCTTGGCAGCGGCGGCAGTCTATTAGGACCTAGTGCTGGTGACATTATGGGTGCATGCAGGGGAAGGCTGGCACTATTGGTTATAGAGAGCCGAGCCCCCAGCTAGTCACCTAGCAGCAGTAATGCTGTATAACCTTCTCTGTTGACATGCTGATCGGGATGTGATCCAGGTGATGCTCCCAGTCAGATCTAATAAACACAGTATTTATTAGCATCAAGAGTACAACCACATATATATAATCAACCGTATGTTCGGCAGCCATGTGGGCTCTATGCCTGTAAAGTGTGGGCTTTGATCAATAAAATCACTGATATTTAACACTAGGATTTGACTAGGAGCATCACCTGGATTGCATCACAATCAGCATGTCAGAGAAGGCTCCACTGCTGCTAAGCAACCTGCAGGGAGCTCAACTGTCTACAACCAATAGAGATGGGCTCAGGTGTGTTTGAATCCCACATGCCCGATCCCGCCAGGAAGCCGACACTCCACAGTGCTAATCACAGCCAGTGAGACATTTCCTGATCTGTGCAGCTGCGGACCGGGAAATGTCTCACTGCCTGTGATTAGCGCTGTGCAGTGTGGGCTTCCTGGCGGGCTCTGGCATGTGGAATTTTGAACATGCCCAGCCCATCTCTAACAACAAATTGTGCTGGCCCTCCTGTACATCAGCCTCATAAATTAACCAGAACTGGGTTCCAATGTGCTGCCGCCGCTGCCATGGAGACAGAGACCAGCGCTGTGAATAGCCGGGACAGGACAGCAACTCTGGTTGTTGAGTAATATGTTTATTCCCGCGCTACCATGTGGAATAATATAGTAAGAAAGTGGAACTGCTGCAGGCACCGAAAAGGGTCAAAGCAACCCGTTAATATGAGATTGAGCAGAGGGGGGCGGTGCTGCGCTGTTACTAGTGATAGAATCAAATAGTAAAATTAGATAACTGATATCACCAGAATGGGAGTACAACAGATTGCTAAACGCATGAATGCTAAACGCATAAACATAAATCCAAAAAACAATATTAACAAAGTGCAGCGTGCATATGAGACTCAGAATCTGGAATATACATAAATATCCATAGGGGCTGTGCAAAATAGCAAAATAAATGTGCAAAGTCCAATATGTAATCCTGTGCAAAGTGCAAAACAAACACTAGGTGCAACTGTGCAAAGCAAAATATAAAAATGTCCAATCTGTAATAAATAGTGCAAAGTTCAAAAACTATGTGCAAAATCGCAATCAAATTGTGAGCATAGCAATCTGATATTCTTTCTTCAGTGTGCAAACAGATTCCATGTGCAAAAGTGCTGGAGAGGTGTAACAGTCTCCTCTTTGTGCAAAGGACACACCAGTGAGAGTGGCCTCTTACCTTGCGGTAAAAGGACAACCGCATATATGTGTATATAATATATATATCACAGGGGTGGCTGCTCCTCCTTTTTGATCCTGGACCAGATGTGGGTCTTGGGCTTTAGTCTTTAGCCTCGTACACACGACCGAGAATCTCGTCAAGAAAAAACACGTCGTTTTTCTTGACGAGATTCTTGGACAAGAAACTTGTCCCGGCCGAGTGTACAGACGCTCCATTCAAAGAATCCGCGGTTCTTTGAATGGAGCGAACGCGGTGACGTCATCGACTACGACGAGTGTGCGCTCGTCACATTCGATGCCGTCACCGCCATCTTGCTACACCCTACCTATGCCTAGGAAGCTACCGCGCATGCGTCAAAGTCATTTCGAGCATGCGCTGGCTTCCCGGAGGACAGGTAAGTGTACACACACACACTTTTCTCGTCGAGAAACATGCTGACAAGAATCTCAACGAGAAAATTAAGTTAAGCCTTGTACACACGACTGAGTTTCTCTGCAAGAACCAGCAAGAAACTTGCTGGCAGAGCTTTCTTGCCGAGTCAATCAATCGTGTGTACGCGGCTATCATGTTTCTCGTCAAGAAAACCGACAAGAATCTCGACGAGAAAAATAGAGAACCTGCTCTCTATTTTCTCGTCGAGATTCTTGTCAGCATGTTTCTCGGCGAGAAAAGTGTGTGTGTGTACACTTACCTGTCCTCCAGGAAGCCCGCGCATGCTCAAAATGACTTTGACGCATGCGCGGTAGCTTCCTAGGCATAGGTAGGGTGTAGCAAGATGGCCACGACGGCATCGAATGTGACGAGCGCACGCTTGTCGTAGTCGATGACGTCACCGCGTTCGCTCCATTCAAAGAACCGCAAGTTCTTTGAATGGAGCGTCTGTACACTCGGCCGGGACAAGTTTCTTGTCCAAGAATCTCGTCAAGAAAAACAACGTGTTTTTTCTTGACGAGATTTTCGGTTGTGTGTACGAGGCTAGCAGGTTCTCTATTTTTCTCGTCGAGATTCTTGTCGGTTTTCTTGACGAGAAACATGATAGCTGCGTACACACGACCGATTTACTCGGCAAGAAAGCTCTGCCAGCAAGTTTCTTGCTGGTTCTTGCCGAGAAACTCGGTCGTGTGTACGAGGCTTTTGTCACTCAGTGGCAGCAAGGATTTAAAAAAGAAATGGGGTCCCAAATAGTGTAGTATGTTTACAACCAACAGCGGTATTTATTATATCAACAGTTAAGGGTACTCACATAATACATATAAACACAACACTTATCTCCTACGAGCAGCGAGCTTGTCTGCTTACGTCTAGCTGTGTGCCTATTCGTCCCACTGAGTGACAAAGACTAAAGCCCAAGACCCACATCTGGTCCAGGATCAAAAGGGAGGAGCAGCCACCCCTGTGATATATATATACACATATATGTTGTTGTCCTTTTACCGCAAGGTAAGAGGCCACTCTCACTGGTGTGTCCTTTGCACGAAGAGGAGACTGTTACACCTCTCCAGCACTTTTGCACATGGAATCTGCACACTGGAGAAAGAATATCAGATTGCTATGCTCACAATTTGATTGCGATTTTGCACATAGTTTTTGGACTTTGCACTATTTATTACAGATTGGACATTTTTATATTTTGCTTTGCACAGTTGCACCTAGTGTTTGTTTTGCACGTTGCACAGGATTACATATTGGACTTTGCACATTTATTTAGCTATTTTGCACAGCCCCTATGGATATTTATGTATATTCCAGATTCTGAGTTTCATATGCACGCTGCACTTTGTTAATATTGTTTTTTGGATTTATGTTTATGCGTTTAGCATTCATGCATTTAGCAATCTGTTGCACTCCCATTCTGGCGATATCAGTTATCTAATTTTACTATTTGATTCCATCACTAGTAACAGCGCAACTCTGGTTGTTCCAGCACTGGTCCACACTGGGAACATTCCCCCATCCACCTATAATGTGTAGATGGGGGAATTGGATCATTTCTTTTTTTTTTCCATTCAACCTAATAGTTGAATGAAAAAAAGTGATCAATGTATGGGCTGCCTAAGAGCTAAGACCAGCCATAGACAGTTTAAATCTCAGCTGGTTCAGCTGGAACTGGCTGAGATTTGAACCATTAATGAGCAGATTCTCTTATGATTATCACTAGTGGTTGCTATAGCCACTAGTGATAATCACTGTTTGTCGGGAGAATACAATTGCTAGGCAGGAGGGATATTCCCCTGTCAGCACTGTCTGTGTTGATGGGGGAATTATGCAAGTTTCTTTCCTGCAATCTGTGGATGCAGGAAAGAAATTTGCACCGTATATTACCTGCCTAACTGAAAGTGAAAGTAAATTGTGAATGTCTTGAAAGAACAGGAGAGGGGGAGGGAGACAGATGGGGGAGAGAAGGGATGGAGATAATGCAGTTCAGTGATTACAGTGTACTGCAGTCTGCAGTGCACACACTTACCCATGGTCCAGGCTAGAATCTCAGGCATCATTCACACACAGCCAGAAATGCTGCTGATTTTCATATTTCCCGCCCACACATGGGCGGGACTGGAAGGAGGAGGAGGAGCTGTATTCCTCCATGCTCGTATTGTGAGGAAAGTGAGGGGGTGGTGGCTGGACTCGCTGGGCTGTGAAAGAGTGTCATAGACTGACACTCAGCTCAGCTTACAGTCACCACTCTCGGAATTTACAGGCTGGTTCGGGAGAAATCAGTCTGTTTTTTCAGTAACTGAGATGAAGGCTTGGGTTCCCCTCCCCCCCCCCACAGTGCTCGTGGAGTCCTTCCTGCAACTCGCTCTTCTCCGTGACAATGAGGATGCAGGGGAAGGAGCAGATCGGGCGACTGTGGTTGTGTGAGCGCTTGCATTATGCAGTGTCAGCAAGCAGAGGGAGGGGTGAGGAATCCCCCGCAGGAGCTGACTGGGGATGCTCCCCCTCTCAGAAGAGACTGTGCTACTCCAGCGGCGGCCCCTAAAAAAAAAAAAAAAAAAAAAATAATAAATTGGGGGGGGGGGCATATGGTGGGGCACAACATAATGTTGGGGGGGCCAGGGCCCCCTCTGGCCCCCCTAGGGACGCCTTTCGCGGTACCCAGCACTTTTCAGGTTCAAAGTCCTTTCATCAGGGGTAATTATATAGGAGGATTTATATTCTAGACCAGGTGAGTTGCATCGCAGTCGAAACAGAAAATGGCAGTATTGCAGCATGAGTACAAAATGGGGTTGTCAGTGGATGGCGTGGATGGAGGTCCTTCCAATTGAAGTTTAAAAAGGCAGAACCACAAAGCTTCCAGTCTTAAACGAGGGGTCTCGTAGTACAAATGAATAGAGGATTATAATCAAAATCCTGCATCAGTATCAAAAGTGCAGTGAAGTATTCACTAACATCTGTTCAAGCAATAGGGGGGTTTCCGTAGGGCACGCCGTTCATATTGACATGGTCCACTTGGACCTTGCAAGGTTGACTGGAAAGCTCTCCATCTCTGTTTTCACCCCTAGATAATCGTCCACCATGTGATGCAGATGCTGCCGATGGGATGTGGAAGCTGAAGCTGGGCGGCGAGGACTAAAAAAAAATTGTGAAATGCATCACTTAGGCGACCGCCTTCTCCCCTGCTCCTTTTGACCAACAGAAGCCTCAAAACTATGTTTTCCACAACACTGTAACCTACCAGACTAGGCAAAAGCATTACATAGTCTCCTCTTTAAGGTGTCCTCAAGAGATTTAATCTTCTGAACTTTCTGTGGGGACGGGATGAGTTCTGAGACTTTCCCCTTGTAACGGTGGTCAAGGAGGGTTGCCAACCAATAGTGATCCCTCTCCTTTACGGCACGTATTCTTGGGTCCTTTCGCAGGCTTCGAAGCATGAAGGAGCCCATGCACCGAAAATTTGCGGAGGCATGAGAAGCAGGTTCTTTGGGGACACTGAGAATTATAGTATCTGGAACTGGCTCCTCCCAGCCACATACTACTTCCGAGTCCCAAGGGTTCTGAAGATGGAAAACCATCTCTTACTGTATGACATATGTCTTCCACTGCTTCAATCCTCCAAAATTGCCAGAATCCTCCTCCTCCTCCTCCTCCCTCTCTTCTTGTGGCATAGGAACAATGGTGTCTGCATAAAGAGGGCCTTGAGAGGAAAGGAAGTCCTCCTCTTCCTTCCGCTGCTCTGCTTTGAATGCCCTGTCCATAATGCCACTCAGAGTCTGCTCCAGCATAAACACAACAGGGATTGTGTCACTGATGCATGCATTGTCACGGCTCCTTGTGGCCTCTTCAAATGGTGACAGTACAGTGCATGCATCCTTTATGAGCAGCCATTGGCGTGGAAAAAAAAAGCTAAGCTGGCCTGAGCCTGTCATTGTGCCATACTCAAACAGGTACTCATTGACGGCCCCCTGCTACATGTCAAATTCCACCTGGTTTAGGTGGTTTAGGGGCAGGTGGAATTCCTGCTGAATTTCAGCCAACCGAGCACTGGCTGTGTATGAACGTCTGAATTGGCTACAGACTCTTCTGGCCTGCTTTAGCGCATCTTTCAACCCTGGATACCTATTTAGGAAATGCTGCATCACCAAATTGAGGACATGTGCCAGGCATAGCATGTGTCAACTTTCCCTGTCTAAGGGCAGACAGGAGGTTTGTGCCATTATTAGACATGTGCACACTGAAATATTTCGTTTCGGAATTTCGTTTTCGTCCGAAAAATAAATTTATTTAGTTACTCCCGAAATTCGTTTTTATTTATTTCGTTTTTCGTTAGAAATTGCATTCGTCCGAAAATCTGAATTAATTAAGGTCGAATCTGTCATTGAAGGCTTATGGTGTCTGTCGAATGTTCAAAGAAGATTCGACGGAGCAGTGAAACTGTACGACGCTGCAATCATACATTTCCGGTCGAATGTTCCGCCCACAAGCTATAGAAGAATTCTAATGTTGTATGACTAGTAATAATTATATTTATTCATTACTATTACTAGTCAACCAACATTATAATTCTTCTATAGCCTATGGGAGGATGCATTTGACCGGAAATGTACGATTGCAGCGTCGTACAGTTTTGCTGCACCGTCGAATCTTCTAACTTTCGATGCTTTGTCGAATCTTCGTCATTCTAGCTATTTTACTGCTCCTCCTCTTTGGTTACAATCAGCCAATAACATTCATCATCAACTTTATTTTTATTTTACTTCCCCCACCCAATTCCAGCAGTGATCTTTTCTCTCTATGTCGAATCTTTTCTCTCTATAATAACAAATCTTTTCTCTCCTATGTCGAATCTTTTCTCTCCTATGTCGAATCTTTTCTCTCCTATGTCGAATCTTTTCTCTCCTATGTCGAATCTTTTCTCTCCTATGTCGAATCTTTTCTCTCTATAATGTCGAATCTTTTCTCTCCTATGTAGAATAATCTTGGACTAATAGAGTTAAGGTTAGGCACATTCGACCACAGGTTCGATAGACACAGATTGTTATTGTCAGCGTCACGTCGAATCTCCTATCTATATCGAACTGTTGTAGCAACGAAAACGAAAATAAAGCATTTGTTTATGTCGGATCTTTCGGTTTTCGGATTCTGTGCTTTCGTTTTCGTTTGTTAAAACGATAAAGAAAATAGCTGAAATTCGGACGAAAATGCATTCGGACGAAAACGAATGCACATGTCTAGCCATTATCACACACCTCCATTCCTGGCTCCAGCAGGCATAGCGTGAAGCACCTCTGGGCCTGTCCCTGCAAAGCTGCAGGAATCTCTGCTCCGGTGTGGTTCCTGTCCCCTAGATACACCACTGCATGGCACCTTTTAGCCTGACTCATTGAATAGGCCCTAGAACACTTTTGGAGTACTTGTGGTTCATATGACAATTCAGCAAAGGAGGGCATGGAGGTGGAGGAGGAGGGGGTAGAGCTGACAAATCTGGCATCATCACCACTAGCTGTATGGAGACTTGGGGGCACAACAAGCTGCAGCACTGAGCCCTGTCCTGCATCCTTCTGAGTTGCAAGCAGAGTTACCCAGTGTGCTGTGAATGAAATATATCATCCCTGAGCATGCTTGTTGGACCACGTGCCAGCAGTAACATGGACTTTGCGGCTGACTGCCTTGCCCAAAGATACCACAACATTGCCTTCCACCTGATGGTACAGGTGGAATAGTCTTACATGAAACTAAATAGCGACTGGGAACCTGCTATTGTGGTACAGCACATTCTGCAAATTCACGGAGGGGAGCAGATTCCACCAGACAGAAAGGCAGAAATTGTAGAGCCAGCAGCTTTGACAAGCTTGCATGTAGACGCTGGGCATGTGGGTGGCAGTGACTGTATTTTTTTTCCTCTACAGCAGATGGGGCAGAGAAATCTGCCGGCTATAGTCTACAGCTGGTGGTGTGCTGCTGGCAGATGTGCTGCAAGGACCTGGGACACCCAGCACTATACCATCATTCCTGTCAGTGAAGGCTGCTTGAGAGGTCATGAGGTATAGCTGGGGCAGACTGTGTAAGGAGGAGGAACAGATTTGTGGCCCTTTTGTGTGGCTTTCAGGTGCTCTTGCCAATGGGCTAAGCGGTGGGAGGTTAGAAGCCTTGTCAAGCATGTGGTACCCAAATGGCTGGTGTTTTTGCCATGCTTGAGGTGCTTGAGCCACATTTTGCAAATTACAACAATGTAATCTGCTGCACGTGTGCTAAAAAAGGCCCAGACAGCTGAGCTGTGGGAAGTGGGCCTGGAGATAACAGCTCCACACTGTGATGGAATAGGGTGGCTGCTCTCTACTCTTCCATGATGGCTGCCTCATTAGGGTTGTGCCTCATCCTCACCTTTACTTTCCTTCTCTGCTCTATCTGGCACCCAAGTTGCGTCAGTGATCTCACCATCATCATCTCCTCCATCCTCATTACCACTGTAGACAACTTGGCAATACGCTGCAGCTGGGGTAACATGACTGCCAATTTGTGTACCAGTGTTCTCCCCTCTCTGTAGGCTGATTTTTCCTGCCTTCCTCGACCTCAACCTCAGAACCAACATCTGAATCAAGTAATGGCTGTGTATCATCAAGGAGCAAGTGGCTGATGCTCAAATAACTCAGCTGACTCCTCCATGCCTGATGCTGGGGCTATGGCAGGAATAGCTGTAGACAAAGAGGCAGGTTTAGCCACTCTGGCAGCTGCAGTGGACTGTGCACCAGTCTCTGCATTGGTGATGGAAGATGAGGATGGTTTAGTAAGCCAGTCCACCACCTCCTCTGAATACTGTGGCTGGATAGCACGGACAACATCACTAAACAGAGGAAATTATGCCCTTCCTGAGGACTGACAACGTCCACCTTTCATGGAAAAAGAGGGGGTTAGGTCCTATGCACACTAAATATCAAAATACTGTGCAGGGTGTGAATCCTCGCACAGTATCCCATAAGTTGCGGACCCACCAATTTATATGCGGTCTCCGTGTGAAAAATAACAGTACAAAAAAGAAAACCCCCGGGGGGAGAATATAGAGAGACCCCCCCGGATATAGAAGCAATGGGCGGACCACGCCGCATATGAAAAATGGGATTTATTGGTAGAAAATTTGCAAAAAACATAAATTACAGACACTCAAAAACCCTTCACCAACCCAATTTAATAAAATTAATAAGACAACATTGTCTATATTAAAACTCAAGCTACGTCACAATGTGCATGCATGCAAACATACTCTGTCAGGGTGACCATCTGGAAATAAATCCAGTTAGTTACACTGCAGTTGGTTAGATCAGCCAATAGGACTGACCAAGTCCCTAAAGGGGTATGAAAGAGTATAATAAAATAGCTATGCGCAAGGGCTCATATAGTGAATGACATCAAGCAATATTAAAACAGCACAGTTGGATAAGATATCCTATAGTAAAGGGCTTTAGATGCAAAACAGTCAATGAGATGGATCAAGCACACTTGAAGCCAATGTTGTAGGGCAAAAAGTAGGATAGCAAAAGTAGCAGCATACAAGGCAAGTCCAAAGTAGCAAAGTAGCAAGGAGCTGGGTTAGCAGTAATTCACAAAGCAATAGCAGCTAAGCATGAAGCACCAGCGTGATATGTTTGCATTGGACCATAGGTCAGCTCACCAAGCCTGGATGGTAGAAGGAATCGTCCTAGGTTCCAAAGTTCCTCCTCTCCATTAGATAGGGAGTCAGTTATAGCAGACCGCTATATACTAAGAGTGGATGGATGTACCATCAGGTGCAGTAGCCCCCGTTCTGGGGATAAAGTCTTCCACTATACCTTGGCTTGGAGGGATATGGATGTCTTTATTAGAGCTTCCGGGCTGGTGATATCCAGAGTGGTGACCCGAGTCTAGTGGCTGCCTTTCACGCTAATGGCACCGCTCAAACGAGCGTATCAGAAGCCAGCTTCAGAGGTGTGTCGACCAGAGTGAGCCTGTCTGAGCGCAGAGCGCATGCGTCCATGTGATGTAGCTGCCAGTGACGATATTGGTGTCACGGCAGTAACATTTGACCCTTTGCCTGTGGACAAATATGCTGCTGGCCCCCTCACAGTGCCATGGGAACGTCTGCCTTTTCTTGTTGTCCTCCCAGACATGGTTGGGGGGCTGCTTATTAACACAATGTAATATAGATGTGGAAATGTGTACATGGATGCACTTTATTCAATTGAAAGTGGTGTTTTTATGCACTTTAACTTGAGTACTCATTACTACACTCCACTGATACACTATATTATACTGCAGTAAAACTGCACTGACGCACTGAAATATGCTGCGTAAAAGGTGCACTAATGCACAGAAATGTACTGCGTTAAACGGAAGGTAACGCAGTGCAATATATGGCGTTAAACTTGCAGTAACGCACTGAACTATACAGTGTTAAACGGACAATAACGCACTGAAATATACAGAGTTAAACTTGCAGTAACGCACTGATTTGTACTGCGTTAAACCGAAGATAACACACTGAAATATACAGCGTTAAACGTGCAGTAACGCACTGAACTGTACGGCATTAAACTTGCAGTAATGCACTAAAATATACTGCGTTAAGTGTGCACTAACGCACAGAAATGTACTGCGTTAAACGGCACATAATGCACTGCAATATACATTGTTAAACTTGGAGTAACGCACTGAACCATACTGTGGTAAACGGAAGATAACGCACTAAAATATATGACGTTAAGCATGCAGTAACGCAGAGAAGTTTACTGCATTAAACGGCACGTAATGCACTAAAATATACGGCGGTAAACTTGCAATAATGCACTGAACTATACAGCATTAATGTCACGTACCTGAGTGGAGACTGAAATTACGAGGTCGGCCTCTCTTGTATCTCAAACCCAGGCCCCACTGGAAGTGAAACAGAGAGCGCCAAGGGACAGGAGGAACACGAGTGCCTGCAGAAGTAGGTCAGGGAACTTGCAGCAGGAGATGCGATTCCAAGGCAGCAGGAGAATCATCAGATCTGGAATTGTAGCCATGCACAGCAGTTTAGCTGAGGTTAAAGAAGCACTCCACTTGCGCTGCAGGGCCAGGGTGTGTGGCTGGTCAGAGCTTTCAGCAGACTTCAGCGTGGTGCCGAATTGCAGCAGCAGACAGCCGGGCAGACACTCGAGCAGGGCAGTAAGTCAGGATCAGAGGAAGGAACGTGGTCATCGGATAGCCAGGGTCATCAACAGGTGGGCAATGAGGTGCCAAATCAGGAGTAGAGCCAAAGTCAGGAAAGAGCCGGGTCAGGAACTAATGACAAGACAGAAGCAGGATACGATATCAGGTCAGGAGTAAGCCGGGTCAGCAACCAAGGGAACACACTGGAGGTACAAAGGACACAGAAAAAGCTGAAGACCAGTCAGCATAGAGAACAGGAAGAAGCATCCTTAAATAGCCCGTCTTGCACCAAGAAACATTGTGAGCGCGCCCGTTCAAGTGCGCATCTTCATGCCGTTGGCCATTCTGTGAACATTCATTCTGACATGCACATTTCTATTAGCCAAACGTCTTCTTCCATGCACATTTCTTTTAGCCAAAGGGCTGGTTGGTAGGGATGAGCTTCGACTCGAACATTGCCTGTTCGCCCGTTTGTCGAACAGCGAACAATTTGGGATGTTCGCGGCAAATTTGAAAAGCCGTGGAACACCTTGTAAAAGTCTATGGGAGAAATCTAAAGTGCTAATTTTAAAGGCTTATATGCAAGTTATTGTCATAAAAAGTGTTTGGGGAGCCGGGTCCTGCCCCAGGGGACATGTATCAATGCAAAAAAAAGTTTTAAAAATGGCTGTTTTTCCGGGAGCAGTGATTTTATTAATGCTTAATGTGAAACAATAAAAGTGAAATATTCCTTTAAATTTCGTACCTGGGGGGTGTGTATAGTATGCCTGAAAAGCAGCGTGTGTTTCCCATGTTTAAAATTGTCCCTGCACAAAATGTCATTTCTGAAGGAAAAAAAGTCATTTAAAACCACTCGCAGCTATAATAAACCCCCGGGTCCCCGTCAATACAGAGAAAAGTCATTGAAAAAAACGTCAGGGGTCCCCCCCTCAGTACATTACCAGGCCCTTTGGGTCTGGTATGAATATTAAGGGGAACCCCTGCCTTTTTTTTTATGATTTTTATCTGTATTGCTGACCCGACAATTCATTAATAGATGCAGTAGTTTTAAATGACTTTTTTTTACAAAAAATTACATTTTGCGCAGGGAACCAAAATTTTACAAAAAAAATGCGTGGGGGTCCCCCCCGAATTCCATATCAGGCCCTTCAGGTCTGGTATGGATATTAAGGAGAACCCCGCACCAAAATAAAAAAAAAATGGCGTGGGGTCTCCCCCAAAAATCCATACCAGACCCTTATCCGAGCACGCAACCTGGCAGGCCGCAGGAAAAGAGGGGGGGGCGAGAGAGCGCCCCCCCTCCTGAACCGTACCAGGCCACATGCCCTCAACATGGGGAGGATGTCCCCATGTTGATGGGGACAAGGGCCTCATCCCCACAACCCTTACCCGGTGTTTTTTGGGGGTCTGCGGGCGGGGGGGCTTATCGGAATCTGGAAACCCCCTTTAACAAAGGGGACCCCCAGATTCCGGCCCCCCTATGTGAATTGGTAACGGGTACATTGTACCCCAACTATTTCACAAAGAAAGTGTAAACAATTTTAAAAAAACACACAGACACAGTTGGGAAAGTCCTTTATTAAAAATAAAAAAATAAAAAACCCATTCCAGCGATGTAATCCAGTCTGTCCAGCGTTGATCTCTATGTCCTGCAGTGATCCTATGTCCAGCACTGCAGTCTCCTCCAGTCTCCACTCCACACAAAACCCCCATGATGTACGAGGGGGTGGGGTCATCCGTCACATCATAGGGCAAGTTCCAGCTTTCCCCGCATGCCGGGGAATAGCCAATGACGTAGGCGGGACTCTGGGGGTCCCCTTTGTTAAAGGGGTCTTCCAGATTCCGATAAGCCTCCTGCCCGCAGACCCCCACAACCACCGGGCAAGGGTTGTGGGGATGAGGCCCTTGTCCACATCAACATGGGGACATCCTCCCCATGTTGAGGGCATGTGGCCTGGTACGGTTCAGGAGGGGGGGCGCTCTCTCGCCCCCCCTCTTTTCCTGCGGCCTGCCAGGTTGCATGCTCGGATAAGGGTCTGGTATGGATTTTTGGGGGACCCCACGCCATTTTTTTTTTCATTTTGGTGCGGGGTTCCCCTTAAAATCCATACCAGACCTGATATCTTCCCTCTCCTGGACACAAATTCACTGCCGATACTCCACAGCCAGGCGACCCCTTCCCATAGGAATTAATCCTTCTGAAAGAACGAGACGCACTCTGTATCTTTCCAAGGATAGACTGACTTTATTGCCAAAAACATTGTAACCTTTATACACATCCAATACTGCATTAATCTAAAATGAACAATGGTCCAGCTCCACCCACAACATAACAAGACCCAATACACATTTGACAGTAGGCTAGCTTTTGTCTCCCACTACCCATCTCTTAGAAGGCAAAAGCTAATCCCTCTATGTTTAAATAATTATGCATGACCTTTATATTCACCAGACTGTCTGTTACTTTACAATACACACAAGGACAGACTTAATTTCCCCAATACACATCACCACAAACAATGAACAGGTCTTTTAGAAGCTGGGATTAGCATTACACTAGGCAGACAGGTGATTGAGGCTGAACACCTCAGTATCTCTCAATTAACCGGTTGAGTTCAGAATCAGTAAATAGTCCTTTACAGATATCCTTGGGAATATGGTGGATAAATATTACAGACCCATTTTAGGTAGTCCAAGATTTATTTCTTAATGTCCATTATTTTCTGGCTCACCCTGTGTCCAAAGTGACCCCCCTGTCACAGATGGTTTGGTTAATACTCCCCAATCGCACAGGCTTTCAAGGAATATTACGAGAGTTTATATCAACTAGAAGGGAAACCTACCCCAGAAAAAGTGCAAAAGAAGTGGAAGGAGTCGATGCGATATATTAGAGAAACAGAAATGCCTAGACTCTCCGAAGACATAATAAGAGAATTAGATGTTCCAATTAGAATAGATGAGTTTAAAAAGGCATTAGAACTTTTGAAGGTTGGGAAGGCACCAGGGCCAGATGGGTATACCCTATCATATTATAGAGTGTTCGGTGAGAGACTGGCTCCGAGATTCATAGCGGCCTATAACTCACTGCGTGAAGGTAAAGATATGCCGACAAACAATTTTTAGCACATATAACGGTGATCCCTAAAGAAGGGAAAGATCCCTCCCAGTGTCCTAGCTATCGCCCAATCTCTCTGCTTAATCTAGATCTCAAAATATTCACAAAGATCCTTGCCATGAGACTAATAGACCATATCCCTGGATTGATACATCCAGATCAGGTAGGATTTATCCCAGGGAGGGAGGGTAGAGAGAACACGCATCGGGTGGTGAATGCTATTTATCTAGCTCAAAAACAGCAGAGACCAATGGTGTTAGTTTCCGCGGACGCGGAAAAAGCATTTGACAGAGTAGAATGGATGTTTTTGAAAGCAGTTTTACAACACATAGGTCTAGGAGGAGGGATGATGAGTTGGTTTACAGAACTATACTCGAATCCCAGAGCTAGGGTAAAGGTAGAGGAAAGAATATCGGAGCCATTCTCTATCCACAACGGAACACGACAGGGATGCCCGCTCTCACCTATTATTTTTATTTTAACAATAGAGCCTTTTCTGAGGAAAATACGGGGAAAACCAAAACATTAAGGGTATACCCATAAAGGAGGAAGAACAGAAACTCGCAGCCTATGCAGATGATTTAATTTTTTTTGTAACCTCCCCAAACATATCTCTACCGTCATTGCTAGCAGAATTACGTGAATACAGAGAAATTTCCAATTTTAAAGTAAACTATGGGAAATCAGAGGCAATGGGGGTCAAAATAAATACGCGCCTACTACAGCTGATCACCACGCAATGTGATTTTAGATGGACTGAATCCCATATAAGTTACTTAGGGACAAAAATATCCAAGAATCTGGCTAAGCTATTCGAGTTGAACTACACTTCAATGGCGAGACAGATTAAATTGGACTTCCAAAGATGGGACAAGGAAATTTTTACTTGGTTTGGTAGGACAAATATCATAAAGATGAACGTGATGCCGAGACTTTTATATCTCATACAGACGCTGCCAATTAAGATTCCCCCAAGTTTTTTGAGAGATCTGAGATCAAGGTTCCTGAAATTCATATGGGCGGGGAAACCAGCAAGATTACGCAGAACTATCTTAAGACTCCCAAAAGGTAAAGGAGGGATTGGGGTACCGGACCCAGTAAGATACCAAGAAGCTTCCCACTTAGGTAGAATAGTAGAGTGGTGTGAAACAGGACGTGTAAAACCGTGGATACGAATGGAGCAGGCAATGATAGATATACCCTTAGATGACCTGGTGTGGATACCAGAAGTAGAGATACTAAGGAAAGTGAGAAAACATCCGAGGTGCCAGTCTATTAGCAACTAGAAAGGTATTTTTTTTTTTTATGGTTGAACTGGATGGACTTGTGTCTTTTTTCAACCTGACTAACTATGGAACTATGTAACTATGTAACAAATATCTCAAAATATCCCAGTCCATTGATCCCGATTTTAGGCACACCGGCATTCCAGCCAGGACTCAAAGACCCTGGACTTAGAGCAATACATCAAAGAGGGATTAGTAGAATTGTTCATTTCTCTAAAAATAATCATCTAATGACTAAGAATGAGATAGACTGAGAGATAGCATCAGAACTAGACTTCCTAAGAAAGATGCAATTAGATGTATTTATTAGAAGTAAGTCAAGTATATACGAGGAAGTCAGATTACTAACGGGATTCGAGGAGTTATGCCTGAAGGGGGAATCATTAAAACACTTGTCATATTTTTACGCTAAATTAACTGAGCAGAAAGCCCCACAGGAACTCACTTTCCTGCGGGAATGGGAGAGACACCTGGGTGTAACATTCTCCCAGGAATAGATAAATAGGATCCTGACATATAATCAAAAAGCATCAGTGGCGAGCAGATACCAAGAAGGGTAATACAAAATCCTCACTAGATGGTATAGAACACCAATGAAACTACATCGGATATACCCCCAAATATCGGAACTTTGTTGGAGATGTAAAGAAGCAGAAGGAACTATTCTGCAAATTTTTGGGGAATGTGTGAAAATTAAAGTGTTTTGGAGAATGGTAGCTGAAACGATTAGGAAAGAATCCAGCTGCATTTCTATTATTTGATATCCCTATCTCAGCAGAAAAATATAAAAAATCCCTATTGAGACATCTGATGGTGGCAGCGAGGGCGTGTATCCCTGTCTTGTGGAAATGTGAAAGCCCCCCAACAAGAGCGCAATGGTTTGCGGGAATTGCAGAAATTCAACAAATGGAGAATTTTACTCTGACAATGAAGGATCAAGATTGGAGATATCGTAAGACATGGGCCCCCTACATGACGTATAGAGAAGAGACAAGAGTTGATGAGTGAGGGAGGACGGAGGTCGGTAGTGGGAGGGGGGGATCGAGGCACGATTAGAGGATGGAGGCTCCCCCTTTTTTTTTTTTTGTCTAAGAGGGTGGGAGATGGGTGGGGAAGTAAGGGAAAGAGGAGTTTGTATTAAGTTAAGTAGCAATAGAATGTATACAATTAATAGGATGTAATACAAACATGGAATTAAGAATGTGTATGATTATCTGTATGACTATTTGAAATAACGCTGAGAAACTTATGAAAAAAATAAGGAATTTATAAGAAATTACATTTTGTGCAGGGACAATTCAAAACACGGGAAACATGCGCTGCTTTACAGGCATACTATACACACCCCCCAGGTACGAAATTTAAAGGAATATTTCACTTTTATTGTTTCACTTTAAGCATTATTAAAATCACTACTCCCGAAAAAACTGCAGTTTTTAAAACTTTTTTTTGCATTGATACATGTCCCCTGGGGCAGGACCCGGTCCCCAAACAATTTTTATGGCAATAACTTGCATATTAGCCTTTAAAATTAGCACTTTTGATTTTTCATGTTTGTGTCCCATAGACTTTAACGGTGTTCACGTGTTCGAACAAATTTTTTGCCTGTTCACATGTTCTGGTGCGAACCGAACCGGGGGGTGTTCGGCTCATCCCTACTGGTTGGTATTCTCTGACAGTTAAACTTGCAGTAATGCACAGACATGTACTGCATTAAACGGCACGTAGCGCACTGAAATATGCAGCGTTAAACTTGCAGTAACGCAATGAAATATACTGTGTTAAACGGTCATAACACTCACACTGACTAAACTATCCCTACATTCACACTAATGTAAAGATTAATGGTCGCATTCACACTGAACTCACACTGAACTATCCCTTGATTCACACTAAATTGATATTCTACACTGACAATAGAATCAGAATAGCACACTATAGCACTAGGGATGAGCTTCGTGTTCGAGTCGAACCCATGTTCGAGTCGAACATCGTCTGTTCGGCCGTTCGCCGAATTGTTAACATTATGGGCCGTTTGCGCAAAATTCGAGTGGCACGTCACGGCACATAATTCACTGCGGCATCGCAGTGCATTGCTGGCTGATGATTGGCCAAGCA
Source organism: Rana muscosa (assembly GCA_029206835.1). Classification (NCBI taxonomy): domain Eukaryota; kingdom Metazoa; phylum Chordata; class Amphibia; order Anura; family Ranidae; genus Rana; species Rana muscosa. The sequence continues at coordinate 410,342,027 of CM055117.1, forward strand.
TGCGCTATGACCTGCATGCTTTGGCCAATCCCAGCGCGCAAAAAACGGAGAGCCATAATTGCCCAAAGCCAGGGTGGCTTTGGCCAATTATGTCTCAGGGGGTTTAGTACACGCCCCACCCTATATAAGGCCGCCTTCATGGCGGCCTTGTGTAGTGTGTTGCGGTGTTGGGTGTTGGTTAAAGAGAGAGCTTACAGAGAGAGAGAGACAGTGTCATTTATATTGAGTTAGATAGAGCAGGCAGGCGAGTCAGTTAGCTGCAGTTACAGTGTGTAGAGGATATATATGCATCCTAGGTGTTGTGTGTATATATATATATATATATATATACACTGTATTCAGATTAGCTAGATCCGTTCCTGTTATTCTCTATACTGTGACAGGCAGGCAGGTGATTGTGCTAGCTGCAGTGTTTCACTTAGTGGACTGTGTGCTTTGCATAGCGTTCACCTAAAGCTTACCTGAATACAATTAGTGGTGTTCTCATAATAAAACCACAGGCAGGGAGCTGCATTAATTTCATTTAGTGTACTTCTGTCCTTTGCACAGCGTTCACTTAAAGGAACCTGAATACAATTTGTGGTGTTCTCATAATAAAACCACAGGCAGAGAGCTGCAAGTATTTTCAGTTAGTGTTCTGTGTCCTCTGCACGGTGTTCACCTAAAACTAACTGAAGACAATTGCTGCTTTTCTCATACTAATACCACAGCAGGCAGTTGATTCTGATAGCTGCATTATAATTAGTACAGATATATATATATATATATATATATATATATATATATATACATCTCACCTTTGTGCAGCTACATCTCACTGCAGGCCATTAGTATGTCTGGATGGCAAACAAGGAGAGGCAGACAGTCACAAGGCAATAAGAGAGCAAGCAGGCTCTGTGTCTAGAGGCAACAGTGCTGGTCATGGACACGGTGCATCCTCATCAGCACGTAGCCGTGGGACACGCCTGTCCTTTTCGGCAGCTGGCCATGTTGAGGCGCAACATGCCCAAGACTTGGTAGAGTGGATGACCAACAGAAAGAGAGGCCGCTCAGGTGTGGCTATCTTCATGTGTGATAGTGCTCACAAACACCCCGGGTGCAGGCAATGCATATGCAAGGCAAAAGAAAAGAAATATCTTCAATAGCACCAACCTCCTCTCCGCCCTCCGACAGGGACAACTGACCCATGTGCCCTGTTTGGCTCACGTCCTTAACCTGGTGGTGCAGCGGTTCTTGGGCAGGTACCCAGGCTTACAGGAGGTCCTGAAGCAGGCCAGGAAACTCTGTGGGCATTTTCGCCAGTCATATAATGCCAGTGCTCGGCTGGCTGACCTGCAAAAGAATTACAACCTGCCCAAGAACCACCTAATCTGTGACATGCCCACCATGTGGAACTCTACGTTGGCCATGCTGCAGCGGCCGCACACGCAGCAGAGGGCCATCAATGAGTATCTGTTGCAATATGGCACCAGGACAGGGTCAGGGGAGCTTGGATTTTTTTCCCCACGCCAGTGGGCCATGATCAGGGATGCATGCACTGTCCTGGCACCATTTGAGGAGGCCACGAGGATGGTGAGCAGTGACAGTACATTCATCAGTGACACTGTCCCTCTTGTCCACCTGTTGGAGCACACGCTGCAGGGAATAATGGACAGGGCACTTGAGGCAGAACAGAGGGAGGAAGAGGAGGACTTCCTTACTTCTCAAGGCCCCCTTTAGCCAGACAGTGTTCCTGCTGCCCCGCCTATCACACAGGAAGAGGAAGAGGAGGAGGAGGAGGATTGTATCAGTATGGAGGTGGAGCCTAGCACTCAGCATCAGCAGCAATCTTCAAGGGATCAATTACAGTCCCAAGACACCCATGGACTTTTACGTGGCTTGGAGGAGGTGGCTGCGGATCATGTCGTCCTGAGTGACTCAGAGAACTCCGGACCAAATGCCTCAGCAAACCTACGCTGCATGGCCTCCCTGATCCTGCAAAGCCTGCAGAAGGATCCTCGTATTCGTGGTATCAAGGAGAGGGATCATTACTGGCTGGCAACCCTCCTTGATCCATGTTACAAGGGTAAGGTTGCGGACCTTATCTTGCCGTCGCAGAGGGAGCAGAGAATGAAGCATCTTCGGGAGGCCTAGCAGAAAGGTCTGTGCAACGCATTCCCAGAGCCTGGGAAGTTACAAATTCCTGGTCCTGGACAACATGTTGCTGAGGTTCCGGTCAGTCAAAGAAGGAGCGGTGGAGAAGGTGGCCTTCTGACCGATGCGTTCAGACAATTTTTTAGTACGCAGCCCCAAGGTATGATCGCTTCCAGCAACCATCGCCAGCGTCTGGTTTACCTAGGGGCAAGATCAGACTTGGACACCTTTCCCACGAAAATCCTCTGGGGTACTGGGTCTCGAGGATGGATCACTGGCCAGAGCTTGCACAGTATGTAATTGAGATATTGGCCTGTCCAGCATCCAGAGTTCTTTCGGAACGCACATTCAGTGCTGCTGGAGGCTTTGTAACCGATCACAGGTGCGCCTGTCCACCGACTCGGTCGATCAACTGACCTTCATAAAAATGAATCAGTCTTGGATTACCACCAGCTACCAAGCACCTGATGCTGATGTAACTGGATATTTTTTTTGGAAATGTCAGATCCCTTCAAGACTGCATATGCTGATGCTGAATGACTATCCTGTTATACTGAGTGACTACCCTCTTCCTCCTCAATGATCATGCTGATAGCTTGTAAGAACATTTTTGGTTCTGGGCACCGCCACCAGTGGCTAAGGCCCAATTTTTCAGCCCCTGTTTAACAGGGGCGTGTATTTACAATTTTTGATGCAATACTTTGCAGCTGGGCCCATTTCTGCGCCCACCAAGAGTAACTGTAAGGACTTAGTGTTGTGGCAATACCACCACCACCACCACCACCACCACCACCAAAGGCCCAATTTTTATGCCCCTGTTCAACAGGGGTATGTAATTACAATTCTTGATATAATAATTTACAGCAGGGTCCATTCCTGCGCCCACCAAGAGTAACTGTGGGGGCTTACAGTTTTGTGGCAACACCGCCACCACCACCACCAAAGGTCTAATTTTTATGCCCCTGTTCAACAGGGGCATGTAATTACAATTCTTGATCTAATATTTCACAGCTGGGCCCATTCCTGCGCCCACCAAGAGTAACTGTGAGGACTTAGTGTTGTGGCACCAGCACCACCACCAAAGGCCCAATTTTTCCTACCACTGTTCAACAATGGCATGTAGTTACAATTCTTGATATAATAGTTCACAGCAGGGCATTCCAGCACCCGCCGAGAGTAACCGTGAGGGCTTACAGGGTTGTGGCAACACGAACACCTAAGGGCCAAATTTCTGCAGCGTATATACGGCAGGCCCCTACTTTCAAACATCCAACTTACAAACGACTCCTACTTGCAAACGGAAGGAGACAACAGGAAGTGAGAGGAAATCTACCCCTAGGAAGGGAAATTCTCTCCTGTAAGAGTTAATATGGGAAAAAGGTGTCTCCTCTCCACTGATGCTTTATCATCAATCCTTGTTTCAATAAAAACCCAAAATTTTCAAAAGACATTTGTCATTGGGATGGAAAGTGAGGTGAAATGTTCTGAACAGGTGCACACTGCACAGACAGCAAAACAAATGTTACAGGGGTGATAAACCCTTCCCTATGTTTTCCAAAAAGCTTAAAAATAGATTTTTTGGCTGGAGCTACATTTAAAATATGTATCTGTTCCAAATTACAAACAGATTGTACTTAAAGCGGTTGTAAACTCTATTTTGGTACTTTTACCTACTGGTAAGTCTATAATAAGGCTTACCTGTAGGTAAAAAAATATCTCCTAAACCTTTACGGTTTAGGAGATATTCCCCTCGCAATGCACCGCTGACAGCAGCGGCGCATGCGCACTGGGGATTATCGGGCTGAAGGCTCGGCAGACGCCGGACCTCGCCGGAACGAAATCTCCCGCGCGCATGCGCGGGAGTGAGACATCGCGGCTCCAGCCACTCACAGCGTTGGAGCCGCGATACCCGGAAGACACGCCGAGGCAACATGTCATCTCCCTCAGCGTGGACCAGGTGAGTTAACGATGCCTCGTTCTAAGGTAAGTATTTCATAATGAGCTATTATGCGGTGCATACTAGCTCATTATGCCTTTCCCTTGCAGGTGACTAGAGAAAAAAAAAAAAAGTATTTGGCTTTACAACCGCTTTAAGAACAAACCTACAGTCCCTGTCTTGTTTGCACTGCCTGTATACTGCTGTTCAGAGTATATAGGGCCTTTTTTTAATTTGGGTGCGGGGTTCCCCTTAATATCCATACAAGATCCAAAGGGTCTGGTAGTGGGCTGGGGGGGTGGGTGGGGGTTTACCCATGCCATTTTTCTCAATGATTTTCATTCATATTGCCGGGACCAGACATTACATTAAAGCCGCAAGCAGTTTTAAATGGCTTTTTTTCCTTTTATAAATGTCATTTTGTGCAGAGACAGTTCTAAACACGGGAAACACATGCCACTTTACAGGCATACTTTAGACACCCCCAGGTACGATATTTAAAGGAATATTTCAAACTTTTTTTTCACTTTAAGCATAATTAAAATCACTGCTCCCGAAAAAACTTCAGTTTTTAAAACTTTATTTTGCATTGATACTTGTCCCCTGGGGCAGGACCCGGGTCCCCAAACCCTTTTTAGGACAATAACTTGCATATTAGCCTTTATTATTAGCACTTTTGATTTCGAAAGTTCAAGTCCATTGTATTTAATAGGGTTCTAAAGTTCGCGCGAACTTTCGGTCCGTTCGCAGGTTCTGGTGCGAACCGAACCGGGGGGGTGTTCGGCTCATCCCTATATAGCACACTAACTGTCTAATAACACTGAACAGAGCCCTGTTCTATCACTCTCCACGCCAATATCACTCTGAAAATGGTCGCTATTGAATGTCATTATGACAGCGTCCAATCATGGCTCTGAAAGTGCTCTGTGCGCTGATTGGGCAAAATTTTAACTGCTTCAGCCAATCAGGGCTTTCAATGCACTGGGCAGCTGCACAGTGCTTTGTGGTCGTTTGGTGGGCCTAAAAATGGTCGAACATCCTGATAATTCAGTTGTTTGGCAAACGTGCGAACAGCCAATATTCAGCCCAAACCCATGCTTGGGCCGAACCGTTCGCCCATTCCTAATGCTAATGCCGTGTACACACGACCATTTTTAATGACGAGAAAAATGCAATTTTTTAAAATGGTCATTAAAAATGATCGTGTGTGGGCTTCCGAGCATTTTTCACGACGTGAAAAATGGGCAAGAAAAAACTGGAACATGCTCTAATTTTTCTCGTCGTTTTTCACATCGTCGTTTTTCTCGTCATGAACAACGGCCGTGTGTTCACGCCGTTTTTTTTAACGATGTGAAAAAAAATGCGCATGCTCAGAATCAAGTATGAGACGGGAGCACTCGTTCTGGTAAAACTAGCGTTCGTAATGGAGATAGCACATTTGTCACGTTGTAACTGACTGAAAAGCACGAGGCTGAAAAGCGCGAATCGTCTCTCAACAAACTTTACTAACATGAAGGGTGACGCCATCCGAATGGAACTTCCCCTTTATAGTGCCGTTGTACGTGTTTACTCGCGCTTTACTCGAACATTTTTTTCCACAATAGTGTGTAGGCAAGGCAGGCTTGAGAAGAATCACGTCGAGAAAAATGCATTTTTTTTCAATGACATTAAAAACGGTTGTGTGTACGCGGCATAAGTATAATTCAGACTCAAAGAGGACTGATACTTTATTGCATAGCAGTGAGTTTGCAGGAAAGGAAATGAGTATTGGAGCCTGAGCTGCTTTTTTACTTTTAAGTACTCATTTCCAGCAGTGATGTTACACAGCAATCACTAGTTTGCTTTGAAGGGAGCAGGGTAATGCCTTGATTACAATGAATCACGTTTGCTTTTTTTCCACAAACTGACATTTAATTCATCTTTATGCATTGCAGCACATTGTGATGCAGTGCAGTGAGTCACATGCAGTGTAGGACATGCTTTTTTTCAACACACACCAATTTAGTGCATTGGTGTGAACTAAGCACATAGGCCACACATACCTGTAGGCATTTCAGCACAGCCCGATGTACAATGGTAATTGCTAGCCTACTCATTTTTTTAAAAATGGAAAGAAAGCTAGAGTCAGGCATTAAATGTATCCAGGATCAGTATATTTGAACCATATTCCTAGGACTGTACCAAGAACAAAAGACATACATTATGAACAGAAGAAAGCATGAGTTAAAGGATAAGTTCAACTTTAGGAACATGTTAGACCCATATTTAGAGTGGACAGGCTCCTATCCACCCACCTCCAGCATTCCCTGCTCTGTGACAGCGGGCAGGGGATCTTATCCCTCTCTGCTGTCACAATCTGAAAACAATGCAGCCATGTGATGCTCTGCCCACAAGGCCTCATCATTAATTCACAGTTTACAGTGAATGAATAGACTACAAATCCCCAGGGCCCGGATTCCAGACAAGGCCCCCGCGGCCAGGCCTCGGGGCGGCAGTGGGTGCAGGGGAGGTGCCGCAGCAACAGGGGGGTGAAAAAACCTTGTCGTCCCGGTGTCCTGCCGAAAAAGATCCTATGGCGGATAATGACCCCCCTGTACTGCGCAAGCGCAGCGCTTGCACAGTACGAAACACAACGGAGCCTCTGAAAATAGTTGAAGATGAATAACTGTGAGTCAGCTGTTACAAGGCACCTGCCCAATGACCACGATGCTCGTGCAGAGCAAGGGGCAGGTGTATTAATGTTATCTCATGAAAGGGGCGGATCTGCAAGGGGCGGGTTTATTACTGATATATTGTGTACGGGGCGGATGGCTCTGCAAGGGGCGGGTGTATTACTGTTATATCGTGCAAGGGGTGTATGGCTACAGAAGAGGGCAAATTTTAAAATGATGGACAGAGATGATAAAAATGTTGATGGGCATTTTCAATACTTGTCACAGTATATTGTTATTATGCTTATAGAATGGCTACAGGGGATGCCTCTGCCCATTAATTAAAAATGTGCCCTCTTCTGTAGCCATCCGCCCCTTACACAATATAAGAGTAATACACCCGCCCCTTGCAGATCCACACCTTGCACGAGATAACAGGAATACACCCGCCCCTTGCTCTGCACGAGCATCGGGAGCATGCCGCTGCATCTGGCACAAAGGTATTTAATTCCTTGCTGGGTATGCCCCCTATGTGATGGTGTGTGTGTGTGTGTGTGTGTGTGTGGGGGGGGGGGGCGGCGGCATTAAAGGACCTGGCCTTGGGGCGGCAAAGGGAGTAAATCTGGTCCTGCAAATACCCTTAGCCATTGCAGTTGATGGCTTGTAATTCTCAATGAACTTCAAGGGCACAGATGAGCACCTTCCTTGATTCTTCCTTCCATTCAGTAACTGCCTGCCCATAATGGTGGTATGGGCAGTGTACTCAGTGTCTGCAGGATCCATGCACTGCAACTGCAATCTGCTGTTTGCAGGTGCAATGCTTTACACAGGATGCAATGTGTTCTGCCTCCAGCAGGATATCCATTGTTATTTTGCCTGCAAAATCAGATTTGACCACAAGATGGAGCCAGTGGTAAATTTACAGGTTTGCAGAAACTAGAAACTGTTCAGCTTTAACAATAGTTCCCATCATTCTTCAGTCTGAGGAAAAGAAACAGGTGTATCCTGGGAGCTCAGACTCCATCTTAGAGACTGGAAGAAGGAACCAGCTATCAGAGCACATATTGGACTAAAACATGCATGCGCTTGCATCCCCTAAGTGCAGCATTGCTGGAGAAAATTACTTATCACCATCTACAGCCTAGCTTACTTATTGTATTTCTGTATATTTTATATAGTTTATATACTGATTATATGTATCTGTATTTTTTTTTTCTCAATAGTTTCACCCTACCCTGTATTGTTAATAAAGCTTTAAAATGATACTCAGTCTGGCTTATTGCAGAATAGGAGGGTTTAGCTGCATGTTGAGTTACAAATGGGGAAACGTGTAGTTGGGACAGAACACAATGTAAAAAAAAAATGAATACACATTTTTTACCTGCAAAAAGATGTGCATTTATTATTATTTTTTTCTTTTTATAAAAGGTGAACTTTAACCACTTCAATACCATGCACTTATACACCTTCCTGCCCAAGCCAATTTTGAGCTTTCAGCGCTGTCGCAATTTGAATGACAATTGCGCGGTCATGCAACACTGTACCCAAACAATTTTTTTATAATTTTGTTCCCACAAATAGAGTTCTCTTTCGGTGGTATTTGATCGCCTCTGCGATTTTAATTTTTTGCATAACAAATAAAAAAGAGCGAAAATTTGGAAATTTTTTATTTATTTTTTGTAAATAAGTACCTTTTCTACTTCAATGACGGGCACTGATAAGGCGGCACTAACGGGCACTGATAAGGCGACACTGATGGGCACCGATGAGGTGGCACCAATGAGGTGGCACCAATGAGGTGGCACTGATGATGGGCACTGATAGGCGGCACTGATGGGCACTGATAGGTGGCACTGATGGGCACTGATATGTGGCACTGGTATGCGGCACTGATGGGCACTCATAGGCAGCACTGATGGGCACTCATAGGCGGCACTGATGGGCACTCATAGGCGGCACTGATTGGCACTTATAGGCAGCACTGATGGATACTTATGGGTGGCACTGATAGGTGGCACAGACGGGCACTGACAGGTGGGCACTTATGGGCACGGATGGGCACTGATAGGTGGCACTGATGGACACTGGTAGGTGGCACTGATGACACTGGTGGCTGGCATTGCTGGGCATCATACATTTTGGTTATGCCAGTCAGTGCCCATTTGTGGGCACTGATTGGCATATATTTTTTATGTATTTGTGCATGTGGATGGCCATGGGGGACTTACCTGGCCATCCACATGCTTGGGGCTTCCCTGGTGGTCCTGGGGGGCTTCCCTGGTGGTCCAGTGTGGGTATCCGAGGGGGGGCTGCGCTGATAAACAATCAGCGCGAACCCCCCCTGTCAGGAGAAACTCTGGAGAGAGATTGCTTCTATCCAATGGTCCAAGGATTTTAAATCTTCTCTAGCCAGTTCTTCTTGCTGCTGGTGCCTATGGGAATCCCTGACAGTGTTTAGCTAGGAGTGATGCAGGCTTTGTGACTGGCAATAGACTGTCCCCAAATCAGGACTGGGATGCATACCTTTTATGAGGTTTTGTGTATTTTTTCTAACACTTTGCTATTGCCAGACACATTGCAAAGCAACCACTGGTTTGATTGTTGAAATGCCACTGTGTGGACTTTTTAAACTTGTTTTAATACTCTACAAATAAAAACCCTGAACATGAATGCATGCACATATATTTTATAACAGAAAATCTCGTTATTAGGAGACACTGATCTGTGACTATAAAAAAGTTTGCAACAATGATGAGGCCCTGAACAAACAGGTGGTCAAACTTACAGGCAGACAATGGCCTTTTTGTTTCCATATAACAAAAAAGGTGGAATGTGTAATATAGGAGATACAGTCAGGTCCATATATATTGGGACATTGACACAATTCTAATCTTTTTGGCTCTATACACCACCACAATGGATTTGAAATGAAACAAACACGATGTGCTTTAACTGCAGACTTTCAGCTTTAATTTGAGGGTATTTACATCCAAATCAGGTTGAACGGTGTAGGAATTACAACAGTTTGTATATGTGCCGCCCACTTTTTAAAGGACCAAAAGTAATGGGACAGATTAACAATCATCAATAAAACTTTCACTTTTTAATACTTGGTTGCAAATCCTTTGTAGTCAATTACAGCCTGAAGTCTGGAACGCATAGACATCACCAGACGCTGGGTTTCATCCCTGGTGATGCTCTGCCAGGCCTCTACTGCAACTGTCTTCAGTTCCTGCTTGTTCTTGGGGCATTTTCCCTTCAGGTTTGTCTTCAGCAAGTGAAATGCATGCTCAATCGGATTCAGGTCAGGTGATTGACTTGGCCATTGCATAACATTCCACTTCTTTCCCTTAAAAAACTCTTTAGTTGCTTTCGCAGTATGCTTCGGGTCATTGTCCATCTGCACTGTGAAGCACCGTCCAATGAGTTCTCAAGCATTTGGCTGAATATGAGCAGATAATATTGCCCGAAACACTTCAGAATTCATCCTGCTGCTTTTGTCAGCAGTCACATCATCAATAAATACAAGAGAACCAATTCCATTGGCAGCCATACATGCCCACACCATGACACTACCACCACCATGCTTCACTGATGAGGTGGTATGCTTTGGATCATGAGCAGTACCTTTCCTTCTCCATACTCTTCTCTTCCCATCACTCTGGTACAAGTTGATCTTGGTCTCATCTGTCCATAGGATGTTGTTCCAGAACTGTGAAGGCTTTTTTTGATGTTTGGCAAACTCTAATCTGGCCTTCCTGTTTTTGAGGCTCACCAATGGTTTACATTTTGTGGTGAACCCTCTGTATTCACTCTGGTGAAGTCTTCTCTTGATTTTTGACTTTGACACACATACACCTACCTCCTGGAGAGTGTTCTTGATCTGGCCAACTATTGTGAAGGGTGTTTTCTTCACCAGGGAATAAATTCTTCGGTCATCCACCACAGTTGTTTTCCATGGTCTTCCGGGTCTTTTGGTGTTGCTGAGCTCACCGGTGCGTCCTTTCTTTTTAAGGATTTTCCAAACAGTTGATTTGGCCACACCTAATGTTTTTTCTATCTCTCTGATGGGTTTGTTTTGTTTTTTCAGCCTAATGATGGCTTGCTTCACTGATAGTGACAGCTCTTTGGATCTCGTATTGAGAGTTGACAGCAACAGATTCCAAATGCAAATAGCACACTTGAAATGAACTCTGAACCTTTTATCTGCTCCTTGTAAATGGGATAATGAGGGAATAACACACACCTGGCCATGGAACAGCTGAGCAGCCAATTGTCCCATTACTTTTGGTCCCTTAAAAAGTGGGAGGCAAATATACAAACTGTTGTAATTTCTACACCGTTCACCTGATTTGGATGTAAATACCCTCAAATTAAAGCTGAAAGTCTGCAGTTAAAGTACATCTTGTTAGTTTCATTTCAAATCCATTGTGGTGGTGTATAGAGCCAAAAAGATGAGAATTGTGTCGATGTCCCAATATTTATGGACCTGACTGTAGATCATTCTAACTGCATTCTGTATGCTTTCACAGAACTGTCAGTAAGGTCATGTTGGCTGTCTAAATGTATGTCCTTGGAAAACATGAACATCTGTTGCATATTGAGCTGCCAATGACAATCAACTGGTTGGCTGGTGCAATAGACTCAAACCAATCTATATAAAGGTATATAAATCAGTGATGTCCGCGCTCTATGGAATAAAGGCTGCTGCCCCCCTGTTGTAAGAGTGACCAAATGGAAACCCAAAAATAAAATCAGTGAGCCTAATAGGGGTGGTGGCGCTGCCTATTAGCCTATGTAAACCCACCAAGGTGATGGCGACTAATTAATGGAGAGGAATAGACTCTGGTGGTGCCTCTCAATGGATGGTGGGTATAGAGAGAGTGAGTGCCAGCAAAGAGTTAGAAATTATATTGAAAATAAATTATTGAAAATAAACGTATCCAGTGGATTGGGTATACCCCAGTGAAAATGTGTACAAAAATGGCCTCTGAAGGGCGATGGACCCTCAATCGCTCTTTGGCCTCACCTAAGTGCCTGGTAGTGAGTGGGTGTATCCTAATACACTTATAATTGATTAACCATATGACAAAATGGCCTCACCTATAATGGGTGAGACAATATTGTATAAAGATAGGTAAGTGATACCTGTCAATATATATATATATAAATATGGTGAAAGTAACAACAAACAATGGTGATGGGTCTAACATATTACATACATAAGTGAAAAAGCATCAAGTGATAAAAAACGAAACAAAATAAAGTGTGTATAGTGTGAGGGGGTTAACTCAGCAGCGGGTGTGTGTGACCGCCTGGATGGGTTCACCACACAAAAACAGGCACAGCAGACAGTGGTAGGAGAAAACAAAAGGGTGTGGTTTTAGTTGAACTATATACAGACAAAAAATACTGCAAAAACAAAAGAAACAGGAAAAGAAATCCTGGTGAACTTGACCGCTCACTACACACGTTGGTGTCCCTAACTAACAACTGGGTACAGCCTTGTGCTGTCCCAGTCCCTAGCTCCCTGCTTTTAGAAGTTCTTAGCAATAACCACACAGACTTTGGCTCACCGCACAGAGATCACACTCCCGAGTAGGGATGAGCTTCGAGTTCGAGTCGAACTCATGTTCGACTCGAACATTGCCTGTTCGCCCGTTCGCCGAACAGCGAACAAATTGGGGTGTTCGCGGCAAATTCGAAAAATCTATGGGAGAAATCTAAAGTGCTAATTATAAAGGCTTATATGCAAGTTATTGTCCTAAAAAGTGTTTGGGGACCCGGGTCCTGCCCCAGGGGACATGTATCAATGCAAAAAGAAGTTTTAAAAACGGCAGTTTTTTCGGGAGCAGTGATTTTAATAATGCTTAAAATGAAAAAATAAAAGTGAAATATTCCTTTAAATTTCGTACCTGGGGGGTGTGTATGATATGCATGTGAAGTGGTGCATGTTTCCCGTGCTTAGAACTGTCCCTGCAAAAAATGTCATTTTTGAAAGAAAAAAAGTCTTTTAAAACTGACTCGCGGCTATTAATGAATTGTCGGCTCCCGGCAATACATACAAAAGTCATTGATAAAAAAAAAAAAAAAAAAGCGTGGGGGTTCCCCAGAATTCAATTACCAGGCCCTTCAGGTCTGGAATGGATATTAAGGGGAACCCCGCCGCAAATTAAAAAAAAATTTGACGTGGGGTTCCCCCAAATATCCATTCCAGGCCCTTCAGATCTGGCATGGATTTTAAGGGGAACTCCACCCCAAATTTTAAAAAAATGGCGTGGAGTCCCCCTAAAAATCCATACCAGACCCCTTATCCGAGCACGCAACCTGGCCGGCCGCAGGGGAAAAGGGGGGGACGAGAGAGCGGCCCCCCCTCCCTCCTGAACCGTACCAAGCCACATGCCCTCAACATGGGGAGGATGTCCCCATGTTGATGGGGACAAGGGCCTCATCCCCACAACCCTTGCCCGGTGGTTGTGGGGGTCTGCGGGCGGGGGGCTTATCGGAATCTGGAAGACCCCTTTAACAAAGGGGACCCCCAGATCCCGCCCCCCCTATGTGAATTGGTAAGGGGTACATTGTACCCCTACCATTTCACGAAGAAAGCGTAAAAAAATGTTTAAAAAAAACACACAAACACCTTGAAAAAGTCCTTTATTTAAAATAATAAAAAAAACCAAAAACATTCCAGCGCTGAAATCCAGTGTCCCGCGGCGATCCCGATGTCCAGCGCTGTCCTTCATTGGTTGTGCCTGAGCGGACCTGATGGGGAACTCCCTCTCAGTATTTTAAATGTATAGACCCGCCCCTTCTAAAGTTCCCCATCAGGTCCGCTCCCTCGGTATGTCGGACCCGCCTACGTCATTGGCTTGAGCGGGGAACTTCCTTCACTGTGTAATTTAAATTTACATAGTGAAGGAAGTTCCCCGCTCAAGCCAATGACGTAGGCGGGTCCGACATACCGAGGGGGCGGACCTGATGGGGAACTGCTCTCACTTTGGCAATACATGTTCAGACCCGCCCCTTCTCATGTTCCGCATCTGGCCTGCTGAGCGGACCTGATGGGGAATTTTAGAAGGGGCGGGTCTATACATTTAAAATACTGAGAGGGAGTTCCCCATCAGGTCCGCTCAGGCACAACCAATAAAGGACAGCGCTGGACATCGGGATCGCCGCGGGACACTGGATTTCACCGCTGGAATGTTTTTTTGTTTTTTTTTTTTAATAAAGGACTTTTTCAAGGTGTTTGTGTGTTTTTTTTAAACATTTTTTTACGCTTTCTTCGTGAAATGGTAGGGGTACAATGTACCCCTTACCAATTCACATAGGGGGGGCCGGGATCTGGGGGTCCCCTTTGTTAAAGGGGTCTTCCAGATTCCGATAAGCCCCCCGCCCGCAGACCCCCACAACCACCACGCAAGGGTTGTGGGGATGAGGCCCTTGTCCCCATCAACATGGGGACATCCTCCCCATGTTGAGGGCATGTGGCCTGGTACGGTTCAGGAGGGAGGGGGGGGGCGCTCTCTCGTCCCCCCCTTTTCCCCTGCGGCCGGCCAGGTTGCGTGCTCGGATAAGGGGTCTGGTATGGATTTTTAGGGGGACTCCACGCCATTTTTTTTAAATTTGGGGTGGAGTTCCCCTTAAAATCCATGCCAGATCTGAAGGGCCTGGAATGGATATGTGGGGGAACCCCACGTCAATTTTTTTTTACATTTGCGGCAGGATTCCCCTTAATATCCATTCCAGACCTGAAGGGCCTGGTAATTGAATTCTGGGGAACCCCCACGCTTTTTTTTTATTTTTTATCAATGACTTTTGAATGTATTGCCGGGAGCCGACAATTCATTAATAGCCGCAAGTCAGTTTTAAATGACTTTTTTTCTTTCAAAAATGACATTTTTTGCAGGGACAGTTCTAAGCACGGGAAACATGCGCCACTTCACATGCATATCATACACACCCCCCAGGTACGAAATTTAAAGGAATATTTCACTTTTATTTTTCATTTTAAGCATTATTAAAATCACTGCTCCCGAAAAAACGGCCGTTTTTAAAACTTTTTTTTGCATTGATACATGTCCCCTGGGGCAGGACCCGGGTCCCCAAACACTTTTTAGGACAATAACTTGCATATCAGCCTTTATAATTAACACTTTAGATTTCGAACGTTCGAGTCCATTGTATTTAATAGGGTTCTAAAGTTTACACGAACATTTTGTCTGTTCGCAGGTTCTGGTGCGAACCGAACAGGGGGGTGTTCGTCTCATCCCTGCTCCCCAGACTATCCACACAGATCTGGTTCCAGGTTGGAGCATTTCCCTTAGCATGCTGGGAGTTCTTGTAGAGGCCCTAATGAGCCCACTTACTTCAGCTGGGCTCATTAACTCTTCCCCTGCAAGACTCCCAGTGGTATAAATCGGCATAAAGCCTGAATCTAGGACATATATACCTTCCATCCTGGATGCAACCTGGTGATTTTACCTGCCTGCTGTCACAATAGATACAAATGAATGAATCGCCAATAATAACCAGCGATTCCCAGAAAGGCTCGTACCTGCTTCTTGTTGTTGGGACGTGGCCAATTCTCTATGGCCTCGACTTTATTGACTTGGGTTTTTTTTACTCCTCTCCCAATGGTGTACCCAAGATATTTGGCCTCCTCCTGTCCAATGGTACACTTCTTGGGGTTGGCCGTACACCCAGCTTCCCGGATATAGTCTAGGACTGCTTGCAGTTTTGGCAGATGTGAGGCCCAATCTGTGCTATAGATAATTACATCATCTAGGTAAGCCGCAGCATACTTCTGATGGGGCCTCAGTATCTGGTCCATTTTCCGCTGGAATGTTGCCGGCGCATTCTGTAAACAAAACGGCATTCTTTTATATTGGAACGCCCCGTCTGGGGTTACAAATGCGTTTTTCTCCTTGGCCGACTTGGCCAGGGGAATTTGCCAATACCCTTTGGTGAGATCAAGAGTTGTCATGTATCGGGCTGTTCCCAACCGGTCGACCAACTCATCTATACGTGGCATGGGGTAGGTGTCAAATTTTGTAACTTTGTTCAGTTGTCGGAAATCGTTACAAAATCGCCAGCTCCCATCCGGTTTAGGCACTAACAC
This sequence comes from Rana muscosa, assembly GCA_029206835.1. Classification (NCBI taxonomy): domain Eukaryota; kingdom Metazoa; phylum Chordata; class Amphibia; order Anura; family Ranidae; genus Rana; species Rana muscosa. Next base: position 410,357,865 of record CM055117.1, read on the forward strand.
TATGGGACTTGACCAATCACTTTGGGATTCCTCTATCACCCCTAACTTAAGCATTTTCTGTACTTCCTCACGTATTGCCTCCCTTCGGGCCTCCGGGATCCGATAGGGTTTTAGCTTCACCCTTTCACCGGGTGGGGTAATAATATCATGCTCTACCCCAGACGTTTGTCCCGGCAGCTCAGAGAAAACCTCCTTGTTGCGAAGCACAAACTCCTTAGGCCCCATGCACATGAGACGCTGTTTTTTTGCTGTTAAATGCGCGTTCAGAGGCAGTTGGATGCTTTTTTCAACTGCCCCTGAACCCATTCAATGCTATCCTATGTGTCCATGCACACACTCTCGTTTTTTGGCGTTTACAAGCAGTTGCGTTTAACCTCGTTTTTCCAGAAGCAAAAAAATGGGTTCAGACGCAAAAGTTTTCCACGTTTCAGACGCGAAACGCCGTTAAACGCGGCTAAACGCAGCAACCGCGTTCAGCCGCGTTTGCGTTTATAAGCGTTTTTAAAGGAACCCTATTTTTTTGACCAGAAAATAAAGAAATATGATTTTAAACCCTAAAAACATGAAAAAAAAAATTTTTTTTTAGAACATTATTAAACAGTTTTTTTTGTAAGCCTAATTTTTAATTTGGATAATATATTAAGAAAAATATTAAATTGTATGAATGTATGTATGTATGAATTTATTTAAAGACATTACTAGGGATGAGCTTCGAGTTCGAGTCGAACTCATGTTCGACTCGAACATTGCCTGTTCGCCCGTTCGCCGAACAGCGAACAAATTGGGGTGTTCGCGGCAAATTCGAAAAATCTATGGGAGAAATCTAAAGTGCTAATTATAAAGGCTTATATGCAAGTTATTGTCCTAAAAAGTGTTTGGGGACCCGGGTCCTGCCCCAGGGGACATGTATCAATGCAAAAAGAAGTTTTAAAAACGGCCGTTTTTTCGGGAGCAGTGATTTTAATAATGCTTAAAATGAAAAAATAAAAGTGAAATATTCCTTTAAATTTCGTACCTGGGGGGTGTGTATGATATGCATGTAAAGTGGCTCATGTTTCCCGTGCTTAGAACTGTCCCTGCAAAAAATTTCATTTTTGAAAGAAAAAAAGTCTTTTAAAACTGACTCGCGGCTATTAATGAATTGTCGGCTCCCGGCAATACATACAAAAGTCATTGATAAAAAAAAAAAAAAAAAGCGTGGGGGTTCCCCAGAATTCAATTACCAGGCCCTTCAGGTCTGGAATGGATATTAAGGGGAACCCCGCCGCAAATTTAAAAAAAATTGACGTGGGGTTCCCCCAAATATCCATTGCAGGCCCTTCAGATCTGGCATGGATTTTAAGGGGAACTCCACCCCAAATTTTAAAAAAATGGCGTGGAGTCCCCCTAAAAATCCATACCAGACCCCTTATCCGAGCACGCAACCTGGCCGGCCGCAGGGGAAAAGGGGGGGACGAGAGAGCGGCCCCCCCTCCCTCCTGAACCGTACCAAGCCACATGCCCTCAACATGGGGAGGATGTCCCCATGTTGATGGGGACAAGGGCCTCATCCCCACAACCCTTGCCCGGTGGTTGTGGGGGTCTGCGGGCGGGGGGCTTATCGGAATCTGGAAGACCCCTTTAACAAAGGGGACCCCCAGATCCCGGCCCCCCCCTATGTGAATTGGTAAGGGGTACATTGTACCCCTACCATTTCACAAAGAAAGCGTAAAAACACCTTGAAAAAGTCCTTTATTTAAAATAATAATAATTAAAAAAAAACATTCCAGCGCTGAAATCCAGTGTCCCGCAGCGATCCCGATGTCCAGCGCTGTCCTTCATTGGTTGTGCCTGAGCGGACCTGATGGGGAACTCCCTCTCAGTGTTTTAAATGTATAGACCCCGCCCCTTCTAAAGTTCCCCATCAGGTCCGCTCAGCGGACCAGATGCGGAACATGAGAAGGGGCGGGTCTATACATGTATTACCAAAGTGAGAGAAGTTCCCCATCAGGTCCGCCCCCTCGGTATGTCGGACCCGCCTACGTCATTGGCTTGAGCGGGGAACTTCCTTCACTGTGTAATTTAAATTTACATAGTGAAGGAAGTTCCCCGCTCAAGCCAATGACGTAGGCGGGTCCGACATACCGAGGGGGCGGACCTGATGGGGAACTTCTCTCACTTTGGCAATACATGTATAGACCCGCCCCTTCTCATGTTCCGCATCTGGTCCGCTGAGCGGACCTGATGGGGAACTTTAGAAGGGGCGGGTCTATACATTTAAAATACTGAGAGGGAGTTCCCCATCAGGTCCGCTCAGGCACAACCAATGAAGGACAGCGCTGGACATCGGGATCGCCGCGGGACACTGGATTTCACCGCTGGAATGTTTTTTTTTTTTTTTTTAAATAAAGGACTTTTTCAAGGTGTTTGTGTGTTTTTTTTTAAACATTTTTTTACGCTTTCTTCGTGAAATGGTAGGGGTACAATGTACCCCTTACCAATTCACATAGGGGGGCCGGGATCTGGGGGTCCCCTTTGTTAAAGGGGTCTTCCAGATTCCGATAAGCCCGCCGCCCGCAGACCCCCACAACCACCGGGCAAGGGTTGTGGGGATGAGGCCCTTGTCCCCATCAACATGGGGACATCCTCCCCATGTTGAGGGCATGTGGCCTGGTACGGTTCAGGAGGGAGGGGGGGCCGCTCTCTCGTCCCCCCCTTTTCCCCTGCGGCCGGCCAGGTTGCGTGCTCGGATAATGGGTCTGGTATGGATTTTTAGGGGGACTCCACGCCATTTTTTTTTATTTGGGGTGGAGTTCCCCTTAAAATCCATGCCAGATCTGAAGGGCCTGGAATGGATATGTGGGGGAACCCCACGTCAATTTTTTTTTAAAATTTGCGGCGGGGTTCCCCTTAATATCCATTCCAGACCTGAAGGGCCTGGTAATTGAATTCTGGGGAACCCCACGCTTTTTTTTTTTTTTTTTTTTATCAATGACTTTTGAATGTATTGCCGGGAGCCGACAATTCATTAATAGCCGCAAGTCAGTTTTAAATGACTTTTTTTCTTTCAAAAATGACATTTTTTGCAGGGACAGTTCTAAGCACGGGAAACATGCGCCACTTTACATGCATATCATACACACCCCCTAGGTACGAATTTTAAAGGAATATTTCACTTTTATTTTTTCATTTTAAGCATTATTAAAATCACTGCTCCCGAAAAAACGGCCGTTTTTAAAACTTTTTTTTGCATTGATACATGTCCCCTGGGGCAGGACCCAGGTCCCCAAACACTTTTTAGGACAATAACTTGCATATCAGCCTGTATAATTAACACTTTAGATTTCGAACGTTCGAGTCCATTGTATTTAATAGGGTTCTAAAGTTTACACAAACATTTTGTCTGTTCGCAGGTTCTGGTGCGAACCGAACAGGGGGGTGTTCGGCTCATCCCTGGACATTACCCTCTCACCCTCTCCACCCCTCTCCCCCTCTCCATCTCCCTCAATTAACCCCCCTCCCCCTTCTCACTTCCTCTATCCATCTGCCCCCCTCTCTCCCCCTCTCCCTCTCCTCCCTTTTTTGCCCTCACTCCCTCCCCCCTTCTTTCTCCCTTCCCCATCTATTTATTTTAGAATTAGGGTTAGGGGTTAGTGCATAAGGTTAGGAGTTAGGGTTTGGGCTAGGGCATTGGTCAGGGTAAGGTGTTTGGGGTTCGGATTAGGGTTAGATATATGGTTAGGGGTTATTGTTAGTGCTTAGGGTTAGCAATTAGGGGTTAGGGGTAGCAGGGTATGGGTAAGCACTTTTGGTTAGGGTTAGCAGTTAGGGTTAGGGTTTGGTTTAGGGTTAAAGTGGGGCTTAGGGTTAGCACTTAAGGCTTATGTTTATTATTAGAGGTTTGTATTGGGTTAGTGTTATCATTTAGGGGTTAGGGTTTGGATTTGCAGTTAATTTTAGGGTTAAGAGTTAAGATTAGGGCTTAGGGTCATCAGATAAGGTTAACGGTTTGTGTTATGGTTTAGGTAAGGGCATAGGGGTTAGGCTTATGATTAGCGGTTATGGTTAGGGTTAGGATTGTGGTTAGGGTTTAGGATTAGCCCTTAGGGGTTTTAATAAGGGTTAGTTTTAGTATTATAGTTAGGGGTAAGGGATTAGGGCTTAGGGTTAGCAATTAGGGTTAGCAGTAAGGTCTAGGGTTATTGTTCATTGTTAGGGTTGGGGTTACAGCTAGCACTTATGGGTTTGGATTAGGGTTAGGGTTTGGATTATGGTTAGGGTTAAGGCTTAGGGTTAGTAGTTTGGATTAACGGTACGGGCTAGGATTACATTTCAGGGTTATGGTTAGCACTTATGGGTTTGGATTAGGGTTAAGGGTTCGTTTTTGGATTATAGGTAGGGGTAAGGGATTAGGGTTAGCGGTAAGGGCTAGTTAATGGTTTAGCGTTAGGGTTGGGGTTAGGGTTTAGGATTAGCACTTAGGAGTTTTTATTAGGGTTAAGGATTAGTTTTAGTATTATAGTTAGGGTTAAGGGATTAGGCCTTAGGGTTAGCAATTAGGGTTAGCGGTAAGGTCTAGGGTTATTGTTCATATTTAGGGTTGGGGTTAGAGCTAGCACTTATGGCTTTGGATTAGGGTTAGGGTTGGGGTTTGGATTATGGTTAGGGGTAATTTCAGGGTTAGGGTTGGGGTTTATGGTTAGCCTTTAAGTGTTTGGATTAGGGTTAAGGGTTCGGTTTTGGATTATGGTTAGGTGTAAGGGATTAGGGCTTAGGGTTAGCAGTTAGGGTTAGAGATTATGGTTAGTGTTTAGGGTTAGGGTTTGCACTTAGGGTTAAGGCTTAGGGTTAGCACTTAAGGGTTATGGTTAACACTTAGGGGTTAGTGTTATGGTTAGGGCTTAGCACTTTGGGTTTAGAGTTAGGGTTAGGCTTAACACTTATGAGTTAGGGTTATTGTTAAGGCTTATATTTAGAAGTTAGAGGTTAGAGTAGTGTTTTAAGTTTTAGGGTTAAATGTTAGGGTTAGCTGGTTAGGGTTAGGGTTTGTGATATCAAAGAGGGTTAGTGGTTAGGGTTAAGGGTAGGGTTAGGGTTATGGTTAACGATTAGGGTTAGGTTTAGGGATAGGGTTAGGGTTATGTCTAGGGTTGAGGGTTATGATTGGTGGGTAGGGGTTAGGTGTTTGGGGATAGGGTTAGGGTTAGTGTATGTAAAACTAAAACAATGAATTTTTCAGCAGTGAACATTGCTAACTGTAATTTTAAATTCTTATTATTAAGGACAACATCTAATTTATCGGATGATGAGGGCAGTGTCCATGAGGAAAGTCAACATGAAGTGGAGGTTGGGCCCAGTACATCAGAGTGTTTAGGGACTTTGTCCACGGTCCCCATTATGCCCGAAGAACAAAGACATGTTGTTTCAGTACAGGTATAATGTTACCTATGATCTCTGATTTATAAAACCTTAATCTATCATCATAAGTTTTGTTCATAATACATGTCAATTACAGCTGTATTGATTTTCTTTTTTTCTAGCCTGATCGCAGTAGATCGCCTCCCCGAAGCAGACAAAGGGGGGGAAAACGCCAGTGTGAGATGGAACAAGAACCATCTAGGGTTGAGCAGAATCTTATGAAATCGGTGGAAGAGCTGTGCCAGGAAAGACACAGTAGTGATGTCTTTGCAGACTTCAACAATGGCAGAAGTAGCTTCTGCCGGAGTCTTTATTTTCTTTTGGAGCAATTAACAGATGAACGTGAGCGTGAATGCAGGGAAAATATTTACTCCTACATTGTCTCATGCCTTCGGGCTCAAAGGCATTCGCGGCCCACACCACCACCACCATTTGCTCAAGGGGCTAACATGCAAGCCTCTTGCTTTGAGATACCGGCACAAGGTAGTTCTGCCTTTAATCAAGGTGTTCCCCAACCCATTTACCCATCCCATACACCTCAGGGACATTTCTCTATCCCACCCAGAGGCTCTTCACCATTTATCCCACATGTGATGTCTCAGTTCCCCCCCCCCCCCCTTCAGCAAAGGATGCCCAATCCTACCAGCTGTGAGGAAAGGTCCCAAGAGAGCTATGTTACGTACCAAAATTTGTAATTTTTTATATTTTTTGGTAAAATTTTTGCACTTAGTTCTACAGTTTGCACTCGTTGTTCAAATAATTAATGTTCTACAGTTTACAGTTCTAATGTTTGCACTTTTGTTATTAATTTTAAATAGAACTTTAATGTTCTACTATTTGAGAATTTTGTAAATTACCATACCAATTTGTTAATAAAAATTTTGTGGACCTGAATATGATATGAGTGGTATTTTGGGGAATTATTTTTTTTTAAATGCAAATCACAATACCAAAGCTGATAAATACATTTGTGGTTGTGTTCCGCGCAATGTGGATTTTTATTAAGGCTGCTGCCCCCCCTAATGTGTAATCTGTCACAAGGCAAATTACTAAATATTATGGTAATAGGTGTGGGGTATATGGCGCTACCTTTATGCTTTGGGAACTTATTCGGATTGGTGTTGGGTTTCCTCTACGGGTACAACTGATAAGCCCCTATGGGATGAGGTGCAGGACTGTGTATGTTTTGTGCTAGTAATCCTGAATTCTATATGTTAGCTGTGTATGTGATCCTCAACTCCTATATATGTGAAAAAATCCTAACCCTCCAGAGGTTGTGACAATGGTGCTAAAATAATAAATGTTACCCTTATTGATGTGTATGATATCTATCTGGGTGTGATTTCACTCCATGTTGTATGCAAGTTCCATAATCCAAACATTAATCTCAAAAATCTAACCAAACTTCTAATGAACTCAATATTCCAACAATCAAAAAATCAAAAAATCAAAAAAACAAAAAATCAAAATTCCAAAAATGACTTCCTTGCCGTATAAATCCCTGTATCTTATTCCATACAGGTCACACCTTAAAGTGTTGTGTGTGTATACAATATATCCTGTGCCTAAAAACTGGTATTGCCCGATTTCCGTTGTAGTCCCTGGTCACTGCCCCAGGTGGGAGCTGCTGGATGTCTAGTTAATTCCCTTGTAGGTTAGCCCATTAACTGCACCAATGAAATGTATTCACAATGGTCATGTAATGGTCAGCCACTTTAGTGGTGAGGATTAGTTTTTTAGCAATTCCTCAGTACAAATGGTTAATCTGAATAGAGAAAAAATAATAACAAATATGTGCATATATGCTATAGCCAGGATAAGTTCATGCGGCTACAACAAATCCATATGTTAACATAGTAAAAGTTCAAGTATTCTTCATGCGTTTTTTCAGTGACTTTGGTGATTATATATTGCCAATGGAGATCCTCCAGCTTGCAGGTAAAGAGGTGACTTTTGGTGCTCCCCCCTCGTATGGGTCCCCACTCACCAGATAGACGCACCCCTGCAGGGGTCACAAGCTCATCGGATATCCCCAGCAATTTATCCTCCACTCCTGTAGGCTGTTCCACTCTCTGCTCTCTCCTCCTCCACCAATCAGATCCTCAGAAATGAACCACAAAACAGAACTTCCATAGCGTAAAATCGCTTATTTACTTATAAAAATAGTAAAATTTCCAAACATAAATAAAAATAATTTAATAAAAGTCACCTCTTTACCTGCAAGCTGGAGGATCTCCATTGGCAATATATAATCACCAAAGTCACTGAAAAAACGCATGAAGAATACTTGAACTTTTACTATGTTAACATATGGATTTGTTGTAGCCGCATGAACTTATCCTGGCTATAGCATATATGCACATATTTGTTATTATTTTTTCTCTATTCAGATTAACCATTTGTACTGAGGAATTGCTAAAAAACTAATCCTCACCACTAAAGTGGCTGACCATTACATGACCATTGTGAATACATTTCATTGGTGCAGTTAATGGGCTAACCTACAAGGGAATTAACTAGACGTCCAGCAGCTCCCACCTGGGGCAGTGACCAGGGACTACAACGGAAATCGGGCAATACCAGTTTTTAGGCACAGGATATATTGTATACACACACAGCACTTTAAGGTGTGACCTGTATGGAATAAGATACAGGGATTTATACGGCAAGGAAGTCATTTTTGGAATTTTGATTTTTTGTTTTTTTGATTTTTTGATTTTTTGATTGTTGGAATAATAGGATTTTTGTACTCACCGTAAAATCCGTTTCTCTGGCATCCATGGACTGACACAGCGTGTCTTATACACCTTTACACGTGTGTTATGTCCCTGCTTGCAGGAGAAGACCTAGGCAGAATGTGAGATGTTATACATACATTCTAAACAGCCAGAGCTGAACAGCCCCGCCCAGGGGGGCGGTCCCTCCGGACATAACCCTCCCACTGCAGTCAGCAGACCTCAGTTCGTAACAAAGCAGTACAAACTTAAAAAGAAGGGTGGGTGCTGTGTCAGTCCATGGATGCCAGAGAAACGGATTTTACGGTGAGTACAAAAATCCTATTTTCTCTTGTCATCCATGGACTGACACAGCGTGTCTTATACACCTTTACACGTGGGATGTCCCAAAGCAGTGTCAAGAGGGATGGGAACAGTATAAATGGAAAACCAAAAACTTCACTCCAAACAAGGCAGAACTCCTCAATGGAGGAGTTGCAACATCAAACAGCGGCCTGCAACACCTTGCGGCCGAAGGAAGCATCCGAAGATGCAGCCACATCAACCTTATAAAACTTAGAAAAGGTATGAACAGACGACCAGGTCGCCGCCTTGCACACTTGTGCAACCGACGCTTGATGTCGGAAAGCCCAGGAAGCACCAATTGCCCTGGTGGAATGTGCCGTAACCAGAAAGGGAGGCGCCCGCCCCTTGAGAGCATAAGTTTGAATGACGGTTTGTCTGATCCACCTAGAAATGGTGGCAGACGAAACCGCTTGGCCCTGTTTTGGACCAGAGACAGCCACAAATAGTGAGTCAGACTTCCGAATAGAAGCAGTAGCAGACAGGTACACCCGCAAGGCTCGTACCACATCCAAAGTGTGAAGCGCAAACTCTCTGGGATGCGATGGGTGAGGACACAAGGACGGGAGGACAATGTCCTTGTTTAAGTGGAAGGCCGAGACCACCTTTGGCAGAAAAGAAGGTCGCGGACGTAACACCGCCTTATCCTTATGGATGACCAAAAAGGGCGACTTGCAGGACAAGGCCGCCAATTCAGACACTCGTCTAATGGAAGTAATGGCCACCAAGAAGGCCACCTTCTGAGACAAAGTCAAGAGGGGAATATCTCTAATATTTTCAAAGGGAGGTTCCTGGAGGACCGCGAGCACCAAATTCAGATCCCACGGGGGGAGAGGAGGCTTGACAGGGGGGAGCACATGGCGAACTCCCTGCACAAAGGTGCTAACCAAGGGATGACCCGCCAGCGGTCGCTGAAAGAAGATGGCCAAGGCCGAAATCTGACCCTTAATGGTACTCAAAGCGAGCTTTTGGGTCACGCCACGCTGCAGAAAATGCAGGATTCTGGGAACGGAATACGTTCGTGGGCGCCAGTCCAGCTCTTCGCACATGGCGATGTAAGCTCTCCAAGTACGGTGATAGATCTTTCTGGAGGAAGACTTCCGTGCCCTTAACATGGTCGAAATGACCGAATCCGAGAGACCTCGGTCTCTCAGCACCTGGCTTTCAATAACCATGCCGTTAAAGCCAGAGACTGTAAAGCAGGATGAAATTTAGGACCTTGAGACAGAAGGTCCCCCCGTATTGGCAACCGCCAGGGAACGTCTGCGACGAGACGTACCAGATCGGCGTACCAGTGACGCCGAGGCCAATCCGGAGCAATGAGGATCACCGGAATTCCCTCGGTCGCTACCCTGCGGAGCAGGTGAGGGAGCAACTTCAGCGGAGGATAAACGTATATCAGGTGATACTGACCCCATGGGGCCACCAACGCATCCGAGGCATCCGCCCAGGGATCCCTGGATCTGGCCACAAACCTCGACACCTTGCGATTGAGTCGAGAGGCCATCAGGTCCACATCCGGCGTGCCCCACCGTCTGCAAAGGAGTTGAAAGACCTCCGGGTGCAAGGACCACTCTCCCTGGTCCAGCGTCTGGCGACTTAGATAGTCCGCCTGCCAATTGTCTACGCCCGGAATGTAGACGGCCGACAGAGCCGGCACGCTTCTTTCGGCCCACCTCAGGATGCGGGCGACCTCGGAAGCCGCAGCTGAGCTCGAAGTCCCCCCTTGATGGTTGACATACGCCACTGCTGTGGCGTTGTCCGATTGGATCCTGATGGAGTAAAAATAGGTCAGGAGACTGGCTCCTGAGAGAGCCACGTCTTCTCCTTCTGCTAGGCAGAAAAAAACTGAGGTCTGCTGACTGCAGTGGGAGGGTTATGTCCGGAGGGACCGCCCCCCTGGGCGGGGCTGTTCAGCTCTGGCTGTTTAGAATGTATGTATAACATCTCACATTCTGCCTAGGTCTTCTCCTGCAAGCAGGGACATAACCCACGTGTAAAGGTGTATAAGACATGCTGTGTCAGTCCATGGATGACAAGAGAAATTGAGTTCATTAGAAGTTTGGTTAGATTTTTGAGATTAATGTTTGGATTATGGAACTTGCATACAACATGGAGTGAAATCACACCCAGATAGATATCGTACACATCAATAAGGGTAACATTTATTATTTTAGCACCATTGTCACAACCTCTGGAGGGTTAGGATTTTTTCACATATATAGGAGTTGAGGATCACATACACAGCTAACATATAGAATCCAGGATTACTAGCACAAAACATACACAGTCCTGCACCTCATCCCATAGGGGCTTATCAGTTGTACCCGTAGAGGAAACCCAACACCAATCCGAATAAGTTCCCAGAGCATAAAGGTAGCGCCATATACCCCACACCTATTACCCTGATAAATACATTTTTTGTGTTTCAGTGGCCATTTCAAAGATGGCCATTTTGACACATTCAAATGACAGATATATATATATATATATATATATATATATATATATATATATATAAAATGTGTATATATATATATATATATATTGTGACAGCAGGAAGGTAAAGTCACCTGGTTGCATCCAGGGGGGTAGATATAAAAACTCCCAGCTTCATTAGATGTTAGCTCATGCCTGGACCCAGACCTGTGTGGACTGTCTAGGGAGAGTGAACCCCTGTGCGGTGAGGCAAAGCCTGTGTGGCTATTTGTTTGGACTTTTACTAAACCAGGGACTTAGGGACTAGGACAGCACCAGGCTGATCCCAGTTGTTAGTTTAGGAAACCTGCATGTTTAGTCAGAGGTCAAACTGACCAGGATTTATTTTGTTTATGTTTCTTTTTGGCTTTGCTGTGTTTTTTTCACTGTACATAGAGAAATAAACCGCACCTTTTGATTTTGAAAACCACAACCTCCGTCTGCTGGCCCTGTTTTTGTGTGGGGAGCCCAACCAGGGGGTCACACACACCCGCTACCGAGTTAACCCCCTCACAGTTGGTGGAGAACCAGTGGCAGTTTTTTTAAGCCAGCATGGAGGAGATACTGAAACAGCTGGCTCTAGCAAATGACAATCAACAGCAGACAAATGCAGGTTTGCAAAGGAGCCTTGCAGCCCAGCAGCAAGCTCATCAACAAGCCCAGCAGCAATCTGAGGCCCGCTTCATAGACCTGTTACAGAAGCAAGAGCAGAGACTACAACAAATGGAAGCAGTAATGCAGCAACGTCCGCAGACCAGTGAGGAAAGCCGTCCCACTAATACCGCGTCCTTTGGGGTGAGTCGTTTATTGACAAAAATGACTGGAGAGGATGATCCAGAGGTATTTTTGACCACATTTGAAAGGACTGCTGAAAGAGAAAAGTGGCCTGAGGAGCAGTGGGCTGGACTGGTGGCTCCTCTGTTAACTGGTGAATCGCAGAAGGCTTACTATGACCTAGAGCCTGACCAAGCAAAAGACTATGTGATGCTAAAAGCTGAAATATTGGCAAGGCTGGGTGTCACCCTGGCTGTCCGGGCTCAGCGTGTGCATAACTGGACTTTCCAGCTTGGAAAACCCCCCAGGTCTCAAATGTATGATCTCATTCACCTGAGCAGGAAGTGGCTACAGCCAGAGACTTTGTCCGCACCAGAGATTGTGGAACGTGTTGTAATGGATCGGTTTTTGAGAGCTCTTCCTACTGCCATCCAAAAGTGGGTAAGCCATGGAGACCCAGAGACGGCCGGTGGTCTTGTGGATCGTGTAGAGAAATACTTGGCTACAGAGAACCTGACGGCCTCTTCCAGAGACTCTCGGACTTTCCACCCTAAGACCAGACCATCCCCAGGGGCGGATAAGAGGATTCCAAGGGGTGAGGGTGGAGAGAGTGAGAGGGTGGGAGCTCTACCCAAAGTTTGGCGAGAACAGCCTGGGAAGTCAGGGGCTCAAGAGGCAGCCAAATGGATTGTTTGCTACCGCTGCCGGCAAGCGGGACATATTGCAGCAAATTGCCCGGTTGTGGAGGAACCCATGCAATGTGACTTTCTGATGGACAGACGTCAGTCGCTGTGTGCGACAGTCGCATGCACTGCCATTCGGGGAACTGAGAAACATTTATGCAAAATGTGTATTAATGGTAGAAATGTTGTGGTATTACTGGATTCAGGTAGCCTTGTGACCCTGATAAAGGCTGAATTAGTTAAAACAGAGGTCTCTGGGAATAGCAAGGTAGCTGTTATTTGTGTGCATGGGGACACCCGAGAGTATCCAGTGACTACAGTGTGTTTCGAGACCCCCAAAGGTACCCTCTCTCATCCAGTGGGGTTAGTATCTCAATTACCGCATGATGCCATTGTGGGAAGGGATTTTCCGAAGTTCTGGGAACTGTGGGATGATCCTGAGCCCCCCACTGGTGCCCCTATGTACCAGGAATGTGATAGCCAGAACTCCTCTGAGAGTGGTGAGGACTCTCCAGAATTTCCCTTGTCAGTATTGGCAGGGGAGACTCAAGAAACTGGAGAGGAGCCCACCTCCTCAGACGAAAACCTACCGTCTGTGGAGTTTTCTGATCTGGAGGTTCACAGGGAAAATTTTGCCACAGAACAGTTAAAAGACCCCGCCCTAATAAAGGCACGGGAAAACGTAGTGGAAATAGATGGCGAGTTAGTGAACCCAGATAATACCTGCACTTACCCATACTTCAGCGTAGAGAAGGACCTACTGTATCGGGTGGCAAAAAGGGCAGAAGAAACCGTTGAGCAGCTTGTGGTGCCCAAACCTTACAGGAAGTTGGTGTTGGAGTTGGCCCATGGGCACATTCTTGGAGGTCATCTGGGGACAGAGAAAACCCGAGAGAGGGTATTACAGAGATTCTATTGGCCTGGGGTGATGAAGGACATAGAAAATTATTGTTCCTCCTGCCCTGTGTGTCAGAGGTCGGCCCCGATGCCACATTTCCGTAGCCCGCTGGTCCCTCTACCCATCATTGAGGTCCCGTTTGAGAGAATCGCAATGGATTTGGTAGGTCCTATAATCAAGTCCGCTAGGGGGCACCAGTACATATTGGTTATAATGGACTATGCCACCCGTTATCCAGAAGCGATCCCTCTCAGAAATACCTCGGCCAAAACCATAGCCAAAGAGCTATCTCTTGTTTTTAGCCGGGTGGGTATTTGTAAAGAACTGCTTACGGACCAAGGTACACCCTTTATGTCCCGGGTTATGAAAGAGCTGTGTAAATTGTTCAAAGTGACGCAATTGCGTACATCTGTGTATCACCCCCAAACCGATGGGCTGGTTGAAAGATTCAACAAAACCCTAAAACAAATGTTGAAGAAAGTGGTGGATAGAGATGGAAAGGATTGGGACTGTCTACTTCCTTATTTGATGTTTGCTATTAGGGAGGTGCCCCAATCCTCTACGGGATTCTCCCCCTTTGAGTTACTGTATGGGAGACACCCAAGAGGGCTGTTGGATATTGCCAAGGAAACTTGGGAAAGTGAGAGTTCTCCCCACAGGAGTGTGATTGAGCATGTCGCCCTGATGCAAGATCGAATTGCACAGGTAATGCCCATCGTGAAGGAACATTTGGCCCAAGCGCAGTTGGCACAGCAGAGAGTGTACAACCGTGGAGCAAAGACCCGTACCTTTTCCCCGGGGGATAGGATATTGGTACTTGTCCCTACGGTTGAAAGTAAATTCCTTGCCAAATGGCAAGGCCCCTACGAGATAATGGAAAAAGTGAGCGAAGTGAATTACAAGGTCAGACAACCAGGAAGGCGAAAGCCCGAACAGATATATCACGTTAATCTGTTGAAAGCCTGGAGGGATAGAGAGTCCCTAGTCGCAGAAACTTGGTCACCAGCTCAAACTGGTTGCGTGATTCCGGAGGTTGGAATAGCAGCCACCTTGTCACAACCCCAACAACAGGAGGTTAAGGAGTTTGTGCTTCGCAACAAGGAGGTGTTCTCTGAGCTGCCGGGACAAACATCTGGGGTAGAGCATGATATTATTACCCCGCCCGGTGAAAGGGTGAAGTTAAAACCCTATCGGATCCCAGAGGCCCGACGGGAGGCAATACGGGAGGAAGTACAGAAAATGCTGAACTTAGGGGTGATAGAGGAGTCCCAAAGTGATTGGTCTAGTCCCATTGTGTTGGTGCCTAAACCGGATGGGAGCTGGCGATTTTGTAACGATTTTCGTCAGTTGAACAAAGTTACAAAATTTGACACCTACCCCATGCCACGTATAGATGAGTTGATCGACCGGCTGGGAACAGCCCGATACATGACGACTCTTGACCTCACAAAAGGGTATTGGCAAATTCCCCTGGCCAAGTCGGCCAAAGAGAAAACCGCATTTGTAACCCCAGACGGGGCGTTCCAATATAAGAGAATGCCGTTCGGGTTACAGAATGCGCCGGCCACATTCCAGCGGAAAATGGACCAGATACTGAGGCCCCATCGGAAGTATGCTGCGGCTTACCTGGATGACGTAATTGTCCATAGCACAGATTGGGCCTCACATCTGCCAAAAGTGCAAGCAGTCTTAGACTCTATCCGGGAAGCGGGGTTTACGGCTAACCCCAAGAAGTGTACCATTGGGCAGGAGGAGGCCAAATATCTTGGGTACACCATTGGCAGGGGAGTGATAAAACCCCAACTCAACAAAGTCGAGGCCATCCAGAGTTGGCCACGTCCCAACAGCAAGAAGCAGGTACGGGCCTTTCTGGGAATCGCGGGTTATTATCGGCGCTTCATTCCCCACTTTGCTTCTAAGGCTGTGCCCCTAACCAACCTGACGAAAGGGAAAGGGTCGGTCATGATTAAATGGACCCCCGAGGCTGAGGCAGCATTCCAATTCTTGAAACAAGCCTTATGTAGCCAGCCAGTGTTGTACTCACCCGACTTCTCTAAAGACTTTGTCGTACAAAGTGATGCGTCAGATGTGGGGTTAGGAGCAGTATTGTCCCAGGTCTGGAACGGGGAAGAGCACCCAGTCATTTACCTCAGCAGGAAGTTGAAGTCCCATGAGGTAAATTACGCCACGGTTGAAAAGGAGTGTTTAGCGGTGAAGTGGGCTCTAGATTCCCTTCGGTACTATCTGCTAGGTAGGCACTTTGACATGGTTACGGATCACGCTCCGTTAAAGTGGATGGCTCAAAACAAGGAGACAAATAGAAGAGTGAATAGGTGGTTCCTGGCCCTACAGGAATTCAACTTCACAGTAAAGCATCGCCCTGGCGTTCAAATGGGGAATGTGGATGCTTTGTCTCGAGTACATGAATGCCTGATTGCTGGTGTTCCAACCCCAAGGTTAAAACAAGAGGGGGGGGTATGTGACAGCAGGAAGGTAAAGTCACCTGGTTGCATCCAGGGGGGTAGATATATTTCTCCCAGATTCAGGCTTTATGCCGACTTATACAACTAGGGAGTTGATGAAGCCCAGCTGAGGCTAGTGGGCTCATGGATGACTCATACCTCTAGGGAGAGGGCTGGGCGTCGTGCAGGCAGGGAGTTGATGAGACCAGCTGAAGCCTGTCAGTTCGTTTAAGGCCTCTATAAAAACTCCCAGCTTCATTAGATGTTAGCTCATGCCTGGACCCAGACCTGTGTGGACTGTCTAGGGAGAGTGAACCCCTGTGCGGTGAGGCAAAGCCTGTGTGGCTATTTGTTTGGACTTTTACTAAACCAGGGACTTAGGGACTAGGACAGCACCAGGCTGATCCCAGTTGTTAGTTTAGGAAACCTGCATGTTTAGTCAGAGGTCAAACTGACCAGGATTTATTTTGTTTATGTTTCTTTTTGGCTTTGCTGTGTTTTTTTCACTGTACATAGAGAAATAAACCGCACCTTTTGATTTTGAAAACCACAACCTCCGTCTGCTGGCCCTGTTTTTGTGTGGGGAGCCCAACCAGGGGGTCACACACACCCGCTACCGAGTTAACCCCCTCACAATATATATATATATATACAGTATATATATATAAAATATATATAAATATATAAATATATATATATATATATATATATATATATATATATATATATATAAATATATATATATATATATATATATATATATATATAGACAGAGATTATATATATATATAGATATATATCTATCTATATATATATATATATATATATATATATATATATATATATATATATGACAGATTATATATACATATATATATATATATATATATATATATATATATATAATGTATATATAGACAGAGATTTTATATATATATATATATATATATATAGACAGATATTTTGTAAGTCTGGATTGGGGCTGGAAACTTGAAGACTTCAAAGTGCATTGGGAGGGATGGAGTCTTCAGTCATGTGTCCGGGTTTTCTAGGAGCTCTGCAGGTTGAGTGTGTGGCCAGGTGCACACACTCGTTATAAGGCAGAGCTGAACATAGCTCAGTGTGGGTGGAAAAGGAGTTGGTGTTACAGCAGTTGCTGGAAGGAAGTGTGCTACTGAAAAAGAACTCAGGCAACATCCTTAAGACGTTTCTCCAAAGAGAGGTTCCAGGTCAGTAGACTGAGAGAGTTGGGCTAGCTAAGAGAGTCGGGGAGACTATAGCTGAGACAACTGGAAGAGAGTCTTGGGGACCAGAGGGGACTGTAAGTCTTGGAGGAGTGTGGAAGCCTGGAGTGTCAGGAGAGCCCTTCCTAGAGGCCAGGAGTGGGCCTGTGCAGGAAGGAACTGTGCCCAAGGCTGCGCCCAAGGCTGAGCGAGCCTTAAGAGCCAGGTGGATTGGCATTTTCATGTGTTGATGTTTTTGGGAAAAGAACCCCTGTGTGGGAAACCAAATGCATGTATGAACTTTACTTTCTGTTTCTTTCAATAAAAGTGGGCTACCACGCCCTTAAACCTTAGTTCCTGTTGGCTGTGAACTCACCTACAATGCATCTATCACTGAGCTAAACATCCCCCAATGTTACAGTAGTGGATTCAGCGGGCACAAGATGGTGGAATCCGGGTCCTTGCTCCATAGTGAGTTCAAGTCAGGAACTGTTGGCTGTCTGTGGAAGTGCAGCCAGGCAAAAGGCATTGCGTGTTGCAGGTGGTGTACCTGTAAAGGAAAAGTCAATTTTTTTTTCTCTGCAGTGAACTGCTGCTAGCTGTGTGTGGCAGCCAGGTGAACTGCATTGCGCAGAAGTTTATTGGATGGACTGTTGCATGCAGGTAGTGCACCTGTGAGAATTTTTTCTTTTTACTACTGTGAACTGTGTAACAAACTGCTGTGCATGTGACTGCAAAGATGAGGCAGTCAAAACACAAGAAGTTCATATTAAATCAAGTTCAAGGGGAAGTGAGCTCAGCGTGGCCTGAGAAGATGTCTACGCCTAGGAGGGCCAGTCAAAAGGGGCCAGTGGTGTATGAGACCGTGAATGAGTGGTTCAAGCGGAACCAGACTAAAGAGTCGGATGCAGTTCAAGGGGCTATGATCTTGGCCTCTGATTACATGCAGCCCATGCTGCCCACAGAGGAGTTTGGGGACTTCCTGGAAAAATTTGAAAAAGTCGCTGTAAGGAGAAAATGGCCTAGGAATCGGTGCCCAAAATTGCTGCAAACCTTGTTACAGATAGAGTTCCGGTCGGTTTACCATTTGATGGATGGGGACCAGGATGACTACTGCAAGTTTAAAGAGGAAATCCTTCTCAGAGGAGAGTTCCATCGCATCGTGGGCTCCAGCAAAGAGAGGTCATCGCCCATAGCAACGGGAGACGCATCACTGCGACAACAAAGCACCAGTCGAGTGGTGGCTCGGGAGAGCATGAGTGTGCATCGGTGTACCAGCCCTGCGTTTTCTGCAAGCATATCGGTTGTCACCCCTGGCAACAGTGGCAAGAAGTCTGTGTGGACTGCAGGGGGTACCAATGAGCATGAGGAATATAAAGATGTGTATTATGGCCGCTTATGTGAAGTGGTCAGCCCAGAAAGAAGGGCACAACAGTCTGTATTCACCAGGAGGTGTAGCCAACCATCTTTGGAGTGCTGGTCTGCTGTTACCCCTAGCAACAGGGATCCTGTGTTACATGCAGGGGGTGTTGGTGGGTCCGGAAAGGCTGCAGTGTTGCTCCATGACCACATGGAAGAGTCAGCCTGTGGAGACCCCACAGATGAGAGACAACGCACTCAAATGAAGGCTATGACAACGGCTACAGGAATTGGTAAGACTGTTGCAGTTTATGGGACAGAACCCAATGAAATTAAAGTGTGTTCAGCGGGGAGATCCGCAGTACAGGTGGACTTGCTACAGTGTGCTACCCAGAGTAGGGGGAAGGCACAGAGTAAAGCCCAACTGGCAGCAGGACTAGAGACTAAAAAGGACATGGGGACTCTGTATGTACCTGGTGGAATCCAGCACAGTGCTGGAAGAGCTGTACTAGGGGTGACCAAAGAAATCCATATACCATGTTCCCTAGTGGCAGAGACAGGTGCTGCAGGGTTGCCCGGGGAAACCTCCCAGGAGCCCACAGTGTTGGAGCAGAGGGTTTCCCAGGTCAGCTGTGGAGCTGCTCAAGTGGGTAAAGGGCCACCCACAATAGCTACAGCTATGTCTAAGTATCATGATGATCCTCTAAAGGTTGAGAAATGTATTTCTGGAAATGTCATGTTTGAGAATAATGTTGGTAATGAGTTTACTAAAAAGGTTGTAAGTAGGATGTCTTCCATGACCACCAGAGGCAGAGCTGCAGGGTTGTCTGTGGAAACCTCTAGGGATCTCCCTGTGTTGGAACTGGAGGTTGTCCAGGACCGCTCTGGCACTACTCTGGGGGAACAAGGAGTGACTGCACCACACAATGAGAATGTGTGGGTGCAGACCACCCGCCTGGTATGTGACCAGCTTGGTGAACAAGTTGTTCACCCTGGTAAAGCTGGTAGTATAAAGCTGGATGTGATGGTAGCGCCACCAGAACAATCTGGTCAAAATAGTGTATTGCACCCTGCGTTTTGTGACGAAGCATTGTCCCAATGTGACATAAGTGAAACTGTGCTTGTACAATGTGATGCGTATAGAGATGACAAATGTACAGTATTGGGTAATGAGTCCCAGGTTCCTTTGGTGCCTCTTGGAACAGGTGATGCACTGCTTCAGGATACCTGTCAGGGAAGTACCACTGACTGGGACAGCTGGGCAAAACAATTGCTAGCCATGCTGGATATGGCTAGGTTACGTAACATAGATGTGGACATGACACCTGCTATGCCCAATGGAGGGATTGCAGGGTGGCCAGTGGCCAAGGGCGTGTTGGCCCCGGCAGAGATTGGCCCCCTCCAATCAGAAGGACCGGTTAAGGGCGCATGCATGGCAGTTGGGTTATATGCAGCCCAACCGCTGGAAAATAGTGAGTGCAAAAATGGCAATGTGACGTATGACCTGCAGCGGCTCGCTGATGCTGGGACAGAGGGTAAATGTGAGACGCACATCTGACAGCGCTCCAGTTGAGCACCAAGCTGTGGAGACCGATACCGCCAGTGAAGTGGAGGTCACTGTATGTGTCCCTACCTTTCCAGCTTCAGTGGATGAGCCCCTCCACGTCATTGATAATGGAAAAGTCCCTAGAAAGGTCTTGCATGTAGATGTGGATTGCATTAAGATGACAAATGTGTTGTTGAAAATTCTTGAAGTCCAAAAAACACATTTGCTGTACACCTGGGTGTCTCCACCGTGGTCGGACAAGGTGGTACTGCATAGTACCAGTAGGTGGAGCCAAGTAGTACAAGCTATGCTTGATGTTAATCACGAGAGGAACTGGTTGGTACCATATTTATTAGCAGTGTGGCAAATGGTCTCAAGGTTCTCTGAGAGGGTGCTCCCAGTTGCCGGTTTGGATGGAAGGCGCTCAGGAGAACGTTTGAAAACATCAGAGGTCTCTCCGCCTGATGCTGTGACTATGAAAAGTTCTGCTGATGTGGTCCAAAGTGCGGCTGAGCAGTCGTCAGTAGAGGGCACGGACACTGCCTCACCCACTAGACCTCACGTGAAGGAAGGGCCCGAAATAGACGTGGCAGTAGCAGAGATTTTTCATGTCATTCGCACAAAGGTACAAATTAAAGTACCCGGAGACACTGTGAGGGGAACCACTGATGGTATTGGAAGTGGCAACATCAGAATTTGTGGTATGTCACTGGTTGTTACTGATAACAAGGGTTTAGTTGCCGTGGGTAACCTCAGAAAAGTTGTTAAACCAAAAAAAACTGTTGTGATGGGGGGGGGCGTGGCCTGCGCGCGAGCTGATGGCAGCGTGAGCTCGGAGCTCCTGGAACCCAGGGAAACCAGCGGCCCGTATCAAACCACCGGATCATCCCAAAAGTCACCCCAGCGGTAGATTAGACCCCCAGAGACCGGGTGACCATGCCGCGGAAGCGCAACATCCAGAGGAAACCGCAGCGTCTGACGGACTTCTTTGCGCTGACACACAGGGAAGGTAGGCAAGATGGCGGCGGGCCGGCTTCCACGCCGGAGGCCCGAACACAGACAGCACATAAAAAAGGGACATCTGCCCGCAATAACACCCCCCCCCCTAACAGCGCTGGCTCATATACTGCCTCTCCATTACCGGGGAGCCCGGCTAAAGCTAAATTTAGGCTGGATGACA
The DNA here is from genome assembly GCA_029206835.1 of Rana muscosa. Lineage (NCBI taxonomy): Eukaryota > Metazoa > Chordata > Amphibia > Anura > Ranidae > Rana > Rana muscosa. The sequence continues at coordinate 410,378,942 of CM055117.1, forward strand.
CTGGATGCGGCCTAGCCCCCAGCCCCAGCAATGACTCAGGTGATGACACTAGAGAACTGCCGGACTCAATTGAATCCTTCCCCACTCAACATCTCCCAGTCATGGACACAGTTCTTAAGGATATGCTTCTTTCTCTGAGAAGCTCTTTACAGGGAGACATGGTTAACTGCATGCATAAGTTTCATAGAGAGATCCAGGAAGTAGAAGCGAGAGTAGATCACATTGAACACAAGATGGAGGAATATGCTGATACTATTAACGACTTGGTGGACTATACTGAAGACAGATCAGAGGACAATGAATGGGTTAAAGCCAAATTAGCAGATCTCGAAGACAGATCCAGGAGAAACAATTTAAAAATCAGAGGGATTCCTGAATCAATCCAGCAGAATGACCTACGCTCCTATGCTAAAGCCCTGTTCCAATCCCTCATCACTGATCTCTCAGACATGGACGTTACGATAGATAGAATCCACCGGTTGCCCAAACCTGCATATCTGTCTGACCAAGTCCCCAGAGACGTGATTCTACGCCTTCACTTCTATCACATTAAAGATCAACTTATGACAGTGATGCGCAAACGAGAGCATGTCCCAGAGCAGCATCAGAATTTGCAGTTCTATGCCGACCTATCTCAATACACTCTGCAAAAGAGGAAAAATTTAAATACTATCACTAAGACATTGAGGAACCACAAAATTACATACATGTGGGGTTATCCCACTAAGCTGACCATAGTGAAGGATGATCGCACATTTATTGTGGACTCGCTTGACAAGGGTATCTCACTGCTAGAAGACTGGAATATTCTCCCCGAACAGGTAGAGATGCCCCACTCCACAAGACAACCTAAGCAGGTGGAATCTGACTGGAAGAAAGTCACTAATGGGAACGCTAACTCACATTCTTGACTCCGGATGACACACATTTCCTTTCCCTGGGAGGCTTTCCAGGAGAGCCTTTAGGCTTGAACTTACCCCCCATCTAAATGAGCAGCATAAGGCTGCATACCAGTTTTTTCTTTCAACTTGAAAGGTTGATAGGGGTAGAACCCCCATACTTGTTACTGTTTTACCAGTTTTACGGTTGTTTTTCTTTCTTACTGTTCTGTTTCCTTTTTTTGTCTTCTCGCCACCGCTTCGTTGCACTGCTTGGCACTCCTGCCACACCTGGAAGAACGAAACTCAGGTCGCAACCTCTCCTCAATCTGCCATTGCTCCTCCACTTGGTCTGTGAGTACAATTTTTTCCATAGTGTTCTCTTACATGCCTTATGTTTCCTCATCCACACGATTCTCACGGTATCCAGAAAACCTGGCATTTTCATTTCTACCACAAGATGGCTCTCTCGCTCTACTAAAGAAAAAGATTAGTTCCACGTTTCAACTTATCTTTCTCCACACTAAATGGGGATAAATTTCCTTTCAATTAACTCTAAGGGCCTGAACCACCCAGTTAAGAGGAAATCGATGTGGAAAGAGGCACTCTCCCACAAAAGTGATGTACTCTGTGTGCAGGAAACACATTTTTCCGACACGTCTCCACCAGCTTGTGCCCACAAACAATTTCCATCTGTTTTCACAGCTAACGCACACAACAAAACAAAAGGTGTATTAACAGCTATCAGAGACTCGGTGGCCTTTACACTACACGAGGTTGTGGCAGATGCCCAGGGCCGTTATTTGATTGTTGTGTGTGACCTGAACTCGGTCACATACACGATTGCTAATGTATATCTTCCTAACCAGCATCAAATCCGTTTCTTCCACAAACTTATGAATAAAATACGTAAACACCAGAAAGGTTCTCTTATAGTCTGTGGGGATTTCAACTCTACTCCGGACCCTGCTATTGACTCTTCCCAGGGCCGGAACAGGAGGGGCCAATCCCTCTCACAGCCCATCCACACTCAGGAACTTTTTGATGCATGGAGGTGTCTACATGCTGGTGAGAGGGACTTCACCTTTTTCTCACCTCCCCATGGATCCTACTCACGGATTGACCTATTTTTGGTTGACTACCTGACTCTATCTAGGGTATCCTCAGCATCTATAAATTCCATTACGTGGTCAGACCACGCCTCGATTACACTAACGATTGAGTGTACTGCCAACATCCCCACGACTCCAATGTGGAGAGTAAATTCATATCTCCTGCAACAAAAGGACTCTAGGCTCCACATTGAAAAGCATTTAAATGAGTTTTTTATGTTGAACGAGGCAACTGTCTCAGATCCATTCATACTGTGGAATGCCCACAAAGCATTTATCAGAGGGATTCTCATACAGCTAGGGGCGAGAGCGAAGAGGCAGCGGCAGAAACGGATTACGGATCTGACCACTGAAATTTTCACACTGGACACCATTAACAAACAGAATCCTTCTTTAAACAACGCCAAAAAACTGACACAATTGCGATGCGATCTCAGGACTCTCCTATTGGAGGATTTTGAGAGAACGTCTAGGAGACTGAAAATGTCCTACTATGCTATGGGTAACAGAGCAGGGAAACTACTTGCACACAAACTAAAGGGGCACAGATATAAAACTAAAATCCCATACTTGCATCATCCAATCTCTAAACATAAACTCCACCACCCCCAAGACATTGCTGACGCTTTTAGTCACTACTATAGTTCCCTATACAACTTGAAGGATGATGTTAACACCTGTCAACCCACACTCGATTTAATTAATCAATTTTTGCAAAAAATTAAATTGCCCAAGCTATCACTAGAACAGTTGGAATCCCTCAATGCACCCTTCAACACCTCTGAGATTCAGAGGGCGATTGACACCCTCCCACCTAACAAATCCCCTGGTCCAGATGGATTCACCGGGGACTATTACCAAACGTTCCAGATTATCCTGGCTCCACATTTAGAACGTATATTCAACACTGCTGTTGCCACTTCGTCTCTTCCCCCAGAAATGCTGAAAGCTATCATTGTAACAATACCGAAGTCAGGCAGAGACTCCACCTCTCCGCAAAACTTCAGGCCCATTTCTCTTCTTAATAATGATGTAAAAATCTACGCCAAATTATTAGCCACACGCCTCATCAATATCCTCCCTACCCTGATCCATCCGGATCAAACGGGCTTCACCAAAGGTAGGCAAACCGCTGACGCGACTCGCAGACTAATAAATATAATCCATCTGGCGAATCGTCATGGGAGACCTTCTCTGCTGTTGGCCCTCGACGCAGAGAAGGCCTTTGATAGGGTCCATTGGCAGTATATGACCCAGGTTCTTCTGAAGTTCGGTTTTACGGGGAATATACTATCAGCTATTTTGGCCCTCTATTCGAATCCTTCGGCTCAGGTGTTTACCTCCGGTACACTCTCTAAACCATTTCACATAACAAATGGGACCCGTCAGGGCTGCCCCTTATCCCCCCTCATATTCAATTTATTAATGGAACCACTGGCCACATATATCCGCAACCACCCTAGTATTAAAGGTTTCCCTATACGAGATTCTTCTCACACTATTAGTCTCTTCGCGGATGATATTATTATGGTCCTCACAGAGGTGGAGTCCTCCCTGGCTTCGGTACATTCGACATTGGAAATGTTCAGTAGACTATCGTATTACAAAGTTAATGAGACCAAATCGTATGTTTTAGGCCTGGGTATTGACTCTACTACGCGTGACAAACTTCAGTCACGATTTCCTTACACTTGGCGCGAAGAGGGAATCAAATATTTAGGTATCACTCTAACGGCCCTCACTCAAGAGTTAGTCAAATCGAACTATACACCCTTTCTGCAGGGTTTAGAGAAGAAACTCTGAGATTTAGCTAAAGTGGAACTGTCATGGTCAGGGAGGTTGGCAGCCTTTAAAATGGTAATCCTGCCCCAGCTGCTATATCTATTCAGGACACTCTGCATACCGGTCCCCTCCTCTTTTTTCTCTTCGGCACAGACTATGCTGAATAGATATTTGTGGCAAGGAAAGAGAGCGAGGTGCACATTCAAGAAACTAGTGGCGAGTAGAGGGGCAGGTGGGGTTGGTCATGTGCTTTTAAAAGACTACTATTCAGCAGCGATCCTAGCTCAAGCAAGGGCATGGTTCCCACATCTGGGGTCACTCGCCCCCAGATGGTTGGAGTTGGAAGCCTCGCAAACACAAGGTCATAGTTTATACGACATACTTCTGGCAAGTGGTCATCACATTCTAGCGGAATCTGACCTTTCCCCCACAGTGGTGGCGACGCTACGTGAGTGGAGGGTATTAATCTCTCAACGCCATGCGGAAGCCACGACCAAATCCTTATTTCTCACACTGAATAGCCTAGCTATAATTATCCCGGACCTTAACATATCTCCATGGACAGCCAAAGGAATATTATCCATAGAAGACTTAATGATAGGACCTTTAGGTCCCTTCAATTAGAATATGGCTTAGACAAGAGAGAGCATTATAAATATCTTCAAATGATGCATTTCATTCGCAACACTCCACAGCCCATGGTGCGTTTACCATGGAGGATGGTGCTTTACCTCACTAGCACCACTACTAGGATTAAAGGCATCTCTTTGTTTTATAATGCATTGCATGATAAGGATGAGTTTCTAAAATCTACTCATATCAAGGCTTGGGAAAGGGATATGGGAATGTCTTATACCACGGAGCAATGGCAGACGGCATTACGCACCACTTATAAAGCAACTAGGAGCGTTAACCTATGGGAAACTACACATAAAATATTGCTCCGCTGGTATCTGACACCCTATAGGATTTCTAAGTTTGGTCCACAACACTCCCCACTCTGTTGGAGAGGCTGTGGCGAAATAGGAACGCTGCAGCATATCCTATGGAAATGCCCTGCGCTTAAAACCCTCTGGACTCAAACAGCTGACCTGATTCACACATTAGCAGGGGTACACGTTCTCCTAACTGAAGGGCTGGCATTACTGTCCTTGAATATAGAATCTGTACCAAATGAATTAAGAACTATAGTTATTCATGTACTACTGAGCGCTAGATTGTCTATTTTGAGACGTTGGAGAGATAAGAATCCACCATCCTTCTCTGAAATTATTCAAACTACTAATACTCATGCATCATATGAACTGATGTTTGCCTCTTCTCAGGGCAACTACCACACTACATACTCCAGATGGTTTAAATGGCTAGATTGGTATAAGTCGCAGTAAACTAGGTACAGCGATCTGACTTTCAATCCTGAAGTTACACCTAATACAGGTGATGGCGAGATGAGACTTTCTCTTTGTTCCTGTCTTCTTTCCCTTTCCTTTCTTCTTCTTTTCCCTTTCCATTCCTGCCTTCTCGGTTGTTTGGAACCACGTCTTTTTCATTTCTGTTCTTTCAGTACCAGAGGTGCCAAAACCTACTTTATATGTCATATGAATGACGTCATAGGATGATTACCCTTGACCTCTGACCATTTACTCAAGTTTATATCATCATAGGTATAAGGGGTACTGAATATCAGGATTGGACGGTTCATATTACTAGCTGCACTGCACTCTATTTTGAATTTAGTGACGGGACCTGGGGGGGGATCCTTACTTCCCTGTGAGGCACAGCATGTTCCCGGAAGGGGTGCCCGGGGGAGGCGGTTCCTCCCTCCTCTCTGGTTTAACTCTATCTGTTACGTATCGGTACGATGCATTCCACCGTTTGGTGACCAGATTAAGATTTATGACCTTGTATGTTCTTTCTTTGATCAAATAGCATATAAAGTTTCTTGCTTTCTGATAAACTAACATCGGTACTCGAGGATCTACAAACTTTGATGTATGACATGTTTCAATGCCGATTCTTGTAAAATTTCTCAATAAAAATTTTATTGAAAAAAAAAACTGTTGTGATGGGAAAAACTGGTATCGGTGAAGGAAAAGGTGGTTCCCCGTCAGGCAAAGTATTAGGAACAGGTCCCCTATATCAAGAAAGTGAGGGTATTAGGGAAGGCAGAGTTCCCCAGAGAAAAGCAAAGAAGCCCAGGAACCCCAGAAGAGGGAGAAAGCGTAGAATAAAAACGAGTAGGATCCTATGGAGAGTTAAGGAAGAACTTGGCTGGAAGCGCACCCGAAAAAAGGGCTGACAGCCGGCACAGAGGTGTCCCTACCCTGATGACGTGTGCTGGTGTTCCTCCCTCCGGATCGAAACATAGGGGGGGATATGTGAGGGTGAGAGCCCCTGGCTTAGAAGAAATGTGTTTGAAATGGACACAGGACTCTCAAAGAAGCTATTTGAGAAGTTCCAGCAAAAGATTGCTGAGCAGAGAAAACTATGCTTTAAGTTTTCTCTGGATTTTGTAAGTCTGGATTGGGGCTGGAAACTTGAAGACTTCAAAGTGCATTGGGAGGGATGGAGTCTTCAGTCATGTGTCCGGGTTTTCTAGGAGCTCTGCAGGTTGAGTGTGTGGCCAGGTGCACACACTCGTTATAAGGCAGAGCTGAACATAGCTCAGTGTGGGTGGAAAAGGAGTTGGTGTTACAGCAGTTGCTGGAAGGAAGTGTGCTACTGAAAAAGAACTCAGGCAACATCCTTAAGACGTTTCTCCATGTGGGAGAGGTTCCAGGTCAGTAGACTGAGAGAGCTGGGCTAGCTAAGAGAGTCGGGGAGACTATAGCTGAGACAACTGGAAGAGAGTCTTGGGGACCAGAGGGGACTGTAAGTCTTGGAGGAGTGTGGAAGCCTGGAGTGTCAGGAGAGCCCTTCCTAGAGGCCAGGAGTGGGCCTGTGCAGGAAGGAACTGCGCCCAAGGCTGAGTGAGCCTTAAGAGCCAGGTGGATTGGCATTTTCATGTGTTGATGTTTTTGGGAGAAGAACCCCTGTGTGGGAAACCAAATGCATGTATGAACTTTACTTTCTGTTTCTTTCAATAAAAGTGGGCTACCGCGCCCTTAAACCTTAGTTCCTGTTGGCTGTGAACTCACCTACAATGCATCTATCACTGAGCTAAACATCCCCCAATGTTACAATATATATATAAAAACATATATGTGTATGTATATATTTGGGGGCTCTATATTTTATTTACATAAATAATTTAAAGCGTTTGCAGATCGCTTAAGGGAGGATAGATATGCTAATTCATAACTGAAAACAAAGTAGCATGCTACAAATAAAAAATAAAACTTTAAGAAAAATTTTAAGGTAAGAAATAATTCTTTATTGTTATTAACTAGGATCACAGTAAAAATGTAAGAACAAATTTAGGGAAAGAAATAATAATTTTTTGTAAATTAACTAGGATCACAGTTACATTTTTCAAGAATTTTTAGAACTTCAAGGTTGTAAACACATTAAATATGGGCATCCTGCCAGGGCACGCTACCAACAGGTGAAACAAAATATTCTGCAAAATTGTTTTGAATTGTCATTACTCTGCTGGTAGGGCGTAGGTCCTGTGACAGCAGGAAGGTAAAGTCACCTGGTTGCATCCAGGGGGGTAGATATATTTCGCCCAGATTCAGGCTTTACGCCGATTTATACAGCTAGGTGGAGAGTTGTATAAGCCCAGCTGAGACTAGTGGGCTCATTGATGACTCATACCTCTAGGGAGAGGGCTGGGCGTCGTGCAGGCAGGGAGTTGATGAGGCCAGCTGAAGCCTGTCAGTTCGTTTAAGGCCTCTATAAAAACTCCCAGATTCATTAGATGTTAGCTCATGCCTGGAACCAGACCTGTGTGGACTGTCTAGGGAGAGTGAACCCCTGTGCGGTGAGGCAAAGCCTGTGTGGCTATTTGTTTGGACTTTTACTAAACCAGGGACTTAGGGACTAGGACAGCACCAGGCTGATCCCAGTTGTTAGTTTAGGAAACCTGCATGTTTAGTCAGAGGTCAAACTGACCAGGATTTATTTTGTTTGTTTCTTTTTGGCTTTGCTGTGTTTTTGTCACTGTACATAGAGAAATAAACCGCACCTTTTGATTTTGAAAACCACAACCTCCGTCTGCTGGCCCTGTTTTTGTGTGGGGAGCCCAACCAGGGGGTCACACACACCCGCTACCGAGTTAACCCCCTCACAGTTGGTGGAGAACCAGTGGCAGTTTTTTTTAAGCCAGCATGGAGGAGATACTGAAACAGCTGGCTCTAGCAAATGCCAATCAACAGCAGACAAATGCAGGTTTGCAAAGGAGCCTTGCAGCCCAGCAGCAAGCTCATCAACAAGCCCAGCAGCAATCTGAGGCCCGCTTCATAGACCTGTTACAGAAGCAAGAGCAGAGACTACAACAAATGGAAGCAGTAATGCAGCAACGTCCGCAGACCAGTGAGGAAAGCCGTCCCACTAATACCGCGTCCTTTGGGGTGAGTCGTTTATTGACAAAAATGACTGGAGAGGATGATCCAGAGGTATTTTTGACCACATTTGAAAGGACTGCTGAAAGAGAAAAGTGGCCTGAGGAGCAGTGGGCTGGACTGGTGGCTCCTCTGTTAACGGGTGAATCGCAGAAAGCTTACTATGACCTAGAGCCTGACCAAGCAAAAGACTATGTGATGCTAAAAGCTGAAATATTGGCAAGGCTGGGTGTCACCCTGGCTGTCCGGGCTCAGCGTGTGCATAACTGGACTTTCCAGCTTGGAAAACCCCCCAGGTCTCAAATGTATGATCTCATTCACCTGAGCAGAAAGTGGCTACAGCCAGAGACTTTGTCCGCACCAAAGATTGTGGAACGTGTTGTAATGGATCGGTTTTTGAGAGCTCTTCCTACTGCCATCCAAAAGTGGGTAAGCCATGGAGACCCAGAGACGGCCGGTGGTCTTGTGGATCGTGTAGAGAAATACTTGGCTACAGAGAACCTGACGGCCTCTTCCAGAGACTCTCGGACTTTCCACCCTAAGACCAGATCATCCCCAGGGGCGGATAAGAGGATTCCAAGGGGTGAGGGTGGAGAGAGTGAGAGGGTGGGAGCTCTACCCCAAGTTTGGCGAGAACAGCCTGGGAAATCAGCGGCTCAAGAGGCGGCAAGAAGGATCATTTGCTACCGCTGCCGGCAAGCGGGACATATTGCAGCAAATTGCCCGGTTTTGGAGGAACCCATGCAGTGTGACTTTCTGACGGGCAGACGTCAGTCGCTGTGTGCGACAGTCGCATGCACTGCCATTCGGGGAACTGAGAAACATTTATGCAAAATGTGTATTAATGGTAGAAATGTTGTGGTATTGCTGGATTCAGGTAGCCTTGTGACCCTGATAAAGGCTGAATTAGTTAAAACAGAGGTCTCTGGGAATAGCAAGGTAGCTGTTATTTGTGTGCATGGGGACACCCGAGAGTATCCAGTGACTACAGTGTGTTTCGAGACCCCCAAAGGTACCCTTTCTCATCCAGTGGGCTTAGTGTCTCAGTTACCGCATGACGCCATTGTGGGAAGGGATTTTCCGAAGTTCTGGGAACTGTGGGATGATCCTGAGCCCCCCACTGGTGCCCCTATGTACCAGGAATATGATAGCCAGAACTCCTCTGAGAGTGGTGAGGACTCTCCCGAATTTCCCTTGTCAGTATTGGCAGGGGAGACTCAAGAAACTGGAGAGGAGCCCACCTCCTCAGACGAAAACCTACCGTCTGTGGAGTTTTCTGATCTTGAGGTTCACAGGGAAAACTTTGCCACAGAACAGTTGAAAGACCCCGCCCTAATAAAGGCACGGGAAAACGTAGTGAAAATAGATGGCGAGTTAGTGAACCCAGATAATACCTGCACTTACCCATACTTCAGCGTAGAGAAGGACCTACTGTATCGGGTGGCAAAAAGGGCAGAAGAAACCGTTGAGCAGCTTGTGGTGCCCAAACCTTACAGGAAGTTGGTGTTGGAGTTGGCCCATGGGCACATTCTTGGAGGTCATCTGGGGACAGAGAAAACCCGAGAGAGGGTATTACAGAGATTCTATTGGCCTGGGGTGATGAAGGACATAGAAAATTATTGTTCCTCCTGCCCTGTGTGTCAGAGGTCGGCCCCGATGCCACACTTCCGTAGCCCGCTGGTCCCTCTACCCATCATTGAGGTCCCGTTTGAGAGAATCGCAATGGATTTGGTAGGTCCTATAATCAAGTCCGCTAGGGGGCACCAGTACATATTGGTTATAATGGACTATGCCACCCGTTATCCAGAAGCGATCCCTCTCAGAAATACCTCGGCCAAAACCATAGCCAAAGAGCTATCTCTTGTTTTTAGCCGGGTGGGTATTTGTAAAGAACTGCTTACGGACCAAGGTACACCCTTTATGTCCCGGGTTATGAAGGAGCTGTGTAAATTGTTCAAAGTGACGCAATTACGTACATCTGTGTATCACCCCCAAACCGATGGGCTGGTTGAAAGATTCAACAAAACCCTAAAACAAATGTTGAAGAAAGTGGTGGATAGGGATGGAAAGGATTGGGACTGTCTACTTCCTTATTTGATGTTTGCTATTAGGGAGGTGCCCCAATCCTCTACGGGATTCTCCCCCTTTGAGTTACTGTATGGGAGACACCCAAGAGGGCTGTTGGATATTGCCAAGGAAACTTGGGAAAGTGAGAGTTCTCCCCACAGGAGTGTGATTGAGCATGTCGCCCTGATGCAAGATCGAATTGCACAGGTAATGCCCATCGTGAAGGAACATTTGGCCCAAGCGCAGTTGGCACAGCAGAGAGTGTACAACCGTGGAGCCAAGACCCGTACCTTTTCCCCGGGGGATAGGATATTGGTACTTGTCCCTACGGTTGAAAGTAAATTCCTTGCCAAATGGCAAGGCCCCTACGAGATAATGGAAAAAGTGAGCGAAGTGAATTACAAGGTCAGACAACCAGGAAGGCGAAAGCCCGAACAGATCTATCACGTTAATCTGTTGAAAGCCTGGAGGGATAGAGAGTCCCTAGTCGCAGACACTTGGTCACCAGCTCAAACTGGTTGCGTGATTCCTGAGGTTGGAATCGCAGCCACCTTGTCACAACCCCAACAACAGGAGGTTAAGGAGTTTGTGCTTCGCAACAAGGAGGTATTCTCTGAGCTGCCGGGACAAACATCTGGGGTAGAGCATGACATTATTACCCCGCCCGGTGAAAGGGTGAAGTTAAAACCCTATCGGATCCCAGAGGCCCGACGGGAGGCAATACGGGAGGAAGTACAGAAAATGCTGAACTTAGGGGTGATAGAGGAGTCCCAAAGTGATTGGTCTAGTCCCATTGTGTTGGTGCCTAAACCGGATGGGAGCTGGCGATTTTGTAACGATTTTCGTCAGTTGAACAAAGTTACAAAATTTGACACCTACCCCATGCCACGTATAGATGAGTTGATCGACCGGCTGGGAACAGCCCGATACATGACGACTCTTGACCTCACAAAAGGGTATTGGCAAATCCCCCTGGCCAAGTCAGCCAAAGAGAAAACCGCATTTGTAACCCCAGACGGGGCGTTCCAATATAAAAGAATGCCGTTCGGGTTACAGAATGCGCCGGCCACATTCCAGCGGAAAATGGACCAGATGCTGAGGCCCCATCGGAAGTATGCTGCGGCTTACCTGGATGACGTAATTGTCCATAGCACAGATTGGGCCTCACATCTGCCAAAAGTGCAAGCAGTCCTGGACTCTGTTCGGGAAGCAGGGTTTACGGCTAACCCCAAGAAGTGTACCATTGGGCAGGAGGAGGCCAAATATCTTGGGTACACCATTGGGAGGGGAGTAATAAAACCCCAACTCAACAAAGTCGAGGCCATCCAGAGTTGGCCACGTCCCAACAGCAAGAAGCAGGTACGAGCCTTTCTGGGAATCGCTGGGTATTATCGGCGATTCATTCCCCACTTTGCTTCTAAGGCTGTGCCCCTAACCAACCTGACGAAGGGGAAAGGGTCGGTCATGATTAAATGGACCCCCGAGGCTGAGGCAGCATTCCAATTCTTGAAACAAGCCTTATGTAGCCAGCCAGTGTTGTACTCACCCGACTTCTCTAAAGACTTTGTCGTACAAAGTGATGCGTCAGATGTGGGGTTAGGAGCAGTATTGTCCCAGGTCTGGAACGGGGAAGAGCACCCAGTCATTTACCTCAGCAGGAAGTTGAAGTCCCATGAGGTAAATTACGCCACCGTTGAAAAGGAGTGTTTAGCGGTGAAGTGGGCTCTAGATTCCCTTCGGTACTACCTGCTAGGTAGGCACTTTGACATGGTTACGGATCACGCTCCGTTAAAGTGGATGGCTCAAAACAAGGAAACAAATAGAAGAGTGAATAGGTGGTTCCTGGCCCTCCAGGAATTCAACTTCACAGTAAAGCATCGCCCTGGCGTTCAAATGGGGAATGTGGATGCTTTGTCTCGAGTACATGAATGCCTGATTGCTGGTGTTCCAACCCCGAGGTTAAAACAAGAGGGGGGGGTATGTGACAGCAGGAAGGTAAAGTCACCTGGTTGCATCCAGGGGGGTAGATATATTTCGCCCAGATTCAGGCTTTACGCCGATTTATACAGCTAGGTGGAGAGTTGTATAAGCCCAGCTGAGACTAGTGGGCTCATTGATGACTCATACCTCTAGGGAGAGGGCTGGGCGTCGTGCAGGCAGGGAGTTGATGAGGCCAGCTGAAGCCTGTCAGTTCGTTTAAGGCCTCTATAAAAACTCCCAGATTCATTAGATGTTAGCTCATGCCTGGAACCAGACCTGTGTGGACTGTCTAGGGAGAGTGAACCCCTGTGCGGTGAGGCAAAGCCTGTGTGGCTATTTGTTTGGACTTTTACTAAACCAGGGACTTAGGGACTAGGACAGCACCAGGCTGATCCCAGTTGTTAGTTTAGGAAACCTGCATGTTTAGTCAGAGGTCAAACTGACCAGGATTTATTTTGTTTGTTTCTTTTTGGCTTTGCTGTGTTTTTGTCACTGTACATAGAGAAATAAACCGCACCTTTTGATTTTGAAAACCACAACCTCCGTCTGCTGGCCCTGTTTTTGTGTGGGGAGCCCAACCAGGGGGTCACACACACCCGCTACCGAGTTAACCCCCTCACAGTCCATATGTTGAATGTTCTGATTGGGATTCAGAGGTGCAGGATCTGTGGATATTCTATCATTTTCAATAACAAAGTTATGTAGAACACAGCAGGTGAGTACTGCTTTGATAGCGTTTTTCACATCTAACTGCATGGTACTTAGTAGTACCCGCCATTTTGCTGAACATTTCCCAAACGCACATTCTACGACTCGTCTTGCTCGACTGAGTCTGTAATTGAAAATCCTTGAGATTGCAGGCCCCACCCGCCCAAACCATAACTTCCCCAGATACAACTTAACTAAAATAAATAACTGAACACATTTTTTAAATGGCAAAAACTTGGCCGCGACACATTTATTGGTTTTTCACAAATAATTTTCCATAAATCTTTATTATCATTCCAAACTTCATAAATCATCCAATAACATATTTCTACCTGCTCAGTTGTTAGAACTCGAGCAGTAGCACAACTTCAAAGATAAATAAAAGTCCCCACACGCCGGTCTTGAGCATCAAGACCGGCACACCCCAATCGTCGCGGCCTTTTCGATCATGTTCTGCAGACCAACATTAAAAATGTAATTTCCTACTTCTGATAAGTGCACCCCATCCAGTCTGTACAGACCTGGATATCCCCCTTCCAAGTCCATGTGCCTATAAGACAGTCCCCCAACTTGGGGCATGAACTTTTCGAGAGCCCTATTGACTCTCTTCCTCATTTTTCCCATCACCCTCCTCTGCGCAGAGGAGAGCCATGAAAGACGAGGAACCACTTCTGAAAAAACGAAGGTTGTACCTGGGAAAGTCGCACTGAAGCGATGCAGGTCACGCTTAATCATAAATAATAAGTCCAAAGTGTTAACATTTCCCAAATCGTTACCTCCCAAATGAATTATCAGTATGGATGGCAATGGCTACAGCTGACATAACCTAGACACATGCAAATCCAGTTGCGGCCATTGAAGGCCTCTTATACCTTTCCAGAACAAACGAAATGAGTCCGGGTGCAAGGATAAATTTGATGAATAGTTGCGTTGAGCCGCTCTTTTTTGTGCCCAATACATAAATGAATGCCCCAAAATCCACACTGTGTGCTGGGTACCTAAAATTAAATAAACAAATTAGGACAAACATACAACTTAAAACATTTTGACTTCCACCCACCCAATGCCTTGATATCTGATTCAGAGACGCCCGATCGGGCCGCGCTCCGAAGCTGCGCCAATCCGAAAGGAGTGGGAGGAAAACTTAAAATGACTTAAACCCATGGCACGCAAACTCTTTTTTAAAACTGCATCGAATTGGTATTTCGTCAGGGGCAATAAATTAGCATGAATGAGAAAAATTCCCTCCCCGGGAGGCCTAAGCCCCATAAATTGTTTAACCAAGGCTACCGGGCACAATAAGCTCTCATTTTGTTCTTTTAGATGAACCCATCTACCCTTACCATATTGGTCTGTTTTGGAATACTGCAGCCACACATGAACACCCGATTGATCAACTAGCACCTGGTCAAATCACACACCCGAACCACCTTGTTTGCTCACTGGAATTAATTCCGAGATGCGAAATGCCCCAAAAAATGCAAGCACAAAAGCTGTCCTGAATAATAAGGCCTCGTAGGAGGAAAACAAACCACTGAAGTCATTCTGCAAAGGCCACCGAGAATGTCAAGAGAAATCGGTCTCCTATCATCTATGACAAACGTCAATCTCTTGTATCCCTTCAGTGCCTGTTTTACAGAAAAATAAGAAGAACAAGGTCTCAGACCCAATAAACGGAAGAAAAAGGACATACCGGCCAGCGTTCTTGTCACATAACTATGTGAAAGTTGCTGCCGCATTAAACTTGACATAAAAGCCAAAATGGTACCTTCCGAAGGCTTATCAAACTGACCACCTTCAGCACTTGCAAAGGATATCCAGCTGCTCCAGGCTGCCGAGTAACTCGACCAGGTTCTACGAGCTAAAGAGCTTTTTATAGCATTCGTCACAGTACTCAGATCATCTCCCACAGATAGGCCGGGCATGAGTTGCCAACTGCGTCCGCCTCCGGCAGCAGACTCCGAAAACGCTCCTCCTGAAAACGAGATAGAGAATCAGCTATATTATTCAATATCCCCGGGGTATACCTAGCCTTCAACCAAATATTAAATTTGAGGCATCTGAAGACCACCTGACGCAAGATTTTGATTACCGGCAAAGAACTGGATGAAAGGCAGTTCACTGCATATAATACACCCTTGTTATCCGTTTCCACCAAGATGCGCCTATTAGCGAACTCTGAGCCCCACAACTTCAATGCCACTAATATTGGAAATAATTCTAGCAATACCACGTTCCTGGTCACTCCCGAACTCACCCAAGGCTCCGGCCAAGCCGCGCAACACCAGTGCGATCTCCAGATGGCACCGAAGCCTTTGGAGCCAGCTGCATCCGTAAATAAACAAAAATCCTTTGCCACAACAAATTCCGCCTGAAAAAAGGACCTACCGTTATATCCGTCAAGAAAGTTGGCCCAAACCAAAAGATCTTCCTTAATGGGGGCCGTTATTCTAACATGATCCAAAGGAGATTTCAAGCCTGAAATCGCCAGGTAAAGCCGACGCGAAAATATTCCGCCAACAGGCATGATTCTGCACGCAAATGCCAGAACCCCCAGCAGCGACTGTATTTCTTTCAAGCGTACCTTCTTTTTCCGCAACATCGTCGTGATTAACCATTTTAATTTACTCTATTTTTTTTCCGGCAAACGAAATTCCATACCGCAAGTATCTATCTCTATGCCCAAAAACTCCAATGAAGTGCTTGGCAAGCAAGTTTTTCCCTCAGCCAACGGTACTCCAAATTCAAAAGCCATGGCCTGAAATGACAGCAACAAGTCAGAACAAAAACTAGAGTCTGCTGGGCCAACAAACAAAAAATCATCTAGATAGTGCACCGCACCATCCAGCCCAGAACAGATGCCAAGTACCCAGTGGAGAAATGTAGAGAATGATTCAAAGTAGGAACATGACAACGAACACCCCATCGGGAGACACATGTCAAAAAAGTATTGACCCTCAAAATAAAACCCCAACAAGTTGAAAGCCTCCGGGGAGACGGGCAAGAGGCGAAATGCGGATTTTATGTCAGCCTTCGCCAACAAGGCCCCAGGGCCAAACCTCCTGATCTTACCAATCGCTTCTTCGAATGTGGCATACGACACTGAGCATAGGCTCCCGTCAATCTCATCGTTCAAGGAGTCACCTTTTGGAAAGGATAGATGGTGTATAATACGAAATTCATTGGGTTCCCGTTTTGGCACTACCCCCAATGGGGAAATCCGAAAATTATAGAAGGGGGGGGGGTGCTCAAAAGGGCCAGCATTTCTACCTTCCTTTTAGTTCTTTACATAACTTATCCCTTACCACCTGGGGAAATTGATCTACAGATTTCAAATTACCTACCAATTTACACCCCTCCCCCGAAAAGGAAGGCAACAGGAAACCCTGATCAAAACCTTTACTGAGTAAACAAGCCTTCTCCCTGTTTGGGTAGATGTCCAGCCACGGGCGCATTTTTTCCAGCCTCACTGGCGTGCAGGCTTTTGGGAAAAATATGCTGGACCGGGCTAGCTCCTGTCACTGCATTCCGCTTAAAACATTTTGCCGCTGGGTGCGTCCCCGCACAAATGGCACATTCGTGTCTGTATTTACACGAATTATTCCAGCGGCACTGGCTGTCATTAAATGCAAAACAGCAGCCTTTCCTAAAGGCCGCTGTTGACCCTGTCGCAGCGGGTTGTCTAGGCGCTACCTGCCTTTGTGGCACAATCAAATTGAGCCACAAGCCCACATCTTTCATACCCCACCTTAGAGACGGGTGAATGGACAGTTTCTGACGAAAGGATTCATCATAGAAAAACCGCCCCAGGCCCCCAAAATTTTTATAGGCTTCCAAGATGTGATCTAGATGCTGGAAAAGCCCCCCACACCTTTCCGGGTGCTTCTCCGCCATAATGCCAGAATAAATACAAAAGGCTTGAAGCCAATTGTTAAACGACCTAGGGATTGCCCTGCGCCTTTCTTCTTCGCTTCTCTCCTCCCCCCTCCTTTCTGTTCTAACAAATTCTTTATGCGCAGGCAGGAGAGAAAGAATGTCAACATATTCCCCTTTCCAAACCTTTTCCTTAACATTTACACTTAAATGGTATCCTAAAGGGGACATTTCACATGGCATGGAATCTTTCATATATATCTCAGGGACCAGTAACCTTTGCCCAGCCGTCTGCAAGAGCTCAGGAGCTGATTTGTCAGACTGCATAGCAGAAACTTTATCTAGCTGAGATAGTAAGCTGACAGGCAGACTAGACAGTACTGGAGTAAGAGATGACACAGAAGGGTTAACAGAAATAGAAGCAGCAGACACAGCATGTGCTGAACCTTTAGACAGTGATTGTATTATGGAAGACAAAGAGCCTACCAAACCAGATAGTACATGCAATTGGTTTAACTCACCACCAGCTGGAGCCTGCAACACCTGCTGCTGAGCCACCTGCTCCAGCATTGAAGGGGGGTCTTGCACTTGTAGCATCTGCTCACCTGTTGCATGCTGTGGCATGTCTGTGTTCTGAGTGCCTTGCTGACACTCTAAGCGCTGGTTCCCGGGAGACCGCTGCATGCGCTGTCTCCCCCGACTGTCCTGTGCGGCCTGCTGCGGCTGGCCGCGCCGTCCTCCTCTTCCAGCCGGCGACTGCGAACAGGTCCGCCTCTTCTGACCTCCGCGGCGGCCTCGTGACGTCACACCGCCGCCATCTTCCCTCAGCATCACTAGCGGCGCACGGGTGTCTGTAGCTTCTGCGGAAGCCCCTCCTTCCCTCTCCGGCGGTGCGTGTCTCCTCGCTTTTCCAGGCGGAGCTGGTTCAGGAACTCCCTGCACCATGTCAGTGTCATTCCTCCTCTCGCCGCTCGCTACCAAGTCTCCACCCTCTTGCTCCAGCAGCCGTCCTTCTTCCTCCGGGGCTGACTCCAGGCAGCGTCTAAGCCATGCCTCTCCTCCTGAGCTGCCAGCTTTCTCTAATAGCTGCATCACCAGCGCTTCCATCATGTAAGATGTTCTGTGTAAGGTAAGAGCTCAGATCTTCCTGCTTGTTCAGCTGAGAGCTCAAATCTTCCTGCTTGTTCAGCTGAAAAGAGGCAGAACCCTGCGCCTGCTGGCCCTTTTATAAGCAATCCCAAAATCCAGAAAGTTCCCTGAAACCTGATTGGCTCTTCTTACTTCCTTGTGGACCGGCCCCAAAAGGGGCGGGGCCCCTAACCCCACTGTACTAATGCAGCTAAACCTAACTTAATAATTTACCTTTTATTGTGCTAGGGAGGCCGCAATCTCAGGAAAGTGGCCCCATAATGTGACCCCTTTATTCATTCTTGATGGCTATGTCCTTGGCCACTGTATGGTCGCATTACATTTTCAGAAAGGCCGAATGCCTCATCAGCCACGATGACAACAGGTAGTATGGGCTCTGTAGTGTTGGGAAGAGGCCTCCAAGCCGGAATTCCAAAGCGACCTTCATGTAAGCGATGGCCCATGGCCGATTCTCGAAAAATGAGAGAATCCCCTTGACTGCCATATGCTCCGACATCAACACATATGAATTTTGATTTGGAGTCTGCTAGTGCAAGCAACACTATAGAAAAATATTTTTTGTAATTAAAGTACATGGAGCCTGACTTCGGTGGTTTTTTGACACGTACATGTTTGCCGTCCAATGCTCCAATACAGTTTGGGAAGTTTGTTTTGTCCCAAAATTCGTTAATTAAATTCTCCCACATACTCTCAGTTGGAACTGGCATTACCTCGCTGTGTAGCTCCTCCCATAGCATAGCACAGGTTTCTCGTGCCACTTTAGAAACAGTGGAAATGCCCATTAAAAAATAATGATGCAGAGATGCAAATGACTGACCCGTTGCCAGAAACCTAAATGAAAACATTTAATATGTTATATTATTAATAAATATCAAAATATTTATTATTCATATTTTAAACATATAATATAAAAATATATTTCAGGGTTAGGGTTTGCAGTTAGGGTTAGGATTCGGTATATTTGAAAAACTCTTTCAAAAAAATTATACTACCATATACAGCTTAAAATATATATATATATATATATATATATATTGTGACAGCAGGAAGGTAAAGTCACCTGGTTGCATCCAGGGGGGTAGATATATTTCGCCCAGATTCAGGCTTTACGCCGACTTATACAACTAGGTGGAGAGTTGTATAAGGCTAGTGGGCTCATGGATGACTCATACCTCTAGGGAGAGTGTGGGGCGTCGTACAGACAGGGAGTTGATGAGACCAGCTGAAGCTTGTCAGCTCATTTAGGCCTCTATAAGAACTCCCAGCTTCATTAGATGTTAGCTCATGCCTGGAACCAGACCTGTGTGGACTGTCTAGGGAGAGTGAACCCCTGTGCGGTGAGACAAAGCCTGTGTGGCTATTTGCTTGGACATTTAAAACCAGGGACTTAGGGACTAGGACAGCACTAGGCTGATCCCAGTTGTTAGTTAGGAAACCTGTATGTTTAGTCAGAGGTCAAGTTGACCAGGATTTATTTTGTTTATGTTTCTTTTGCTTTGCTGTGTTTTGTCACTGTAAATAGAAAATAAACCGCACCTTTTTGATTTTGAAAACCACAACCACCGTTTGCTGGGCCTGTTTTTGTGTGGGGAGCCCATCTCGGGGGTCACACACACCCGCTGCCGAGCTAACCCCCTCACAATATATATATATATATATATATATAATTAATCAATTTATTATTCAGACTAAAAAATCAAAAAAATATTAGATTAGACCAAAAAATTATAATATATTATTAAAAAATAGAATAAATGGTTATATTAGATTTAAAAAAAAATATCTTTTTTTTTAATTCATAAATAACAGATATACAGATTGAAAAATAAAGAAATAACTATTTAATTTTTTTTAATTTAAATTAGTGAAAATATATAAAAAATTAGCCCAGAAAATTATAATATATTATAAAAAATTGAATAAACAGTTATAGATTTGCTTAAAATAAACCATTTTTATTTATGAAAAATAAAATAAAAAAAACATATACAGATTAAAAAATAAATAAATAACAATTTAAATATTTTTTTATTAGAATAGTGAAAATATATAAAAAATTTGCCCAAAATAATATAATATATTATAAAATATAGAATACATGTTTATATTTGCTTAAAATAAACCAATTTGTTTTAAAGAAAAAAAAATGTATACAGATTGAAAAATAATTAAATAATTATTTAATTTTTTTTTTTTACAAATTAAATTAAATTAAATTACATTTTATAAATTAAACTAGTGAAAATATATAAAAAATTTGCCACAAAAATGATAATATATTATAAAAAATAGAAAAACGTTTATATTTGCTTAAAATAAACCAATTTTTTATATGAAAAAAATAATTAAAAAAAATAATAACATATACAGATTGAAAATTGATAAATAACTATTTCAATATTTTAAAATTAAATTAGTGAATTTTTTTAAAAAATTGGCACAAAACAATGTTATATATATAAAAAAATTGGATTAACGTTTAAATTTGATTGAAATAGACAACTTTTATTTAAATAAAGGGCAGACAAAAAAATCTATAGGATATATATTGTATAAATATATGCACATACCTGATCGTCACCAACAGACGTTCCTCTGGTGAAACACTCTTTCTCATATTGGTGTCCATGCATGTCAATCGGGGTCTTACTTTTTCTAATAGCAGATCGAATGTGACAATGGACATCCGGGTAAAATTTAAAAATTTGTCGGGGTAAGTACGCAGCTGTACATACATGTTGGTGAAATATCCAACAGACATTCGCTGTGCCATCAACGGATGGGTCCAATATCGACGAGCTCTGACTCTGGACCTCTCAGGCAACTTGCGACGACGTTGCAGCCTCATCACGAGCAACGTCAGGAGTATTTCCTGACATATGTTCAGTATGGGATCCATTTTAAATCACAGAAAGAGAGGGACATGCAAGTACAACTGCTCTCTCTGCTGCTGCTGCTCAGTCTGATCAAAATGGCAGAAATAGTTAAAATAACATATCTTAAATATGGGGGCAATAGAGGTTGGGACTTTCCAGAGGTATGGGTCAGATCACCTCACATCCCTAAATTCATATATGTAAAAAAGAGGGGGGGGGAAGGAGCGGGACTTTGTATGAAGCATGTGGGGGAGAGATTTAAATAGGTTGGGGGAAATAAATATGGCTAGAATACATTTAAAAGTTGATAATTTATTGCTTTCAAATAATGCACCATCCATGACTATATTGCATTATTAAAGGACACATTGTATAAGTTTTTTTCACAACTTGTTTAAAAATAATAATAAGCCAAGGACCCAGATATACAGACAAAAAATGCAATAAATGAATTGTAATGATACATAATTTTTGAGGCATGAAGCTGTTGGCTCTACGCGTTTCACGACTTTGGTCGCTCTTCAGGAGCACGCATGCAATTTATTTCTGTAAAGACATAAACACATTTGGGGTAAAACCGGGGCACCAAACAACCAAGGGACCGTGAACTGGTCAGGGTCGATGGTACTTACCAGGTAGCCCCATGTTAATGGTGTGGAAGTGAGACCCAACCAGACTCCCACATGGGGCCTGGTAGCACCATCCAGGGGCTGTGGCAGGGAGATACGAGACAGCCGGCCCCCACAGAGGACGCATCCCGGTCGGACTGGCATCGGACATAGATGAATGTGTGGGCTGTGGTAAATGAGTGGTGATGGCTGTTGGAATGAAGAGCAAAAAACATACTATTTGAAAAAAGGAAGGGGGGAATGTAGTGTGCAGGGAAGAGAAAATAGAAAAAACACTAGCAATCCAATTCAAATATAAGCAAAATAGGAATATGTATGAAATAACTAAGTGGGAAAGAGAAGATACCTGTGGTGTCTGTATGTACTGCTTGTGGATCCGTGAATAGATAGAAGTCAAATGCCTGCCGACCCAAGATGACGCCCCCTATGTAGGTGCCGCCGCCAAGGATTCCCGCCAATGTCACGCACGCGAGAGAGTGGGGAGAAAGGGCATCTACACCAATGCGGAAGAGCCGCCTGGTAGTAAGACGCCATGATATCTCCCCGCAGTGGCTCGTAGCTGTCAACCATACGCCGCACCGAGTGGTGACTCAGTGTGCGACGAGGGACGGCGTGACGTCGACCCGCAATGTACGCCCATACCTCCCTGCCGCTAAGCAGCGTGGGACGGGGGGGCGTGGTAAAGCGCGTCGCAACCCCCGGATTGGAGCATGGCCCGCAGGGGGCCGGAGGGCACACCAATCACAACCAAGGTAACAATAGGGACCTGTATGGAGGTTTGCAATGATCCGGGAGAACCCCAAATGGATAGCCAAAGTGGATGATATGTACAAGTCAAATTTAAACATTAAAAACAAAAGTACTGGAACACAAAAGCAAAAAGGATGAATAAAGCTGTACTAAAATAGTTAAAATAACATGATTTCTGAGCATGGGGAGTGTCCTACGACGTTATGTTTGAAACGCTTATAAACGCAAACGCTTCTAAACGCGGCTAAACGCGGCATGCAAACGTGGCAAAACGCGCGTTTATAAACGCTGGTTTTTGCGGTTAAAAACGTGTGCTCAGCATAGTTTAGCACCGGCGTCTCGTGTGCATGGGGCCTTAACCTCCTGTTGTTGGGGGTTTGACAAGGTGATTGCTATTCCAACCTCCGGAATCACGCAATCAGACTGAGCTGGTGAAAAAGTTTCTGCGACTAGGGATTCCCTATCCCTCCAGGCTTCCAACAGATTAATGTGATAGATCTGTTCGGGCTTTCGCCTTCCTGGTTGTCTGACCTTGTAATTCACTTCGCTCACTTTTTCCAATATCTCATAGGGGCCTTGCCATTTAGCAAGGAATTTGCTTTCAACCGTAGGGACAAGTACCAATACCTTATCCCCCGGGGAAAAGGTACGGGTCTTGGCCCCACGGTTGTACACTCTCTGCTGTGCCAACTGCACTTGGGCCAAATGTTCCTTTACGATTGGCATTACCTGTGCAATTCTATCTTGCATCAGGGCGACATGCTCAATCACACTCCTGTGGGGAGAACTCTCACTTTCCCAAGTTTCCTTGGCGATATCCAACAGCCCTCTTGGGTGTCTCCCATAGAGTAACTCAAAGGGTGAGAAACCCGTAGAGGATTGGGGTACCTCCCTAATGGCAAACATTAAATAGGGAATTAGACAGTCCCAATCCTTTCCATCTTTATCCACCACCTTCTTTAACATTTGTTTTAGAGTTTTGTTGAATCTTTCAACCAACCCATCTGTTTGGGGGTGATACACAGATGTACGCAATTGTGTCACTTTGAACAACTTGCACAGCTCTTTCATAACCCGGGACATAAAGGGTGTACCTTGGTCCGTAAGCAGTTCCTTACATATACCCACACGGCTAAAAACAAGAGATAGCTCTTTGGCTATGGTTTTGGCCGAGGTATTTCAGAGAGGAATCGCTAACGGATAACGGGTGGCATAGTCCAATGTAACCAAAATGTACTGATGCCCCCTAGCGGACTTCATTATCGGACCTACCAAATCCATTGCGATCGTCTCAAAGGGAACCTCAATGATGGGAAGAGGTACCAGCGGGTTATGGAAGTGTGGCATCGGTGCCGACCTCTGACACACAGGGCAGGAGGAACAATAATTTTCTGTTTCCTTCATGACCCCAGGCCAATAAAATCTCTGCAATACTCTCTCTCGGGCTTTCTCTGTCCCCAGATGACCTCCAAGAATGTGCCCATGGGCCAAATCTAACACCAACTTTCTGTAAGGTTTGGGCACCACAATCTGCTCAATGGTTTCTTCTGCCCTTTTAGCCACCCGATACAGTAGGTCCTTTTCCACGATGAAGTATGGGTAAGTGTAGGTCTCATCTGGGTTCACTAACTCGCCATCTATTTCCACTACGTTTTCCCGTGCCTTTATTAGGGTGGGGTCTTTTAACTGTTCTGTGGCAAAATTTTCCTTGTGAACCTCGAGATCAGAAAACTCCACAGACGGCATGTTTTCGTCTGAGGATGTTGGCTCCTCCCCAGTTTCTTGAGTCTCCCCGGCCAATACCGACAAGGGGAATTCTGGAGAGTCCTCACCACTCTCAGAGGAATTCTGGCTATCACATTCCTGGTATATAGGGGCACCAGTGGGGGGCTCAGGATAATCCCATAGTTCCCAGAACTTTGGAAAATCCCTTCCCACAATGGCATCATGAGGCAAGTGAGACACTAACCCCACCTGATGAGAGAGGGTACCTTTGGGGGTCTCAAAACACACTGTAGTCACCGGATATTCTCGGGTGTCCCCGTGCACACAAATAACAGCTACCTTGTTATTCCCAGAGACCTCTGTAGTAACTAATTCAGCCTTTATCAGTGTCACCAGGCTACCTGAATCCAGCAACACAACAACATTTCTACCATTAATACACATTTTGCATAAATGTTTCTCAGTTCCCCGAATGGCAGTGCATGCGACTGTCGCAAACAGCAACTGACGTCTGTCCCTTAGAAAGTCACATTGCATGGGTTCATCCACAACCGGGCAATTTTCTGCAATATGTCCCTCTTGTCGGCAGCGGTAGCAAACAATCCTTGAGCCCCTGACTTCCCAGGATGTTCTCGCCAGACCTTAGGTAGAACTCCCACCCTCTCACTCTCTCCACCCTCACCCCTTGGAATCATCTTACCCGCCACTGGGGATGGTCTGGTCTTAGGGTGGAAAGTCCGTGAGTCTCTGGAAGAGGCAGTCAGGTTCTCTGTAGCCAGGTACTTCTCTACATGATCCACAAGCTTATTGGCCATTTCTGGGTCTCCATGGCTTACCCACTTTTGGATGGCAGTAGTAAGAGCTCTCAGGAAACGATCCATAACAACACGTTCCACAATCTTTGGTGCAGACAAAGTCTCTGGCTGTAGCCACTTCCTGCTCAGGTGAATGAGATCATACATTTGAGACCTGGGGGGTTTTCCAAGCCGGAAAGTCCAGTTATGCACACGCTGAGCCCGGACAGCCAGGGTGACACCCAGCCGTGCCAATATTTCAGTTTTTAGCATCACATAGTCTTTTGCTTGGTCAGGCTCTAGGTCATAGTAAGCTTTCTGCGATTCACCAGTTAACAGAGGAGCCACCAGTCCAGCCCACTGCTCCTTAGGCCACTTTTCTCTTTCAGCAGTCCTTTCAAATGTGGTCAAAAACACCTCTGGATCATCCTCTCCAGTCATTTTTGTCAATAAACGACTCGCCCCAAAGGACGCGGTATTAGTGGAACGACTTGCCTCACTGGTCTGCGGATGTTGCTGCATTAACGTTTCCATTTGTTGTTGTAGTCTCTGCTCTTGCTTCTGTAACAGGTCTATGAAGCGGGCCTCAGATTGCTGCTGGGCCTGTTGCTGAGCTTCCAGAGTCTGTTGATGAGCTTGCTGCTGGGCTGCCAGACTCTGTTGATGAGCTTGCTGCTGGGCTGCGAGGCTCTGTTGCAAAGTTGCATTTGTCTGCTGCTGGGCTGCAAGGCTCTGTTGATGAGCTGCAAGGCTCTTTTGCAAACCTGCATTTGTCTGCTGCTGATTGGCATTTGCTAGAGCCAGCTGTTTCAGTATCTCCTCCATGCTGGCCTTTAAAAAAACTACCACTGGTTCTCCACCAACTGTGAGGGGGTTAACTCAGCAGCGGGTGTGTGTGACCCCCTGGATAGGTTCACCACACAAAAACAGGCACAGCAGACAGTGGTAGGAGAAAACAAAAGGGTGTGGTTTTATTTGAACTATATACAGACAAAAAATACAGCAAAAACAAAAGAAACAGGAAAAGAAATCCTGGTCAACTTGACCGCTCACTACACACGTTGGTGTCCCTAACTAACAACTGGGTACAGCCTTGTGCTGTCCCAGTCCCTAGCTCCCTCCTTTTAGAAGTTCTTAGTAATAACCACACAGGCTTTGGCTCACCGCACAGAGATCACACTCCCCAGACTATCCACACAGATCTGGTTCCAGGTTGGAGCATCTCCCTTAGCATGCTGGGAGTTCTTGTAGAGGCCCTAATGAGCCCACTTACTTTAGCTGGGCTCATTAACTCTTCCCCTGCAAGACTCCCAGCACTCCTCCTAGTGGTATAAATCGGCATAAAGCCTGAATCTAGGACATATATACCTTCCATCCTGGATGCAACCTGGTGATTTTACCTGCCTGCTGTCACAATAGATACAAATGTTTAAGTCCAAGTGCAATTGTGTCCTGAAAGAAAATTAAAAAGTTCCTCATTGGTCCCGCACAGGGCTAAACAATGTATAGTCACAGTCCCATTAAGCAGATGATAGTGACACTGGGTGACTTGGTGAATTCCTGTTCGGACAGTAGTATGCAGGTGACAGTAGTGCTCCCCCCTCCGTAGTCTCACTCACCGGATAGAAGCACCCCTACAGGGGTAAAAGGCACCTCAGGGGGTATGGTTGAGCTGTTCTGTCCGTTTCGTATTCAATTGTTCTCCTCTCTGTCTCCACATTAAGTTTCTCTCCCAAGCTCCAGGGCAGGGCTCTCCTCTTTATGGTGTTTCTTCATGGTTCCTTGCAGGTATTAAAAAATCAAAAAAATGCTCCCATAGCGTAAAAACGTAGATATTTATTAAAAAGTAAAAAAAAATTATAATAAGGCTGTGGTGGACGTGGAAGAGGTTACATGCAAAGCCTCATACCAGTCCACAATACAAGATAAAAGAAAGATAGATGGCCACAGCGTTAGCAGTCTCAACCCGGGGCTGGTGAGCACACTGGGTGATGGCGTGCGTTCCACCGCTCTGCTCCGTACCCGGAAGTGACGCGGACGTAACAGTGACCACTGTTGGTCACTGTAACGTCCGCATCACTTCCGGACGTACCAAAAAATCCATCTCTTCAGGAGCTGGTCCTGTAAACGATAATGGTGGTCTCTGCGGCGAATTCACTGCGAGATCACCGTTATTGGCGGCGGGAGAGGGGCCCTCCCGCCGCTCTCCCGTGCCCTCCGCCGCTTACCGGAGCCGTCATAGCGGCGGAGGCGATCGAGTCCTCTTCCTTGCTGGGTATGGAGACGAGTGAGGGGAAGATGCCCCCCCCCCCAACCATCTCTATACCATAGCAGGGCGGAAGCGGAGTCAAAACGTCACTTCCGCCCATACGTCTTAAAGGCACTTTTTTTGTTGTTGTCATTTTTTCAAATGACAATTTTTTTATTGCATTTTAGTCTAAATATAAGATCTGAGGTCTTTTTGACCCCAGATCTCATATTTAAGAGGACCTGTCATGCTTTTTTCTATTACAAGGGATGTTTACATTCCTTGTAATAGGAATAAAAGTGACACAATTTTTAAAGAACAGTGAAAAAATAAAAAATAAAAGGTAAAATAAATAAGAAAAAAATAAAAATAAATTTGCACCCGTCTCGCAGAGCTCGCGTGCAGAAATTAACACATACATGAGTAGCGCCCGCATATGAAAACGGTGTTCAAACCACACATGTGAGGTATCACCGCAATCATTGGAGCGAGAGCAATAATTCTAGCCCTAGACCTCCTCTGTAACTCAAAAGATGCAACCTGTAGAATTTTTTCAACGTCGCCTATGGAGATTTTTAAGGGTAAAAGTTTGACGCCATTCCAGGAGTGGGCGCAATTTTGAAGCGTGACATGTTGGGTATCAATTTACTCGGTGTAACATTATCTTTCACAATATAAAAAAAAATTAAACTGACTTTACTGCTGTCTTCTTTTTTAATTCAAAAAAGGGAATTTTTTCCAAAAAAAGTGCGCTTGTAAGACCGCTGCGCAAATAGTATTGAAATGACCGCCATTTTATTCTCTAGGGTGTTAGAAAAAAAAACAATATATAATGTTTGGGTGTTCTAAGTAATTTTCTAGCAAAAACAATTGTTTTTAACTTGTAAACACCGAGTCAGAAAAACAGGCTTGGTCCTTAAGTGGTTAAACTGGTGCTGTGGAGACAGTTGTACCAGCCTGCGTAGGAAGGACATAATTATCAACAACTTGGACCTGCCTTTATTAATATTATCGGCCGTGGCCTGGTTGTCGGTGATGAAGGCCACGGTTTGTCCTGTCCAGATATGACCCCAGAGCTGAGCGGCTGCCACGATCGGGTACAGTTTGAACAGGGAGGAAGCCCGGGTAAACCCTGGGATTAAGAGTATCTCTGGAGGCCATGGTCCTGCAAACCAGTGGTGGCCAAAAATGTAAGCGAAGCCTGTGGAGGCTGCGGCATTTGTCACAACCTGCGGTGATAGGGGCGATATTGACGGTATAAACATTGATATACCGTTCCACATAGTAAGGAACTCCTCCCACATTGACAGGTCCACTACTGCCACGGTGTCTAAGTCAAGAATCTGATTGGGGTCCTGTGTCTGGGAGAGGAAGACCAGGAGACGTGACACAAAAGATCACTCCTGGGGAATGATCCTTTTTGCAAAATTGAGCATTCCCAGGAGAGATTGAAGCTGCTTCTTAGTACAACCCCGTGTACGGGTGAAATCTTGGATAACTGACCTGATGCGGGTCAGCTTGTCGAGGGGGAGGCTGGACTACATGGTGCTAGTGTCTAGGTTGACTTCGAGGAAGATGATGGAGTGTGATGGGCCGTCTACTTTGTGTTCCGCAATGGGAACATTGAGATTCCCAAAGACGACTCTTAATTTATCGAGGTCTCCTGGGAGCACACCGGGCTGTTCAACTAACAAGAAGTCATCCCTCAGTAGCATTGGCTGAAATTGCACGACCCGTAATTGAAATTATTGCAGATGGCTGCTCCCCCTGCTGTCTGAATGGAGCGTCTAAACTTGTCCACCTGGGGCGTCTGTACAGGGGCTGATGGGCCCTGAACTGCACTGGAGGTGGAGGGGAATTCAAAGGGGCGACTGACAGCTGCGTTGGCACACCAGGTGGCGGTGTGGGGGGAGGATTGACAGATAGCGCATAGTGGTGAGCTCAGGCCAGCAAAGTGATGGCAGAACAATTCGGTGTCCATGAGGCTCCATTCCGTGCCTGTCTGGAATTGTGAAAGCCTGGCTGCTGCCTTGGCAGAGAAGGAACGATGATAATCATAATAAGAGAAGCCTCCGTACTTGTAACCCAGGTCCACCACGGTGTGAAGATACAGGTCCAGCTCCTCCCTCCTGCTGGGAGAGGCCGAGCATAGGACATCCCTCAGCATCCCGAAGGCCAACGCAAATTCTGGAACAGACAATTTACGGTTAAGCCTAGGATCTTTGGCCTTGAGGGCCACTAATACGTCTCCCCAGGTGTAGGATTTGTTTTCCGCTAGGCCATGGACTGAAATGAGGAGGGAGGCAAGGTTGATGTCGCTGCCATCCAAAATATCCTTCCTAATGCTGGCTGGGACAAAGTGTGCTGGGAGGACAGTGGGGCTCTTGCCTGTGGTACCTGCAGGAAGGGGTGTCATAACCTGAACTGGGGCTAGGTCAGGGATGACCATGGCCGGGCGACCCTCCAAGAGTGCCACTCTAGCCTGCAGACCCGTGACTGTGGTAGACAAGGATGACACCATGGTGTGGAGTTGAGAGATGGCGGCAGATATCGACTGAAGGGATGCCTGCTGGGTACTGGGCCCGGCTGTGGCTGGCGGAGGGAAGAGAAGCCTGAAGAGCTCAGCCTTCCTGGCTGTAGCGGGGTAGGGCACCTGCCTGCGCCTCAGTTCCGCCGTCAACTTGGGGATAGTCCATCCCCTGAGGGACTGCGTGCTGCCACTCTCTGAAATGGAAGAAGGTGACAGAGGGACCGTGAGGTCTTCACTGCTGGCCTGAGACATGGCTCTGGGTGATTTGTGCCCTAGATGCGATTTCCTGTCCTTGGGGTCGAAGGTTGGTCGACCAGAACCTATATTGGAGGTGACGAGAAAGTCAAGGTTATTTCTCTTTTCCTATATAGGCATATGCACCCGGTTCCTGCCCCTTAGTTTTTTTTTTTAACCTGGGGGAATAACGTCCAACCTGGTGCAGGATGGACCTACTGAACTTTGCTGACCTGGAGGAGAAATGACAGTTGACAAGTGGTTAGGGGTTTGACTACCTAACTTGAACGTGACTAAGTGACCGAATCGGAGGCGTGGTACGTGATGGTGAAATTAGTGAAATTATTTGCCATGACGGCGGCACGAATCGGTCGTGCTGCGGCTGTGACTGACAACGAACTGGAGACTGGAGCATGTACTGAAATGAGGCCGGAAAAACAACTGGGGCACGCCGAGACGAATCGATGCATGAGGATGCGACTGGATTCGAATCGGAACATGATATGTGACAGTGAAATTAGTGAAATGATTTGCCATGACAGAAGCACGGATCGGTGTGCCGCGAGTGCGACTGACAATGACTGGGCTCTGGAGCATGTACTGAAATAAGGCCAAAAAACAACTGGGGCACACCGAGACGAATCTGTACATCTCGGATTCGACTAGATTCTAATCGGAGTGCGGTACGTGACAGTGAAATGAGTGAAATGATTTGCCATGACAGAGGTACGAATCGGTCGTGCCGGGCTGCGACCGACAACGAACTGGACTCTGGAGCATGTACTGGAATGAGGCCGAAAAAACAACTGGGGCACGCCGAGACGAATCGGTGCATGGGGATGCGACTGGATTCGAATCGGAACGTGATACGTGACAGTAAAATGAGTGAAATGATTTGCCATGAGGCACGAATCGGTCGTTCCGCAGCTGCGACTGACAACGACCGGACTCTGGAGCATGCACTGAAATGAGGCCAAACAACTGGGGCACACCGGGACGAATCGGTGCATCACGGATATGACTAGATTCGAATCGGAGCGCGGGACCTGACAGTAAAATTTGTAAAAAGATTGAAATGATTTAGCCATGACAGAGGCAGGTAATAGGGTGAACTCCGCGCCAAAAAATATAATGTATTGGTTAAGAAAATAATTGGAACTAAGCTGCTCCCCTGAGAAGTGTTGGACTCCCAGTGATATGAATATGTGAAGAATAGGGAAAGCTAGGTGCCTAATAACCATAGAGCACAGTAGTGCACAAAATGAGATGACATTCAATATCAAAATAAAGTGCAAATGATAAATAGAATAAGTCCCAATATTAGTGAATCCAAATGTGACATTCAGAGTCCATAAAAAACAAGAGCAACTGCTTGTTGCCGTGATATATCTTGAAAATAATATTTTGTGGTTCAAAATGGTATTTAAAGTCCATACATCAAACGACACCATTTAATGCTGCTACAATAGCTCTTGAAGTGATTGATAAAGTGATCCTTCACCAACTCTGTGAAAACACACCCAATGTGGCTGGATATATAATCTGCTTACCAGAGATATTTGACCTCTTTAACAAAAAAGAAGGTCAATACACGCTTATGCAGGATTGTGCCTGCTCACATGTGCAGTAACTGGAGATGTACACCTTCCTCCTCATGGGTATCGGCCGGATAATGAAAAACAACAATGGAGGATATCCATAGTGTAAAACCGTTTAATTATAAAATCAGAGCTTAAAAAGTAAAGCCGAATGGCTACTCACATTTAAAAGTGCCGAATCATGTGACCTATGTGCTGGATTGTCCCTGCTCCCTCCAGTACGTAGGCCGCACAACAAGAAAATTGAAAACTAGAATAAATGAACATCTTAAAAACATTAAGAAAGGTTTCCCTAATCACAGTGTCTTCAGACACTTTAAACTGTGTCATAATAGTGACCCTTCATTGTGCACCTTTTATGGAATTGACAGAATTTCCAAACATTGAAGGGGCACACATATGACCAGAGAAATTTCAAAAAACGAGACCAAGTGGCTCTATAAATTAAGAACTATGCAGCCGCTAGGAATGAACATTGAGTTGGATCTTAATTGTTTCCTTTCTAATGACTAGCCAATAATAGTAGGATTTTTAAAACAGCTTACCTGTAAAATCCTTTTCTTGGAGTACATCACGGGACACAGAGCAGCATAGTCATTACTATGTGGGTTATATAGAATTACCTTCAGGTGCTGGCACTGGCAACTTCCAAAACAGGAAGTACCCTCCCCTATATAAGCCCCTCCCATCCGGGAGTACCTCAGTTTTGTAGCAAAGCAATACGTGTCCCCAAAAGAGGGGTGGGAGCTCTGTGTCCCGTGATGTACTCCAAGAAAAGGATTTTACAGGTAAGCTGTTTTAAAAATCCTACTTTCTTGTTCATACATCACGGGACACAGAGCAGCATAGTCATTACTATGTGGGACGTCCCAAAGCAATGCCACATGAGGGGGGGGATACACCATACATAAGCTGGGCGCCATCAGGCATGAGGATCTTTTGCGGCCTGCAACACACTGCGCCCAAAGGCGACATCCTCCTGACTTCTAACGTCCACCTGGTAGAACCTAGTAAACGTGTGTACTGAAGACCATGTTGCGGCCTTACAAATTTGAGCCAGGGAGGCCTGGTGATGCACTGCCCATGAAGTTCCAACTGCTCTCGTGGAGTGCGCCCTAACTTTGAACGGAGGCGGTCTACTTCTCAAGCCATAGGCTTGTATTATGACCTGTCGAATCCACTTGGCTAAAGTAGATTTTGATGCTGCCTGACCCTTTCTGGGGCCTTCCGGCAGAACAAACAAAGAATCCGTTCTACGAATCTGAGCAGTGGCTTTTAGATAAGCTTTAACTGCTCTTACTACATCCAAAGAATGCAATAACTTTTCCTCTACCGAGCTTGGTTTGGGGAAAAAGGAAGGAATAACCACATCCTGGTTCAAGTGAAACCTCGATACCACCTTAGGAAGAAAGGCTGGGTGAGGACGTAATACTACTCTGTCCTTATGGATAACCAGATATGGCTCTTTACAGGACATGGCGGCTAATTCCGACACTCTTCTAGCCGAGCATATGGCTACTAAAAATATCAATTTCCTGGTGAGTAGAACCAAGGAAATGTGCCGCAAAGGTTCAAATGGCTGCTTCTGCAGAACCGACAGAACCAAATTTAGATCCCATGGGCATATGGGAGCCTTAATCGGGGGAATAATACGAGTCACACCTTGCATAAAGGATTTGACAAGTGAATGCATAGCCAGGGGCCTTTGAAATAGTATTGACAAGGCCGAAACCTGGCCCTTGATAGTACTTAAGGCAAACTTCCTGTCTACAGCCCACTGCAGGAAGTCCAGAATTCTGCCTATAACGTACTTACGTGGATGCCATTTTCTGGCCTCGCACCAAGTGATGTACGCCTTCCAAACTCTATAGTAGATCTGCCTGGATACAGGCTTCCTGGCATTGATTATAGTTGATACCACAGAGTTAGAGAGACCTCTCTTCTTTAGGATGTGGGATTCAATAGCCAGGCCGTTAAACTTAGAGTTAGTAAGGAAGGGTGGTATATCGGTCCTTGCGAAAGCAGGTCCGGACGACGTGGAAGGGTCCAAGGACTCCCCACAGACATTTTGATGATCTCCGCGTACCAGGCCCTTCGGGGCCATGCTGGAGCCACCAGGATCACCGGCTTCTTCTCCAACCTGACTCTGCGAAGGAGTAGAGGCAACAATTGTAGCGGAGGGAATGCATATATCAGTCTGAACTGATCCCAAGGGAACACCAGAGCATCCGAGCCGCAAGCGAGGGGATCCCTTGTCCGGGAGACAAATCTGTCCACCTTTGCGTTGAATCTGGATGCTAGCAGATCTACATCCGGTGTTCCCCACCGCTGACATATTGCCCGGAAGACCTCGGGATGAAGGGACCATTCCCCTGGGCATAACTGTTGGCGACTCAGAAAGTCCGCCTTCCAATTCTCCACCCCTGGAATGAAGACAGCTGATATACATGGGACATGCTTTTCTGCCCATTCCAGGATGTGACTTACTTCCCTCTGGGCTGCACGACTCCTGGTGCCTCCCTGATGATTGATATATGCCACTGCTGTGGCATTGTCTGATTGAATTCTGACAGGGGACCCTTGGAGTCTGGATGTCCAGGCTACTAGGGCGTACCGGGCTGCTCGTATCTCTAAGAGATTGATGGGCAGGGTTTTTACTACATTTGACCATCTGCCCTGGAGAGACCATTGCTCCAGTACTGCCCCCCAGCCTATAAGGCTGGCATCTGTAGTGACCACCTTCCAAGATATCGGGCTGAAGGGTTTTCCCTTCTGGAGATTCTGGGGGATCAACCACCAGCAGAGACTCTTCCGAACGGAAGGGGACAAAGCCATCGGGAAGTCTAGAGCCTGAACTTTTCCGTTCCAGGCTGACAATATGGCCCTTTGTAAATTCCTTGAGTGGAATTGGGCGTATGGCACAGCTTCGAATGATGCTACCATCTTTCCTAGCAGCCTCATGCACAGGCGTATGGACGGCTGTCTTTTTGCACAAAGCAGACGGACCAAGGCCCTCAAAGAGGATACCTTGTCTAGAGGTAAGAAAATCTTCCTCTGGTCTGAATCCAGCCGTAGCCCTAGGTATACCAGGTTTTTCACTGGCTGTAGGGCTGACTTGTCCAGGTTGATGACCCAACCGTGAGACTCTAGATACTTGATTGTATCGACAATTACCACTTCTAGCTTGGCAACTGAGTGGTCCATCAACAACAGGTCGTCTAGGTATGCCATTATCGTTACACCCCGTGTTCTTAGATCGGCCAACAGTGGGGCCAGAATTTTTGTGAACACTCGTGGTGCTGTGGCCAGACCGAATGGTAAGGCTCTGAACTGAAAATGGCGCCCTTCTACTGCAAAGCGTAGGAATTTTTGATGACCTGGAAAGATGGGAACATGCAAGTAAGCATCTTTGATGTCGATCGAGGCTAACCATTCCTCCCCTTGTAGGGCAGCGGTGACCGATCGGATCGACTCCATCCGGAAAGACCGGACGTTTAGAAATTTGTTTAGACTCTTTAGGTCCAATATGGGTCTTATGTCCCCGTTTGGCTTCGGGACTGTGAAAAGGTTTGAGTAGAAACCCAACCCCCACTCTTCCATAGGAACCTCCATAATTACTCCTTGGAGCAATAGTTGTTCTAACGCCAATAGGAGAGACCCTCTTTTCAGAGGGTCTCTTGGCATGCCTGACCACATAAAATGGGACGGAGGAGACTCTTTTAACTCCAACTTGTATCCCAGAGTTACTGCGGAGAGCACCCATCTGTCTTTGATCGTCTCCCGCCAGGTCTCTGCGAACAACTGAAGTCTTCCCCCCACCCGTTTGAGTGGGGGCAGCCCTTCATAGGCTTGACTTGGAGGCTGGTTTGGTACCTCTTCGGATCCAGGGCTTTTTATTACCCTGTGGCTGTCCCTGATTTTTACCTCCTGAGTTTGACCGAGGAGGCCGTCGGAACTGCTTAGTAGCAGACGTCGCAGGGATAGGAGAGGTAGTCCTCCTTAAAGATGGACCCCTAGACCTCTTTTTACTCGGTAAGAGAGTACTTTTACCACTGGAAATCTTCTGGATATACTTATCCAGGTCTTCGCCAAAAAGGCGTTCCCCATGAAATGGGAAGCTAACTAAGAGCTTCTTACAGGGAGCTTTAGCAGACCAGTTTTTGAGCCACAGAAGCCTACGCATATGTACCAAAGACAGCGTGAGGCGGGAGGCCTGATGGATAGAATCCTTGATGGCGTCAACCGCAAAGCATAATGCTCTAGGCAGATCAGCCAGAGCCTGGGCCTGCTGGTCTGGCAAATCCCTCAGGACCATTTTCATTTGATCCTTTAAAGCTTGGCAGACCCCAATAGCTGCCACTGCTGGCTGTGTAACAGCCCCTGCTGTGGAAAAATGTCGGTACATTCTTTCAGGAGTTTTGTAGAAATTATGTCATTTGGTGATGTGCTGTCTCGGAGACTTCTGATGATGTTTTTGGTGGTGTCGATGGTGATTGGGACCAGCGAAAATTTAATCGATTGTATATTGATTTCCTCTTCTTGTTTAGGCTGAGTGAGGTTGGTTGTTTTTTTCTGTTGAATTATTTCTCAAATGTTTTCGATTTTGTTGATAAAAAAAATCCGAAGTTCATTGCAGAATTCTTGAGTTTCGTTTGCTGGGGGCTCTAGGCAGGTAGGGTTCCTAGTTTGAACGACTAGTTTGAAGAGTTCACGAGGTCGGTTTAGGGCTTTTGAGATGGTGTTTGAGAAATGTTCCTTTTTTGCTTTGAAGATCGCTTTGTGGTATTTATTAGTGAGTGCTTTGTAGTTAGTGTGGTTTTCCTTTGTTGGGTTTCTTCTCCAGGCTCCTTCAGCTCTTCTGCATTCTTGCTTCAGTAGAGTAAAGCCCCGTACACACGATCGGTTTAACTGATGAAAACCGTCCGATGGATGGTTTTCATCAGACCAACCGATCGTGTATGGTACCCATCGGTCTTTTTTCCATCGGATGGAAAAAATAGAACTTGTTTTAAATTTTTCCGATGGATAAAAAACCGATGGGAATTTCCGATCGTCTATGGGCAAGTCCATCGGTTTAAAAACCCACGCATGCTCAGACTGAATTAGGAGACGGGAGCGCTCGTTCTTGTAAAACTAGCGTTCCTAATGGAGAGAGCACATTCGTCATTCTGCAAGTTATTGCTTCGTTTAATGCAGCGCATGTTTTTTTGCTTTCGAACGGTCTTTAAAATGTCATTTTGGCAGCAGAACTTTCTCCTGAGTTCTGACAAATGTATGTCTTTCTTTTTTCTAGTGATCTTAGGAATAATTATTAAAATTCTGCAAGGCCGACCTCCCAAATTACACCTTTATGTTTTTTGACTCTTAAAATTTGTTGTGCATTTTTTGGTGTGTCAATTTCTCAGAACAACATAATATTAAATTTTTGAAAAATCATGGAGGTTGGTGTCCCTTGTTCTTAATTACACATTGTATTTATGCAATCTTATTGCTACTTCTCAAAAAAACACATCAGGCATGTAGGTTGGCTGTAATCGAATTTCCCTTTATTTTGGAAAAAACAAATCAAAAACCGAAGGGCAACTATTCCCAAATTAGCAGAGAATATAAAGTCATTAGATCCCAAATGCAGACCTGACTATGATCAATAATAAAATCAACAACAGCATGAAATCAGGAGCAGCAGCCAAAGACATACATCATCCCAAGCTGTGGTACTCCATCAACCTTCAATTTCTGGATGAGCAGCTCGAGGCCAGGGAATCACCTCCTGCTCTTTCTTGTAGCCTTCCTTCCACGCCTCTCTGCAGCGTTCTCTCCACGGCCCCGTCCACGCACCCTTGCAGGCTGGGCCACTGTGGGTGGTGATGTGGCAGGAGGAGGAGGAGAAGGAGGAGAGGGATTGGGCTGATGTGAGATATGGGTGGCCTCAGTCAGCAGCCCCCTAGCCCCCATGTGTACGGCCATATAGATGAGATGCTCACAGAGGGCCCGTTGTCCCGCCTCCATTCTGAGCAGCTGATCCGCCAGATAGGTGCTAAACCCCTCCGTAGGGTTGAGGGGGGCCCTCATAATGGCAGCAGCCTCCTGAATCATCTTTAGTGACTCCTCCTCCACTTGTGTCATCCGCCGTTGTTTTGGCGGTCTGACGTGGAGGGGAGCCACTTGGGAGATGGTGCTGCCACTAGGCCTGGGGACCTGCTGAGTCCCACTTGGCCCTGCCTCCTCCTGCCTGTCACACTCCTGACCCTCTTCCTCCTGGCTTGCCTCATCCTGTTTATAAAATAAAAAGTAGATTTCTATTATTTGAGGAATCAATCACACACAATTTTGATCTAATTACTGGTTTATTTTGGAGGGGGGGGGGGTGGGATCATTTATGGCTAAGCCAAACAGTTCAACTCCATATTACTTAGTGGACAATAATTAGCATCAAAAATACTATACCGGGCTGAAGATGTGAAGATCTGGCTCTTCTAGCTCGGGAGGCTCCTCCTCCGCCTCTGCAGGGGTGGAGGGAAGGGTGGAAGGAACGCTGGAGGGAAGGGTGGAAGGAAGGGTTGAGGGAAGGCTGGAAATAGATTCCCTGGCCTCGATCTGGTCATCCAGGAATTGAAGATGTCTGTAGTACCACAGCTTGGGCTTTACTACATTGTCGGCTGCTGCTCCTGATCTCTTGGACTGGCGCACTTCCTTGAATTTTTTTTTATAAGAATTGCGCAGGTTGTTGATCTTATTATTGATCATAGTGTAGTCTGCATCTGGGATCCATGGCTTCATATCCTCGGCTAATTTGGTAATAGTTGCCCGTCGTACATCACTTTTGTGATACGCAGGGTGTTTGAGCTCCCAAAGGTTGCGCTGTTCCTTATACTTTTCAATAAAAACAAGCATCACCTCCGGCTCTCTTAGTTTATGCATCTATTAGGATCAGCAAGTACAAAAAAAAAAGGATCAGAATTGATTCTCCTCAACTTATCACAATATTGCCCTTTACAATCATGACCCATTAATATGCCACTGCAGGCACGAGTTCCCTTCTTACCTTTGTTCACTTCGTGGGTTCACTTCCGGTCGTCCTTACTCCGCGCATCCCTAATAACTTCTTTCCCCTTTTTATACCCTGCGCATGCGTGTAACTCCGCCCTCGTCGCCCGCCCATGACGGACTTTTTCTGCATTTCCCCGCCCCTTAACGATCGGCGCACAGTGTGAGACGGCGACATGTCGCAGACACAGGTGGCTTCTTTCCTTGAAATTACAGACGAGGAAAGCCCGGAGGCGGAAACGTCCCGATCCTGTAAAAAAAGATACAAGGCGACTAATATGTATTTTTCTGAGATGGCGGAGATGGTGGACATTCTGCGGAGGAAGGATTACGACGGCAAGCATGGCCCATACGACACCCCTAATCTCCGGAAGTCACAAATTATGGATAAAGTGGCGAAGACTCTCTATAAAAAATATGGGGTCAGGAGATCCAAGGAACAACTCCGTAAAAGGTGGTCAGACCTGAAGCTCAGGGAGCCGGAGCAGTATAGGAAGCTTATAAAAAGCATAGAAAAAAGTAAGTATATTTTACTGTGTTCTTTCACATTGTAATATGTATTCTTCCATGTTTTGCACCATGTGCTTGTCTTGACTGGGTTCACATTTTGAAATCTCATCTTTTATGTTAAGTGGAGAGTCCACTTATTTGGCCAATGTTTTGACCAATAACTTGCTGCTCTTCCCCCAAACATGTTTGGCACATATCCACGTAAACTACATGTGGGCATGCCTCATTTTACTTCAACAATGTTTATCTACACATTGTTGGCTAGATGATGTGTTGTAAGGAAATTTAGAATGTGACTGAAAGAAGAAACTGTATTCTGGGTAAAGGAGATGACACTCCAGCAGTTTGTACTCTTTTTTTGTTCTTCAGCAAGATACTATACTCTGGGCCACATGACCAAATTTCTTAACGGTGTCACACACAGGTGCTCCAGTGGATACCTTGGTGTTTATCCAAGTGTATTTGTGAGTGTCCTCAAAAATAACATGTTGCTTTGTTGAGTTTGCAAAATCACATATGTTCATGTTGGAACTCAGGGCCAAATATCAATTGTACCCCACTTCAAAACATTGAGGATCCCTTTTCAGGCCTAAAAAAAGTCTGTGTGCTAAAGTATACATTTTGTTGTAAATTCCCATAGGGGAGAGGAGAGTGGGAGGACACCATGCTCATGAGACGAGTAACCCAACACCACAGAAAATCCCCGAAGCTCCCAAAGCAGACCAAGATCAGCAGGTTCAGGAAGCGGAGGTGGAGGAAGCGGAGGTGGAGGAAGGGGAGGTGGAGGAAGGAGAGGTGGAGCTTATCAGCACAACAGGTCAGTGTCTGTCACCACAACTTCAAGGTAAATACAGATGTAGGACTGCCTAGTGTAAAACCTTTTTTTTTGTTTTAGGGACTGAACGTGGGGGTGTGTCAGGAAGTCCAAATCCGCCATTCTCGAGTGCCAGCGCCAAAATAATCATTCAGGAAATCATGGAATGCAGTAGCGAAATGGACATTATGAGAAAGAGAATGATTGTGATTGAGCAAAAATATAAAAACATGATAGATATTTTGGGGAGAATAGTGTGAACCCCCCCCCTTTTTGTGTTTTTTTGTTCTGCGTCTGACATTATCTCAGGGATTTCCAACATCCCAAATGTGAAGATGCACACACTGAAGACTCAACATGTGCTATCTGCCGTCACAGGATATCTATGTCCCTGTTTTGGGGGTGCAACCTCTTCCTCCCTCCTCAAGTAGGGGAGAGGAAGGGTTTACATCCCCAAAGCACGACCATTGATCCCCCATGATGGCAGATAGCACATGTTTACCCTAGCCATGGGATCTTGTTGAAGATACCCATTTGAGCCCCCAAAGAAAGTGTGTTTGTTAACATTTGGGATGGATCAGGGGTACCATCACCCCATCTCCAGTTGTTATTTTTCACAGTGTTATTTTATTACTTTTTCAAACTAAAAAAAATGGCTTACGACCCATGCATGTTTCTGCCAAAAAAGCCGCACATAAAAAAAAAGGCTAGTATTTCTAAAAACCAAAACAAAATGCGGTGTAAACAATAAAAACATTTGGGAAGTCTAAAAAAGGTGTGCCTTGTTCTTTCTATGCTCAAGAGCAGTTCTGAAGATGCAAAAACCGTGTTTTTCGCTCTGAGTTTTGAGGCTATTTACTAAGGACAATTACACTTGGCACTACTAGAACCTGGGAGACACATAAACCCAAAATACAAGAATGACAACACAAGTTTGTATGAATTCAATTTTTTATTTTATTTTAAAAAGGTTTAAGAATTGGTCAGATGTGGTCTGGCATTGCGATGGCCCCCCTACCTATGAAGTACTCTACGTATTTCTGGCGTACTTCACGGGCACTTTGGGGGGCCAAGCCAGTACGAGCAGTGCTGAGGCCGGTCAGATTAATCAGTTCAGATGGACCGGCCTCAGGCCCAAACGATGAAACATAATTGTTTGCAAATTTGCGTAGAAAATTGTGCAATATGCAGCAGCAGTAGACGATGTGGTTGAGTTTATAATCCGCCAAATGTATCGCTGTCTGGAACAGGCGGAACCGGCTGGCCATTATCCCGAAGGCATTCTCCACAACTCTCCGGGCTCTCACCAGCCGGTAATTAAAAACCCTCCTCTCCGGGGTGAGGGTGCGTTGGGGAAACGGCCGCATCAGGTGTGGTCCTAGTCCAAAAGCCTCATCCGCAATGAAAACGAACGGGAGCCCTTCAACGTTCTCTGCATCTGGAGGCAGTGCAAGACCCCCAGCCTGCAGACGGTGAGCGAACTCCGTCTCCGCGAATGATCCGCCATCGGACATCCGGCCGTTCTTCCCCACGTCCACATACAGGAACTCGTACCGTGCCGACACCACCGCCATTAACACTATGCTATTAAAACCTTTAGTTGAAATAGTATGACCCCGAACGGGGTGGCGGCACTATGTGGACGTGCTTCCCATCAATTGCCCCTCCACAGTTGGGGAAATCCCACCGCTGGGCAAATTGGGAGGCCACAGTCAGCCATTCCTGTGGTGTGCTAGGGAACTGTGGAGTCAAACAAAAAGAAGACATTAGTACAGTTTATGGTTACAGTGCAAGCAGATGACACACCAAAAAACATTGTTGAGTAACATTATTATTTAAGGGAGTTTTTCCGAACAATAAACTTAGCAGTAAACTTAGCAGTAAACTTAACAATAAACTTAGCCCACTTAGCAGATGCCTCACCCCCGCTGAGTGGACATTCTAAAATAATCTAAGGGGGGGGGGCCTAAGGTGATTGTGGGGGATCCCAAAAA
Source organism: Rana muscosa (assembly GCA_029206835.1). NCBI lineage: Eukaryota > Metazoa > Chordata > Amphibia > Anura > Ranidae > Rana > Rana muscosa. The sequence continues at coordinate 410,420,742 of CM055117.1, forward strand.
AGGATCTACCACTTTGCTGAGCTTGATTGAGAACTACAAATTTTTTAATATCTTTAAGGGGGGGAGGGAAGGTTGTCAAACTACGAGGGCAATGACCCCCCAAAAATGAAAATGAAAATAGAAGGCTAGCTGGGTTTGCGCCCACGATAGCATGCTGGAGAGGTTAGTGGAGGGAAATAGGCATGTAGGGCCCAAAAAGGGATTTACAGGTAAAAAAAGGCATGTGGAAAATGGGGACATTACCAGGATATTACAAACAGGCATATTTGTGTTAGGAGGAAAAAAAAAGAGAATAAAAAAAGATAATGTGAGGTTAAAGGAGCATAATTACCTTCATATAGTCCTTCTGCAGGACCTGAATGATGGCCGAACACGTCTCAGGGATAATGATCCCGAGAGCCTGGGGGGAGATGCCTGTTGAGAACTTGAGGTCCTGCAAGCTTCTCCCAGTCGCCAGGTATCTCATTGTGGCAATAAGCCTCTGCTCGGCAGTGATGGCCTGGCGCATCACAGTGTCCTGCCTCGTGATATAGGGGGACAGCAAATCCAACAGACGGTGAAATACGGGGTCCGTCATCCTGAGATAATTCCTGAAATCATCAGGGTTATTCTCATGGATTTCCCGCAGCAGAGGCATATGAGAGAATTGGTCCCGCTGGAGCAACCAATTCTTAGTCCATGAACTCCTCCTCACCCTGTTCACAGACTGAACTCGGGTTACAGTGTTAACTGCAACACCAAGCCCAAAGCCAGCACGAGCTCGAGAATGAGAATGCACTTCAAACATGGTTTTAAACCGGTCGGCTGGTCAGAACGCACTCAAACAGAACGCACCGTGGAACAGCAAGGCCTGAAAAGAACGATCTGAAAAACAGTAAACGAACGGCCAAGTCGGCACTGCAAGGCAGTAACGACCTGACTGCACGCACTGAATCACAAATACAAACCCACAAGCACAAACTGAACATCAGGAAACGATCTGCAAAGCACGGAGACTGAAAAGCGTGAATCGGCTCTCACCAAACTTTTACTAACACGCGGTAACACGAAATCAGCAAAAGCAGCCCAAGGGGTGGCGCCATTAGATTTGTTCGGCCCTTTTATAGCGCGTCGTACGTTTTGTACGTGCCGTCGTTTTGTTGCCGTCGGTTTTTAAACTGATGGTGTGTGGCCAAGACTGATGAAAAACAGTTTCATCGGATTTCCGATGGTCAGATCCATCGGACGAAAATCCATAGGTTATCCGATCGTGTGTACAGGGCTTTAGAGTGTCATTAACCACTTCCATACTGGGCACTTAAACACCTTCCTGCCCAGACCAATTTTCAGCTTTCTGCGCTGTTGCACTTTCAATGACAATTGCGCGGTCATGGTACACTGTACCCAAACTAAATTTTTATCATTTTGTTCCCACAAATAGAGCTTTCCTTTGGTGGTATTTCATCACCTCTGCGATTTTTATTTTCTGCTAAAAAATAAAAAAAAGACCGAAAATTTTGAAAAAAAAAAAGTTTTTTTTTGGTTTCAGTTACAAAACTTTGTAAATAAGTTCGTTTTCTCCTTCACTGATGGGCACTGATGGGGCTGCACTGACGGGCACGGATAAGGTGGCACGGATGGGCAATGATCGGCGGCACGGATGGGCAACGATCGGCGGCACGGGTGGGCAACGATCGGCGGCACGGGTGAGCAACGATCGGCGGCACGGGTGGGCACAGATAGGCGGCACGGGTGGGCACAGATAGGCAGCACGGGTGGGTACAGATGGGCACGGATAGGTGGCATGGATGGGCACTGATAGGTGGCACGGGTGGGCATGGGTGGGCACTGATAGGTGGCATGGGTGGGCACTGATAGGTGGCACTGTACTGTACTAATGGATGCCAATCAGTGCCAAACAATAATGCCTGCCAATCAGTGGTGCCCATTGTGGGCACTGATTGGCATCCATTGTGGCACTGATTGGCATCCATTATCCCTGGTGGTCTAGGGTGGCATATCTTACATGGTGTGCTTCCCTGGTGGTCCAGTGGCATCCCTGGTGGTCTAGTGGCATCCCTGGTGGTCCAGTGGGCATCCTCGGGGGGGGCTGTGCTGATAATCGATCAGCACAAACCCCCCCTGTCAGAGGAGCAGCCGATCGGCTCTCCTCTACTCGCGTCTGACAGACGCGAGTGAGGAAAAGCCGATGACCGGCTTTTCCTGTTTACACTGTGATCAGCCGCGGCACGGCTGATCACGTGGTAAAGAGTCTCCGTCAGACTGACACCCCGCAGCAACGATCGCCGCGATCCTGTCAGGATTCTGCAACCACTTTGCCCCCGTCAATCCTCTATAGGGCGGGCGGCAAGTGGTTAAACCAGCCCGAATTGTTTGTGCGGTGAGTGCTCTGCGTCTCAGAGCGACTGTGTCTGCTGTTTGTAGTAATGCTTTGTTTAAGGAGTTGAGTGTTTGTTCCGCTGAGTGGTTCTGATTTAGCATTCCTATTTTTTTTGATAGTGTAGTTTTGAAGAGTTCTGAGTGTAGTTTCTTTTGAGATCTTGTCCAGTATGTTGTTGTTGAGTGTTTTGGTTTCTGGGAGATGGAGTTGATGGTGATTTTAAGTTTGATAGCGTGGTGGTCCGTCCATGGTAACGGCATGTTGTCCAGTGTGTTGATGTCCATATTTTGATTGAAGATGAGGTCAAGAATGTGACCCGACCCATGCGTGGGGGCATTTATCAGTTGCTGCAGACCTAGTTCTTCCAGTTGGTTGATGCAGGAGGTGGCGATGGGGTCCTGAGTGGAGTTAGCCCAGAGGTTGAAGTCCCTGAGTGATAGAAAGTTTTTGGTTTTCAAGGTGTATGTCGAGATGAATTCGGTGAAGGGTGTGAGGAGATTTGTCTTTGGTCCTGGTGGTCTGCAGCATAGCAGTATGTGAATGGTGTCTTGAGGTGTTGTTTGAAGATGCAGAGTGAGTGTCTCCATGAAAGGCAATGAGTTCTGTAGCGTCGGTTTGATGAGAGAGAGGTGAGATTTGAAGATCACTGCTAGGCCTTCTCCTCGTTGTCCTATTCTATGCTCTATGCTCGGTTAGGATGGAGTAGTTCTCAGGCACCAATTCTGTTAGGATGGTGTTACAGTCAGGTGTTAGCCAGCTTTCCGTGATAAAGAGACAATCTATGTTGTTTTGGGTGATGAAATCGTGGATTTCTTGTCTGTGCTGTTCTAATTGTTCTGTATTCTTCCTATTTTAGCTTTGTACAGATTGATCTGCTTAAAACCATTTTTAAGCATATTAAAGCTTTGCTAATCTAATGCCCCATACACACGATCGTTTTTCATGCCGTTAAAAATGCCATTTTTAAAAATAGGCATTAAAACCGATCGTGTGTATGCTCCAGAGCATTTTTAACGACGTGAAAAACGGCCATTAAAATTTTCGAACATGCTCTATTTTTTTCACGTCGTTTTTCATGCCGTTTTTTTTTAACAACGTGAAAAACGATAGTGTGTATGCTTTTACGAGGTGAAAAAAAACGCGCATGCTCAGAATCAAGTATGAGACGGGAGCGCTCGTTCTGGTAAAACTAGTGTTCGTAATGGAGATAGCACATTCGTCACGCTGTAACGGACTGAAAAGCACGAGGCTGAAAAGCACGAATCGTCGCTCAACAAACTTTACTAACATGAAGGGTGGCGCCATCCGAACAGAACTTCCCCTTTATAGTGCCGTCGTACGTGTTGTACGTCACTGCACTTTGCTTGAACGTTTTTTTAAATGATCGTGTGTACGCAAGACAGGCTTGAGAGGAAACATGAAAAAAAAACGACGAGAAAAACGTCGGTTTAAAAAATGGCATGAAAAACGATCGTGTGTATGCCGCATTAGTGTTGATTAACCACTTAAGCCCCGGACCATTTCGGGCCATTAGGACCAAGCCTGTTTTTGGGATTCGGCACTGCGCTGCTTTAACTGTAAATTGTGCGGACATGCAATGTTGTACCCAAATGAAATTTGCGTCCTTTTCTTCCCACAAATAGAGCTTTCTTTTAATGGTATTTGATTGCCTCTGCGATTTTTATTTTTTGCGATATAAACAGAAAAAGAACGAAAATTTTGAAAAAAAAAGATATTTTCTACTTTTTGTTATAAGAAAAATCGAATAAACTCAATTTTAGTCATACATTTAGGCCAAAATGTATTCAGCCACATGTCTTTAGTAAAAAAAATGTCAATAAGCGTATATTTATTGGTTTGCGCAAAAGTTATAGCGTTTACAAACTAGGGTACATTTTCTGAAATTTACACAGCTTTAAATTTATGACTGCCTATCTCATTTCTTGAGGTGCTAAAATGGCAGGGCAGTACAAAACCCCCCAAATGACCCCATTTTGGAAAGTAGACACCCCAAGGAAATTGCTGAGAGGCATGTTGAGCCCATTGAATATTTTTTTTTTTTGTCCCAAGTGATTGAATAATGACAAAAAAAAATAAAATAAAAAAAAATTACAAAAAGTTGTCACTAAATGATATATTGCTCACACATGCCATGGTTATATGTGGAATTGCACCCCAAAATACATTCTGCTGCTTCTCCTGAGTACGGGGATACCACATGTGTGGGACTTTTTAGGAGCCTAGCCACGTACGGGACCCCGGAAACCAAGCACCGCCTTCAGGATTTCTAAGGGCGCAAATTTTTGATTTCACTCCTCACTACCTATCACAGTTTCGAAGGCCATAAAATGCCAAAATAGCACAAAACCCCCCCAAATGACCCCATTTTGGAAAGTAAACACCCCAAGCTATTTACTGAGAGGCATGTTCAGTCCATGGAATATTTTATATTTTGCCACAAGTTGCGGGAATATGACAAACTTTTTTTTTTTTGCACAAAGTTGTCACTAAATGATATATTGCTCACACATGCCATGGGCATATGTGAAATTACACCCCAAAATACATTCTGCTGCTTCTCCTGAGTACGGGGATACCACATGTGTGGGACTTTTTGGGAGCCTAGCCGCGTACAGGGCCCCAAAAACCAAGCACTGCGAACGCTGCAGTTATGTGTGTTGTGTTTGGTAAGTGACAGTGATCGATCGATACTGCACTTGGGTGGGCTGGGCTGGGCTGGGCGGAGGGGCTAAACGCAGGCGCTAGCAGGTATCTGGGCTGATCCCGCTAACACTGCGTTTTTGGGAACCCTAAACCGCTGGGGATGCTAGTATAGATCTGATCAGATATGATCAGATACTATACCACTAAGGGGGGTGTATGCTTTGCGCGTGGGTGTTAGCGTTACTGTCACTAACCTAACACTGCCTGGGGCGACGCAGACCCTCTCTGGCGCTAAAACCTAATTGATCTCACCCGCCGGGCGATCAGGGGGGTTAAACCTTTATTGGGTTATATACGGCGGGTGCCCTGATGCTATAAAAAGCAAACTAATCAACCAGCGTCACCCGTAACCTTTATATGGTGATCACTGGTGAAAGGGTTAACTAGGGGCAATCAGGGGGTTAAAACCTTTATTAGGTTAAATATGGGGGTACCTGACACTATATAAAAACCTGACGGGTAACCTAAATAACTAAATAACTTACTGGCTAACCAGTGACACCAGTGACGCTTATACGGCGATCACTGGTGAAAGGGTTAACTCTAGGGGCAATCAGGGGGTTAAAATAATATATGGGGGTACCTGACACTAATAAAAACCTGCGGCGAACCTAAAAAAAAATAACTGCCTATCTAAAACACCAGCGACACGAATACAGCGATCGGAAAAACAATCGCTTAGTGACGCTGAAGTTAGGGGGTGAAAGGGTTACCTGGGGGGTGATCAAGGGGTTAAACCTTTATTAGGGGGGGTTAGGGGGCTACCCTGGACCTAAAGGGGCCTAAACCTAACTGCCCTGCAACTTTTTACTGTCACAAATGACACTAAATGCAGTGATCAGTAAAATAAATGATCACTGCAATCAGTGACACTGTGATTGGGGGCTTTGGGGTGACCTGGGGGGTGATCTGGGGGTGACTGGGGGGTGATTTGTGTGCCTATGTGTACCTACGTGTCAGTGGACTGTTAGTGCACTAACCTGCTTCCTCTCTGCTCGGCGCCGGGAACGAAAAGACCGCGGCGAGGGAGATGACATCACTTCCTCCAGCCTTGTTTACATCACATGGCGGAGGAAGCATTTTCATTGGCCGGGAGCGATCGCGAGGGGGGGGCGGAATCGAGCGCCCCCCCCCCCCTCATGCCTGATCGCTCCCGAACACTTAACGGCCGCTCACTGCAGTGAAGGGGGGTCCGGATGGACCCCCCAACTGCACAAAGGCGATCACGTAGATCTACGTGATTCTGCCTGTCCGTGCCATTCTGCCGACGTAAATCGGCGGTGGGCGGTCGTTAAGTGGTTAAGGTTTTTTTTCTGGCCCCCAAAATATGTTGGCTGTTTTTGACTTCTTGCTATGAGCTCATTTTATCATTAAAAGACATTTGTATTTCAGACATTTGTTTAGTGCTCTTATTGACCTGGCTACAGGTGGGTTAAGTTTAGGTGACACTCTTTTCGAAGGGACCCTCTGTTGTGTTGAGATCTGATGAACGTAAACTATAACTAAAACAAAACTGTTTTTTTTTTGTGATTGTTTTTTTCATATTAGATGGAGTAGGGAATAGTTAAAACCCCTGTCAACAGGAAGTGAGAGAAAATCTCTACAAAGTAAGGGAAATGTCTTCATAGTTGGCACTGTAACAAGTGTCCCCATTGGAAGATTTTCCCTCTATTTGTCAGGAATCAGCAGGAAGAATGGCAAAATCTTTTCAGATACATTTAGAAAACTGGGACCAGACCATATACTGTATATATAGTAAAACAAAAGACACCAAGATGTACGTGAACTAACAGCCCAGTGACAAAATACCTAAGTGACCTAAGAGAAAAATAGAAATCCTATTGAACTAACTATATACAATATATACAAATGAGGGACGCAGGGAACATATGGAAAGGGGGAACCAAAATTGGAACCAGGAACAAGAAGGAGTAGGAACAAGGCAGCAGGGTTTGGCTTAAAGGTACCAGGCAGAGAGTATCTGGTAGCAAGCAAAACACTGGAGCAAGGTGTACCAGCAGAAGAGGGACTAAATATGCTCCCAGCTGCCAGCCATCAGGTAAAGCTGATCACTGGGATCTGCTGGCTGCTGGGAGACACCCGCTGGTGGACACTGGAACTACAATCTTTCCTTTTGGGAAGCACAGTGCCACAGCAGATGATCCAGGTCCTGACACAACTTCTGTTCTGGTGGCAGCTCACAATTTTGGTTTCTCCCTTCCAGTAACAATGTTTGTTAGGATAAAACAAGAGTATCTCCTTAAAGTGGATGTAAACCTGATTCATGAAATTTGAGCTGGGAACATATATCTGCAGTGTTTAGTTATCTCTCTTCAAAGAGCTAAGTCCCATAGCTCTCTCCTGAACCGTTCCTCTGTTATCAGCCTGATAAATCCTGACAAATTTTCGGATACATCAGATAAAAGCAGCTTGAAATTTCTGTCAGGGGAGGTTGCTAAAATAGATTAGCAGGGAGCTGGTCCTGTTACAAAAGACCTCTGAGAGTCTATGCCTATGATGAGAGGGGGTGTGCGCCTTTCCTCCAATCAGAAATCTTAGCTATCTTGGCTGTATGCCCAGATATCACACTCTGTGTTAAACAGGAAGAGAAAATCTCCTAACACGATCTAACCTTTCTAAACAGTATATAAATGTGAGGACAGCAGATATGAATGTAAAACCTATGTCGGGAGATTTGGTTCATATCTGTGTATCATATGGGTGTATGGAGGGTTTACATCCTCTTTAACCACTTAACGACCGCTCACTGTATATGTACGTTGGCAGAATGGCACCGACAGGCACAATCACGTACAGTGTACATGATTGCCTTTGTACAGTTGGGGGTCCGATCGGACCCCCCTCCTATTCAGTGAGCGGTCGGTATTCGTTGGGGAGCGATCCGACATGAGGGGGTGGCCATTCGATTCCGGCCACTCCCCCGCGATCGCTCCCGGCGAATGGAAATGCTCCCTCTGCTGTGTAATGTTTACACAGGCAGAGGAAGCAGGAGGAAGTGATGTCATCTCTCATGCGGCGCTCACATATACCGAGCGCCGTACAAGAGAAGATACACAGGTCAGTACACTAACACTACACTGACACCAGGACACATAGGCACACAAATCGCCCCCCCCCCAGGCCCCCCCAGATCACCCCCCAGCCCCCAGTCACAGTGTCACTGATTGCAGTGACCATTTATTTACTGATCACTGCAATCAGTGACATTTGTGACTGTAAAAGTGTCACTACATTTAGTTTTAGGTCCAGTGTAGCCCCCTAACCCCCCCTAATAAAGGTTTAACCCCCTGATCACCCCCCAGATAACCCTTTCACCCCCTAGCACCGCCGTCGCTAAGCGATCATTTTTCTGATCGCTGTCTTAGCGTCGGTGATGCAGATCGATAGCCAGTAATTTTTTTTAGGTTCGCCGCAGGTTTTTATAGCGTCAGGTACCCCCATAAATTATCTAATAAAGGTTTAACCCCCTTGATCACCCCCCAGGTAACCCTTTCACCCCCTATCACCACTGTCGCTAAGCGATCGTTTTTCTGATCGCTGTCTTAGTGTTGGTGATGCAGATCGGTAGCCAGTAATTTTTTTTAGGTTTGCCGCAGGTTTTTATAGCGTCAGGTACCCCCATATATTATCTAATAAAGGTTTTAACCCCCTAATTGCCCCTAGTTAACCCTTTCACCAGTGATCACCATATAAGTGTTACGGGTGACGCTGGTTAGTTAGTTTGCTTTTTATAGTGTCAGGGCACCCGCCGTATATATAACCCAATAAAGGTTTAACCCCCTGATCGCCCGGCGGGTGATATCAATTAGGTTTTAGCGTCAGAGAGGGTCTGCATCACACCCCAGGCAGCGTCAGGTTAGTGCCAGTAACGCTAACACCCACGCGTGAAGCATACACCCCCCTTAGTGGTATAGTATCTGATCATATCAATATCTGATCTGATCAGATCTATACTAGCGTCCCCAGCAGTTTAGGGTTCCCAAAAACGCAGTGTTAGCGGGATCAGCCCAGATACCTGCTAGCACCTGCGTTTTGCCCCTCCGTCCAGCCCAGGCCACCCAAGTGCAGTATCGATCGATCACTGTCACTTACAAAACACAACACACATAACTGCAGCGTTCGCAGAGACAGGCCTGATCCCTGCGACTCCAGTGCTGTAGGAGGTGATTTCACCACCACAGTTAAAAAAAAAAGCATATATGCCGAAGCATTGGGGCAGCAGGGGCGGAGGAGCGGAGGAGCGATTTTGCTCCTAATGCCGCGTACATACGGTCGAAATTCCGACGGAGGCTTGCCCGTGGAAAAGTCCGACCATGTGTGTGCGGCATAACTTTTTTGCGGGAGGATGCCCCCATGCTTCGGCATATATAAATGGTGCATGTATGCCCATAATTAGAAGTGGGTGGATGAAGGGCGGTATTCTAATGGTGGGCATACCCACCGATCAATCTCTTTTTTCGTTCAGCCAACTGGCTGCATGAAAAAAAAAGATTACAATACATGTCCAACAAGGACCAGCAACGTACTGGTATGTTGCTGGACTTTGAATGTTAATACCAGAATGATGCCTGCGGGTTTAGGTATCATCTTGGTATCATTCTTTTCAGCCAGCGGCCGGCTTTCATGTAAAAGAAGTCTTAGTGGCTAATTAGCCTCTGGACTGCTTTTACAAGCAGTGGGAGGGAATGTCCCCCCCCCGGATATAAAAAGCGCCATTGGGAAATTGGGAAAGCATTTTATCACACCGATCTTGGTATGGTCAGATGCTTTGAGGGCAGAGGAAAGATCTAGGGTCTAGAAAACCCCAGTTTTTTCAAAAAAGAGTACCTGTCACTACCTATTGCTATCATAGGGGATATTTACATTCCCTGAGATAACAATAAAAATGATATAAAAAAAAAATATGGAAGGAACAATTTAAAAATAAAATAAAAAAGCAAAATTAATAATAAAAAAAAAAAAAAAAAAAAAAGCACCCCTGTCCTGCCCTGCTCTTGCCCAATGGCGAACCCAAGCGTCGGTCTGGCGTCATATGTAAACAGCAATTGCACCATGCAAGTGAGGTATCACCACGAAGGTCAGATCGAGGGCAGTAATTTTAGCAGTAGAGCTCCTCTGTAAATCTAACGGGGTAACCTGTAAAGGCTTTTAAAGGCTTTTAAAAATGTATGTAGTTTGTCGCCAATGCGCGTTTGTGCGAAATTTTAAAGCATGTCGTGTTTGGTATCTATGTACTTGGCCTAAGATCATCTTTTTTATTTCATCAAACATTTGGGCAATATAGTGTGTTTTAGTGCATTAAAATTAAAAAAAGTGTATTTTTTCCCCAAAAAATGCGTTTGAAAAATCGCTGCGCAAATACTGTGTATAAAAAAAAATGCAACACCCACCATTTTAATCTGTAGGGCCTTTGCTTTAAAAATATATATAATGTTTGGGGGTTCAACATAATTTTCTTGCAAAAAAAAATTTTTTTTTCATGTAAACAAAAAGTGTCAAAAAGGGCTTTGTCTTCAAGTGGTTAGAAGAGTGGATGTAAGCTTCCTAATGTTGTGTATAAAATGCCAGAACAGTTCAAAACCCCCCCAAATGACCCCATTTTGGAAAGTAGACACCCCAAGCTATATACTGAGAGGCATGTCGAGTCCATGGAATATTTTATATGTTGACACAAGTTGCGGAAAAAATAATTTTTTTAATTTTTTTTGCACAAAGTTGTCACTAAATGATATATTGCTCAAACATGTCATGGGCATATGTGGAATTACACCCCAAAATACATTCTGTTGCTTCTCCTGAGTACGGGGATACCACATGTGTGAGACTTTTTGGGAGCCTAGCCGCGTACGGGACCCCAAACCCAAGCACCGCCTTCAGGCTTTCTAAGGGTGTAAATTTTTGATTTCACTTCTCACTGCCTATCACAGTTTCGGAGGCCATGGAATGCCCAGATGGCACAAACCCCCCCCCCAAATGACCCCATTTTGGAAAGTAGACACCCCAAGCTATTTGCTGAGAGGTATTGTGAGTATTTTGCAGATCTCGCTTTTTGTCACAAAGTTTTGAAAATTGAAAAAAATAAAATAAAATAAAAATATTTTCTTTCTTCATTTTCAATAACAAATGAGAGCTGTAAAATACTCACCATGCCTCTCAGCAAATAGCTTGGGGTGTCTACTTTCCAAAATGGGGTCATTCGGGGGGGGTTTTGTGCTATTTTGGCATTTTATGGCCTTCGAAACTGTGATAGGTAGTGAGGAGTGAAATCAAAAATTTGTGCCTAGAAATCCTGAAGGTGGTGCTTGGTTTTCGGGGTCCCGTACGTGGCTAGGCTCCTAAAAAGTCCCACACGTGGTATTCCCGTACTCAGGAGAAGCAGCAAAATGTATTTTGGGGTGCAATTCCACATATAACCATGGCATGTGTGAGCAATATATAATTTAGTGACAACTTTTTGTAATTTTTTTTTGTCATTATTCAATCACTTGGGACAAAAAAAAAAAATATTCAATGGGCTCAACAGGCCTCTCAGCAATTTCCTTGGGGTGTCTACTTTCTAAAATGGGGTCATTTGGGGGGGGGGTTGTGCTATTTTGGCATTTTATGGCCTTCAAAACTGTGATAGGTAGTGAGGAGTGAAATCAAAAATTTGCGCCCTTAGAAATCCTGAAGGCGGTGCTTGGTTTCCGGGGGCCCGTACGCGGTTAGGCTCCCAAAAAGTCCCACACATGTGGTATCCCCGTACTCAGGAGAAGCAGCAAAATGTATTTTGGGGTGCAATTCCACATATAACCATGGCATGTGTGAGCAATATATCATTTAGTGACAACTTTTTGTAATTTTTTTTTTTTTTTTTTAGTCATTATTCAATCACTTGAGACAAAAAAAAAATATTCAATGGGCTCAACATGCCTCTCAGCAATTTCCTTGGGATGTCTACTTTCCAAAATGGGGTAATTTGGGGGGGGTTTTGTACTGCCATGCCATTTTAGCACCTCAAGAAATGAGATAGGCAGTCATAAACTAAAAGCTGTGTAAATTCCAGAAAATGTACCCTAGTTTGTAGATGCTATAACTTTTGCGCAAACCAATAAATATACGCTTATTGACATTTTTTTTACTAAAGACATGTGGCTGAATACATTTTGGCCTAAATGTATGACTAAAATTGAGTTTATTCGATTTTTCTTATAACAAAAAGTAGAAAATATAATTTTTTTTCAAAATTTTCGGTCTATTTCCGTTTATATCGCAAAAAATAAAAATCGCAGAGGCAATCAAATACCATTAAAAGAAAGCTCTATTTGTGGGAAGAAAAGGACGCAAATTTCGTTTGGGTACAACATTGCATGTCCGCACAATTTACAGTTAAAACAGCGCAGTGCAAAATTCTGAAATCACCTCTGGTCCTCTAGCTACCAAATGGTCCGGAGCTTAAGTGGTTAATCAGGACACAGACAGCAAAAAAAAACTGACGGGGGTCTAACTCCTGACCACTCTATCCAAAACATAAATGTTTTGGCTTTAGGTACATGTTAAGCCATCAGGCTCAAGTGAGGACTGTGGGGGATAGGGACAGGAGTCGAAGCAGTAAAAAATGCTTTGGGGACACAGGACAGCAGAGACGTCTGATAAATGTGGTAGGGGTGTGAATGAAAGTTGGTTACATTTCGTAATGTCTGTGCAGTAATAATTTTGTGTTTGTGGACATTTTTTTAAAATAATGTACAGTATTTTAATATTGTAATTTATTAATGCATTCTTTATAATGTATTTTGATAATGTCGTTTTTGAGAAAATCAATGTACATAAGCACATGTATCCAGTTCCAGGGCATACAGTTGGTTAGGAAGCATAAACATGTAACAGTGTTGTTTCATAAGAAAGCTAATGGTATTTTTAAGTAATAAACTGTACAGAAGGACAAAAAACAAAAATAAACTACAGTTAACTATTCCGTGCACCATCAAACCTTGTAGATATATTAACAGATTGTTGCCTAAGAAGACTAGTGAAGACTAGATGGTGTAAAGCCATGTACACACGATCGGTTTTACAGATGAAAACAGTCCGATGGACTTTTCTCATCGGACAAAGCGATCGTGTATGGGCCCCATTGGTCTTTTTTCCATCGGTGAGAAAAAATAGAACATGTTTTAAATATATCCGATGGGAAAAAAAACGATAGCAAATTCCGATTGTCTGTGTGGAACTCCATCGGACAAAAACTCACGCATGCTCAGAATCAAGTCGACGCATGCTCAGAAGCATCAAACTTAATTTTTCTCGGCTTGCCGGAGTGTTTTACGTCACAGCGTTTGGGACGGTCGGATTTTTGACTGATGGTGTGTAGGCAAGACTGATGGAAGTCAGCTTCATCGGATTACCGATGGAAAAATCCATTGGTTTAAAATCCATAGGAAATCCGATTGTGTGTACAGGGCTTTAGAGTTTTTTTTATTTATTCTTCTCCCTCTTTACTGAGTAGGGGAAAGTATTAGGATTAATTTTGTTGCTCACTGGAGTTAGTACCCAGTCACCCTAGATTTTATCAAATTTATTAGGACACCCACAAGCTTCATAAGTGATTTTTTAGAAGACGCATCTTCAGTAAATATTTCCGAACATTAATATGTATGACTTCATCAGACATCCAATTAAAATCAATCGTTTTCCTGGCATAACAAAATAGTAGTTTTATAAAAGCTTTTTTGGCTGTGCTTAAATCTAATTTTCTAAAAATATCGAAAATACACTAGTTTGGATTACATGTCTTATAGATGAGAAAGTTATGAGAAATAAATTCAGTAACAGATGACCAAACTGATGACTTTATAGCATCCCCAAACAATAAGTAGTATTTCTTTATTTGGCACCTGGCACTTTTGACACATAGCGGTGGCTCTTCTGCCCATTTTAACTAGTCATGCAAGAGAGAAGTATGCTCAGTGGAAGTATCATTTGGAAGAGTTTTTTCTTATGGATATAACGTTGTCAAATTAAAAAGGAAATTCCTTCCAGTCCTGACCAGTCAGACCTGAAATGGCAACATTCCATTATTCCAAACACCCAGAAATGTTTGTAGGAACTTCCCTGAGATTGCACGCCATAAATCCTGAAAACCAGCTGTGTATGGATGGGTTCAACAATGGCCTCTGCTGTGGAGGGGTGAACGAGAGGTATCTCTAAAGAAAAGTGTGCTGCCTAAGTTGAAGATATTTTAAAGCGCCAGGCATCTGAGATGTTTTTTTCCTTATTCATTAACAAAAATCATTTAAAAGGTGCCTCACAGGTATAATTGATATACTGTATATATCTGAGCCCTATTTTTGCCCACTGAAATCCAAGTGGTACCATCAAAAAGTAGTCAAGCCTTCGATTGATAAGGGAGACAGCTTTAGTTTGTTGTTAAAGTAACTGTCTACCTTGTTTCTAAATTTTTAGACTTGGATGGAAATCCAACCGGTACCTGTTCATACCAGGGAGTGAAGAGGGGGCATGACTCTTCATGACCCCCTGGGAATAATTAGTAAAAAATGAAAATGTTTAAAATGAATACCCCTCTAAAGACTAATGAGTGATTAAAATAATCATGCAATGATTGGAGATTGCTGCTCAAATTAACCAGGCCTAGGCTTAGAATTTAGTTAAAAAAATTGTGTTCCCCCTGTTATTCCAACCAGACTCCTATACAGGTATCCTGGGTGTCAAGGAAAGGGAGGATAATGTGCTTGAAGCCCCCCCCCTTTCTGTACTCCCACCACAAATTGACACATTTCAGGCTTTAGCAATTTAAATGTGTACTACCTGCAATAACAAATGATCGTGATTGACATTATTTTGCTGTATGATAAGTTTGATGAATACATCACTGAATGCCATGATTGATGCTGGATCTACATCTGGGGACAGTAATACATTTTATTTTAAAAGCTGTTAAGTATTTGTTTGTGTTTTATTGTATTAAAGGGGTGTTGGTGTTTTTTATTACTTTTTGTGGGAATGGGTAGGGGTTAGTGATAACCAAATGTACCAGGGTTCAATTCATGGATAGTTTGGAACCTTGGGGGTGCAGTGAATCTTGACAATCACTTTGGTCTATTTTCAGGGCTAATAAGCAAGGGATTGTCTAACAAAGGGAATTGAGAACTGGTAACTGCCCTGGGGAACACTGGGAAAACAATGACCATTTAATAACAAGCTTGGGAGATGCCTTTAAGGTGTAAGCTAACAAAAATAGTTTTTCATGTAGTTGTGGTTGTGGCTCCTGCTTTGTTTAACTAGCCATATTGGGCATGAATTGCATGGTGGGACCAGCAGTGAGTCACAACAAAATTTTAAGGCTATAGGAAATAAATTTTTACTTTACTTTACTTTACTTTTACTTTAAAATCTAATATTTTTATTTTTATTATTTTTTACATTATAAAAAACAATAAAACCATATAGCTCATGAAGAACATCTTTTGTATATAATGTCTCATTGTTCAAAAGTTTCCCTAACCCAGCCCTAGAAAATTAAATCAGCAGATAATTGATCACTCATAAATAGTAATATAACAATCCTGTGTTATCGTATAATACCATAATACAACAGGTCAGGTGGAGGGATGATATTTTGACTCAATGGGATTGATTTACTAAAACTGGAGAGTGCAAAATCTGGTGCAGCTCTGCATAGCTTAAATAAACAAGCTGAAGTTACAAACGGATTGGCTGCCATGCACAGTTGCACCAGTTTTTGCATTCTCCAGTTTTAGTAAATCAACCCCAGGGCATTTTGCAGAACATGAATTTCACTTCCACAGAAGTATGAACAAGGCCAGTTATAACTTATGCCATATGCACTGGAGCATCATCACTTAGGACCTTTCCTAGGTGAGCCCAAGGGATATATTAACCACTTGCCAACCCGCTGCTGTAGATATACTGTGGCAGGGGGGTACATGCAGGCTCAGTCATGTGTATATATATGTGATTGAGCCTGCTGCTGTGGCCGATACCCGGTAACTGGGTATGATGTGATCGCTATGATTGGTCGTAGCAGTCACATGATCACAATGTAAACAACCTGTCATGAATGGCTTTCCATTAATGAACAGCTTGCTTACTGTTGTGATCTGTGATTGGACCAAAGCAATCATATGGTACCTGGCTACCTGTAGCATGTGATTAGCTTAGCCAATCAAATTGGCTTTAAGCAAAACAAACTTTAAAACCGCTCTGCCTCAACAATTTCATGTCTTCTTAGCTTGATAAACTGTAAATCTTCATTCTTTATAGGTGTAAGTAAAGTATATGTTGTCATCCTGAATAAGGATTGGCCTAACACCCCCTGGTTCGGTTTGCCACAGAACATGCGAACAGACAAAAAGTTCTAGCGAACATGCAAACCCTATTAAAGTCTATGGGATACGAACATGGAAAATCAAAAGTGCTAATTTTAAAGTCTTATATGCAAGTTATTGCCATAAAATGTATGTCCTACCCTAAGGGACATGTATCAATGCAAAAAAAAAGTTTTTAAAACAACAGTTTTTTCAGGAGCAGTGACTTTAATAATGCTTAAAGTGAAACAATAAAAATGAAATATTCCTTTAAATATCATGCATGGGGGGTCCCCTTAGTCTGACTGTAAAGTGGTGCATCTGTGTGATGTGTAGAACAGGGCAGCAGCAAAATGAAATTTCTAAAGGAAAAAATTCACTTGCTCGCGGCTGTAGTGTATTGTATTGCCGTAATGTATTGCCGGCTCCTGGCAATATAGATGAAAAAATCAAGGAAAAAAAAACGGCATGCAGTCCCTTCGGGTCTGGTATGGATTTTAAGGGGAACTTCATACAAAAATAAAAAATAAATTGGCGTGGCCCCCCCCACAAAATCCATTCCAGACTCTTACCTAAGCATGCAGCCTGGAGGTCAGGATAGGGGGTGGGACGATCGAGCGTCCTCCCTCCTGAACCATACCAGGCCACATGCCCTCTACATGGGGAGGGTGCTTTGGGGTCCCCCCAAAAGCACCTTGCCCCCATGTTGATGGGGACAAGAGCCTCTTCCCGATAACCCTGGCCATTGGTTGTCGGGGTCTGTGGGCGGGGGGGTTTATCTTAACCTGGAAGCCCACTTTAACAAGGGGACACCCATATCCCGCCCCCCCCATGTGAATTGGTATTGTGTACATTGTACCCATTCACCACAAAAAGTGTCAAAAAGCAAAAACCACAATAGACAGTTTTTGACAATTCCTTCATTAAAAAAAAAAAAAAGTGTCTCGTGATGTACATCCATCGTAAATCACGCCGCCCGACAGACCTCAAAAAAAAGAAAAGAAAAAACTCCACCTCCATGGGAGGCTCGCGCCAACTTCTGTCTTTTCCCTTTGACAGCTCTTATATAGGCAAGGGTGGGGCCAACCGTTACTGTCTGACGTCACATGACAAAAAGGGGGAGGGGTATGCCTGTATATCAAAAATGATGTACAAGTGAATGTGAGAGACAACATCACTAATGGAGCAAGGGAGGAGGTGGAATCCTTATGGGTAGAGCTACAAAGGGAGGAAACCATTTGGAAAGTACATTATAAGGAAAAACACATATAGGAGAGATGTAAACACTGCACACCCCAATATATTGTGAAAAAGGGACAGTTTCCCCAATAGGGCTTTGGACAGCAATATGGTATAATAAAAAATATGAATGGATAGCATAAAAAGGGGGTGCATTTATTCAGAGATATACAGATTTCATGGTGTAGTTAGAATACAACATATATTTATATAAGAACTGACCAAATGGTACAATGAATATTCCACAGTAACCTATACATAGTATTACACAAATTTATACACATGGTTGCATATCAGAATGTTGGAGGTTATATGATCCCGACACGTTTCGACCTGTGTACGGTCATCATCAGGGGGATAGTTGACTCTATAAAACATATTACAAATAATTCAGAATTTAGAACATATTATCATGAATCCCAATAAGGTTCCAAACTGGTAAAACCGCTACAGTGGAATGAGTGATCCCATGGCCAGAGATATTTTAGAAGCCGTTGAGTGATCCGAGGGGGCCCCATAATTGCTGCCACCTCCCCAAAATGGATGAGTCCAGCCCGAGGGGCTTACAAGGAATCACACCAATGATGCCCTCCGGGGGAAGGAAGAGTCGGCACCTGCCATGAATACCCCATCAGTGACCATTTGGAAAGTAATACTGGGCGTATGCTATAGGCCCCCTAACCAGAGGGAGGAGGGGGAGGCGGACCTCCTATTACAATTTGGATTAGTGGCAAGGATAGGAAGTGTCATTATAACAGGGGATTTTAATTATCCAGACATAGACTGGGCGGAAGGAACTACACATTCATCTAAAGCTCGCCATTTCCTAAATGTCTTGCAGGACAATTTCATAGGTCAGATTGTAAATGCACCAACTAGAAAAAAAGCATTACTAGACCTACTGATTACCAACAAAATTCAGAGTTGATCTCAGATGTGGAAATACTGGGCAGTTTAGGAAACAGCGGTCACAGGTCAATTTGTTTCAGTATAACTCACACAAGTAGGAAACATAAGGGGAATACAAAGACACTGAATTTTAAAGGAGCCAACTTCCCTAAACTACAATCCTTGCTAGAAGATACTAAATGGGATAAAATCTTAGGAACAAAGAACACGGAGGAAACATATAACTTTTTTTTGTTTCTAGCCCACCTGCAAGACAAAGCTATAATGAGCTAGTATGACTAGCATACTAGCTCATTATGTACCACTTACCTTAGATCGGGGCCCCCGAAGCCGTCCGTGTCCCTCTCTCCAGCCGCAGCCATCGCTGCGGCGATAGCCGGAATGTTACTTCCGGGTACCGCCGCTCCAGCCAATCACAGCACCGCTCCGGCGCTGTGATTGGCCGGAGCGGCGAAGACGTCACTCCGCGCATGCGCACGGGAGCCGTCAAATTCGGCTAAGCCCAAGCATTGCTGCGACTTAGCCAAATTTGTGAATGGGATTAACCCCATGAATGCGCCGTTGTCTACGGCGCACATGCGCCGTAGACACGGAGCAATGTCATTTTTAGCAAATATCTCCTAAACCGTGTAGGTTTAGGAGATATTTCTTGCATCTACAGGTAAGCCTTAATCTAGGCTTACCTGTAGGTGCAAGTTGCAAAAGTGGGTTTACAACCACTTTAAATAAGGGTATTAGATAATGCATCCTAATGGGAAATACATTTAAAAGAGCTAATAAAAGTGCTGGGTGGCTCCAACGTAAAAATGCATATAAAAGCAAAGGAGAAGGCCTTCAAAAAATACATGGCTGAGGGATCATCATCAGCATTCAAACTTTATAAAGAATGCAACAAGAAATGTAAAGGGGCAATCAGAGAGGCTAAGATAGAATACGAAAGGCACATAGCAGAGGAGAGTAAAAAAAATCCCAAAACTGCAATGTCATGACATGTCACAGGAAGCACCCTCATGGCTAACAGAGGATAGAATAATGCCGCGTACACACAAACGTTTTTAATGTCATGGAAAAAAACCAAAGTTTTTCTCGACGTGATTCTTTTCAAGCCTGCCTTGCATACACACTATCGTGAAAAAAAAATGCTTGAGCAAAGCGCGATGACATACAACACGTACGACAACACGTACGACGGCACTATAAAGGGGAAGTTCCATTCGGATGGCGCCACCCTTTGGGCTGCTTTTTCTGATTTTGTGTTACTGCGTGCTAGTAAAAGTTTGGTGTCAGCCGATTCGCGCTTTTCAGTCTCTGTGCTTTTCAGTCTGTTACAGCATGACGAATGTGCTATCTCCATTATGAATGCTAGTTTTACCAGAACAAGCGCTCCCGCCTCATAACTTGCTCCTGAGCATGCGCGTTTTTTTCCCATCATTAAAGCGTACACACGGGCGTTTTTCACGATGAGTAAAACGACAACGTGAAAAACAACGAGAAAAAATAGAGCATGTTCTAAATTTTTAATGCCCATTTTTCACGTTGAAAAAAATGCTCTGGAGCCTACACATGATCGTTTTTAATGACCAATTTAAAAAATGGCATTTTTCTCATCATGAAAAATGGTCGTGTGTACGCGGCATTAGAAATAGACTTGAAAAACTCAACATTAATTAGTCACCGGGACCAGATGGCTTGCAATCGAGGGTCCTTAAGGAATTAAGTCAAGTAATTTCCAGATCATTGTTTCTAATTTTTATGAACAGTCTACTGACTGGAATGGTACCAGTAGATTGGAGAAAAGGCAATGTAGCTCCAACATTAAAAAAAGGGCCAAGATACATCCCTGGGAAATACAGACCAGTTAGCCTAACATCAATAGTATGCAAGCTCTTGGAGGGGATGATAAGGGACTATATACAAGATTTTAGTAATGAAAACGGTATCATTAGCAGTAATCAGCATGGATTAATGAAGAATCGTTCTTGCCAAACCAACCTATTAACCTTCTATGAGGAGGTGAGCTGCCAACTAGATAAAGGAAGGCCCGTAGACGTGATGTATCTGGATTTTGCAAGAGCATTTGATATAGTTCCCTATAAACGTTTACTTTACAAACTAAGGTCTGTCGGCATGGACCATAGAGTGAGTACATGGATTGAAAACTGGCTACAGGGGTGAGTTCAGAGGGTAGTGATAAATGGGGAGTGCTCGGCATGGTCCGGTGTGGAGAGTGGGGTCCCCCAGGATTCTTTCCTGGGACCAATCTTATTTAATTCATTCATAAATGACCTGGAGGATGGGATAAACAGTAGACATGTGCACACTGAAATATTTCGTTTAGGGATTTCGTTTTAGTTCGAAAAATAAATGTATTTAGTTACTCCCGAAATTATTTATTTCGTTTTTCGTTAGAAATTGCATTCGTCCGAAAATCTGAATTAATTAAGGTCTAATCTGTCATTGAAGGCTTTTGGTGTCTGTCGAATGTTCAAAGAAGATTCGACGGAGCAGCGAAACTGTACAACGCCGCAATCGTACATTTCCGGTCGAATGTTCCGCCTACAAGCTAGCTATAGTAGAATTATAATGTTGTATGACTAATAATAATTATATTTATTAATTATTATTACTAGTCAACCAACATTAGAATTTTTCTATAGCCTATGGGCAGAGTATTTGACTGGAAATGTACGATTGCAGCGTCGTACAGTTTATCTGCTCTGTCGAATCTTCTTAGAACTTTCAACAGACACCATAAGCCTTCAATGACAGATTCAACGTTTGTATGTTTTTCGATGCTTTGTCGAATCTTCGTCGTTCACGTTGAATTGTCAAGTTAGTTCTAGCTATTTTACTGCTCCTCCTCTTTGGTTACAATCAGCCAATAACATTCATCATCATCATTATTTTTATTTTACTTCTACCACCCAATTCCAGCAGCGATCTTTTCTCTCTGTCGAATCTTTTCTCTCTATAATGTCGAATCTTTTCTCTCTATAATGTCAAATCTTTTCTCTCTATGTAGAATAATCTTGGACTAATAGAGTTAAGGTTAGGCACATTCGACCACAGGTTCGATAGACACAGATTGTTATTGTCAGCCTCATGTCGAATCTCCTATCTATATCGAACTGTTGTTGCAACGAAAACGAAAATTAAGCATTTGTTTATGTCGGATCTTTCTGTTTTCGGATTCTGCATTTTAGTTTTCGTTTGTTAAAGCGATAACGAAAATACCTGAAATTCGGCCGAAAATGCATTCGGACGAAAACTAATGCACATGTCTAATAAACAGCTCAATCTCAGTATTTGCGGACGATACTAAGCTAAGCAGGATTTCTCCGCAGGATGTGGAAACCTTGCAAGAAGATCTGAACAAATAATGTGGTGGGCAACTACATGGCAAATGAGGTTTAATGTAGAAAAATGTAAAATATTGCATTTGGGTGGCAAAAATATGAATGCAATCTACTCATTAGGGAGAAAACCTCTGGGGGAATATAGGATGAAAAAGGACTTGGGGGTCCAAGTAGATGATAGGTTCAGCGATGGTTCTGCTGCAAGCAAAGCAAACAGAATATTGGCATGCATTAAAAAGGGCATTAACTCCAGAGATAAAACAATAATTCTCGCACTCTACAAGACTCTGTTCCGGCCGTGAAAGGGAATTTAATAAGACACGCGGCCATTCACTAAATTTTGGGCTCTAAATTTACTGGTACACTAGTAAGATTCAAAGGTAAAAAAAGCACCTGACTGTCACGACTGAGTCAAACGCTACCAAAAAAACTGTTAGCGATCGCAGGGATCAGGCCTGACTCTGCGAATGCTGCAGTCATGTGTGTTGTGTTTTGTGTGTTGTGTTTTGTAAGTGACAGTGATCGATCGATACTGCACTTGGGTGGGCTGGGCGGAGGGGCAAAATGCAGGTGCTAGCAGGTATCTGGGCTGATCCCACTAACAATGCGTTTTTGGGAACCCTAAACTGCTGGGGACGCTAGTATAGATCTGATCAGATCAGATATTGATCTGTTCAGATACTATACCACTAAGGGAGGTGTATGCTGTGTGCGTGGGTGTTAGCGCTACTGGCACTAATCTGACACTGCCTGGGGAGACAGAGACCCTATCTGACACTAAAACCTAATTGATATCACCCGCCGGGCGATCAGGGGGTTAAACCTTTGATGGGTAATAAATGCCGGGTGCCCTGACACTATAAAAATCAAACTAACTAACCAGCGTCACCAGTGACACTTATATGGTGATCACTGGTGAAAGGGTTAACTAGGGGGCAATCAGGGGGTTCAAACATTTATTAGGTTGTATATGGGGGTACCTGACGCAATAAAAACCTGGCGGTGAACCTAAAAAACGAACTGGCTACCTAGCGTCACCTGTGACACTAATACGGCGATCAGAAAAAAGATTGCTTAGTGACACTGGCGATAGGGGGTGAAAGGGTTACCTGGGGGACGATCAAGGTGTTAAACCTTTATTAAGGGGGGTAGGGGTCTACCCTGGACCTAAAGGGACCTAACACTAACTGCCCTGACACTTTTTACAGTCACAAATGACACTAAATGCAGTGATCGGTAAATAAATGACCACTGCAATCAGTGACACTGTGACTAGGGGTGCAGGGGGTGATCTGGGGGGTTATATGGGGGTGACTGTGGGGTGAAATGTGTGCCTATGTGTCCTGGTGTCTGTGTACTGTTAGTGCACTTACTTGATGTCTTTTCTCCTCGCTGCTCCGGACGATAAAGACCGCCGCAAGGAGAGGAGACATCACTTCCTCCTGCCTGTGTTTACAATTCACAGGCAGGGAAAGCTTCTCATTCGCCAGGAGCGATCGTGAGGGGGTGGCCAGAAATCAATGGCTGCCCCCTCAAGCGATACCGACCGCCACGGGCACCGGGAAGGCAGGGACGTATATATACGCCCTTCTGCCTGTCCGTGCCATTCTGTTGACGTATATAGTCGTGCGGCGGTTAAATATGGTTAAATATTAAAAAATACTTTCTCTCCAACCCTATGTGGCTGATGTAGGTGTCCATACAAACCTCCGCAATAAGTCT
Organism: Rana muscosa; assembly: GCA_029206835.1. NCBI lineage: Eukaryota > Metazoa > Chordata > Amphibia > Anura > Ranidae > Rana > Rana muscosa. Next base: position 410,444,420 of record CM055117.1, read on the forward strand.
ACCTTCAATCCCCTTAGCACTGATAATAAATACTTGGAGGTTTTCATGGTATTTAATGATTTGGAGGGGTTGAGGATAAGGAAAGCGGTAGATCCTCAATATATCAGGAATGGTATGGAGTCACCGGAGAAACGGAAGGAAATTATCATACGCCCTGCTGACAAGGGAGGCGGATTAGTCATTTTGGATAAAACTTTTAATCAGGCAGAGATAAGTCATCTGTTGACCGTGGAACATACAAAATTGTAAACAAGGACCCGATGTTGGAATTTAAGGATGAATGGTGTAGCGGACCCTTAAGTTTAGGGGGTCGCTATGCCCAAATTTAAGGGATGGCCTGGACAATAGTTTGGCTCAGGCCTTCTAATTTGATACTGGACTCTGCTCTGCTGTGGTGTTGTCTGGTGTATAGTTCCCCTTTGGCCTGTGGGTGGCACTGTTGCCCAGGCCTAGGGAGGAACCTCAGGTGAAACAGTGGCGTGATTGGATGTCCTCTCTCGGCTGACATGCGGTGGGCGGGGCTTTGCCTGCTGTGCATGCCGGGAGAGGGTATATAAGGGGCAGACGCCATGTTTAGGGAGGAGTGACCGAGAGGAGTGCCGAGGAGTCTCGGGCACCTTTAGCCCGAGGCTACAATGTTCCAAGTAGGCCCAGTACCTTTAACTGGGTCTACAATCAGCACATTGGAGTTCCAGGGTGCCCAGGTGAGGGAACCCGCTCTGACTGAGAGGAAGCCAGGGGAGGATCGGTCCCACAGAGGAGACGAGTGATAGTAGGTTGCTGTCTCGGGAAAGGTCTGATGACCTGTCAGAGGGAAGGATTCCTTACTTAACAAAGCTAACCCTGTAGATTGCCCATTGGCATCATCTGTTCTCTAAATTCTACAGAGGTTTAAGGAAAGTTCTGGATTCAGGAATAACAGGATTCTGCTGCTATTAGAGGATCTCCTGAACCCGTCCCTGGAGGGGACAAAGTGATAGTACTGTTCGAGCTCCACTCCGGCTGCTAGAACTGTGAGAGGGATCTATCCGGGTGAGCTAAACCCACTCGGGATCGAGTGGCGACGAGTGAGTCAAGTGTTGTGTGCCTGAATCTACCTTCTAACTTCGCTAGCTTCTTTCTCTCTTCAATTCCGTTAACTGAAGCAAAGGAAAATAAACTCTTTGTTGGAATTAAAGTCATGTGGACATTGGCCTTCTTGGGAAAATAATATAGACTTTTCCCTACATTCTAGGGACGGACGAGAATCAGTGGAAGGAGGTAACTCGCTGCAGGACCTAAACCTGTGAACACCGCCTGACCTCTGATAGGGAGGACACGGACTTGTGGCATGGTGTGTCCTACCCCCCGCATGTGAAGGTAAGCAGGGGCAATAGGATTGGTGTGCTACACGTGGGGGCTTGAGTCCGGGATTTTGCAGCTACCCCTGGAAGTTGGACTATATTTTTTCCCCCGTTTGTGGTTCTGTGGAAGTCGGCCATTTCGGGAAAAATTGAACTGCGTCACTTGTGAGAGAAATGGAGGTACAGGCCTAAACCTATACTGGATTTTCAGTACGAGCAGAACTAGTGAAGGAGAAGCAACGTGTCTGCTGCCCCATGGATTTCTGTTGCACCGGGACCATGGATGTTCCCACCTACCACAACCATGGACGTTGCTCCCCTCACTGCCCCCCCTAATGGATACAGGGATCCGGCTCAAGCCTAGGGGCCGCTTCACGCTCTACACGTGCAGGGATGTGGAGGCCCTGGGCATGCTCTGTCCTGGATGCCAAGGACTGGCGGTACAACTTTACCCGTTTGGAAGATGTACATCGTGTGGAAAGTTCCTTTTCAAAGTGGACCAGCCGACTTAGAAACCCCGGGTCTACCGGGTCAACTGCCTTACAGACATCGTCACTTTTGAAGAGGAAACCTATACTCCCACAGCCAGGCCCACGCGCACCACTCCGGCTACCACGGATGTGGAGGATGGAGTTCCGGCCATTACGGAGCTTGCGACGGATGTCATTGCAGATGCTGCCTCCGTTACAACAGAAACCTCCATTCCACCCGCCAAGTGGAAGGTGGAATATGTTAAGGCCTCCGGCGGCCGCGGTCAAGGCCTGCCCCAGCCTCTACCTGAGCTGGATCCTCAACCCGGAGGGACCTCCAGGAGATCCACGTCAGGAGGAGGTAAGGAGGCTGGGAGAACTGTGACATTGGATTTGTCAGGAGAGGGAGGGAAGCCCACACCCCACCTTACAGGGGATGTGCGTACCGCCAGCCTGCAAAGACCTTCCATGTTTCGGGACAATGTGTCTGTGTCCACTGAAAACTACCTGCTGGCAGAGGCATATGACACCTCTAACTTAGACTCATCGTCTGATGTGGGGGATGACCCCGAAATCAATGAGATCTTCATCCGCAAAAGCTGGGATAAAATTCCCGTGATTTCACCCTGCAGCTCAAAGGGTATGTCACCAATGGACTCTAGAAAAACTACGCCTAGAGTGGAAGCCCCTGCTTTGATGGAAAAGGTTGTACCTACACCGGCTTTGCCTGCTCCGACATCCCCTATGCCTACCACATTGGAGATAATGAAGGAAGGGGATGGGTTATACACACAAACCTTTTTTTTTAAAACGGACAGAAATGGGTATATACCCAATAGTAGCTGCCACCATCCTAAATGGAAAGCTAATATTCCTAAAGGGCAGCTACTAAGAATCAGATGAAATTGTTACAAAGAAGAAGATTTTGAGAGGCAATCAGAGATCATACTGAATAGATTCAAGGAAAAGGGGTATCAGGAACACCATCTGCAGAAACTCAAAGAGGCGGTAAAAAAGGTTGATAGACTTTAATAGCAAAGAAAACCAAACAACCAATTACCAATGAGAAAACAGCATTTATCACCGGGTACAGCAACCAATACCCCCAAGTAGAACATATTTGTAAAAAATATTGGCCCATCTTGATGGAAGATAGAATACTCTCTAAAGTAATTTCAAGGAAACCCACCTTCATTTACAGGAAAGCTCCTACGTTGAGGAACAAGCTTGTGCACAATGTTATTGATGCCCCCTCTCAAATCCAGTTATGTCCTGAATTAAAGGGGTTTTACAAATGTCAAAGGTGTTTACCGTGCAGAAAAAGTAGACCGCAGCCTAGGAGGAAAACTATGTTCACATCACATACATATAACAAAGAATATAAAATAAGAGAACTCATCACATGCAATAGTACTCATGTCACCTATGTGATCGAATGTCCGTGCCACTTGCAATATGTGGGGCGAACCACCAGACCACTAAAAGTAAGGATTCAAGAACATATCGCCAATATAAAGAAAGGATTCCCTAAACATAGTCTGTCAAGACACTTCGATGAGGTACATCAGAGAGATCCATCCGGAATGTTTTTTTTCGGAATAGATATAATAAAGGATCACTGGAGGGGTGGCAACAAGTTAATTCAAGTATCCCAAAATGAAACGAAGTGGATACATAGGTTGGGGTCCCTTGCCCCCAAGGGCCTCAACCTAGACATCGACCTTAATTGTTTTCTCTCTAATTACTAAATTTTCTATATATTTAGAAAGAATCTTTCCAAATTTTTCTATCCAATCTTTTCCACATTTCCTTTTCTCCATTTTCCCTTGTTTTCCTAGGTAAACCACTGTGGAATAATTAGCATCTGGGGACAAACACACAATGTACACACAGGATGACTATAAGCAAAGCAATAACAAATATGATGGTAGAGGGGGTCCCCCACCTGTATCTATGGAATCATATATAGACAATGCAAAAACAATGAAACTAGCTTGGGGTTAAAATGGCAGGGACTGGGAAAATCTTAATCCAAAGCTCTAGCGTATGAGAAGTATATAATTAACAATGAATATTGATGTAAGGTATAAGATGTCACACTTAATGTACCCAGGTTTAACAGTAAAAGTAACAGTAATTTGGAAACAAACTATATATAAGCAAGCAATAGCATAGCAAAGCCAACTGCAAATCCACCACTAGATGGAGCCAAGTAATATACTCGGTAATGAGCACGTAACCAATACATAGTAAATTGGACAAGGCAGGCACGCCCTGAAGGGGCGGAGCTTAAGGAGCTAATGCTTGCTTATAGACGTTGGACATGAAGGGAGGTTATCACCTTTGATAACGACAATACGTCGAAACGCGTCAGCTGACCATCCAGATACGTCCACGTCACGTCCGGTTAGTAAGGCTTGAGCGGTGGAACGCACGCCGAAGCCGCAACATACAGCAATCACTGGCGTGACTTCTATGGGACCTGTCTGCTTATGGTAAACTGTTTGGAGATAGTCTAGCCTGACACCTGGCGGTTCTTTTGAATCAAAAGGAAGGGAACCCAGGAAGGTTCATAGAACCTATCTTTTGTTTTGTATTGTTTGGTCTATTTTTTTGTACTTTTTAAACTTTTAATAAAAAGTGGATTTACGCTATGGAAGCCATTTTTGTGGTTCATTTCTGAGGATTTGGAAAGAGGTGCAGGAGTGAACAGACGCGGAACGCAAAGAGCAGAGGACACATTGCTGGGGATACCCAACGAGCCTGTGACCCCTGTAGGGGTACGTCATTCTGGTGAGTGGGGACCCATATGTGGGGGGAGCACCAAAAGTCACCCCTTTGTCTACCTGCAACTTGGAGGATACTTCTCGGCAATATAAACACCAAAGTCACTTTTAATGTGTGAAGGACACTTGAACTTTGTATGAATTTCAGCAGTGTCATTTAGTTCCAGTTTTGTACAGCTACCTGGATTGAAGAAATATAGGGGTAATAATCCTTACCAATAAAGTGGTTAGCCATATATGACCATTGTGTACACTTTCAGTGGTTGAGTCAATGGATTAACCTACAAGGGAATAAACTGGGGAAAGTGGCTCTTTAAGGGTCGGTTATATGTTGCGGACCCTTAAATTTAGGGGGTTGCTATGCCCAAATTTAAGGGACGGCCTGGGCCATAGTTTGGTTCAGGCCTTCTAATTTGATACTGGACTCTGTTCTGCTGTGATATTGTCTGGTGTACAGTTGCCCTTTGGCCTGTGGGTGTCACTGTTGCCCAGGCCTAGGGTCATACCTCAGGTGACACAGTGGCGTGATTGGATGTCCTCTCTCAGCTGCCGTGCGGTGGGCGGGGCTTTGCCTGCTGTGCATGCCGGAAGAGGGTATATAAGGGGCAGACGCCATGTTTAGGGAGGAGTGACGGAGAGGAGTGCCGGGGAGTGAGTCCCGGGGGGGAGTGTGCCCCATGGGGGTGCGTGAACTGGCCAAGGAGTCTCGGGCACCTTTAGCCCGAGGCTACAATGTTCCAGGTAGGCCCAGTACCTTTAACTGGGTCTACAATCAGCACATTGGAGTTCCAGGGTGCCCAGGTGAGAGTACCCGCTCTGACCGAGAGGAAGCCAGGGGAGGATCGGTCCCACAGAGGAGACGAGTGATAGTAGGTCGCTGTCTCGGGAAAGGCCTGGTGACCTGTCAGAGGGAAGGATTCCTTACTCAATAAAGCTAACCCTGTAGAGTGCCCATTGGCATCATCTGTTCTCTAAATTCTACAGAGGTTTAAGGAAAGTTCTGGATTCAGGAATAACAGGATTCTGCTGCTATTAGAGGATCTCCTGAACCCGTCCCTGAAGGGGACAAAGTGATAGTACTGTTCGAGCTCCACTCCGGCTGCTAGAACTGTGAGAGGGATCTATCCGGGTGAGCTAAACCCACTCGGGATTGAGTGGTGACGAGTGAGTCAAGTGTTGTTTGCCTGAATCTACCTTCTAACTTCGCTAGCTTCTTTCTCTCTTCAATTTCCCGTTAACTGAAGCAAAGGAAAATAAACTCTTTGTTGGAGTTAAAGTCGTGTGGACATTGGCCTTCTTGGGGAAAGAATATAGACTTTTCCCTACATTCTAGGGACGAGAACCAGTGGAAGGAGGTTACTCGCTTCAGGACCCAAATCTGTGAACACCGCCTGACCTCTGATAAGGAGGACACGGGCTTGTGGCATGGTGTGTCCTACCCCCCGCATAGGATTGGTGTGCTACAATTGCATATGTTGATAGAGGGAGGTTTTTTTATTGACTCTATTGACATTTACAGTAGATGCTTTCCTTAAAGATACAAAACACATTATACATATACTTGAAGCGCTTAGGTGTACATCATCAAGTATCCTTGTTACAGCTGATGTCAATTATCTTTGGGCATGAGGACGCAATGGCATCAGTTTAGTTGGCTTAATCTACTTCGGATCTCCCTAGGAAACCCAAAAAGTTTCATTTAAATGGTTTAAGCTTTTGTCTATCCAGAAATGATTTCTGGTATGACAGACAGTTCTACTTGCAGATGAGAGGGGTGGCGAAGGGAGCCCGTTTTGCTACCCTGGATGGAGAAATAGAGAGTGCACACTATGGACAGACAGATACTGGTATCCAATCAGAATAGGCACAACAGTACTAATGTCTCAAATTTTAAATTGGTGTTGGACTATAAGGTCCAGCACAAAAAGTTTGAGAAAATAGTACAAAAAATTGGTCCATACTCTACTCAGGACAAAGTGTTAGGCTCTCTATTACCACAGTGACCATAATTTAATTACAAAAAAGCTCCACCATTACATGATCGCTTGGCTCCTGGAGTCATTGATCCACCTGTCCTTGGCTTCAGTGACAAATAAGAAGTATAAGATACAACAACTAATTGGATATACATGAGATGAAAGTTTTAGTACCGGTGGGCTTGAATGTTGACTTTGATGTTAATTGTTTTATTTCTGATCGATAGTATTTTATGTGGATGCAGTACATGTTGATTTCATTGTGGATTCATAAATTTTATCATAACGACGATCAATGATGATGCGGATTGACGTCTAGTAATTTAAAGATTTTTTATTGTTTTTAAGTTTTTCTTTGCCTTTTTAACCACTTAAGCCCCGGACCATTTGGTAGCTAAAGGACCAGAGGTGAATTCTGAATTTTGCACTGCACTGCTTTAACTGTAAATTGTGCGGACATGCAATGTTGTACCCAAACGAAATTTGCGTCCTTTTCTTCCCACAAATAGAGCTTTCTTTTAATGGTATTTGATTGCCTCTGCGATTTTTATTTTTTGCGATATAAACGGAAAAAGACTGAAAATTTTGAAAAAAAATGATATTTTCTACTTTTTGTTATAAGAAAAATCGAATAAACTCAATTGTAGTCATACATTTAGGCCAAAATGTATTCAGCCACATGTTTTTAGTAAAAAAAATGTCAATAAGCGTATATTTATTGGTTTGCGCAAAAGCTATAGAGTTTACAAACTAGGGTACATTTTCTGAAATTTACACAGCTTTAAATTTATGACTGCCTATCTCAATTCTTGAGGTGCTAAAATGACAGGGCAGTACAAAACCCCCCCAAATGACCCCATTTTGGAAAGTAGACACCCCAAGGAAATTGCTGAGAGGCATGTTGAGCCCATTGAATTTTTTTTTTTGTCCCAAGTGATTGAATAATGACAAAAAAAAATAAAAATTACAAAAAGTTGTCACTAAATGATATATTGCTCACACATGCCATGGTTATATGTGGAATTTCACCCCAAAATACATTTTGCTGCTTCTCCTGAGTACGGGGATACCACATGTGTGGGACTTTTTGGGAGCCTAGCCGCGTACGGGACCCCGGAAACCAAGCACCGCCTTCAGGATTTCTAAGGGCGCAAATTTTTGATTTCACTCCTCACTACCTATCACAGTTTCGAAGGCCTTAAAATGCCAAAATAGCACAAAACCCCCCCCAAATGACCCCATTTTAGAAAGTAGACACCCCAAGGAAATTGCTGAGAGGCCTGTTGAGCCCATTGAATATATTTTTTTGTCCCAAGTGATTGAATAATGACCAAAAAAAAATTAAAAATTACAAAAAGTTGTCACTAAATGATATATTGCTCACACATGCCATGGTTATATGTGGAATTACACCCCAAAATACATTTTTCTGCTTCTCCTGAGTATGGGGATACCACATGTGTGGGACTTTTTAGGAGCCTAGCCGCGTACGGGACCCCGAAAACCAAGCACCGCCTTCAGGATTTCTAGGCACAAATTTTTGATTTCACTCCTGTCATGGAAACCCTGTCAGGAACAGACGCCCTGGACTTCCTGGTTCCCGCCCCCGCAGGTGACGCCCGAAGGGCTATTTAAACTCCTCACTTGCAGACAGTCCCTGCTGTCTGCTCTACAGCGTTTATCCCAAGTGACCTGATCTGCCTTGTTTACCTGTATCTGACCCGGCTCCCTGTGACCCTCCTGCTATCTGCCTGTACCTGACCATCGGCCTGTTTTCTGACTTCGGTATTGCCTGATCCTTTTGTGCCTCGCTGCCTGCCAGTTTACCCGACCCCGGCTTGTCTGACGATCCTGCCTGACCTTGGCTCTTGTTCACCTGCTGCTGCCTAGTGGTTCCAGTTTACCTGCTGTGCCTCCCGGTCCGGGTCATCTGCTGAGTTCCTGGTTCCTGTCTGCTCATCTGCTGGTTCCTGTCTGCTCATCTGCTGGTTCCTGTCTGCTCATCTGCTGGTTCCTGTTCACCTGCTGCTGCCTAGTGGTTCCAGTTTACCTGCTGTGCCTCCCGGTCTGGGTCATCTGCTGAGTTCCTGGTTCCTGTCTGCTCATCTGCTGGTTCCTGTCTGCTCATCTGCTGGTTCCTGTTCATCTGCTGCTGCCCAGTGGTTCCAGTCTACCTGCTGTGCCTCCCGGTCCGGGTCATCTTCTGAGTTCCTGGTTCCTGTCTACTCACCTGCTGTAGTTCCTGGTTCCTGTCCACTCACCTGCTGTAGTTCCTGGTTCCTGCCTCCTCACCTGCTGGTTCCTGATCACCTGCGGTAGTTCTTGATCCTGCCAGGCACTCGTACCCCTTCCACCTCCGTGCTTCCTGTTATATCACCAGGGGCCGCCGGTGGGAGCCGTAAGGGAGGCCTCCCTCTGCTAACCGGGCTCGTCACCGTCAGGTACGTGACAACTCCTCACTACCTATCACAGTTTCGAAGGCCATAAAATGCCAAAATCGCACAAAACCCCCCCAAATGACCCCATTTTGGAATATAGACACCCCAAGCTATTTGCTGAGAGGAATGGTGAGTATTTTACAGCTCTCATTTGTTTTTGAAATTGAAGAAAGAAAATATATATATATATATATTTTTTTTTTTCAATTTTCAAAACTTTGTGACAAAAAGCGAGATCTGCAAAATACTCACAATACCTCTCAGCAAATAGCTTGGGGTGTCTACTTTCCAAAATGGGGTCATTTGGGGGGGGTTTGTGCTATCTGGGCATTCCATGGCCTCCGAAACTGTGATAGGCAGTGAGAAGTGAAATCAAAAATTTACACCCTTAGAAAGCCTGAAGGCGGTGCTTGGATTTTGGGGTCCCGTACGTGGCTAGGCTCCCAAAAAGTCTCACACATGTGATATCCCCGTACTCAGGAGAAGCAACAGAATGTATTTTGGGGTGTAATTCCACATATGCCCATGGCATGTTTGAGCAATATATCATTTAGTGACAACTTTGTGCAAAAAATAAATAAATAAATAAAAAATTGTCTTTTTTCCGCAACTTGTGTCAACATATAAAATATTCCATGGACTCGACATGCCTCTCAGTATATAGCTTGGGGTGTCTACTTTCCAAAATGGGGTCATTTGGGGGGGTTTTGAACTGTTCTGGCATTTTATACACAACATTAGGAAGCTTACATCCACTCTTCTAACCACTTGAAGACAAAGCCCTTTTTGACACTTTTTGTTTACATGAAAACATTTTTTTTTTTGCAAGAAAATTATGTTGAACCCCCAAACATTATATATATTTTTAAAGCAAAGGCCCTACAGATTAAAATGGTGGGTGTTGCATTTTTTTTTTCTACACAGTATTTGCGCAGCGATTTTTCAAACGTATTTTTTTGGGTTAAAAAATACACTTTTTTTTAATTTTAATGCACTAAAACACACTATATTGCCCAAATGTTTGATGAAATAAAAAAGATGATCTTGGGCCGAGTTCATAGATACTAAACACGACATGCTTTAAAATTTCGCACAAACGCGCATTGGCAACAAACTACATACATTTTTAAAAGCCTTTAAAAGCCTTTACAGGTTACCCCAGTAGATTTACAGAGGAGGTCTACTGCTAAAATGATTGCCCTCGATCTGACCTTCGCGGTGATACCTCACATGCATGGTGCAATTGCTGTTTACATATGACGCCAGACCGACGCTTGCGTTCGCCATTGGGCAAGAGCAGGGCAGTACAGGGGTGCTTTTTTTTTTCTTTTTTTTTCTTATAAATTTTGCTTTTTTATTTTATTTTTAAATTGTTCCTTCCAAGTATTTTTTTTTTTATCATTTTTATTGTTATCTCAGGGAATGTAAATATCCCCTATGATAGCAATAGGTAGTGACAGGTACTCTTTTTTTGAAAAAACTGGGGTCTATTGGACCCTAGATTTTTCCTCTGCCCTCAAAGCATCTGACCACACCAAGATCGGTGTGATAAAATGCTTTCCCAATTTCCCAATGGCGCTTTTTATATCCGGGGGGGCATTCCCTCCCACTGCTTGTAAAAGCAGTCCAGAGGCTAATTAGCCGCTAGGATTGCTTTTACATGAAAGCCGGCCGCAGGCTGAAAAGAATGATACCAAGATGATACCTAAACCCGCAGGCATCATTCTGGTATAAACATTCAAAGTCCAGCAACATACCAGTACGTTGCTGGTCCTTGTTGGACATGTATTGTAATCTTTTTTTTTCATGCATCCAGTTGGCTGAACGAAAAAAGAGATTGATCGGTGGGTATGCCGACCATTAGAATACCGCCCTTCATCCACCCACTTCCAATGATGGGCATACACGCACCATTTATATATGCCGAAGCATGGGGGCATCCTCCCGCAAAAAAGTTATGCCGCATACACATGGTCGGACTTTTCCACGGGCAAGCCTCCGTCGGAATTTCGACCGTATGTACGCGGCATTAGGAGCAAAATCGCTCCTCCGCCCCTGCTGCCCCAATGTTTCGGCATATTTGCTTTTTTTTTTAACTGTGGTGGTGAAATCACCTCCTACAGCACTGGAGTCGCAGGGATCAGGCCTGTCTCTGCGAACGCTGCAGTTATGTGTGTTTTTGTTTTGTAAGTGACAGTGATCGATCGATACTGCACTTGGGTGGCCTGGGCTGGACGGAGGGGCAAAACGCAGGTGCCAGCAGGTATCTGGGCTGATCCCGCTAACACTGCGTTTTTGGGAACCCTAAACTGCTGGGGACGCTAGTATAGATCTGATCAGATCAGATATTGATCTGTTCAGATACTATACCACTAAGGGGGGTGTATGCTTCACGCGTGGGTGTTAGCGTTACTGGCACTAACCTGACGCTGCCTGGGGTGTGACTCAGACCCTCTCTGACGCTAAAACCTAATTGATATCACCCGCCGGGCGATCAGGGGGTTAAACCTTTATTGGGTTATATACACGGCGGGTGCCCTGACACTATAAAAAGCAAACTAACTAACCAGTGTCACCCGTAACACTTATATGGTGATCACTGGTGAAAGGGTTAACTAGGGGCAATCAGGGGGTTAAAACCTTTATTAGATAATATATGGGGGTACCTGACGCTATAAAAACCTGCGGCAAACCTAAAAAAAATTACCAGCTACCGATCTGCATCACCGACACTAAGACAGCGTTTAGAAAAACGATCGCTTAGCGACAGTGGTGATGGGGGTGAAAGGGTTACCTGGGGGGCGATCAAGGGGGTTAAACCTTTATTAGATAATATATTGGGGTACCTGACGCTATAAAAACATGCGGCGAACCTAAAAAAAATTACTGGCTACCGATCTGCATCACCGACACTAAGACAGCGTTTAGAAAAACGATCGCTTAGCGACAGTGGTGATAGGGGGTGAAAGGGTTACCTGGGGGGCGATCAAGGGGGTTAAACCTTTATTAGATAATATATTGGGGTACCTGACGCTATAAAAACATGCGGCAAACCTAAAAAAAATTACTGGCTGCCGATCGGCATCACTGACGCTAAGACAGCGATCAGAAAAATGATCGCTTAGCGACAGTGGTGATAGGGGGTGAAAGGGTTATCTGGGGGGTGATCAGGGGGTTAAACCTTTATTAGGGGGGGTTAGGGGGCTACACTGGACCTAAGACTAAACTTTGGTGACACTTTTACAGTCACAAATGTCACTGATTGCAGTGATCACTAAATAAATGGTCACTGCAATCAGTGACACTGTGACTGGGGGGTGATCTGGGGGGTGATCTGGGGTGTCTGGGGGGCCTGGGGGGGCGATTTATGTCCCTATGTGTCCTGGTGTCAGTGTAGTGTTGTGTGCACTGACCTGATGTCTTCTCTTGTACGGCGCTCGGTATATGTGAGCGCCGCACCAGAGATGACATCACTTCCTCCTGCTCCCTCTGTCTGACACAGACAGAGGGGGCATTTCCATTCACCGGGAGCGATCGCGAGGGGGTGGCCAGAAACGAATGGCTGCCCCCTCATCCCGGAACGCTCCCGGACACTTAGCCACCGCTCACTGTATAGGAGGGGGGTCCGATTGGACCCCCCAACTATACAAAGGCAATCACGTATGCTCTACGTGATTGTGCCTGTCGGTGCCATTCTGCCGACGTATATATACAGTGAGCGGTCGTTAAGTGGTTAAATGTAAAGTATAATATATACTGTATATATTTGTTCTCTTTTAATGATCAACACCTGGACCTGTGTCTGTGGCTGGAAGATATAATCAATGTCTTAAGCCGCTTTAAATGTCCCTAGTGTCAATATACAGGTGTGCAATATGCACTGAATTTGTCCTGTCAGGCTATGTTTGCTACAGACTTTTTTGTTTTTATCTACAGGGCTGATACTTATGGTCACTTCCTGGCTGGCTCCAGGAGAGTGCAGGGTTACCATATTGATGTTTCATGTGATGGGTTTCTCTGTGTCCAGTGGTATTAGCCTACACTATAAAAAGTGGGTGCTTTACGTCATGGGACAGCAGGCAGGAACCCTTAACAACTAATTTTAACTAAAATAAATAATTCAGACATGTGTTGGAATAAATACAGCCGTGGCTGCTTTAATATTGTTTTTTAGACAATGTTTTATTCATCATAACAAAACAAATTCAATAAACTTTAAACAACCTAGCCACTACGGCTCAGGCTGCATATAATATATGCAGACTTCAAAACTATCCAGAAGACAGGTGGTTACCAAAAACCACCGGTCACCAACCTTCCCAAGCCATTTCCATACAAGTGCCCAAATTTGCATTAAAAATGTCCAAACCTTAATTATTCTTAGTTATATTAACTAATTTACTTTTCTTTTCTGTAATGGTCAAATAACCTACCTAACAGTAGCTACTTAGTGGACCTTAAAATTCTACCATTTATGTTAAACATGGTTTGTTTACTGTTGTATTATTTATTACAACTGCTTGTATTTACTTGTTGTTCCAATCAATAAAATATTTTGACAAGAAAAAAATGTCCAAACCTATGTCAGACAAATGAACCCCATCCTCTCTATATAAACCTTTTATATATCCTTCCAATTCCTTATGCCTGAAGGAGAGTATACCTAAGACTGACAGTAACTTGGCAACCGCCCTATTTATTCGATGCCTAATTTTTTCAAAGGGGCGCATGGCAGACAGAGAAAGCCATCTCAGCCTTTGCACCACTTCAGAAAAAATGATAACAGTGTGCGGAAACAATAATTGAATCCTAAACAGGTCATCTCTAATTTTAAAAATAATATCTAAAGTTTTTTGGTTCCCTATGTCATTCCCCCCTAGATGTATAATCAACACATCCAGTGGAGGAAACCTTTGAAGAAGCCTACCTATTTCAAACATTAAGCTAGCCCAAACCATATCCTTTCTACCAAACCAAAAGATTCTAAACCGTGCGGGATCCAAACCTAAATTACAAGAATATACTCTTTCTGTAGCTCTCCGATGTGCCCAAAAAACGAAATGAATGGCCAACAATCCATATTGTTCTGCAATCACCTAAAATGAATCAAAAAGATTTGTTAGGACGAATATATAAAAGGTAGCTTATTAGACTTCCACCTACCAACTTTATTTATTAAATCAGTATCTAGACCTAACCTAGATGCTTCAGTAGCTGCCCCAATTCTGAATGAATGTGATGTAAGATGAGATTCCCGTAAGTTCAATCTTTTTAAGCATCTTTTAAAGACACAAATTAATTGATACTTGGTTAAAGGAGAACCAGACTCATGTATGAAAAATTTATTATATGCTAAAGGTCTAATATGAGAATACTGAGTCAATAAATTCATAGGGCAAATAGGAGAGCTACTACAAGCAAATAAGTTGACCCAATTACCTATACCCAACTGATCCGTCTTTGACCGACGTAGAAATTTCTTACCATTTTTTCCGAAATAACATCAGATGCCTAAATAAAATTCAGTTCTGACACCCTAAGAGCTGCAAAAAATGTTAAGGAAAAAACCGCACAAAAAAGAATAGCCTCAAACACAGAAAAACAAACTTGTGTAGTGACTGAACAAAGTTTTTCTAAAATAACAGGGGTAATAGGTGAACGCTGATCCTTTGTCCTTCTTATAACTCTTTAATGCCTGCTGAACTGAAAAGAAATGTAAACAAGACAGTAGGTTGCTAAGTTTAAGAAAAAATCAAACACCTGATAAGGTCTTTTGAACATACGACCAGGAATAATGTTTATCAAATAAAGATTTTAAAAAGAGCAATACCAAATTTTCTGAAAAATAACCAGCAGGTTCTCAGATTGAATTGAAAAACGAAAGCCACAGCAACCAGGCCAATCGATATCCAGCGCAGGTCGAAGGTGCAACCGAATTCCTAATACATTCAGATATGGGCTTCAAATCAGATCCCATAAAGTGGGAGGACTACTGGATCTGCATCTGGACACAGCTGAAAAAATCAATCCATCTGTAGGCGAGACAGAGAGTCCGCCGCATCATTGTCCTTACCTGCCACATGAATCGCCTTTAACCAAATATTTAAACTTAAACATTTGAAAATCATATGACGCAACAAGACAATGACTGGCGGAGATTTAGATGTTAAGCAATTAATTGCAAACATGACTCCCTTATTATCAGTCCTGACTAGAATCCGCCTATTTTTAAAATAAGGACCCCATATTTCCAAAGCTACAATTATTGGAAATAACTCTAAAAGAACAATGAAAAAAGGGTGATGGTGGCTGCGCTGTGATTATAACTAGTGAAGGTAGTGAAGGGAAGGATCTGTAAAAGAAAACCTAATACTAACCAAATAAATGAATCTAATGTAAACCAACCAGATGCAGTAGCGTGTTGACAACCAATGTGTAACATAAATAATATGTACATAAACTGAATGAATCACACCTGTACACCTGAAAGGTGTGTAACCAACAGTGGACAATTAATAATGTATGCCAAAACGTGTATCACTCTAAGTAATCAACCTGTGCATATAATAACAAAGAAAAAATATGTAACAGTAAAATAAAGGTGTATAGCAAAAAACTAAAAATGGAGAAAATCTCCAAAAAAATTTAAAATAAAAAATTCATGAAAATAATGGTGGCGGTATATGGTAAAAGTGTATAGCACAGAACTGTGAACAAAGAAGTCCTCCAAAAACTTCCTGTAAATAATATCAAAAAATCCAGTCCCATCACCCGTAGAGTGCTTGAAAGAAGAAACTATTGTGCAAATCCACCCAGTGCTCACTAGCAGCTTACCTCCCAGCTGGGTAGAGACAGCATGCACTGGGGCTTCTAATGTGAACAGCGATGCAGTAGACATGTGCACACTGAAATATTTTGTTTCGGAATTTCGTTTTCGTTAGAAAAATAAATTTATTTAGTTACTCCCGAAATTTGTTTTTATTTATTTCGTTTTTCGTTAGAAATTGCATTCGTCCGAAAATCTGAATTAATTAAGGTCGAATCTGTCATTGAAGGCTTATGGTGTCTGTCGAATGTTCAAAGAAGATTTGACGGAGCAGCGAAACTGTACGAGACTGCAATCATACATTTCCGGTCGAATGTTCCGCCTACAAGCTATAGTAGAATTATAATGTTTTATGACTAGTAATAATTATATTTATTAATTATTATTACTAGTCAACCAACATTAGAATTCTTCTATAGCCTATGGGCCGAGCATTTGACCGGAAATGTATGATTGCTGTGTCGTACAGTTTATCTGCTCCGTCGAATCTTCTTAGAACTTTCAACAGACACCATAAGCCTTCAATGACAGATTCGACGTTTGTATGTTTTTCGATGCTTTGTCGAATCTTCGTCGTTCACGTTGAATTGTCTGTCAAGTTAGTTCTAGCTATTTTACTGCTCCTCCTCTTTGGTTACAATCAGCCAATAACATTCATCATCATAATTTTTTTATTTTACTTCCCCCACCCAATTCCAGCAGCGATCTTTTCTCTCTATGTCGAATCTTTTCTCTCTATAATGTCGAATCTTTTCTCTCTATAATGTCAAATCTTTTCTCTCTATGTCAAATCTTTTCTCTCTATAATTTCAAATCTTTTCTCTCTATGTAGAATAATCTTGGACTAATAGAGTTAAGGCTAGGCACATTCAACCACAGGTTCGATGGACACAGATTGTTATTGTCAGCCTCATGTCGAATCTCCTATCTATAGCGAACTGTTGTTGCAACGAAAACGAAAATTAAGCATTTGTTTATGTCGGATATTTCGGTTTTCGGATTCTGCATTTTCGTTTTCCTTTGTTAAAACGATAACGAAAATACCTGACATTCGGACAAAAATGCATTCGGACGAAAACGAATGCACATTTCTACGATGCATCAATCTTGCATGGAAGTATGATCTCACTCACATAGATGCATGGAAATACACAAGCAAAAAAGAAATATATAGCGTAACTCTGTGGGTTCAGCAAACAAGTGACCAAAGGATGTATTCTCACACTCACATCAAACTAGTGAGCGTGGACATCAATCCTACGAACGCCGAGCTCGTATATATGCAGGCTATGATGATTCCAATCATGTGGTCCTCAAGCTTGCAGCAACCTCCCTGCTGGGAAGAGACGGCATGCACTGGGGCTTCTAATGTGGATAGCGATGCAGTAATCTTGCATGGAAGTATGATCTCACTCACATGGATGCATAGAAATACACAAACAAAAAAGACATTTATAGCGTAACTCTGTGGGTACAGCAAACAAGTGACCAAAGGATGTATTCTCACACTCACATCAAACTAGTGAGCGTGGACATCAATCCTACGAACGCCGAGCTCGTATATAGGCAGGCTATGATGATTCCAATCATGTGGTCCTCAAGCTTGCAGCAACCTCAGAGTGCCAGTGGAACATGTGTGAGAAACATACAAGGTGCACATAGTGTAGGTTTGTGACCACTGGGGCATTTATTATAAAACTTGTAAAACACTCACATTTCATAAATAAGGGAAATAACAATCTCATACGAACGCCGAGCTCGTCTCCTCTCCTGCAGCTGTCGGTGTATCTGTGCTGATCCTAACGTAGGTATCATCATGTCACATGACTTCTTCAGAAGATTTTTTCATTTATTCACTTTTGTCTGTTTGGATCAGACTCCCTGGTGACTGCTGCAGTGTCCCTAGCCCTTTCTCTTCCCTCCATTTCCATTTCCCTTCACTAGTTAAATATTCAGCTAGCGCGGGGGTGTCTTCTTTTTATATTTCTAAAAGAACAACATTTTTAAAAAAACCTTTCCTTTGCCAACTGGGATTCCAACGGTCTGCACACCACTGTGACTGCCAAATTGCGGCAAAACCACAGGACCCAGCAGCATCAGTGAACAGAAAAAAAATCTTTATCCAAAATACATTTTTCCTGCCAGTCTTTCCGTTAAAATATGTAAGGAATTGTAACCATACTAAAAGATCTTCCCTCATATCATAACTAACCCCTATATGTGAAAATGGGGATTTGGCATGATCCTAGAAGCAAAAGCTAATAAACCAAGCATAGACTGCATATCTTTTAAGCATACTTTCTTCTTTCTAATTTATAGTTAATAATAAAGATCTAAGCTTGTTTATTTTTTCTTCAGGCAACCTGAACTCCATTAAGTCTGAGTCAATAGTAATACCCAAGAAATCAAGACAAGTCATATTTTCGAAAGCCAGAGGAATACCAAAATGGCTACAAATTTTGAAAAAAGTGTCTAATAAGAGCGAGCATTCAAAAAAATCTGATGGGCCCAAAAATAAAAAAATTGTCTAAATAATGAAGTAAAATTTTTTAACCCGATTCAATACTAACCACCCATTCTAAAAAAGAGGAAAATTACTCAAAATAAAAATAGAACAAAGAACATACCATAGGTAAACATTTATCAAAAAAAAAATTACCATTAACCACATAAGGACCGCCGCACGACGATATACGTCGACAGAATGGCACGGCTGGGCACAAGGGCGTACAGGTACGTCCCCTTTAGGATCCCAGCCATGGGTCGCGTGTGCACCGCCGGCGGCGCGCTCGCGATCCGGTCTGAAGCTCCATGACCGCGCCTGCGGGACCACGCGGACCAGATCGCCGCCGGTGTCCCGCGATCGGGTCACAGAGCTGAAGAACGGGGAGAGGTAAGTGTAAACAAACCTTTCCCCGTTCTTCCTAGTGGCATGTTAGTGATCGTCTGTTCCCTGTCATAGGGAACGACGATCAGTGACGTCACACGCCAAGCCACGCCCCCTACAGTAAAAATTACTCACTAGGGCACTCTTAACCCCTACAGCGCCACCTAGAGGTTAACCCCTTCACTGCCAGTGTCATTTTCACAGTAATCAGTGCATATTTATAGCACTGATTGCTGTAAAAATGACAATGGTCCCAAAAATGTGTCAAAAGTGTCCGATGTGTCCGCCATAATGTCGCAGTCATGATAAAAATCGCTGATCGCCGCCATTACTAGTAAAAAAAAATATTTTTAATAAAAATGCCATATAACTACCCCCTATTTTGGAGACGCTATAACTTTTGAGCAAACCAATCGCTTATTGCGATTTTTTTTACAAAAAATATTTAGAAGAATACGTGTCGGCCTAAACTGAGGAAAACAAATGTTTTTTTAATATATTTTTTGGGGATATTTATTATAGCAAAATGTAAAAAATATGTAATTCTTTTTCAAAATTGTCGCTCTATTTTTGTTTATAGCGCAAAAAAGAAAAACTGCAGAGGTGATCAAATACCACCAAAAGAAAGCTCTATATGTGGGAAAAAAAGGACGTCAATTTTGTTTGGGAGCCATGTCGCACGACCGCGCAATTGTCAGTTAAAGCGACGCAGTGCCAAATCGCAAAAAGGGGCCTGGTCCTTTAGCAACAAAATGGTCCGGGGCTTAAGTGGTTAAAGAAAAAACCCAAGGAGTTGAAACAAACCGGATTAATAGGAAGGAGGCAAAATGCAGATTTTATATCGGCCTTTGCCATAAGGGCCCCTTTACCTAAAAGTCTAAGCTTTGTTAATGCATCCTCAAAGGAAGCATAGGTAACTGATGACAGACTATCATCAATTTGGTCATTTAGTGACTGACCTTTGGGAAACGACAAGTGATTAATTAATCGAAAAAAATGTTTTTCTTTTTTTGGAACAATTCCTAAAGGGGAAATTCTGAAATTACTAAAAGGAGGGGAACTGAAGGGACCCGCTACACTACCTTCTGAAATTTCTTTGGAAATTTTTTCAGAAACTATATCTGAATATTGATAAACGGATTTCAATTTTTTTACTAGAATACATCCTGTACCAGAAAAAGAAGGTAATAAGAAACCGTCCCTAAAACCCTCAAGTAGCAACTGGGCCCTTGACTTGTCTGGGAACATTCTGAGCCAAGGGAGCATATCTTGCCATTTCACCGGAGTGTAAGCTTTTTGTAACAGTCCCTGACTGTTGGTTGGATGAAGACATTTTTTTGAAGCACTTTGAGACTGGATGTGTTCCTGAGCAAAAGGCACATTCATGGTGATATCTGCATGAATTGGGCCATTTGCACTGACCATCATTAAAATTGAAACAAATTCCTTTCTTGTATATTGAATTTGTGGCCTGCTGAGAATTCTGGCTCTGCTTGGCATAATTTGATCTTTGAGGGAGAAAAAGATTGAGCCAAAGGCCCACATCCTTTACTCCCCATTTTAGTGAAGGGTCTACAGACAATTTCTGGCGAAAGGCCTTATCATAATTAAACCACGCAGTGCCACCAAAATTCTTGAAAGCCTCTAAAATAATATCTATAAGTGTTGAAAAAGGCCTGCGCTTCTTTCGGGAAATTTTTCGTACAGAATACCAGAAAAAATGCAGAAAGCCTGTAACCAGTTGTTAAACGACCTAGTCACATGCCTTCTCCTATCCTCTTCGTCTTTTTTTTCTTAACTAATAAAGTCTTTTGCAGACGGAAGCAAAGATAAAATATCCAAAAACTCTCCTTGCCATATTTTTTCCTTTACTGATGCAGATAAGTGATAACCTAATGGAGAGACTTCACAAGAAATGGGTTCTTTTAAACAAGTTTCTGGTAAATTCTGCAATCTAGCAGAATTATAAGAAAAACATACATTTAAATCAGAATTATGCTGTAAAAATTGATCGTCATTAGCTAAATGACCACTAGATGGCGCCCAGATCCCCATAACTGCATCTTGAGCAGGAACCTGAGCTAAACTATTAACTAGCTGAATATCCTTAGCTAGCTTAGACAATAAATCAGCTATGCTACCTAAAGTAGGCATAGTAACTGACTCACCATTCCTGTGTATGCTGGCTTGCCTGAACCATAGGAGCTGATCTGTCTGTCAATTCAACAGCTGACCTCCTACTGACCTCAGGCTGCATCATGTGTTGCCATGGTGATGTATCTTCCTGCTGACTCAATTAACTCTGCGCTGAAGCGCCGCCTCTTGCTCTGCCTCTTGCTCTGCCTCCGCTTCTAGCCACATCTCCAGCCGAACCCTTGGCCGAGATTCCTCTCACCTCTGATCCATTCAACGCTCTTGCCGCACCTCCAGCCATTCCTCCTAGATCGCCGCTGTGTCCTTGAGAGGACAGCCCAGCTCCCCCGTTGATCTTGGTGGAGAAGGGGAGTGTCTTCTGAGAGGAACGCGCCTCCTCTTCGTTGCCACACTTCTTCCTGCGGAGGTGACGCTGCCGCTTCTTCTGTGACACAGAACCGGAACGGCTTCATCCTCTTCTGGGCACAACATGGGCTCTCCGATGGGAAATTCTCCCGCTGACGATCCGCCTTCAGCTGCCGGAATACAGGATTCCACTGCAGCCGTTATAGCGCCCACCGGAGCCTCTTGACATGGAGACTGAGGTAGGTCTAAGCATTGCCGGATACACGCTTCTTCACCGTCTTCGCCCGCCAGTTCTATCAACCGCCTCATTAGACTTATCTTCTGGCCTCAGAAGACCCTGTTTGTTCAATGGAGATAACTCCTAGAACACCACAGATCCTATCTTCTGAGGCGACTGATTCTAAAGAATGGAAACCCCCTTTTTATAGCCCTAACTAGCACTGGATCTAACTAGATAGAACTAGATAGAACTGGAGCAAAGCCCCAATACCCCTAAAAGCCTGGGAAAGTCACGTGTAAACCTTCCCCAGGCCATGTGAGCACCAGGTGTTCCCCTGCAGGCTCCTGAAGGGGGGCTTGAAACTGCCCATCCTGCCGCTTTCCCATGAGAAAAGGTGGAATTGAAACCATCTCCCCTTTTTCTATCATTCCGTCTCTTCTGACAAAGTCCTGCCCCCTGCAACGCGTACGAAAGGAACCAAGTGAATAGCGTGACGTCACCCGCTTCCATCGTTGATCCTTGTGGATTTGTTATTTATATGCCTTTTCACCAAGCACTGGGTTTCAGAGCTATACTTGTAAGTGGAATTTATTTTTACCAATAAATGAGTGTACATACTGAGAGCACTATATAATCCTGTTTTCATTGCACGTTCCTGTGAATCAGAGTTCTTGTGCAGAGCAAGTGATCTCCCTTCACCAAATCAGATCAGTGAATGCTTTCTCCCAGTGGCCATCACATCTATTGATCCAGTATTCATTACCCTTTTGAGGGAAAAGCCTTTGTAACCCATCTGTTAAATCAGGGGTTCATACATTGAGGAGAGCTGCTAGCATCTTCGTTGGTGGGGGTTATCACAGAATCACCATATGTTTTACGCATAGAAACACTTTACATCACTACTGAAAGGGGGTTATAATCCTCCCAGCAGAGAAATATCAGATCCACATTCCCACATATATTTACCCGCTTGTCATTATTCTGTCAGAAGGGAACTATTTAACCCCAAACAGAACAATAACTAAACATATATGTGAAACCTGTAACAGTCCTTCTTTTGCTCCTGAGTGGAGGGGCCTCTTCTTGAATAGCAGGTAGCAAAGAGGTAGGCAGGGACAGTACACCCTAGTGTCCATGATTAACAGTCCTTCTATCAGGCACCCTGGGTGGCAGGAAAAGACTGTCCCTGTAAGGCCCCTTTCACACTGGGGCGGGGCGGCATTGGTGGCAAAGCGCCACTGTTTTTAGCGGTGCTTTACCGCCAATTTTGCGGCGCTTTTCTGCAGCTAGAGGCAGAGAAAGGGTTAAAAACCACTGCAAATAGCCTCTGCAGAGGCGCTTTGTCGGCGGTATAGCCGCGGTGCCCCATTGATTTCAATGGGCAGGAGCGGTGGAGGAGCTCCTTCACTGCTCCAAAGATGCTGCTAGCAGGACTTTTTTTACCGTCCTGCTAGCGCACCGCTTCAGTGTGAAAGCCCTCAGGGCTTTTACACTGGAGACACAGCAGCGGCTGCTTCAGGTTGGTTTGCAGGTGCTATTTTTAGCGCAATAGCGCCTGCAAAATGACCCAGTGTGAAAGGGGTCTTAAAGAAAATTGTCAGTGAAGAAAACCATACAGACTATACCCTGTTCTTGCAGTCCTTGGGATTGTGTGTTGAAGTGTACAGTGTAAATACGTGACAAAAATGTAAATATCAATTTTTGTACGTAATTTATTTTTACTATAGCCCTGTTCAAGTTATTTCCTTTCCCCCATCCAACTTGTAACATGGGATGCCCTTGCTCTTGGGCCCAGGAGTAATTTTTCTATTTTATTTTTCACAGCTGGGGACCAGCTGTATTTTGGTGGGGGTGAATGTAGCACCCTCTACCTTAGGTAGGTGCTAAGTATAAGGGTTTTTGTGTAAGCTGCCAATGCAGGTAACTTTAAGCAGACCTATGCTGCGAGCTAGGCCTGTTTGTTTTGATCTGGGGGCAGGGGAGTGTAGCAGTAGGTGACTGACATGTACTTTAGCTCTTAGGGGCCTCCCCTGTTTCCAGGGAGAATGTTCTGGAAAAGGGGCAGGGCAGAGAGCTGGGGTGACATGGGGTGCATGTGAGGAGCTCTGACCAATCCCCAACTAGGATGGCAGGGGGCAGGCCTCCTACATATACCCATGGTCAACCTGCTGGGAGAGGAGTTGTCGGCTGGGTGAACTGAAGGATGGAGTGTTAGACTGTCGTGCCTAAGGGAATATCCATCTGGGGGGGTGTACCTCAGGCGGAGGAGCTCGGGAGCTGGGAGGGAGCCTCTCCTTACACGGTCATGGAGGGGTGTCCTGGAACAGGAGCTGGAAGAGACAGTTGGTTTGCACGTCTGGAGTAATTCCTTCAGGAAGGATCCAGGGCAGGTGTCGGTGAGTGAAAGCACAGTGGAGAGATCTGGAAGGGGCATGCCAGGGGAGCTGGATGTAGAACAGAAAATACTCCTGCGCTCTGATGTTTTACTGCATGTGGATGGTGTAGACCATTCCTCTGTAAACGGCAAAACTTTAGAATCTTGCAGCCCTCCTCAGAACTATGGGTGTTCATAAAACTGTAAAAAAGCAAAGGACAGGAGGGCGCACCGACCTAGTGCATTACCAGATAAAAAACTTTATTAAAATATATAAAAACAACAATGGTCCTACTCACAAAAAGAGCTTTACAATTAGCTTTTCTGGCAACCAGACTGAATCCCGTGGCGACTGCAATCAGGACAAGACGACCAGAGGGTCAGACGGTACCCCAAATAAGCTGGATGGCTGATGCGTTTCCGGGGCGAACCCCATTCCTCAGAGCCTACACGGTCTGTGATATCTCATCTGATATCACAGACCGTGTAGGCTCTGAGGAAAGAAGAGCTGGATGTAGAGCCAGAGGGAGAGACTGTGGAGTTTGTGTCAAAGGGTAGTCAAGTGAATTACCAACAAAGGGTAGTCAAGTAAATTACCTGAAACTTATTCAGAGTGAGGCCTAGTCATATTCTGATGGCGTGACAGGATTACTAAGACTGTGACAGGAAGAAGTGTTCTGAGGTAAGTAGACATGTGCACTGCCGAAAAATTAGTTTGTTTTAGTTTCATTCGTTTTTTTTTGCTTTTTTCAGAAATTTGAAAATTCGGGAATTCTGAAAATCTGAAATTCGATAATCCAAATCTTCAGATTTTCTAATTTCCGAATTTTCTAATTCTGAATATTCAAATTTCCGATTTTTGAATTTCCTATTTTCAAAATTTCCGAATTTAGAATTTCTTATTTTCTAATTTCCAGTTTTCGGATTTTCTAATTTTGGAATTAGGAATTTTGGAATTTTTGATTTTCGAATCTCCGATTTTTTGATTTAAAAATTTTGGAATTTTGAATTTTCGAAAATATGAAAATTTGAAAAAAAGAAAGAAAATCGAATTTTCGAATTTCCGAATTTCGAAATAATAACTGAAAGGTTCTGGTTCTGTTGGACCCTCTTGGCTCGAGCTGGACTCAGGATCTGTGGAAGTAACTCTCTGACCGGTCGGATATTCAAGACACCATACACAGGGAATGGATATACAAGAATATATTGGTTTATTGGCAACATATCCCTTTTATGCATAACAAGGAAAGTTGCCTCCCTCGTATAAACCAATCAGCAATAAGCAAAAACATCATGAGTTATACAAAAATAGATTCTAACAGGTTTTAGGCTTTTGCAGATGTAGTCATTTAAAAATAAGAATATCATGCGTCATTGCGGTCAATCTAAACATGTGTCTGACATTTGAAACAGGAAGATAAGAACATCAGGCATCATTGTGGTCAATCTAAACATATGGCTGACAGTTAAAGAAGAAGGAAGATAAGAACATTTTCTCGGAACAGGCTTGACCACGAAGTCACATCCTGCTTACACTTATATTTCAGAGAAACATTTTCTGTACTAATATATATTACAATATATATATTAAGAAAAACTCTTATCATGAATATTGGTTCATGATTTTCTCATACCTTACAACCCCTCCTTTGATCATGGCTTCGAGAATTGAAGCCCATAGATCATTAGATTATTTATTATACCATTTTTGTTTAGTATGTACCGTGGACATCATCAAGATTGTTTCCTTAGAACCCTGTCTCTTTTTACTAGTGATCTTTCCAATTACCCAGACAATTAATTTAAATACTAAATATAACAGTAGAATGAAGATTAACACCATTACTACTGTTATAGCCATTTGTCTGAGAAATTAGAGAATACCTGTGCCCCCGAATCCTCCCTCTCCAAAGGGGCTCCATGTTTTCACGATATCCCTTGCCTCCTGTTGCAATTTATTTACCTCTTTCCTATGTTGGGCAATTACATCATAGTAATCAGGAATCTCAACAGATGTGTTGTGGATCCAAGTGCAGCACTCATAGTCATAGGCGTGCGCAGCCTGATGCATTGGGGTGTGCACCCCAAAGCTCAAACACACATGCGTATATATATATATTTACACTGAATTACCAGAAGTATTGGGACACCTGCCTATACACATGAACTGACGTCCCAGTATTAGTCCATAGGGTTCAATATTGAGTTGGTCCACCCTTTGCAGCTATAATAGCTTCAACTCTTCTGGGAAGGCTGTCCACAAGGTTTAGGAGGGTGTCTATGGGAATGCTTGACCATTCTTCCAGAAGCGCATTTGTGAGGTCAGGCACTGATGTTGGATGAGAAGGCCTGGCTCACAATCTCCACTTTAATGTGCAGGCCAGTCAAGTTCCTACACCCCGAAAGGGCTCATCCATGTCTTTATGGACCATGTTTTGTGCACTGGTCCAAATCATTTGGTGGAGGGGGGATTATGGTGTGGGGTTGTTTTTCAGGGGTTGAGCTTGGCGTCAGCATACCAAGACAATTTGCACAATTTCATTCTCCCAACTTTGTGGGAACAGTTTGGGGACGGCCCCTTCCTGTTCCATAACGACATGGACTTAGCAAGGGTGGTGGAAAATTAACTTCAAGTGCAAAAATTCACATTATAATAGTAACTAAAACATATAAAATTAAGTGTAACAAAAATAATAAAAATCCCAAAGTGCTATTATAATGGTGGGAACCTCCCATCTAAAAAGTTGTTGCACTTGAAGTTAATCTGTATGGCAAATATCTATAGGAGGGGTTACCACCATCCCTGCTAAGTTTCATTTTTTATGTCTTTTTTTTTAGTTTGATGTGTATTGTATGTGACGTTACATATCACAGAGACCGCTATTGTGGTAATATTAAAGTTTATTGAGATTTCCATACATTAGAGGTTTCCACCATTATTTGTTAAGTTATTGATTAGTAAGTTAGCGCTACATTTAATTTTTTTGTGGTGTGGGAACACATATAAGTGCTTAGCAGCAAGCCTTTTACTGACACTTTTTTTATTTACCTCCAATAGTTTATTGTAAATAGTAGTGTGGTGATTACCTATTATACTAAAGATCGGCATGTGCCATTAATAAATAACGGATTTCAGTTGTGCCTTACCAGGCCAGCCTCCCCATGGACAATGTGCCTGTCTGCGGAGTTCACCTCCCCATCCCTGCACTCAGTGCACTGATGGGCACTGACAGGCAGCACTGATGGGCACTGACAGGCAGCACTGATGGGAGCTGATTGGCAGCACTGATAGGCAGCACTCATGGGCACTGGTAGGCAGCACTGATGGCCACTGATAGGCGGCACTGGTTGGGAGCACTGATGGGCACTGATTGGCACTGATAGGTGGCACTGATTGGCAGAACTGATGGCCACTGATTGGCAGCACTAATGGCCACTGATAGGCGGAACTGGTTGGCAGCACTGATGGGCACTGATAGGTACTGCTTGGTGGCACTGATTGGCACTAATTGGCAGTACTGATTGACACTGATAGGCAGCCCCGATGGGCAGGACTGATAGGCAGCACTGATGGGCCTTGATTGACACAGGTGGCACTGATTGGCAGCATTTAGTGGCACTGATTGGTAGCACTGATGGGCACTAATTGGCAGCACTGATAGGCGGCACTGGTTGGGAGCACTGATGGGAACTGCTTGGTGGCACGGATTGGAAATAATTTGCAGCACTGATTGGCACCACTGATGGGCGGCACAAATAGGCAGCACTGATGGGCCCTGTTTGGCACAGATAGGTGGCACTGATTGGCGGCATTTAGTGGCACTGATTGGCATCACTGGGCACTAATTGGCAGCACTGATGGGCACTGATAGGTGGCTCTTATGGGCATTGATAGGCAGCACTGATGGACACTGATGGGCACTGATTAGCAGCACTGATGAGCTGCACTAATAGGCAGCACTGATGGCCACTGATTGGCAGCCCTGATGGGCAGCACTGATTGGCACTGTAGGTGGCATTTGTTGGCACTGATAGGCAGCACTGATGGGCACTGATAAATGTAATTGGTTGGCACTGATAGGTGGCATTGATGGGCACTGATAGGAAACACTAATGGGCACTGATAAGCGGCGCTGATGGCCACTGATAGGTGGCACTGATTGGAAGCACTGATTTGCACTGATGGGCACTGATAGGTGGCACTGATTGGAAGCACTGATTGGCACTGATAGGCAGCACTGATGGGCACTGATAGGTGGAATTGGTTGTCACCGATGGCAGCACTGATGGCCACTGATTGGCACTGATAGGCATCACTGATGACCACTGATTGGCACTGATAGGCAGCACTGATGGGCACTGTAGGTGGCATTTGTTGGTACTGATAGGCAGCACTGATAGGCACTGATTTACGGCATTGGTTGACACTGTTGATTGGCACTGATAGAAAACACTGATGGGCACTGATAGGTGGCACTGATTGGAAGCACTGATTGGCACTGATAGGCAGCACTGATGGGTGGAATTGGTTGTCACTGGTAGCACTGATTGGCACTGACAGGTGGCATTGATTGGCCCTGACAGGTGGCACTGATGGACACTGATAGGTGGCATTGGTTGGCACTGACAGGCTGCACTGATGTGCACTGGCACTGACAGGTGGCACAGATGGGCACTGTTAGGTGGCATTGATTGGCACTGACAGGTGGCCACTGACAGGTGAAGCTGTCAGCTAGATAGATGGCACCAATATGCACTGAGCTAGGAGAGGGCAGGGGGAGTTTCACACTGAGCAGTCAGCAAGGCATGTATGAACCGCTCAGTGCGTGAAACTGTTATGTAATGTAAATGCTGGCAGAGAGAGAGGAGCTGTTAAAATCGGAAGTGATTTTGGGAGTGGGTGGGAACAAACAGCTACCAAACATAAGCCAATAGAATAGGGGCTGGGCGGGCCGCTCCGTGAATGTGACTCCGCCCCCTTTCTATCAGCTATCAAACACCAGCCAATGATTGGGCTGCTTTAAAAGGGGGCGGAGCCACATACACGGAACAGCCCGCCCAGCCTTTATCTTGTTGGCTGGTGTTTAATACCTGATAGAAAGGGCGGAGCCACATACACGGAGCAGCCCGCCCAGCCCCTATTCTGTTGGCTTGTGTTTGGTAGCTGTTTGGTCCCGCCCACCTCCGACATCACCTCTGAGAACTGACAGATTGTCTCTGCAAGCAGTGACATTACATTACAGTTTCACACACTGAGCGGCTGTTACAAGCCTCCATGACTGCTCAATGTGAAACGGGCAGCTGCTATAAACTCTCTTGCAGCATATTACAGCAGATCTTGGGACATACATTAGGGTGTGCCCAGGCACACCCGGCACACCCCGTGGGCATGCCTATGCTCATAGTCCTCCGTAACTTCACACAGGCCAGTGAGTGCAGCACTCATGCTTTCAATAGCAAGATCATGGAGTTCTAATTGTTTTCTGATTGCTCTAGTTTCAATGTTTAAACTAGTAATATCATCAGAATTCTTTATCATTACATTATCTATAATATTTGTATAATTATTAAGCCTTTTCATTAAATCTATCCCCCAACCTGTCTAGGAAGGGAACCAGGCCCAAGCCATATCTTTTTAGAAAAATAACTCCCTTTTTTTTCCCGGTGTTTTGAGGGGGTACCTAGGATGCATGCTAGCTTCAAGGAGGTGTGTTCCCTTGCTATCTCCTACTATGTCCATAATGGGGACTAGGGATGCAAGATAACACCATCCTTGGGGTTCAGTGGGGATCCAAGGGTGACAACTTTTTCCACAACAAATATAAATACTGTTTCCTAGAGCTTAAGGTCGTTTGTTGAATATTGTCATCATTTCATCAGAAAAACCCGAAAAGGTTAAACTTGACAATAATTTTCCTACTGTGGAAGTGGAACTGGAGTTAAGAAAGTTTATTAGAGTGGTGTTTAGGGCAGGTTCTGAAGTGTGAAAGAAAGGGCTTTCAATTGAAGTCATTGAAAAGTTAATTATAGCTTGTTGGCACACTTCAGCTCCCTTTGTGGAGTTTCCCAACCTAAAACACCAGTCTGGGGAATGACTTCTACCAATAATTTGGAAAGCAAGGGTATTATCTGAAAGCGTTCTTGTGACATTTGTAAGGATGACAGGTGGTGTGCCGTTTAGGAGAGGGGTGAAGTTTAGAGGTACTGCCATTAGGGGGATCCTAGCAGTGCTAGGATGGAGTTTACTACATATCCAACATTTTTCATATCCTGATTTTTGAGCATAAGCATATTTAAATTTAAGCAGCAGCATTTTACCACTAAAATTGTCTTCCATACTTCTTTTTGGTCTGTTAGAATTATCTGACCAACAGTGTCCTATGATTATGAGCATTAAAATAAACAATGTGGTCATTAAGGAAAAAAGAAAAAGTTTCCACGAAGTGATCCCTCCTTTTGGACCATTAGTGTCTATGGGTATGGAACTCTGAGTTTCTTGTTTTTTATGGTCAACTAGGGAGTATTTTCCGGATCCTTTTCTGGAATACTCTCCAGAACAGAGGTCTTTGTCTTCTCCTTCACCTTCTTCCAGTTTCCCTTTGGAAATGTCTTTAGTCTGGATGCATGGATCCATTGTGGCCCTTGATCTGTAATAACAGCTGTTCTGGCAACCTTCAGAATTTCAAATGGTCCTTGGAAGATAGGGCCTGGTTGTTTCCGGACAGCAAGTTGTTTTATCAGTACTTTGTCTCCTGGGATATACGGATGTGTAGGCTCTGTGGAGAGAGGAGGGAAAGTGACAGCAACCTTGTCCTCTGTTTCACTAAGGCTACTTACCAGATGTTTCACGTACTCTTCCTGTAAAGAATAAAGATTAACCTCCTCTCCCACATCAGGTTTCCTCTGTGTTGGCCTACCCATAAGTATTTCAAATGGTGACAATCCTGTTCTAGAATTAGGGGCTGTCCTATATTGAAACAAAACTGCTGGGAGGTAATCAATCCACCCTTTCATGGTTCCTCCTGTTGCCTTTTTAAGTTTATCCTTTAAATTTCTGTTCATTCTTTCCACTATTCCTGCGCTTTGTGGATGATATGCAATATGTAATTTCCATTGAATGCCCAGGAGTTTTGCAAGATCCTGGGTAAGAGCAGCTGTAAAAGCTGGACCTTGGTCTGACCAGATTTTGGCTGGTAAGCCATACCTCAAAATCCAGTGATTTATTAGTGCTCTTGATGCTATTTTGGCTGTCTCTCCTGTAGTTGGGATAGCCTCGACCCAAGAACTAAACTTGTCCACTATAACTAAAAGATATTTTATATTTCCTTTCTGTTTTGGCATATGTGTAAATTCTATTTGTAGATCTTGGAGGGGGCCTATAGGGGGGGGGGGCAAGTTTCCATGTATACCCTGCTTCTTGCACTGTACATTGTTTTGTGCACAAGTAAAACATGAGTCTATCAACTGGGCAACGAGGTGTGTATCATTGACCGTGCTGAAAGACTGTCTGTACATTGTCAAAACTGTTTTCCTTCCTAGGTGACCTGGACCATGTAAGTAAGAAATCAAAAGAGGGGCAGCTGACTCTGGTATACCTATTACTCCCTCCTTGCTTGACCAGATACCACTTGGCACGTTGGTCAAGTTCTGACCTTCCCATAAAGCTATATCCTCTCTTGATGCTTTGTCCTGTAAAATTCTCACAGTATTTGGGAATTCTGGTGAACTGAAATCTGTAGAAAACAGTGTTAGATTGGGCTGGGCCCCGTGTGCCGAATCGGCTGCTGTTTTAGCAACTCTGTCTGCCAAGGCGTTGGCCTGAGCTTCTTTGGACTTGTCAAATGAATGTCCCTTTACTTTTATAACATTGATTTTTCTGGGCATCTGTAGGGCTGCGAGTAGGGTAAGAACAAATTCTTTATTGGCAATTTGTTTGTTGTCTGCAGTTTTAAACCCTCGTTTTTTCCAGATGAGTCCGAAATTGAAGATTACGCCAAAGGCATATCTGCTGTCAGTATATATATTTACATTTTTATCTTTAAATAGTTGACATGCTCTGGCGAGTGCATGGAGCTCAGCTTGTTGTGCTGAATTGGCCCCTAAAGGAGAAGCCTCAACCACAACATCAGGTAGCATCACCACTGCATAGCCTGTCTTATATGTGTTATCATTAGGCCTGGAACAACTGCCATCCACAAATACATCCAGGAAATCTGGGTTTGGGTTATCAGTTATATCCACCCTTGGCAATGTTTGTTGAAGTAAATTGTCATTACAATTATGGTTTACTTCTGGTTCAGTATATGGAAGCTGCAATAGTGCGTGTAGCAATCGTATTGCGGGAATAGTTTCTGAACAGGATTTTACTTCCAAATGTGTTGTATTCAGAAGTATAATTTCATACCCACTGGACCTTTGGGCTGTCATATGCTGGGTATGCATATTTTGTAACAATTGTGCTACTGAATGTGTGGTATAGAGAATAGTGGGTGTGCCCAGAGTGATTTTAGAAGCTTCTTTAACTGCCATTGCATTTGCTGCAAGAGTTTGCAGGCATCCTGGCATTCCCTGTACCTGGAGTGGCAGTTTCTTTGATAGGTATGCCACTGGTCTTAAGTTTGTCCCATTGGGTTGGGCCAATACTGCTGCAAACGTAGGCCCTCGCACCACACAGTAAAGTGAGAACGGTTTGTCATAGGAAGGGAGACCTAAAGCAGGAGCCCGCGAGAGGGAAGTCAGAAGAGCGAGGAAGGCCTCTTTCATATCCTCTGTATATTCAATTGTTTTAGGGGCACCCGCAGCTGTAGCTGGACGTAAAATGGAATCCCAAAAAGAACAGTCAGGTATCCACTGTCGACAGTAGACAATTGAGCCTAAAAAGGAAAGCATTGCAGCTTTGTCCTTTGGTGGGCCGAGACAGCGGAGAGCTTGGACTCGTGCCGGGAATATCAATCTGGTCCCATCTGTGATAATACAGCCGAGATATTCAACTCTGTCCCTACACCACTGGATCTTTTTCCTAGACGCCAAGTGACCTTGGGCGAGGTGATTCATCAGGCTTACTGTGCCCTTCTCACACTGTGCCCTGCTCTCACTACAAACAAGTAGATCATCTACGTACTGCAGGATTGTGGAGCCTTCAGAGGGCGTCCAATCGTTCATAGTTTTTTTCAAAACTATGCTAAAAGCCGCGGGGCTATCAATAAACCCTTCAGGGAGGCGTGTCCAGGTCAGCTGACCCCCTCCCCAGACAAATGCAAATAGGTGTTGGAATTGTGGATCAACATCAATACTAAAAAATGCATTTGAAAGATCCAATACGGTGTAGCACTTGGAGTTTGCAGGTATATTGGTAAAAATTGAGGTAATATCAGATACCAATGGGGGCAGAGGAATCACACTCTTGTTTACCCCTCTCAGATCCTGAACCAACCTCCAGGTACCATCCGCTTTCCTAACTGGATTAATGGGAGTATTCCAGGGACTGACAATTTCCCTGAGGATTCCCAACTTTTTATATTCCTCTATTTGGGGCTGTATTCCCGATACCTTTTCAGTAGACAATGGGTATTGTTTCTGATAATAGGGGAGTGTATTAGGCCGCATAGTGGGCACATAAGGTGTACAGGGTATGTGTCCTACTTCCGTTCTAGTTCCTGCCCAGATGTCATGGTTTTCTAATATGGCTGGCAGTGACATAAAGTAACCCAAAAGGTCTTTCCTTTTTGGCATAGTGAGGTCACATTTCGCCGATTTGGCTATGATGCCCCCTTGTTGGTCAAATTTTACAATAATTTGTAATGCAGACATTAAATCCCTTCCCATGAGGGACAGGGGACAGTCTGGTAGAACTGCAAAGGACATTTCAGTAAGGTCATTATCTTGCATGTCCGTTATTAGCAGTGGCGGTGTGATTTTGTGGTTGACGCTTGTCCCATTTATTCCCATAGAGCATCCCTCGGTGCATTCTTCACTTTCAAAGTGGGGATCTTTAACACACGAGGTTGTTGCCCCTGTGTCTAACAGAAATTTGACCACCCTGCCTTCTACTTTTAAAACCACTTGAGGCAGGGTTTTCCAGTGTGAGGAGAAAAAATGCATCACCAAGGATGGGTACTGCTCGGGCATCCCTATTGGGGGTTTTCGTCCTGATATCCTGGCCAATGTACCTGTATCTCTTCTATGGTGTTTCTGGGTGATCTTGTTTGGTATGGCTGCTGCTGTTGCCTATATTGGGGGTGTACTGGAACTGACTAGGATCTCTGTTGTGGCTGCTGTTGTTGTGTGTCATATCTTGGTTGGGCGGATACTGAGATCTTGGTTGAGATCTCACTCTGTAGCCTCCCCTACCTCTCCTAGGAAAGTTATCCCTGGCTCCCTTTCTGATTTCCAGTGGTTTGGATCCCCACAATTAAAACAACCCTGATCATGATTATGGGGAGGATAATTCCTTCAAGGTATGGCTCCTGAACTTGGTCCACTGACCATAGCTATGTTTGGATTTTCTTCTGTAATAGAGGTGAACAATCCTCCTTTGGTGTTAAATACCCCTGAGGATGCCCTCTCCTTTATGTCAGCTATGAATCTATCTGAGGTCATTACCGCCCATTTTGGGTTTATCAGTTTGATTATTTGGGTGGCCCTTGGATCTCCATTATTTATGGCTGTACTCACGAATAATTGATCATTGTCTATTCCACAATTTTTATATAATTTATGTAATCTACTGACAAAGGTGTAGAAATCCTCTCCTGACTGTTGTTTGCAAGATATCAAATCATGCAACATAGTGGTGTTTTTATATGCTTTGAGCCAAGCCTGTAACAATGTGTTCCAAAAAATATTCAAATCCTCCCCAGCCTCATATAACCTTGCGTCCTTGGCCCATTGACCTATATTTATGTCAGCTTGGGAATCGGGGTCTAAATTTTGAATTATGGTATTAAGATCTTCAGGAGACATTCTTGTTCCTGAACAGTATCTTTGCAGAAAGGTCACCGCCTGTCTGGGGTCCTTTCTTGGTTTGGGACATGTGTCTCAAATTTCCTTGACCATACTCAATGGTAATGGTACTTGTACCTGTGTATCTCCCATTGTAATGAAAGGAAAAGCCCGACTAATTGGAGCTGTCAGATCATCTTCATCATCTGATGATGTGGGTGCCCGGTGTTGAGGGGTCATACTGAAGCTACTCTGAAAATCCTTACTTAACCCATCTCCAGATATATAATCAGCCTTCTTCACTAGATTGGTTTCTGGGTAGCCCGAGTTTCTAAGTCCACGTATTATCTCCTTTATTTCTCCTAATCTATTTCTACGTTCCTGTAACTCTCGCCGATCTCCTTCTATCACTTTTTCTTCATCTTCCTCTTTTTTAATACACTGTTCTTCCTCCTTTACTAATTGACTTAAACGTTCCTGTATCTGTCTTCTATCTTCCCCCTCTTGTAACCAATTAGTTCCCTTTTGTTTAGCTATGGTTAATGCTCCTGCTATAACATTTGGATCTAACGAGGGGTATATTTTCTTTGGGACAAGGGATTCATCTTTTACCATAGCATATGGAGGTGGTTTTTCTTGATAAAAATTAGGGGGAGCTGATGGACATCCTATTGCGTCTTCTAATTGTTCTTTCTTTTCCATTTTTACACTTGTATATTTCTTTCTATATTCCTTCATACCTTTTGCCCAAATCTTACAACATTTAGTCATGTAATCTTTGTCAAGGTCTTTTATGGGATAATTATACTGTTTATGTTGGCCACATATCCTGGTCACTTCCTCCCACTCTTCCTCGAAACATGGTCCGTATTTACTTAACCCCGACACCTCAAATTGGTGTGCTCTTTTTAGAACTAGTGACCAAAAAGGATCAGTATAATTTTTCCCATAATTGACTTTAATGTAATCAATCGGAGAGGGTTGGTGCTGCTTACCTTCAGCTTCCTTTCCTGCTTGATTACCCATTATAAACAATCACTTAAAACAATTTCACCAAATCTCTCTGTAATTTTTTCTTTGCCTTTTTCAATTTCGTTCCAAGGATGAAATATGTTTCCAAATCTATGAATATTTATAGATAATGCACAGGGAACCCAATGTTCCTTCTTCTGGTATACAATTAGACACTGGACTTCAGCCACACTTAGGCCCTTGAGTGTCGAACTATATGATAAAGAATTATGTATATTAAATCTTTTTTTTTTTTTGTAAATTCTTTATTTAAGAGAAAAGGACATGCGGATATACAGAGAGCACACTGATGCGTATCTAAAAACAGCAAACATTCCCCACCACCTCATGAGTAGATCTTACAGTAGAGATATAGAGCCCGTTGTCAGAGGGGGGATCACAACAAGTGTCAGGCTTACAGGAGCTCTCCACCCCCCGCATGGCCGTATTTTTGCAGCAAAAGCCAATTTAGATAACAATAGAAAAGTCAAGCCCGTTAGAAACCGGCTTGTACAGGCCAACACTCTAGTGTTGGTAATACAGAAAAAGCAGGGAAAGTAAGAGAAAAGTAAGCAAGGAGTGCAAGAATACAAGAGGGGGAGGGGAGATATGAGGAAAAAAAAAGGGGGGGTGGGGGGGGGGGAAACAGGGTGCCTCCACCCTCCAGTCACAGCCACCCCATCTGGGGAGCAGTCAAATTCGATCCTCTCAGGTGGATCGAGCCATTAGGAGCCCGCATTCCTCAGAGAAGTAAAATTTGTGCCAGAAGTACCATGTTTTGGAAAATTTCTCACTTAGGCCTCTTTCCGTTGCTACCAAGTCCTCCATGTCATGGATATCCTTCACTCTGCCCAACCAACTTGCCACCGACGGGGGCTCAGTCTGCTTCCAATTCAGCGGGATGCATCCCTTTGCCGCATTGATCAGAAGCGGCAATATGGACTTTCTATAGCCCTTAGTTGGGATTTTGTGGTGGTGCAGAAGGAAGAGCTCAGGTGACAACGGCAACTCCCTGTCCGTAAACTTCTGGACGATGCGGTGTACCTCAGACCAAAATGATTGCAAGATGCGGCATGACCAAAAGACGTGGAGGAGCGTACCAACCTCCTCCCCACACCTCCAGCACATATCCGTGCTCTGAGGGAACATCTTGTGTATCTTTTCCGGAGTGTAGTACCAACGGGACAGAAGTTTATATTCCATCTCCTGGTGCCTTGCACTGATAGAAGTTGTTTGAGCGAAGAGAAGGATTCGGTCAACCTGTTCCCCGTAAGTTGTAGGCCCAGCTCCCGCTCCCACTTGGTAACATAAGGCGGGCTAAAGTCCGGAGGGGGAGAAACTAGGATTTGGTATATCAGGGATATTGCATGTCTCAACGGGGACAGGTCCAGGCATAGCAACTCAAAAGGTGTCAGCTGCCGCCCATAAGTATTCGGAGAAGGCAAAGTGTGGATGTAGTGGGACAGCTGGACTTTTTGCCAAAATGAGAGCCCGGTCAGGGCAGGGTCCTCTAGGATTTGTCGTCGAGTATGCCATTGGTCGTTTGTGAGAAAGCGTCGCACTTGAGACCTGTCCACCGGTTTCAACGCCAGGAAGCTAGGGTCGTTGAGACCCGGACTGAAAGCCGGGTTGCCTACAATTGGGGTGAGCGGGGACGAGAGCGGTGCGATCGAATGATCGCGGAAGGCCTTCCAAGCTGTCCTTATTGTCACCCCTACTGTGGGGTGATCAGAAATCTCCTTTGGCAAGGGAGGTTGGCACCAGGGCAACAAGTCCAAGTGGGCCCCAGTCAAGGATCGTTCAATCTGCACCCACTGTTTCAGAAGACCGTGAGGGCACCAATCCAAAGCACGCGTTAAATGACATGCCGTGTGATAGAGAGTAACGTCCGGTAGGGCTACCCCACCCTTCAACTTTGGCAGCCGGAGAATTTTCTGCGCTAACCACGGGGGCTTCTGGGCCCACACAAAGCGAATTAGCGTTCTGTTAACCGCTCTCGGGAAGGACGCCGGCACCCGTATGGGTAATGCCTGAAAGTGGTATAACAGTCTAGGTAAGATATTCATCTTCACAATGCTGCAACGGCCAAACCAGGAAAACAGGCCATGCTGCCACTCTTGCAGGTCTTTTTTTACGGCCACCAAAAGGGGAGGAAAGTTGAGGGGGAAAATCTCTTCCGCCCTGCTGGGTAACAAGATACCCAGATATTTGATATGGGACATAGCCCATTTGAAAGGAAAATCAACCCGGAGCAAGTCAGTTAAGGGAGGAGGTAAGGCGACCCCAAGTGCCTCTGATTTCTGGTAGTTAATGCGAAACATTGACACCTCCTCGTATAGTTTGAGTTCCTTGAGCAA
The DNA here is from genome assembly GCA_029206835.1 of Rana muscosa. Lineage (NCBI taxonomy): Eukaryota > Metazoa > Chordata > Amphibia > Anura > Ranidae > Rana > Rana muscosa. The sequence goes on from CM055117.1 coordinate 410,482,548, forward strand.
GTTCGGAGTGGACACAAGGGGGTTGGTCAGAAAGAAGAGCAGATCGTCTGCGAAAGCCGCGATCTTCGGGGACAGGGTGGCGTCCAGGCGGGGTCCCGTAATGTCCGGGTTGTTTCTGATGATACGCAGGAAAGGTTCTAGCGTGAGGATGAATATCAGGGGCGACAAAGGGCACCCCTGCCTCGTCCCATTCGCAATCTGAAATGGTGAAGAAAGGTGGCCATTCACCTTGACCTGGGCCGATGGGCATGAATAGATTGCCAGCATCCAATTCATCATGCGTTCCTGCAGGCCAATACAGCGGAGAGTTTCAAACAGGAAAGGCCAGCTCACCCTGTCGAACGCCTTTTCGGCGTCCGTCGAGAGGAGCAGCATAGGGGTTTTACGCGTCCTTGCAGCGTGGATCATGTTGATTGCCTTAGTCGTGTTGTCACGCGCCTCTCTAGTAGGAACAAAACCGACCTGGTCGGAATGGATTAGTTGTGGCATTAAGTCAATCAAACGCATGGAAAGCGCTTTCGTGAATATCTTGAGATCCACATTGAGCAGCGAGATCGGTCTAAAGTTTTGGCACCGTAGTGGATCTTTTCCCTCCTTCGGGATCACGGCAATGTGTTCTCTCAAGGCGTCCGCCGGGAGGGGCGTCCCCTCCCCTGTAGCATTATACGCAGAGAGAAAATGCGGAAGCAGTACTTCTCCAAAAGTCCTGTACTAGAGAAGGGAATATCCGTCCGGTCCCGGCGCCTTCCCCAAATGCATGCGCGACATCGCCAAAGTCACCTCCTCCACTGAAAGAGGCCTGTCCAGCTCGGTCAGGTCCTCCTCCGAAATCCGGGGGAGACCAGACCTCCTCAAATAGTCCCCGATCTTCCTCCTCTCAGTCGACAGACCCTCCACAGATGTTGGACTAGGGAGATTATACAAAGTAGTATAGTACTCCCGGAACATTTCCGCGATACCTTCCGTGGTGTGAACCCTGTTGTGAGAGTCACTAATCAATTCAGGAATGAATGTACGAGCCCTCTGAGCTCTCAGAGCCCTCGCCAGCATCCTACCACATTTGTTGCTATGCTCGTAAAAAGAGCGGCGGCACTTCGAGATCACCGCTTTGGCTCTAAACAGGGCCAAGGAGTGCAGCTGGTTTCGCAGGGCTGTCAACTCCAGAAGGATCTGGGAAGCGAGGGATTGTTTATGAGCCGATTCCAAGACCCTGATTTTATCTAAAATGTCCACAATTTGTTTCGCTCTCTCCTTCTTGATGCGTGATCGCATTCTGATCAATAGGCCACGAATGTAACTTTTATGGGCTTCCCATACCATTGTCGGGGCCACCTCCGAGTCAGCATTCGTGGCGAAGTACTGTCTCAGTTCTCTAGAGACCTCCTCCTCCACCTCGGGCATCTGAATCAATGAGTCGTTAAGCTTCCACGACCATTGTTTCTCCGCAGGGCGAAGCAAATCAATGTCTATAAAGACTGGGGCATGGTCCGAAAAGGTAATAGAACCAATCGAGGCTGAGAAAACCCTTGACAGAATCGCCTGAGGCATGTATATTAAATCTTAACATATGTTGTGTTGATCCCCTATGCATGGGACCTTTACCAATTTTAACATGATAACCTCCTGTAACAATTGCCACTAATGAAGTGGTTTTCCCTTTATAAGCAAACAATAAACCAGTTTTACATTCAGGACAACAATATACAGTTGACATTTAAAAAGTAACCCTTTTTGTGTACACCTTTTAGATATAGAGTTTCCACAGATCCGTCCTATGCAGAGAAGAATTTAAGATTCTTTCTCAATCTTATAACCTGGTCTGGCCAACCTAGCGGGACCCTCTGTATCTATTCTAAATCTACCTTTCAATCTTAACAGAGTCCCAGAAAACTTGTAGTTTTCTCGAGAGTCTACTTTATGGTGAACCAATTGACAAGGCAAGACTGTTGTTCCCAATAATAATTAATGGGGGTGGTCTTACCTGTTCAATTGGAGCATCTCACTTCTGACACCATTTGAAAGGTTCTGGTTCTGTTGGAGCCTCTTGGCTCGAGCTGGACTCAGGATCTGTGGAAGTAACTCTCTGACCGGTCGGATATTCAAGACACCATACACAGGGAATGGATATACAAGAATATATTGGTTTATTGGCTACATATCCCTTTTATGCATAACAAGGAAAGTTGCCTCCCTCGTATAAACCAATCAGCAAGCCTAGTCACGTGATCCCTCTATCCACGCCCTACCCGGATATCGTGGTTGTCTACACACTGCATTGGAACGCACGCCGCTGCGGAGGTGGCTCGAGCCTGGAGTATCCATTACATGCATGCAGCCCCAGTGCCGGGAGAGGCACAGGATAATGTAAGAAGCCATTTGGCTGTGTTGTTTTAATTTTCAATTTTTTAATAATTGGGTTGCACTATGAGAAGTTTCTGCTTATATTCCATGTCATGTCCTTGATTGTCGGAGGAGAGAGGGAATACATTTTCATCCAGCTAATTGTATGTGTACAGGCACCAACCTGTCAAAGCTAGTGTGACTTTCTTTTTAAATAAAGAAGTCCACACATTCTGGTAAGCTTACTACTTAACCTGAGCACTTTGGGTGTTGAACAAGTTTCCTTATTTCTGTGTGGTGGAGGATTTGGAATGCATTTTATTTGAAGATCTACATTTATCATCACAGCAAGATTCGTTTGTTTTTGTTTGGTGATTTATTTTTCTGGATTGGACTGAGATATCCATTCAAATATTTTTTTCACTATTGGGACTTTTTAGATTTTAATTTGTATATTATGTTGCACTGTCACTAGTGTTTATAATATTGGTGTAACTACTGTTTGATCAAAGTCACTTCACTTTATTGTTAATCACTAGCGCCCCCTACCTTTTTTCTGTATACTATCATCCAATAAGCAAAAACATCATGAGTTATACAAAAATAGATTCTAACAGGTTTTAGGCTTTTGCAGATGTAGTCATTTAAAAATAAGAACATCATGCATCATTGCGGTCAATCTAAACATGTGTCTGACATTTGAAACAGGAAGATAAGAACATCAAGCATCATTGTGGTCAATCTAAACATATGGCTGACATTTGAAACAGGAAGATAAGAACATCAGGCATCATTGTGGTCAATCTAAACATATGGCTGACAGTTAAAGAAGAAGGAAGATAAGAACATTTTCTCGGAACAGGCTTGACCACAAAGTCACATCCTCCTTACACTTATATTTCAGAGAAACATTTTCTGTACTAATATATATTACAATATATATATTAACCACTTAACAACCGCCTGTCGACAAATAACGTCCTCCCAGAATCGCGCTCCCGCACGCCCCCTGGTGCGCGCACACGGGAGTCTCCGTGACCGCCGATAGCGGCCGTTTACCACGTGATCGCTCCGTCAAATGATGGAGCGATCACTTGTAAACAGACCGGCGTCATGTGATGATGCCGGTTCCTCTCTCCCCTCTCTGTACCGATCGGTACAGTGTGAGAGGAGAGGGGAGGGAGCGGATCATGGCAGCAGCGCTGTGGGCTGGATCTGTGACAATTGCAGTCACAGATCCAGCCATCCATCCACCCATGCTCAGCCATCCCTGTGCAATACTCTGCATGCAATACCCTGCCAATACTCTGCAATACCCTGTGCAATACTCTGCAATACCCTGCCCAATACTCTGCAATACCCTGTGCAATACTCTGCAAATACCCTGTGCAATACTGTGCAATACCCTGTGCAATACTCTGCAATACCCTGCCAATACTCTGCAATACCCTGCCCCTACTGTGCCATACTCTGCAATACCCTGCCATACTCCGCAATACCCTGCCATACTCCGCAATACCCTGCCATACTCCGCAATACCCTGCAATACTCCATGGCCTCTTCCTGTGCTTTGTCCTCGGAACCAGCGGTGCTCCATAGGCGTTCAAGGGGCTACGCAAATACGCAGGCAAAAAGATGCCATGCCGTGGTTGCGCTGGTTTGTTTGGGGGACAGAAGCCACACTGGGGCAGAGGTTCTGTCAGCTCTGCAGGGACAGGCCGAGAGGTGGTTGATGCCACGCCAGCTTAAGCCAGGAATGGTGGTTTGCGACAATGACACCAACCTCCTCTCCGCCCTCCGACAGTGAAAACTGACCCATGTGCCCTGTGTGGCTCACGTCCTTAACCTGGTGGTGCAGCGGTTCTTGGGCAGGTACCCGGGCTTACAGGAAAGTCTGTGTGCATTTCCGCCGATCATATAATGCCAGTGCTCGGCTGGCTGAGCTGCAAAAGGAGTTGAACCTGCTCAAGAACCGCCTTATATGTGACATGCCCACCAGGTGGAACTCAACATTGGCCATGCTGCAGCGGCTGTACACGCAGCAGAGGGCCATAAATGAGTACCTGTGCGACTACGGCACCAGGACAGGGTCAGGGGAGCTAGTTTTTTTTCACCACGCCAGTGGGGCATGATCAGGGATGCATGCACTGTCCTGGCACCATTTGAGGAGGCCACGAGGATGGTGAGCAGTGACAGTGCATGCATCAGTGACACTGTACCTCTTGTCCACCTGTTGGAGCATACACTGCGTGGAATAATGGACAGGGCACTTGAGGCAGAACAGAGGCAGGAAGAGGAGGACTTCCTTGCCTCTCAAGGCCCCCTTTATCCAGACAGTGTTCCTTCTGTCCCACCCATCACACAGGAAGAGAACGAGGAGGAGGAGGAGGAAGAGGATTGTGTCAGCATGGAGGTGGAGCCTGGCACTCAGCATCAGCAGTCTTTTAGGCATGATTTACAGTCCCAAGAAACCTGTGGACTTGTATGTGGCTGGGAGGAGGTGGCTGCGGATCATGTCGTCCTTAGTGACCCAGAGGACTCCGGACCGAATGCCTCAGCTAACCTACGCTGCATGGCCTCCCTGATCCTGCAAAGCCTGCGGAAGGATCCTCGTATTCTTCGGATCAAGGAGAGGGACCATTACTGGCTGGCCACTCTCCTTGATCCACGGTACAAGGGTAAGGTTGCGGACCTTATCTTGCCGTCGCAGAGGGAGCAGAGGATGAGACATCTCCGGGAGGCCTTGCAAAAAGGTCTGTGCAACGTGTTCCCAGAGACTGGGAGGTTACAAACTCCTGGTCCTGGACAACGAGTTGCTGAGGCTTCAGTCAGTCACAGAAGGAGCGGTGGAGAAGGTGGCCGTCTGACCAATGCGTTCAGACAATTTTTTAGTCCGCAGCTCCAAGGTACGATCGGTTCCAGCAACCATCGCCAGCGTCTGATTTACATGGTCCAGGAATACCTGGGGGCAAGGTCAGATTTGGACACCTTTCCCACCGAAAATCCTCTGGCTTACTGGGTCTTGAGGATGGATCACTGGCCAGAGCTTGCACAGTATGCAATTGAGCTACTGGCATTTCCTGCATCCAGCGTTCTTTCGGAACGCACATTCAGTGCTGCTGGAGGCTTTGTAACCGATCACAGGGTGCGCCTGTCCACCGACTCGGTTGATCGACTGACCTTCATAAAGATGAATCAGTCTTGGATCACCACCAGCTACCAAGCACCTGAAGCTGATGTAACCAAATTTTTTTTTTTTAAATGTCACATCTTTCCAAGACTGCCTATGCTGATGCTGAGTGACTGTCCTGTTATGTTGACTGACCATCCTCTTCCTCCTCAATGATCCTGCTGATAGCTTGGAAGAACATTTTTGGTTCTGGGTGCTGCCACCAGTGGCTAAGGCCCAATTTTTCAGCCCTTGTTTAACAGGGGCATGTAATTACAATTTTTGATGCAATGCTTTGCAGCAGGGCTCATTCCTGCCCTCCAACTAGAGTATCTGGGAGAGGTTGCAGTGTCGTGGCACCAGCACCAGTGCCTAAGGCCCAATTTTTCAGCCCCTGTTTAACAGGGGTGTGTATTTACAATTTTTTATGCAATGCTTTGCAGCAGGGCTCATTGCTGCGCTCCAAGTACAGTATCTGTGAGGGGTTGCAGTGTTTTGGCACCAGTGCCTAAGGTCCAATTTTTCTGCCCCTGTTTAACAGGGGCATGTAATTACAATTCTTGATCTAATACTTTGCAACAGGGCTCATTGCTGTGCTCTAAGTACAGTATCTGTGAGGGGTTGCAGTGTTGTGGCACCAGCACCAGTGCCTAAGGCCCAATTTTTCTGCCCCTGTTCAACAGGGGCATGTAATAACAATTCTTGATCTAATATTTCACAGCTGGGCACATTCCTGCGCCCACCAAGAGTAACTGTGAGGAATTACAGTCTTGTGGCACCAGCACCACCGCCACCACCACCAAAGGCCCAATTTTTCAGCCCCTGTTCAATAGGGGCATGCAATTACAATTCTTGATCTAATAATTCACAGCAGGGCCCATTCATATGCCCACCAAGAGTAACTGTGAGGGCTTACAGTGTTGTGGCACCAGCACCACCACCAAAGGCCCATTTTTTCCTACCACTGTTAAACAATGGCATGTAATTACAATTCCTGATATAATAGTTCACAGCAGGGCGTTCCAGCGCCCACCAAGAGTAACTGTGAGGGCTAAAAGTGTTGTGGCAACACCAACACCTAAGGGGCAAATTTCTGCAGAGTATATATGGCAGGCCCCTACTTTCAAACATCCACCTTACAAACGACTCCTACTTGCAAACGGAAGGAGACAACAGGAAGTGAGAGGAAATCTACCCCTAGGAAGGGAAATTCTCTCCTGTAAGAGTTAATATGGGAAAAAGGTGTCTCCTCTCTACTGATGCTTTATCTCCAATCCTTGTTTCAATAAAAAACCCAAATTTTCCAAAAACATTTGTCATTGGGACGGAAAGTGAGGTGAAATGTTCTGAACAGGTGCACAGACAGCAAAACAAATGTTACCCCTTCCCTATGTTCTCCAAAAAGCTTAAAAATAGATTTTTTGGCTAGAGCTACACTTAAAAAATTTACCTGTTCCAAATTACAAACAGATTCTACTTAAGAACAAACCTAAAGTCTGTGTCTTGTTTGCACCGCCTGTATACTGCTGTTCAGAGTATATAGGGCCTTTTTTTTATTTTGGGTGCGGGGTTCCCCTTAATATCCATACAAGACCCAAAGGGGCTGGTAATGGGCTGGGATAGGGTGGGGGGGGGGAGGTTCATGGGGTAGCTATGCCATTTTTCTCAATAATTTTCATCCATATTGCCGACACCAGACATTACATTAAAGCCGCAAGCAGTTTTAAATGTTTTTTTTTTTCCTTTAGAAATGTCATTTTGTGCAGGGACAGTTCTAAACACGGGAAACACGTGCCACTTCACAGGCATACTTTAGACACCCCCCAGGTATGATATTTAAAGGAATATTTCACAATTTTTTTTTTCACTTTATGCATCATTAAAATCACTGCTCCCGAAAAAACGACAGTTTTTAAAACTTCTTTTTGCATTGATACATGTCCACTGGGGGAGGACTCGGGTCCCCAAACCCTTTTTAGGACAATAACATGCATATTAGCCGTTATAATTATCACTTTAGATTTCGAACGTTCGCGTCCATTGTATTTAATAGGGTTCTAAAGTTCATGCAAACTTTCAGTCCGTTCGCAGGTTCTGGTGCGAACCGAACCGGGGGGTGTTCGGCTCATCCCTAACCACCACGACCAAAGGCCCAATTTTTCTGTTCCTGTTTAACAGTGGCATGTAATTGCAATTCTTGATATAATATTTTACAGCAGGGTCCGTTCCGGCGCCCACCAAGTGTAACTGTGAGGACTTACAGTGTTCTGGAACCATTAACACCTAAGGCCCAATTTTCTGCAGAGTATAAAGGGCAGGCCATATAGTATATACAAGCGGTCCCCTACTTTCAAACATCCGACTTACAAACGACCCCTACTTACAAACGGATTGAGACAACAGGAAATGAGAGGAAATCTACCCCTAGGAAGGGAAATTCTCTCCTGTAAGAGTTAACATGGGAAAAAGGTGTCTACACTGATGTTTTTATCACCAATCCTTGTTTCCCTACTAACCCAAAATTTTCTAAATCAAATTGTCATTGGGACAGAAAGTGAGGTGAAGTCTTCTGAACAGGGGCACAGACAGCAAAACAAATGTTACAGGGGTTATAACCTTTCCCTATGCTATCCAAAAAGCTTAAAAAAAATATTTTTGGGCTGGAGCTACACTTAAAAAATGTAACTGTTCCAAATTACAAACAGATTCAACTTAAGAACAAACCTACTTGCATATTAGCCTTTAAAATGACGGTGTTCGCGTGTTCGCACAAACTTTTTGGAAGTTCGCATGTTCTGCCGCGAACCGAGCCGGGGTTATTTTTGGCTCATCCCTAATGAGTTATAATAGAGGGTTTATGGGGAAGAGGCATTGGCGGTAATGTTAACTTGCTAAATGCTGTGATGGACCTAGACCTGAGAACAATCACCTGCTGAAATGAGCCCTGTAAGAATCTTTTAATGGGAGAATATACTGTGAGAATAGCACAAATGGGCAAATTTACTATTTACTTTAATTTACCTAAAATTGGTATATAAAAAAAACTCCCCTTCCCCTTCAGGCTGACTATAAATAATAAAATAATTATTAAATAATGGGAATATTAAATTAATTTGTATATTTCATATAATGAATACAGTAACATAACAACATAAACATATTTATAATCATTATATTATATTTATTTTAATTTATAATTATGTTTATATAATCAAATACCGTATATACTCGAGTATAAGCCAAGTTTTTCAGCCCTTTTTTTAGGGCTGAAAATACCCCTCTCGGCTTATACTCGAGTCAGTGTACCTTGGGCGTCCATTTTTTTAAATTTGCGGATTCCTCCTGGTCCCGTGCGGTTCCGTGATAGGCGATTGACACTGTGTTCAGTGTTCCGCCTATCACGGCCATCTTTTCATCCTCTGACTTTCCCAGCAGACACTGTGTTTAGTGATCTGCCAATCACGGACCTTCTCTTGTTCGAGGATGAAAGAACATCCGTGATTGGCGGATCACTAAACACAGTGTCTGCTGGGAAAGTCCGAGGATGAGAAGATGGCCGTGATAGGCGGAACACTGAACACAGTGTCAATCGCCTATCACGGAACCGCAGGGGACCAGGAGGAAGCCGCAAATTTTAAAAGATGGACGCCCGCAGCGCAGCCTGTCAAGAATTTCAGGTATGCTGCGATGGGCACAGTGAGGATATGGGCACAGTGAGGATATGGGCACAGTGAGGAGATGGGCACAGTGATGATATGGGCACAGTGAGGATATGGGCACAGTAAGGATATGGGCACAGTGTGGATGGGCACACTGAGGAGATGGGCTCAGTGAGGAGATGGGCACAGTGAGGAGATGGGAACAGTAAGGAGATGGGCACAGTGTGGATACGGGAACAGTGAGGAGATGGGCACAGTGAGGATATGGGCACAGTGAGGTAATGGGCACAGTGAGGTTGGGCACAGTGAGGCGTGCAAATGGGCACAGTGAGGCTTGCAAATAGGCACAGTGAGGCATGCAAATGGGCACAGTGAAGCTGCAAATGGGCATTGTTGACCCTCTTTTCCGCTTACAGTAGCTGCTGCATTCTTACCCTAGGCTTATACTCGAGTCAATAAGTTTTCCCAGTTTTTTGTGGTAAAATTAGGTGCCTCGGCTTATACTCGTGTCGGCTTATACTTGAGTATATACGGTAATAAAAGCACTATGGGAAATAAGGCGACAATATTATTTTAGAAACAGCAGACCGTATTAGGAAATTAGTCAAAATATTTTAGGTAATTTCAAGTACAGGGAAATCCTATCCTTCTGAGGGCAATTGTTAAAAAGCCTATAACTCCAACCATGACAGGAAAAATCAGTTATGATATAGACAGATAATTACAAAAATTTGTCATAGGATGATTTACAGATGATTTTAGAAGGCAATACAGAACTGATGGCAGTATTTTTGGTAACATTAGATATAGATGCATTATATTCTAGAATACAATGTCAGTTATGCCCTTCTGTGGTTAAAACATTTTTGGATGCTACAGCTATGTATAAAAGATCTCTTACTAAATTTTGACTTTCACACCAGAGAATTTGCATTAACATATACCATTTTATGTTTGGCCACTCCCAGTGCATTCAGGTGCAGCTTGTGCATCGGTCCACAAGAGCCTGTACGTGGGAAGTGTGGAGGCTGGGATTGTGCCTTATTTAGAGAAGACATTTTCCGCATATATCTTGTAATGTTTCTTCAAAACACACATTTTTTTTTTTTTTTTTTAGCAATGGAAAAACCGGACACTTTTACCCACTTTCTGCCCAGGCTAATTTTCAACGTTCATCGCTGTCACACTTTGAATGATTACTCAGTCATGACATTTTTATAATTTTTTTTTCAAAGAAATAGAGCTTTCTTTTAGTGGTATTTAATCAATGCTTTGTTTTTTATTTTTTGTTTATGTTGCGCTTTTGCATGTCAATAAATTCCAATGCCTAAAGGACATCTTTTTTTTTTACTTTCAAAAAAAGTATTTTATTGTAACGAACAGAACAATTTACAAATAAAGTGTATACTTTGGAAATGTCAGATATACAACAACCGTTTCATCAATACATCTCTCTTAATAGGCATTTTGTGTACATTAGTGTTACAGTACATTGGCAGATACGCATTTACATAGACAACAGAACTGAGAGAGTGTAAGTCAGTCATGGTACATTGGTTACATAAAGTATCTTGTTTCTAAAGCCTCGTACACACGATCGGACTTCCATCGGATTTTTCCGTGGATTTTTGTCCGAACGGAGTTGGCCGGGCACACCCATAGCATACACACCACAGGACTTTTCTGCAAACTTTCCCAAAACTTTTTCCAACATCACATGGTTTTTCTGCTCTTTACCGCCACCCTTTGGTCAACTTCTGCTATTGTTGGTTGATTTTAACATTATTTGTTTTGTCCATCGGACAAAAGTCTGATGGTTTTCTGTACACACGGTCGGACTTTGCTCCATCGGACTTTTGTTGGCCAAAAGTTTGTCCGTTTGCAGGCCGAACTTTTGTCCGATGAAAACCAAAAAAGTTTGTCCGATGGAGCGTACACACGGTCGGATTTTTTGGCAAACTTGCTCAAAATGAAGTTTGTTGGCAAAAAGTCAGACCGTGCGTACGGGGCTTTAGTTTCCATTTAGTTGGAGCGAATATTGTTAGAATGTTTAGAGGGTGTGCGTATAGAAAGATGCACCTCATTAGTTAAGGGTTTCTGTAGCTTGTAGCCATCTGTCCCAGATTTTATTGTATTTTGACGGGCATCCTCTATGTTTGTATATGAATTTTTTATACGGTAGAATGTTATTCACTTCAGCTATCCATGTGCTGAGTTCAGGTGGGTTGGCCCTCAGCCACTGTCTTGCCAGGACCTTCTGTGCTGAGAAGAGGGTTTCATTAAAAAAGATTTTAGTGAATTTGTTTATATCCGACTCTGGGAATACCCCCAGTAGGCAAGGTTTGGGGTTATAGGGTAAGTGGGGAGCTCATGGTATGGTGTAGGAACTGTACAACTTGTGTCCAGTATCCCTGTATTCTGGGGCAGCTCCATATTAAATGGTAGAATGTGCCTGTGTCCAGGTTACACATCGTGGACAGCGCAGTACGGTCTCGTTTGTATTTAGATATTCGGAGGGGAGTGAGATAAGAATGGTGGAGTATGTAAAGCTGTGTGAGGCGATCAGACAGTTTGGGGGAAACTAGTTTACATGTGTCTAGGGCCTCACTCCACTCCTCATCCTCCGTTGTTCCAATGTCTCTTTCCCATCTATTTTTCAGCTCATAAGCTGACGTGGAGGAGAGGGGTAGTAGCAACATGCTATAAAAGGTGGAGATGAGTTTTTTTGGGTCGGTGCTTCTAATCACGTCCATTAAGGGATTATTGTCCAGTTGAGGGATGTCGGCCGAGAACTGAGCCCTGAAGGCTTGCCAGACTTGTAAGTACCTGAAGAGCATATGTGTTGTCAGCTCAAACTCAGCCCTAAGTCTGTCAAATGATTTTATTGCACCATCAAGAGTCAGATGTGATAAGTAATAACTTCCCCTGGAACTCCATATTTCAGAGCCTGTGATAGATTTAAATTCAGGAAGAGTCACATTGTGCCACAGCGGAGTGTGGCTGTGCAGGCGAGTCAGTTTAAGTTTAGCCATCACAACGTCCCATAGTCGCCTGTATTGGTATAACAACCTGGTTCGTGGTCCCACAGCCCCTGCGCCCCTACCCCCCCGCAATTGCGACAAAGGGGTCTCTTGTTGCATGTGTCCACTTGGGGCATAGTGATTGTAAAAATCTAGCTCTGTCTGTTTTGTTTATGTGAAATAGTTGTGATAAAGAAAGACATCTTTTAAATCCAAACTCATGCTTACCGCCCTCCACAAAATTGTAAAATATTTATCTTAATCTTGGGGATCATGTAAGACAGAGGTTCTTCCCCTGCACTCCGAATTTTTATGGAGTATAACCAGATATGTCTCTATTGCCTACAGCACTTGACAACCAACAACCTCCACATTCACAGGTGGATTCCTGCCGTTTTGCTCCATGCAGAGCCTGTGATTTTTATGTGTAATGGTCTGAATTAAATTGCTGCTCCAAGATAGAGGGTCAGTGTTCTTCAAGATATACATTGCGGACCTCGGGTTGCTTGTTGGACAGACCACCCGGCCACCCTAAATCGTTCAGTGGAGAGGCAGAGCGACGGTCTGCCTATGTAAACAAGGCAGACTGTCGTTCTGTCAGAGAGGAAGAGAGAGATATTGTGTCAGTCCATCCCCCACACAGTTAGAAAGTGCTCCCTAGGAGCACACTTAACCCTTTGATCACCCCTGATGTTAACCGCTTCCCTGACAGTGTCAGTTATACAGTGACAGTGCAATTTTTTTAGCACTGATCACTGTATTCGTGTCACTGGACCCCAAAAAGTGTCACTTAGTGTCAGATTTGTTCGCTGCAATGTCGCAGTCCTGCTAAAAATCACAGCCATTACTAGTAAAAACAATAAATAAAAAAGTCCTTAAATCTATCCCCTATTTGTAGACGCTATAACTTTTGCACAAACCATTAAATTTACGCTTATTGCTATTTTGTTTTTACCAAAAATATGTATTGGAATACATATTGACCTAAATTCATGAAGATATTTGATTTTTTACATGTTTTTATTGGGAATGTTTTATAGCAGAAAGTAAATGTTAGAGAAATTAGAAATTATACTTTAAATGTCAACTATGAATATGCATATTAATATGACTATATCTTCTAAAGTTAAAATGTTTGCTTTATATAACTCTATTAATACTTAAATATGCTGAATAAGCTCTAATAGCCCTAATTACTGGAATAAGTCATATGACCATATTCTATTGTGCAAAGATGTGCTGACTCTTACATCTGTCAAATATGGGCTGCGAACCATGGAATAATTTATGTGTTCATTGTATGAAATTTCCTGTCATAAGGTGTTGGCTGAAAAAGGATATTCTCATCTTCCTGCTAAAACGTCAGAATAAAAGTTGAAATTATACACATGATCAGGACGTTACGAACAGGAAGGGGGAAGGTTTAAGGGTGATAAAAGCAGCATGTAAACTTATGACAGGCAGAAATGGATCTCTGAAGCAGAAAATATACATTTAACCATTTCTCTTGCATATGCAATAAAATATCTTGACTTGTAACGAGAGTTGGTCCAAAATTACTTGACATTTTGGTCCTTCGAAAACGGAAGTCCAAATTCCTGGAAAGCACTAGCCAACAACCCAGTGAACCGATGTCCGTACGGCAAAAAACTGTAAGTCCTCCGTCTTAAATTTGACGTTAACAGAGGCCGGCTCACTGAACTAGTGCCTCCCGGGCAGCGACTTACCGGATCAGCACAAGAGACCGCTCTCGGGGCAAGGTAAGATATTTTCATTTATTATATTATACTTTTAGGCCTAAATGTGATTAGGGATTTAATGAATTAAGGGATTTTGTTACATACATCTAATATAGAGATTAATTGAATGTTTATCTGTTGTGTATATGTTTTGCTTTATCCAAGTTGAGGGAATATAAGTAGATACGTCCGTAGTTTAAATCCCTTTGATATAGGAGTATGGTCCCATTCCAATACCCGGGTGCAGATAAAGGAAATTTGTCGACAAAGGACCTAGGTCCTGACAGCCTTGTAAACTGCAGGAATTCCCGTGGGGGACACATAAATATTCCTACATCAAAAACATGAACCCCTGTTGATACAAAGGTATGGCCTGATAGATTTCCAGGTAACAAATAGAGGTAATTTGACGAGCCCTTGCGCTCAGCCAGCCTCGTATGTTGTGTAAAAAACCTGTACAGGCATTTATAAATACCGTTGAATCAACAAATATTAATGTTTTGATAAAGTGTGGGAACAACAGTCGAGAGAAATTAAGTCTCTTTTGTAATTCTGTTCATGCTCCCTACAGTTTACTGAAATATTAATGTTTTGATCAGGGGGGGGTTGACCAGTCAGGTGAATTTACGTTCGCCTTGTAATTCTGTTCATGCTCCCTAAAGTTTACTGAAATATTAATGTTTTGATCAGGGGGGGTTGACCAGTCAGGTGAATTTACGTTCGCCTTGTAATTCTGTTAATTCTCCCTATAAATGAAAAAAACATTAAGTAAGAAGACAAGACACCAGTATTATAGCAGCACACAAGATCAATAATCTAGAAGTGATATGTCACGACTAGAAAGTTTGTGAGTAGCTGCAGAAGTGATAAGATACTGTGTGCAGGTATTGTGTCAGTGTGAGAAGACCTTACTAAAAAAAACTCCGTGTGCACGTTAAAATGAGTATGATCCATGGAAAGTCTGATGGTTTGAATGATGATGCAAAGTATATGTGTAGTCTAGACAAAGAGAATGTGAAACTCCTTAAGACATGGAAAACAAAGTATGATTTTGATGCATTTTTAAATAAGGATTGTTGTGTAATACTGTGTTGTGTAGAAAGCTTTAAAAATAAATAAAAATTATGCCGGCATGTATGTATGTATATGTGTATGCATATGTGTATGTGTATGTGTATGTATGTATATATGTATATATATATATATATATATATATATATATATATATATATAAAAAAGCAAAGAAAAGAAAAATAAGGAAATAGAATAAATTAGGTCTTCCCCAGGCAAAGAAATGGCTTGAGGAGTCTAACTGTAGGTTAAAATCATAAAAAAAAAACATAAAAAGACTATGTTTTTAGACAAAGAGGAGGACAATAATATGACCGTCCTCCGAAGTTTAGTGCAGCAAGTATTGACTGAACAAAATGCGACAAACCTAATGCACCCGACAGCCCCTACACACCCTTTAGAGGACTCTCCAATCCCACCGACAGACGCTGCTCCCCCTCTGACTTCACCACCCGCTCCCAATTCCCTATTGCAGACCTGCAGTCCCCACCACCAGATGGGACAGAGGTATGCAACAAGTTACCCCGCTGACCCTCCTTACAGCAATCCCAAGGTCCACATAGCTCAATTCAGGGATGGTATCATGGGAATGGTTGCTAGCTATCATCTCAATGTGAGGGAAATAGAGCAGGTCACCAGACAGGTACTGGGACCTAACTGGCATCATGTAGTGGGAGATTGGAGTGGATTAAACAACCAGGGAGGGGTGTTGCCTCAGGATGATGCAGCACTCAAAAACAGAAGAAATGCTCTTATAGCAAAGATAGAGAGAGGATAGATGGATACGTCAAGCCGACTGGTCCATTATAAATCAGTGTATATGGGGAGAAGAGGAAACAGTGGATAATTTCATTGTTAGGATAAAGAAGAATTTTAATAACCACTCTGGGATAGAAATCCCAGTAGATCAAGTGAACGATAGCCCATATGAACAACAGCTAAAGAATGCAATCCTGAAGGGGCTGCTAGTCCTTATATCAAGTTTTGTTAACGAACACATGATTAACCATAGGATCTGCAGACTCTAGGAGCTAATCAAGTATGCGAGGCATGCTGAGGGGCACTTCCAACCAAAAAAGAAAGTAAAGAAAAGGATGAGGGGGGAGTGTTTCCTGTATGGTAAAAGTGTGTCTGCAGAGAGAGAAGCAGAAGGATGGGAAAGAATCTGATATTTTGGATGTGTGTAATGTTGAAACTTGTTTGCATGCTGAAGCCAAGCCAGAAATAACCTGGGTTGCAAAGAGTAGTTGGGTAACATTTCTCTGTGACACTGGGGCTTGTAGGACCCTGATACACCCGCTGGATATGCCACCAGGGGTACAGGGAAAAGGTTTAGTATATGTAAAATCTGCAAATGGGTTGATGCACCAGGAGGCCGTGTCTGAAGGCCTTACTGTGGAAAATCCACAGACAGGTAAAAAGGCTCAGTGTAAAATAGTAATGTCAACTAAATGTCCTGTTAATTCGTTGGGTAGAGACATGTTGCATGCTCTTGATATTTCTGTCGTACCAGTGGAGGGGGGCCTCAAAGCCCATCGGCTGTGTGAAAAACAAATCACAGCTGTGGATAATGAGCCCTGATACTGGTACAGCTTGGATTTACAAACTGAGGGATTAAAGATGCCCAAAACCCTGACAGAAATAATTGAAGAGCCTGTGAGGAAAGGTACAAGGTCCAGAAGAACCTCTATTGCACTATCTACTACAAAAGGACCACTGGGCCTGATAGGTCCTATGAGAAACAGTTAATGAGTTGCACTAACACTGAAGTGCTCTTAAGATACCTGTACTGTGATAAGGAAGGAAATAACATGGCTACTTGTCTCCTACCACAGCCTATTCTGCAAATATACAGGCAGGATACTGTACCTCATGTTTCGGTCACGCGGAACTCCGAGGTATCATGGCATGAGCTAGGAGAACTTATCACAGACTGGGTCAAATTAACAGATGAGGAACTGAAATCCAGAGGGAATCAGAGGTACAGATTAGCGTGGTTTGTTGAATGTACAACCAGAACTTGCGTGATTGAAGTTTTGACAAAAGACAGTGACTGACACTTTTTGACCCAAGGGGAAGGGGATGCCTTAAAAGACGTCCCCGATTTCTTGTGATCAAAAGGAAAGACAGACGTAGGGCTAATTAAGACAGACAGTCAGTTCTGGTTTGCACTTATGTACAAGGGAAAACTCACAAGAAATGTTCAATGCTTTGTCTTGAGTTGTACCTCCCAGTGGGAGTCAAATTCTCTTGTATGTGGATGACATTCTGGTAGCGGCTCCTCTGGAGCGACAATGTAAAATTGACACCTTGGCTCTGATGCATTTCCTCGCAGAACAAGGTCACAAGGTTAGCAAAATAAAATACAACTTTTGAAAAACAAGGTGAAATACCAGGGTTACATTATATCTCAAAAAGGCAGACATCCAGATGAGATCCGAAAAGAGGCCATCCTTCAAGCCCCCAAACCACGTAAAAATAAATAAATTATGTAATTTCTTGGCATGGCAAATTTTTGTAGAGCATGGATAGCTAATTATGCTACGGAGGTGGTGCCTCTTTCTGATCTCATCTATGGTACACAAATGTCTGCAAAAGGTTCCATCCAGTGGAATGTGCAAGCAGAGGATGCATTTACAAAGGTGAAGCACCTCATTGTGGGTTCTACTGTGCTTAGCCTACCCAATTACAGTAGAAACCCTTTAGCAGACTGTAGATTGTAAAGAGGGGTACATGACTTCTGCTCTCACTCAGGTTTATGAGAACGAACACAAACTAGTTGCATTTTACTTAACTAATTTGCCCCACTGTGTACAAGCTGTAGTAGCAGCCTCATTGGCCATACGGTCATCTGCATTGATAGTATTGTTCCACCCCTGGTACTTAAAGGTCTTGCATGTTATTTAGGTGATCTTACTATAAGACAGAATCTCCTATTTATCTCCAGTCAGGCATTTATCATGTATGACTACACTTCTGGGACAACCACACGTTACAATCAAGAAGTGTACTACATTGAATCCTGCTACACTAATGCCAACACCTGGTGATGGGGATCCACATGATTGTGCAGCTCAAAATTGATGAACGGGTACTCCCTAGGAAGGATCTCACTGATGTTCCCTTTCTAGATGCTGACATTACCTTTTTTGTTGATGGGTCGTGTAGAAAAAACGATAAATCAAACGGCTTATGCTATAGTAACACATGACCAGGTCATTGAAGCTAGACCCTTTCCCAGTTCCTATTCTGCACAACAAGCTGACATTATAGCCCTGTCAAGGGCCTGCAGTCTAGGGGAAGGGAAAAATAAATAGATATTTATACTGACAGCCAATACGCTTTCTCTACACATATTTGCCCAGCAATGGAAAAAAGGGGTATGATTACGTTGCCATGGGAAACCGATCACACAGAGATCTCATTCTTGCCCTTCTAGAATATGTACAAAAACCAGCACAAGTGGCTATTTGTAAATGTGCGGCACATAGAAAGGGAACAGATCCAATTACCCTAGGGAATGCACTAGCAGACAAGACAGCAAAGGGAGCTTCTGAAGGACAGCAATGACAAACATATACAGTTTCCCAAGTAAATGATGAGGTACAGAGAGCTATTGATGAAACATGGTTATCAGAAATGCAGAAAACATCACCGGCAGGTGAAAATCAAAGTGGTTATATACAGGGTCAACACTGGTCAATGGTATATACACATGTACAGAAGGTAAACCTAACTTATCTACATCACTATTCACGTATGCTGTGTTATTGAGTCATGGGTAGGCCCATACCTCAAAAGGAGGGATGGTACTGGGTATACACAACATATGGGTTTACAAAACTACTCTGAAAATTTTGTCTCACATATCCGATTTGTAACAGATACCATGCACAAGGTGCCCTAAGAGCCTTAAGGGGTCATTTCCCACAACCCCCTTATCCCTTTCACACAATTTGCATGGATTTGATTGAATTGAACAAATGTGAGAATAAGTACTGTCTGGTTATTGTGTACAGGTTTATAAAGTGGGTGGAAACTTTTCCTATGGCGCACACGGATGGACAGTCAGTAGCCAAAGTACTAATCAAAGAGGTGATTCCACGACAAGGGATCCCCGCGCTGATTTACAGTAACAATGGCTCCAATTTTGTAAACTAAACAATACAACTAATTGGTATATGGTACAATATCTGACCTACTAGGGAGAATCACTATTTAGGTTGTAACCCCTGGTCAGAACACCCCAGCCCCCGAGCCAACTCAGTTTCAACTTAATACCTCTTTGTTTAAAACAGATTTTACTTACAAGGAACAATTAAGTATAGAAACAGGATTTGGAGACAAAAATTAGTGGATAGAATGGGTCAGATACACAACTCAATCTAAGGGGTTAAGTGATTGTATTTCTTGTGCAAACCCAAGACCACAACTAGCTACCATTCCTCTCCCTGAAGAGGAAACAGATTTAGCTTGCATAATAAGACTGTTTTCAGAAAATATTACTGGGTCTGAATGTGCAAATGAGAAAAAGAGATACCCTAAAACTAAAATGCAAAGTACACCCCCTTCACTACAAGCATTACCAGGAAATTTTTCTAGTTTCTCTAACAAAGATAAGGATGGTACAAAGGTTGGCACTCTATCTCCTGAATACTGTGCGACCACAACATCAACTACAGACATTAAGTATCAACTAAAATGGTTTCAGGAACAGAAACGGCAACTAGCTGATGTTTGGTGGCTGTGTGGGGACAAGAAACTAAGGCTCAGACTGCCACCTAGATGGGAGGGTAGTTGTGCCCTTACCCGCCTGTTGCTTCCCTTTTATATTGTTCCTATGACTAATAAATTGATGAGACTAACAGGTAAACACTATTTTAAGAGACTTAAGTGTCCAGAATCATTTTGACAACCAGGTATATATAGACTCAATAGGTGTTCCACGAGGAGTTTACGGATGAATTTAAAGCACAGAATCAAGTAACAGCAGGACTCACCTCACTCTTCCTATGGGTACAGGCCAACAAGAACGTTGACTGGATAAACTACATCTACTACATCTACTACAACCAGCAGAGGTTTGTGAATTACACCAGAGATGCTATCAAAGGTATAGCAGCACAATTGGACGCCACCTCTTTGACAGCGTGGCAGAACCGTATAGCATTGGATATGTTGCTGGCAGAAAGGGGCGGGGTATGCGAAATGTTCGGCACCTTCTGCTGCACTTTTATTCCAAATAATACGGCACCTGATGGAAGTATCACCAAGGCTTTGCAAGGCCTACAAATGTTATCCCAGGAACTAACTGAGAACTCTGGTGTAGAGAACCCCTTAACAGGACTCTTTGAAAAATGGTTTGGTAAATGGGGTGATCTTGCAAAAGGTTTGCTCATCTCTGTTGTCATGGCAGCCACGGTTCTTACGCTGTGTAGATGTTGCTGCATTCCTTGTATTAGAGGAATTCTTCAAAGACTGATTGACACATCACTAACAAAGACTATGTTTTTTCAGAACAACACTGAACTATACCCGAAACCTGATGAAGATGAACTTACAGTCCTTTCAAAAGACTTATTTGTCTAAATGATAATACCTGGTAAAATAAAGAACCTGGATATTTGAATTATTGACATTATAAGTATAAAAGGGAGCAGCTGTTAGAGAAATTAGAAATTATACTTTAAATGTCAACTATGAATATGCATATTAATATGACTATATCTTCTAAAGTTAAAATGTTTGCTTTATATAACTCTATTAATACTTAAATATGCTGAATAAGCTCTAATAGCCCTAATTATTGGAATAAGTCATATGACCATATTCTATTGTGCAAAGATGTGCTGACTCTTACATCTGTCAAATATGGGCTGCGAACCATGGAATAATTTATGTGTTCATTGTATGAAATTTCCTGTCATAAGGTGTTGGCTGAAAAAGGATATTCTCATCTTCCTGCTAAAACGTCAGAATAAAAGTTGAAATTATACACATGATCAGGACGTTACGAACAGGAAGGGGGAAGGTTTAAGGGTGATAAAAGCAGCATGTAAACTTATGACAGGCAGAAATGGATCTCTGAAGCAGAAAATATACATTTAACCATTTCTCTTGCATATGCAATAAAATATCTTGACTTGTAACGAGAGTTGGTCCAAAATTACTTGACAGTAAAAAATATTGTTTTTTTTTTCAAAATTATCGCTCTTTTTTTGGTTATAGCGCAAGAAATAAAAATCGCAGAGGTGATCAAATACCACCAAAATAAATCTCTATTTTTGGGAAAAAAGGACATACAGGTTTTTGGGGTACAGCATCGGACGACCACGCAATTGTCAGTTAAAGTAACGCAGTGCCGTATCGAAAAACTCTGATCAGAAAGGGGGTAAAGCCTTCCGGGGCTGAAGTGATTAATTAATAAGGGGGATGGAGGACCTCAGCTATGAGGATTGATTACATAGATTACAGCTCACATCTGGAAAAGAGGCGCTTAAGAGGGGATATGATTACAATGTACAAATACAGTTAGGTCCATATATATTTGGACACAGGAATAATTTTTTATCATTTTGGCTCTGTATGCCACCAGAATAAAATTAAAATGAAACAATCCAAATAAATTTGAAGTGCAGACTTTCAGCTTTAATTCAATGGGTTGAACATAAATATCAAGTACAAATTTTAGGAACTGCAACCATTTTTATACACAGTCCCCCCATTTTCAGGGGCTCAAATATAATTGGACAAATAAATATAATCATAAATAAGATGTTCATTTTTAATATTTTGTTGAGAATCCTTTACTAGAAATGACTGCCTGAAGTCTGGAACCTATGGACATTACCAAAGACTGGGTTTCCTCCTTTCTCATACTCTAACTGCAGCTGTCTTCATTCAGCTGCTTCTGTGTTCTGTCACATCATCAATAAACACCAATGAGCCAGTGCCGCTGGAAGCCATGCATGCCAATGCCATCACACTCCCTCCACCATGTTTTACAGATCAAGTTGTGTGCTTTGGATCATGAGCCTTTCCAAGCCATCTCCACACTTTTCTCTTCCCGTTATTCTGGTACAGATTAATCTTAATTTCATCCGTCCAAAGAATGCTTTTCCAGAACTGGTCTGGCTTTTTTAGATGTTTTTTGGCAAAGTCTAATCTGGCCTTTCTATTTTTCAGGCTTATTAATGGTTTGCACCTTGTGGTGAACCCTCTGCATTTGCTCTTGTGAAGTCTTCTCTTGATTATAGACTTTGACAATGATACGCCCACCTCCTGGAGAGTGTCCTTCACTTGTCTGGATGTTGTGAATGGGTTTTTCTTTACCATAGAGAGGATCCTGCAATCATCCATCACTGTTGTCTTCCATGGATGTCCAGGTCTTTTTATGTTGATGAGCTCACCAGTGCCTTCTTCATTCCTCAAAATGTACAAAAATGTTGATTTGGCCACACCAAATGTTGCTGCTATTCCTCTGATGGATTTTCTTTTCATTTTTGAAGCCTTAGGCCTCGTACACACGACCGATTTTCTCGTCGTAAACAGTCAAGAAAAGTGCCGCGAGAGTTTTTTTGTCTAGAAAAACGTTCGTGTGTATGGTTTTACGACGAGAAACTTGACGAGAATCTCGACGAGAAAATAGAGAACCTGCTCTCTATTTTCTCGTCAGGAGTCCAGATTTCCTCGTCGTGTTTCTCGTCGGCCTGTTTTGTGACGAGAAAATGGTTCGTGTGTATGCTTTTACGACTCTTCCAAAAGCGCGCATGCTCACAAGCAACTATGAGACGGGAGCGCATCTTCTGGTAAAACAAGCCTTCGTAAAGGAGATAGCACATTCGTCACGCTAAAACGAACTGAAAGCACGAAGACTGAAAAGTGCGAATCGTCTCTTCCCAAACTTTTACTTCACACACGGTAACACGAGATCAGCAAAAGCAGCCCAAGGGGTGGCGCCAAGAAAAAAGATCTTCCCCTTTATAGTGCCGTCGTACGTGCTGGACGTGAGCGCAGAGAACCACGAGGAAATTGGGAAATGACAGTGTGTACGCATAGAAAGCTTGACGAGAAAATCGACAAGCTTAACAAGAATCTCGTCGAAAAAAACGACGTGTTTTTTACGACGAGAAAATCGGTCGTGTGTACGAGGCCTTACAATGGCCTGTTTCACTTCCATGGGCAGCTCCTTTGAACGCATGATGTAGGTTCACAGTAATAGATTTCAAATGCAAATACCACACATAGAATCAACTCCAGACCTTTTACCTGCTTAATTGATGAATAAATAACAAAAGAGTAGCCCACACCTGCCGATGAAACAGCTTTTGATTCAACTGTCCAATTACTTTTGGTCCCTTTAAAAAAGGGCGATGCCTATTCTTAAGAGCTGCAATACCTAAACCCTTCTTCTGATTTTAATGTACATACCCTCAAATTAAACCCGAGAGTGTGCACTTTAAGCCCATATCCATTATACAGGTGATACTCGAAAAATTTGAATATCGTGCAAAAGTTAATTTATTTCACTAATGCAACTTAAAAGGTGAAACTAATATATGAGATAGACTCATTACATGCAAAGAAAGATAGTTCAAGCTGTGATTTGTCATAATTGTGATGATTATGGCTTTTACAGCTCATGAAAACCCCAAATCCACAATCTCAGAAAATTAGAATATTACATGCAATCAATAAAACAAGGATTGTACATATCGGACCTCTGAAAAGTATAAGCATGCATATGTACTCAGTACATGGTTTGGGCCCCTTTTGCAGCAATTAAGCCGCGTACACACGATCGGATTTACCGATGAAAACAGTCAGATGGATTTTTTTCATCGGACAAACCGATCGTGTATGGGCCCCATCAGTCTTTTTTCCATCGGCGTCAAAAAATAGAACATGTTTTAAATTTTTCCGATGGATAAAAAACCGATAGCAAATTCCGATCGTCTATGGGCAAGTCCATCGGTTAAAAAAACAAAGCATGCTCAGACTGAATTATGAGACGGGAGCGCTCATTCTGGTAAAATTAGCGTTCCTAATGGAGAGAGCACATTCGTCATTCTGCAAATGTTTGCCTCGTTTAATGCAGCGCATTGTTTTCTTCTTTATAATGGTCTTCAAACTGTTTTTTTGCTGAAGATCTTTATCCCGAGTTCTGACAAACTTATTTCTTTATAGTTTCTTGTCATCTCTAGAATAATTTTATATATTTTTAAAGCCAGATCTCCCTAATTTTAATAGTTATTTAGAATCAAGATATACCATTTATTTTTTTATTCGATTTTGGTTCTTGTGGGCTCCTTTTTTTGGGTGTCAAGTTCTCACAACAACATAATTTTTTTTAATTTGTTCCTCAAGGAGGTTGGTGTCCCTTGTTAATTACACATTGTATTTATGACATCTTATTGCTACTCCCAATAAAAAAACATAGGCAAGTATTTTTCCGAAATCAAAAATCCATTTATTCTGGCCAAAAATAAATAAACAGGAAGGGCAACAATTGTTAAATTAGTGGAATTAATGAAGACTTTGGACCCCAAAGGCAGACATTACTATGATGAACAATAAAATCAACAACATGAGGAAATCAGGAGCAGCAGCTGAAGACATACATCATCCCAAGCTGTGGTACTCCTACAAACTGCAACTTCTGGAAGAGCAGCTTGAAGCCAGGGAATCACCTTCTGCTATTCTTGGTAGCCTTCCTTCCACTGCTCCCTGCAGTGTTCCCTCCACGCTTCCCTCCAGCGTTTGTTCCACGGCCCGTCCACGCACCCTTCCAGGCTGTGGCTCTGTCGGTGGTAATGTGGCAGGAGGAGGAGGAGAAGGATGGGGCAGATGGCAGAGATGAGTGGCCTCTGTCAACTGCCCCATCCCCGCCATGTGAATGGACGTATACACCAGGTGTTCACAGAGGGCACGTTGTCTCTCCTCCAGTTTCAGAAGTTTTTCTGAGAGATATGTAGCAAATCCCTCAATAGGGTTGAGGGGGGCCCTCATTATGGCAGCAGCATCCCTTATCATCTGAAGTGACTCCTCCTCCACCTTTGTCATCCGCCGAGTTTTTGTGGGTCTGACGTGGAGGGGAGCCACTTGGGACTGTGTGTTGCCACTAGGCCTGGGGACCTGTTGAGTGCCACTTGGGCCGGCCTCCTCCTGGCTGCCACTCACCCCTGCCTCCTCCTGCCTGCCACATTCCGGATCCTCTTCCTCCTGGCTGAGCTCATCCTGTGTAGAAAAAAGGGACATAGTTTAATTTTTTGTTGAATCAATCACACACAATTTTCATCTCATGACTGTTGCAGTTTGAATCTTTAAAAATAGAAAAGACTCTCATTGTGACCTCTGCTTTTTTATATACTGTACCAATCATTAATGTTTTTTTTTTGGTATTTTTTTTTTTTTTTAACATTCAAATTTTGTCATTTGTGAATAATAACATCTAGTTCTCAAAAATCAATTAAGGACAATAAATATCTTTGAAAATAATATACCTGGCTGAAGATGCACAGATCCGGCTCTTCAAGCTCAGGTGGCTCCTTTTCCCCCTCTGCAGGGGTGGAGGGAAGAGTGGAAGGAACACTGGAGGGAAGGGTGGAAGGAACGCTGGAGGGAAGGGTGGAAGGAAGGATTGAGGGAAGGGTGGAAAGTGATTCCCTGGCCTCAATCTGGTCATCCAGAAATTGCAGATGCTTGTAGTACCACAGCTTGGGCTTAACTACTTTGTCTGCTGCTGCTCCTGATCTCATAGAAACACGCACATCTTCATAGCGTTTTTTGTTCGCATTCCTCATGTTGTTGATTTTACTATTCATCATAGTATAGTCTGCCTCTGGGATCCAGGTCTTCATATGTGTTCCGCTAATTTAACAATTGTTGCCTTGCGTACTTGGCTATTATGGTAGGAGCTATTTTTTAGCTCCCAGAGGTTGCGCATTTCCTTATACTTTTCTATAAATAATAAGATAAAGTCTGGCTCACGCAATTTATTTATAGTTCTTTCTACAAGATAAAACACAAGACAAAAACAGTAGGTCAGCTTCAATTGTCCTAATCTTAGCCCAATATAGGCCTTTACAATCATGAACCAGTATAGGCCCCAAGTTAATTTCTTACCTTAGTAGGATTTGTTCGGCACTTCCGGTCGTCCTTACTCTGCGCAATCACAACCTCGGTTACCCTTTATATACCCTGCGCATGCGTGAAACTCCGGTCGCGTCGCCCGCCCATGATGGTCTTTTTCTGAATTTCCCCGCCCCTTCTCGTTCGGCGACATGGCGGTGACACAGGTGCATGCTTTATGATTAAGTACCGACGAGGAAAGCCCGGAGGCGGGAACGTCCCGATCCAGGAATAAAAGATTCAAGGCGACTAATATGTCATTTGCTGAGATGGCGGAGATGGTGGACATCCTGCGGAGGAAGGATTACGATGGGAAGCATGGGCCATACGACACCCCTAATCTCGGGAAGTCTAAAATAATGGACAAAGTGGCGAGGAGTCTCTATAATAAATTTGGGGTCAGGAGATCCAAGGAGCAGCTCCGTAAAAGGTGGTCTGACCTGAAGCTGAGGGAGCTGGACCAGTATAGGAAGCTTAAAAAAATCCTGGACAAAAGTAAGCTTTTTTTTTAACTGTCTTTAATCAAATTGGAATATGTATTCTTGCATGTTTTGCTCCATGTGCTTGGATTGACTGGTTTCATATTGTAGAATGGCAACTTTCATGTGAAGTTGAGTGGACAAATCTTTGATAATGTTTCCTAGTAAACAGCGATCGTGTAAAAAATAACATGTTTTGCACATATACACGTAAACCACATGTGGTCATGCCTATTTGGCGTTAAACAACGTTTATATATACATTGTTGTCTAGATGATGTGTTGTAAGTAGAATAAGTAGAATGTTAAATGGTAAACTAGATTCTGTGTAAAGGAGAGGACACTCAAGCAGCTGGTTACACATCTTGACTCAGGAGCACTATAGTGTGGGCCACCAGAACAACCTTTTTAGGGTGTCACACACAGGTGCTCCAGTGGATACCTTGGGGTGTCTCCTTTTTATTTCTGGGGACCAAGAATGAAAGTATTCTTGCTTTGTTGAATTACCAAAATCTCATATGTTCATCTTGGAACTCTGGCAAAACCAACAATTGTACCCCACTTCCAGGCAAAGTTATAAAATTATGCCCTCAAATCTCTGTATGCTAAAGGATACCTTTTGATTGTTTCATTCTCTTTTTTTTAACTTTATATTCTTTATTATTTTTCCATGTTACAAAAAATACATACACATAATATACTTTAAAATAATGTTCTACAGTTAATCCGCCCCCCCCCCCCCTAACCAATCTCTTTTCACATTCCAAAAACAGAGAAAGACAAAACAAAAATATATATACTACCACACTCTTATATTATTGCAGAGAAAGAACTATATTGCTTTTACTTTATCTAGTTTTCTCTCTCCCCCTGCTTCCATTCCCTTTTTCCCTTCCTTCCTCTTGGTCTTCTGACATATTTAACTTCTCTGCCCAAGGTCCATAGCTTCTCTTTCTGCCCCTCCTCTATCCGACCTTCCTATCTCAGCCATCTGGTTTCCACCTTTAGGTCCCTTCTTTTACTCTTTTTCCTTATCACGCCCGTTAGGGCGGGCACCCCATTTTCCTCAACCAGGGATCCCACATTATTTTAAATTTTTTATAGTTACCCCGTTTGGTCAAAACTACTTTTTCCTTCCACATTGTTGCATTTATTACATTGACCCACTCTGCTGATGTTGGTGCTTTCTGTGCTTGCCAGTTTTGTGCTATTACCTTCCTGGCCTGGAACAGGCATCTCAGCACTACTTCCGGAATATCTTTTTGTCCGTGTCTCTCCTCTATACCCAATAGGCACACCCTGGCCTCCGGTTCCAGAGCTGTCCCAAAGGTCATATTTATGATGTGCAGTACCTTAGCCCAGTACCTTTGTAGCTTCAGGCACTTCCACATCATGTGTATAAGGTCCCCTGTATCTTGGCATCTGGGGCACTTATCATCTGCTCTCCTTCCAAACATGTATAGCCTCTTTGGTGTGTAATAAACTCTGTGCACTAAGAACAGGTGTGACACTCTCTGTGATGGGGAGAGTGATACCACTGTCCCCTGTTCCAGTATCCGTTCCCATTGTACAGTGGTTATAGGGCCTATATCCTCTTCCCACTTTGCTTTATTCTTACCCAACCTCTTCTCAGTTATAAAACCCCCCTTAATCTGTGAATATAATTCTGAAATAAGGCCTTTTGATGTTCCTGTCTTAATTAGAGGTGGGGAATTCTTTGCCAGCACACCGGGTGTGTTTTAAATTGGGCTTGAAGTGCGTGTCTTATCTGCAGATAGGTATAAAACAAAGAGTTTGGGATGGCATACTCTCTGTTTAGTTCTGAAAATGCTTTTAATGTGTTGCCTTCATATAACTGTGTCAATCTGGTTATACCTCTCTTTTCCCATTCCTTTAACTTTCCCATAGCTTGGATTTCTGGTAGGTATTTTTTTTCCCAGAGAGGTGTATATTCTGTTAACCCTTTATACCCCATAGCTTGTTTACCTTCCCGCCATGTTCTTATGGCCACTTTCAGTGTTGGATTCTTAACAGGAAAAGAATCAGCCTCCAAGTTTTCTATTATGGTGTTGTGTGGGGCCCCCATTAGCATCATTTTCCCACTGGCCCCTCCTCCTCCCTCTATTGTACATCCCCTCAGGTGCTGTAACTGGGCCTCTATAAAATAACTATAAGGGTGTGGGATAGCCAGCCCTCCCTCTTTTATTGACAGCTGTAATACTTGGAGACTAATTCTTGCCCTGCCCTTCTTCCAGATTAATTCCCTGAAGAGGGTCTCTATTTTTTTGAACCAGGCCTTCCCAATCCATACTGGGGCATTATGAAGTACGTAAAGTAGCTGTGGCATCCAGATCATCTTAATGAGATTACTTCTTCCCGCTACTGACAGAGGAAGACGTTCCCAGATGTCGGCCTTTTGCTTAAACTTAGCTAATAGTGGCTTTAAATTATTATCAATATATTGATCTGGGTCCCGTGTCACCACTATCCCCAGGTAATCCATTTTTTCCGCCACCTTTAATAGAGGGATGCCTTCACAGACGGTGTTATCTACTGGATCCACTGGCAGAAGTACAGACTTCTCCCAGTTTATCACCAGGCCCGAGAATCGACCAAATACTTCCACCATCTGTATCGCCATTTTTAGTGACTTTGAGGAATCCCCCAAAAAAAGCAAGATATCATCCGCATAAAGTGCGATTTTCTCCTCCCCCATTTTCCTCTGAAATCCCTGTATTGTCTTTTGGGATCTAATGGCTATTGCTAAGGGCTCTATTGCTACCACGAAGAGAAGGGGGGACAGGGGACATCCCTACCTTGTCCCCCTCTCTAACCTAAAGCTCTTTGAGTATTCATTGTTATTTTTTATTTTTGCGCTTGGGGAGTTATAAAGCGTTTTTACCCATTTAATAAAGACAGAACCAAATCCAAATTTCTCTAATACTAGCCAGAGGTAATCCCATTCTAAGCTATCAAAAGCCTTGGTAGCATCCAGGGATAAGATAGCCCTGCCGCTTCTGTTCTCAGTTGGCGTCTGTACGTTCAGATACAATCTTCTGATATTGGTGCTGGTAGCCCTATTTGGGATGAATCCGGATTGATCCGGGTGTATTAATTTCTGAATATATTTATTCATCCTGGCTGCCAGCACTTTAGCCAATATCTTAACGTCTGAACACAGCAATGAAATTGGTCTATAAGATGAAGTGTCTAATTGATCTTTCCCCTCTTTTTGGAGTACTATTATAGTAGCCTCTGACATTGAGGCCAGCAGCTTCCCCCCTTCTACCGCCCAATTCAACACCCTTAACAGTTCCAGGAGGATCACCTCCCCGTACTGTTTATAAATTTCCACCGGTAAACCATCTGGCCCGGGGGACTTTTGATTAGACATTTCCGCTACTGCTAATTGGAGTTCCTCTAGGGTTATTGGGGACTCTATAGCTCTTCTATCTTCCTCAGTTAAGGCCGGTGTTTCTATCCCCCCCAGAAATTCATCCATTTGTAATGTCTCATCTGCCCTCTTTGACTTATATAAGTCCTGATAATAAGCCTCAAATGTTTCCAAAATTTCAGATGACTGAGAGGATATCTCTCCCCCCACCTTCCTTATTGCAGGGATACTAGAGGGGGCTGAGTTAGTATTAGCCAATAGGGCCAGTGTATGGCCTACACTCTCCCCTTCTGCAAAGGTACTCTGTCTTTGAAATAGACGTTTATTCTCTACTTTCCTTACCACTGCCATTTTGTACTCCTGTTGTTTCTCAAGCCATTTCCTTTGTTTCATCGACGTTGGATCCTCCACATATTGTTCTTCTGCTTCTCTCACCTCTTTCCTAATCTTCTCTTCCCATTCCCTAGAGTTTTTTTTAATTTTGGCTATTTGTTGAATCAATATTCCCCTAAGGAAGGCCTTTAGGGTGTCCCATATCACTCCCACCGGCGCTGTCCCTTCGTTAAAGCCCACCATCTCACTCAATTTTATATTTATCTCCTCTGGTTTTCCCATTAGTTCTAACCAGAAGGGGCTTATTTTCCAATTGCTTGGAGGGCACTTTTTCCCAGTGTTTATAGTCAGCACCAGTGGTGAGTGATCCGACACCCCTCTTGGGCAATAAACAATTTTACTAACCCGTTGCAAACTCATCTCGTTTCCTAGGGCCATATCTATTCTAGATAATGTGGAGTATGAGCTTGAGAAACAGGAGTACTGCCTCTCATCTGGGTTTCCCATTCTCCAGATATCGCACCATCCGACCTCTTTCAAAAACTGGGTTAAACGTCCCTCTCCCCTCCCGATCATCCGTATCCCCGGTGGAAATCTGTCTACTGTCCTGTCCAATACTGCGTTAAAGTCCCCAACTGCTATTATGTAGCTTTCTTCCTTATTTAGCGCAAATTCCGCAAATTTATACAAGATCTCGATATTAAAAGGTGGCGGAACATAGATATTTGCCAGTACATATGGTTCATTTTCTATCAAACAAAGCAAAAAAATAAAGCGCCCCAATTCATCCAACCTGACCTCTCTACAAACAAAAGACACCCCCTTTTTCACCAGTATACTCACCCCCCTAGAGTAAGAAGAATAAACTGAATGATACTGGCATTGATATTTCCTATTGAATAATTTCACCTTTGTTTCTTTTGTTAAATGGGTCTCTTGGATGCAAATTACCTCCACCCCGTACCATTCAAGTGTGGAGAATATTACAGCTCTTTTTATCAGGTCACCCAACCCCCGGACATTCCAGGAGCCTATGTTAAATGTTTTGGCCCACATATCAATACAGTCGCATAATAACTAAAGAAAAACAAACATATGAGAGCAAAAGACCCATCTGGGCCCCACAAAGTTCAACCTTGGGCAAAAGAGAGTTCCATGTTCCATTGTACAAAAGAAAAGGAGGAGGTGCTAGACCAGAATAAACTTCGGGAGAGATCCTTAATGTGCCAATCACAAAAAAAGAAGAAAACAGCAAAAAACAGAGAAAAAAAAAGAAAAAATAAACAGATACAGAGAAAACTGATTACTCTGCTATTCCCTTTTTGTCCCTGATCTGTTACTAAATTAGTTTTCTTTATGTATAAAAAACAACCCATCTTCTAATTTAAACTGTAATATTCATAATTTTGTGCACCAAACGGGGGAGCCTTACTTCCTATCATAAAAAAATAAATGAAGAAAAAAAAAAGGAAAAAAAAGTTGATAGTGCAAAAAAATAAATAAAAAATAAGGGAAGAATTACTTCTTTTAAATGTGTCTTTGCTAAAATGTGGGTTACCCCAAGTTATCTTCATCTCATGTTTCCCTCTCTCCTTTGTTTGAAGTGTGACATTTGTGAATTTGTGCAATTTTATCCCCCCTTCTGTCTCCTATCCCGCCCCCCACCCACCCTCCCTCCCTCCACTCCCCCTCCCTCCACCCCCAGCCTATCTAGGCATACCCTAGGGGCTATACTTGTGACCACTACCTGCCATCCCTCCCTTTCATACCCCTCCAAATTCATATCCTCTTGTGACCTTCCCCCTCCTCTCCCACTATTACCCCCCCTTTCCCCCCAAAGAAAAAAAAAAGAATTTTTGTGCATCGGAGAGCTTCATATTTAGTGTTTCCTATTCATGCATTCATGTGTTTGGTGCTCAGCTATAAGGACTCATCCCCTAATTTATAAAAAACAAATAAAATAATTTCCCCCACCCCCTTTTTCCTGACCCCCCACATCCCCCTAGAGGAGCCGTTTTTCGACAAAAAGAGAGAAAAAAAAAAAAAAGGTGAAATGTTAGTTCATAGTGTATTCCAATCTTCCCAAGATTGAGACCTTATCTAGGCTCTCCCATCAGTATAGTGTATATAGTTTAGTTTTATTTTCTTCCAGCCACTGTGCTGCTTTCTCCGGTGAGTCAAAGAATTGAGGGCCCTCCAAAGTCATTATCCTTAAACGTGCGGGGTACAATAGTGCATATGTAATTTTGTTTTTTAAAAGGTTACGTTTTTACGTTTTGATTGTTTCATTCTCATAGGAGAGAGGAGACTGGGAGGACACCAATGTGAGGAGCCTAGGAAGCACAGACCACATAAAGAAAACCAAGATCCAAAAGAACCCCAAGATCAGCATGTGGAGGAAGCAGAGGTGGAGGAAGCAGAGGTGGAGGAAGGAGAGGTGGAGCTTATCACCACAACAGGTCAGTGTCTGTCACTGGTAAAAAGAGATGTAGGCCTGCATATTTCTAATACCTTTTTATTTTTAGGGGATGAACATGGTGGTGTGTCAGAAACTCCTACTACTCCATTCTCAAGTGCTAGTGCCCAAATCGTCGTTCAAGAAATAATGGAATGTAGTAGCGAAATGGACATAATGAGGAAAAGGATGAATGTGATTGAGCAAAAATATAAAAACATCATTGATATTATGTCCCTGTTTTGGGGTTGCAACCTTTTCCTCGCTACTCAAGTAGGTGAGAGGAAGGGTTTGCACCCCCAAAACACGTCCATTGATCCCCCATGATGGCAGATAGCACATGTTGACTTTCGCCATGGGATCAGGAAGAAAAAAAAAACATTTTGCACATCAAAAACTGTGTGCATCTTCTAATTTTGGATGGTTCAGGGGTGACATCACCCCATCTCATGTTTATATTTTTAAGGTTGAACTTTGTAAGTTCCTTTTTTTTTTTTTTCTTTTTTTTTTTTTTGATCCATGCATGTTTCTGCAAACACAAAAAAAATAAATTTGGAGGCCAAAATGTCAAGATTGTATTTTGAATAAAAATTACCGCACATGTTGTGCACAGAGTAAAAAATATTTTGGACACTCGACAATGTGTGGCTTGTTCTTTCTATGCTCAATAGCAGTTATCTAAAATGGGAAAGTTTAGGTTTTTAAGTGTGACAATTGTGGCTATTTACTAAAGACAAATACACTTGGCACTACTACAAAGTGTACTATGTTAACCTGGGAGACACATAATAGTAAAAAATAAATTATGACAAAACAAGGTTTTCCAAAAAATATATATATATATTTTTTTCAAAAGGTTTCAAATATGGTCTGGCATTGCGATGGCCCCCCTACCCGTGAAGTACTCAACGTATTTATCACGTACTTCACGGGCGCTTTGGGGGGCCAAGCCAGTACGGCCAGTGTTCAGGACGGTAAGATTATGCATGTCAGATACACCAGCCTCTGGCCCAACAGTAGACGTATATGAAGGAGAGTGTTGTCTCATAAAATTATGCAATATGCAGCAGGTTAAGATGATGTGATTGAGTTTGTATTCCGCCATGTGTATGGCTGTCAGAAACAGGCAGAATCGGCTGGCCATTATGCCGAAGGCATTCTCCACATCCCTCCGGGCTCTGACCAGCCGGTAATTAAAAACCCTCCTCTCCGGGGTGAGGGTCCTCTGTGGGAATGGCCGCATCAGGTGTGGTCCCAGTCCAAAGGCTTCATCCTCTATAAACACAAAGGGCAGTCCATCCACGTTGTCTGCATCTGGAGGCAGTGCCAGGCCCCCAGACTGCAGACGGTGAGCGAACTCCGTCTGCGCGAACACTCCGCCATCGGACATCCGGCCGTTCTTCCCCACGTCCACATACAGGAACTCATAGCGTGCCGACACCACCGCCATTAACACTATACTATTAAAACCTTTATAGTTATAATAGTAAGACCCCGAACGGGGTGGCGGCACTATGTGGACGTGCTTCCCATCAATTGCCCCTCCGCAGTTGGGGAAGTCCCACCGCTGGGCAAATTGGGAGGCCACATTCTGCCATTCCTGTGGCGATGAAGGGAACTGTGGAGTCAAACAAAAAAAAGTAATTAGTACTTTTGCACATTACATTGCAAGCAGATTACCCAAATACATTCTTGGCCAACATCAGTCTAACATTTATTAGGAGTATTTAAACAAAAAAATAGAAGGCCCACTTATCAGATGACTCACCCCCGCTGATGGGCCATTGCAACAAATTATAACGGGGGGGATGTTGTTTAAGCAGATTTTGTGCCCCGCAACAAAAGGCTCTACCACTCTGCTGACCTTGAATGTGCAAAAATTTTTATGACACATTTTAGGGGGCGAGGGGTTCAAAACTACAATGGTGCAGACAAAAACAGCATTAAAGAACAGACTAGGCTAGGTGTATATGGGCCCAGGATAGCATGCAAGAGAGGTTAATGAAGGGAAATAGGCATGTAGGCCAAAAAACTAAAAATATAAAAGAAAAAACATGCATGGGGAGAAAGAGGACATTCCCAGAATCTTACAATCATGGCAATTTGGGAAGGATGAAAGAAATACAATACTTTAGCAAACAATCAAAACATATAATGTGATGTTAAAGGATAAAAATTACCATAATATAGTCCTTCTGCATGACTTGTATGATGGCAGAACACGTTTCAGGGATAATGATCCCAAGAGCCTGGGGGGAGATGCCTGTTGAGAACTTGAGGTCCTGCAAGCTTCTCCGAGTCACCAGGTATCTCAACGGGGCAATAAGCCTCTGCTCGGCAGTGATCGCCTGGCGCATCACAGTGTCCTGCCTCGTGGGGGACAGCAAATCCAACAGACGGTGAAAAACGGGGTCCGTCATCCGGAGATAATTCCTGAAATCATCAGGATTATTCTCATGGATTTCCTGCAGCAGAGGCATATGAGAGAATTGGTCCCGCTGGAGCAACCAATTCTTGGTCCATGAACTCCTCCTCACCCTGTTCATGGACTGAACTCGGGTTACAGTGTTAACCGCAACACCAAGTCCATAGCCAGCACAAGCTCTACGACGAGAACGTACTTCAAACATGGCTTTAAACCGGTCGGCTGGTCAGAACAAACTCAAACAGAACGCAACGAGGAACAGCAAGGCCTGAGAAGAACGACCTGAAAAACAGTAACGAACGGCCAAGAAGGCACTGCAAAACAGTAACCGACCTGACTGCACGCACTGAATGACAAATACGAACCCACAAGCACAAACTGAACACCCGAAAATTATCTGAAAAGCACGGAGACTGAAAAGCGCAAATCGGCTCTCACCAAACTTTTACTAACATGCGGTAACACGAAATCAGCAAAAGCAGCCCAAAGGGTGGCGCCATTAGATTTGAACTTCCCCTTTATAGTGCCGTCGTATGTGGTGTACGTCTCATCGTTTTGGTGTGGTCGGTTTTTTGACTGATGGTGTGTGGGCAAGACTGATGGAAGACAGTTTCATCTGATTTCCGATGGAAAAATCCATCCGATTAAAATTCCATAGGATAGCCGATCGTGTGTACAGGGCTTTACTGTCTCAATGCAGCGTAGCATGGAAGCTATCAGCCTTTGGCACTGTTGAGGTGGTATGGAGGATCTTTCTCTTGGCAATGCCCCATAGATTTTCTATGGGGTTCAGGTCAGGCGAGTTTGCTGGCCAATCAAGCACAGTAATCCCATGGTAATTGAACCAGGTTTTGGTGCTTTTGGCAGTGTGGGCAGTTGCCAAGTCCTGCTGGAAAATTAAGTCCGCATCCCCATAGAGCTCATCTGCGGAAGGAAGCATGAAGTGCTCCAAAATCTCCTGGTAGGTGGCTGCGTTGACCCTGGACCTAATGAAGCACAGTGGACCAACACCAGCAGAAGACATGGTTCCCCAAATCAACACAGACTGTGGAAACTTCACACTGGACTTCAAGCATCTTGCAGTGTGTGCCTCTCCATTCTTCCTCCATAGTCTGGGTC
This sequence comes from Rana muscosa, assembly GCA_029206835.1. Taxonomy (NCBI): domain Eukaryota; kingdom Metazoa; phylum Chordata; class Amphibia; order Anura; family Ranidae; genus Rana; species Rana muscosa. The sequence continues at coordinate 410,518,881 of CM055117.1, forward strand.
CTTGGTTTCCAAATGAGATGCAAAATTTGCTCTCATCAGAAAAGAGGACTTTGGACCACTGAACAACAGACCAGGTCTGTTTTCCTTTCACCCAGGTAAGACGCTTCTGACGTTGTTTGTTGTTCAGGAGTGGCTTGACAAGAGGAATACAACATTTGAAGCCCATGTCCAGAATCCGTCTGTGTGTGGTGGCTCGTGATGCCCTGACTCCAGCCTCAGTATATTCCTTGTGAAAGTCCCCAACACTTTTGAATGGCCTTCTCCTGACAATCCTCTCCAGGCTGCGGTCATCCCTGCTGCTTGTGCACCTTTTTCTTCCACACTTTTCCCTTCCACATAACTTTCTATTAATGTGCTTTGATACAGCACTTTGGGAACATCCAACTTCTTTTGCAATTACCTTTTGAGGCTTTCCCTCCTTATGGAGGGTGTCAATGATGGTTTTCTGCACAACTGTCAGGTCAGCAGTCTTTCCCATGATTGTGATTCCTACTGAACCAGACTGAGAGACCATTTAAAGGCTCAGGAACCCTTTGCATGTGTTATGGCTTAATTAGCTAATTAGAGTGGGACACTTTGAGCCTAGAATATTGCACCTTTTCACAATATTCTAATTTTCGGAGATTGTGGATTTGGGGTTTTCTTGAGCTGTAAGCCATAATCATCACAATAAATGACAAATCACGGCTTGAACTATCTTACTTTGCATGCAATGAGTCTATCTCATATATTCGTTTCATCTTTTAAGTTGCATTATTGAAATAAATGAACTTTTGCACGATATTCAAATTTTTCGAGTATCACTTGTATAACTATAGCTTGTATATGTTTTGGTAAATACCTGAAAAAACTAAAATTGTGCCTGCGTCCAAATATATATGGACCTAACTGTATATCAAAGGTGACTTCATTAACTGTTTACTCTTAAAGGGGTTGTAAAGGTTATTTTTTTTAAATAACAAACATGTTATACTTACCTCCTCTGTGCAAGGGTTTTGCACAGAGTGGCCCCGATCCTCCTCTTCTGGGGTCCCCCAGTGGCGCTCCTGGCTCCACCCTGCATCAAGTGCCCCCTCGGAGACCCGCATTCCAAGAGGGCACCCATGCGGGTGTGCTCCCGAGTCCTGCTGCTGCATCCATTGACAGACAGCAGGACTCGCCCCCCCCTCCCTGTGTCACTGGATTTGATTGACAGCAGTGGGAGCCAATGGTTCCTGCTGCTTTCAATCTGTCCAATGAGGACCCGAGACAGCTGCTGAGCTCATTCTCATCGCTGGAAAGATTGGGTTCAGGTAAGTAAAATGGGGGCGCTGGGGGGCTGCTACACTACAGAAGGTTTTTTACCTTAATGCAAAGAATGCATTAAGGTGAAAAACCTTGAGGGTTTACGACCCCTTTAAAGGCTTTTTTTTTCTTCTAAATTCCAGATCCCCAATGTACCAATATAGCATTAGTGTACTTATTTTGCAAAAATAAAACCGCTTTCCATTAATTCTACACAGGATTACCTCACTTTCTTCATAGCTGTTTAAACACACTGCTCGATTACTTCTGCCTTACTTCCTGGTCAGACTTTAGGTCATGAAACAGGAAGGAGTTGACCAGCTGATCTCATTAGCACACACCCTGCATCATTTACCCTCAGCTGCTCAACTCCTTCCTGTGTCATCAGGAAGTAAGGCAGAAGTAAACAAGCAGTGTGTTTAAACAGCTATGAAGAGAGTGAGGTAAGTCAGTGTAAAATTACTAATTACTAATTACTAAAATTACTAATTAATGGAAATTATAAATAATAAATATTATATAAATATTATATAATTATAAATAATAATAAATGGAATTACTAATTAACGGAAAGCGGTTTTATTTTTGCAAAATATGTACACTAATGCTATATTGGTACATAGGGTTGCTGGAATTTAGAAAAAAAAGGTGAACTTAGCCTTTAAGGTCCCTTACTAGGACATGCAACCATGATTTGAGGGTAGAAAAAATTGGAAAGCACTTTCCACTTTCCAAAACACAATTGATCAACACTCACTGTTATTTTCCTTTCCTGGTTCGTCCTCACGTCAGCACACTTTTGGTTAACTCCTACTTTAAACCCTCAAGACCAGCTTAATGAAAGCCCCCCTCCTCCTTTTGTTCTATTGTGTAGCGGCGACAGGCCACTTAGGGAGAGAAGAAAAATTGTGCTGACATGAGAACGGACCAGGAAAGGAAAATTACAGTGAGTATTGATAACAATTTTCCATTTTCCTGGTCTTCCTCGAATCAGCACACTTTGGGATATACCATAGCCAATATAGGGTGGTATAGAAAAGACAAATTAACAGGATTAAATGCTTCACCAAACTTTTATCACCTTAATAAAGGAGCTGATACCAACGCCTTTCCAAATATAGAAGAACTAGCGGAGACCACGTCTAATTTATAGTAACGAACAAAGGTCTCGCAACAACTCCAGCTAGCAGTCCTGCATATGTCTTCTACCGGCACTTTTGCGATGAATGCCCATGAGGCTACCATCTCTCTAGTAGAATGAGCTTGTATACTCTGTGGAGGAGTGAGGCCCTGATGATTGTATACCAAGGTCATAACCTTTATGATCCAGGTAAGCTAAGATCCTTGATGACACTGCCTTCCCTTTCTTGTATGTGGACGTGGGGAAGAATGGCCGGATGTCCGATGGCGGCGACTTCGCACAGACGGAGTTTGCCCACCATCTGCAGACTGGTGGCCTGGCACTGCCACCTGATGCAGATAATGTGGATGGACTACCATTTGTGTTTATTGCGGATGAAGCTTTTGGACTGGAACCCCACCTGATGCAGCCATTTCCCCAGAGGACATTCACCCCGGAGAGGAGGGTTTTTAATTTCTGGCTGGCCAGAGCCCGGAGGGTTGTTGATAATGCCTTCGGGATAATGGCCAGCCGGTTCTGCCTGTTTCAGACAGCCATCCACATGGCGGAATACAAACTCAACCATATTGTCTTCAGCTGCTGCATACTCCACAATTTTTAAAGGAAATATTCAAATACGTATCTTTCAAATGTTGGGCCTGAGGCCAGACTTTCTGAAACAACCTTGTTGAAAGGCCTGGACACTGGCCATACTGTCTTGGCCCCCCAAAGTGCCCGGGAAGTATGTGATAAATACGTTAAGTACTTCATGGGTAGGGGGGCCATCTCTATGCCAGACAATATCTGAAAAATTTTATGAAAAATAAACCATAATAATTTATCTTTGAAAAACTTGTTTGGTCATTATTGCTTGTGTTTTTTTTTTATTTATGTGTCTCCCAGGTTCTCATAGTACACTTGCTGTAGTGCCAAGTTGATTTGTCTTTAGTAAATAGCCACAATTGTCACAGTAAACAAGAACTTTGACATTTTCTATAACTGCTACTGAGCATAGAAAGAACAAGCCACACATTGTTGAGTCCAAAAATATTTATTTACTCTGATAGTTTGATTTGAAATATAAAATATTCACATTTTTGTGTCCAAATTTTGGAGAAATTTTTTGTTTTCATTTATTTTTGGTTTGCATAAACATGCATGGTTCAATCAAGAAAACATATAAAAACAATGGAACTTACAAAGTTCAACCTTAAATAAAGACATGAGATGGGGTGTTGTCACCCCTGAACCATCCAAAATTTGAAGATGCACACAGTTTGTGCGCCAAATGGGTATTTTCATCCTGATCCCATGGCTAAAGTCAACATGTGCTATCTGCCAGCATGGGGGATCAATGGACGTGTTTTGGGGTTGCAAAGCCTTCCTCTCACCTACTTTGCACCCACAAAAATCAGACATAGATATCCTGTGACGGCAGATAGCACATGTTGACACACTGTGTGCATCTTCAAATTTTGGCTTGTGGTAAAACAACAAGAGCAAAATTTTGTTAGAAAACCAAAAAAAAAAAAAAAACAGGGGGGGGTTTTCACCCCCAAAATATCAATGATGTTTTTATATTTTTGCTCAATCACATTCATCCTATTCCTCATAATGTCCATTTCGCTACTACATTCCATTATTTCTTGAATTATGATTTGGGCACTAGCACTTGAGAAAGGAGTAGTAGGAGTTTCGGACACACCACCATGTTCATCCCCTAAAAAAAAAAAAGGAAATAGAAATATGCAGGCCTACATCTCTTTACCTGAAGTTGTGGTGACAGACACTGACTGACCTGTTGTGGTGATAAGCTCCACCTCTCCTTCATCCACCTCTCCTTCCTCCACCTCTCCTTCCTCCACCTCTGCTTCCTCCACATGCTGATCTTGGGGTTCTTTCAGAGCTTGGGGTTCTTTCTGTGGTCTGTGCTTCCTAGGCTCCTCAGATTGGTGTCCTCCCAGTCTTCTCTCCCCTATGAGAATAAAAACAAAGGTATCCTTACCACACAGATATTTGAGGGCATACATTTGAAACATTGATTTGAAGTGGGGTACAATTGTTTGTTTTGGCAGAGTTCCAAGATGAACACATGAGATTTTTGAAATTCAACAAAGAAAATTTAATTTTTGGTCCAAAGTAACACACATGGAGACACCCCAAAGTATCCACTGGAGCACCTGTGTGGGACACCCTAAAAAGGTTGTTCTGGTGGCCCACACTATAGTGCTACTGAGTCAAGATGTGTAACCAGCTGCTGAGTGTCCTCTCCTTTACACTGAATCTAGTTTATCATTTCACATTCTACTTACAAACATATCATCTAGACAACAATGTTTATAAACTTGGTTTTAGACACAAATAGGCCTGACCACATGTGGTTTACGTGTATCTGTGCAAAACATGTGATTTTAGACAATCACTGTTTACTAAAACCATTCCAAAATTTGGCCACTAAACTAACATGAAAGTTGCCATTTTACAATGTGAAAGCAATCAATCCAAGCACATGGAGCAAAACATGCAATAATAAATATTACAATTTGAAATAACACAGGAAAAAAAAATTACTTTTTTCAATGATTTTTTTAATCTTCCTATACTGCTCCGGCTCCCTCAGCTTCAGGTCAGACCACCTTTTACGGAGCTGCTCCTTGGATCTCCTGACCCCAAATTTATTATAGAGACTGCTCGCCACTTTGTCCATTATTTTGGACTTCCTGAGATTAGGGGTGTCGCATGGCCCATGCTTCCCATCGTAATCTTTCCTCCGCAGGATGTCCACCATCTCCGCCATCTCAGCAAATGACATATTAGTCGCCTTGTATCTTTTATTCCTGGATCGGGACGTTCCCGCCTCCGGGCTTTCCTCGTCGGTACTTAATAAAACACGCACCTGTGTCACCGCCATGTTGTCGTCTCCCACTGTGCGCCGAACGAGAAGGGGCGGGGAAATTCCGAAAAAGACCGTCATGGGCGGGCGACATGGGTGGAGTTTCACGCATGCGCAGGGTATATAAATGTTAAACGAGGTTGTGGGTGCGCGGAGTAAGGACGACCGGAAGTGCAGAACGAATCCAACGAAGGTAAGAATGAAACTTGGGGCATCAGTGGCCTATACTGGTTCATGATTGTAAAGGCCTATACAGTATTGGGATAGGATTAGGACAATTTAAGCTGACCTACTGTTTTTGTATTGTGTTTTATCTTGCAGAAATTATTATGCATAAATTAAGGGAGCCAGATATTATGCTTGTTTTCATAGAAAAATACAGTGAAATGCGAAACTTGTGGGAGGTGAAAAATAGTTTGTACCACAACACTGTGGTACGAAGGGCAACAATTGAAAAATTTGCTGCATATATGAAGACCTGGATCCCAGAGGCAGACTATAGCATGATGAACAATAAAATTAACAACATGAGGAATTCCTACAAAAATCAGTACAAAGAGGTCTGCGCTTCAAAGAGATCAGGAGCAGCAGCAGACCAAGTACTTCAACCCAAGCTGTGGTACTACAAACATCTGCAATTTCTGGATGACCAGATTGAGGCCAGGGAATCACTTTCCAGCCTTCCTTCCACCCTTCCTTCCACCCTTCCCTCCAGCGTTCCTTCCACCCTTCTCTCCACCACTGCAGAGGGGGAAGAGGAGCAACCTGAGCTGGAAGAGCCGGATCTGCGCATCTTTAGTCAGGTATAGTATTTTAAAACATATTTATTGGCCTAGAATTATTATTGTGAACTAGATGTTATTATTCACAAATGAAATAATAAAAAAAAAAAAAAAAAAAAAAAACATAGTGGCCAGAAATGATTGGTACAGTTTTTAAAAATGCTGGGGTCAGAATGAGAGTCTTTGAGATTTATTTAACATTCAAATTGCAACAGTCATGAGATTAAAATTGTGTGTGATTGATGAACCAAAAACAAACTATGTCCCTTTAATACACAGGATGATCTCAGCCAGGAGGAAGAGGCTCCGGAATGTGGCAGCCAGGAGGAGGCAGGGGTGAGTGGCAGACAGGAGGAGGCCGGGCTGAGTGCCCCAGGGCAAGTGGCAGCACCCAGTCCCAAGTGCCTCCCCTCCACGTCAGACCCAAAAAATCTTGGAGGATGACACAGGTGGAGGAGGAGTCACTACAAATAATCAGGGATGCTGCTGCCATAATGAGGGCCCCTCAACCCTGTGGAGGGCTTTAGCGCCTACCTTGCTGATAAGCTGCAGCAACTTGAGGAGGGACAACGTGCCCTCTCTGAGCACCTTATTTATACTGTCCTTCACACGGCGGGGAGGGGCCAGCTGACACAGGCAACACATCTCTGCAATCTGGCCCATCCTTCTCCTCCTTCTCCTCCTCCTCCTGCCACATTACCACCAACAGAGCCACAGCCTGCAAGGGGCCATGGAAGGAACTCTGTAGGGAAGCGTGGAGGGAAGGCTACAGGGAAGACCAGAAAGTGATTCCCTGGCTTCAAGCTGCTCTGCCAGAAGATGCAGTTTGTTGGAGTACCACAGCTTGGGGACATGTATGTCTTCGGCTGCTGCTCCTGATTTCCTCATGTTGTTAATTTTATTGTTCATCAAATTCATGTCTGCCTTTGGGGTCCAAAGTCTTCATAAATGCAACTAATTTTTCAATTGTTGCCCTTCCTGTTTATTTTGTTTTTCCAGAATAAATGGATCTTTGATTTAAGTTAAATACTTGCCTATGTGTTTTTATTGTGAGTAGCCATAACATTGCATAAATACAATGTGTAATTAACAAGGGACACCAATCTCCTCGAGGGGAAAAAAAAAAAAAATGTTGAGAACTTGACCCCAAAAAAAGGAGGCCACAAGAAAATAAAATTACAAAAAAAAAAAAAAATTATGTAGATCTTGAATCAAAATAAAAATAAAAATTAGGGAGATCTGGCTTTAAAAAAATATATCATTATTCATGAGATCACAAGAAACAATACAGAAATAAGTTTGACAGAACTCTGTATAAATATCAGCAGCAAAAAAAAAAACAATTATCAAACCATTAGAAAGAAGAAAACAATGCGCTGCATTAACCACTTAACGACCGCTCACTGTATATATACGTCGGCACAATGGCACCAACAGGCACAATCACGTACAGTGTACGTGATTGCCTTTGTACAGTTGGGGGGTCCAATCGGACCCCCCTTCTGTACAGTGAGCGGTCGGTATTCGTTGGGGAGCGATCCGACATGAGGGGACGGCCGTTCGATTCCGGCCACCCCCCCGTGATCGCTCCCGGCGAATGTAAATGCCCCCTCTGTCTGTGTAATGTACACACAGGCAGAGGAAGCAGGAGGAAGTGATGTCATCTCTTGTGCGGCGCTCACATATACCGAGCGCCGTACAAGAGAAGACATCAAGGTTAGTGCACAAACACTACACTAACACCAGCACACATAGGCACATAAATCGCCCCCCAGGCCCCCCCAGATCACCCCCCAGCCCCCAGTCACAGTGTCACTGATTGCAGTGACCATTTATTTACTGATCACTGCAATCAGTGACATTTGTGACTGTAAAAGTGTCACTACAGTTTAGTTTTAGGTCCAGTGTAGCCCCTAACCCCCCCTAATAAAGGTTTAACCCCTTGATCACCCCCCAGATAACCCTTTCACCCCCTAGCACCGCCGTCGCTAAGCGATCATTTTTCTGATCGCTGTCTTAGCGTCGGTGATGCAGATCGGTAGCCAGTAATTTTTTTTAGGTTCGCCGCAGGTTTTTATAGCGTCAGGTACCCCCATAAATTATCTAATAAAGGTTTAACCCCCTTGATCGCCCCCCAGGTAAACCTTTCACCCCCTATCACCACTGTCGCTAAGCGATCATTTTTCTGATCGATGTCTTAGCGTCGGTGATGCAGATCGGTAGCCAGTATTTTTTTTTAGGTTCGCCGCAGGTTTTTATAGCGTCAGGTACCCCCATAAATGATCTAATAAGGGTTTAACCCCCTTGATCGCCCCCCAGGTAACCCTTTCACCCCCTATCACCACTGTCGCTAAGCGATCATTTTTCGGATCGCTGTCCTAGCGTCGGTGATGTAGATCGGTAGCCAGTAATTTTTTTTAGGTTCGCCGCAGGTTTTTATAGCGTCAGGTACCCCCATAAATTATCTAATAAAGGTTTAACCCCCTTGATCGCCCCCCAGGTAACCTTCACCCCCTATCACCACTGTCGCTAAGCGATCATTTTTCTGATCGCTGTCTTAGCGTCGGTGATGCAGATCAGTAGCCAGTATTTTTTTTTTAGGTTCGCCGCAGGTTTTTATAGCGTCAGGTACCCCCATAAATTATCTAATAAAAGTTTAAGCCCCTTGATCGCCCCCCAGGTAACCCTTTCACCCCCTATCACCACTGTCGCTAAGCGATCATTTTTCTGATCGCTGTCTTAGCGTCGGTGATGCAGATCGGTAGCCAGTAATTTTTTTTTAGGTTCGCCGCAGGTTTTTATAGCGTCAGGTACCCCCATAAATTATCTAATAAAGGTTTAACCCCCTTGATCGCCCCCAGGTAACCCTTTCACCCCCTATCACCACTGTCGCTAAGCGATCATTTTTCTGATCGCTGTCTTAGCGTCGGTGATGCAGATCGGTAGCCAGTAATTTTTTTTAGGTTCGCCGCAGGTTTTTATAGCGTCAGGTACCCCCATATATTATCTAATAAAGGTTTTAACCCCCTAATTGCCCCTAGTTAACCCTTTCACCAGTGATCATCATATAAGTGTTACGGATGACGCTGGTTAGTTAGTTTGCTTTTTATAATGTCAGGGCACCCGCCGTATATAACCCAATAAAGGTTTAACCCCCTGATCGCCCGGCGGGTGATATCAATTAGGTTTTAGCGTCAGAGAGGGTCTGCGTCACACCCCAGGCAGCGTCAGGTTAGTGCCAGTAACGCTAACACCCACGCGTGAAGCATACACCTCCCTTAGTGGTATAGTATCTGAACAGATCAATATCTGATCTGATCAGATCTATACTAGCGTCCCCAGCAGTTTAGGGTTCCCAAAAACGCAGTGTTAGCGGGATCAGCCCAGATACCTGCTAGCACCTGCGTTTTGCCCCTCCGTCCAGCCCAGGCCACCCAAGTGCAGTATCGATCGATCACTGTCACTTACAAAACACAACACACATAACTGCAGCGTTCGCAGAGACAGGCCTGATCCCTGCGACTCCAGTGCTGTAGGAGGTGATTTCACCACCACAGTTAAAAAAAAAAGCAAATATGCCGAAGCATTGGGGCAGCAGGGGCGGAGGAGTGATTTTGCTCCTAATGCCGCGTACATACGGTCGAAATTCCGACGGAGGCTTGCCCGTGGAAAAGTCCGACCATGTGTGTGCGGCATAACTTTTTTGCGGGAGGATGCCCCCATGCTTCGGCATATATAAATGGTGCATGTATGCCCATCATTAGAAGTGGGTGGATGAAGGGCGGTATTCTAATGGTGGGCATACCCACCGATCAATCTCTTTTTTCGTTCAGCCACCTGGCTGCATGAAAAAAAAAAGATTACAATACATGTCCAACAAGGACCAGCAACGTACTGGTATGTTGCTGGACTTTGAATGGTTATACCAGATTGATGCCTGCGGGTTTAGGTATCATCTTGGTATCATTCTTTTCAGCCAGCGGCCAGCTTTCATGTAAAAGCAATCCTAGTGGCTAATTAGCCTCTGGACTGCTTTTACAAGCAGTGGGAGGGAATGTCCCCCCCGGATATAAAAAACGCCATTGGGAAATTGGGAAAGCATTTTATCACACCGATCTTGGTGTGGTCAGATGCTTTGAGGGCAGAGGAAAGATCTAGGGTCTAGACCCCAGTTTTTTCAAAAAAAGAGTACCTGTCACTACCTATTGCTATCATAGGGGATATTTACATTCCCTGAGATAACAATAAAAATTATTAAAAAAAATAAATATGGAAGGAACAATTAAAAAAAAAAAAAAAAGCAAAATTAATAATAATAAAAAAATAAAATAAAAAAAAGCACCCCTGTCCTGCCCTGCTCTTGCCCGATGGCCAACGCAAGCGTCGGTCTGGCGTCATATGTAAACAGCAATTGCACCATGCATGTGAGGTATCACCGCGAAGGTCAGATCGAGGGCAGTAATTTTAGCAGTAGACCTCCTCTGTAAATCTAACGGGGTAACCTGTAAAGGCTTTTAAAAATGTATGTAGTTTGTCGCCAATGCGCGTTTGTGCGAAATTTTAAAGCATGTCGTGTTTGGTATCTATGTACTCGGCCTAAGATCATCTTTTTTATTTCATCAAACATTTGGGCAATATAGTGTGTTTTAGTGCATTAAAATTAAAAAAAGTGTATTTTTCCCCAAAAAATGCGTTTGAAAAATCGCTGTGCAAATACTGTGTAGAAAAAAAAAATGCAACACCCACCATTTTATTCTGTAGGGCCTTTGCTTTAAAAATATATATAATGTTTGGGGGTTCAACATAATTTTCTTGCAAAAATAAAAATGTTTTCATGTAAACAAAAAGTGTCAAAAAGGGCTTTGTCTTCAAGTGGTTAGAAGAGTGGATGTAAGCTTCCTAATGTTGTGTATAAAATGCCAGAACAGTTCAAAACCCCCCCAAATGACCCCATTTTGGAAAGTAGACACCCAAAGCTATATACTGAGAGGCATGTCGAGTCCATGGAATATTTTATATGTTGACAAAAGTTGCGGAAAAAAGACAATTTTTTATTTATTTATTTATTTTTTGCACAAAGTTGTCACTAAATGATATATTGCTCAAACATGCCATGGGCATATGTGGAATTACACCCCAAAATACATTCTGTTGCTTCTCCTGAGTACGGGGATACCACATGTGTGAGACTTTTTGGGAGCCTAGCCGCGTACGGGACCCCAAAAACCAATCACCGCCTTCAGGCTTTCTAAGGGTGCAAATTTTTGATTTCACTTCTCACTGCCTATCACAGTTTCGGAGGCCATGGAATGCCCAGATGGCACAAAACCCCCCCAAATGACCCCATTTTGGAAAGAAGACACCCCAAGCTATTTGCTGAGAGGTATTGTGAGTATTTTGCAGATCTCGCTTTTTGTCACAAAGTTTTGAAAATTGAAAAAAAAAAAAAGAAAAAAAAAATTTTCTTTCTTCATTTTCAAAAACAAATGAGAGCTGTAAAATACTCACCATGCCTCTCAGCAAACAGCTTGGGGTGTCTACTTTCCAAAATGGGGTCATTTGGGGGGGGGGTTTGTGCTATTTTGGCATTTTATGGCCTTCGAAACTGTGATAGGTAGTGAGGAGTCAAATCAAAAATTTGTGCCTAGAAATCCTGAAGGCGGTGCTTGGTTTTCGGGGTCCCGTACGTGGCTAGGCTCCTAAAAAGTCCCACACATGTGGTATCCCCGTACTCAGGAGAAGCAGCAAAATGTATTTTGGGGTGCAATTCCACATATAACCATGGCATGTGTGAGCAATATATCATTTAGTGACCACATTTTGTAATTTTTATTTTTTTGTCATTATTCAATCACTTGGGACAAAAAAAAAAATATTCAATGGGCTCAACAGGCCTCTCAGCAATTTCCTTGGGGTGTCTACTTTCTAAAATGGGGTCATTTGGGGGGGGGTTTTGTGCTATTTTGGCATTTTATGGCCTTCAAAACTGTGATAGGTAGTGAGGAGTGAAATCAAAAATTTGCGCCCTTAGAAATCCTGAAGGCGGTGCTTGGTTTCCGGGGTCCCGTACGTGGCTAGGCTCCTAAAAAGTCCCACACATGTGGTATCCCCGTACTCAGGAGAAGCAGCAGAATGTATTTTGGGGTGCAATTCCACATATAACCATGGCATGTGTGAGCAATATATCATTTAGTGACAACTTTTTGTAATTTTTTATTTTTTTTTGTCATTATTCAATCACTTGGGACAAAAAAAAAAAAATTCAATGGGCTCAACATGCCTCTCATGCCTTTAAAGCTGTGTAAATTCCAGAAAATGTACCCTAGTTTGTAAACGCTATAACTTTTACGCAAACCAATAAATATACGCTTATTGACATTTTTTTTACTAAAGACATGTGGCTGAATACATTTTGGCCTAAATGTATGACTAAAATTGAGTTTATTTGATTTTTCTTATAACAAAAAGTAGAAAATATCATTTGTTTTCAAAATTTTCGGTCTTTTTCCGTTTATATCGCAAAAAATTAAAATCGCAGAGGCAATCAAATACCATTAAAAGAAAGCTCTATTTGTGGGAAGAAAAGGACGCAAATTTCGTTTGGGTACAACATTGCATGTCCGCACAATTTACAGTTAAAGCAGCGCAGTGCAAAATTCTGAATTCACCTCTGGTCCTTTAGCTACCAAATGGTCCGGGGCTTAAGTGGTTAAACGAGGCAATAATTAGCAGAATGACAAATGTGCTCTCTCCATTACGAACGCTAGTTTTACTAGAACAAGCACTCCCGTCTCCTAATTCAGTCTGAGCATGCGTGGGTTTTTTATCCGATGGAGTTCCACACAGACGATCGGAATTTGCTATCGGTTTTTTGCCCATCGGATAAACTTAAAACATGTTCTATTCTTTCTCACCGATGGAAAAAAGACAGATGAGGCCCATACACGATCGGTTTGTCCGATGAAAAAAGTCCATCGGACTGTTTTCATCGGTAAAACCGATCGTGTGTACACGGCTTTACTCTCGTGAAGTGCTGACATAACTTTACAAAATAGTTTAAGAGTACAAGGTTTGAATGGATAGTTAGAAAGAGGATAGGGAGGAAAGGAACCTACATTCTGGAATAATGTAACATCTGATATATATATATATATATATATATATATATATATATATGTATATATACCATATGTTACCATATGTCACTACGTAAGTCTTGTCTTGCTTATCTTTCTGAAGAATACAAATGTTTTCTTAAGTATCCTACGAGCTAAGGATTCTTCAATTCTACTATGAAACAAATATTCAACAAGGCCAATGAGGGTCGCAGAAGGACCCTATCTGGATGAATGATGCAAAATGGATCTCTGCAGGATAGGGCTGCTATCTCTAACACTCTTCTCGCTGATTTGATTGTCAAAAACCAAAGCGGACATGACTCAGCGGGACCAAATGGGTGAATCCAATGCCCTTGCTGTAATAAATCCCTCCTGAGAGGCAGGTGCACTGACCGGGCTGACTCCATCTGTAGGAGCAGTGGAAACCACGGCCTCCGAGGCCAGAATGGTAGACTTATTATGGCATTAACCTTTTCTTTTGCAATCTTTGCTTTGCTAATTCTATGAAATTTTAAATATAAATAAAAAAGTGTCATGATATTATAGAAAAATTAAAAATAAATAGCAATATGTGTATTATTTATAAAATCCTCATATTGATATTGATATTTATTTTTCTATAATATGGTCACACTATTTGATTTATATTTAAAATTGCATAGTATTAGCAAAGCGCCACATCAATTTTCTATTTTAAATCTATGCATACATATGGGGACGAACTGTGCTGATGTGAGCAGCTGCTGAAACACCTAAATTAACACGAGGTAGCACAAAGGGATTATATCATTATACTTTTCCCCCTTAAATAAATACCAGATCTGAAGGTTCTAGTATGGTATTTGGGGGAGGCTCTACACCATTTTTTCTTTTTTGTGGAGTCCCATTTAAAATTCACACCATATCTGAAAGACCTGATATGAAATTTGATGTAGACCCCACATCATTTTTTTTTTGTTTTTTATGGGGTTCTTCATAAAATCTATACCAGACCCAAAGGGCCTGGTATGAATTTTGGGGGGGCCCTTGTCATTGTCACGCTCGGAGACCCATAGCTATATAGCAGTAGAGAGGCTCCCACTGACCAACAGGAAAAATACAGAAGCAGATCACCATGGTAGATTACGCTGGCTCACCTGAGCTGTGGAATCTGAGCACTAAAAAAATAAAAAAATGTTCACCAGAGTTTCTAATGGTGGAGACAGGATTTGCTGCATGTTAGTAGCAGGTCACAGTTACATAGTTGCATAGTCTGGTTGAAAGAAAGACACAAGTCCATCTAGTTCAACCAATAAAAAGGGAAAAAAAAAAAACATAAATCCCATATACACAATCAAGTAATTAACATGTATGTGAGCCCTGTAGAAATCTAGTTTTTTTATTTTTATTTTAGAAAAATAGTAAAAAATATATAAATACTTTCAGAATTATCGAGGTGATTATTACTAATACATGACCCAGGGTAATGCTCTAGTGTCGCTTCAAAAACTACAGTAAAATAGGTAAACTCAATAATAAAGGAGATACATATCCAGTAAACAGGAGATGATGAAACAGTGTACATATGAAGCGAGTGACATTAGCCGTGGGTCCAGTATGTAAAATTGTTGTCTTGAATAGCTCTACATGTTTCGCGTGTTGTAACGCTTCTTCAGGAGCATGATAATCCGTTGAACATATACATAAACAGAACATAAAAATCATATTTTTAATACATAAAACAAAATGCATACAACAACAGAACATAAAATTTATATAAAATCAATTGCTGACCAAATATGGTATGACTGCCTCACATATCTCAACCACAACCATCCAGGGCAAATGCACTACATCCCTCATGCTGGGGCAAATAAGGGTGAGTAATAAAATAATAAATCTACACCTAGGATAGCGGTGATGATCCCCTCGTATTAGAAAAATGGGAGTAAAAATATATAAATAAAGTCAGTAAAATAGTAAAATAGGAAGTGATAGATAAAGGTATATACTCACAAGCAGATCGAATTGGAAGATGTAGCATGAATTTTATATCCATGTGCCGTCAAAAGTCCATTTCTTCGTTTATTTAGTATCTCTCCTGCTATATCGGGACGTTGGCACATTTGTACCAGTGCATCCGCAGTGTCACCCTGTGAGGACATTTAAGAAATTCCTTCAAAAATGTATGTGAACCCAACCTAACTGTCTTGTGCCATCATCCTCTTGGCGCACCACTGCATACCTCTCCTACACCCAATATTGACAAACTTGTTTTTTGCACCCTTATTTATTTGATGCAGTTTGTGAGATTTTTGTGTGAAAAGTTGCACTTGGGATTGTTTGTGAGACTTTTTTGCACTTGTAATTTTTTTTTACTACTGTCGAGTTAGTTGCACTAGATGAACTATTGTTGATGTGCCAAATATTTGGCACACAAAAACCTGCCTTTTCTGGATGCGCCAAATATTAATTCAGTTTGTAGGGTTTGTAATGAAATATGCGACTAGTATGGAAATAGTAAAAAAAAAAAATCCTAAGTGCAACTTTTCACACGAAAGGCCAAGCAAAAAAAAACAAAACAAAGTGTGCCTTTTTGCACAAGTCTTTGCACTTGTCTTATAAGAAATCTCACATTCCCCTAGTTTGCCACTTTCTTGATTGAGCTAAACCTAAAGCTCATCCCTATTCCAGAATATTGCTGAAGCTTGTACAACACACGAAAGACAGCAAGAGTTTAGAGTACTAAATGCATTTCTAAGGTCTTGGTTTAGGAGAGATACATTTTTAGATGACTGGGCTTACAGTGGGGTACAATCTATATGACAAAAAGGTTTTGCACCTAAATTGAAATGGTAACCTCTGCTACGGGGGGAGTTTATGGAAATGTTGTAGGAGTATTGAAATTAGGACAGAAGGTAACTTAAAAAATATTTAGGTAGAAACGTAGGTCTCAGAAACGACTGGAGAATGAAATAGGAAATAATATGGGATTGGGAAAGACTTATGGCAAGTGACAAGGAGATCCCTATGTTGCAAACAAAAATTGATGTATACAGTTTTACTTGTATTACAAAGATTATACAGTAAATCTTAATGCAAAATGTAATGGTGGATTTAGGTATCTGTTTACAAATATTGTGTACCACTACCCCCAAAGGGGCCACTTGGTAATTTGGGTCCTCTGTTCTGCGTCTCGACTCCAAAAACAACATCAGCCCCTCTGACACAGTTGGTAGAATGAAATTTACTGCAAGGACTTATACAAACACAAGTGCACCAGAAAATAGACACAAGACCGTTTAGTGATAAATGAACTCAATGTATTGGTACGGGTTGGAATAAATGGTGGTTTGAGCATACGGTAGGTAGATTTAGACATAGTCTGCGAGACACTGAAATCACTATGCCAAAGTAACTTCGAATAGTGTTCTGGAATAAACTCACGAATCAGCAAAGTCTGCAATAAACAGTGCATATAAGCATTAACTGCAATGTAAATAATATTGCTATAAATAGTCTAGAGGGCAATGTATTCTCAGGATTACTTTTTAGTAGGGATGAGCTATCTGTTCGAGTTGAACATGAGTTTGACTCAAACATCGGCTGTTCGATCGTTCGACGAAGATCGAACATTATGGGGCGTTCGCGCCAAATTCGAGCGGCGCGTCACGCCCCATAATGCACTGAGTCATTGCAGTGCATTGCTGGCTGATGATTGGCCAAGCATGCACTATGACCCGCATGCTTTGGTCAATCACAGCGCCGTCAGCAAAGAGAGCCATAATTGGCCAAAGGCAGAGTGCCTTTGGCCAATTATGGCTCAGAGGGTTAAGTCCACACCCCACACTTTATAAGGCCGCCTGCACGTCGGCCGTGTGTAGTGTGTTGATGGTGTTGAGAGAGATAGAGAGAGAGAGAAAGAGAGAGAGAGAGAGAGAGTAATTTAATTTACTTTGAGCAGGCAGCCGATTCAGTTAGCTGCAGTGTATTTAGTATATTTCTACATCCCGGCTTTGTATATATATATATAGCGCTTACCACCCTCTCCTCCTTGTCTTTGGCTCCTCGCAGGAGGAAAGGGCACACCCAGCTCTATATGCCGTACCCTCCTGTGTGAAGAGGTTGAGCGGTGTTGTGATGAGTCTCCACAGCCAGATTCGCCAGGGAATGGTTCTTATCTCTATAGTCAATAAAGACAAGTCTCTATTTCCCCCAATGACTTCAATGTCCACACCAGCTGTAACTCCAACGTAGAGTTTATTTCTCTTATACGACAGTCTCTGATAGGAAAGGTTGGAGAGAGAACAGGACAGCATAAGGCGTGGGAGAGGTCCAGGCACAAACGTAATCCACTTCACTACTTGGCTTCTCAAGCAGACTTAGCCCATTTGGATAGTCTCCCTAGGTACGGACTAGCAGCCAAAATGGTACTCGAACTAACCGCACAATCACTACACAAGCTGGTACACTTGGTCTCTGCCACAGACCTGTTGAACTTGGTCTCTGCCACAGACCTGGTGAACTTGGTGTTCAAAGCTTGGCCTCTTTGTAAGGAGAAGACATCCCTCTAGAGAGTTACCGGGCCCCTTTCTTCACTGTGACTTCTCACCAGTCCCTCGGAACGGGCTTTCCCCGGCCTCCTCATCTAAGATACGGGTCCCCTGGCAAGGCGGCTCCCTGAGATTCCTCGATCCTTGATGGGCCCCAGCCGAAGGTGCTGGGCCCAAGGCCTTTATTTGCAGCTCCAGGGCTAAAGGTGCCTGGGACTGATTCACCGACCACCGCCCCTGGGCCAAAGGTGTCCAGGGCGGACAGGAACAAACACTCCCTGGGAGTAGGACTCCCGATGACCAACCAACCACAGGCAGCGTCTGCCCCTTTTATATCCTCTCCCAGCATACACAGCAGGCCGACCACTCCCACTGTATGGCTGCCAAGAGGGGACACACAAGGCACAGCACTGTATTAGCGGTTCAACCCTGGCCCACTATGGCAGCGCCACCTGCAGGCCACAGGGAACAGAACACAGATACTCTTCCTGCAGACAAAAATGGTTGATAATGTCCTAACAATTTAGGTGTTTGAGCATAAATACCACTCAAACACTACCCCCAAATTGAGGACCCCGCTACATATATATATATATACACAGTTGCAAAAAAAAGTATGTGAACCCTTTTGGAATGATATGGATTTCTGCACAAATTGGTCATGAAATGTGATCTGATCTTCATCTAAGTCACAACAATAGACAATCACAGTCTGCTTAAACTAATAACACACAAAGAATTAAATGTTACCATGTTTTTATTGAACACACCATGTAAACATTCACAGTGCAGGTGGAAAAAGTATGTGCACCCCTAGACTAATGAGATCTCCAAGAGCTAATTGGAGTGAGGTGTCAGACAACTGGCGTCCAATCAATGAGATGAGATTGGAGGTATTGGTTACAGCTGCCCTGCCCTATAAAAAACACACACCAGTTCTGGGTTTGCTTTTCACAAGAAGCATTGACTGATGTGAATGATGCCTCGCACAAAAGAGCTCTCAGAAGACCTACGATTAAGAATTTTTGACTTGCATAAAGCTGGAAAGGGTTATAAAAGTATCTCCAAAAGCCTTGCTGTTCATCAGTCCACGGTAAAACAAATTGTCTATAAATGGAGAAAGTTCAGCACTGCTGCTACTCTCCCTAGGAGTGGGCGTCCTGTAAAGATGACTGCAAGAGCACAGCGCAGACTGCTCAATGAGGTGAAGAAGAATCTTAGAGTGTCAGCTAAAGACTTACAAAAGTCTCTGGCATAAGCTAACATCCCTGTTAGCGAATCTACGATACGTAAAACACTAAACAAGAATGGATTTCATGGGAGGATACCACAGAGGAAGCCACTGCTGTCCAAAAAAAACATTGCTGCACGTTTACAGTTTGCACAAGAGCACCTGGATGTTCCACAGCAGTACTGGCAAAATATTCTGTGGACAGATGAAACCAAAGTTGAGTTATTTGGAAGAAACACAACACTATATGTGGAGAAAAAGAGGCACAGCACACCAACATCAAAACCTCATCCCAACTTTGAAGTATGGGGGCCTGGACGGATTTCTATCATCGAAGGAAAAATTAATTTCCAAGTTTATCAAGACATTTTGCAGGAGAACTTAAGGCCATCTGTCCACCAGCTGAAGCTCAACAGAAGATGGGTGTTGCAACAGGACAACGACCCAAAGCATAGAAGTAAATCAACAACAGAATGGCTTAAACAGAAGAAAATACGCCTTCTGGAGTGGCCCAAACAGAGTCCTGACCTCAACCCGATTGAGATGCTGTGGCATGACCTCAAGAAAGCGATTCACACCAGACATCCCAAGAATATTGCTGAACTGAAACAGTTCTGTAAAGAGGAATGGTCAAGAATTACTCCTGACCGTTGTGCACGTCTGATCTGCAACTACAGGAAACGTTTGGTTGAAGTTATTGCTGCCAAAGGAGGTTCAACCAGTTATTAAATCCAAGGGTTCACATACTTTTTCAACCTGCACTGTGAATGTTTACATGGTGTGTTCAATAAAAACATGGTAACATTTAATTCTTTGTGTGTTATTAGTTTAAGCAGACTGATATTGTCTATTGTTGTGACTTAGATGAAGATCGGATCACATTTTATGACCAATTTGTGCAGAAATCCATATCATTCCAAAAGGATTCACATATACTTTTTTTTACAACTGTATATATATATATATATATATATATATATATATATATATATATACTGTATATACACACTGTATCCAGTTTAGCTAGATCTCACTGCAGACCGTTCCTGCTGTACTGTTTCTAATATACTTCAGGCAGGCAGTTGATTCAGTTAGCTGCAGTGTATTTAGTATATATATATACATCCCGGCTTTGTATATATATTGTAAGATTGGGGGTTGTTAGCTCTTGTGGTGGATGCGTATTTCCAGTGATGCAAGCCAGTCAGCAACTCTGTTTAAGGGCATGGTAGCCCATTTTTTTTTAAAAGCACGCAAATTCACAAACACATCTATAGTATTCACAGGGGGGTTCCACCATTCCTGTATCTTTCATACTAACAGTAGCCTCGTAGCTTTACCTTCTAGCGATCCAGGCCTTTAGCCTAGGCCTGACGGTCTGTTCCTCAGACCCAAACAGTGTCCAAGAGTTTCAGCTTTCTCCTAGCTTCTCCTGGTCAGCACCTTTGTTGCTGTATCACTAATGGTGTCTGCCTCCTGCAGACATGCACCGCCTTTGACTCCACTTCAGAGGATGAGAGCCCACTTGACTCCCATGCACACAGACTTCCTCTCTGTTGGGTGGAGCCCTGTTCCATAATCACCTCTGACTCCACTTCAGAGGATGAGAGCCCACTTGACTCTCATGCACACAGACTTCCTCTCTGTTGGGTGGAGCCCTGATCCATAATGACCTCTGAACTAAATAGACAAGACACAGCTGTTCCATCAGCGTGTCTTTCGTTACCAAATCTGGCATAAACCATTCCTCTTGAAGGTCGCACAAAGTCGCACCCTTACATACCCTCCCCCCTTGTTTCGAACCAGAGGGAGGAACACATGATCCCGTCACCATAAACGAGACACCTCTGTGCCAGCCATTGGCTGCGTAGGCCCATTTCTTTTTCGGGGTATGTGTCCACCAGCACTTCACCTTGGCGCCTCTGTGCCAACTATCCATAGCAGTAGTCCTAATCTGCCCAACCTTTTCTCTAAAGGGGCACTCCACACACATTTTCATCCGGGTGTACTTCCACCAGCCCTTCTTCCTGAACCATGGGCTCCCACTAATCTCTCTATCCCTTCTACCTTTTGGCCTCAGGACCCTTCTTTTTCCTCCCACAGGCCTACTCTCCCGGGACTGTTGGGGACCCACTTTCATGACATCTGTCAGGGACTGGCCACTCTCACTACCTGACGCAACATTAACCATCAACATTTGTTTCTCAGGTTCACCAACCCCTGTGTGGTCACTCTTGGGCACCAAACTATCTGTGATTAATACCATATCCTCAATAGCAATGTTCCACAAGGGGTTATTCAACACAATATGGTCATTCGGACCTCTTGTCCTGTTTGCTAGGACAGTGTCTATGGAGGGACCATCTACAGGCAAGCAGTTACTCCCTATGGGACAGTCCCGTAGTTTCACATCGCCCCCTGTTGTCCAACACTCCAATAACAATTGTCCTACCAACGCACATGTTCCACCACATTTTCTCACACCAATCTCTTTAACCATTTCTGTGTCCATTGGTACCTCAACCAATAGCTCGGAGTTGCCTGACAGTGCTCCACAGTGCTTCTCATACATATTTCCGTTACAGTTACCATCACTGTTATTTCCTGTCAAAGTGTCTCCGGGTACCTCAAACTGCACCTCTCTGCGCGTGATGGACTGAATTCCCACTACCGCCACGTCTGTTCCAGGCCCTTCCTTTACATGAGGTGTAGCGGGTGAGACAGTACGCGCGCCATGTACCAACCACTGCTCAGCCGCACCTCGGACCGCACCAGCAGGAATACACCCCATCACAGCCACATACGGAGAGACTTCCACTATGTCTGATATCTCACATTTCTCAAACAATTCCCCTGAGCGCCTTCCGCACATAACCGCCACTGGAAGCACTCTCGTGGAGAACTGCGAGACAACTTTCCACAAAAGCAACCAACAGTGTAGCAACCAATTCTCATGAACATTGCTTAACAACGCATGTATCACCTGCGTCCACCGATTGGTATTATGCAGTACCATGTCGCCCTTCTGCTGTGGATACACGCAGGTGTATATTGGAAAGATTCTCACCAATTCCCACAACATCTCTGAAAAATCTAGACATGCCGTATCTAAACACAGAACTCTAGGAACTTGACCTTTACCAACGATGTGGAGGGACTCATTTGCTAAGGCGTGAGAGGCCGGGACACTTAAAACGACCTCTACCTCAGAGGCAACTAACAAAATTTGCGGCTCCCGCTGAGCACTGCCAATCGCATGTGTCACACTCATCCTCTCACCTTCAGCAACACTGAGCCCTTCCAAATCGCTATCCACTACCTCATCAATCTGACATTCAACATTACTCATCTCTTTTGCTGTGGACAAAACCTCTGCTATGTATGCGCCCTTTTCAGATCCTTCCAACTGGAGAGGGTTAATTTCTGCAAAAGCCAACGCACCCGTGTCTACCGGCCCTGCAGCCCCTCTATTTAGCATAGCAGAAATTGTGTCCACTCCACTGTTACCCACTAAGCCTTCCTTGTTTAAATGCACTCGTGGCAAAACATTTTCAAACACAACAGGCTGCAATAACATAACTTCACCACTTTGCTCGGGTGACGCTTCACTAAACCCATGAGGACTGTCAGCAGTGACAGACCGTAACAACTCATTATCAGTACAAGAAATTTTAAACATTTGAGTTTTACCATTTTTCTCATCACCAAGGTCAAGTACCCTCTTATCTATCAGAGCGGCACCACAGTTGTCCCAGGCAACCTCTGGCTCCAACACACAGAGCTCCCTGGAGGTTTCTAAGGACACCTCTGCAGCCTTAGATACTGTTGCCAAGGGGAATCACATATCCTGCTTAGCGATCACCCCTACCTCATTAAGCATCACATTACCATCAGCACATGTATCATCAGCATTCATAAACATAGCAGTTTTATAAACTCCATCAAATTGTCCTTTGTCAAAACGCATGGCACCATGCGTGCCACTCAGCACACCACCCTTCCTCTCCACAGGAATTATTTTGCCCACTAGGGCGTCTTCACAGTTGTCCTGTGAAACCACTTGCCTCACCACTGCAGGCTCCTTGGTGGTTTCCCTTGGCAACTGCACAGCACCTGTCACTAGGGAACATGGCATACCAACTGCTTTGGTCACCCCTAGCACATCCTTTCCAGCACTCCGCTGGATTACCTTAGCTGTACCCAGAGTCCATATGTCCCTTTCAATTTTTGACCTCGCTGCAAGCAGGGTTTTAACCTGTGTCTCCCCACTGATCTGGGTAGCACACTGCAGCAAGTTCATTTTTTCACCTTCAGTGGATCTCCGCTCTGGGGTCACTTCCACTTGATTGTGAGCAACCACACAGTCAGCCTTTCCCATGATTTTAACAGGAACAGTCTTACCATTCTCTTTAGCATGGGTTGAAAACTTCAATTGAGGGCGTTGTCCCTTCTTTGCCATGCTCTCACAAGATGACGCCCCCTCCTGGAAACAGGGTAACATTACATCCCTCTTGGATTTTCCATCATCCCCTGCAGGCAAAGCATTAAGCCCAACAACACGATCAGCAGCTGTATTCCACAAGCTTGGACAAGAAAAGATCCCGTGGCCCAGCTGACCACATTCCAGGCATGGCACTTGGCGACTTTCTCCTGTTGCTATGGGAGACCACCTTCTCCCCGCTGATCTCTTGCAGCGCTCTCTAGACTGGACTGCTCCTAGAAAATTATCGTAGTCATCTCGGTTACTATACATCCCACGGTACACCTCCTGGTACTCCTCGATCAGAAAAGGTTGTACCAACTCAACCCAGCGATTTCTGGGCCATCTTCTGTAGGAAGCAATCATCTCCAAACTCATCCAAAAAGTCCTCAACACATTCAGAAGGCAACATAGGCCGTATGACGTCAGCTGTACAGATTTCTGCTTTGTTGCCATGGGCAACCACACCCATCTGCTCACTCTTTACACTCAGAGCAGGCTTCTCATACCTTTGCTTTGGTGAAGCCTGGGACAAAGGGCATTTAGAAACTTCATGCCCGCATTCTCCACCACTTGTAAGATTGGGGGTTGTTAGCTCTTGTGGTGGATGCGTATTTCCAGTGATGCAAGCCAGTCAGCAACTCTGTTTAAGGGCATGGTAGCCCATTTTTATTTAGAAGCACGAAAGTTCACAAACACATCTATAGTATTCACAGGGGGGTTCCACCATTCCTGTATCTTTCATACTAACAGTAGCCTCGTAGCTCTACCTTCTAGCGATCCAGGCCTTTAGCCTAGGCCTGACGGTCTGTTCCTCAGACCCAAACAGTGTCCAAGAGTTTCAGCTTTCTCCTAGCTTCTCCTGGTCAGCACCTTTGTTGCTGTATCACTAATGGTGTCTGCCTCCTGCAGACATGCACCACCTTTGACTCCACTTCAGAGGATGAGAGCCCACTTGACTCCCATGCACACAGACTTCCTCTCTGTTGGGTGGAGCCCTGTTCCATAATCACCTCTGACTCCACTTCAGAGGATGAGAGCCCACTTGACTCTCATGCACACAGACTTCCTCTCTGTTGGGTGAAGCCCTGATCCATAATCACCTCTGAACTAAATAGCCCAAGACACAGCTGTTCCATCAGCGTGTCTTTCTTTACCAAATCTGGCATAAACCATTCCTCTTGAAGGTCGCACAAAGTCGCACCCTCACAATATATATATATATATATATATATATATATATACACTGTATCCTGGGTAGCTAGATCTCCCTGCAGGCCATTCCTGTTGTAGGTATTAAAATACACTTTCAGGCAAGAAGGCCAGGCAGGTGATTCAGTGATCTGCAGTGCATAAAATATATACTGTCTCCTACATATATATCCACTGGATTGTACTGTAGCCAAGCCTATACCTGACTGCAGGCCATTCCTTGTGTGCGTATTAAAATACACTTTCAGGCAGGCAGGCCAGGCAGGTGATTCAGTGATCTGCAGTGCATAAAATATATATAGTGTCTCCTACATGTATATATACACTGCATCCAGTCTAACCAAGCCTGTATCTGACTGCAGGCCATTTCTGGTGTACTTTTTCTAGTAAACTTCAGGCAGTGTTTTGCCAGTCTAATTTTACAGTATGTCTGGAAGGCCAACAAGGAGAGGCAGACACTCACAGGCCACTAAAAGCGGACAAGCAGGCTCTGTGTCTACATCCAACAGTGCTGGTCGTGGACACGGTGCATCCTCAGCACCTGGCCGTGGGGCACGCTTGTCCTTTTTTTCCGACAGCTGGCTGTGTTGAGCCACAACATGCAGAAGAGTTGGTAGAGTGGATGACAAAGCCATCCTCATCCTCCTCATCCTCTGTCACACAGGCTCAGAGTACTTTGGCTGCCAATGCAGCTGCCAAAGCGGCCTATTCGATCGGCTCAATGTCATCAGTTACTCCTTCCCTAGCCCCACCATCATGCACGGAGGAGTCCTTCGAACTGTTCGACCACATTGTTGGGTACATGCTGCAGGAGGATGCGCAGCATTTTGAAGGCTCCAACGATGGTACCCAGCTTGAGGAAGGCAGTAACGTGAGCCCAGAGAGAGGGGGTGCCCAAGAAGAACATCAAACTGGCAGTCATGTTCCCCCAGCTGCAGCATACTGCCAGGTTTGCTCCAGTGACGAGGAGGGAGTGGATGATGAGGTCACTGACTCTACGTGGGTGCCTGATAGGAGAGAGGAGGAGGAGGAGGAGGAGGCACATCTCCAACGAGGCAGGATGCCCTCCAGGGGCCAGTTTAAGGGCAGCCAACCGACTGCATCCCACCGCAGAGCTTTGCATGTGCAGGGCGCTCCTGACTCCGCGCGTTTTTCCAAAAGTTCTTTGGTGTTGGCCTTTTTTGAGACGTGTGCAGCAGATTGCACCGTTGCTGTTTGCAACATATGTCTGAAGTGTATCAAGCGTGGCCAAAACAGAAGTCGCTTGGACACCACATGCTAGACCAGACATATGTCAGGCTCCCATGCAGTCCGTTGGCAACAATACTTAAAAGACCAACACCAAAGAACAAGGCGGACCTCTCCTTGCTCCTCATCAGCTGGGATCTCCAAACCCCACTATACCTTCAGTCCTCTCAGACACCTGCACTGAGAGGAATGAAGCTGTAGAATTAGGTGTGCCAAGTGCTTACGGGCAATCTGCTATCGCTACACCAACGTCCGATTGTAGCAGGCAAATTTCCCTACCCCAGTTGCTAAACCGGCAAAAGAAATTCGGTCCCAGCCATCCACATGCCCAGGGGCTGAATGCTAGCTTGGAAAAATTGCTAGCACTCCAACGGCTGCCTTTTCAGCTGGTAGACTCTGCCCCCTTTCGTGAATTTGTGGAATGTG
Source organism: Rana muscosa (assembly GCA_029206835.1). Lineage (NCBI taxonomy): Eukaryota > Metazoa > Chordata > Amphibia > Anura > Ranidae > Rana > Rana muscosa. The sequence continues at coordinate 410,545,207 of CM055117.1, forward strand.
CCGTACCTCAGTGGCAGGTTCCCAAATGCTACTTTTTTTCACGGAAGGCGATTCCGGCTCTCAACCGGATTGTGGAAGACAATGTATTTGCCTCATTGGACAGGGCAGTCAGCGGTTAGGTGCATATTACCGCTGACTCATGGTCCAGCATGCATGGACAGGGATGTTACCTTTCTTTCACGGCGCACTGGGTAACTCTGCTGGCAGCTGGGAAGGATGCAGGACAGGGTGCAGTATTGTTGGAGCTTGTTCCGCCACCACACCTCCAAAATGCTGGTAGTGGTGATTCTGCCACACCTCTCTCCTCCACCCCCTCCTCTTCTTCTTCCTCTATGGCCTCTTCCTGTGCAGATTTGTCCTCGGAACCAGTGGTGCTCCGTAGGCGTTCTAGGGGCTACGCAAGCACTCAGGCAAAAAGATGCCATGCAGTGCATGAGTTGGTCTGTTTAGGGGACAGGAGCCACACTGGGGCAGAGATTCTGTCAGCTCTGCAGGGGCAGGCTCAGAGGTGGTTGACACCACGCCAGCTTCAGCCAGGAATGGTGGTTTGCGACAATGGCACCACCTCTCCGCCCTCCGACGGGGACACTTGACCCATGTGCCTTGTTTAGCTCACGTCCTTAATTTGGTGGTGCAGCGGTTCTTGTGCAGGTACCCAGGCTTACAGGAACTCCTGAGACAGGCCAGGAAAGTCTGTGGGCATTTCCGCCGGTCATATAATGCCAGTGCTCGGCTGGCTGACCTCCAAAAGGAATTCAACCTGCCCAAGAACCGCCTCATCTGTGACATGCCCACCAGGTGGAACTCAACCTTGGCAATGCTGCAGCATCTGCACACGCAGCCAAGGGCCATCAATGAGTACCTGTGTGAGTATGGCACCAGGACAGGGTCAGGGGAGCTTGGCTTTTTTTCGCCACGCCAGTGGCTCATGATCAAGGATGCATGCACTGTCCTGTCACCGTTTGAGGAGGCCATGAGGATGGTGAGCAGTGACAGTGAATGCATCAGTGATACTGTCCCTCTTGTCTACCTGTTGGAGCACACGCTGCATGGAATAATGGACAGGGCACTTGAGGCAGAACAGAGGGAGAGAGAGGAGGACTTCCTTACCTCTCAAGGCCCCCTTTATCCAGACAGTATTCCTGCGGACCCGCCGATCTCACAGGAAGGGGAGGAGGATGAGGATTGTGTCAGTATTGAGGTGGAGCCTAGCACTCAGCATAAGCAGTAGTCTTCAAGGGATTGTTTTCAGTCCCCAGAAACCCATGGACTTGTACGTGGCTGGGAGGAAGTGGCTGTGGACCATGTCATCCTTAGTGACCCAGAGGACTCCGGACCGAATGCCTCAGCAAACCTATGCTGCATGGCCTCCCTGATCCTGCAAAGCCTGCGAAAGTACCCTCTGATCTGTGGTATCAAGGAGAGGGTTCATTACTGGCTGCCAAGCCTTCTTGATCCACATTACAAGGGTAAGGTTGCGGAACTTATCCAGCCATTGCAGAGGAAGCAGTGGATGAAACATCTTTGGGAGGCCTTGCAGAAAGGTTTGTGCAATGCGTTTCCAGAGCCTGGGAGGTTACAATTTCCTGGACAACATGTTGCTGAGGCTTCGGTCAGTCACAGAAAGAGCGGTGGAGAAGGTGGCCGTCTGATGCGTTCAGACAATTTTTTAGTCCGCAGCCCCATCGCCAGCGTCTGATTTACATGGTGCAGGAATACCTAAGGGCAAGATCAGACTTGGAGACCTATCCAACCAAAAATCCACTGGGTTACTGGGTCTTGAGGATGGATCACTGGCCAGAGCTTGCACAGCATGCAATTGAGCTACTGGCCTGTCCTGCATCCATCGTTCTTTCGGAATGCACATTCAGTGCTGCTGGAGGCTTTTTAACCGATCACAGAGTGCGCCTGTCCACTCTCTCGGTTGATCGGCTCACCTTCATAAAAATGAATCAGTCTTGGATCACCAGCTACCAAGCACCTGATGCTGATGTAACCGATACATTTTTTATGAATGTGAGATCCCTTGAAGACTGCCTATGCTGATGCTGACTGACTATCCTGTTATGCTGAGTGACTATCCCATTCCCCCTCAATGTTCATGTTGATGGCTTCTAAGAATATTTTTGGTTCTGGGCACCACCACCGGGTGACTAAGGCCCAATTTTTCTGCCCCTGTTTAACAGGGGCGTGTAATTACAATTTTTGCTGTAATATTTTGCAGCAGGGCTTGTTCCTGCGCTCAACTAGAGTATCTGTGAGATGGGTGCAGTGTTGTGGCACCAGCACCAGTGCCTAAGGCCCAATTTTTCTGCCCCTGTTTAACAGGAGCGTGTAATTAAATTTTTTGCTGTAATATTTTGCAGCAGGGCCCGGTCCTGCACTCAACAAGAGTATCTGTGAGGGGTTGCAGTGTTGTGGCACCACCACCACTGCCTAAGGCCCAATTTTTCTACCCCTGTTTAACAGGGGAATGTAATTACAATTCTTGATATAATATTTCACAACAGGGTCCGTTCCAGCACCCACCAAGAGTAACTGTGAGGTCTTACAGTGTTCTGGTACCACCAACACCTAAGGCCCAAATTTCTGCACAGTATATAGGGCAGGCCGTATAGTATATACAGGCGGTCCCCTACTTTCAAACAAACGACTTACAAACAACTCCTACTTACAAAAACGGAGGGAGACAACAGGAAGTGAGAGGAAATCTACCCCTAGGAAGGGAAATTTTTCCATAAAAACCCCAAATTTACAAAATCCAATTGTCATTGGGACAGAAAGTGAGGTGAAATGTTCTGAACAGGTGCGCAGACAGCAAAAAAAATGTTACAGGGGTGTCAACCCTTCCCTATGTTTTCCAAAAAGCTTAAAAATAGATTTTTTGGCTGGAGCTACACTTTAAAAATTTCCCAGTTCAAAATTGCAAACAGATTCTACTTAAGAACAAACCTACAGTCCCTGTCTTGTTTGCACCGCCTGTATACTGCTGTTCAGAGTATATAGGGCCTGGGGGCCCAAAACCTTTTCTTTTTTTAATTTGGGTGCAGTGTTCCCCTTAATATCCATACAATACCCAAAGGGCCTGGTAATGGGCTGGGGGGGGGGAGGGGTACCCATGCCATTTTTCTCAATGATTTTCATTTATATTGCTGGGACCCGACATTACGTTAAAGCCGCAAGCAGTTTTAAATGACTTTTATTCCTTTAGAAATGTCATTTTGTGCAGGGACTGTTCTAAACACGGGAAACACATGCCACTTTACAGGCATATTATAGACCATCCAGTTACGATATTTAAAGGAATATTTTACTTTTATTTTTTCACTTTAAGCATCATTAAAATCACTGCTTCCGAAAAAACTGAAGTTTTTAAAACTTTTTTTGCATTGATACATGTCCCCTGGGGCAGGACCCGGGTCCCCAAACCCTTTTTAGGACAATAACCTGCATATTAGCCTTGAAAATTCACACTTTTGATTTTTCACGTTTGAGTCCCATAGACTTTAACAGTGTTCGAATGTTCGCTCAAACTTTCGGTCCATTCGCATGTTCTGGATGCGAACTGAACCGGGGGGTGTTCGGCTCATCCCTACTTTTTAGCATAAGCGATAGGTAAAGGTCTCTGTGTAGCAGCTGTAAAGGGGAAGTCTTTAGTTCTAACTCTTTAGCTGGCTAGTTTTGGGGCCCAATGGTACTGTAGGTGCACATGAAAATAGTCCCAGTCAAGCCTGGAGGCAGAAATAAGGCTACCAGATGGCTGTATGGTAAGTTTCTGAAGGGCTCAGTCTCTCTGGCAGCAGATAGATCCCCAGCAGCTCACCAGTCCCAGCAATATTGCAGCTCACCATTTGGTTTTCAAACAGTGATTAGTCCGCTCTCTGCTCTGCATCCAGATGACTCTGGGTTTGGCACTCCAAAATTCAGCACTCTGGATCCGGCTCAGGTCACCGATATGCAGCAGTGATGATACACACTGGACAGCTATGTACACTCTCTGATCTCCCTTACAGCAAGAAGACGCCATGTCCTGTACAGCTTGAGAAAACTGCAGCTCCTTCCCCTCCTCCTGGCAATCTCTCTCTGTGAAATGCATTTCAAAAGCTCTTGATTACACAATAGAGTCTCTCTCCTCTGGACTACAGTTCCAATGGTGCAGTGCTCCCTGCCATTGTTTCTCACACTCTCCATTCCTGGCTAAATGTGAAAGAAAAAAGTGTCAAAATAATGAAGATTTCTTCTAATAGACTGAATGTGTTTCCAAATGCATAAATATCAAAGTTACGCTTACCGGTAACGTCTTTTCCATGAGTCTTTCAGGACAGCCACCTTTGAGAGACGTCGGCTCCTTCCTTCTCAGGAAACACTGCCTCCAATAGAGCTTTAAGCCACATGCCTGAACGGCCCTTCATTTCTCCACAAGTACTTCCGGCCAGCTAGGGAGACACAAGAACATATCATACCAAGCTTCACTTTCCTGATGATCTTATGTCAGAACTTTCCAGTGGTGAACCCTTATTTGGGTGGGTACCGGTGCTGTCCTCAAAGACTCATGGAAAAGATGTTACCGATAAGTGTAACTTCGATTTTCCTCCTTTCATCTTTCAGAGCAGCCACTTTTGAGAGGATAAACAAGAACTTACCCTAGGGTGGGACCTTCAAGAACTTTACGCCCGAAGGCCTGTTTTTTTTTTTCAGATAAAAAATCCAGCCTGTTGTACTTAACGAAGGTGGTAAAGCTTGACCACGTCGCTGCTCTACAGGTTTGCTTCGGTGTAGCACCAGCCCACTCTGCCTGTGATGTAGCCATAGCCCCAGTGGAATGTGCTCTGATACCTTCCTGGACCTCCATACCCTTGACCATATATGCCTGACTAATGGCTAACTCTAGCTATCATACGCCTAGAGGCTTTGAACCCCCTTCTAGCCCCTGGAAAGGAAACAAAAAAAGGAATAAGACTTTCTGAACTGCTCTGTACTATCCAAGTACCTTATAATGTCTAGCCTGTGAAAAATATGCTCCTGTTCCCTCACAAGGTTTGAACAAAAAGTAGGCAAAATGATTTCTTGGCTTTTGTGAAATTCAGAAGCCATCTTAACAAAAAGTCCGGATCGATCTTAAACACTTTTTGATTCAGAAATTTTTTAAGAAAAGGCACCTCAATCAAAAGGGCTTCCAGTTCACTAACCCTTCATGAGGTAGTGATCACTACTAAAAAGAGAGTTAGCAATTTGACTGCACAAGACTCAATTGGCTCAAAGGGTTCCCCTGTAAGAGCCTGTAACGCCAGAAAGATCTGGTGACTGCTCTGCATTCTGCAACAATGCCATCGCCTTGTCCACCTTTTGGATTTTTTAAGGTATAATGCTCTGCTGTGCTGGCGGAGGATTAACCTGGGGTTCCGGAAGCTGGAAACTCAAAAACAGCATCTTAAAGGATTCAAAGGTGCTAGAAAGCTCCTTGACGGATGCTGCCAAGTCCGTACCATGCTCTGCTGAATGCTCATTTACTAAGCTCTCAATGCACTCCTTACAAAGCACCTTGGTCCAGGAATCGCCCATGGTGGACCTGCATGAGCAAAATTTTCTCTTGGAGCTGTGTGGGGATTTAAACTTCTCTGTGGCATTACCCTGAAATGAAGGACAAAGACCCCCAAGGGAAAAAAACATAAATGCCTGCCTGCCAGCACAACACGGAACAACACCAGGAGTGCACCCCCCAGGACTGTCCACCACCAGGGTCCCAGAAGCACATCTCCTCCCCTCTTACCACCAAGAAGGGGAACACACCCATGGAGCTAATGGGAATATGGTAAGGGAACACCACCCCAGGGTTCCTCTTACCTTAGAGTGGCTGGTGCTGCCGTCACCAGGAGCAGATCAGGATTCCTCTGCCTCCGACATTTCCCTTGGGAACAGTGGTCCACCACCTTGAGCCATTTTCTGCTGTCACTACAGCAGTGCAGGGCTCACAGCAGCCATCACACTGCTTGCTTTCACATCCCGTGGTCGGAACCGGAAGCCATGGGTCTGGAGGAAGTGCCCACCCCCGCCAAAAATGACGCCACCCGCCATCCAGCCAAGCCTCAAGCTCCACACTGATCGCACAGAGCGAGTGGGACACAGACACTTCTCACAGCACCCTCCCCGGGTAGTGGAAAGCACCCACCGGAACTCCAACCTTCCCCAAGAGAAGCCAGGGGGCCTTACGATGCCGCCACAGGTAACCGGCTCCCCAGCCCAGCTGTAGTGGTGCAAGAGGCCTATGCCTCTTCCTTCCAGGAATACACCAGACTCAGCCTCCCCAGCTGCACTAGCCTCTGTCCCTCGTTGTGTTTCCCCACTGGAGGAAACACCAGAACTGAAGGGCCAGTGGGGCAAGTGGCTTAAAGTGGATATAAACACGCTCATCCTTTCTAAACTACTGCCTCCTGCAGGTATCCTTATCTGTCAAATGTCTCCCCTCTCTCTGTTATGAGACCTGAAAAACTGCATATTCTGTGGGTGAGTCTGTTGTCTAGAGCTCAGTGGGTGGAGTCGTGATGTCAGTAGACTCCCCGCCCACCTCTACACTCCCCTTGTCAACATGCATTTTCTCCCGTGTATTTCTTACACTGAGCTTCTGCTATGATCACTAACATCCAGTCAAAACCCAGAAAAGTCACCATATGACTTCAGCATGCCCAATCATGCTAAGGTGTGGAGCAGCAAATCCTGGGAGAGCTGGAGAAGAAATGAGGAGGGGATCTGAAGTACACAGAATGTCTCTCTCAGACTTGTGCATGAGATATATAAACCAGGCGCATGCGCAAAGCCGACTAAGCAGGACATGTCCGCTTAAGAGCTCCACACTGACTGGGACCCGATAGCTTCTCACAACGAGTCACGACAGAAAATATTTATTCCATAATGAGCGAACAAAAGGGGAAGCCACTCAGGTATGATCGTCTTCAACGTGATAGTACTCACAGAAACCACGGGTGATGGAAATGCATATGCAAGGCGAAAAGAAGGAAATTCTTCTGGACAGCCGCACTCCGAATAAAATTCCCTTTATTGTAAATCCAACACAGCACTACAAGTCACAGCACACTTGGTTACTGACGCGTTTCACACTATACTAGTGTTTAGTCATAGCTACCAAATATCTTCCTGAGACCAGTGAGCATAAATTGGCGACATGTACAGCGGGAGAAAAGCTAAGCTGAAGACCTCAAAGGCGCCGCATTCACTGACTAGAACCACAGCTAAAATGGTGGCGGCATCTTCACTCTCCTCACAGACTGGTACCCAGCGGCTCCGTAGGTCTCCCTCCTCAGTGCAACAGGATGAGCCTGATTTTGACCTAAATATGACACTGGGGTTCTACAACCATCACGGAATTTCAGGAGATCGGAGTTACCAGCTTTCATCTACCTGGCAGTTTCCAGAACCAGCCTTAATCCATCTCGCACTCCGGCAGGAGGAACCAGTGATTTATCGTCCAGACATCCTTGTCTATGCCTGATTGACTCACCACCGATCGGTGGATGAGTCCACAGCTTCTGGTAAGAGTTACCTACCCCTGCCTTTGGTGGTGGATTCACAGTCCTCTGTTGGTGATATCAGCATTGCACCTCAAGAGTCATCTTTTGTCACACATTGGCTTTCAGAGACTGATTATTGATGTTTTCTCATTGAGAACTTTTCATTGTTTCTAATTTTGGGAGTCTCCACTTTGTATTACCTGTTTATTGGGACTTTTTCTCTGACTGAGATATTACATGTTGTGGACACGGTATATGTCTATCACTTTAGTGTACACATGCAGTGGGGAGAACAAGTATTTGATACACTGCTGATTTTGCAGGTTTTCCTACTTACAAAGCATGTAGAGGTCTGTAATTTTTATCATAGGTACTCTTCAACTGTGAGAGACTGAATCTAAAATAAAAAATTTAGAAAATCACATTGTATGATTTTTAAGTAATTAATTTGCATTTTATTGCATGACATAAGTATTTGATACATCAGAAAAGCAGAACTTAATATTTGGTACAGAAACCTTTGTTTGCAATTACAGAGATCATACGATTCCTGTAGTTCTTGACCAGGTTTGCACACACTGCAGCAGGGATTTTGGCCCACTCCTCCATACAGAGCTGCTCCAGATCCTTCAGGTTTTGGGGCTGTCGCTGGGAAATAGAGACTTTCAGCTCCCTCCAAAGATTTTCTATTGGGTTCAGGTCTAGAGACTGGCTAGGCCACTCTAGGACCTTGAGATGCTTCTTACGGAGCCACTCTTTAGTTGCCTTGGCTGTGTGTTTCGGGTCATTGTCATACTGGAAGACCCAGCCACGACCTATCTTCAATGCTCTTACTGAGGGAAGGAGGTTGTTGGTCAAGATCTTGCGATACATGGCCCCATCCATCCTCCCCTCAATACGGTGCAGTCGTCCTGTCCCCTTTGCAGAAAAGCATCCCCAAAGAATGATTTTTCCACCTCAATGCTTCACGGTTGGGATGGTGTTCTTGGGGTTGTACTCATACTTCTTCTTCCTCAAAACACGGTGAGTGGAGTTTAGACCAAAAAGCTCTATTTTTGTCTCATCAGACCACATGACCTTCTCCCATTCCTTCTCTGGATCATCCAGATGGTCATTGGCAAACTTCAGACGGGCCTGAACATCCGCTGGCTTGAGCAGGGGAACCTTGCGTGCGCTGCAGGATTTTAATCCATGACGGCGTAGTGTGTTACTAATGGTTTTCTTTGAGACTGTGGTCCCAGCTCTCTTCAGGTCTTTGACCAGGTCCTGCCGTGTAGTTCTGGGCTGATCCCTCACCTTCCTCATGATCATTGATGCCCCACGAGTTAAGATCTTGCATGGAGCCCCAGACCGAGGGAGATTGACCGTCATCTTGAACTTCTTCCATTTTCTAATAATTGTGCCAACAGTTGTTGCCTTCTCACCAAGCTGCTCACCTATTATCCTGTAGCCCATCCCAGCCTTGTGCAGGTCTACAATTTTATCCCTGATGTCCTTACACAGCTCTGGTCTTGGCCATTGTGGAGAGGTTGGAGTCTGTTTGATTGAGTGTGTGGACAGGTGACTTTTATACGGGTAACAAGTTCAAACAGGTGCAGTTAATACAGGTAATGAGTGGAGAACAGGAGGGCTTCTTAAAGAAAAAATAACAGGTCTGTGAGAGCCGGAATTCTTACTGGTTGGTAGGTGATCAAATACTTATGTCATGCAATAAAATGCAAATTAATTATTTAAAAATCATACAATGTGATTTTCTGGATTTTTATTTTAGATTCCATCTCTCACAGTTGAAGAGTACCTATGATACAAATTACAGACCTCTACATGCTTTGTAAGTAGGAAAACCTACAAAATTGTCAGTGTATCAAATACTTGTTCTCCCCACTGTATATATTTTCAGTTTTGTACACCATTGGAGAGGTCTTTCTCCACTTCCAATCATGTGGTATGCACTAGCCCAGGGGTCTCAAACTGGTGGCCCTCCAGCTGTTGCAGAACTACAATTCCCATGAGGCATTGCAAGGCTAAACAGTTACAAGCATGACTCCCATAGGCAGAGGCATGATGGGACTTGTAGTTCCGCAACAGCTGGAGGGCCGCAGGTTTGAGACCCCTGCACTAGCCTTATTGCATTACACTGTATGCGGTACATTGATTTAATACACATTTTGGTCATATGTATACAGTCAGGTCCATAAATATTGGGACATCGACACAATTCTTATCTTTTTGGCTCTATACACCACCACAATGGATTTGAAATGAAACAAACAAGATGTGCTTTAACTGCAGACTTTCAGCTTTAATTTGAGGGTATTACATCCAAATCAGGTGAATGGTGTAGGAATTACAACAGTTTGTATATGTGTCTCCCACTTTTTAAGGGACCAAAAGTAATGGGACAGATTAACAATCAAAAAAAAACTTTCACTTTTTAATACTTGGTTGCAAATCCTTTGCAGTCAATTACAGCCTGAAGTGCGGAGCGCATAGACATCACCAGACGCTGGGTTTCATCCCTGGTGATGCTCTGCCAGGCCTCTACTGCAACTGTCTTCAGTTCCTGCTTGTTCTTGGGGCATTTTCCCTTCAGTTTTGTCTTCAGCAAGTGAAATGCATGCTCAATTGGATTCAGGTCAGGTGATTGACTTGGCCATTGAATAACATTCCACTTCTTTCCCTTAAAAAACTCTTTGGTTGCTTTCGCAGTATGCTTCGGGTCATTGTCCATCTGCACTGTGAAGCGCCGTCCAATGAGTTCTGAAGCATTTGGCTGAATATGAGCAGATAATATTGCCCAAAACACTTTAGAATTCATCCTGCTGCTTTTGTCAGCAGTCACATCATCAATAAATACAAGAGAACCAGTTCAATTGGCAGCCATACATGCCCACGCCATGACACTACCACCACCATGCTTCACTGATGAGGTGGTATGCTTTGGATCATGAGCAGTTCCTTTCCTTCTCCATACTTTTCTCTTCCCATCACTCTGGTACAAGTTGATCTTGGTCTCATCTGTCCATAGGATGTTGTTAAAGAACTGTGAAGGCTTTTTTAGATGTTGTTTGACAAACTATAATCTGGCCTTCCTGTTTTTGAGGCTCACCAATGGTTTACATCTTGTGGTGAACCCTCTGTATTCACTCTGGTGAAGTCTTCTCTTGATTGTTGACTTTGACACACATACACCTACCTCCTGGAGAGTGTTCTTGATCTGGCCAACTGTTGTGAAGGGTGTTTTCTTCACCAGCGAAAGAATTCTTCGGTCATCCACCACAGTTGTTTTCCGTGGTCTTCCGGGTCTTTTGGTGTTGCTGAGCTCACTGGTGCATTCTTTCTTTTTAAGGATGTTCCAAACAGTTGATTTGGCCACACCTAATTTTTTTTCTATCTCTCTGATGGGTTTGTTTTGTTTTTTCAGCCTAATGATGGCTTGCGTTACTGATAGTGGCAGCTCTTTGGATCTCATATTGAGAGTTGACAGCAACAGATTCCAAATGCAAATAGCACACTTGAAATGAACTCTGGACCTTTTATCTGCTCCTTGTAAATGGGATAATGAGGGAATAACACACACCTGGCCATGGAACAGCTGAGCAGCCAATTGTCCCATTACTTTTGGTCCCTTAAAAAGTGGGAGGCACATATACAAACTGTTGTAATTCCTACACCGTTCACCTGGTTTGGATGTAAATACCCTCAAATTAAAGCTGAGAGTCTGCAGTTAAAGCACATCTTGTTAGTTTCATTTCAAATCCATTGTGGTGGTGTATAGAGCCAAAAAGATTAGAATTGTGTCAATGTCCCAATATTTATGGACCTGACTGTATATCATCATTATTGTTCCATTTTTTAGTTTTCCCTTCTCCCTAGCACTGCACATTAGTCCTCCAAATCCTAAAATACCACAGAATAACGTATCACTGGGGATTTCCCTATTCCCTTCGCTTCACTTATAAAGGAACCGCCTATGTTTGCAAATCTACAAATGATCTTCTAACAACAATCAGAGATTTCCGCTTATCAGCACCTACTACAATGATGGATGGCAATAAGAAGAGAATGAACCCCACAAAATCTCAACAGGTCCAGGACACTCAAGAAACTGAGGTACTAAAAACTCCTCCTAGCCCACATAAAAGAGGGTGCTTTGCTTCACCACCACCTGAAGAAAAGGATATCACTGACTAAAATAGCTAATTTAAGTGATGCATGACTACTCAGGTCTATTTTTTGTTTCCTAAGGTTTTTCTAAACCTAACTTAATAGGATGTAAGTATAGAGGTAACTTTACTACAAACCCTACACTGATTAATTTAGAATATTATATACAAATGACAGACACCCTTTTTATTTGATCACTTGATTCACTATTTGCGTGATCTAATATGATCGTTTCAGTCAAGACACAATTTTTATTCAGAAAGATGTATTTATATACTGTAGATGCTTGATAATCTATAATAGATAATTTCTGAGTCGAAATTATTATTTTTTTTCATTATCCCATAGACTCTGGGGTCTCATTTTTTTTAAATATATGGTATTAATAGAACATTATAAGTTGCTATAATTTATAAAATTACTGTTTCTCCAGTTAAGTTATCCTCTTTTCTCTATAACCTCTGTTTTAATTATATAATGATTAATTGCAGTTTATTTAGACTTAAAATCTCTTACCTAACAATATAATATACATTTTTCATTATTTTTCATTGTTTTATTGAACTAAAAGTACGCTTATGACTTGTTATTTTTGATCACCTTATTATATAAGGTAATATAAACGCTGTTGTAGTCCCGGAGACTGCCCACTGAGCCTCCACACTTTCCCCGAGTGCCCAAACTAGTTTTGGACACTCTTTGGACCTTTTTATATCCATTGGTAGGTGTATCTACACCACCCACTGGATATTAGCTCCGATTGGGAGCCCATTTTATTTTTATTTTTTATTGTATTTTTATTATCTCTTATACTTGTTCACCACTTAAAGTTTCTCATAAATACACACACTTTTTCAGTTGTGTTCAAATATTATATAAGAAAACTTATATAAAATTTCTTAATTGTTTCTATTTCACGGAATAACTCATTTATTTTTAACTATCTTATCTTCAGAGGAAAATATTTTGATCCACATTTGGTTATCTAATAACATATGATGTCCTCATTAAACGTTCTAACACTTAATGTTCAGGGTCTCAACTCCCCCCCAAAATGAACTAAAGCTTTCACCTTTTTTTCTCAAAAATATCAGCACATGTAATATGTCTACAGGAAACCCATTTTACGCTTCAATCCACACCAAAATACTTTGGTCGTAAATATCCCCAAGTCTACACAGCTTCCACCACAACAAAAAAAAGGGGGGGTATTAATTGCATTCCACCATTCAACACCATTTACCCTTAAGAAAGAACTTAACCACTTAAGCCCCGGACCATTTTGTAGCTAAAGGATCAGGCCACTTTTTGCGATTCAGCACTGCGTCGCTTTAACTGACAATTGCGCGGTCATGCCACGTGGCTCCCAAACAAAATTGGTGTCCTTTTATTCCCACAAATAGAGCTTTCTGTGGTTTTTATTTTTTGCGCTATAAACAAAAATAGAGCGACAATTTAAAAAAAAATGCAATATCTTTAACTTTTTGCTATAATAAATATCCCCAAAAAATCTATAAAAAAACATATTTTTGGTAAAAAAAATCGCGATAAGCGTTTATTGATTGGTTTGCTCAAAAGTTATAGCGTCTACAAAATAGGGGATAGTTTTATGGCATTTTTATTAATATTTTTTTTACTAGTAATGGCGGCGATCAGTGATTTTTATCGTGACACTTTTGACACTATTTTGGGACCATTGTCATTTTTACAGCGATCAGTGCTATAAAAATGCACTGATTCCTGTGAAAATGACACTGGCAGTGAAGGGGTTAACCTGTAGGGGGCGCTGAAGGGGTTAAGTGTGACCTAATGTGTGATTCTTACTGTGAGGGGGCCTGGCTTGGCGTGTGACATCACTGATCGTCGTTCCCTATGACAGGGAACAGACGATCAGTGACAGTCTCACTAGGAAGCACGAGGAGAGGTTTGTTTACATTTACCTCTCCCCATTCTTTAGCTCTGTGATCTGATCGCGGGACACCGGTGGCGATCGGGTCCGCGGGTCCCGCGGGTGCGGTCACAAGGCTCAGGACCGGGATGCGAGGGTGCCGCCGGCGGCGCGCCCGACTAACGACTGGGCATCTTAAAGAGGACGTACCTGTACGTGCTTGTGCCCAGCCGTGCCATTCTGCCAACATATATCGGCGTGAGGCGGTCCTTAAGTGGTTAAAGACCCTGAGGGCAGATACATAATTTTAACAGGAACATTATTGGATAATGATGTTACAATCATATCATACTACGCTCCAAACAAGAATCCACTATCATTCCTTTCCCATTTATTTTCAGTAATTGATACTCACAAACAAGGTACTCTAATAATTAGCGGTGACTCAAATCAAATAATATACCCATTCCTGGACAAATCCCCAATTCTTACTACCACCTCTAAGCCTTCATATCAACAACTCCTGCAACAATACTCACTTCTTGACACCTGGCGGGAACATAATCCAAAAAGGCGACAATTCACCCACTATTCCCACGCACACAAACAATTTTCACAAATTGACCACATTTTTGTTACTGTCACCACTTCAGCGCTTACATTAGACTCACACATTATACCATGTGCATGGTCGGATCATAACGACTAATGACCAGTGTGAGGGGGTTGGCTCGGCAGCGGGTGTGTGTGACCCCCGAGATGGGCTCCCCACACAAAAACAGGCCCAGCAAACGGAGGTTGTGGTTTTCAAAATCAAAAAGGTGCGGTTTATTTTCTATTTACAGTGACAAAACACAGCAAAGAAAAAGAAACATAAACAAAATAAATCCTGGTCAACTTGACCTCTGACTAAACATACAGGTTTCCTAACTAACAACTGGGATCAGCCTAGTGCTGTCCTAGTCCCTAAGTCCCTGGTTTTAAATGTCCAAGCAAATAGCCACACAGGCTTTGTCTCACCGCACAGGGGTTCACTCTCCCTAGACAGTCCACACAGGTCTGGGTCCAGGCATGAGCCAACATCTAATGAAGCTGGGAGTTCTTATAGAGGCCTAAATGAGCTGACAAGCTTCAGCTGGTCTCATCAACTCCCTGTCTGCACGACGCCCCACACTCTCCCTAGAGGTATGAGTCATCCATGAGCCCACTAGTCTCAGCTGGGCTTATACAACTCTCCACCTAGTTGTATAAGTCGGCGTAAAGCCTGAATCTGGGCGAAATATATCTACCCCCCTGGATGCAACCAGGTGACTTTACCTTCCTGCTGTCACATACCCCCCCCTCTTGTTTTAACCTCGGGGTTGGAACACCAGCAATCAGGCATTCATGTACTCGAGACAAAGCATCCACATTCCCCATTTGAACGCCAGGGCGATGCTTTACTGTGAAGTTGAATTCCTGGAGGGCCAGGAACCACCTATTCACTCTTCTATTTGTTTCCTTGTTTTGAGCCATCCACTTTAACGGAGCGTGATCCGTAACCATGTCAAAGTGCCTACCTAGCAGGTAGTACCGAAGGGAATCTAGAGCCCACTTCACCGCTAAACACTCCTTTTCAACGGTGGCGTAATTTACCTCATGGGACTTCAACTTCCTGCTGAGGTAAATGACTGGGTGCTCTTCCCCGTTCCAGACCTGGGACAATACTGCTCCTAACCCCACATCTGACGCATCACTTTGTACGACAAAGTCTTTAGAGAAGTCGGGTGAGTACAAAACTGGCTGGCTACATAAGGCTTGTTTCAAGAATTGGAATGCTGCCTCAGCCTCGGGGGTCCATTTTCCGCTGGAATGTGGCCGGCGCATTCTGTAACCCGAACGGCATTCTTTTATATTGGAACGCCCCGTCTGGGGTTACAAATGCGGTTTTCTCTTTGGCCGACTTGGCCAGGGGGATTTGCCAATACCCTTTTGTGAGGTCAAGAGTCGTCATGTATCGGGCTGTTCCCAGCCGGTCGATCAACTCATCTATACGTGGCATGGGGTAGGTGTCAAATTTTGTAACTTTGTTCAACTGACGAAAATCGTTACAAAATCGCCAGCTCCCATCCGGTTTAGGCACCAACACAATGGGACTAGACCAATCACTTTGGGACTCCTCTATCACCCCTAAGTTCAGCATTTTCTGTACTTCCTCCCGTATTGCCTCCCGTCGGGCCTCTGGGATCCGATAGGGTTTTAACTTCACCCTTTCACCGGGCGGGGTAATGATGTCATGCTCTACCCCAGATGTTTGTCCCGGCAGCTCAGAGAATACCTCCTTGTTGCGAAGCACAAACTCCTTAACCTCCTGTTGTTGGGGTTGTGACAAGGTGGCTGCTATTCCAACCTCAGGAATCACGCAACCAGTTTGAGCTGGTGACCAAGTGTCTGCGACTAGGGACTCTCTATCCCTCCAGGCTTTCAACAGATTAACGTGATAGATCTGTTCGGGCTTTCGCCTTCCTGGTTGTCTGACCTTGTAATTCACTTCGCTCACTTTTTCCATTATCTCGTAGGGGCCTTGCCATTTGGCAAGGAATTTACTTTCAACCGTAGGGACAAGTACCAGTATCCTATCCCCCGGGGAAAAGGTACGGGTCTTGGCTCCACGGTTGTACACTCTCTGCTGTGCTAACTGCGCTTGGGCCAAATGTTCCTTCACGATGGGCATTACCTGTGCAATTCGGTCTTGCATCAGGGCGACATGCTCAATCACACTCCTGTGGGGAGAACTCTCACTTTCCCAAGTTTCCTTGGCAATATCCAACAGCCCTCTTGGGTGTCTCCCATACAGTAACTCAAAGGGGGAGAATCCCGTAGAGGATTGGGGCACCTCCCTAATAGCAAACATCAGATAAGGAAGTAGACAGTCCCAATCCTTTCCATCTCTATCCACCACTTTCTTCAACATTTGTTTTAGGGTTTTGTTGAATCTTTCAACCAGCCCATCGGTTTGGGGGTGATACACAGATGTACGTAATTGCGTCACTTTGAACAATTTACACAGCTCCTTCATAACCCGGGACATAAAGGGTGTACCTTGGTCCATAAGCAGTTCTTTACAAATACCCACCCGGCTAAACACAAGAGATAGCTCTTTGGCTATGGTTTTGGCCGTGGTATTTCGGAGAGGGATCGCTTCTGGATAACGGGTGGCATAGTCCATTATAACTAATATGTACTGGTGCCCCCTAGCGGACTTGATTATAGGACCTACCAAATCCATGGCGATCCTCTCAAACGGGACCTCAATGATGGGTAGAGGGACCAGCGGGCTACGGAAATGTGGCATCGGGGCCGACCTCTGACACACAGGGCAGGAGGAACAATAATTTTCTATGTCCTTCATCACCCCCGGCCAATAGAATCTCTGTAATACCCTCTCTCGGGTTTTCTCTGTCCCCAGATGACCTCCAAGAATGTGCCCATGGGCCAACTCCAACACCAACTTCCTGTAAGGTTTGGGCACCACAAGCTGCTCAACGGTTTCTTCTGCCCTTTTTGCCACCCGATACAGTAGGTCCTTCTCTACGCTGAAGTATGGGTAAGTGCAGGTATTATCTGGGTTCACTAACTCGCCATCTATTTTCACTACGTTTTCCCGTGCCTTTATTAGGGCGGGGTCTTTCAACTGTTCTGTGGCAAAGTTTTCCCTGTGAACCTCAAGATCAGAAAACTCCACAGACGGTAGGTTTTCGTCTGAGGAGGTGGGCTCCTCTCCAGTTTCTTGAGTCTCCCCTGCCAATACTGATAAGGGAAATTCCGGAGAGTCCTCACCACTCTCAGGGGAGTTCTGGCTATCACATTCCTGGTACATAGGGGCACCAGTGGGGGGCTCAGGATCATCCCACAGTTCCCAGAACTTCGGAAAATCCCTTCCCACAATGGCGTCATGCGGTAACTGAGATACTAAGCCCACTGGATGAGAGAGGGTACCTTTGGGGGTCTCGAAACACACTGTAGTCACTGGATACTCTCGGGTGTCCCCATGCACACAAATAACAGCTACCTTGCTATTCCCAGAGACCTCTGTTTTAACTAACTCAGCCTTTATCAGGGTCACAAGGCTACCTGAATCCAGCAATACCACAACATTTCTACCATTAACACACATTTTGCATAAATGTTTCTCAGTTCCTCGAATGGCAGTGCATGCGACTGTCGCACACAGCGACTGACGCCTGCCCGTCAGAAAGTCACACTGCATGGGTTCCTCCACAACCGGGCAATTGGCTGCAATATGTCCCGCTTGCCGGCAGCGGTAGCAAACGATCCTTCTTGCGGCCTCTTGAGCCGCTGATTTCCCAGGCTGTTCTCGCCAAACTTGGGGTAGAGCTCCCACCCTCTCACTCTCTCCACCCTCACCCCTTGGAATCCTCTTATCCGCCCCTGGGGATGGTCTGGTCTTAGGGTGGAAAGTCCGAGTGTCTCTGGAAGAGGCCGTCAGGTTCTCTGTAGCCAAGTATTTCTCCACACGATCCACAAGACCATCGGCCGTCTCTGGGTCTCCATGGCTTACCCACTTTTGGATGGCAGTAGGAAGAGCTCTCAAAAACCGATCCATTACAACACGTTCCACAATCTT
The DNA here is from genome assembly GCA_029206835.1 of Rana muscosa. NCBI lineage: Eukaryota > Metazoa > Chordata > Amphibia > Anura > Ranidae > Rana > Rana muscosa. The sequence continues at coordinate 410,563,415 of CM055117.1, forward strand.
TGGTGCGGACAAAGTCTCTGGCTGTAGCCACTTTCTGCTCAGGTGAATGAGATCATACATTTGAGACCTGGGGGGTTTTCCAAGCTGGAAAGTCCAGTTATGCACACGCTGAGCCCGGACAGCCTGGGTGACACCCAGCCTTGCCAATATTTCAGCTTTTAGCATCACATAGTCTTTTGCTTGGTTAGGCTCTAGGTCATAGTAAGCTTTCTGCGATTCACCAGTTAACAGAGGAGCCACCAGTCCAGCCCACTGCTCCTCAGGCCACTTTTCTCTTTCAGCGGTCCTTTCAAATGTGGTCAAAAATACCTCTGGATCATCCTCTCCAGTCATTTTTGTCAATAAACGACTCACCCCAAAGGACGCGGTATTAGTGGGACGGCTTTCCTCACTGGTCTGCGGACGTTGCTGCATTACTGCTTCCATCTGTTGTTGTAGTCTCTGCTCTTGCTTCTGCAACAGGTCTATGAAGCGGGCCTCAGATTGCTGCTGGGCTTGTTGCTGAGCCTCCAGACTCTGTTGCAAAGTTGCGTTTGTCTGCTGCTGGGCTGCAAGGCTCTGTTGATGAGCTTGCTGCTGGGCTGCGAAGTTCTGTTGTTGAGCTGCAAGGCTCTGTTGATGAGCTGCAAGGCTCCTTTGCAAACCTGCATTTGTCTGCTGTTGATTGGCATTTGCTAGAGCCAGCTGCTTCAGTATCTCCTCCATGCTGGCTTAAAAAAAAACTGCCACTGGTTCTCCACCAACTGTGAGGGGGTTGGCTCGGCAGCGGGTGTGTGTGACCCCCGAGATGGGCTCCCCACACAAAAACAGGCCCAGCAAACGGAGGTTGTGGTTTTCAAAATCAAAAAGGTGCGGTTTATTTTCTATTTACAGTGACAAAACACAGCAAAGAAAAAGAAACATAAACAAAATAAATCCTGGTCAACTTGACCTCTGACTAAACATACAGGTTTCCTAACTAACAACTGGGATCAGCCTAGTGCTGTCCTAGTCCCTAAGTCCCTGGTTTTAAATGTCCAAGCAAATAGCCACACAGGCTTTGTCTCACCGCACAGGGGTTCACTCTCCCTAGACAGTCCACACAGGTCTGGGTCCAGGCATGAGCCAACATCTAATGAAGCTGGGAGTTCTTATAGAGGCCTAAATGAGCTGACAAGCTTCAGCTGGTCTCATCAACTCCCTGTCTGCACGACGCCCCACACTCTCCCTAGAGGTATGAGTCATCCATGAGCCCACTAGTCTCAGCTGGGCTTATACAACTCTCCACCTAGTTGTATAAGTCGGCGTAAAGCCTGAATCTGGGCGAAATATATCTACCCCCCTGGATGCAACCAGGTGACTTTACCTTCCTGCTGTCACACCAGTTTCACATCCCTAGTTCCACGATCAAACCAGCGCACGTGGTAAATTAATGATAGTATGCTAGAAAATTCCTAATTTTGCCAGGAATTAGATAAAGCCATAAAAGATTATATTATAAATAACAATTCCACAGATACAGACCCCCTGACCGGATGGGAAGCGCTTAAACCCTATATTAGAAAGGTTTGCATTAGTCAATCATCTCAATACTGTAAAGAGAGACAAAAACTTAAAAAAAAACTAGAGTAAGCATTTTACAAAGCATCTGAAAACTTTCAGGCCCGACCCACACAGTCAAATAAACTTTATATACGACAAAACACGCCTAGAACTAGACCTCCTTTTGACAGAGTCAGCAGAGAAAATACTTCATAAATCAAAGCACACCTTCCTTATGAAAGCAAATAAGCCAGACACATTCCTAGCTTTAGCATTATGGAAAACTAATTATACCCCAAAGACAATTTGTCTAAAAATTAATAAGGATATTTTACAGAAAATTGACAGAACTCTATACAGACCCTAATACATTTGAACAATCAAAAATGACCAAACTCTTATCTACAATACAACTAACTTCTTTATCCCAAACACATCAAGATTCTCTTGATAAAACAATCACAGACTCCGAAATTCAAAATACTATAAAATTATTTAAAACACATAAATGTCCAGGCACAGATGGTCTCTCTGCAACTTATTACAAGAGATTTTCATCATTATTATCACCCCTTATGGTTGAAGCTTTTGATTCCCTCCTTAAAGAACATAATTTTTGAACTGAATCACTTACAGCCTCTATATCTATGATCCCTAAACCCAATACAGATGATACATTGTGGTCCAATTATAGACCGATATCTATCCTAAATATTGATATCAAAATATTGACTAAAATACTTGCTTCTAGGCTTAATCCCATTATTGGAAAACTAATTCATAGAGATCAAGCAGGCTTCATACTCTCAAGACAAGCTGGTGACAATATTCGCTGAGCTACATTTTTAGCTCATGTAGCCCGTTCACGTCAAATCCCTGCCTGTTTCCTCTCACTAGATATTCGAAAGGCATTCGATTCTATATCATGGCTAGTGTTGAGCGAACCCGAACTGTAAAGTTCGGGTCCGTACCGAACTTTAGCTTTTTCCCGAACCCGAACCCGGACTTTGCGCAAAAGTCCGGGTTCAGCAATCTAATTACGCATTTAGAAATGCTTCAGGGGCCAGCCAATCACCTTTTGATTAGCTGGTGTGCCCTTAGAGGCCATCATAGCCATGCCTACTAATGGCATGGCTGTGATTGGTCAGTGCAACATGTGACCCAGCTTCTATATAAGCTAGAGGCACACAGCACACACGTCACTCTGCTTCAGAATAGATAGGGAGAGGATCTTGGCTGCTGCTGTTGCTAATAGGGAGAGATTGTAAAATACATGAGGTAGTCCTGATTCTGCAATCTGAGGGAAAAGATAGAGAGATAGTGTAGTGTAGGGCCAGGTTCCTGTTGGTGCTTTCAGGGAGAGAGAATATTATATAGGAGTCCAGATTCAGAGATTAAAATCAGCGATCTGCATAGGTTTACCTGTTTGTGTTGCAGTGCAGTCTTTTTACACTGCCATGAGCCCAGTGTCAGAGAAAATCTAACTTTTAGGGGGGAAAAAAAAGGCACTTTATTGTGCTCTTTTCCAGAAGAGCCATAGAGCAAAAAAAGACCCGTTTAGGGAAAAAAAATAAAAAAATAAAAATTTGCACTTTAATGTACGCTTGCAAAAAGAGCCATTCAGGGCCACAAAAAATAGTTTGCAGTGTGTTATACATATGTGGAGGTGTGTAAAATAAACAATTTCTATATAGTTTTCTCCTACTGTGCTACACTACAAAAACAACATTTTTTTTGAATAGCATTTTCTGCAGTTCTGTAGCTGTGCGATTCAGCGGTTACGTACTATGGGTGTGTTCTGCTCTTCCAAAAAACGCCGTTTAGGGGCACAAAAAATAGTTTGCAGTGTGTTATACATATTTGGAGGCGTGTGAAATAAACAATTTCTATATAGTTTTCTCCTACTGTGCTATACTAAAAAAACAAAATTTTTTTTGAATAGCATTTTCTGCAGTTCTGTAGCTGTGCGATTCAGCGGTTACGTACTGTGGGTGTGTTCTGCTCTTCCAAAAAATGCCGTTTAGGGGCACAAAAAATAGTTTGCAGTGTGTTATACATATTTGGAGGTGTGTGAAATAAAAAATTTCTATATAGTTTTCTCCTACTGTGCTATACTATAAAAACAAACATTTTTTTGAATAGCATTTTCTGCAGTTCTGTAGCTGTGCGATTCAGCGGTTACGTACTGTGGGTGTGTTCTGCTCTTCCAAAAAACGCCGTTTAGGGGCACAAAAAATAGTTTGCAGTGTGTTATACATATTTGGAGGTGTGTGAAATAAACAATTTCTATATAGTTTTCTCCTACTGTGCTATACTAAAAAAAAAATTTTTTTTTGAATAGCATTTTCTGCAGTTCTGTAGCTGTGCGATTCAGCGGATACGTACTGTGGGTGTGTTCTGCTCTTCCAAAAAACGCCGTTTAGGGGCACAAAAAATAGTTTGCAGTGTGTTATACATATTTGGAGGTGTGTGAAATAAACAATTTCTATATAGTTTTCTCCTACTGTGCTATACTAAAAAAAACAACATTTTTTTTGAATAGCATTTTCTGCAGTTCTGTAGCTGTGCGATTCAGCGGTTACGTACTGTGGGTGTGTTCTGCTCTTCCAAAAAACGCCGTTTAGGGGCACAAAAAATAGTTTGCAGTGTGTTATACATATTTGGAGGTGTGTGAAATAAACAATTTCTAAATAGTTTTCTTCTACTGTGCTATACTAAAAAAACAACATTTTTTTTGAATAGCATTTTCTGCAGTTCTGTAGCTGTGCGATTCAGCGGTTACGTACTGTGGGTGTGTTCTGCTCTTCCAAAAAACGCCATTTAGGGGCACAAAAAATAGTTTGCAGTGTGTTATACATATTTGGAGGTGTGTGAAATAAACAATTTCTATATAGTTTTCTCCTACTGTGCTATAACAAAAAAACAAAATTTTTTTTGAATAGCATTTTCTGCAGTTCTGTAGCTGTGCGATTCAGCGGTTACGTACTGTGGGTGTGTTCTGCTCTTCCAAAAAACGCCATTTAGGGGCACAAAAAATAGTTTGCAGTGTGTTATACATATTTGGAGGTGTGTGAAATAAACAATTTCTATATAGTTTTCTCCTACTGTGCTATACTAAAAAAAAAATTTTTTTTTGAATAGCATTTTCTGCAGTTCTGTAGCTGTGCGATTCAGCGGATACGTACTGTGGGTGTGTTCTGCTCTTCCAAAAAACGCCGTTTAGGGGCACAAAAAATAGTTTGCAGTGTGTTATACATATTTGGAGGTGTGTGAAATAAACAATTTCTATATAGTTTTCTCCTACTGTGCTATACTAAAAAAAACAACATTTTTTTTGAATAGCATTTTCTGCAGTTCTGTAGCTGTGCGATTCAGCGGTTACGTACTGTGGGTGTGTTCTGCTCTTCCAAAAAACGCCGTTTAGGGGCACAAAAAATAGTTTGCAGTGTGTTATACATATTTGGAGGTGTGTGAAATAAACAATTTCTAAATAGTTTTCTTCTACTGTGCTATACTAAAAAAACAACATTTTTTTTGAATAGCATTTTCTGCAGTTCTGTAGCTGTGCGATTCAGCGGTTACGTACTGTGGGTGTGTTCTGCTCTTCCAAAAAACGCCATTTAGGGGCACAAAAAATAGTTTGCAGTGTGTTATACATATTTGGAGGTGTGTGAAATAAACAATTTCTATATAGTTTTCTCCTACTGTGCTATAACAAAAAAACAAAATTTTTTTTGAATAGCATTTTCTGCAGTTCTGTAGCTGTGCGATTCAGCGGTTACGTACTGTGGGTGTGTTCTGCTCTTCCAAAAAACGCCATTTAGGGGCACAAAAAATAGTTTGCAGTGTGTTATACATATTTGGAGGTGTGTGAAATAAACAATTCCTATATAGTTTTCTCCTACTGTGCTATACCAAAAAAACAACATTTTTTTTGAATAGCATTTTCTGCAGTTCTGTAGCTGTGCGATTCAGCGGTTACGTACTGTGGGTATGTTCTGCTCTTCCAAAAAACGCCGTTTAGGGGCACAAAAAATAGTTTGCAGTGTGTTATACATATTTGGAGGTGTGTGAAGTAAACAATTTCTAAATAGTTTTCTTCTACTGTGCTATACTAAAAAAACCCATTTTTTTTGAATAGCATTTTCTGCAGTTCTGTAGCTGTGCGATTCAGCGGTTACGTACTGTGGGTGTGTTCTGCTCTTCCAAAAAACGCCATTTAGGGGCACAAAAAATAGTTTGCAGTGTGTTATACATATTCGGAGGTGTGTGAAATAAACGATTTCTATATAGTTTTCTCCTACTGTGCTATACCAAAAAAACAACATTTTTTTTGAATAGCATTTTCTGCAGTTCTGTAGCTGTGCGATTCAGCGATTACGTACTGTGGGTGTGTTCTGCTCTTCCAAAAAACGCAGTTATGGGGCACAAAAAATAGTTTGCAGTGTGTTATACATATTTGGAGGTGTGTGAAATAAACAATTTCTATATAGTTTTCTCCTACTGTGCTATACTAAAAAAACAACATTTTTTTTTAATAGCATTTTCTGCAGTTCTGTAGCTGTGCGATTCAGCGGTTACGTACTGTGGGTGTGTTCTGCTCTTCCAAAAAACGCAGTTATGGGGCACAAAAAATAGTTTGCAGTGTGTTATACATATTTGGAGGTGTGTGAAATAAACAATTTCTATATAGTTTTCTCCTACTGTGCTATACTAAAAAAACAACATTTTTTTTGAATAGCATTTTCTGCAGTTCTGTAGCTGTGCGATTCAGCGGTTACGTACTGTGGGTGTGTTCTGCTCTTCCAAAAAACGCCGTTTAGGGGCACAAAAAATAGTTTGCAGTGTGTTATACATATTTGGAGGTGTGTGAAATAAACAATTTCTAAATAGTTTTCTTCTACTGTGCTATACAAAAAAAAAACATTTTTTTTGAATAGCATTCTATGCAGTTCTGTAGCTGTGCGATTCAGCGGTTACGTACTGTGGGTGTGTTCTGCTCTTCCAAAAACACCCATTTAGGGCAACATCCTAAATTTGGAAAATATGAGGAGAAGGTCAAAGGGACGTGGCGGCCCCGGTCGTGGTGCTGCTGGTGGAGCTCCTGTTGCAGGGAGAGGACGTGGTGGATCTGTGCCAGATACACGCACAAGTGAAACACCTTCCTCAGGTGCGAGTAGGCGACCGAGCCTGCGGCGGTATTTTGTCGCGCCTAATGAGGCTGTACGAATGTTTAGGCCAGGAAAAGTACAGGCGATAGTAGATTGGGTTGCTGACAGTGCCTCGGGTTCCTTCACATTGTCTCCCACCCACTCTTCTGATGAAAGATCAGAGTTGGCACCTGAAACCCATGTCCATCAGTCTTTCACCTCACCCCCTTGCAAATCAGCCAAGCAGTCTGAGCCCCAAATCATGCAGCAGTCTCTTCTGCTTTTCGATGACTCTGTTAGCAGGGTTTCCCAGGGCCATCCACCTAGCCCTGCCCCAGAAGTGGAAGAGATTGAGTGCACCGATGCCCAACCACTTATGTTTCATGATGAGTACATGGGAGGACCATTGCAGTACGTCTCGGATGATAACGAAACACAGGTGCCAACTGCTGCTGCTTTCGCAATTGTGCAGACAGACAAGGAGGGCAGGGGTGAAGACTGGGTGGAAGATGATGTGGAGGATGATGAGGTCCTCGACCCCACATGGAATGAACATTATGCAGGTGACCAGTGTAGTTTGGAGGAAGAGGCGGTGGTCGCACAGAGCCACCAGCACAGCAGAAGAGGGAGCAGGGTGCAAAAGCGGAGCGTCCGTCCCCTAGACAGTATGTCTGCTACTGCCCAACGCAGCAAGGGACCGAGCACACCAAAGCCAGGTCCAAGGAGTTCCCTAGCGTGGCAGTTCTTCACACAATGTGCTGATGACAAGACACGAGTGGTTTGCAGGCTGTGCAATCAGAGGCTGAAGCGAGGCATAAACGTTCTCAACCTGAGCACAACCTGCATGACCAGGCATCTAAGTGCAAAGCACGAGCTGCAGTGGAGTAGACACCTCAAAAACCAAGAAAGGTCTCTGGCTCCTCCTGCTTCCTCTTCTGCTGCAGTCTTGGTCTCTTCATCCACCTCTGTAGTGACAGTGGCACCTGCCACCCCGCAAACAGAGGATCTGCCAGCAACACTACCACCTGGGTCACCAACCATCTCCACAATGTCCCATGGAAGCTTTCAGCTCTCTATCTCCCAAACATTGGAGCGGAAGAGGAAGTACCCCCCTAGCCACCCGCGATCCCTGGCCCTGAATGCCAGCATTTCAAAACTCCTGGCCTTTGAAATGCTGTCATTCCGTATGGTGGAGACACAGAGTTTTAAAAGCCTGATGGCATTGGCTGTCCCACAGTACGTCGTGCCCAGCCGCCACTATTTTTCCAGGCGAGCCATCCCTTCCCTGCACAACCAAGTGGGGGACAAAATCAGGTGTGCACTGCGCAACGCCATCTGTGGCAAGGTCCACCTAGCTACGGATGCGTGGACCAGTAAGCACGGTCAGGGACGTTATATCTCCCTAACAGCACACTGGGTAAATGCAGTGGCGGCTGGGCCTGAGGCAGATAGCAGTTTGGCGCATGTCCTTCCACCACCGAGGATTGCAGGGCGCTTCAGTTTGCCTCCTGTTGCTAACTCCTCCTACTCCACTTCCTCATCCTCTACCGCCTCCTCATCCGGTCAGCGTAACACCTTCACCACCAACTTCAGCACAGCCAGGGGTAAACGACAGCAGGCAGTTTTAAAACTTTCCTGTTTGGGGGAAAAACCCCACACCGCGCAGGAGTTGTGGAGGGACATGGAACAACAGACCAATGAGTGGTTGCTGTCAGTGAGCCTCAAGCCTGGCCTGGTGGTGTGCGATAATGGGCGAAATCTCGTAGCAGCTCTGGGCCTAGCCGGTTTGACGCACATCCCTTGCCTGGCGGATGTGCTGAGCTTGGTGGTCCAGAGGTTCCTTAAAAATTACCCCAATATGCCAGAGCTGCTGCAGAAAGTGCGGGCTGTGTGTGCGCACTTTCGGCGTTCTCACCCTGCTGCTGCTCGCCTGTCAGCGCTGCAGCGTAACTTCGGCCTTCCCGCTCACCGCCTCATATGTGACGTGCCCACAAGGTGGAACTCCACCTTGCACATGCTGGCCAGACTGTGCGAGCAGCAGCAGGCGATAGTGGAGTTTCAGCTGCAGCAATCACGCGTGAGTCGCTCTGCTGAACAGCACTACTTCACCACCAATAACTGGGCCTCCATGCGAGACCTGTGTGCCTTGTTGCGCTGTTTCGAGTACTCCACCAACATGTCCAGTGCCAATGACGCCGTTCTTAGCGTTACTATCCCAGTTCTATGCCTCCTTGAAAAAACGCTTCAGGCGATGATGGAAGAGGATGTGGCACAGGAGGATGAGGAGGAGGAGGAGGAAGCGGGATCATTTCAAAGGCTTTCAGGGCAGTCTTTCACAAGTGGCTACGAGGGTGGGTTCCTGCACCAACAAACGCCAGGTACACAATTGTCCGGCAGAAAGGGCACAGTTCTGGAGGATGACGAGGTGGAGGAGGAGATGGAGGAGGAGGAGGAGGAGGAGCCATTTTCACAGCAGGGTGGCACCCAGACCAGCTCGTGGCCATCACTGGTGCATGGCTGGGGGGATACAGAGGACACAGACGATACACCTCCCACAGAGGACAGCTTTTCTTTGCCTCTGGGCAGCCTGGCACACATGAGCGATTACATGCTGCAGTGTTTCCGCAATGACCGCCGAGTTGCCCACATTTTAACTGGTGCTGATTACTGGGTGGCCACCCTGCTGGATCCCCGTTACAAGGACAACGTACCGTCCTTAATTCCCTCACTGGAGCGGGATCGTAAGATGCGTGAGTACAAGCGCACGCTGGTAGACGCGCTGCTGGTGGCATTCCCACCTGACAGCGGGCGTACGGTGGAAGCACAAGGCGAAGGCAGAGGAGGAGGAAGAGGTCGCCAACGCAGCCGGGGCACCGGCAGCACCTCAGAAGGCAGGGTTAGCATGGCTGAAATGTGGAAAAGCTTTGTCAGCACGCCACAACAACCAGCACCACCAGCTGAGATGGAACATCTTAGCAGGAGGCAGCATTTCACCAACATGGTTGAGCAGTATGTGTCCACAGGCCTACACGTACTGGATGACGGGTCTGCCCCCTTTAAATTCTGGGTCTCCAAATTGGGCACATGGCCTGAGCTTGCCCTTCATGCCTTGGAGGTGCTGGCCTGCCCTGCAGCCAGTGTATTATCTGAACGTGTATTTAGCACGGCAGGGGGCGTTATCACAGACAAGCGCAGCCGCCTGTCCAGAGCCAATGTGGACAAGCTCACGTTCATTAAAATGAACCAGGCATGGATCCCACAGGACTTGTCCGTACCTTGTGCAGAATAGACATGTATACCGGTGTTGTGACAAAAACTGTCCGGCCATCGGATTGTGTCCGGCCCATACTGCGAAGGCGCAGCGCTTCCGCAGTACAGAGGACAAGGAGATTCACAAAATCTCCGAAGATGAACGGCGCCTGCGCTGTGAGTGCAGGTTCAAGCCCCACCATCCAAGTGGACATAGGGTAGCACATAGTAACAGGGCCCCTCACGGGCTCGGTTCGATCGCCACGCTTCGGGCACGGCCTCACTTGGCTCGGCTTGAACCACGGATGGTGTGGCCTTCACCTGAACTCACCACGCAGGCGCCGTTCGTCTTGGGAGATTTTCGAAATCCCCTTGTCCTACATACTGAGCAAGCGCAGTACAGGGTGGACACTATTTGACGGGGGACAGAATTCGACACATCACCGGCCTTACCCAGCCATTGTTGTATTTTTGAACCAGTGTTGGCTACCTCGTCCTCCTCCACCGCCGCTTCCACCTACACAGCCACATCCACCGCCACCTCAACCTCCTACTCCATATGGACCTCGTCCTCCTAGGTCAAGATTATAATTTTTATTTTATTTTTTTGTAGCGCACAGATCCTTTCCCCCTTACCTGCCTTTATGTTGTTGGCTCCTCGCAGGAGGGAGAAAGGCACACCGCACTACCAGTCCGTACCCTCCTATATAAATAGGTTGAGCGGTGTACTTGACGGGCCGTGTCCACAGCCGGAGTCAAAACTCCTCCAGAGGATGATTCTCACCTCTACTGTAGGTAGAGGCAAGTCCTTTAATTCCCAGTAAAGTCAATGTCCACACCAGCTGAAATTACAACTCTTATTCTCTCATGGCAAAATAAACTCTACTCGGATAGAAAAGGTTAGAGCAAAGAAACAGGACAGCTTAAGGTGTGGAGGAGGTCCAGGCACAAACGTAGCACATTCACTTCACTGCTTAGGTTTCTCAAACAGTTTTAGGTGCACGGTCTCTGCCACAGACCTTGAGGTTGGTCTCTGCCACAGACCGGGTGTACAAGGCCCCTGCCACGGACCTGGAGAACTTTGGTCTCTGCCACAGACCAGGGTGTATAAGGCCCCTGCCACGGGCCGGGTGAATAAGGCCTCCGATACAGTCAAGATGACCTTGAGCTTCTCCTTCTACGAACCTAGCCCATATCAAGGGGAAGACATCTCTCCAGGGAGTCAACAGACCCTTCCTTCTCCGTGACTCCCACATCGGTCCATCAGAATGATCCTCCCTTCCCTGGAACATGGTCCCCTACACGAGGCGGCACCCTAAGACTCCTCGACCCTTAGCGGACTCCAGACGAAGGCTCTGGACTCCAGGCTTTACTCCGGTACCTAGGCCTCCATACCCAGGGCAGCAGGAACTCCAGGATAGTACCTCACCCCGGGCTAAAGGTACCCGAGATGGAACAGGAACACATGCACCCAGGCCAAAGGCACCTGGGCGTGGACCCCACTGGACATCAGCCCCCAGGCCAAAGGTCTGCCCCTTTTATATGCTCTCCCGGCATGCACAGCAGGTTCCCCGCCCCGCTGTACTACTGCCAAGAGGGGACACAAAAGGCACAGCACTGTATCGGCGGTTCAACCCTAGCCTACCATGGCAGCGCCACCTGTAGGCCGCAGGGAACTGCACACCAATACTGTCCCCCGAGGACAAAATGGTCCATGAATCCTACAGAATTAGGGTGTTTGAGCCTATTTACCACTCAAACACTTCCCTTAAATTTAGCACCCCGCTACATTTTTATTTCAAAGTATTTTATTTTCCCACTAGCTTATCCATTAAATTGAATAATTTATTCCAGAAAGGGCGTATTCTGGGGCATTCCCACCATATGTGTGGCATCGTGCCGTTGAGTTTCTGAGGTTCTTAATGACTTCCCGTACCTCTTCTGCTGAAATTTTTTAATTTTTTTAATGTTATTTTAAGTTATTTCCCTATCCACATTTGTTTGCAGAGCACTTGCCATGCTCTTAACAACATTTTGCTGCCATTTGCAGCCCTCTAGCCCTTTCCATTACTTTTTTAGAGCCTTTTTAGTCCTTAGAAGTCCGGGTCCCCATTGACTTCAATGGGGTTCGGGTTCGGGTCCGGGTTCGGGTTAAAGTTCTGTCCCGAACCCGAACTTTTTTCCGAAGTTCGGCCGAACCCGTCGAACCCGAACATCCAGGTGTCCGCTCAACTCTAATCATGGCCATACATGCACTTAATTTTAAACCATTTGGGTTTTTGGACCTCATTTTCTGAAATGGATAACAGCCTTATATCATAAACCTAAAGCCTATATTTCCTATTCGGGATTTAGATCCGACCCTTTTCATGTCAAGAGAGGTACCAGGCAGGGGTGCCCCCTTTCTCCTCTCCTGTTTTCCCTAACAATTGAACTGCTAGCCCAGCTCATAAAATCCAACCCGAATATTAAAGGTTTAGAGCTAGGTGGTCACCAGCATAAGCTGTGCATGTTTGCTGATGACGTCCTCATATTCCTTACATCACCCATCATAAACCCACATAAGACCAAAGCCTTAAATGTATCATTGACACCTGCTATTCAAACACAATTACCGTATTTATCGGCGTATAACACGCGCCGGCGTATAACACGCACCCCAAGTTTAGGAGGGAATTTTAGGAAAAAAAACTTTTAGGAGGGAAGTTTAAGGAAAAATAACTTACATTTAAATGCAGCCTTATCAGTGTCCAGCCTTGTCACAGTGCAGCCATGCCCCAATGTCCATTGTAGCCTTGTCACAGTGCAGCCTTGCCCCATTGTCCATTGCAGCCTTGCCGCAGAGTCCATTTCAGCCTTGTCACAGTGCAGCCGTGCAGCCTTGCCCCAGTGTCGCCTTGCCCCAGTGTCGCCTTGCCCCAGTGTCGCCTTGCCCCCAGTGTTTATTGCAGCCTTGCCATAATTTAAAATTTGCGCCGAGACTGTGCGGAGCGGGGTGGACGCCGCCGAGAACACAGGGACTGGGCGGAGCCGCCGCCGAGATACACATAGCCGAGTGTACTCGGCTTTTCTCGGCTCCGCTCACAGTCACGCCGAGTCCAGCCCTATGATGGACATAACACAGGTCCAATGGCGGGACTGGGCGTGACTGTGAGCGGAGCCGAGAAAAGCCGAGTATAGCCGAATACACTCGGCTATGTGTATCTCGGCGATCGCTCACAGTCAGCGGAGACCGCCCGGGATATGTGGGTATCGACGTATAACACGCACCCACGATTTTCCCCTGATTTTAAGTGCGTGTTATAAGCCGATAAATACGGTAATTCACTCATTACCATTTTCCTGGTCTACAACGTCTATCCCTTACCTGGGAATTAACTTTACGGCTAACCCCCTAGAACTTTACTCAATGAACTATCCGCCCATGCTGACAAATCTAAATAAACTTCTTACTAATTGGTCAACCATACCATTGGCTTGGTTAGGCAGAATCACAGTGATAAAGATGGCTATTCTTCCAAAATTACTTTATCTATTCCGGGTTCTCCCCATATCCATACCATCACACTTTCTACGCATTTTACAACGGAAAATCATACAATATATCTGGGGTAAAACAAATTCTTGAATACCTAAAAATATCTTATATGGTCCTAAACTTAATGGAGGATTAGGTGTTCCAGACCTTACAAAATATTATTATGCTGCCCAAATATCACAACTAACTAAATACCACGCTAAGACAGAAATACCTCTATGGGTTACAATAGAATCAGTTGACTGTGACCCACTATCTATAGCTTAACTTTTATGGCTAAATCCTACACAACGCAAGAAAGTAACAAATCCAATTACTAAACATAGTTTATCTATTTGGGATAGATTGAAAATCCAATTTGGTTTACAATCTAAACATAATCCTCTTCTTTCTTTCCTACATAATCCCTCATTTTACCCAGCACGGTCCTCTCCAAACTCAATATGGTCAAAAACTGGATTAGTGCCCACCACTTTTACACATCCTCTACCATCACTTCCTTTCCAACTCTTCAGGAAATCCATAAGATTCCGCACACAGAAACCTGTAACAATGCACCTCCTGAATGATACAAACCATCTACATTTTACCATGTTTGAACAAGCTTGTAAATCTGATCCACATAAACGTGGACTTATTTCCAATCTATACACCCAATTACTTTCACATATCACCACTTCCCCCCAACTTATACCGCTAGATAGGAAACAGATCTCCAGCTGCAAACTGAAAACATATACTGGACCCAAATTTGGCAAGCAACAAAGTCGGCCTCCCCAAATATAGTAGCACTTGAAACCAACTATAAGGTACTTACCAGATGGTATTTAGTCCCAGCCAAGATATCTAAATTCGCTCCACAATACTCATCCCAATGCTTTCGTGGCTGTTACACTTCAGGTACACATGCACACATCTGGTGGGAATGTGACATCGTCAGATACTTTTGGTCTAAAGTTTTTAAAATGCTCTCTACAATGTTTAAGGTGACAATATTACCTAACTCAACTATTGCACTTCTCAATAGTAATCCCCAGGTTTTATTCCGTCGCCAATTCCAGTTATTACTTTGCTATGACTTCACTGCAGCGAAACAAGTCATAGCCAAAGCTTGGAAAACAGACACACTTAGTATTGTATCAGTCAAACAAAGTGTTACCCAAACTCTAATTCATGCAAAAACAGAAGCTATCTACCAAGATCTCAAAATTTTAATCCATATGGAAACCATGGACAGAACATTTCCTACCACCAGGGTTTGATACCTCATTATTACTCCCTTAATGCCCCATAATATACTACACACGATACCATTTAGTTCACTAGATACAGCTCAGCCAATGATGTAGGCGGCATGGGTGTCCGCTGAACTTTTTTCAGGGGGGGGCATCATTAGGTCATCCATGCTCGGTCCCTTTTTGACAATGTCATGAAGGGGAGGGGCTTGTGGCCATATGTTGATCTTTATGAAAACAGCCTATACTGTGTAGGTTGTTTTCATCCAGATCAAAATATGGCCGCCCACAACACAGATGTATTGCAATACAAAAAGATGTACACAGTGGTGTCGTGGCACCGCTGTTACCTGTAGTTCTTCAGCGATAGGCCCAGGGCGTATTCTCTCTTGTCTCGACCACTGCGCGCCACGCACCTGTGGGAGGAGGAGCCAGCGCTGCGCCGGCCGGATCAGCATAGGCACAACATACATTTTTTACACAGGCAGAGGCAGGCTGAGGCAGCAGCCAATCACGGAACAGCCGGGTCATGGTGATGTTAAGCAGAGGCCTGAGCGGCAGAGCCAATCTGATGCTCGGGCCGGGGATGAGGAGGGAGGGACGGATGTGTAGTCGGAAAAGACTGAGAGCAGCCCCAGCCCCCAGGCCAGCAGCAGACTTAGAAAAAAAAAGTCCACGGCTGCCGCGGAGGCCATTGCAACACAGGGGGCAAGTGTCTTCACTCTGACTTCAACACTCTTACGATTCCAGGGGGGGGCAATTGACCCCCCTTGCCCTATGGAGCGGACGCCCATGGTAGGCGGGGTCTGAGGTACGAGGGGGCCAATGACGTAGGCGAGATCCCGCCTATGTCATTGGCTATTCCCTGGCAAGCGGGGAAAGCTGGGGCTTACCCCTATGATCTGATGGGTGACCCCGCATCCTCGTATGTCAGACCCCGCCTACGTCATTGGCTGAGCAGACCTGATGGGGAACTTCCTCCACAGTGTAATAAATGAATAGACCCGCCCCATCTCACATTCCCCATCAGGTCCGCTCAGCCTTACACCCAGTGAAGGTGACCCCGGCTGAGTGGAACTGATGGGGAACGTGAGAAGGGGCGGGGTCTATTCATTTATTACACTGCAGAGGAAGTTCCCCATCAGGTCCACTCAGCCAATGACGTTTCGTGTGGAGTGGAGACTGCAGCGCTGGACATTGGATCACAGCGGGACACTGGATTACATCGCTGGAAAGGGGTTTTTTATTTTTTTATTTTTAATAAAGGACTTTCCCAACTGTGTCTATATGTTTTTTTTTTACACTTTATTTGTGAAATGGTAGGGGTACAATGTACCCCTTACCAATTCACATGGGGGGTCGGGATCTGGGGGTCCCCTTTGTTAAAGGGGTATTCCAGATTCCGATAAGCCCCCCGCCCGGGCAAGGGTTGTGGGGATGAGGCCCTTGTCCCCATCAACATGGGGACATGGTGTTTGAGGGGTCACAGACCCCCAAAGCATCCTCCCCATGTTGAGGGCATGTTGACTGGTACGGTTCAAGAAGGGGGGCGCTCTCTCGTCCCCCCTCTTTTTCTGCGGCCTGCCAGGTTGCATGCTCGGATAAAGGGTCTGGTATGGATTTTTGGGGGGAACTCCACGCCAATTTTTTATAAATTTGACGCAGGGTTCCCCTTAATATCCATACCAGACCTGAAGGGCCTAGTAATGGAATTTGGGGGGACCCCCACGCATTCTTTTTTATCAATTACTTTTCTCTGTATTTGCGGGAGCCGACAATTCATTATAGCCGCAAGTGCTTTTAAATTACTTTTTTTCCTTCAGAAATTACACTTTGTGCAGGGACAGTTCTAAGCACGGGAAACAAGCGCTGCTTTACAGGCATACTATACCCCCCCCCCACCAGGGACGAAATTTAAAGGAATATTTCACTTTTATTGTTTCACATTAAGCATTATTAAAATCACTGCTCCCGAAAAAACGTCATTGATACATGTCCCCTGGGGCAGGACCCGGGTCCCTAAACCCTTTTTAAGACAATAACTTGCATATTAGCCTTGATAATTAGCACTTTTGATTTCAAACGTTCGAGTCCATTGTATTTAATAGGGTTCTAAAGTTTGCGCAAACTTTATGTCTGTTCGCAGGTTCTGGTGCAAACCGAACGGGGGGGGGGGGGGGGTGTTCAGCTCATCCCTACTCCAGATAATGCCAAGCCATATTGCAGGAACTTGGCCCTGGAAAATCACCTATTTTCCCCTAGCTATACTATGTCTCCCTAATCTAGAAATAACCCAATAAAATTTGCTTAAAATTTTTTATTCATCACAGTTTTTGTTCTAAATAACTGTTTTATTATTTTAAATATGTATGTTACTTAAAATATAATTTGATAAAGATTCATTATATGCTTTTGTTCTATATCTAAATAGTAGACATGTTACATGAGAAACTTCATCATTATTATATTAATTCTATCCTTTGTTTTCATTCATTGTTCTGTATAACCATGACTGTTATCTCTAAACCTATGTAATCTCTTGTAAATGGAAAAAATAAACATTTGGAAATAGATATATAAATCACCTGTCACTCACAGCAAGGGGGATAAAACAGACTCCTATTTCTCTGTCTGTCCATTTTTATCTCACTGAAAAAAGATAAGAGGACTGCTCAGAGGTGGATTAACCCCTTGTGGCAACACTGGGCACAGATTACATGAAATCCTATACTGTACAAGGGTGTACATCCACTTTAAAGCTCTATTGGAGGCAGTGTTTCCTGAGAAGGGTGGAGCCGAGGTCTCTCAAAGGTGGCTGTCCTGAAAGACGAAAGGGGAAAACTAAAGCACTAAAATGACATAACACTGCAGAATGTTGATTCATGGACTATTCAATTGACTTTGCAGATCAGAAAGATTTTTTGTTTTCGTTATTGAAGCAAATTGGACCATGCTTTATATGATTTTGTTTTTTGTACCCTGCTCTATAAAGGTTTTTTCATTCCTCTGGATCAACTGCATGTTTGTGGTACTAAAAACAAATAATAAATATTGTTTATTTCTTCTTTGGTTAAATGTGATCTTTTTTAAACATGCTTCTGTAACTATTACAATGTCCATGGAATGTAACATTAACATTCAGCCTTTTTTGCACAGGGTGAATTTACCAGTAGGTGGCTTTTCACATTGAGACACATACAGTATGTTAGCAAATGTCAGGTACAATTTTCTTCCTGTTACCTAGTGAATGTTCTTGTAAGTGTGATGAGAAATCCTTTATAAATAGTCTTCAAACATACAGGGGTTGATTTACTAAAATGAGATTGTACATAATATAACTGGGTATTAACATTTATAGGTAAGGTTGATCCAGAGAATATCCGATTGTGTCTCGGGGTTCAGGAAGAAATTTTTTCCCCTGCTGTAGCAAATTGGATCATGCTTTACTGGGGTTTTTAGCCTCCCTCTGGATCAACTGTGGGTATAGCATTGTGTATATGGGATCGTATGATTTTTATTTATTTTTTTATTATTGGTTGAACTAGATGGACTTGTGTGGCCGAAAAGCACTGCTATAACAACGATAAATTGTCGCTAAAATTATGGTAAAGCACAGCTAAGACTACCGCTAATGCACCCCCACCCCAGTGTGAAAGTAGCCTTAGACAACTTTAAATGGGTGTAGGCCAGGCATGTCCAAAGTCCGGCCCGCGGGTTCGGACAGCTCGCCTGGTAATTTTAACATATATATATATTTTGTGGCCCACAACAAATCCCCAAGCATCGGGGGCCACAAAAGATATAAATGCTTGCTGCCTTGGAGGAGATGGGACGAGTGCCGTACAGGATACAGGAGTATTTCCTGTTTACACGGCATCCTGTGTAAAAGGAAGTCCCGTCTCCTGCGCTGCCATTGGACAACTGTTCTGTCCATCACAGGAGGCAGGACTTTCAATTAAAGAGGCAGCCGAGAAAACAGGAGTTTCTCCTGTATGTCTGTCGGCGCTCATCCCGCCCCCTCCCTGTCTCCTCAAGGCTACAGATGGACATGAATCAGGCTGCACTGATGGAAATGGTGAGTCTGCATTCATGTCAATCTGGGTGCTGCATTAATGGCAATGGAGTGGGTGCTGCATTCATGGCAATGGAGTGGATGCTGCATTCATGGCAATGGAGTGGGTGCTGCATTCATGGCAATGGAGTGGGTGCTGCATTCATGGCAATGGAGTGGGTGCTGCATTCATGGCAATGGAGTGGGTGCTGCATTCATGGCAATATGGTGGTTGCTGCATTCATGGCAATACGGTGGTTGCTGCATTCATGGCAATACGGTGGTTGCTGCATTTATGGCAATACAGTGGTTGCTTCATTCATGGCAATATGGTGGATGCTGCATTCATGCATGGCAATGGAGTGGGTGCTGCATTCATGGCAATACAGTGGGTGCTGCATTCATGGCACTTGTGAGGCTGCAGGTGGGTACTGATCCTTATTTTGCTTCACAGTTCTTTATTTAAAATGTAAGATTTCTTCCTGAAACTTCCTTTTTAAAGTTAAGGTGCATGTTTCAAGCCAATTAATATGGTATATCCAAATAACATGCCCAAGCTCATCTCTTCACCACACACAGCCACAAAGGCAAGAGAATTCTTGTTGGGCAGTGTATTAGTGCTCGAACAAACACACTTAGACTGAATTTTAATGGTTTAAAGAATGTCAGGCAAAATGGTCGGCTCTCAAACATGTTCACTTCATCAAATCTGGCCCTCTTTGAAAAATGTTTGGACACCCCTGGTGTAGGCAATTCCCAATTTTGCAATGAATGAAATGCTAGAATCAAAGCTACTGTAAGAACATCCTTTTAGTTTATGTTAAATTGTGCTTGACACAAACACAGCAAGTAACACAACAGTTTTGCACTAGCAAGCAGACATGAACATTTGAATATGCTTGCCTTCAATCAGTCCATACCAACATGGACAATTACATTGCATTCCGAAGAGGTTAGTGATTTCTTTACATGTTCCCTTTGTTGTATATTGTAGCTGGCATGGTTCTCCTGAAAAGATTTCTTTAAATGGTCTTGCATGTTGATTGCATAATAGAACTAATTGTAGATTTCCGCAGGCAATTTGGAATGCATAGAGAAGTGGGAATAATCAGATGTTTAAATCCTGTGGAGAAGAAAAAAAAAATGAAAAGATTATTATTGTAACAACATGTTCTCAATTCTTTATTGTGCAGGTAAATACTTACACACAATAACTAAGAGAAGAAGAAAAAGTTTCAAATGATTTAAAATGATTAAGGAGAATCACAAAGGGTGCTGCACTATTAATATTATATTACTTTATAAACCTTTTACATTTTTATTAATTGTCCATTATAAAATATATAGCGCTAAAAAGTATTCTCAAATTGAGCAAAACTTAAAGTGTCTTGTGCAATTATTAATGTAACTCCACCTTTAAAATAAAAGTGGTATCAATATTAAAGTGTCTGATGTTTTTATGTGAATGTTTTTAATCAATTTTATTAAATATTATTGCAAACAATTTTTTTTTTTATAATATAAACAATGCTATACCTCATTAAAGGCACTCCAAAATTCTACAATTAATTCCCCCAAAACAGTAATTAACAAGTATCCAGTTCCACTGAATCAGATACATCAACACAATTTTACAGTGCAAAATATAAGATCAGAACAGTAGAAATATATTAAAGCTCTTACATTGACTAAAAAAACAAGAAATTCTTGCAAGAAAAACACACAATCTTAAAGACAAAAGAGACAAAATGAGTGTGGGGGTTATCTCTTCTTGGCTCATCAATCATGTTATGGTAGCCCAACTTGTATTTATATCAGTAGGTATATGATTTAACACATTCTACTGTGAAATATGGTCTGAGGCTTAATAGTCAAATTTTGTTAAGACTGTAATCTCTTCCAGCAGGTATATTTTGTCTACTCGTAGTCACTGGTGGGGGTCTAAAGATCTTCTAATAATAAACTTTTAGCTGCATTTAAAGGGGTTTTAAACCCTCGTGTTTTTTCACCTTAATGCATCCTATACATTAAGGTGAAAAAACTTCTGACACTGACCAGCCCCCCGTTTTACTTACCTGAGGCTGTTTGTTCCCACGGCAGACACGCGCTCTAACTCTCTGCCCATTGTTTTGGCTCTTGATTGGATAGATTGATAGCAGCACAGCCATTGGCTCCTGCTGCTATCAATCAAATCCAATGATGTGGGCACCGGGGGCGGGGCAGAGTTCGTAATTTTTTGTCTATGGATGCAAAAGCCGGACTCGGGAGCACGTCCGCATGGTAACCCCCAGGGAGAGCACTTCTCCTAGGGGGTTAACCGATGTGGGGAGGAGCTGATAGCACCGCCAGGGGCCCCTAGAAGAGGTGGATCGGGGCCACTCTGTGCAAAACGAACTGTACAGTGGAGGTAAGTATAAAGTAAGGTTGGGACTTTAAATGAGGCTATTCAAACATGGTGATGGTAAAAAGTGTATCAATGCATGTTTATTGAACATAAGAAAAGCTATAAAGTGCATATCAGCAATAAAAAACACATACAAGAAAAAACAATGGGAGTAAATGTCATTCCATGAACACACACACATAATATGTGCGTGTGTATAAAATATCAAGGTTACATAATATATATCGACTTGGTATCATGCAGTGGCAGAATTAACTGGATTAACACATAAAACAAATCCAAATATGTACATAAACCATCTGAGCAGCAGGAGCGGAAAGGGTGAACATGTTGAAACATAATAAAACCATTGTTCATTGGTGGGTGGTGTTCTTGGTACATAGTGTGGTGTAAACCTGAAACTGCATCCCTAGTGCCCAACGCATTTCATGTTTGAACACTCATCAGGGGCGGATGCTCAAAGGTATCTATAAGATATGATGGAAAAATAAATAAATGAATGATTGATTCGTTTGTAAGATGATGACTAATCCTAGGGAAGGGCAGTGGCCTACCCTTAGTACTTACATGAAAGTCATGCGATGGATTTTGGAAACTTGTAGGGTCAGGGCCATTATACTTGTCTGTCCCAAGAAGCAGAGGTATTGAAGAATCGCGTGCTAGGGGGGGCCACATGCAGGAACATTGTGCACAGTTGACCGCTCTGAGGAACCAGAGTGGTAAGCCCATGGTGGCTACCAAATGACATTCTAAAGAAAGAAGGGATTGCAATGTCAGCATGTCATAATATACTGACAAGGTATAACAGGATGGTATATATATGAAGTAACCTCATGGTAGCTTGCCTGTAGATCAATGAAAGGGATGACCTGCTGCAGTGAAATGTATCGTCTTGAGCTGGTGGCAACAAGACTGTTTCGGGGGAGGCGGACTATATCCACCCCACACACGTGCACGCCGATTCGTACCTGCATCACGCTGGCGCGGCATAGGCTGGGAGGGGCTCTGACACTGACGAGAAACACCGCCAACAGAGACCTCCCAAATTCCCCCCTTTTTTCCATTGCAACAAGGATGGAGGCTTTTCAACAGGGCTGGCAGTGTTCCCCTGCCACCTAGGTGTTTGGTTCCTGTTTACATTTTTTAACCCTGGATGGTAATCTACCAGGTCTGGGTTTCACATACCAGGGACACAGTTTTATCTGTGTCTGTTATCACTTAGTTCAGTTATGGTGCGGTTTCACTATGGGGTTGAGCTATGGCTCTTGTACCTCCGGGACCGCATTTTAGTCTAATGCCTGGGGGCAGCAAAGTGCTCTGTGTGTCCCCCTGCGTCTCCCCTACCCTCCGCCCCTCCTGAGGCGGGGGTTGTGGGGGAGTGGGTGGTTGCCCACAGCACATCGGCGCCACGCACTTTGCCTCACGTGTGAAGCTGTGATCTGGCGTCATCGTGTGTGGTATGAGTTTTACCATCCTGGCCGGCTTGGTTGGGAATATGGGCGTCTCCGTTGGTGGTGCTCCTCATCAGCGTCAGAGCCCCTCCCAACCTATTCTGCTCCAGCGTGACGCAGGTACAAATCTTCGTGCACGTGTGTGGGGCGGATATAATCCGCCTCCCCCGACACAGTCTTGTTGCCACCAGCTCAAGGCGATACATTTCACTGCAGCAGGTCATCCCTTTCATTGATCCACAGACAAGCTACCATGTATCATATTATGTGTGTGTGTGTGTTCATGGAATGACATTTACTCTCAATGTTTTTTCTTGTATGTGTGTCACGTACCTGGTAGTGGAGCCCAACGTGCAGGGAGCGGCCTCTCGTAAGCCTCTGGCTCAAGAACCCCTGTTAGAGTAGACAGGAGTTCAAGAGGACAAATGGGCACAAGTGCCTGGCAGGTAAGCTGGTGTAGAGGGCTGATGCAGCAACAGGGAGGTGCACTGTAGTCCAGAGCAGGTTTGCAGCAGCAGGAAGGTGCACTGTAGTGCAGAGCAGGTTTGCAGCAGCAGGGAGGTGCACTGTAGTCCAGAGCAGGTTTGCAGCAGCAGGGAGGTGCACTGTAGTCCAGAGCAGGTTTGAAGCAGCAGGAAGGTGCACTGTAGTGCAGAGCAGGTTTGCAGCAGCAGGGAGGTGCACTGTAGTCCAGAGCAGGTTTGCACCAGCAGGGTACACGAATAGTCAAGTCCAGGCTGGGTCAGTTCATCAGGCAGGCAGCAATCAGGTTAGATGGTAATCAGAAGCGTAGTCAGGATAGGCCGGGGTCAGGACAGGCAGCAATCAGGGGTAGTCAGAGATGAGCCGGATCAGATAACGGGTTTTCAAGATCAGGAGTTCAGGTAGCAAGGGTCTCAGGAACGCTGTAGACCGGACAGCAAGGAGCAGAGTGTCTGACTAGTTTAAATGGCATTTTCTGACGCCAACCGCTGTCACAGCGCGCGTGCGCGCTCCCGCTCGCCCGTGTGCGCCATTGCGCACACGCACGTGCCAAACGCTTCTTCCATGCACAGGCATTCTCCTGACATTGCTGTTGCTAGGCAGATTACAGAAACGTCTTTCCTGACAATGTGGTTTTTATGGCTGATATGCACTTTATAGCTTTTCTTATGTTCAATAAACATGCATTGATACTCTTCTTACCATCACCATGTTTGAATAGCCTCATTTAAAGTCCCAACCTCCTTACTTTATTCTCTTGAACCAGGGATGGAGGCACACCATGTGTGCCTCATTCAAAGTCCCAAATTCCCCCCTTTTATCCAGTTGAGGTAAGTATAACATGTTAGTTGTTTAAAAAAAAATATGGGTTTACAACCCCTTTAAAAGGGGCATCATTGTTTGCTTATATTTTGGAATTAGATGAATTGTGGAATGGCAGTACCCAATGGTTTTGTGGAAGGCTAGTGATTTTTGTTATTACATTGACAATCTGTTGCCAGAAATAATTTATTAGCTGATAATTTCACCAAAAATTAGAAAGGGTGCCTAGGGCTGGTCAGCAGCTGCAACACAACAAGAAGGTCTGGGAATGCTATCTACTTAGATGCACTACTCTATGATAAATTAGTATTATTAGTATAATTGGTATTATTAGAAGGTGTGGGTCCCAATGGGTCAAATATCTCAAGCAGCAATTTGTATAGCAAAAAGTTACTGTGTGAAAACACTGTGTTGGGAAAGAAAGCATATTCTATTAAGTAAAAGAGTCTAGATTTGGCAGTGGTTGTGGACAGTGTTTGGCAAAATTACAAACCTGAAGACATCTTCAAAAAGCTAGAGGCATGAAAGCTTTAGCAATTTCTCGTATCAGTGAGGTGGGAGCCACATGGTTATGTGGCATAATCACAGGGAGTCTTCCACTTTCCAGTGCTGAAAAAATTAGGGGTTGGCAGTTAACGATATACGATGTGAATTTTTCTGTAAAATAAATCAGGTCCCATACCTTAAAGTGTTTGTTACCCCAACATTTCATATTCCTGATATGTGCCCGTTGAACTATATACTTGTATGAGAAAGTATCTCCTCCAAGGATCAGTGTGCTGCTGCTTCCCCCTAGCTCTTATGCAGCTGAGAACAGAGGAAATGCTATCATTTATAAAAAAGGGAAAAAAGGTATTTATAATGGTTTTATATCTATACAAAAAGGTTTTGCCTTTCATTTCCATTTTAAACTGTATTTACAAGGTGATCCTTTACCATTACTTTAAGTGTCTCATGGAAGTAGGAACAGTAGTGTAAGCCAAGTTTCTTCATGACTTGTGGATTCAAAGCAAGAAGCTAAGCCTTTAATCCACAAGAGCTTCCTTGATGTCCTCTCACTGTTTCTGAGACCTCTGATACACCCAGTCTAGCATTTTATTTAGTAACAAGGCCTATTGTCTGACATCTGGGAAGCCCATGCCCCCATAAAACTTGATTCTAGTTAGACCCCTTTCACACTAAGGCATTTTTCAGGCGCTAAAAGGCTAAAAATAGCACCTGTAAAGCGCCTGAAAAAAGTCTCCCCTGCAGCCCCAGTGTGAAAGCCTGTGTGCTTGCAGGGCGTTAGAAAAAGTCCTGCAAGCAGCATCTTTGGAATGGTTTAGGAGCGGTGTATACACCGCTCTTCCACCGCTCCTGCCCATTGAAATAAATGGGCAGCACTACTAAAGCACCTGCAAAGCGATTCGGCAGCGACGCTACACGGGCAATTTTAACCCCTTTTTAACCTCTTCTAGGGGTTTAAAAGCACCCCGCCCGCCTGAATATCAGTGCCGAAGTGCCGCTATAACAGCGGTAAAGCGCCACTAAAGTTAATGGCGCTTTACCGCTACCGCCCCTCCGCTCCAGTGTAAAAGGGCTCTTAGCGCTTGAGCGTGGATTTGGGTTTCTTATGATGTCAGATAAAATAAATACATTTTGAGATTACATATCTGATGAAGCATGAGGAGAGTGATGCAGATAAAATTTAGTACATAAACAAGATTCAGGGTAAACACATTCCTCTTTATGAGTCTAGACCAGGAGAAATTTGGTTGTTCCATCTGGAAAAATCATTCACTATCCGAGTGTACATGGCCTAAATATCAGAGTTAGTTCTCATGCACACAGGGCATTAGAAAAAAACGAGCTGCAAAGCCAGTGCCAATGACAGAAAAAAGCAGCTGTAAAAACACGCTTTAATAGCTTTTTGCATTGGCGTTAATGCGCGTTTAGCCGTGTTTCTCTGTCTCTTCTATTTCCCACTTCCAAATACAGTTACTACAGAGCACAAGTCACATGACATGTCAAGATCAATGGTTCCCTGTGAGAACCATCTTAACTGATCTGATTTTTAGCCCATTGATTTGAATGGAAGTCGCATCCAAGTTGGATCATGATGATCCGACTTGTGGCATGTGACTTGTGCTCTGAGAATCTTGAAGGGGAACCCCACCAAAATAAATAAATAAATGGTGTGTGGCCTTCCCCTCAAATCCATACCAGGCCCTTTGAGCCTGGTATGGATCTTGAAAGGGAACTCCATGACAAAATGAAAAAACAAATGACGAGCGATCCCACCCTCCTTGATAATACCATGCCATGTGCTCTCAACATGGGGGGGTGGTTGCTTTGGTACCCCTTGTCCCCACCCCAAAGCACCTTGTTGATTGGGACAAGGGCCTCTTCCCGACAACCCTGGGCGGTGGTTGTGGGGGTCTGTGGGCAGGGGGCTTATCGGAATCTGGAAGTCTCCTTTAACAAGAGGACCCCCAGAACCCGGCCCACCCTATGTGAATGAGTATCGGGTACATTGTACCGCTACCCATTCACCCCAAAAAAAGGCAGTGTAGTGGCACAATGACTGGAGCCAGCGTCAGAGAAGGACTGGGTCCGCTGCAGAGAAGACAGCAGCCACAGAGAAGACAGCAGTGGAGGGAGAAGACCGGAGGAAGAACACATCACCTGAGGGAGAAGACCGGAGGAATAAACACACCACCGGAGGGAGAAGACCGGAGGACGCATTGAAGCTATGATGGGGGACATTATTCATTTTTAATAAAGGACTTGTCAAAACAGTCTCTTGTTTTTATTTACAATAAACTGTTTTTTTGGGGTGAATGGGTAGGAGTACAATGTACCCCATACTCATTCACATGGGGGGGCAATATCTGGGGGCTTGCAGATCCTGAAAAGCCCCCTGCCCTCTAACCCCCACAACCACCGCCCAGGGTTGTCGGGAAGATGCCCTTGTCCCCATCAACATGGGGACAAGGTGCTTTGGGGTGGGGTGAAAAGCCCCCACCCCCCATGTTGAGGAAATATGGCCTGGTATGGTGCAGGAGGGAGGGGCGCTTGCTCATCCCCCCTTTCCTGACCGGCCAGGCAGCATGCTTGGATAATGGTCTGGTATTGATTTTGGAGGAACTTCACATCTTCTTTTTTTGGGGGGGTGTGGGGCCTGGTATGGATCCGGAGGGGGACACCACACTGTTTTTTATTTTTTTTATTTTGGCCTGGGGTTTCCCTTCAAAATCCTCAGAGCACAAGTTGCATGCCGCAAGTCATATCATGATGATCTGACTTGAATGCGTCTTCCATTCAAATCGATGGGCTGAAAGTCGTATCAGATGGCTTGACGCAGCTTAATGCTGGTTTTTACAGCTGTAACCCTGGTCTTCAGAACACACTGGTCTGGGTTTTTTTTGCAGTTTGAAAACGCCTATGCCACTTACAGCTCCAAAATGCCTATATGTGCATGGACACATAGAATAACTTTAAGCTGCAACAAAAAGCTGGTAAAAGCAGCTGCAAAAATACCTTGTGTGCATGAGGCCTTAGACTTGCAACTCTTCTTCCAGGGCAGCACAGGAGAGAACATGACCCCTGGTGGTAGGAAACACAATGGGAAAAACTTTAAAGAGCTGTCCTTCAGCCTAGTCACCAGAATTTTGTCTTAGAACCGTCCTGCGATGTAACTGTAAGACATAAAAAAAAATCACAATAAATAACTACATAGGGAGGAAACCCCTGCTGTCCTAGAAGACCCCTGGAAACAAAGCTACCAGTAGATCTAGCTCTGATTTTCCCTAGTTGTCTATCCAGGACAGCACAGAAGAGTATAAGCGAGAACTTACTAGATTAGGGAGGGGCAACCACCTGATGTCTGATGAATGCTTGAAAAAGGTGGAGTAGCTTGACAGATTTGTTCTAGAGTGGCCTCAGCTCCCTCCACCCCAGGATGTAAATAAAGCTCTGGTAGAATGGGCAGTAGAGGAAAAAGTATGTTTTATCCATGGCCTTACAGGCTTCTGAGATTGCCTGCTTGATCCACTAAGGAACAGTATTCATAGAGGCTTGACATCCTTTTTTACTGCCTGAGTGAAGAACAAAAAGGGCCCCTGTTTTCATAAAGACTTTTGTTAACTCCAAATGTTTGAACACACAGACTCTACCATCAAGAAGTAGCAATTCTTCTTTTCTGTTGAAAGGATAATGATAGATTTAAGGCAAAACTACAGTATGTTCTGAGAATAATGAAAGTCTGTGATGGATACCTTGGGTAGGAACCCAGGACTAGTTTTAAAGATGTATCATAATAAATTTAGACAGGGCTTGTAGTTCACTGATGTGATAGTGACCATGGCCATTTTAAAGGTAATCTTTAGACAGATCCCTGGATTCAGGGAAATCCTAATCAGTCCTTGAAGGAACACCATAAGCTCCCATTTAGGAAAACACCTAAAATGAACTGGTCACAATCTCCAAAGGGCCTTAAGGAATCTTTCTATGAGAGTTTCCGTGGAAAACCGTTGTTCCAAATACACTTAAAGCCACCACTTGAACTTTTAGAGTGCTAATGCCCTGTGCTGCTCTGATCTTGTTGATCAATAGTATTTGAAGGGGATGACTTGTTTAGATGTTGACCAAATACCTGAAGAACTTCCCATACAGCTCGCAACTTTCTCCAACCTAAAGACCTTTTGGAATCTCTCTTGGACCAGAAACCTTGAGACACTCTCTGCTCAAGATGGGCATCCACTACCAAAGATATTTATTGCCATTTGAGGCAGATACAAATTCATGTTCAAGGAATTCTGATCTATGTCCCAGACTTTGAGAATGCACAACTGTAAAACTCTGATGCCGCGTACACACGATCTATTTTTTCGACGGTGAAAACACAGTCGAGAAAATCGACGTTAAAAACGAGGAACAGCTTGTTCCCCCCACACACGGCCATTTTAAATGTCATATTTTTTTTGGTCGGAAAAAACGACCGTGTGTGGGCTCTGCGGCAGTGTTTCCCTATGGGAAACACTGTAGCGGAAAACATGTCGAAAAAAACTACGAGAAAAATTAGAACATGTTCTAATTTTTCTCGTCGTTTTTAATGCCGTTTTTCTCGTCGAAAAAAATGACAGAAAGCCCACAGACTATCGTTTTTCTCGTCGAATGGGAAAAATTTCGTTTTTCTCGTCGAGAAAAACGGCCGTGTGTACGCGGCATGAGATAGGATTTCACCCACTGAACCACCAGAATGGAAACATCAAGCCTATCAGGGACATGGCAGTTCGCATGGAGACTGGAAATTTGCACTGAAGCACTGCTGAAGCCAACATCACCTTCCTAAATGTATTCCCCTCGTAGAAAAACTTTTTTGAGAATCTGGGTATACCATGTACCCTAGAAAAGTGACTTTTTCT
This sequence comes from Rana muscosa, assembly GCA_029206835.1. Lineage (NCBI taxonomy): Eukaryota > Metazoa > Chordata > Amphibia > Anura > Ranidae > Rana > Rana muscosa. The sequence goes on from CM055117.1 coordinate 410,592,724, forward strand.
GGGAAACATTTTTAATTGGATTTTTCCCAACTCTATCTATTCCAGGTTACACAGTTACATAGTTAATAAAAAAAAAGACACAAGCCCATCTAGTTCAACCAATAAAAAGGAAAAAAAATCCTACAATTAGGGATGAGCCGAACACCCCCCTGTTCGGTTCGTACCAGAACATGCAAACAGGCAAAAAAATTGTTCGAACACGCGAACACCGTTAAAGTCTATGGGTCACGAACATGAAAAATCAAAAGTGCTCATTTTAAAGGCTAATATGCAAGTTATTGTCATAAAAAGTATTTGGGTACTCGGGTCCTGCTCCAGGGGACATGTATCAATGAAAAAAAAAGTTTTCAAAACGGCCGTTTTTTCGGGAGTAGTGATTTTAATAATGCTTAAAGTGAAACAATAAATCTGGGGGTGTCTAAAGTATGCCTGTAAAGTCGCGCATGTTTCCCGTGTTTAGAATTGTCCCTGCACAAAATGTAATTTCTGAAGGAAAAAAAGTAATTTAAAACTATAAGGAATTGTCGGCTCCCCGGCAATACAGATCAAAGTCATTGAAAAAGACGGCAAGGGTCCCCCCCACAGTCCATTACCAGGCCCTTTGGGTCTGGTATGAATATTAAGGGGAACCGTGAACCAAAAAAAAAAAAGGTGGGGGTCCCCCCAAATTCCATATCAGGCCCTTCAGGTCTGGTATGGATTTTAAGGGGAACCCCACACCACAATTAAAAAAAAATGGTGTGGGGTCCCCCAAAAATCCATACCAGACCCTTATCCGAGCACACAACCTGGCAGGCCGCAGGAAAAGAGGGGGGCTGAGAGAGAGAGAGTGCCCCCCCTCCTGAACCGTACCAGGCCACATGCCCTAAACATGGGGAGGCTGTCCCCATGTTGATGAGGACGAGGACCCCATCCCCACAACCCTTACCCGGTGGTTGTGGGGGTCTGCGGGCGGGGGGCTTATCGAAATCTGGAAGCCTGCTTTAACAAAGGGGAACTCCAGATCCCGGCCCCCCCCTAAAAAAGTGAAAAATTTGTAAAAAACACACAGACACAGTTGGACAAGTCCTTGATACATGTCCCCTGGGGCAGGACCCCGGTCCCCAAAAACTTTTTATGACAATAACTTGCATATTAACATGATACACCCAGTCTAGCATTTTATTTAGTAACAAGGCCTATTTTCTGACATCTGGGAAGCCCATGCCCCCATAAAACTTGATTCTAGTTAGACCCCTTTCACACTAAGGCATTTTTCAGGCGCTAAAAGGCTAAAAATAGCACCTGTAAAGCGCCTGAAAAAAGTCTCCCCTGCAGCCCCAGTGTGAAAGCCTGTGTGCTTGCAGGGCGTTAGAAAAAGTCCTGCAAGCAGCATCTATGGAATGGTTTAGGAGCGGTGTATACACCGCTCTTCCACCGCGCCTGCCCATTGAAATAAATGGGCAGCACTACTAAAGCTCTTGCAAAGCAATTCGGCAGCGACGCTACACGGGCAATTTTAACCCCTTTTTAACCTCTTCTAGGGGTTTAAAAGCACCCCGCCCGCCCGAATAGCAGTGCCGAAGTGCCGCTATAACAGCGGTAAAGCGCCACTAAAGTTAATGGCGCTTTACCGCTACCGCCCCTCCGCCCCAGTGTAAAAGGGCTCTTAGCGCTTGAGAGTGGATTTGGGTTTCTTATGATGTCAGATAAAATAAATACATTTTGAGATTACATATCTGATGAAGCATGAGGAGAGTGATGCAGATAAAATTTAGTACATAAACAAGATTCAGGGTAAACACATTCCTCTTTATGAGTCTAGACCAGGAGAAATTTGGTTGTTCCATCTCGAAAAATCATTCACTATCCGAGTGTACATGGCCTAAATATCAGAGTTAATTCTCATGCACACAGGGCATTAGAAAAAAACGAGCTGCAAAGCCAGTGCCAATGACAGAAAAAAGCAGCAGTAAAAACACGCTTTAATAGCTTTTTGCATTGGCGTTAATGCGCGTTTAGCCGCGTTTCTCTGTCTCTTCTATTTCCCACTTCCAAATACAGTTACTATAGAGCACAAGTCACATGACATGTCAAGATCAATGGTTCCCTGTGAGAACTATCTTAACTGATCTGATTTTTAGCCCATTGATTTGAATGGAAGTCGCATCCAAGTTGTATCCTGATGATCCGACTTGTGGCATGCGACTTGTGCTCTGAGAATCTTGAAGGGGAACCCCACCAAAATAAATAAATAAATGGTGTGTGGCCTCCCCCTCAAATCCATACCAGGCCCTTTGAGCCTGGTATGGATCTTGAAAGGGAACTCCATGACAAAATGAAAAAACAAATGACGAGCAATCCCACCCTCCTTGATAATACCAGGCCATGTGCTCTCAACATGGGGGGGTGGTTGCTTTGGTACCCCTTGTCCCCACCCCAAAGCACCTTGTTGATTGGGACAAGGGCCTCTTCCCGACAACCCTGGGCGGTGGTTGTGGGGGTCTGTGGGCAGGGGGCTTATCGGAATCTGGAAGTCTCCTTTAACAAGAGGACCCCCAGAACCCGGCCCACCCTATGTGAATGAGTATCGGGTACATTGTACCGCTACCCATTCACCCCAAAAAAAGGCAGTGTAGTGGCACAATGACAGGAGCCAGCGTCAGAGAAGGACTGGGTCCGCTGCAGAGAAGACAGCAGCCACAGAGAAGACAGCAGTGGAGGGAGAAGACCGGAGGAAGAACACATCACCTGAGGGAGAAGACCGGAGGAATAACACACCACCGGAGGGAGAAGACCGGAGGACGCATTGAAGCTATGATGGGGGACATTATTCATTTTTAATAAAGGACTTGTCAAAACAGTCTCTTGTTTTTATTTACAATACACAGTTTTTTGGGGTGAATGGGTAGGAGTACAATGTACCCCATACTCATTCACATGGGGGGCAATATCTGGGGGCTTGCAGATCCTGAAAAGCCCCCTGCCCTCTAACCCCCACAACCACCGCCCAGGGTTGTCGGGAAGATGCCCTTGTCCCCATCAACATGGGGACAAGGTGCTTTGGGGTGGGGTGAAAAGCCCCCACCCCCCATGTTGAGGAAATATGGCCTGGTATGGTGCAGGAGGGAGGGGCGCTTGCTCATCCCCCCTTTCCTGACCGGCCAGGCAGCATGCTTGGATAATGGTCTGGTATTGATTTTGGAGGAACTTCACATCTTCTTTTTTTTGGGGTGGTGTGGGGCCTGGTATGGATCCGGAGGGGGACACCACGCTGTTTTTTATTTTTTTATTTTGGCCTGGGGTTTCCCTTCAAAATCCTCAGAGCACAAGTTGCATGCCGCAAGTCATATCATGATGATCTGACTTGGATGCGTCTTCCATTCAAATCGATGGGCTGAAAGTCGTATCAGATGGCTTGACGCAGCTTAATGCTGGTTTTTACAGCTGTAACCCTGGTTTTCAGAGCACACTGGTCTGGGTTTTTTTGCAGTTTGAAAACGCCTATGCCACTTACAGCTCCAAAATGCCTATATGTGCATGGACACATAGAATAACTTTAAGCTGCAACAAAAAGCTGGTAAAAGCAGCTGCAAAAATACCTTGTGTGCATGAGGCCTTAGACTTGCAACTCTTCTTCCAGGGCAGCACAGGAGAGAACATGACCCCTGGTGGTAGGAAACACAATGGGAAAAACTTTAAAGAGCTGTCCTTCAGCCTAGTCACCAGAATTTTGTCTTAGAACCGTCCTGCGATGTAACTGTAAGACATAAAAAAAAATCACAATAAATAACTACATAGGGAGGAAACCCCTGCTGTCCTTGAAGACCCCTGGAAACAAAGCTACCAGTAGATCTAGCTCTGATTTTCCCTAGTTGTCTATCCAGGACAGCACAGAAGAGTATAAGCGAGAACTTACTAGATTAGGGAGGGGCAACCACCTGATGTCTGATGAATGCTTGAAAAAGGTGGAGTAGCTTGACAGATTTGTTCTAGAGTGGCCTCAGCTCCCTCCACCCCAGGATGTAAAAAAAGCTCTGGTAGAATGGGCAGTAGAGGAAAAAGTATGTTTTATCCATGGCCTTACAGGCTTCTGAGATTGCCTGCTTGATCCACTAAGGAACAGTATTCATAGAGGCTTGACATCCCTTTTTACTGCCTGAGTGAAGAACAAAAAGGGCCCCTGTTTTCATAAAGACTTTTGTTAACTCCAAATGTTTGAACACACAGACTCTACCATCAAGAAGTAGCAATTCTTCTTTTCTGTTGAAAGGATAATGATAGATTTAAGGCAAAACTACAGTATGTTCTGAGAATAATGAAAGTCTGTGATGGATACCTTGGGTAGGAACCCAGGACTAGTTTTAAAGATGTATCATAATAAATTTAGACAGGGCTTGTAGTTCACTGATGTGATAGTGACCATGACCATTTTAAAGGTAATCTTTAGACAGATCCCTGGATTCAGGGAAATCCTAATCAGTCCTTGAAGGAACACCATAAGCTCCCATTTAGGAAAACACTTAAAATGAACTGGTCACAATCTCCAAAGGGCCTTAAGGAATCTTTCTATGAGAGTTTCTGTGGAAAACCGTTGTTCCAAATACACTTAAAGCCACCACTTGAACTTTTAGAGTGCTAATGCCCTGTGCTGCTCTGATCTTGTTGATCAATAGTATTTGAAGGGGATGACTTGTTTAGATGTTGACCAAATACCTGAAGAATAGTGATGAGCCGAACACCCCCGGGTTCGGTTCGCACCAGAACCCGCGAACGGACCGAAAGTTCGTACGAACATTAGAACCCTATTAAATACAATGGATGCGAACGTTCGAATTCTAAAGTGCTAATTATAACAACTATTATGCATGTTATTGTCCTAAAAAGGGTTTGGGAACCCGGGTTGTGCACCAGGGGACATGTATCAATGCAAAAAGAAGTTTTAAAAACGGTCGTTTTTCGGGAGCAGTCATTTTAATGATGCATAAAGTGAAAAAAAAAGTCAAATATTCCTTTAAATATCGTACCTGGGGGGTGTCTAAAGTATGCCTGTGAATTGCCACGTGTTTCCCGTGTTTAGAACTGTCCCTGCACAAAATGACACTTCTAAAGGAAAAAAAAGCCATTTAAAACTGCTTGCGGCTTTAATGTAATGTCTGGTCCCGGTAATATGGATGAAAATCTTTAAGAAAAATGGCATAGCTACCCCATGACCCCCCCCCCCCCCTACCCTAGCCCATTACCAGCCCCTTTGGGTCTTGTATGGATATTAAGGGGAACCCCGCACATAAAATAAAAAAGGCCCTATATACTCTGAACAGCCGTATACAGGCGGTGCATACAAGACAGGGACTGTAGGTTTGTTCTTATGTAGAATCTGTTTGTAATTTTGAACAGGTACATTGTTTAAGTGTAGCTCCAGCCCAAAAACCTATTTTTAAACTTTTTGGAAAACATAGGTAAGGGTTATCACCCCTGTAACATTTGTTTTGCTGTCTGTGCCCCTGTTCAGAACATTTCACCTCACTTTCCGTCCCAATGACAACTGTTTTTGAAATGTGGTGTTTTTCTTGAAACAAGGATTGGTGATAAAGCATCAGTACAGAGGAGACACCTTTCTCCCATATTAATTCTTACAGGAGAGAATTTTCCTTCCTAGGGGTAGATTTCCTCTCACTTCCTGTTGTCTTCTTGCGTTTGCAAGTAGGAGTCGTTTGTAAGTTGGATGTTTGAAAGTAGGGACCTGCCGTATATACTCTGCAGAAATAGGCCCCTTAGTTGTTGGTGTTGGCACAACACTGTAAGCACTCACAGTTACTCTTGGTTGGTGCTGGAACGCCCTGCTGTCAACTATTATATCAGGAATTTTAATTACATATAATTGTTGAACAGTGGTAGTAAAAATTGGGCCTTTGATGGTGGTGCTGGTGCCACAACACTGTAAGCCCTGACAGTTACTCTTGGTGGGTGCAGCAATGGGCCCTGCTGTGAATTATTAGATCAAGAATTGTAATTGCATGCCCCTGTTGAACAGGGGCTGAAAAATTGTGCCTTTCGTGGTGGTGGTGGTGGTGGTGGTGTTGCCACAACACTGTAAGCCCTCAGAGTTACTCTTGGTGGGTGCAGGAATGGGCCCTGCTGTGAATTATTAGTTCAAGAATTGTAATTACATGCCCCTTTTGAACAGGGGCTGAAAAATTGGGCCTTTCGTGGTGGTGGTGGTGGTGGCGTTGCCACAACACTGTAAGCCCTCAGAGTTACTCTTGGTGGGTGCAGGAATGGGCCCTGCTGTGAATTATTAGATCAAGAATTGTAATTACATGCCCCTTTTGAACAGGGGCTGAAAAATTGGGCCTTTCATGGTGGTGGTGGTGGTGGCGTTGCCACAACACTGTAAGCCCTCAGAGTTACTCTTGGTGGGTGCAGGAATGGGCCCTGCTGTGAATTATTAGATCAAGAATTGTAATTACATGCCCCTTTTGAACAGGGGCTGAAAAATTGGGCCTTTCGTGGTGGTGGTGGTGGTGGCGTTGCCACAACACTGTAAGCCCTCAGAGTTACTCTTGGTGGGTGCAGGAATGGGCCCTGCTGTGAATTATTAGATCAAGAATTGTAATTACATGCCCCTTTTGAACAGGGGCTGAAAAATTGGGCCTTTCGTGGTGGTGGTGGTGGTGGCGTTGCCACAACACTGTAAGCCCTCAGAGTTACTCTTGGTGGGTGCAGCAATGGGCCCTGCTGTGAATTATTAGATCAAGAATTGTAATTACATGCCCCTTTTGAACAGGGGCTGAAAAATTGGGCCTTTCGTGGTGGTGGTGGTGGTGGCGTTGCCACAACACTGTAAGCCCTCAGAGTTACTCTTGGTGGGTGCAGGAATGGGCCCTGCTGTGAATTATTAGATCAAGAATTGTAATTACATGCCCCTTTTGAACAGGGGCTGAAAAATTGTGCCTTTCGTGGTGGTGGTGGTGGTGGCGTTGCCACAACACTGTAAGCCCTCAGAGTTACTCTTGGTGGGTGCAGCAATGGGCCCTGCTGTGAATTATTAGATCAAGAATTGTAATTACATGCCCCTTTTGAACAGGGGCTGAAAAATTGGGCCTTTCGTGGTGGTGGTGGTGGCGGCGTTGCCACAACACTGTAAGCCCTCAGAGTTACTCTTGGTGGGTGCAGCAATGGGCCCTGCTGTGAATTATTAGATCAAGAATTGTAATTGCATGCCCCTGTTGAACAGGGGCTGAAAAATTGGGCCTTAGGCACTGGTGGCACAACACTACAACCCCTCACAGATACTGTACTTGGAGCACAGCAATGAGCCCTGTTGCAAAGTATTGCTTCAAAAATTGTAATGACACGCCCCTGTTAAACAGGGGCTGAAAAATTGGGCCTTAGGCACTGGTGCCACAACACTCCAACCCCTCACAGATACTGTACTTGGAGCACAGCAATGAGCCCTATGGCAAATTATTGCTAAAAAAATTGTAATTACACGCCCCTGTAAAACAGGGGCTGAAAAATTGGGCCTTAGCCACTGGTGGCGGCACCCATAAACAAAAATGATCTTCCAAGCTATCATCATCAATCGTATCATTGAGGACTCGGAGGAGGAGGATAGCCAGTCAACATAACAGCACAGGCACTCAGCATCAGCATCAGTCTTGAAGGAATGTGACATGTTAAAATCAATTAGTCTGTTATATCAGCATCAGGTGTGTGGTAGCTGGTGGTGATCCAAGACTGGTTCATCTTGATGAAAGTCAGTCGATCAACCGAGTCGGTGGACAGGCGCACCCTGTGATCCGTGACAAATCCTCCAGCAGCACTGAATGTGCGTTCCGAAAGAACGCTGGATGCAGGACAGGCCAGTAGCTCAATTGAATACTGTGCAAGCTCTGGCCAGTGATCCATCCTCAAGACTAGGGATGAGCTTCGTGTTCGAGTCGAACATACGTTCGACTCGAACATCGGCTGTTCGATCGTTCGACGAAGATCGAACGATTTGGGCCGTTCGCGCCAAATTCGAGTGACGCGAACGGCCCACAATGCACTACGCCATCGCAGTGTCATCCAGGCGCTGTGATTGGCCAAGCATGCACTGTGACCCCGCATGCTTGGCCAATCACAGCGCCTGCAGCGAGGAGAGCAATGATTGGCCACAGGCAGGATGCCTGTGGCCAATTATTGCTGAGGGTGTTTAGTACATGCCCCACACTATAAAAGGCCGCCAGCACGGCGGCCTAGTGTAGTGTGTTCCGGAGCAGGGAAAGAGAAGCATAGGCAGGGACAGTGACATTTATTTTTTCTTGCTTAACCTGGATTCCTTTAGTTTAGGGAAAGAGAAGGATAGGTAGGGAGAGTGTCAGTGTGTTTTACTGTGCGAATCCTTGTTTCTAGGGACAGGGAAGGACAGTGAGGGAATTCTCCTTGTGCTATAGTGTGCTTTAAAAAAACATTTTTTCTAGGGACAGAAAACTATAGGTAGGGAGAGTGTCAGTGTGTTTTACTGTGCGAATCCTTGTTTCTAGGGACAGGGAAGGACAGTGAGGGAATTCTCCTTGTGCTATAGTGTGCTTTAAAAAAACATTTTTTCTAGGGACAGAAAACTATAGGTAGGGAGAGTGTCAGTGTGTTTTACTGTGCGAATCCTTGTTTCTAGGGACAGGGAAGGACAGTGAGGGAATTCTCCTTGTGCTATAGTGTGCTTTAAAAAAACATTTTTTCTAGGGACAGAAAACTATAGGTAGGGAGAGTGTCAGTGTGTTTTACTGTGCGAATCCTTGTTTCTAGGGACAGGGAAGGACAGTGAGGGAATTCTCCTTGTGCTATAGTGTGCTTTAAAAAAAACATTTTTTCTAGGGACAGAAAACTATAGGTAGGGAGAGTGTCAGTGTGTTTTACTGTTAGAATCCTTGTTTCTAGGGACAGGGAAGGACAGTGAGGGAATTCTCCTTGTGCTATAGTGTGCTTTAAAAAAACATTTTTTCTAGGGACAGAAAACTATAGGTAGGGAGAGTGTCAGTGTGTTTTACTGTGCGAATCCTTGTTTCTAGGGACAGGGAAGGACAGTGAGGGAATTCTCCTTGTGCTATAGTGTGCTTTAAAAAAACATTTTTTCTAGGGACAGAAAACTATAGGTAGGGAGAGTGTCAGTGTGTTTTACTGTGCGAATCCTTGTTTCTAGGGACAGGGAAGGACAGTGAGGGAATTCTCCTTGTGCTATAGTGTGCTTTAAAAAAACATTTTTTCTAGGGACAGAAAACTATAGGTAGGGAGAGTGTCAGTGTGTTTTACTGTGCGAATCCTTGTTTCTAGGGACAGGGAAGGACAGTGAGGGAATTCTCCTTGTGCTATAGTGTGCTTTAAAAAAACATTTTTTCTAGGGACAGAAAACTATAGGTAGGGAGAGTGTCAGTGTGTTTTACTGTGCGAATCCTTGTTTCTAGGGACAGGGAAGGACAGTGAGGGAATTCTCCTTGTGCTATAGTGTGCTTTAAAAAAACATTTTTTCTAGGGACAGAAAACTATAGGTAGGGAGAGTGTCAGTGTGTTTTACTGTGCGAATCCTTGTTTCTAGGGACAGGGAAGGACAGTGAGGGAATTCTCCTTGTGCTATAGTGTGCTTTAAAAAAACATTTTTTCTAGGGACAGAAAACTATAGGTAGGGAGAGTGTCAGTGTGTTTTACTGTGCGAATCCTTGTTTCTAGGGACAGGGAAGGACAGTGAGGGAATTCTCCTTGTGCTATAGTGTGCTTTAAAAAAACATTTTTTCTAGGGACAGAAAACTATAGGTAGGGAGAGTGTCAGTGTGTTTTACTGTGCGAATCCTTGTTTCTAGGGACAGGGAAGGACAGTGAGGGAATTCTCCTTGTGCTATAGTGTGCTTTAAAAAAACATTTTTTCTAGGGACAGAAAACTATAGGTAGGGAGAGTGTCAGTGTGTTTTACTGTGCGAATCCTTGTTTCTAGGGACAGGGAAGGACAGTGAGGGAATTCTCCTTGTGCTATAGTGTGCTTTAAAAAAACATTTTTTCTAGGGACAGAAAACTATAGGTAGGGAGAGTGTCAGTGTGTTTTACTGTGCGAATCCTTGTTTCTAGGGACAGGGAAGGACAGTGAGGGAATTCTCCTTGTGCTATAGTGTGCTTTAAAAAAACATTTTTTCTAGGGACAGAAAACTATAGGTAGGGAGAGTGTCAGTGTGTTTTACTGTGCGAATCCTTGTTTCTAGGGACAGGGAAGGACAGTGAGGGAATTCTCCTTGTGCTATAGTGTGCTTTAAAAAAACATTTTTTCTAGGGACAGAAAACTATAGGTAGGGAGAGTGTCAGTGTGTTTTACTGTGCGAATCCTTGTTTCTAGGGACAGGGAAGGACAGTGAGGGAATTCTCCTTGTGCTATAGTGTGCTTTAAAAAAACATTTTTTCTAGGGACAGAAAACTATAGGTAGGGAGAGTGTCAGTGTGTTTTACTGTGCGAATCCTTGTTTCTAGGGACAGGGAAGGACAGTGAGGGAATTCTCCTTGTGCTATAGTGTGCTTTAAAAAAACATTTTTTCTAGGGACAGAAAACTATAGGTAGGGAGAGTGTCAGTGTGTTTTACTGTGCGAATCCTTGTTTCTAGGGACAGGGAAGGACAGTGAGGGAATTCTCCTTGTGCTATAGTGTGCTTTAAAAAAACATTTTTTCTAGGGACAGAAAACTATAGGTAGGGAGAGTGTCAGTGTGTTTTACTGTGCGAATCCTTGTTTCTAGGGACAGGGAAGGACAGTGAGGGAATTCTCCTTGTGCTATAGTGTGCTTTAAAAAAACATTTTTTCTAGGGACAGAAAACTATAGGTAGGGAGAGTGTCAGTGTGTTTTACTGTGCGAATCCTTGTTTCTAGGGACAGGGAAGGACAGTGAGGGAATTCTCCTTGTGCTATAGTGTGCTTTAAAAAAACATTTTTTCTAGGGACAGAAAACTATAGGTAGGGAGAGTGTCAGTGTGTTTTACTGTGCGAATCCTTGTTTCTAGGGACAGGGAAGGACAGTGAGGGAATTCTCCTTGTGCTATAGTGTGCTTTAAAAAAACATTTTTTCTAGGGACAGAAAACTATAGGTAGGGAGAGTGTCAGTGTGTTTTACTGTGCGAATCCTTGTTTCTAGGGACAGGGAAGGACAGTGAGGGAATTCTCCTTGTGCTATAGTGTGCTTTAAAAAAACATTTTTTCTAGGGACAGAAAACTATAGGTAGGGAGAGTGTCAGTGTGTTTTACTGTGCGAATCCTTGTTTCTAGGGACAGGGAAGGACAGTGAGGGAATTCTCCTTGTGCTATAGTGTGCTTTAAAAAAACATTTTTTCTAGGGACAGAAAACTATAGGTAGGGAGAGTGTCAGTGTGTTTTACTGTGCGAATCCTTGTTTCTAGGGACAGGGAAGGACAGTGAGGGAATTCTCCTTGTGCTATAGTGTGCTTTAAAAAAACATTTTTTCTAGGGACAGAAAACTATAGGTAGGGAGAGTGTCAGTGTGTTTTACTGTGCGAATCCTTGTTTCTAGGGACAGGGAAGGACAGTGAGGGAATTCTCCTTGTGCTATAGTGTGCTTTAAAAAAACATTTTTTCTAGGGACAGAAAACTATAGGTAGGGAGAGTGTCAGTGTGTTTTACTGTGCGAATCCTTGTTTCTAGGGACAGGGAAGGACAGTGAGGGAATTCTCCTTGTGCTATAGTGTGCTTTAAAAAAACATTTTTCTAGGGACAGAAAACTCTAGGTAGGGAGAGTGTCAGTGTGTTTTACTGTGCGAATCCTTGTTTCTAGGGACAGGGAAGGACAGTGAGGGAATTCTCCTTGTGCTATAGTGTGCTTTAAAAAAACATTTTTTCTAGGGACAGAAAACTATAGGTAGGGAGAGTGTCAGTGTGTTTTACTGTGCGAATCCTTGTTTCTAGGGACAGGGAAGGACAGTGAGGGAATTCTCCTTGTGCTATAGTGTGCTTTAAAAAAACATTTTTTCTAGGGACAGAAAACTATAGGTAGGGAGAGTGTCAGTGTGTTTTACTGTGCGAATCCTTGTTTCTAGGGACAGGGAAGTACAGTGAGGGAATTCTCCTTGTGCTATAGTGTGCTTTAAAAAAACATTTTTTCTAGGGACAGAAAACTATAGGTAGGGAGAGTGTCAGTGTGTTTTACTGTGCGAATCCTTGTTTCTAGGGACAGGGAAGGACAGTGAGGGAATTCTCCTTGTGCTATAGTGTGCTTTAAAAAAACATTTTTTCTAGGGACAGAAAACTATAGGTAGACAGAGTGTCAGTGTGTTTTACTGTGCGAATCCTTGTTTCTAGGGACAGGGAAGGACAGTGAGGGAATTCTCCTTGTGCAATAGTGTGCTTTAAAAAACATTTTTTCTAGGGACATAAAACTATAGGTAGGGAGAGTGTCAGTGTGTTTTACTGTGCGAATCCTTGTTTCTAGGGACAGGGAAGGACAGTGAGGGAATTCTCCTTGTGCTATAGTGTGCTTTAAAAAAACATTTTTTCTAGGGACAGAAAACTATAGGTAGGGAGAGTGTCAGTGTGTTTTACTGTGCGAATCCTTGTTTCTAGGGACAGGGAAGGACAGTGAGGGAATTCTCCTTGTGCTATAGTGTGCTTTAAAAAAACATTTTTTCTAGGGACAGAAAACTATAGGTAGGGAGAGTGTCAGTGTGTTTTACTGTGCGAATCCTTGTTTCTAGGGACAGGGAAGGACAGTGAGGGAATTCTCCTTGTGCTATAGTGTGCTTTAAAAAAACATTTTTTCTAGGGACAGAAAACTATAGGTAGGGAGAGTGTCAGTGTGTTTTACTGTGCGAATCCTTGTTTCTAGGGACAGGGAAGGACAGTGAGGGAATTCTCCTTGTGCTATAGTGTGCTTTAAAAAAACATTTTTTCTAGGGACAGAAAACTATAGGTAGGGAGAGTGTCAGTGTGTTTTACTGTGCGAATCCTTGTTTCTAGGGACAGGGAAGGACAGTGAGGGAATTCTCCTTGTGCTATAGTGTGCTTTAAAAAAACATTTTTTCTAGGGACAGAAAACTATAGGTAGGGAGAGTGTCAGTGTGTTTTACTGTGCGAATCCTTGTTTCTAGGGACAGGGAAGGACAGTGAGGGAATTCTCCTTGTGCTATAGTGTGCTTTAAAAAAACATTTTTTCTAGGGACAGAAAACTCTAGGTAGGGAGAGTGTCAGTGTGTTTTACTGTGCGAATCCTTGTTTCTAGGGACAGGGAAGGACAGTGAGGGAATTCTCCTTGTGCTATAGTGTGCTTTAAAAAAACATTTTTTCTAGGGACAGAAAACTATAGGTAGGGAGAGTGTCAGTGTGTTTTACTGTGCGAATCCTTGTTTCTAGGGACAGGGAAGGACAGTGAGGGAATTCTCCTTGTGCTATAGTGTGCTTTAAAAAAACATTTTTTCTAGGGACAGAAAACTATAGGTAGGGAGAGTGTCAGTGTGTTTTACTGTGCGAATCCTTGTTTCTAGGGACAGGGAAGGACAGTGAGGGAATTCTCCTTGTGCTATAGTGTGCTTTAAAAAAACATTTTTTCTAGGGACAGAAAACTATAGGTAGGGAGAGTGTCAGTGTGTTTTACTGTGCGAATCCTTGTTTCTAGGGACAGGGAAGGACAGTGAGGGAATTCTCCTTGTGCTATAGTGTGCTTTAAAAAAACATTTTTTCTAGGGACAGAAAACTATAGGTAGGGAGAGTGTCAGTGTGTTTTACTGTGCGAATCCTTGTTTCTAGGGACAGGGAAGGACAGTGAGGGAATTCTCCTTGTGCTATAGTGTGCTTTAAAAAAACATTTTTTCTAGGGACAGAAAACTATAGGTAGGGAGAGTGTCAGTGTGTTTTACTGTGCAAATCCTTGTTTCTAGGGACAGGGAAGGACAGTGAGGGAATTCTCCTTGTGCTATAGTGTGCTTTAAAAAAACATTTTTTCTAGGGACAGAAAACTATAGGTAGGGAGAGTGTCAGTGTGTTTTACTGTGCGAATCCTTGTTTCTAGGGACAGGGAAGGACAGTGAGGGAATTCTCCTTGTGCTATAGTGTGCTTTAAAAAAACATTTTTTCTAGGGACAGAAAACTATAGGTAGGGAGAGTGTCAGTGTGTTTTACTGTGCGAATCCTTGTTTCTAGGGACAGGGAAGGACAGTGAGGGAATTCTCCTTGTGCTATAGTGTGCTTTAAAAAAACATTTTTTCTAGGGACAGAAAACTATAGGTAGGGAGAGTGTCAGTGTGTTTTACTGTGCGAATCCTTGTTTCTAGGGACAGGGAAGGACAGTGAGGGAATTCTCCTTGTGCTATAGTGTGCTTTAAAAAAACATTTTTCTAGGGACAGAAAACTCTAGGTAGGGAGAGTGTCAGTGTGTTTTACTGTGCGAATCCTTGTTTCTAGGGACAGGGAAGGACAGTGAGGGAATTCTCCTTGTGCTATAGTGTGCTTTAAAAAAACATTTTTTCTAGGGACAGAAAACTATAGGTAGGGAGAGTGTCAGTGTGTTTTACTGTGCGAATCCTTGTTTCTAGGGACAGGGAAGGACAGTGAGGGAATTCTCCTTGTGCTATAGTGTGCTTTAAAAAAACATTTTTTCTAGGGACAGAAAACTATAGGTAGGGAGAGTGTCAGTGTGTTTTACTGTGCGAATCCTTGTTTCTAGGGACAGGGAAGTACAGTGAGGGAATTCTCCTTGTGCTATAGTGTGCTTTAAAAAAACATTTTTTCTAGGGACAGAAAACTATAGGTAGGGAGAGTGTCAGTGTGTTTTACTGTGCGAATCCTTGTTTCTAGGGACAGGGAAGGACAGTGAGGGAATTCTCCTTGTGCTATAGTGTGCTTTAAAAAAACATTTTTTCTAGGGACAGAAAACTATAGGTAGACAGAGTGTCAGTGTGTTTTACTGTGCGAATCCTTGTTTCTAGGGACAGGGAAGGACAGTGAGGGAATTCTCCTTGTGCAATAGTGTGCTTTAAAAAACATTTTTTCTAGGGACATAAAACTATAGGTAGGGAGAGTGTCAGTGTGTTTTACTGTGCGAATCCTTGTTTCTAGGGACAGGGAAGGACAGTGAGGGAATTCTCCTTGTGCTATAGTGTGCTTTAAAAAAACATTTTTTCTAGGGACAGAAAACTATAGGTAGGGAGAGTGTCAGTGTGTTTTACTGTGCGAATCCTTGTTTCTAGGGACAGGGAAGGACAGTGAGGGAATTCTCCTTGTGCTATAGTGTGCTTTAAAAAAACATTTTTTCTAGGGACAGAAAACTATAGGTAGGGAGAGTGTCAGTGTGTTTTACTGTGCGAATCCTTGTTTCTAGGGACAGGGAAGGACAGTGAGGGAATTCTCCTTGTGCTATAGTGTGCTTTAAAAAAACATTTTTTCTAGGGACAGAAAACTATAGGTAGGGAGAGTGTCAGTGTGTTTTACTGTGCGAATCCTTGTTTCTAGGGACAGGGAAGGACAGTGAGGGAATTCTCCTTGTGCTATAGTGTGCTTTAAAAAAACATTTTTTCTAGGGACAGAAAACTATAGGTAGGGAGAGTGTCAGTGTGTTTTACTGTGCGAATCCTTGTTTCTAGGGACAGGGAAGGACAGTGAGGGAATTCTCCTTGTGCTATAGTGTGCTTTAAAAAAACATTTTTTCTAGGGACAGAAAACTATAGGTAGGGAGAGTGTCAGTGTGTTTTACTGTGCGAATCCTTGTTTCTAGGGACAGGGAAGGACAGTGAGGGAATTCTCCTTGTGCTATAGTGTGCTTTAAAAAAACATTTTTTCTAGGGACAGAAAACTATAGGTAGGGAGAGTGTCAGTGTGTTTTACTGTGCGAATCCTTGTTTCTAGGGACAGGGAAGGACAGTGAGGGAATTCTCCTTGTGCTATAGTGTGCTTTAAAAAAACATTTTTTCTAGGGACAGAAAACTATAGGTAGGGAGAGTGTCAGTGTGTTTTACTGTGCGAATCCTTGTTTCTAGGGACAGGGAAGGACAGTGAGGGAATTCTCCTTGTGCTATAGTGTGCTTTAAAAAAACATTTTTTCTAGGGACAGAAAACTATAGGTAGGGAGAGTGTCAGTGTGTTTTACTGTGCGAATCCTTGTTTCTAGGGACAGGGAAGGACAGTGAGGGAATTCTCCTTGTGCTATAGTGTGCTTTAAAAAAACATTTTTTCTAGGGACAGAAAACTATAGGTAGGGAGAGTGTCAGTGTGTTTTACTGTGCGAATCCTTGTTTCTAGGGACAGGGAAGGACAGTGAGGGAATTCTCCTTGTGCTATAGTGTGCTTTAAAAAAACATTTTTCTAGGGACAGAAAACTCTAGGTAGGGAGAGTGTCAGTGTGTTTTACTGTGCGAATCCTTGTTTCTAGGGACAGGGAAGGACAGTGAGGGAATTCTCCTTGTGCTATAGTGTGCTTTAAAAAAACATTTTTTCTAGGGACAGAAAACTATAGGTAGGGAGAGTGTCAGTGTGTTTTACTGTGCGAATCCTTGTTTCTAGGGACAGGGAAGGACAGTGAGGGAATTCTCCTTGTGCTATAGTGTGCTTTAAAAAAACATTTTTTCTAGGGACAGAAAACTATAGGTAGGGAGAGTGTCAGTGTGTTTTACTGTGCGAATCCTTGTTTCTAGGGACAGGGAAGTACAGTGAGGGAATTCTCCTTGTGCTATAGTGTGCTTTAAAAAAACATTTTTTCTAGGGACAGAAAACTATAGGTAGGGAGAGTGTCAGTGTGTTTTACTGTGCGAATCCTTGTTTCTAGGGACAGGGAAGGACAGTGAGGGAATTCTCCTTGTGCTATAGTGTGCTTTAAAAAAACATTTTTTCTAGGGACAGAAAACTATAGGTAGACAGAGTGTCAGTGTGTTTTACTGTGCGAATCCTTGTTTCTAGGGACAGGGAAGGACAGTGAGGGAATTCTCCTTGTGCAATAGTGTGCTTTAAAAAACATTTTTTCTAGGGACATAAAACTATAGGTAGGGAGAGTGTCAGTGTGTTTTACTGTGCGAATCCTTGTTTCTAGGGACAGGGAAGGACAGTGAGGGAATTCTCCTTGTGCTATAGTGTGCTTTAAAAAAACATTTTTTCTAGGGACAGAAAACTATAGGTAGGGAGAGTGTCAGTGTGTTTTACTGTGCGAATCCTTGTTTCTAGGGACAGGGAAGGACAGTGAGGGAATTCTCCTTGTGCTATAGTGTGCTTTAAAAAAACATTTTTTCTAGGGACAGAAAACTATAGGTAGGGAGAGTGTCAGTGTGTTTTACTGTGCGAATCCTTGTTTCTAGGGACAGGGAAGGACAGTGAGGGAATTCTCCTTGTGCTATAGTGTGCTTTAAAAAAACATTTTTTCTAGGGACAGAAAACTATAGGTAGGGAGAGTGTCAGTGTGTTTTACTGTGCGAATCCTTGTTTCTAGGGACAGGGAAGGACAGTGAGGGAATTCTCCTTGTGCTATAGTGTGCTTTAAAAAAACATTTTTTCTAGGGACAGAAAACTATAGGTAGGGAGAGTGTCAGTGTGTTTTACTGTGCGAATCCTTGTTTCTAGGGACAGGGAAGGACAGTGAGGGAATTCTCCTTGTGCTATAGTGTGCTTTAAAAAAACATTTTTTCTAGGGACAGAAAACTATAGGTAGGGAGAGTGTCAGTGTGTTTTACTGTGCGAATCCTTGTTTCTAGGGACAGGGAAGGACAGTGAGGGAATTCTCCTTGTGCTATAGTGTGCTTTAAAAAAACATTTTTTCTAGGGACAGAAAACTATAGGTAGGGAGAGTGTCAGTGTGTTTTACTGTGCGAATCCTTGTTTCTAGGGACAGGGAAGGACAGTGAGGGAATTCTCCTTGTGCTATAGTGTGCTTTAAAAAAACATTTTTTCTAGGGACAGAAAACTATAGGTAGGGAGAGTGTCAGTGTGTTTTACTGTGCGAATCCTTGTTTCTAGGGACAGGGAAGGACAGTGAGGGAATTCTCCTTGTGCTATAGTGTGCTTTAAAAAAACATTTTTTCTAGGGACAGAAAACTATAGGTAGGGAGAGTGTCAGTGTGTTTTACTGTGCGAATCCTTGTTTCTAGGGACAGGGAAGGACAGTGAGGGAATTCTCCTTGTGCTATAGTGTGCTTTAAAAAAACATTTTTTCTAGGGACAGAAAACTATAGGTAGGGAGAGTGTCAGTGTGTTTTACTGTGCGAATCCTTGTTTCTAGGGACAGGGAAGGACAGTGAGGGAATTCTCCTTGTGCTATAGTGTGCTTTAAAAAAACATTTTTTCTAGGGACAGAAAACTATAGGTAGGGAGAGTGTCAGTGTGTTTTACTGTGCGAATCCTTGTTTCTAGGGACAGGGAAGGACAGTGAGGGAATTCTCCTTGTGCTATAGTGTGCTTTAAAAAAACATTTTTTCTAGGGACAGAAAACTATAGGTAGGGAGAGTGTCAGTGTGTTTTACTGTGCGAATCCTTGTTTCTAGGGACAGGGAAGGACAGTGAGGGAATTTTCCTTGTGCTATAGTGTGCTTTAAAAAAACATTTTTTCTAGGGACAGAAAACTATAGGTAGGGAGAGTGTCAGTGTGTTTTACTGTGCGAATCCTTGTTTCTAGGGACAGGGAAGGACAGTGAGGGAATTCTCCTTGTGCTATAGTGTGCTTTAAAAAAACATTTTTTCTAGGGACAGAAAACTATAGGTAGGGAGAGTGTCAGTGTGTTTTACTGTGCGAATCCTTGTTTCTAGGGACAGGGAAGGACAGTGAGGGAATTCTCCTTGTGCTATAGTGTGCTTTAAAAAAACATTTTTTCTAGGGACAGAAAACTATAGGTAGGGAGAGTGTCAGTGTGTTTTACTGTGCGAATCCTTGTTTCTAGGGACAGGGAAGGACAGTGAGGGAATTCTCCTTGTGCTATAGTGTGCTTTAAAAAAACATTTTTTCTAGGGACAGAAAACTATAGGTAGGGAGAGTGTCAGTGTGTTTTACTGTGCGAATCCTTGTTTCTAGGGACAGGGAAGGACAGTGAGGGAATTCTCCTTGTGCTATAGTGTGCTTTAAAAAAAATTTTTTTCTAGGGACAGAAAACTATAGGTAGGGAGAGTGTCAGTGTGTTTTACTGTGCGAATCCTTGTTTCTAGGGACAGGGAAGGACAGTGAGGGAATTCTCCTTGTGCTATAGTGTGCTTTAAAAAAACATTTTTTCTAGGGACAGAAAACTATAGGTAGGGAGAGTGTCAGTGTGTTTTACTGTGCGAATCCTTGTTTCTAGGGACAGGGAAGGACAGTGAGGGAATTCTCCTTGTGCTATAGTGTGCTTTAAAAAAACATTTTTTCTAGGGACAGAAAACTATAGGTAGGGAGAGTGTCAGTGTGTTTTACTGTGCGAATCCTTGTTTCTAGGGACAGGGAAGGACAGTGAGGGAATTCTCCTTGTGCTATAGTGTGCTTTAAAAAAACATTTTTTCTAGGGACAGAAAACTATAGGTAGGGAGAGTGTCAGTGTGTTTTACTGTGCGAATCCTTGTTTCTAGGGACAGGGAAGGACAGTGAGGGAATTCTCCTTGTGCTATAGTGTGCTTTAAAAAAACATTTTTTCTAGGGACAGAAAACTATAGGTAGGGAGAGTGTCAGTGTGTTTTACTGTGCGAATCCTTGTTTCTAGGGACAGGGAAGGACAGTGAGGGAATTCTCCTTGTGCTATAGTGTGCTTTAAAAAAACATTTTTTCTAGGGACAGAAAACTATAGGTAGGGAGAGTGTCAGTGTGTTTTACTGTGCGAATCCTTGTTTCTAGGGACAGGGAAGGACAGTGAGGGAATTCTCCTTGTGCTATAGTGTGCTTTAAAAAAACATTTTTTCTAGGGACAGAAAACTATAGGTAGGGAGAGTGTCAGTGTGTTTTACTGTGCGAATCCTTGTTTCTAGGGACAGGGAAGGACAGTGAGGGAATTCTCCTTGTGCTATAGTGTGCTTTAAAAAAACATTTTTCTAGGGACAGAAAACTCTAGGTAGGGAGAGTGTCAGTGTGTTTTACTGTGCGAATCCTTGTTTCTAGGGACAGGGAAGGACAGTGAGGGAATTCTCCTTGTGCTATAGTGTGCTTTAAAAAAACATTTTTTCTAGGGACAGAAAACTATAGGTAGGGAGAGTGTCAGTGTGTTTTACTGTGCGAATCCTTGTTTCTAGGGACAGGGAAGGACAGTGAGGGAATTCTCCTTGTGCTATAGTGTGCTTTAAAAAAACATTTTTTCTAGGGACAGAAAACTATAGGTAGGGAGAGTGTCAGTGTGTTTTACTGTGCGAATCCTTGTTTCTAGGGACAGGGAAGTACAGTGAGGGAATTCTCCTTGTGCTATAGTGTGCTTTAAAAAAACATTTTTTCTAGGGACAGAAAACTATAGGTAGGGAGAGTGTCAGTGTGTTTTACTGTGCGAATCCTTGTTTCTAGGGACAGGGAAGGACAGTGAGGGAATTCTCCTTGTGCTATAGTGTGCTTTAAAAAAACATTTTTTCTAGGGACAGAAAACTATAGGTAGACAGAGTGTCAGTGTGTTTTACTGTGCGAATCCTTGTTTCTAGGGACAGGGAAGGACAGTGAGGGAATTCTCCTTGTGCAATAGTGTGCTTTAAAAAACATTTTTTCTAGGGACATAAAACTATAGGTAGGGAGAGTGTCAGTGTGTTTTACTGTGCGAATCCTTGTTTCTAGGGACAGGGAAGGACAGTGAGGGAATTCTCCTTGTGCTATAGTGTGCTTTAAAAAAACATTTTTTCTAGGGACAGAAAACTATAGGTAGGGAGAGTGTCAGTGTGTTTTACTGTGCGAATCCTTGTTTCTAGGGACAGGGAAGGACAGTGAGGGAATTCTCCTTGTGCTATAGTGTGCTTTAAAAAAACATTTTTTCTAGGGACAGAAAACTATAGGTAGGGAGAGTGTCAGTGTGTTTTACTGTGCGAATCCTTGTTTCTAGGGACAGGGAAGGACAGTGAGGGAATTCTCCTTGTGCTATAGTGTGCTTTAAAAAAACATTTTTTCTAGGGACAGAAAACTATAGGTAGGGAGAGTGTCAGTGTGTTTTACTGTGCGAATCCTTGTTTCTAGGGACAGGGAAGGACAGTGAGGGAATTCTCCTTGTGCTATAGTGTGCTTTAAAAAAACATTTTTTCTAGGGACAGAAAACTATAGGTAGGGAGAGTGTCAGTGTGTTTTACTGTGCGAATCCTTGTTTCTAGGGACAGGGAAGGACAGTGAGGGAATTCTCCTTGTGCTATAGTGTGCTTTAAAAAAACATTTTTTCTAGGGACAGAAAACTATAGGTAGGGAGAGTGTCAGTGTGTTTTACTGTGCGAATCCTTGTTTCTAGGGACAGGGAAGGACAGTGAGGGAATTCTCCTTGTGCTATAGTGTGCTTTAAAAAAACATTTTTTCTAGGGACAGAAAACTATAGGTAGGGAGAGTGTCAGTGTGTTTTACTGTGCGAATCCTTGTTTCTAGGGACAGGGAAGGACAGTGAGGGAATTCTCCTTGTGCTATAGTGTGCTTTAAAAAAACATTTTTTCTAGGGACAGAAAACTATAGGTAGGGAGAGTGTCAGTGTGTTTTACTGTGCGAATCCTTGTTTCTAGGGACAGGGAAGGACAGTGAGGGAATTCTCCTTGTGCTATAGTGTGCTTTAAAAAAACATTTTTTCTAGGGACAGAAAACTATAGGTAGGGAGAGTGTCAGTGTGTTTTACTGTGCGAATCCTTGTTTCTAGGGACAGGGAAGGACAGTGAGGGAATTCTCCTTGTGCTATAGTGTGCTTTAAAAAAACATTTTTTCTAGGGACAGAAAACTATAGGTAGGGAGAGTGTCAGTGTGTTTTACTGTGCGAATCCTTGTTTCTAGGGACAGGGAAGGACAGTGAGGGAATTCTCCTTGTGCTATAGTGTGCTTTAAAAAAACATTTTTTCTAGGGACAGAAAACTATAGGTAGGGAGAGTGTCAGTGTGTTTTACTGTGCGAATCCTTGTTTCTAGGGACAGGGAAGGACAGTGAGGGAATTCTCCTTGTGCTATAGTGTGCTTTAAAAAAACATTTTTTCTAGGGACAGAAAACTATAGGTAGGGAGAGTGTCAGTGTGTTTTACTGTGCGAATCCTTGTTTCTAGGGACAGGGAAGGACAGTGAGGGAATTTTCCTTGTGCTATAGTGTGCTTTAAAAAAACATTTTTTCTAGGGACAGAAAACTATAGGTAGGGAGAGTGTCAGTGTGTTTTACTGTGCGAATCCTTGTTTCTAGGGACAGGGAAGGACAGTGAGGGAATTCTCCTTGTGCTATAGTGTGCTTTAAAAAAACATTTTTTCTAGGGACAGAAAACTATAGGTAGGGAGAGTGTCAGTGTGTTTTACTGTGCGAATCCTTGTTTCTAGGGACAGGGAAGGACAGTGAGGGAATTCTCCTTGTGCTATAGTGTGCTTTAAAAAAACATTTTTTCTAGGGACAGAAAACTATAGGTAGGGAGAGTGTCAGTGTGTTTTACTGTGCGAATCCTTGTTTCTAGGGACAGGGAAGGACAGTGAGGGAATTCTCCTTGTGCTATAGTGTGCTTTAAAAAAACATTTTTTCTAGGGACAGAAAACTATAGGTAGGGAGAGTGTCAGTGTGTTTTACTGTGCGAATCCTTGTTTCTAGGGACAGGGAAGGACAGTGAGGGAATTCTCCTTGTGCTATAGTGTGCTTTAAAAAAAAAATTTTCTAGGGACAGAAAACTATAGGTAGGGAGAGTGTCAGTGTGTTTTACTGTGCGAATCCTTGTTTCTAGGGACAGGGAAGGACAGTGAGGGAATTCTCCTTGTGCTATAGTGTGCTTTAAAAAAACATTTTTTCTAGGGACAGAAAACTATAGGTAGGGAGAGTGTCAGTGTGTTTTACTGTGCGAATCCTTGTTTCTAGGGACAGGGAAGGACAGTGAGGGAATTCTCCTTGTGCTATAGTGTGCTTTAAAAAAACATTTTTTCTAGGGACAGAAAACTATAGGTAGGGAGAGTGTCAGTGTGTTTTACTGTGCGAATCCTTGTTTCTAGGGACAGGGAAGGACAGTGAGGGAATTCTCCTTGTGCTATAGTGTGCTTTAAAAAAATATTTTTTCTAGGGACAGAAAACTATAGGTAGGGAGAGTGTCAGTGTGTTTTACTGTGCGAATCCTTGTTTCTAGGGACAGGGAAGGACAGTGAGGGAATTCTCCTTGTGCTATAGTGTGCTTTAAAAAAACATTTTTTCTAGGGACAGAAAACTATAGGTAGGGAGAGTGTCAGTGTGTTTTACTGTGCGAATCCTTGTTTCTAGGGACAGGGAAGGACAGTGAGGGAATTCTCCTTGTGCTATAGTGTGCTTTAAAAAAACATTTTTTCTAGGGACAGAAAACTATAGGTAGGGAGAGTGTCAGTGTGTTTTACTGTGCGAATCCTTGTTTCTAGGGACAGGGAAGGACAGTGAGGGAATTCTCCTTGTGCTATAGTGTGCTTTAAAAAAACATTTTTTCTAGGGACAGAAAACTATAGGTAGGGAGAGTGTCAGTGTGTTTTACTGTGCGAATCCTTGTTTCTAGGGACAGGGAAGGACAGTGAGGGAATTCTCCTTGTGCTATAGTGTGCTTTAAAAAAACATTTTTTCTAGGGACAGAAAACTATAGGTAGGGAGAGTGTCAGTGTGTTTTACTGTGCGAATCCTTGTTTCTAGGGACAGGGAAGGACAGTGAGGGAATTCTCCTTGTGCTATAGTGTGCTTTAAAAAAACATTTTTTCTAGGGACAGAAAACTATAGGTAGGGAGAGTGTCAGTGTGTTTTACTGTGCGAATCCTTGTTTCTATGGACAGGGAAGGACAGTGAGGGAATTCTCCTTGTGCTATAGTGTGCTTTAAAAAAACATTTTTTCTAGGGACAGAAAACTATAGGTAGGGAGAGTGTCAGTGTGTTTTACTGTGCGAATCCTTGTTTCTAGGGACAGGGAAGGACAGTGAGGGAATTCTCCTTGTGCTATAGTGTGCTTTAAAAAAACATTTTTTCTAGGGACAGAAAACTATAGGTAGGGAGAGTGTCAGTGTGTTTTACTGTGCGAATCCTTGTTTCTAGGGACAGGGAAGGACAGTGAGGGAATTCTCCTTGTGCTATAGTGTGCTTTAAAAAAACATTTTTTCTAGGGACAGAAAACTATAGGTAGGGAGAGTGTCAGTGTGTTTTACTGTGCGAATCCTTGTTTCTAGGGACAGGGAAGGACAGTGAGGGAATTCTCCTTGTGCTATAGTGTGCTTTAAAAAAACATTTTTCTAGGGACAGAAAACTATAGGTAGGGAGAGTGTCAGTGTGTTTTACTGTGCGAATCCTTGTTTCTAGGGACAGGGAAGGACAGTGAGGGAATTCTCCTTGTGCTATAGTGTGCTTTAAAAAAACATTTTTTCTAGGGACAGAAAACTATAGGTAGGGAGAGTGTCAGTGTGTTTTACTGTGCGAATCCTTGTTTCTAGGGACAGGGAAGGACAGTGAGGGAATTCTCCTTGTGCTATAGTGTGCTTTAAAAAAACATTTTTTCTAGGGACAGAAAACTATAGGTAGGGAGAGTGTCAGTGTGTTTTACTGTGCGAATCCTTGTTTCTAGGGACAGGGAAGGACAGTGAGGGAATTCTCCTTGTGCTATAGTGTGCTTTAAAAAAACATTTTTTCTAGGGACAGAAAACTATAGGTAGGGAGAGTGTCAGTGTGTTTTACTGTGCGAATCCTTGTTTCTAGGGACAGGGAAGGACAGTGAGGGAATTCTCCTTGTGCTATAGTGTGCTTTAAAAAAACATTTTTTCTAGGGACAGAAAACTATAGGTAGGGAGAGTGTCAGTGTGTTTTACTGTGCGAATCCTTGTTTCTAGGGACAGGGAAGGACAGTGAGGGAATTCTCCTTGTGCTATAGTGTGCTTTAAAAAAACATTTTTTCTAGGGACAGAAAACTATAGGTAGGGAGAGTGTCAGTGTGTTTTACTGTGCGAATCCTTGTTTCTAGGGACAGGGAAGGACAGTGAGGGAATTCTCCTTGTGCTATAGTGTGCTTTAAAAAAACATTTTTTCTAGGGACAGAAAACTATAGGTAGGGAGAGTGTCAGTGTGTTTTACTGTGCGAATCCTTGTTTCTAGGGACAGGGAAGGACAGTGAGGGAATTCTCCTTGTGCTATAGTGTGCTTTAAAAAAACATTTTTTCTAGGGACAGAAAACTATAGGTAGGGAGAGTGTCAGTGTGTTTTACTGTGCGAATCCTTGTTTCTAGGGACAGGGAAGGACAGTGAGGGAATTCTCCTTGTGCTATAGTGTGCTTTAAAAAAACATTTTTTCTAGGGACAGAAAACTATAGGTAGGGAGAGTGTCAGTGTGTTTTACTGTGCGAATCCTTGTTTCTAGGGACAGGGAAGGACAGTGAGGGAATTCTCCTTGTGCTATAGTGTGCTTTAAAAAAACATTTTTTCTAGGGACAGAAAACTATAGGTAGGGAGAGTGTCAGTGTGTTTTACTGTGCGAATCCTTGTTTCTAGGGACAGGGAAGGACAGTGAGGGAATTCTCCTTGTGCTATAGTGTGCTTTAAAAAAACATTTTTTCTAGGGACAGAAAACTCTAGGTAGGGAGAGTGTCAGTGTGTTTTACTGTGCGAATCCTTGTTTCTAGGGACAGGGAAGGACAGTGAGGGAATTCTCCTTGTGCTATAGTGTGCTTTAAAAAAACATTTTTTCTAGGGACAGAAAACTATAGGTAGGGAGAGTGTCAGTGTGTTTTACTGTGCGAATCCTTGTTTCTAGGGACAGGGAAGGACAGTGAGGGAATTCTCCTTGTGCTATAGTGTGCTTTAAAAAAACATTTTTTCTAGGGACAGAAAACTATAGGTAGGGAGAGTGTCAGTGTGTTTTACTGTGCGAATCCTTGTTTCTAGGGACAGGGAAGGACAGTGAGGGAATTCTCCTTGTGCTATAGTGTGCTTTAAAAAAACATTTTTTCTAGGGACAGAAAACTATAGGTAGGGAGAGTGTCAGTGTGTTTTACTGTGCGAATCCTTGT
The DNA here is from genome assembly GCA_029206835.1 of Rana muscosa. NCBI lineage: Eukaryota > Metazoa > Chordata > Amphibia > Anura > Ranidae > Rana > Rana muscosa. The sequence goes on from CM055117.1 coordinate 410,618,770, forward strand.
TTCTAGGGACAGGGAAGGACAGTGAGGGAATTCTCCTTGTGCTATAGTGTGCTTTAAAAAAACATTTTTTCTAGGGACAGAAAACTATAGGTAGGGAGAGTGTCAGTGTGTTTTACTGTGCGAATCCTTGTTTCTAGGGACAGGGAAGGACAGTGAGGGAATTCTCCTTGTGCTATAGTGTGCTTTAAAAAAACATTTTTTCTAGGGACAGAAAACTATAGGTAGGGAGAGTGTCAGTGTGTTTTACTGTGCGAATCCTTGTTTCTAGGGACAGGGAAGGACAGTGAGGGAATTCTCCTTGTGCTATAGTGTGCTTTAAAAAAACATTTTTTCTAGGGACAGAAAACTATAGGTAGGGAGAGTGTCAGTGTGTTTTACTGTGCGAATCCTTGTTTCTAGGGACAGGGAAGGACAGTGAGGGAATTCTCCTTGTGCTATAGTGTGCTTTAAAAAAACATTTTTTCTAGGGACAGAAAACTATAGGTAGGGAGAGTGTCAGTGTGTTTTACTGTGCGAATCCTTGTTTCTAGGGACAGGGAAGGACAGTGAGGGAATTCTCCTTGTGCTATAGTGTGCTTTAAAAAAACATTTTTTCTAGGGACAGAAAACTATAGGTAGGGAGAGTGTCAGTGTGTTTTACTGTGCGAATCCTTGTTTCTAGGGACAGGGAAGGACAGTGAGGGAATTCTCCTTGTGCTATAGTGTGCTTTAAAAAAACATTTTTTCTAGGGACAGAAAACTATAGGTAGGGAGAGTGTCAGTGTGTTTTACTGTGCGAATCCTTGTTTCTAGGGACAGGGAAGGACAGTGAGGGAATTCTCCTTGTGCTATAGTGTGCTTTAAAAAAACATTTTTTCTAGGGACAGAAAACTATAGGTAGGGAGAGTGTCAGTGTGTTTTACTGTGCGAATCCTTGTTTCTAGGGACAGGGAAGGACAGTGAGGGAATTCTCCTTGTGCTATAGTGTGCTTTAAAAAAACATTTTTTCTAGGGACAGAAAACTATAGGTAGGGAGAGTGTCAGTGTGTTTTACTGTGCGAATCCTTGTTTCTAGGGACAGGGAAGGACAGTGAGGGAATTCTCCTTGTGCTATAGTGTGCTTTAAAAAAACATTTTTTCTAGGGACAGAAAACTATAGGTAGGGAGAGTGTCAGTGTGTTTTACTGTGCGAATCCTTGTTTCTAGGGACAGGGAAGGACAGTGAGGGAATTCTCCTTGTGCTATAGTGTGCTTTAAAAAAACATTTTTTCTAGGGACAGAAAACTATAGGTAGGGAGAGTGTCAGTGTGTTTTACTGTGCGAATCCTTGTTTCTAGGGACAGGGAAGGACAGTGAGGGAATTCTCCTTGTGCTATAGTGTGCTTTAAAAAAACATTTTTTCTAGGGACAGAAAACTATAGGTAGGGAGAGTGTCAGTGTGTTTTACTGTGCGAATCCTTGTTTCTAGGGACAGGGAAGGACAGTGAGGGAATTCTCCTTGTGCTATAGTGTGCTTTAAAAAAACATTTTTTCTAGGGACAGAAAACTATAGGTAGGGAGAGTGTCAGTGTGTTTTACTGTGCGAATCCTTGTTTCTAGGGACAGGGAAGGACAGTGAGGGAATTCTCCTTGTGCTATAGTGTGCTTTAAAAAAACATTTTTTCTAGGGACAGAAAACTATAGGTAGGGAGAGTGTCAGTGTGTTTTACTGTGCGAATCCTTGTTTCTAGGGACAGGGAAGGACAGTGAGGGAATTCTCCTTGTGCTATAGTGTGCTTTAAAAAAACATTTTTTCTAGGGACAGAAAACTCTAGGTAGGGAGAGTGTCAGTGTGTTTTACTGTGCGAATCCTTGTTTCTAGGGACAGGGAAGGACAGTGAGGGAATTCTCCTTGTGCTATAGTGTGCTTTAAAAAAACATTTTTTCTAGGGACAGAAAACTATAGGTAGGGAGAGTGTCAGTGTGTTTTACTGTGCGAATCCTTGTTTCTAGGGACAGGGAAGGACAGTGAGGGAATTCTCCTTGTGCTATAGTGTGCTTTAAAAAAACATTTTTTCTAGGGACAGAAAACTATAGGTAGGGAGAGTGTCAGTGTGTTTTACTGTGCGAATCCTTGTTTCTAGGGACAGGGAAGGACAGTGAGGGAATTCTCCTTGTGCTATAGTGTGCTTTAAAAAAACATTTTTTCTAGGGACAGAAAACTATAGGTAGGGAGAGTGTCAGTGTGTTTTACTGTGCGAATCCTTGTTTCTAGGGACAGGGAAGGACAGTGAGGGAATTCTCCTTGTGCTATAGTGTGCTTTAAAAAAACATTTTTTCTAGGGACAGAAAACTATAGGTAGGGAGAGTGTCAGTGTGTTTTACTGTGCGAATCCTTGTTTCTAGGGACAGGGAAGGACAGTGAGGGAATTCTCCTTGTGCTATAGTGTGCTTTAAAAAAACATTTTTTCTAGGGACAGAAAACTATAGGTAGGGAGAGTGTCAGTGTGTTTTACTGTGCGAATCCTTGTTTCTAGGGACAGGGAAGGACAGTGAGGGAATTCTCCTTGTGCTATAGTGTGCTTTAAAAAAACATTTTTTCTAGGGACAGAAAACTATAGGTAGGGAGAGTGTCAGTGTGTTTTACTGTGCGAATCCTTGTTTCTAGGGACAGGGAAGGACAGTGAGGGAATTCTCCTTGTGCTATAGTGTGCTTTAAAAAAACATTTTTTCTAGGGACAGAAAACTATAGGTAGGGAGAGTGTCAGTGTGTTTTACTGTGCGAATCCTTGTTTCTAGGGACAGGGAAGGACAGTGAGGGAATTCTCCTTGTGCTATAGTGTGCTTTAAAAAAACATTTTTTCTAGGGACAGAAAACTATAGGTAGGGAGAGTGTCAGTGTGTTTTACTGTGCGAATCCTTGTTTCTAGGGACAGGGAAGGACAGTGAGGGAATTCTCCTTGTGCTATAGTGTGCTTTAAAAAAACATTTTTTCTAGGGACAGAAAACTATAGGTAGGGAGAGTGTCAGTGTGTTTTACTGTGCGAATCCTTGTTTCTAGGGACAGGGAAGGACAGTGAGGGAATTCTCCTTGTGCTATAGTGTGCTTTAAAAAAACATTTTTTCTAGGGACAGAAAACTATAGGTAGGGAGAGTGTCAGTGTGTTTTACTGTGCGAATCCTTGTTTCTAGGGACAGGGAAGGACAGTGAGGGAATTCTCCTTGTGCTATAGTGTGCTTTAAAAAAACATTTTTTCTAGGGACAGAAAACTATAGGTAGGGAGAGTGTCAGTGTGTTTTACTGTGCGAATCCTTGTTTCTAGGGACAGGGAAGGACAGTGAGGGAATTCTCCTTGTGCTATAGTGTGCTTTAAAAAAACATTTTTTCTAGGGACAGAAAACTATAGGTAGGGAGAGTGTCAGTGTGTTTTACTGTGCGAATCCTTGTTTCTAGGGACAGGGAAGGACAGTGAGGGAATTCTCCTTGTGCTATAGTGTGCTTTAAAAAAACATTTTTTCTAGGGACAGAAAACTATAGGTAGGGAGAGTGTCAGTGTGTTTTACTGTGCGAATCCTTGTTTCTAGGGACAGGGAAGGACAGTGAGGGAATTCTCCTTGTGCTATAGTGTGCTTTAAAAAAACATTTTTTCTAGGGACAGAAAACTATAGGTAGGGAGAGTGTCAGTGTGTTTTACTGTGCGAATCCTTGTTTCTAGGGACAGGGAGGGACAGTGAGGGAATTCTCCTTGTGCTATAGTGTGCTTTAAAAAAACATTTTTTCTAGGGACAGAAAACTATAGGTAGGAAGAGTGTCAGTTTCTTTCACTGTGATAATCCTTGTTTCTAGGGACAGGGAAGGAAAGTGAGGGAAATTCTCCTTGTGCTATAGTGTGCTTTAAAAAAACATTTTTTCTAGGGACAGAAAACTATAGGTAGGAAGAGTGTCAGTTTCTTTCACTGTGATAATCCTTGTTTCTAGGGACAGGGAAGGAAAGTGAGGGAAATTCTCCTTGTGCTATAGTGTGCTTTAAAAAAACATTTTTTCTAGGGACAGAAAACTATAGGTAGGAAGAGTGTCAGTTTCTTTCACTGTGATAATCCTTGTTTCTAGGGACAGGGAAGGAAAGTGAGGGAAATTCTCCTTGTGCTATAGTGTGCTTTAAAAAAATTTTTTTCTAGGGACAGAAAACTATAGGTAGGAAGAGTGTCAGTTTCTTTCACTGTGATAATCCTTGTTTCTAGGGACAGGGAAGGACAGTGAGGGAAATTCTCCTTGTGCTATAATGTGCTAAAGCATTCCTCATCAACCATCTTTGAAATCCTTGTTTTTTTGGACAGTCAGGGAAATTGTCGTTGTGCTATTCTGTGCAAAAGCAATCATCCTCAACCATATTTAGAAATCCTTAAGTAAAGGGACAGAGAAGGACACCTGAAGGTAGCCCTTATTGCTTTTTTCCCATCTCCCTGCAGGCCATCTATTAGAATGTCTGGAAGGCAAACAAGGAGAGGCAGACAGTCAGGAGGCAATAAAAGAGGGCAAGCAGGCTCTGTGTCTGGGGGCAACAGTGCTGGTCGTGGACGCGGTGCATTGTCATCAGCACATGGCCATGGGACACGCTTGTCCTTCTTTTCGGCAGCTGGACATGTTGAGCCACATCATGCCGAAGACTTGGTAGAGTGGATGACCAAGCCCTCCTCCTCCTCCTCATCCTCTCTCACCCAGGCTCAGGGTACTGGAAAAGCAGCTGCCAAAGCGTCCTCTTCCCTGGTATCAATGTCAGACTCATCATCAGTCACTCCTTCCCTAGACCCACCATGTCCTCCTCCTGAGGAGTCCCCCGAACTGTTTGAGCACAGTGTTGGGTACATGCTCCAGGAGGATGCCCAGCGTTTCGAAGGGTCTGATGATGAAACCCAGCTACAGGAAGGCAGTAGCGTGAGAGCAGACAGAGGGGATGCTCAAGAAGGACACCAATCTGGCAGTCATGTTCCAGCAGCTGCAGCATACTGCCAGATTGGCTCCAGTGATGAGGAGGGAGGGGATGATGAGGTCACTGACTCCACGTGGGTGCCTAATAGGAGAGAGGAGGAGGAGGAGGATGAGGAGGAGGCACATCTCCAACGAGGCAGGATGCCCTTTGGTGGCCAGCGTAAGGGCAGTACACCGACGGAATCACACCGCAGAGCTCCGCCTGTGCAGGGCGCTGCCTCTGCCCGTCATTCAAAAAGTTCTTTGGTGTGGGCCTTTTTTGAGGCTAGTGCATCAGATCGCACAGCTGCTGTTTGCAACATATGTCTCAAGCGTATATCGCGTGGCCAAAACATCAGCCGCTTGGGTACCACATGCCTGACCAGACATATGTTGACCTGCCATGCAGCTCGTTGGCAAGCCTACCTCAAAGACCCACACCAAAGAACAAAGCGGACCTCTCCTTGCACCGCATCAGCTGGGATCTCCAACCCCACTATAACTTCAGTCCTCTCTGAAACATGCACTGAGAGGAATGAAGGTGTAGAATTAGGTGTGTCACAGCCAAGTACTTGCGGTCACTCTGCTAGCAGTACACCGACGTCCGATTCTAGCAGGCAAATTTCCCTGCCCCAGCTGCTGGACCGTCGAAAGAAGTTCACTCCCAGCCATCCACATGCCCAGCGGTTGAATGCTAGCTTGGCTAAATTGCTAGCGCTTCAACTGCTGCCTTTTCAGTTGGTAGACTCGGCCCCCTTCCGTGAGTTTGTGCAATGTGCGGTTCCTCAGTGGCAGGTTCCCAAACGCCACTTTTTCTCACGGAAGGCTATTCCGGCTCTCTACCGGCATGTGGAAGGCAATGTCTTGGCCTCGCTGGACAGGGCGGTCAGCGGTAAGGTGCATATTACCGCTGACTCATGGTCCAGCAGGCATGGACAGGGACGTTACCTTTCTTTCACGGCCCATTGGGTCACTCTTTTGGCAGCTGGGAAGGATGCAGGACAAGGTGCAGTAGTGTTGGAGGTTGTTCCACCGCCACGCCTCCAAAATGCTACTACTGGTTGTGACACACCTCTCTCCTCCACCCCCTCCTCTTCTTCTTCCTCCATGGCCTCTTCCTGTGGTTTGTCCTCGGAACCAGCGGTGCTCCGTAGGCGTTCAATGGGCTACGCAAGTACGCAGGCAAAAAGATGCCATGCCGTGCTTGCGCTGGTGTGTTTGGGGGACAGAAGCCACACTGGGGCAGAGGTCCTGTCTGCTCTGCAGGGCCAGGCCGAGAGGTGGTTGACGCCACGCCAGCTTAAGCCAGGAATGGTGGTTTGCGACAATGGCACCAACCTCCTCTCCGCCCTCCGACAGGGACAACTGACCCATGTGCCCTGTGTGGCTCACGTCCTTAACCTGGTGGTGCAGCGGTTCTTGGGCAGGTACCCGGGCTTACAGGATGTCCTGAGGCAGGCCAGGAAAGTCTGTGTGCATTTCCGCAGATCTTATAATGCCAGTGCTCGCCTGGCTGAGCTGCAAAAGGAGTTGAACCTGCCCAAGAACCGCCTTATATGTGACATGCCCACCAGGTGGAACTCAACGTTGGCCATGCTGCAGCGGCTGCACACGCAGCAGAGGGCCATCAATGAGTACCTGTGCGACTACGGCACCAGGACAGGGTCAGGGGAGCTTGGTTTTTTTTCTCCACGCCAGTGGGGCATGATCAGGGATGCATGCACTGTCCTGGCACCATTTGAGGAGGCCACGAGGATGGTGAGCAGTGACAGTGCATGCATCAGTGACACTGTACCTCTTGTCCACCTGTTGGAGCACACGCTGCGTGGAATAATGGACAGGGCACTTGAGGCAGAACAGAGGCAGGAAGAGGAGGACTTCCTTGCCTCTCAAGGCCCCCTTTACCCAGACAGTGTTCCTTCTGTCCCACCCATCGCACAGGAAGAGGAGGAGGAGGAGGAGGAGGAGGAGGAGGATTGTGTCAGCATGGAGGTGGAGGCTGGCACTCAGCATCATCAGCAGCAGTCTTTTAGGGATGATTTACAGTCCCAAGAAACCAGTGGACTTGTACATGGCTGGGAGGAGGTGGCTGCGGATCATGTCGTCCTTAGTGACCCAGAGGACTCCGGAGCGAATGCCTCAGCAAACCTACGCTGCATGGCCTCCCTGATCCTGCAAAGTCTGCGGAAGGATCCTCGTATTCTTCGGATCAAGGAGAGGGACCATTACTGGCTGGCCACTCTCCTTGATCCACGGTACAAGGGTAAGGTTGCGGACCTTATGTTACCGTCGCAGAGGGAGCAGAGGATGAGACAACTCCGGGAGGCCTTGCAGAAAGGTCTGTGCAACGCGTTCCCAGAGACTGGGAGGTTACAAACTCCTGGTCCTGGACAACGAGTTGCTGAGGCTTCGGCCAGTCAAAGAAGGAGCGGTGGGGAAGGTGGCCGTCTGACCGATGCGTTCAGACAATTCTTTAGTCCGCAGCCCCAAAGTATGATCGGTTCCAGCAACCATCGCCAGCGTCTGATAAACATGGTGCAGGAATATCTAGGGGCAAGGTCAGACTTGGACACCTTCCCCACCGAAAATCCTCTGGCTTACTGGGTCTTGAGGATGGATCACTGGCCAGAGCTTGCACAGTATGCAATTGAGCTACTGGCCTGTCCTGCATCCAGCGTTCTTTCGGAACGCACATTCAGTGCTGCTGGAGGATTTGTCACGGATCACAGGGTGCGCCTGTCCACCGACTCGGTTGATCGACTGACTTTCATCAAGATGAACCAGTCTTGGATCACCACCAGCTACCACACACCTGATGCTGATATAACAGACTAATTGATTTTAACATGTCACATCCCTTCAAGACTGATGCTGATGCTGAGTGCCTGTGCTGTTATGTTGACTGGCTATCCTCCTCCTCCGAGTCCTCAATGATACGATTGATGATGATAGCTTGGAAGATCATTTTTGTTTATGGGTGCCGCCACCAGTGGCTAAGGCCCAATTTTTCAGCCCCTGTTTTACAGGGGCGTGTAATTACAATTTTTTTAGCAATAATTTGCCATAGGGCTCATTGCTGTGCTCCAAGTACAGTATCTGTGAGGGGTTGGAGTGTTGTGGCACCAGTGCCTAAGGCCCAATTTTTCAGCCCCTGTTTAACAGGGGCGTGTCATTACAATTTTTGAAGCAATACTTTGCAACAGGGCTCATTGCTGTGCTCCAAGTACAGTATCTGTGAGGGGTTGTAGTGTTGTGCCACCAGTGCCTAAGGCCCAATTTTTCAGCCCCTGTTCAACAGGGGCATGCAATTACAATTCTTGATCTAATAATTCACAGCAGGGCCCATTGCTGCACCCACCAAGAGTAACTCTGAGGGCTTACAGTGTTGTGGCAACGCCACCACCACCACCACCACCACGAAAGGCCCAATTTTTCAGCCCCTGTTCAAAAGGGGCATGTAATTACAATTCTTGATCTAATAATTCACAGCAGGGCCCATTGCTGCACCCACCAAGAGTAACTCTGAGGGCTTACAGTGTTGTGGCAACGCCACCACCACCACCACCACGAAAGGCCCAATTTTTCAGCCCCTGTTCAAAAGGGGCATGTAATTACAATTCTTGTTCTAATAATTCACAGCAGGGCCCATTGCTGCACCCACCAAGAGTAACTCTGAGGGCTTACAGTGTTGTGGCAACGCCACCACCACCACCACCACGAAAGGCCCAATTTTTCAGCCCCTGTTCAAAAGGGGCATGTAATTACAATTCTTGATCTAATAATTCACAGCAGGGCCCATTGCTGCACCCACCAAGAGTAACTCTGAGGGCTTACAGTGTTGTGGCAACGCCACCACCACCACCACCACCACCACCACGAAAGGCCCAATTTTTCAGCCCCTGTTCAAAAGGGGCATGTAATTACAATTCTTGATCTAATAATTCACAGCAGGGCCCATTCCTGCACCCACCAAGAGTAACTCTGAGGGCTTACAGTGTTGTGGCAACGCCACCACCACCACCACCACGAAAGGCCCAATTTTTCAGCCCCTGTTCAAAAGGGGCATGTAATTACAATTCTTGATCTAATAATTCACAGCAGGGCCCATTCCTGCACCCACCAAGAGTAACTCTGAGGGCTTACAGTGTTGTGGCAACGCCACCACCACCACCACCACGAAAGGCCCAATTTTTCAGCCCCTGTTCAAAAGGGGCATGTAATTACAATTCTTGATCTAATAATTCACAGCAGGGCCCATTGCTGCACCCACCAAGAGTAACTCTGAGGGCTTACAGTGTTGTGGCAACGCCACCACCACCACCACCACGAAAGGCCCAATTTTTCAGCCCCTGTTCAAAAGGGGCATGTAATTACAATTCTTGATCTAATAATTCACAGCAGGGCCCATTGCTGCACCCACCAAGAGTAACTCTGAGGGCTTACAGTGTTGTGGCAACGCCACCACCACCACCACCACGAAAGGCCCAATTTTTCAGCCCCTGTTCAAAAGGGGCATGTAATTACAATTCTTGATCTAATAATTCACAGCAGGGCCCATTCCTGCACCCACCAAGAGTAACTCTGAGGGCTTACAGTGTTGTGGCAACGCCACCACCACCACCACCACGAAAGGCCCAATTTTTCAGCCCCTGTTCAAAAGGGGCATGTAATTACAATTCTTGATCTAATAATTCACAGCAGGGCCCATTCCTGCACCCACCAAGAGTAACTCTGAGGGCTTACAGTGTTGTGGCAACACCACCACCACCACCACCACCACGAAAGGCCCAATTTTTCAGCCCCTGTTCAACAGGGGCATGCAATTACAATTCTTGATCTAATAATTCACAGCAGGGCCCATTGCTGCACCCACCAAGAGTAACTGTCAGGGCTTACAGTGTTGTGGCACCAGCACCACCATCAAAGGCCCAATTTTTACTACCACTGTTCAACAATTATATGTAATTAAAATTCCTGATATAATAGTTGACAGCAGGGCGTTCCAGCACCAACCAAGAGTAACTGTGAGTGCTTACAGTGTTGTGCCAACACCAACAACTAAGGGGCCTATTTCTGCAGAGTATATACGGCAGGTCCCTACTTTCAAACATCCAACTTACAAACGACTCCTACTTGCAAACGCAAGAAGACAACAGGAAGTGAGAGGAAATCTACCACTAGGAAGGAAAATTCTCTCCTGTAAGAATAAATATGGGAGAAAGGTGTCTCCTCTGTACTGATGCTTTATCACCAATCCTTGTTTCAAGAAAAACACCACATTTCAAAAACAGTTGTCATTGGGACGGAAAGTGAGGTGAAATGTTCTGAACAGGGGCACAGACAGCAAAACAAATGTTACAGGGGTGATAACCCTTACCTATGTTTTCCAAAAAGTTAAAAAATAGATTTTTGGGCTGGAGCTACACTTAAACAATGTACCTGTTCAAAATTACAAACAGATTCTACATAAGAACAAACCTACAGTCCCTGTCTTGTATGCACCGCCTGTATACGGCTGTTCAGAGTATATAGGGCCTTTTTTATTTTATGTGCGGGGTTCCCCTTAATATCCATACAAGACCCAAAGGGGCTGGTAATGGGCTGGGGTGGGGGGGGGGGGGTCATGGGGTAGCTATGCCATTTTTCTTAAAGATTTTCATCCATATTACCGGGAGCAGACATTACATTAAAGCCGCAAGCAGTTTTAAATGGCTTTTTTTTCCTTTAGAAGTGTCATTTTGTGCAGGGACAGTTCTAAACACGGGAAACACGTGGCACTTCACAGGCATACTTTAGACACCCCCCAGGTACTATATTTAAAGGAATATTTGACTTTTTTTTTTTCACTTTATGCATCATTAAAATGACTGCTCCCGAAAAACGACAGTTTTTAAAACTTCTTTTTGCATTGATACATGTCCCCTGGTGCACAACCCGGGTTCCCAAACCCTTTTTAGGACAATAACATGCATAATAGTTGTTATAATTAGCACTTTAGAATTCGAACGTTCGCATCCATTGTATTTAATAGGGTTCTAATGTTCGTACGAACTTTCGGTCCGTTCGCGGGTTCTGGTGCGAACCGAACCCGGGGGTGTTCGGCTCATCACTACTCAAGACCCAGTAAGCCAGAGGATTTTCGGTGGGGAAGGTGTCCAAGTCTGACCTTGCCCCTAGATATTCCTGCACCATGTTTATCAGACGCTGGCGATGGTTGCTGGAACCGATCATACTTTGGGGCTGCGGACTAAAGAATTGTCTGAACGCATCGGTCAGACGGCCACCTTCCCCACCGCTCCTTCTTTGACTGGCCGAAGCCTCAGCAACTCGTTGTCCAGGACCAGGAGTTTGTAACCTCCCAGTCTCTGGGAACGCGTTGCACAGACCTTTCTGCAAGGCCTCCCGGAGTTGTCTCATCCTCTGCTCCCTCTGCGACGGTAACATAAGGTCCGCAACCTTACCCTTGTACCGTGGATCAAGGAGAGTGGCCAGCCAGTAATGGTCCCTCTCCTTGATCCGAAGAATACGAGGATCCTTCCGCAGACTTTGCAGGATCAGGGAGGCCATGCAGCGTAGGTTTGCTGAGGCATTCGCTCCGGAGTCCTCTGGGTCACTAAGGACGACATGATCCGCAGCCACCTCCTCCCAGCCACGTACAAGTCCACTGGTTTCTTGGGACTGTAAATCATCCCTAAAAGACTGCTGCTGATGATGCTGAGTGCCAGCCTCCACCTCCATGCTGACACAATCCTCCTCCTCCTCCTCCTCCTCCTCCTCCTCCTCTTCCTGTGCGATGGGTGGGACAGAAGGAACACTGTCTGGGTAAAGGGGGCCTTGAGAGGCAAGGAAGTCCTCCTCTTCCTGCCTCTGTTCTGCCTCAAGTGCCCTGTCCATTATTCCACGCAGCGTGTGCTCCAACAGGTGGACAAGAGGTACAGTGTCACTGATGCATGCACTGTCACTGCTCACCATCCTCGTGGCCTCCTCAAATGGTGCCAGGACAGTGCATGCATCCCTGATCATGCCCCACTGGCGTGGAGAAAAAAACCAAGCTCCCCTGACCCTGTCCTGGTGCCGTAGTCGCACAGGTACTCATTGATGGCCCTCTGCTGCGTGTGCAGCCGCTGCAGCATGGCCAACGTTGAGTTCCACCTGGTGGGCATGTCACATATAAGGCGGTTCTTGGGCAGGTTCAACTCCTTTTGCAGCTCAGCCAGGTGAGCACTGGCATTATAAGATCTGCGGAAATGCACACAGACTTTCCTGGCCTGCCTCAGGACATCCTGTAAGCCCGGGTACCTGCCCAAGAACCGCTGCACCACCAGGTTAAGGACGTGAGCCACACAGGGCACATGGGTCAGTTGTCCCTGTCGGAGGGCGGAGAGGAGGTTGGTGCCATTGTCGCAAACCACCATTCCTGGCTTAAGCTGGCGTGGCGTCAACCACCTCTCGGCCTGGCCCTACAGAGCAGACAGGACCTCTGCCCCAGTGTGGCTTCTGTCCCCCAAACACACCAGCGCAAGCACGGCATGGCATCTTTTTGCCTGCGTACTTGCGTAGCCCCTTGAACGGCTACGGAGCACCGCTGGTTCATAGGACAAACCACAGGAAGAGGCCATGGAGGAAGAAGAAGAGGAGGGGGTGGAGGAGAGAGGTGTGTCACAACCAGTAGTAGCATTTTGGAGGCGTGGCGGTGGAACAACCTCCAACACTACTGCACCTTGTCCTGCATCCTTCCCAGCTGCCAAAAGAGTGACCCAATGGGCCGTGAAAGAAAGGTAACATCCCTGTCCATGCCTGCTGGACCATGAGTCAGCGGTAATATGCACCTTACCGCTGACCGCCCTGTCCAGCGAGGCCAAGACATTGCCTTCCACATGCCGGTAGAGAGCCGGAATAGCCTTCCGTGAGAAAAAGTGGCGTTTGGGAACCTGCCACTGAGGAACCGCACATTGCACAAACTCACGGAAGGGGGCCGAGTCTACCAACTGAAAAGGCAGCAGTTGAAGCGCTAGCAATTTAGCCAAGCTAGCATTCAACCGCTGGGCATGTGGATGGCTGGGAGTGAACTTCTTTCGACGGTCCAGCAGCTGGGGCAGGGAAATTTGCCTGCTAGAATCGGACGTCGGTGTACTGCTAGCAGAGTGGCGCAAGTACTTGGCTGTGACACACCTAATTCTACACCTTCATTCCTCTCAGTGCATGTTTCAGAGAGGACTGAAGTTATAGTGGGGTTGGAGATCCCAGCTGATGCGGTGCAAGGAGAGGTCCGCTTTGTTCTTTGGTGTGGGTCTTTGAGGTAGGCTTGCCAACGAGCTGCATGGCAGGTCAACATATGTCTGGTCAGGCATGTGGTACCCAAGCGGCTGATGTTTTGGCCACGCGATATACGCTTGAGACATATGTTGCAAACAGCAGCTGTGCGATCTGATGCACTAGCCTCAAAAAAGGCCCACACCAAAGAACTTTTTGAATGACGGGCAGAGGCAGCGCCCTGCACAGGCGGAGCTCTGCGGTGTGATTCCGTCAGTGTACTGCCCTTACGCTGGCCACCAAAGGGCATCCTGCCTCGTTGGAGATGTGCCTCCTCCTCATCCTCCTCCTCCTCCTCTCTCCTATTAGGCACCCACGTGGAGTCAGTGACCTCATCATCCCCTCCCTCCTCATCACTGGAGCCAATCTGGCAGTATGCTGCAGCTGCTGGAACATGACTGCCAGATTGGTGTCCTTCTTGAGCATCCCCTCTGTCTGCTCTCACGCTACTGCCTTCCTGTAGCTGGGTTTCATCATCAGACCCTTCGAAACGCTGGGCATCCTCCTGGAGCATGTACCCAACACTGTGCTCAAACAGTTCGGGGGACTCCTCAGGAGGAGGACATGGTGGGTCTAGGGAAGGAGTGACTGATGATGAGTCTGACATTGATACCAGGGAAGAGGACGCTTTGGCAGCTGCTTTGCCAGTACCCTGAGCCTGGGTGAGAGAGGATGAGGAGGAGGAGGAGGGCTTGGTCATCCACTCTACCAAGTCTTCGGCATGATGTGGCTCAACATGTCCAGCTGCCGAAAAGAAGGACAAGCGTGTCCCATGGCCATGTGCTGATGACAATGCACCGCGTCCACGACCAGCACTGTTGCCCCCAGACACAGAGCCTGCTTGCCCTCTTTTATTGCCTCCTGACTGTCTGCCTCTCCTTGTTTGCCTTCCAGACATTCTAATAGATGGCCTGCAGGGAGATGGGAAAAAAGCAATAAGGGCTACCTTCAGGTGTCCTTCTCTGTCCCTTTACTTAAGGATTTCTAAATATGGTTGAGGATGATTGCTTTTGCACAGAATAGCACAACGACAATTTCCCTGACTGTCCAAAAAACAAGGATTTCAAAGATGGTTGATGAGGAATGCTTTAGCACACTATAGCACAAGGAGAATTTCCCTCACTGTCCTTCCCTGTCCCTAGAAACAAGGATTATCACAGTGAAAGAAACTGACACTCTTCCTACCTATAGTTTTCTGTCCCTAGAAATTTTTTTTTTTAAAGCACACTATAGCACAAGGAGAATTTCGCTCACTGTCCTTCCCTGTCCCTAGAAACAAGGATTATCACAGTGAAAGAAACTGACACTCTTCCTACCTATAGTTTTCTGTCCCTAGAAAAAATGTTTTTTTAAAGCACACTATAGCACAAGGAGAATTTCCATCACTTTCCTTCCCTGTCCCTAGAAACAAGGATTATCACAGTGAAAGAAACTGACACTCTTCCTACCTATAGTTTTCTGTCCCTAGAAAAAATGTTTTTTTAAAGCACACTATAGCACAAGGAGAATTTCCCTCACTTTCCTTCCCTGTCCCTAGAAACAAGGATTATCACAGTGAAAGAAACTGACACTCTTCCTACCTATAGTTTTCTGTCCCTAGAAAAAATGTTTTTTTAAAGCACACTATAGCACAAGGAGAATTTCCTCACTTTCCTTCCCTGTCCCTAGAAACAAGGATTATCACAGTGAAAGAAACTGACACTCTTCCTACCTATAGTTTTCTGTCCCTAGAAAAAATGTTTTTTTAAAGCACACTATAGCACAAGGAGAATTTCCCTCACTGTCCTTCCCTGTCCCTAGAAACAAGGATTATCACAGTGAAAGAAACTGACACTCTTCCTACCTATAGTTTTCTGTCCCTAGAAAAAATGTTTTTTTAAAGCACACTATAGCACAAGGAGAATTTCCCTCACTGTCCTTCCCTGTCCCTAGAAACAAGGATTATCACAGTGAAAGAAACTGACACTCTTCCTACCTATAGTTTTCTGTCCCTAGAAAAAATGTTTTTTTAAAGCACACTATAGCACAAGGAGAATTTCCCTCACTGTCTTTCCCTGTCCCTAGAAACAAGGATTATCACAGTGAAAGAAACTGACACTCTTCCTACCTATAGTTTTCTGTCCCTAGAAAAAATGTTTTTTTAAAGCACACTATAGCACAAGGAGAATTTCCCTCACTTTCCTTCCCTGTCCCTAGAAACAAGGATTATCACAGTGAAAGAAACTGACACTCTTCCTACCTATAGTTTTCTGTCCCTAGAAAAAATGTTTTTTTAAAGCACACTATAGCACAAGGAGAATTTCCCTCACTGTCCTTCCCTGTCCCTAGAAACAAGGATTATCACAGTGAAAGAAACTGACACTCTTCCTACCTATAGTTTTCTGTCCCTAGAAAAAATGTTTTTTTAAAGCACACTATAGCACAAGGAGAATTTCCCTCACTTTCCTTCCCTGTCCCTAGAAACAAGGATTATCACAGTGAAAGAAACTGACACTCTTCCTACCTATAGTTTTCTGTCCCTAGAAAAAATGTTTTTTTAAAGCACACTATAGCACAAGGAGAATTTCCCTCACTGTCCTTCCCTGTCCCTAGAAACAAGGATTATCACAGTGAAAGAAACTGACACTCTTCCTACCTATAGTTTTCTGTCCCTAGAAAAAATGTTTTTTTAAAGCACACTATAGCACAAGGAGAATTTCCCTCACTTTCCTTCCCTGTCCCTAGAAACAAGGATTATCACAGTGAAAGAAACTGACACTCTTCCTACCTATAGTTTTCTGTCCCTAGAAAAAATGTTTTTTTAAAGCACACTATAGCACAAGGAGAATTTCCCTCACTGTCCTTCCCTGTCCCTAGAAACAAGGATTATCAAAGTGAAAGAAACTGACACTCTTCCTACCTATAGTTTTCTGTCCCTAGAAAAAATGTTTTTTTAAAGCACACTATAGCACAAGGAGAATTTCCCTCACTGTCCTTCCCTGTCCCTAGAAACAAGGATTATCACAGTGAAAGAAACTGACACTCTTCCTACCTATAGTTTTCTGTCCCTAGAAAAAATGTTTTTTTAAAGCACACTATAGCACAAGGAGAATTTCCCTCACTTTCCTTCCCTGTCCCTAGAAACAAGGATTATCACAGTGAAAGAAACTGACACTCTTCCTACCTATAGTTTTCTGTCCCTAGAAAAAATGTTTTTTTTAAAGCACACTATAGCACAAGGAGAATTTCCCTCACTGTCCTTCCCTTTCCCTAGAAACAAGGATTATCACAGTGAAAGAAACTGACACTCTTCCTACCTATAGTTTTCTGTCCCTAGAAAAAATGTTTTTTTAAAGCACACTATAGCACAAGGAGAATTTCCCTCACTGTCCTTCCCTGTCCCTAGAAACAAGGATTCGCACAGTAAAACACACTGACACTCTCCCTACCTATAGTTTTCTGTCCCTAGAAAAAATGTTTTTTTAAAGCACACTATAGCACAAGGAGAATTTCCCTCACTGTCCTTCCCTGTCCCTAGAAACAAGGATTCGCACAGTAAAACACACTGACACTCTCCCTACCTATAGTTTTCTGTCCCTAGAAAAAATGTTTTTTTAAAGCACACTATAGCACAAGGAGAATTTCCCTCACTTTCCTTCCCTGTCCCTAGAAACAAGGATTATCACAGTGAAAGAAACTGACACTCTTCCTACCTATAGTTTTCTGTCCCTAGAAAAAATGTTTTTTTAAAGCACACTATAGCACAAGGAGAATTTCCCTCACTGTCCTTCCCTGTCCCTAGAAACAAGGATTCACACAGTAAAACACACTGACACTCTCCCTACCTATAGTTTTCTGTCCCTAGAAAAAATGTTTTTTTAAAGCACACTATAGCACAAGGAGAATTTCCCTCACTGTCCTTCCCTGTCCCTAGAAACAAGGATTCACACAGTAAAACACACTGACACTCTCCCTACCTATAGTTTTCTGTCCCTAGAAAAAATGTTTTTTTAAAGCACACTATAGCACAAGGAGAATTTCCCTCACTGTCCTTCCCTGTCCCTAGAAACAAGGATTCGCACAGTAAAACACACTGACACTCTCCCTACCTATAGTTTTCTGTCCCTAGAAAAAATGTTTTTTTAAAGCACACTATAGCACAAGGAGAATTTCCCTCACTGTCCTTCCCTGTCCCTAGAAACAAGGATTCGCACAGTAAAACACACTGACACTCTCCCTACCTATAGTTTTCTGTCCCTAGAAAAAATGTTTTTTTAAAGCACACTATAGCACAAGGAGAATTTCCCTCACTGTCCTTCCCTGTCCCTAGAAACAAGGATTCGCACAGTAAAACACACTGACACTCTCCCTACCTATAGTTTTCTGTCCCTAGAAAAAATGTTTTTTTAAAGCACACTATAGCACAAGGAGAATTCCCTCACTGTCCTTCACTGTCCCTAGAAACAAGGATTCGCACAGTAAAACACACTGACACTCTCCCTACCTATCCTTCTCTTTCCCTAAACTAAAGGAATCCAGGTTAAGCAAGAAAAAATAAATGTCACTGTCCCTGCCTATGCTTCTCTTTCCCTGCTCCGGAACACACTACACTAGGCCGCCGTGCTGGCGGCCTTTTATAGTGTGTGGCGTGTACTAAACACCCTCAGCAATAATTGGCCACAGGCATCCTGCCTGTGGCCAATCATTGCTCTCCTCGCTGCCGGCGCTGTGATTGGCCAAGCATGCGGGGTCACAGTGCATGCTTGGCCAATCACAGCGCCTGGATGACACTGCGATGGCGTAGTGCATTGTGGGCCGTTCGCGTCACTCGAATTTGGCGCGAACGGCCCAAATCGTTCGATCTTCGTCGAACGATCGAACAGCCGATGTTCGAGTCGAACGTATGTTCGACTCGAACACGAAGCTCATCCCTACTGAAGAACTTCCCATACAGCTCGCAACTTTCTCCAACCTAAAGACCTTTTGGAATCTCTCTTGGACCAGAAACCTTGAGACACTCTCTGCTCAAGATGGGCATCCACTACCAAAGATATTTATTGCCATTTGAGGCAGATACAAATTCATGTTCAAGGAATTCTGATCTATGTCCCAGACTTTGAGAATGCACAACTGTAAAACTCTGATGCCGCGTACACACGATCGATTTTTTCGACGGTGAAAACACCGTCGAGAAAATCGACGTTAAAAACGAGGAACAGCTTGTTCCCCCCACACACGGCCATTTTAAATGTCATTTTTTTTTTGGTCGGAAAAAACGACCGTGTGTGGGCTCTGCGGCAGTGTTTCCCTATGGGAAACACTGCCGCGGAAAACATGTCGAAAAAAACATGTTCTAATTTTTCTCGTCGTTTTTAATGCCGTTTTTCTCGTCGAAAAAAACGACAGAAAGCCCACAGACTAACGTTTTTCTCGTTGAATGGGAAAAATGGCGTTTTTCTCATCGAGAAAAATGGCCGTGTGTACGCGGCATGAGATGGGATTTCACCCACTGAACCACCAGAATGGAAACATCAAGCCTATCAGGGACATGGCAGTTCGCATGGAGACTGGAAATTTGCACTGAAGCACTGCTGAAGCCAACATCACCTTCCTAAATGTATTCCCCTGGTAGAAAAACTTTTTGAGAATCTGGGTATACCATGTACCCTAGAAAAGTGACTTTTTCTGGGAAACATTTTGGGTCTGGTATGAATATTAAGGGGAACCGTGAACCAAAAAAAAAAAGGTGGGGGTCCCCCCAAATTCCATATCAGGCCCTTCAGGTCTGGTATGGATTTTAAGGGGAACCCCACACCACAATTAAAAAAAAATGGTGTGGGGTCCCCCAAAAATCCATACCAGACCCTTATCCGAGCACACAACCTGGCAGGCCACAGGAAAAGAGGGGGGCTGAGAGAGAGAGAGTGCCCCCCCTCCTGAACCGTACCAGGCCACATGCCCTAAACATGGGGAGGCTGTCCCCATGTTGATGAGGACGAGGACCCCATCCCCACAACCCTTACCCGGTGGTTGTGGGGGTCTGCGGGCGGGGGGCTTATCGAAATCTGGAAGCCTGCTTTAACAAAGGGGAACTCCAGATCCCGCCCCCCCCCTAAGAAAGTGAAAAAATTTGTAAAAAACACACAGACACAGTTGGACAAGTCCTTGATACATGTCCCCTGGGGCAGGACCCCGGTCCCCAAAAACTTTTTATGACAATAACTTGCATATTAACCTTTAAAATGAGCACTTTTGATTTCTCCCATAGACTTTTAACGGTGTTCCGCGGCTTTTCGAATTTGCCGCGAAAACCCCAAATTGTTTGCTGAATAGGCGAACAGCCAATGTTCGAGTCAAACTCATGTTTGACTCGAACATAAAGCTCATCCCTACCTACAATCCTATACCCACAGTTTATCCAGCGGAAGGCAAAAAACACCAGCAAAGCATGAATCAATTTGCTACAGTAGGGGAAAAAAATTCCTTCCTGACCCCCAAGACTCAATCAGATATTCCCCAGATCGACTTTGCCTATAAATGGTAGGATAATATAAAAAAAATCACTGAAATCATTATTAGCTCTTAGAAACACAACACAAAATAAAATGTATTGAGTTCATAAATAATAAATACCGTATTTGTAATTTTTACATTGTGCCTTCTTGTGAAATAGTGAAAATCAATGGTATGCAAAACTATAAATAAGAAAATGACTCTAAAAATCTGGAGGTTATAATTTTTTTACTTACAGCTTTCCAAGCTTTTAAAAGACCCCAAAACTATACAATTTCTAAAAGCATAGGACCAGTAGAAAACAAAGATGGTGCTACTGATTTTTAAGGTCCCATAGCAGTTACGCATGGGACCTGAGGCATTTGCTATGTACGGGGTGCAGGTTTAAGGAGGGAGCTACGTAAAGAGTGCATGGTTGAAAGGTGTGCTATGTACAGAGTGCAATATTGAGGGGTGAGCTATGTACAGAGTGCAGGGTTGAGGGGTGTGCTTTTTACGAAGTGCAGGGTTAAGGGGTGCACTTTGTATGGAGTGCAGGGTTGAGGGGTGTGCTTTGTGTGGAGTGTAGAGTTGAGGGTGCACATTGTATGGAGTGCAGGGTTGAGGGGTGTACTAAGTACAGAGTGCAGAGTTGAGGAGTGCGCTATGTATGCAGTGCAGGGTTGAGGGGTGCGCTTTGTATGGAGTGCAGCATTGAGGGGTGCACTTTGTATGGAGTGCAGATTTAAGGGGTGCACTTTGTACGGAGTGCAGGGCTGGGAGTGTGCTTTGTATGGAGTGTAGGGATGAGGGTGTGCATTGTATGGAGTGTAGGGTTGAGGGTGTTCTTTGTACGAAGTGCAGGGTTGAGGGGTGCACTTTGTATGGAGTGTAGGGTTGAGAGGTGCACTTTGTATGGAGTGCAGGGTTGAGGGGTGCGCTTTGCATGGAGTGTAGAGTTAAGGGTGTACTTTTTATGGAGTGCAGGTTTGAAAGGCGTGTTTGTATGGAGTGTAGGGTTGACGGGTGCGCTTTGTATGGACTGTAGGGTTGAGGGTGTGCTTTGTATGGAGTGCAGGATTTTGAGGTGTGCTTTGTATGGAGTGTAGGTTTGAGGGTGCATTTTATACAAAGTGTAGGGTTGGGGGTGTGCTTTGTATGGAGTGCAGCGTTGAGAGATGCGCTGTGTATGGAGTGTAGGGTTGAGGGTGTGCTTTGTATGGAGTGCAGGGTTGAGGCGTGCGCTACAGAGTTAAAGGGTGCGCAATGTACAGAGTGCAGGGTTTAGAGGCATGTTGTGTACTGTACATCCAGGTCCCCCCTCCACCATGTATAGAGCTTTCCTCCCCCCAGATTCTAGTTTAGAGCCCCCCCATCCCCCCCCCTTTTTCAATACAGAACATTCCTCCCCACCACCTAAAAAACAGAGGGGGGCTGCAGAAGAGCAGCTGCAACTTACAGCAAGTCAGTGGAGTCCATGGAGGAGCTTATGCCTGTGTGGATCCCCCACTCCCCTCCCTCCTCTGCTCTCAAATACAGATCAATGTGTAGAGCAGGGAGGGATGTAAACAGCAGCCGGGAGAGGCGTGCTATAATTTGTAATTTACAAGTGAAAGTTGTGTGCAGCCCAGTAGCCAGCAAGTCACCAGCGCCGGAGCCCAGAGGTGGCAGAACTCTGACTGAAAAACAGCCAATTGGCAGTGTGGGCTCCAAGGGTAGCTGCTTTGGGCCCCACAGCAAAGACTGGGCCCTGGGCAGCTGTCCCTTTTGCCCCGCATTAAAGACGGCCTTGTGTTTAGTAACACTTTCAGTTGTGCTGACGAAGTTCGATGAGGTGCCATTCAAAATGTAGTTTGTTGATTACCACAATGTATAGGTGTGAAGCCAGCCCCAAGGTTTTTAGCTTAAAGTGTATGTAAAGGAAAAACTTTTTCTGGCTATACATTTTGTCACTTATCTTCAGTTTTCCATTCTTCAATTTTTACCTTTTCACAAATAGATGCAATTAAAATTAACAAATATTTGTTATTTGTTAACAATAATAGGGGGCGTGGCTTGCACGCAACGAGGATGGCTGCACACTAAAGGAGCTCCTCAGCACACACAACCATTCATAGCCTAACACCCGACCACCATCTCTCATATCTCGATTCAACTCCTCACTCTTGCCCATGCCGCAGCTCAGTGTCTTCCTCGGCGAAGAATATAGCGGCTCTCTTCAAAACTAAACCAACAGCCTGCAGCAGCGCGACGAGGCCCAAGATGGCGCCGACACGCCACGAGGAGGAGTACAGTGAAGACTCTCAATCGGCTCCTGAGGACTCAGGCAGAGGTAAGTCCAGACCGGATCACCCCTTAACATATGCTGACATGTCAGTGGACATCAAGGCTACCTTCTCAGCAGCTATCACCGACCTGAAAACTAGCCTGCTTGTGCTCAATGAAAAAGTGGCAGCTGAAGAAACTGCAGGAAAGCACAGGGACAAGGCCATTCACAGATTGGAGAGGGCCTCAGTAGCTCAGTCGCAGCACTTCATAGACGTGAACAGACACATTGAGGACCTTGACAATAGGGGCAGGAGATGCAATATAAGAGTAAGGGGGATCCCAGAATCTGTAGAGCATGACCAGATTGTCCCAGCACTCCAGAGAGTCTTTAACAGCCTACTAGAAAGACAAGAGGACATGGAGATTGACTTTGTAAGAACACATAGAGCCCTTAGGCCCAGAGGCTCTGATTCAGCCCTGCCAAGAGACATAATTTGCTGCCTGCAAAGTTTTGTACTTAAGGAGGAAATTAAGCAAGGAAAAATGAATGACCAAATCATCTTCAATGGAGCAATGATAATGTTATTACAGGACTTATCCCAGATCACCCTGAAGAACCAGCGCGCTTTGCGCCCCTTGACAGAGAAATTAAGGGAAAGGGATCTCAAATACACCTGGTGATTTTCGTTCTCCATACCAGTCTCATACAATGGCCACCAGCACATACTACACACGCCGGCTCACCTTCCAGAATTCTGCAATGCGCTGGACCTAGGTCAGACTGACCTTCGAGAGTGGTATGCTGATTTCCTGTAGACGCCGTTAGAGAGGAGCCCTCTTAATTCTCCATTCTCAACCCCAGACAAGAGGCAGTCGAAGGAACCTAAACACAGTCGTGGTGGAGGCTACAAAGCAGGTACCCTGAGGAGGCAGGCTGAGGCTGCCAGAGACCAAGATGCTGACTGATACACCCCCACATTGTCCTTTTTCTCCACTCTGTTCCTCAGCTTGATTTTTTGTGCACGACAGAGAAACTGTTGATCTTTTACCCAGGTGCAGAGCACATACACTCTGCACTGATAGACCCTCCATGGAGCAGATAGGGCCTTAACGTACAAGTTTTGTGCCCCCCTCTTCTCACGATAGGCCTGATCAGTGGTGTTGAGCTTGTTGTCTGCTCGCTATGACCATCATCCGCTTGTGCCATACTTCATAGGATACCATTACTGTTCTGACCTGATCGAGACTCATCCACAGTTCGAAGGATGGCACAACCAACAGCTGTTTGTCACTTGGGGGGGACCTCTGACTGGTTGGTCCTACTTTGCAATCTACCCCAGGTACCCACGGGTAGCCGATTGACAAACTCAAAGCCCGACACCTGGTTCCCAGCTGGCGCTAATGGTATTTCTAGGGTCCCCCCACAATTTACCAAAGACTACCATCTCATTGGATGGTCTACTGTAGAAGCTGATGATAGTGTTCTCTTCTTGATGCTTGGACTTATGTTTTGTTTGCCCAGTTTTATAACACCCTATTTGGTCGGGTGTATGATAACTCAGTTTTCAAAGTTAAAGCCCTTAAGGCTGTGTGTGCTATAGTTAGGATGTCTCTATTATTTTATCTGTTTTAGGCAAAACCTAACAAAAGTTAAAGGTAAGCTTCCACCTGTTTGTTGACGACTCCCTTTTCCCCCTCAGAGTGATCCTGTGTGCCTGTGCCAGGACACAGGATAAACTACTCAGTATAGTGAGCTCCCCTTCTGTGGTGGTTGGTGTCCACCCTAGGGAGGGGACCGCTAGTGTTTACTTTCTCCCTTGATACCTTTCTGCTTCCTCTCTCTGTCTCCATCCCTCTTCCTCTCTTTGTTCCTACCCCCATCTGTCTCCCCCAAGGTGTATAGCAGATAAGAATAAGGACGCTATTCTTTGTTGTTGGTACAATTCCTAACCAAAGCTTTCTAGTTGCATCCTTGCAGATTGATCCCTGGACCACCTCCTCCTGAGCTTCCATCATGACCTACTCGTCCCTGGGGCATTGCCCTGCAGTGATCTCACACAACATCAGGGGCCTGAACATACCAGAGCAACGCACTACCCTTTTGAGGGAACTTAAAAAAGGTAGACCACACTTTGTATTCCTCCAGGAAATGCACTTTAAAACACATCATATACTGAGGCTTACAAACTCTTACTTCACAAGGGCTAAGGGAGTCTCAATATTGATTGACAAGGAAGCACCATTTGTACTTCCCGAACAGAGCCCAAGTCAAGTTTTGTCAACAAATTGTACAAGAGCTGCAGGGATTCGCCACGGGCTGTCTGATTCTAGGAGGCGATTTTAATGTACCGCTCAACCCCCTGACAGATACCTCCAATGGGAAATCCTGTATCACATACAGGATACTCAAAAGACTTAAATCCCTTCTCCAATTCCTGCAGCTGGTGGACACATGGCGCTTTGTTGGAAGCTAGAAAAGACCTGCAACAACTTCTTGACTCCAGAATCAAACAAATTCTGTTCTTTAGAAGGAAATTATATTATGAGTTGGGGAACAAAACAGGCAAACTGCTAGCTAGAGCAGTGAGGGAACATGCCTTTGCCAATAATATTGCCGGTATTAAACGGGAGAATGGTAAAATTGAGGCAATAGCTGATCATTTCCATAAATTCTACACAAAGCTTTATAGCTTACCACCATAACATAAACAACCTGACATGATTGGAAACACAGCTCAAATTATCCAGGACTACTAAGAGTGGCCTCCCGACCTTACAAGACCCTGACTCCACTTTACTGGAAGCACCGATCACACCCCTAGATCTCAAACAAGCTATCAAACAGTTGAAGTCGGGCAAAAGCCCAGGGCCTGACGGTTATTCTTCCACCTACTACAAGACTTTTTTGAACATCCTTACAGAACCTCTTACTGCTGCCTTGAACTCCTTGTCCTCGCCCAGGGAGGTGACTCCAGATTTCCTTTCGGCCCATATTATGGTGCTACCAAAACTGGGAGAAGACCCATCAGATTGTGCCAGTTATTGGCCTATCTCCCTAATAAACCTAGACGTCAAACTGCCAAAATCCTCACTATGAGGCTGAGACCGCTTCTCCCGGACCTGATTGATTTAGAACAGGTGGGATTCATGCCCGGGAGGGAGGCCAAGGATAATGTCACTAAAGCCCTCCTCCTGATTCATGCGGCAAGAGCACGGGGCATCGAAGGCTATCTCCTTTCCTTGGATGCAGAGAAGGCCTTCAATCGGATCACCTGGGATTTCATGATGGCAGTGTGTAGGCATATAGGTCTGGGCCCGCATATGCTTTCATGGATATCTGCACTGTACCAGAAGCCCTCAGCGCAATTAAAAATCAATGGCAGACTATCAAAACCGGTGCACATAGCGAATGGGACCAGACAGGGTTGCCCTTTATCGCCCTTGCTATTCATTTTGTCACAGGAACCCTTTATCAGAATGATTAAATCTAATTCCGTGATCACTGGATTCTAGGTTGGGGACAGGGAGTTTAACCTCTTAAGCCCCGGACCATTTGGTAGCTAAAGGACCAGAGGTGATTTCAGAATTTTGCACTGCGCTGCTTTAACTGTAAATTGTGCGGACATGCAATGTTGTACCCAAACGAAATTTGCGTCCTTTTCTTCCCACAAATAGAGCTTTCTTTTAATGGTATTTGATTGCCTCTGCGATCTTTATTTTTTGCGATATAAATGGAAAAAAAAATGATATTTTCTACTTTTTGTTATAAGAAAAATCGAATAAACTCAATTTTAGTCATACATTTAGGCCAAAATGTATTCAGCCACATGTCTTTAGTAAAAAAAATGTCAATAAGCGTATATTTATTGGTTTGCGCAAAAGTTATAGCGTCTACAAACTAGGGTACATTTTCTGGAATTTACACAGCTTTTAATTTATGACTGCCTATCTCATTTCTTGAGGTGCTAAAATGGCAGGGCAGTACAAAACCCCCCCAAATGACCCCATTTTGGAAAGTAGACATCCCAAGAAAATTGCTGAGAGGCATGTTGAGCCCATTGAATATTTTTTTTTTGTCTCAAGTGATTGAATAATGACAAAAAAAAAAAATTACAAAAAGTTGTCACTAAATGATATATTGCTCACACATGCCATGGTTATATGTGGAATTGCACCCCAAAATACATTTTGCTGCTTCTCCTGAGTACGGGGATACCAGACTTTTTGGGAGCCTAGCCGCGTACGGGCCCCCAAAAACCAAGCACCGCCTTCAGGATTTCTAAGGGCGCAAATTTTTGATTTCACTCCTCACTACCTATCACAGTTTCGAAGGCCATAAAATGCCAAAATAGCACAAAACCCCCCCAAATGACCCCATTTTAGAAAGTAGACACCCCAAGGAAATTGCTGAGAGGCATGTTGCGCCCATTGAATATTTTTTTTTCTTGTCCCAAGTGATTGAATAATGACAAAAAAAATTAAAAAAATTACAAAAAGTTGTCAATAAATGATATATTGCTCACACATGCCATGGTTATATGTGGAATTGCACCCCAAAATACATTTTGCTGCTTCTCCTGAGTATGGGGATACCACATGTGTGGGACTTTTTAGGAGCCTAGCCACGTACAGGGCCCCGAAAACCAAGCACCACCATCAGGATTTCTAAGGGCACAAATTTTTGATTTCACTCCTCACTACCTATCACAGTTTCGAAGGCCATAAAATGCCAAAATAGCACAAACCCCACCCCCCAAATTACCCCATTTTGGAAAGTAGACACCCCAAGCTAATTGCTGAGAGGCATGTTGAGTATTTTTTTTTTCCAATTTTCAAAACTTTTTGACAAAAAGCGAGATCTGCAACATACTCACCATACCTCTCAGCAAATAGCTTGGGGTGTCTGCTTTCCAAAATGGGGTCATTTGGGGGGGTTTTGTGCCATCTGGGCATTCCATGGCCTCCGAAACTGTGATAGGCAGTGAGAAGTGAAATCAAAAATTTACACCCTTAGAAAGCCTGAAGGCGGTGATTGGTTTTTGGGGTCCCGTACGCGGTTAGGCTCCCAAAAAGTCTCACACATGTGGTATCCCAGTACTCAGGAGAAGCAACAGAATGTATTTTGGGGTGTAATTCCACATATGCCCATGGCATGTTTGAGCAATATATCATTTAGTAACAACTTTGTGCAAAAAAAATAAAAAATAAAAAAAAATTGTCTTTTTTACGCAACATGTGTCAACATATAAAATATTCCATGGACTCGACATGCCTCTCAGTATATAGCTTGGGGTGTCTACTTTCCAAAATGGGGTAATTTGGGGGGTTTTGAACTGTCCTGGCATTTTATACACAACATTAGGAAGCTTACATCCACTCTTCTAACCACTTGAAGACAAAGCCCTTTCTGACACTTTTTGTTTACATGAAAACATATTTTTTTTTGCAAGAAAATTATGTTGAACCCCCAAACATTATATATTTTTTAAAGCAAAGGCCCTACAGATTAAAATGGTGGGTGTTGCATTTTTTTTTTCCACACAGTATTTGCACAGCGATTTTCAAACGCATTTTTTGGGGAAAAAATACACTTTTTTTAATTTTAATGCACTAAAACACACTATATTGCCTAAATGTTTGATGAAATTAAAAAGATGATCTTAGGCCGAGTACATAGATACCAAACACAACATGCTTTAAAATTTCGCACAAACGCGCATTGGCGACAAACTACATACATTTTTAAAAGCCTTTAAAAGCCTTTACAGGTTACCACGTTAGATTTACAGAGGAGGTCTACTGCTAAAATTACAGCCCTCGATCTGACCTTCGTGGTGATACCTCACATGCATGGTGCAATTGCTGTTTACATATGACGCCAGACCCATGCTTGCGTTCGCCATTGCGCAAGAGCAGGGCAGGACAGGGGTGCTTTTTTTTTATTTTTTTATTATTAATTTTGCTTTTTTTTTTTTTTTAAATGTTCATTCCATATTTTTTTTTAATCATTTTTATTGTTATCTCAGGGAATGTAAATATCCCCTAGAATACCGCCCTTCATCCACCCACTTCTAATGATGGGCATACATGCACCATTTATATGTGCCGAAGCATGGGGGCATCTTCCCGCAAAAGTTATGCCGCGTACACATGGTCAGACTTTTCCACGGGCAAGCCTCCGTCGGAATTTCGACCGTATGTACACGGCATTAGGAGCAAAATCGCTCCTCCGCCCCTGCTGCCCCAATGCTTCGGCTTTTTTTTTTAACTGTGGTGGTGAAATAACCTCCTACAGCACTGGAGTCGCAGGGATCAGGCCTGTCTCTGCGAACGCTGCAGTTATGTGTGTTGTGTTTTGTAAGTGACAGCGATCGATCGATACTGCACTTGGGTTGCCTGGGCTGGACGGAGGGGCAAAACGCAGGTGCTAGCAGGTATCTGGGCTGATCCCGCTAACACTGCGTTTTTGGGAACCCTAAATTGCTGGGGACGCTAGTATAGATCTGATCAGATCAGATATTGATCTGTTCAGATACTATACCACTAAGGGAGGTGTATGCTTCACGCGTGGGTGTTGGCATTACTGGCACTAACCTGACGCTGCCTGGGGTGTGACGCAGGGTTAACTAGGGGCAATTAGAGGGTTAAAACCTTTATTAGATAATATATGGGGGTACCTGATGCTATAAAAAGCTGCGGCGAACCTAAAAAAAAATAACTGGCTATCTATCGGCACCAGCATAACTAATACAGCGTTTAGAAAAACGATCGCTTAGTGACACTGGCAAAAGGGGGTGAAAGGGTTACCTGGGGGGGCGATCAAGGGGTTAAACCTTTATTAGGTAATATATGGGGGTACCTGACGCTATAAAAACCTACGGCGAACCTAAAAAAAATAACTGGCTACCGATCGGCATCACCGACAATAAAACAGTGATCAGAAAAACGATCGCTTAGCGACGGCGGTGCTAGGGGGTGAAAGGGTTATCTGGGGGGTGATCAGGGGGTTAAACCTTTATTAGGGGGGGTTAGGGGGCTACACTGGACCTAAAACTAAACTGTAGTGACACTTTTACAGTCACAAATGTCACTGATTGCAGTGATCACTAAATAAATGGTCACTGCAATCAGTGACACTGTGACTGGGGGCTGGGGGGTGATCTGGGGGGTGTCTGGGGGGCCTGGGGGGGCGATTTGTGTGCCTATGTGTCCTGGTGTCAGTGTGCTGTTTGTGCACTAACCTGTGTGTCTTCTCTTGTACGGCGCTCGGTATATGTGAGCGCCGCATGAGAGATGACATCACTTCCTCTGCCTGTGTAAACATTACACAGCAGAGGAAGCTCTCTCATTCGCCGGGAGCGATCGCGGGGGGGTGGCCGGAATCGAACGGCCGTCCCCTCATCTCGGATCGCTCCCGAACGGAAAACGGCCGCTCACTGTAGATCGGACCCCCCAACTATACAAAGGCAATCACGTAGATATACGTGACTTTGCCTGTCGGTGCCATTCTGCCGACGTATATCTACAGTGGGCGGTCGTTAAGTGGTTAAGTTGGCAGCTTATACAGATGACCTTCTATTCTTTCTCACAAACCCGACTGTAATCCTGCCGAATTTACTGAAGGAATTCAGCTTGTATGGATACATTTACAATCTGAAAATAAATTACACAAAATCTGAGGCTTTAAATATCTCACTTCCAGACAACATATTTCAGTTAACTACGACCAACTCACAATTCAGGTGGGAACCTAGAGCACTTAAATACTTGGGTACGTGGCTCACCCCACATCTGCAGAATAGTTTTGAACAGAACTACCCCCCGCTTCTTAAAAGTTGTGAAAAAGATCTTAGAAACTAGCATTTGGGATTCCTATCCTGGTTTGGGACTGGCGGCAATCATCAAAATGGTGATATTACCCAAGTTCCTTTATTTTATGCGCACTCTTCCCATCAGAATTCCCCACACTTTCTTCAGAGCCCTAAACTCTATTCTATTGAGATTCCTTTGGAACCAACATAAACCTAGAATCAGACTTGCCTGGTAACGAAAACTAAAGAAATGGGTGGGATTAGTTTACCCGACTTCAAACACTACTATTACGCGTCACATATATCTAGAGTGATCGATTGGCACTGCCACGACCACATGAAACATTGGGTATCACTAGAGGGTGACCTAAATTCGATGTCGCTAAAATACTCACCGTGGATTCCCTGGACTAGTTATCCTCCGAGTTTGCGCAGACACCCCCTCCCCGGTAATACATTAGAGATCTTACACTCCTTGGCCAAACGACAATCTATCACCACGGCCATGAGCCCACTGACCCCACTGAAAGACAACCCGGACTTCCCCCCAGGCAACCAGAACACTGTGTACCAATCCTCATTGCAGAATACCCCCCTGCTGGCGGGTGATTGTTGCACTGGAGGTAAATTCAAAGATTGGACCACCTTTGAGTCGGAGAATAACTTACCCCATTTTCGGCAATGGTCCTATTTTCAGTTCAAGCTATCTAAACAAACATAGAAAGCTGCAAGACTTCCATAGATCCTTAATTGACCTGGAATCGGTATGCCATAGCAAAAAAACCTTGAACAGAGCCACTTCAATTGCCTACTCTTGGCTACAATATCCCAAGATCACGGAGGAGGAGGGTCACAGGAGGAGGTGGTCGGAGGAACTACGCGAGGAGATATCGGGTAAGCAATGGAGGTATGCTTGTATATTAGCTAACTAAGCTGTAAGTGAAAATAGCAGGAAAAGAAAAAATAGCAAACATGGTCCAACCACCTGAAAATGAGAAATGGAAGGCTGGACCCGGCAGCAAAAAGGTTACATTTAATAATTCTATTGTCTTCAGTGGTCAGAAAATAATTTCTCCCCTGTCGGAGCAAAGTGGGCCAGCTTTTGTTTTTCTTGGTTAAACTTGGAGTATCTTTTTTCAACCTAACTTACTATGTAACAAAAAGTATGTTACTGGGTTCTGCAAAATTTAGAGTTCTTCCTAGACCTAAGGCATAACATATGCATCACCCTCTACTTAGGTAGGTGCTAGAGGTGCGATTTTTGGTGAGTGCAGGTAAATTTAGTTTGTCTTGATCTGTGTGGGCTGGGAGTGGCTCTGAGTAGGCTGGTGACTCACAGACAGTATTACTTCTCAGTTACCCCCCTCTGGCTTCTAGAGGATTCTAGAAGAGAGGAGGGGAAAAGAGGTGGAGCTGCTTGGTGTGTTTTAAGGAGCCCTGACCAATCCCCAACTTGAATTGGCAGGGGGCAGGCCTCCTTAAATACATAGAGTCAGCCCAGCAGGGGAGGAGTTGTCTTCAGCAGGGAACCACCGGTGTGTGAGCAGCCAGTAGGGCTGGTGAGTGACATGTGCTATCGAGAGTACTGGCCTCTCATGCCAGAGAGGACTGAGAGGCAACAGTCAGAACTGGGTGTGGAGCCAGTGAGGATTGCAATGTCACCGGCAGTGGAGTCTCACAGCTGCAGCCAGGAGGGCTGGCAGAGCCTGAAGAGGGATTGCTGGGAGCAGTAGTCCACCATAGGACAGCTAGCTCTAAAGACTTTCTGTTCGATTTTTGCTACATCAAAGTGACCAACGATCTCTGCCTACAAATGTAAATTCCTAAGGCCTGACTGAGTCAGTGTTGGGTCTAACCATGTGCTAGCTGTGCCTGGAGTTAAGTGTTGTGCAGGAGAGAGAGAGACTGATAGTCTGCAAGCAAGTGTTGCACAGGAGGAGTTTGAAGGAATGTCGTGTACAAGGAGTGTACATAGTTCTGTCCCAAATTGACTGTTCTATAATTCTACTGGGCATCCCATATATTCCCATCCGTATCCAAGTTCAAATCCCTCAATAAAAATACAAAAGACAAACATATGGACTGTTCATTGACTCAAGGTGATTGGGAAGTGAATGACGGGCTGGCAGGGTGACAGGTGGGCCACAACTTTCAGTAGTCCTTACAAGGGATACCGCTACACATACTTTATCTAAATGTAGTCTGAATTCTACAGATACAAATTATGGTATATTTTGCACAGGTTCGCTTATACAGTATACACATTTTACTAAGTACATTGAGTGATTCTTGATGTTTTTACAGATACATTTTAGGTAATTTTTTTACCAAACACCTATCAAATTCCCTTTCTGTATTAATTTGGGAAAGCTATTGCACAGAATTTATTTTTCTATTCAACCAATGTTATGTCTTTCCTTGGTGTTTTGACCCAATGTACTTTATACATGTATTCATGATTTTGCCGCTTAAAATGTGCATTGTGTGAGAAAAACAAGCATAAATTGTAGAGCATGGAGACACTTAGTTATATGAACCAAGCAGTCAGAAATACACTTTGGGATGAATTGCCATTTTATTTGGGAACTGCCTGTACTGCTCTCTTTTTATTATATCTCAGTATCTTTTTTTCCTTACCTTTATTTACGTCTTTCTATCCTCATGCTGTGCATTTTGATTACATAAAGAAACACATATTATATAGCTTAGCCAATAAAACTGTACAGTATGCACACTTTCTTTAGAAGGCAAATATGAATCTGACAAAAAATCTTGAAAGAACACACCCGCGTAGCTATTTATTTATTTTTTTTCAATTAAGTACTGCTATTATTGCCATATTAGCTTAGAGGTTTGAAAATGGTATATATATTTGATCAAGATATTTTTTACAGAATGTAGCAATATCACAGAAAAACAGAATTGCAAGCCATGAAAGGCAACCTTCAACAAAGGAGATCAAGCAGAGGCTGACAATGAAAAAAATAATTACAAAATACAGCAATAACACAGAAAAGTGGTGTGGATTTTTTTTTAAAGGGCTACCTACCTAGGCTTTCAAGCTAGTTAACCACTTCAGTCCCGGAGGATTTGGCTGCCAAATGACCAAGCCACTTCTTGCGATTCGGCACTGCGTCGCTTTAACTGACAACTGCGCAGTCATGGGACGTGGCTCCCAAACAAAATTAGAAAAATATTGAAGCTAAATGTCCATGTGTAAACAAATAATTAAAGTGAAAACGTGCTATAATCCAATAAAAATACTAATGGTATGTGCAAAATGTGCAAAAATTGCCAGAAATATATAAAATATTAATGTGTCCCAAAAAGTCATAAAAAAAAGTCACACAAATTGTAATGATCTCCCAAAGAAGTAAAAGTATCCAGCAACCAAAGACCGGAG
Organism: Rana muscosa; assembly: GCA_029206835.1. Taxonomy (NCBI): domain Eukaryota; kingdom Metazoa; phylum Chordata; class Amphibia; order Anura; family Ranidae; genus Rana; species Rana muscosa. The sequence continues at coordinate 410,651,963 of CM055117.1, forward strand.
AGAAGAAAAAGAGCAGGTGTGGAAGTCCAACTTGTCACATCAATATGAAATCAGTAGGGAATCAACCATAACAGGTGTAAGTGCACAATCCTCCCCCGATGACACCAGCCTCTCACCTTACTGATGGACTCCAAGGGATCAGATAAAGCCTTAATGGATCTCCAACACTCCAGATGATGCTCTTGTTTACACAGGCATCCCCCCATTCTGCAGCTTTGTGACACGATCGCGGGACACCAGCGGACATCGAGTCCGTGGGTCACGCGGGCACGGTCACGGAGCTCGCGGCAGGGGCACGCGCCCGCACAGCGAGAAATTCAAAGCAACGTATATATACGTTGCTCTGTGCAGCCGTGCCATTCTGCCGACGTAAAAGTGTGTGACATGGTTGGCAAGCGGTTAAAACTATACCAGGTCTCGGATATGCCATTACAGAAAGTAGTATTTTTTATTTAGGTAAATGCTGAACATAGTACTGTTATATCCTCTGAGTTGTGAGAGAGACAAGACTCTGGAACTACTGATGTTTATTTCAGTACTCACTGTACACTCCAACATGCATCTCAGGACAGGTATATCCATGGGCGTCCGCTCCATAGGGCAAGGGAGGGCGTTTGCCCCCCCCCCTGGAATCCAGTGCCGTGATTCTCTGGGAAGAAAACAGGCAGCGGGCAGGAAGCAAGGCAGCGGTGCGGCAAATTCAATTAGAGCCACTCTCTCTCTCTCTCTCTTGTTGGCTGACAGAAAGGGGGAGGGGGGCAATCGGGGGAGATATACAGACAGCCTGCAGCTCTCCTCTCCCTGTCACGGTGCCGCTGCCGAGTTCTCTGGTAAATGGAGCAGGGGCGCTGCTAGTTGCTTGATAGTTGCATCAGGTTTCTCAAACCTTTGCATGCCTGTGCTTTATGTGATAATGACTAAGCCCCTCCCCTTCATGACATTGTCAAAAAGGGACCGAGCATGGATGACCTTAAATTGATGGCCCCCCCTGAAAAAAGTTCAGCGGATGCCCATGGGTATATCTTATTATGCTTCCTTATATGTGCTCTAATATGGATACCATGTCCCTTGACCCTTGTCATCACTCCTGGGTGGAGCCAGCCTTAAAGTGAAAGTAAATGTGGAACCCTTCAGGTATAACTCCTTCCATCCATCCCTAAAAATAAATAAATAGAAAAGGCACAAAACAGTAACTAATAACTGTCCAATAACAGTCCTCCAAACAAAGGAGATTCACAGGACTTCTCTTGCATCCAGATGGGAGACCAAGCTTCCAGGGACAGCTGCAGGAATAAAATGGCATTGGATCACTTTTGGCGCCCCCGTCGAAAGTCTCGTAACCGGTCTTGCAGCTGGAACGGGTCAGGAGTAGGGGTGAGCCAAACACCCCCCTGGTTCAATTCGCACCAGAACCTGTGAACGGACCGAAAGTTCGCGCAAACTTTCGAACCCCGTTAAAGTCTATGGGACTCGAACATGAGAAATCAAAAGTGCGAATTTTAAAGACTAATATGCAAGTTATTGTCCTAAAAGGGGTTTGGGGACCCGGGTCCTGCCCCAGGGAACATGTATCAATGCAAAAAAAGTTTTAAAAACTGCAGTTTTTTCGGGAGCAGTGATTTTAATGACGCTTAAAGTGAAAAAATAAAAGTGAAATATTCCTTTAAATATCGTACCTGGGGGTGTCTATAGTATGCCTGTGAAGTGGTGCGTGTTTCCCGTGTTTAGAACAGTCCCTGCACAAAATGACAATTCTAAAGGAATAAAAGTCCTTTAAAACTGCTTGTGGCTTTAATGTAATGTCTGGTCCCGGCAATATGAATGAAAATCATTGAGAAAAACGGCATGGGTACCCCCCCCCCCCGACCATTACCAGCCCCTTTGGGTCTTGTATGGATATTATGGGGAACCCGGCACCCAAATTAAAAAAAGGAAGGACGTGGAGCCCCCAGGCCCTATATACTCTGAACAGCAGTATACAGGTGGTGCAAACAAGACAGAGTTTGTTCTTAAGTAGAATCTGTTTGTAATTTTGAATTGGTACATTTTTAAAGTGTAGCTCCAGCCAAAAAATCTATTTTTAAGCTTTTTGGAAAACATAGGGAAGGGTTTTCATTCCTGTAACATTTGTTTTGCTGTCTGTGTACCTGTTCAGGAGATTTCACCTCACTTTCTGTCCCAATGACAATTGGATTTTGAAAATTTGGGGGTTTTAGGGAAAAAAGGATTGGTGATAAAGCATCAGTGGAGAGGAGACACCTTTTTCCCATATTAACTCTTACAAGAGAGAATTTCCCTTCCTAGAGGTAGATTTCCTCTGACTTCCTGTTGTCTCCCTCCGTTTGTAAGTAGGAGTCGTTTGAAAGTCGGATGTTTGAAAGTAGGGGCCTGCCCTATGTACTCTGCAGAAATTTGTGCCTTAGGTGTTGGTGTTGCCACAAAACTGTAAGCCCTCAAAGTTACTCTTGGTGGGCGCTGGAATGCCCTGCTGTGAACTATTATATCAATATATCAATATATATAAAAAAAGGCCCACACCAAAGAACTTTTGGAATAATGCGCAGAGACAGCAGCGCTCTGTACATGCGGAGCACTCCGGTGTGATGCAGTCGATGTTCTGCCCTTAACAGTTTGGGGGACTCCTCAGGAGGACATGGTGGGGCTAGGGAAGGAGTGACTGATGCCATTGAGCCGAGGGAAGAGGCCGCTTTGGCTGACAAAGTACCCTGAGGCTGGGTGAGAGAGGATGAGGAGGATGAGGATGGTTTGGTCATCTACTCTACCAACTCTTCAGCATGTTGTGGCTCAACATGGCCAGCTGATGGAAAAAAGGACAAGCGTGCCCCACGGCCACGTGCTGATGAGGATGCATTGTGTCCACGACCAGCACTGTTGCCTCTAGACACAGAGCCTGCTTGCCCTCTTTTATTGGCCTGTGTTTGTCTGCCTCTCCTTGTTGGCTTTCCAGACATACTTTATTTGATGTATTGGAATAGGAATTGTACCTAAGGAATTGTCTGCAGACAGCTTTAGCTGCACACTGTGGCCAGTATACAGTACACTGACTGAAAATTGGCCAGCTGCCTGCCTGTGGTATTATTAGGAAGAGAAAACCAGCAATTGTCTGCAGTTAGCTTTAGTTGCACACTGTGCACAGGATACAGTACACTGACTGAAAATACTGCAGCTGCCTGCCTGTGGTATTAGGAAGAGAACACCAGCAATTGTCTGCAGTTAGCTTTTGTTGCACACTGTGCACAGGATACAGTACACTGACTGAAAATACTGCAGCTGCCTGCCTGCCTGTGGTATTATTAGGAAGAGAACACCAGCAATTGTGTGCAGTTAGCTTTAGTTGCACACTGTGCACAGGATAAAGTACACTGACTGAAAATACTGCAGCTGCCTGCCTGTCAGTATATTAGGAAGAGAACACCAGGAATTGTCTGCAGTTAGCTTTAGTTGCACACTGTACACAGGATACAGTACACTGACTGAAAATACTGCAGCTACCACAATCAACTGCCTGCCTGTCAGTATATTAGGAAGAGAATAACAGGAACAGATCTAGCTAGACTGAATACAGTGTATATATATATATATATATATATATATATATATATATATACAACTCCTAGGATGCATATATATACTAAATACACTGACTAAAGCTAACTCAATCGGCTGCCTGCTCTATCTAACTGAAATTAAATGACACTCTGCCTCTCTATCTATCTCTCTCTGCCGCCGCAACACACTACACAAGGCCGCCACGCAGGCGGCCTTATATAGTGTGGGGCATGTACGTACTCTCTTGAGCCATGATTGGCCAAAGGCACCCTTCCTTTGGCCAATTATGGCTCTCTGTGCTGACAGCGCTATGATTGGCCAAAGCATGCGGGTCATAGTGCATGCTTGGCCAATCATCAGCCAGCAATGCACTGCGATGCCGCAGTGAATAATGGGCTGTGACGCGCCACTAGAATTTGGCGCGAACGGCCCATAATGTTCGAAATTCGGCGAACAGCGGAACAGCCAATGTTCGATTCGAACATGGGTTCGACTCGAACACGAAGCTCTTCCCTAATTATCAGTAATAGAAAAGCAATAGTCTGCAGTGAGCTTTACGTGCACACTGTGGCCAGACTACACTACACTGACTTAAGAAACTGCAGGTTAGCTCAATCAACTGCTTGTATTATCAGTAATAGAAAAGCAATAGTCTGCGGTGAGCTTTACGTGCAAACTGTGCCAAGACTACACTACACTGACTTAATATACTGCAGCGAGAATAACACAGGAACACTCTGAAGTGAAATCTAGCTAAACTGAATACAGTGTATATATATATATATATATATATATATATATATATATATATATGTAGCAACCTCACCCCTCTCACCCCTTCTGCTTTTCGGCTTGTTGTCTCGTCTAGGGGGGAGTATGGGAGGAGGGATGCGGTACACCACAGCCCATGTCCTCTTTTGTATAGAGGTGAAGGCCAGAACCTATTTTACCATCGGGTCGTGTGCATAACCCAGAGCCAAGTCTTTTCTGTAAATGACCCCTTCTGCTCCCAGTAACTGGAGTTCCACACCACTGAAAAGGGTCCAACTCGTATTTATTCTCCAACAGCAATAAATCGTCATTTAGCACAGACAGGTTGTGACCAAAGAACAGTTCAGTATAGGTGGGGAGTAGGTCGTGGCACAATCCTTAGATAGAACCAACCATTGTGGTGTCACCAACGGTTATGGCGTACAGTCGCTGCCACCGACTGTGTAGAACAGAGAGTGAATTACCTTCACTAAGCGCAGCCCCTGTCAGAGGGAAGACATCCATCCAAGAAAGTTACCAGAGGCCCCGCCGTCACCAGCAATGCTGCACCGGACTGTTCGGAGGAGTTACGCTCCCTGGCCTCCTCATCTCAGACTCGGGCACCCAAAGCTTTAGGGCCCCCTCGGATTCCTCCACCCTTGCGGGACCCAGTCGAAGGCACCGGGCCCCAGGCCTCCTCAATAGTACCTCACCCCAGGCTAAGGCCCCTTTCACACTGAGGCAGTTTTCAGGCGCTATTTTGCTAAAAATAGCGCCTGCAAACCGAGCCTAAACAGCGGCTCCTGTGTCTACAATGTGAAAGCCCCAAGGGCTTTCACACTGGAACGGTGCGCTAACAGGACTTAAAAAAAAGTCCTGCTAGCCGCATCTTTGGAGCGGTGAGAGGAGCGGTGTGTTTACCGCTCCTACACCGCTCCTTTCCATTGAAATGAATGGGATACCGCGGCAATACCGCCCGCAAACCGCGGCTGTAGCCGCAGTTTGCGGGTGGTATTAACCCTTTTTCGGCCGCTAGCGGGGGTTAAAACCGCACCGCTAGCGTCCGAATACCTCTGCAATCCCGACGGTATAGCGCCGCTAAAAATAGCGGCGCTATACCGCCACCGCCCCCACCGCCCCAGTGTGAAACCGGCCTAAAGGTGCCTGGGATGGACTCCATCTCCCTCTCCGGCCAGGTCAAGGGCACCTGGGCCCGGAACGCCGGCACCCAGGCTGAAGGTGCCTGGGCGCGACTCTGCCCTCCGACTCTGAACTCCGTGTTCCGGGCGTCCGCCCCCTTTTATCTCCTCTCCCTCAGCGTTACCGCAGGTTCCCCACCCTGCAGTACAGCCACCGGAAGAGGACAAAAAGGGTACGGTTTGGTTTGCAGAAGGACATGCGAACAGGCAAAAAATTTGTTTGAACACGCGAACGCCGTTAAAGTCTATGGGACACGAATGTGAAAAGTGCTTATTTTTAAGGTTAATATGCAAGTTATTGTCATAAAAAGTGTTTGGGGACCTAGGTCCTGCCCCAGAGGACATGTATCAATGCAAAAAAAGTTTTAAAAACTGCAGTTTTTTCAGGAGCAGTGATTTTAATAATGCTTAAAGTAAAACAATAAAAGTGAAATATTCCTTTAAATTCTGTACCCGGGGGGGTGTCTATAGTATGCCTGTAAAGTGGCGCATTTTTCCCGTATTTAGAACAGTCCCTGCACAAAATGACATTTCTAAAGGAAAAAAAGTAATTTAAAATTACTCGTGGCTATAATGAATTGTCGGGTCCCGGCAATACAGGTAAAAGTCATTGAAAAAAAACGGCATGGGTTCCCCCCGAGTCCATTACCAGGCCCTTTGGGTCTGGTATGAATATTAAGGGGAACCCCAAACCAAAATGTGGAGGTCCCCCCAAATTCCATACCAGGCCCTTCAGGTGTGGTATGGATATTAAAAAATGGCATAGGGGTCCCCGTCAAAATCCATACCAGACCCTTATCCGAGCACGCAACCTGGCAGGCCAAAGGAAAAGAGGGTTGGATGAGAGAGCGCCCCCCCTCCTGAACCGTACCGGGCCACAAGCCCTCAACATGGGGAGGATGCCCCCATGTTGATGGGGACAAGGGCCTCATCCCCACAACCCTTGCCTGGTGGTTGGTGGGGTCTGCGAGCAGGGGGCTTATCGGAATCTGGAAGCCCCCTTTAACAAAGGGGACCCCCAGATCCCGGCCCCCCTATGTGATTTGGTAACGGGTACATTGTACCCCTACCATTTCACAAAAAAAAATCAAAAATGGAAAAAAACACACAGACACAGCTTGGGACAAGTCCTTTATTAAAAAAGATAAAAAATTCTGGCGATGTAATCCTTCTTCGACCCGGGATATGGAAAAACACGCTGCCCGATCTGATTCCGCCTCCATGGGAGGAGTCCACCGAATTACGCTAGACCCGCTGTGACAGCTCTTGAATAGCTGAGGGCGGGGCCAAGTGTGACGTGTGCGGGTGACCCGCCCCCTCTGACGCAACGGGGAAATGCTGTGGGGTTACCCAGTGACATGTACGGGTGACCCCGCTCCCCTCTGACGCAACGGGGGTTTCACCCAGTTTTCACCCAGTCTCTCAACCCAGGAACTCCAGGATGTCTGTTCTCCATCAACTTCACTTAATGTCCCGATCAATGACATTTTCCTGCTGGGCTTTGTGAGTGCTTTCATCCAGGTGACAATCCACACTGCCTTTGTCTCTCTCCCTCGTCGCCACTGTTATATCCTCTGAGTTGTGAAAGAGACAAGACTCTGGTCTGGAACAACTGATGTTTATTTCAGTACTCACTGTACACTCCAACATGCATCTCAGGACAGGTATATCTTATTATGCTTCCTTACATGTGCTCTAAGATGGCTACCATGCCCCTTGACCCTTGTCATCACTCCTGGGTGGAGCCAGCCTTAAAATTACAGTACATCTGGAACCCTTCAGGTGTAACAAGTGTAGCGACCTCACCCCTCTCACCCCTTCTCATTCTCGGCTTGTTGTTCTGGTCTAGGGGGTTAGTACTGGGGGGAGGGATGCGATACACCATGGCCCATGTCCTCCAGAGAGACTGGAGGTGAAAGCCATAACTATCGGTTTTGTGTGTGTGTCCCAGAGTCAAATCCTTTCCTCAAAATGACTCCCTTTGCTCCTAGTACCCAGAGTTCCACACACTGAAAAGGTCCAACTCGTATTTATTCTCTTCCAGCAATAAATAGTCATACAGCACAGACAGGTTGAGACCCATAGAACACTTCAGTATTTGTGGGGAGTAGGTCAAGGCACAATCCTTTAAGTAGAGCTAACCACTGTGGTGTCACCAATGGTTATGATGTATAGTCACTGCCACCGACTATACATGAATTACCTTCGCTATTACAGCCCCTGTCAGAGGGAAGACATCCGTCCAAGAGAGTTACCGGAGGCCTCTCCGTCACCAGCAAATGCTGCGCCGGACTTTCCGGAGAAGTTCCGCTCACCAGCCTCCTCATCTCAGACACGGGCACCCAAGGCGTTAGAGCCCCCTCGGATTCCTCCACCCTCGCGGAACTCAGTCGAAGGTACTGAGTCCCAGGCTACCGCATTAGTACCTCACCCCAGGCTAAAGGTGCCTGGGATGGACTCCATCTCCCGCTCCGGCCAGGTCAAGGGCACCTGGGCCTGGAACTCCGGAATGCCAGCACCCAGGCTGAAGGTGCCTGGGCGCAGCTGCGACCTCCGACTCTGAACCCCAAGGTCAGGGCGTCCGCCCCTTTTATCTCCTCTCCCTTTGCGTCACAGCAGGTTCCCCGCCCCGCTGTACCAGCGCCAGGAAAGGACAAAAAGGGATGCAGTCTTGCGGTGAGTGTTCAGCTCCGGCCCAGGGCGACAGCGCCACCTGCAGGCTGCAGGGAACCTCACACCACCAGAGTCCTCCAAGAACCATAAAAGGGTCTCAGATTCCCTAACAATCAGTGCATCTGGGTTACACTACCACCCAGATGCCTCCCCTAAATTCAAATACCCGCTACACAATTACTTCATGAAAAGACCACAGTAAGAAATACCTCCACTAACACCATATTGTTCAGCCATAATTTGAAGGGATGGCCACACATTTTAGAAAACAGTAGAGAGCATAGAGTGCAGAAGAATGCCAAACAAAAACGTCTGGGTCCCTTTTTTGATGTTATTGTCAATCCATATATTTTTTTGCCGTGTCACCATAGTGTTTCTTGTAATCTTTCTTCATTAAGAACTTACAGGGAATCTACAGTTATGGTGCACCTGTTTTGAAGCTTCAAAATATTAGCTTTGTTTTTACCCATGATCTACTGCTTTGGAAGTGTCTTCACCGGAAAAAACAGTATTGGTGTCTTTATTTATTTTGTCATTTCCCAAACTAATGGTTTAACTCCAATGCCACAACTTTTAAACAGATAAACAGCTGTACTGGGTCTGTTGCATTTACAGATGGGCACATAAGATCAGATGTAGAAAGGAAAACAACTCCCTCTCCACACCTAATAAGACTTCTTATCATCTTTAGACCCTGTATGATTACCTATGATTCTCTCTTCCCTCTCCCCCCATCTCCTCTCTCTCCCCACTATCTCCTCTCCCTCTTATCTGCTCTGGGCTCTCTCTCTTTGTCTCTCATCTCTCCCCTTTTTTTTCTCTCACCCCCCCACCTCTCTCCATATCTCTCTTCCCCCAATTTTATTTATTTCCTTCTTCCTTTTATCTCTCTTCCCCTCTCTTATGCTCTCTATGTTTCCCCTATTGCATAGGATGTCAGGTCTAGTCATGCTCACATTTTTTACACTGTTTTTTTTTTTCACTTTTTAAATGTTAAGCTGAACAGATAACTTGTTATTGGTATTGTAAATATTTACATTGTGTTTATATTCCTTAAATATTGCTTGGTTTAGTTTCTAATAGGAGTTTCCATCATATTTCAGAACATCAGTAAAAAGTGCACTGTTAGTATATTTTCCCTGTTTTGTCAGAAAAAATCAGTGGAGGGTTGGCCACCCTGCTAGGCAGGGGGCGTGTGCATGGAGAGGGTGCCAAACTGAGTCTTTGCCCCAGGTGAATATCTAGCTTGGCCACTGAGCTCAGGAACATAAAAATAGTAGCATAATATTCAAACATTGGTACATCATAAAGGAAAATTGAAAGAAACCCTGCACTGCCACTATCTATTGTGATCAAAAAATATTAGAAATGTGTACCAAATAATATATGCTAAAAATGTGTTTTAAAAAATGATATAGTTATATATTTAAGGAGGCCTGGTAAACACCAATGTGTGTTTCCATGTGAATGGATAATACATGTAAAATTGTGTAGTGCTACCCATATACCATCATAATCTACCACAAATCAAATATAATTTCCTCAAATAGAGTAACATACTCTAATATTTATAAAAACAATAGCCAATACACATAATTGTGCTGTCGGTCCAAGATTAACCATGCAGCAAACAGACCTTCTTGAAATATAAAAGTCCACAGCTCCTGTGTTAAAGTGGTAGTAAACTTAACTGAAAAAAAAAAAAAAGAGTTCTCTCTGCAAGGTAAAGACTTACCTTGAATTGAAGGCCTCCAGCAGCACGCTTGACAGTTCTTCATTCAGGGTTTGCAGGCTCTGGTCGCTTGAATGGCTGAGCCACAAATTACGTCACTTCCGAACATGCACATGGGAGTCTCGGCTGTGGCACAGAGCTCTGAAGGAACAGCACGAGTATACCATTCCTTCAGACCACATGAGCAGATGACATCACCAGCTCATGTGGTCTGAAGGAATGGTATACTCGTGAGACACTGAATATATCCCAAACAGTGCACATTTAGAAGATATCCCTACAGAAAAAGCGTTAATGGGACCGTATGCAGAACAATTACATTTACAATTATATAATAAATAATCAATAATAAACCAATACAATAAAAAAAAAAAAACACAATTTTATTAAAAACTTTTACAATGGATTTGAATGGCCGGGGCCCTTTATTATTGGTATTATATTTGTTACTGTTTCGAAACAAAAAACACAGCTGGATGGTCAAATGGGGGAAGAAATGGTTGGTTATATACAGTACAAGGTTACGCGTGAAGTCCCGACATGTTTCGCATTATCGCTTCATTGGGGGACATACAGGTACAGAGAAGAGGTTGTATGTTACTAAACATGAATACAGAAACAATTGAGTTAGACACAGGTATCAAAAACAATTCATTACAGTATAAAACACGTTAATAGGAATAATGTGTCAAAATTCAGGAACATCCACCCTCCCCCTGGGCAAAAACACATACCCAGCCTGGAAGAGCCTCCAAGGAAGGACCGCCGTCCAGCACAGGGAGCACAAAGGCCCGGGTAAGGGAGCTGTTGGTGCAGCCACAGAGAGCACACACAAACCCGGCTGGGGGGAAAAGGAATAAAGGAATAAAGATTGTCTAAATAAAGATAATATACTGAAGGGGGCTGAGGGCAGCTCAAAGAGGAGGATGTAATGAGGAATTATATAAGTTATATATAAAACAGAGTATATGTGAATAAGTTGAAGTAAAAAACATACTTACATAAAATCAAGTAAGCAAACGCATGGGGTGGAGGGTACCCGAGTTGCAAAAACAAAAACAGAAAGAGGGAATGATGTTTTAAATGCAAAAATTTGAATTATAAAATGACAGAGCAGCAGAGCAGGAAAAAAGAAACGGATCTAATATAGCATTGCATGTTATGCAATACACTGCATTTATAGGGGGATATATAAACTGACAGCTGCAAACTCAAATTAGGCTGGTTTCACACTGGGGCGGTGGGTGCGGTGGCGGTATTGCGCCGCTATTTTTAGCGGCGCTACACCGTCGGAATTGCGGAGGTATTCGGCCGCTAGCGGTGCGGTTTTAACCCCCGCTAGCGGCCGAAAAAGGGTTAATACCACCCGCAAACCGTGGCTACAGCTGCGGTTTGCGGGCGGTATTACCGCGGTGTCCCATTAATTTCAATGGGAAGGAGCGGTAAAGGAGCGGTATACACACCGCTCCTTCACCGCTCCAAATATGCGGCTTGCAGGAGATTTTTTCTCCTCCCGCCAGCGCATCGCCTCAGTGTGAAAGCCCTCAGGATTTCACATTGAGCATACTGGGGCAGGAGTTTTTCAGGCATTATTTATGTGCTATTTTTAGCGCAAAACGCCTGAAAAACTCCTCAGTGTGAAAGGGGCCTTAGAGTTTACAATGGACTTAGTCTCAAAGAAAAGGAACTATGAGCTACTTTAAACATATAAATGGCATAGTAAAATTCTATTAGATGAGGATTGAGAGCAGATGTCAGAGATCAGAGAGGTTAGTGGAATATAGAGAGTGAATTGAGTTAAAGTGAAGGCAACTGAAACCAGGCATGCAAAGAAAGAAAGACAAGGTGGATGGACGAATGATAATGAAGGGGCCTATGGGGGAAGCGGGGAGGAACGAGTAGGAAAAAAACCTCACAAACTGGGCATAGTGGTGGATCAGAGAAGAGGGAGAGTAGAAGGGGAGGGAACATGAGAAACACATGATAGTTACAAAAATGGTTTGAAACTAAATTGTTCATTGAAACCTGGATATTGGGTAGCCCTGAGAGCATAGGTCCACCTGGCTTCAAGCTGAAGCAGCGTATGGTCAACGCTGCCTCCCCTTTCATCCAGCGGAACATGTTCCAGGGCAGAGAATTTGACACTGTCGTCAAAATTGTAGAAAATTCCTACATGTTTACTGATAGCAGTTTCCATCTTTTTTTTTGTAAATAGGTTTCATATGGTCTTTAATACGTATACAAAAAATAAGTTTTGTTTTACCAACATAGAATCCTCCACAGAAGCACTGGGCCAAATATACAATGCCGGGAGTTTGACAGGTGATCCTGTGTTTAATAGAATGGAAATGACCATTAGGAAGTGTGATGTCAGATTTGTTACTGATATAAGGGCACATGTCACAGTGGCCACATGAGAAAGTGCCAAAATGTCTTCTATGTCCAATAGATTTGGTGGTGGAAAAATGACTACGTACAAGACGGTCCCTAAAAACCATGGCTGCAGCCATACATGTCTTAAAAAAGCATATAACATGGTTACTCCCAAAGATAGAAGTTCATTAATATTTAATTTGAAAAAAACAAAGAAAACTGAAACAGTAAGGCTAATAACCCGGTACTCTAATCACCATCTACAAATTAAAAAAATCTTAAACACTTTTTGGCCTCTCCTTTCTGCAGACCCACTCGTTCAGAAACACATAAAGGATTTCCCTGAAATCACTTACAAACGTGCCCCATCTTTTAGGGACCGTCTTGTACGTAGTAATTTTTCCACCACCAAATCTATTGGGGATAGAAGAAATTTTGGCACTTTCTCATGTGGCCACTGTGACATGTGCTCTTATATCAGTAACAAATCTGACATCACACTTCCTAATGGTCGTTTTCATTCTATTAAACACAGGATCACCTGTCAAACTCCCAGCATTGTATATTTGGCCCTGTGATCCTGTGGAGGATTCAATTTTTCCCCTGTCATGTACTTTTCTAATTTAATAGTTAATATTAATTAGTTTTATATTAAATTACAGTTTGTTGTTCTTTCTCCTTTTTATGATATAATGTTCATTATTAAGTACTGTATAACTTGTTTTTCTTTCTTTGTAAAAATTTTTTTAGTAAATTTCTTCAACTAGGATATATGTGTCTTTTCACCACATCCGCCCTCCCCCTATTTATTTGTATGGATGCATTGCCCTATGGTCAGCTCTGCACCGTGCCAGGGATCTACACATCTGCCCGTCATGGACCTGTCTCCCTGCTTTGTGAACGTTGCTCAGCCTGGACCACATTCGCCCTATTCTTGGGTGCTGTGCAGCCATACGGGCGCCCAGGACATGTGGGTACCTTCGGTCCCTTTCATGCCCCCTCAGCGTCTCCCCTTGTGTATCCCTCCCTTTCACCACCTGAGCCCATTTTTTCCATTCTGCTCCTTCCTTCGCCATTACCTGGCCACTATGTCTTTGTTTACATCTGCCGCTATTACACACTGTTGAGGGGGCATTCAGTGTCCCCTGGACACACCTCCGTGTGTCTAACATTGACACGAACGCGGCCCCCTCCCCTTTTGCGGTGCTCGGCATTCTGGGCAACATAGTTTTCTCGTTGCTGTTGGCTGTAATTTTATATATAACATATATAATTCCTCATTACATCCTCCTCTTTGAGCTGCCCTCAGCCCCCTTCAGTATATTATCTTTATTTAGACAATCTTTATTCCTTTTCCCCCCACCTGGATTTGTGTGTGCTCTCTGTGGCTGCACCAACAGCTCCCTTACCCGGGCCTTTGTGCGCCCTGTGCTGGAGGCTCTTCCAGGCTGGGTATGTGTTTTTGCCCAGGGGGAGGGTGGATGTTTCTGAATTTTGAAACATTATTTCTATTAACGTGTTTTATACTGTAATGAATTGTTTTTGATACCTGTGTCTAACTCATTTGTTTCTGTATTCATGTTTAGTAACATACAACCTCTTCTCTGTACCCGTATGTCCCCCGATGAAGCGATAATGTGAAACATGTCGGGACTTCATGTGTAACCTTGTACTGTATATAACCAGCCATTTCTTCTGCCATTTGACCATCCAGCTGTGTTTTTTGTTTCGAAACAGTAACCACTGTTATGTACTTTTGTATATTTTTAAACTGAAGTATATTAAAATATTTGAATTTTATTTTCTCCTTGTTTGGACTTCTCATTATCACATACAGCACCGTGAAAATCCCTTCCCTTCCCTTGTTACTATGTATACATATCTTATGGGATGAGGTGCTTCTTTTTCTTGGGTGTCTCTACCACCAGCCGGACTTCCCCCCCATTGTTTGGCATTATATTTATTTACCAACTTATAATAAACATGTCCAATTTATATAACACAACACTCACTTACATCAAAAACTATCACTTTAACTCAGCCATAACAGCTTGAGTTAATACTATGACATGTTCAATATTTGTATACCTTATATACTCGAGTATAAGCCGACCCGAGTATAAGCCGAAGTACTTAATATTACCCCAATAAACTGGGAAAATAAATTGACTCGAGTATAAGCCTAGGGGGGGGGGAAATGTGCCCATTGCCATCTCACTATGCCAATTGCCCAACCTTACTGTGCCCATTGCCACCTCACTGTGCCACCTTACTGTGCCCATTGCCAGCTCACTGTGCCCAACCTCACTGTGTCCATTGCAGCCTCCCTGTGCCCGAGTCAGTGTACCTGAAAATCTTCTTATACTGCGGCCGGTGTCCATTGTTTAAATATTGCGGCTTTGGTGGCGTGTCCGGATTAGCGCTGGGAGCAGACGTGTTTGTCTGAGCTCCCCAGGACCGTCATTTATAGGGTGCAGACCCCTCTAATCCGTCCCTCCTGTGTCCCCCTAGCCTTGGGACTCTGCCCTGGACAGTGCAGGAGTGGAGTCGGCCAGCGGTGATCCCGGGAAAGGCCGTGGACCGGACATCGCGGACTAGGCCGAAGCCGGGGTCTCGCCTAGAAGCCCGGCACGAAGCTCCGCTGGGCCGGCGCGGCACGACTCCTCCAATCCATTCCTCCTGTGTCCCCCCAGCCTTGAGACCCTATCCGGATAGTGCTGGAGTGGGGATGGCCGGCTGTGATCCTCGGAAAGGCCGCGGATCGGACATCGCGGACTAGGCCGAAGCCGGGGACTCGCCTAGAATTCCGGCCCGGACCTCCGCAGGGCCGGCGCGGTAAGACTTTTTGCTTTGGGCATAGGTTCTCTCATACCATCCTCTTCTGCCTCCTGATCTCCTGTAGCTTCCTTGGGGTATGCAGAGGCGGAAAAGTCAGCCACGCTCCAAAAAGAAGGCCACAAAGTCAGACATTGCGGACAAGGCCGCAGCTGCGGCCTCGCCAAAAACCTTTGCCGAGATGGAGAACCAGGCCGATGATCCCGACTGGCTGGCTGCCACAGTGGCCGATTTTAAAGCGGTCCTGCATGCCATAACTACCCTCACTGGTAAGGTGGACCATATACAGGCAAATGTGGAGTTTATTAGAAAGGACTTTGATGCTTTTTGTGGTAGAATGACTGAGGTGGAGCACAGGGTCTCCCAGATCGAGGACACGGTATGTGACCATGGAGCTGACATTCACTCACTTAAGGCCAGGGTCAAGTTGCTTGAATCCCACGCAGAAGACGCAGAGAATCGCAACAGAAGAAATAATTTGCGTGTTCTGGGACTCCCTGAGGGGGCTGAGGGTGCAGACCCCACGGCCTTTGCTGAACGCTTATTACAACAGCTACTCCCTTCAGCACGCTTCTCTCCATTTTTTACTGTGGAGAGGGCTCATCGCATACCCGCCACCAGGGGACCCCAGGGAGCACCGCCCCGCACTTTTATCTTTAAACTACTTCACTTCCGGGACAGAGATACAGTGATGAAGGAAGCTAGGGCTCAAGGTGAACTATCCTTCGAGAACGCTAAGCTTCTAATCTTTCCGGACTATTCGCTGGAAACCCAGAAACTGCGTAAATCCTATGATGCTGTGAGAGCTAAACTTCGCTCCAAACATATCAAGTACAGTATGCTGTTCCTGGCCAGACTGAGGGTGGAAGACGGCGAGTCTGTTCGGTTCTTCACATCCCCAGAGGAGGTCTCCATGTGGATCGATACACTCCCGCAAGGATAAGTATTTCTTCTGATTGCCTGCTTATGTGGGCTGATTTCACCTGATGTCTTTTTTCAAAGTGCCTTCTTACTTTTTATTTTTTCTTATTTTATTTTTTCTACACACTGGCCTTTAACAAAGGGGATCCCCAGATCCCGGCCCCCCCTATGTGATTTGGTAACGGGGTACATTGTACCCCTACCATTTCACAAAAAAAAAACAAAAATGGAAAAAAACACACAGACACAGCTTGGGACAAGTCCTTTATTAAAAAAGATAAAAAATTCTGGCGATGTAATCCTTCTTCGACCCGGGATATGGAAAAACACGCTGCCCGATCCGATTCCGCCTCCATGGGAGGAGTCCACCGAATTACACTAGACCCGCTCTGACAGCTCTTGAATAGCTGAGGGCGGGGCCAAGTGTGACATGCGCGGGTGACCCGCCCCCTCTGACGCAACGGGGAAATGCTGTGGGGTTACCCAGTGACATGTACGGGTGACCCCGCTCCCCTCTGACGCAACGGGGGTTTCACCCAGTTTTCACCCAGTCTCTCAACCCAGGAACTCCAGGATGTCTGTTCTCCATCAAATTCACTTAATGTCCCGATCAATGACATTTTCCTGCTGGGCTTTGTGAGTGCTTTCATCCAGGTGACAATCCACACTGCCTTTGTCTCTCTCCCTCGTCGCCACTGTTATATCCTCTGAGTTGTGAAAGAGACAAGACTCTGGTCTGGAACAACTGATGTTTATTTCAGTACTCACTGTACACTCCAACATGCATTTCAGGACAGGTATATCTTATTATGCTTCCTTACATGTGCTCTAAGATGGCTACCATGCCCCTTGACCCTTGTCATCACTCCTGGGTGGAGCCAGCCTTAAAATTACAGTACATCTGGAACCCTTCAGGTGTAACAAGTGTAGCGACCTCACCCCTCTCACCCCTTCTCATTCTCGGCTTGTTGTTCTGGTCTAGGGGGTTAGTACTGGGGGGGAGGGATGCGATACACCACGGCCCATGTCCTCCAGAGAGACTGGAGGTGAAAGCCATAACTATCGGTTTTGTGTGTGTGTCCCAGAGTCAAATCCTTTCCTCAAAATGACTCCCTTTGCTCCTAGTACCCAGAGTTCCACACACTGAAAAGGTCCAACTCGTATTTATTCTCTTCCAGCAATAAATAGTCATACAGCACAGACAGGTTGAGACCCATAGAACACTTCAGTATTTGTGGGGAGTATGTCAAGGCACAATCCTTTAAGTAGAGCTAACCACTGTGGTGTCACCAATGGTTATGATGAATAGTCACTGCCACCGACTATATAGAACAAGAGCATGAATTACCTTCGCTATTACAGCCCCTGTCAGAGGGAAGACATCCGTCCAAGAGAGTTACCGGAGGCCTCTCCGTCACCAGCAAATGCTGCGCCGGACTTTCCGGAGAAGTTCCGCTCACCAGCCTCCTCATCTCAGACACGGGCACCCAAGGCGTTAGAGCCCCCTCGGATTCCTCCACCCTCGTGGAACTCAGTCGAAGGTACTGAGTCCCAGGCTACCGCATTAGTACCTCACCCCAGGCTAAAGGTGCCTGGGATGGACTCCATCTCCCGCTCCGGCCAGGTCAAGGGCACCTGGGCCTGGAACTCCGGAATGCCAGCACCCAGGCTGAAGGTACCTGGGCGCGGCTGCGACCTCCGACTCTGAACCCCAAGGTCAGGGCGTCCGCCCCTTTTATCTCCTCTCCCTTTGCATCACAGCAGGTTCCCCGCCCCGGTGTACCAGCGCCAGGAAAGGACAAAAAGGGATGCAGTCTTGCGGTGAGTGTTCAGCTCCGGCCCAGGGCGACAGCGCCACCTGCAGGCTGCAGGGAACCTCACACCACCAGAGTCCTCCAAGAACCATAAAAGGGTCTCAGATTCCCTAACAATCAGTGCATCTGGGTTACACTACCACCCAGATGCCTCCCCTAAATTCAAATACCCGCTACACAATTACTTCATGAAAAGACCACAGTAAGAAATACCTCCACTAACACCATATTGTTCAGCCATAATTTGAAGGGATGGCCACACATTTTAGAAAACAGTAGAGAGCATAGAGTGCAGAAGAATGCCAAACAAAAACGTCTGTATCCCTTTTTTGATGTTATTGTCAATCCATATATTTTTTGCCGTGTCACCATAGTGTTTCTTGTAATCTTTCTTCATTAAGAACTTACAGGGAATCTACAGTTATGGTGCACCTGTTTTGAAGCTTCAAAATATTAGCTTTGTTTTTACCCATGATCTACTGCTTTGGAAGTGTCTTCACCGGAAAAAACAGTATTGGTGTCTTTATTTATTTTGTCATTTCCCAAACTAATGGTTTAACTCCAATGCCACAACTTTTAAACAGATAAACAGCTGTACTGGGTCTGTTGCATTTACAGATGGGCACATAAGATCAGATGTAGAAAGGAAAACAACTCCCTCTCCACACCTAATAAGACTTCTTATCATCTTTGGACCCTGTATGATTACCTATGATTCTCTCTTCCCTCTCCCCCATCTCCTCTCTCTCCCCACTATCTCCTCTCCCTCTTATCTGCTCTGCTCTCTCTCTCTTTGTCTCTCATCTCTCCCCTTTTTTTTCTCTCACCCCCCCCACCTCTCTCTTCCCCCAATTGTATTTATTTCCTTCTTCCTTTTATCTCTCTTCCCCTCTCTCATGCTCTCTATTTTTCCCCTATTGCATAGGATGTCAGGTCTTAATATTCCTAGTCATGCTCACATTTTTTACACAGTTTTTTTTTTTTTCACTTTTTAAATGTTAAGCTGAACAGATAACTTGTTATTGGTATTGTAAATATTTACATTGCGTTTATATTCCTTAAATATTGCTTGGTTTAGTTTCTAATAGGAGTTTCCATCATATTTCAGAACATCAGTAAAAAGTGCACTGTTAGTATATTTTCCCTGTTTTGTCAGAAAAAATCAGTGGAGGGTTGGCCACCCTGCTAGGCAGGGGGCGTGTGCATGGAGAGGGTGCCAAACTGAGTCTTTGCCCCAGGTGAATATCTAGCTTGGCCACTGAGCTCAGGAACATAAAAATAGTAGCATAATATTCAAACATTGGTACATCATAAAGGAAAATTGAAAGAAACCCTGCACTGCCACTATCTATTGTGATCAAAAAATATTAGAAATGTGTACCAAATAATATATGCTAAAAATGTGTTTTAAAAATGATATAGTTATATATTTAAGGGGGCCTGGTAAACACCAATGTGTGTTTCCATGTGAATGGATAATACATGTAAAATTGTGTAGTGCTACCCATATACCATCATAATCTACCACAAATCAAATATAATTTCCTCAAATAGAGTAACATACTCTAATATTTATAAAAACAATAGCCAATACACATAATTGTGCTGTCGGTCCAAGATTAACCATGCAGCAAACAGACCTTCTTGAAATATAAAAGTCCACAGCTCCTGTGTTAAAGTGGTAGTAAACTTAACTGAAAAAAAAAAAAGAGTTCTCTCTACAAGGTAAAGACTTACCTTGAATTGAAGGCCTCCAGCAGCACGCTTGACAGTTCTTCATTCAGGGTTTGCAGGCTCTGGTCGCTTGAATGGCTGAGCCACAAATTACGTCACTTCCGAACATGCACATGGGAGTCTCGGCTGTGGCACAGAGCTCTGAAGGAACAGCACGAGTATACCATTCCTTCAGACCACATGAGCAGATGACATCACCAGCTCATGTGGTCTGAAGGAATGGTATACTCGTGAGACACTGAATATATCCCAAACGGTGCACATTTAGAAGATATCCCTACAGAAAAAGCGTTAATGGGACCGTATGCAGAACAATTACATTTACAATTATATAATAAATAATCAATAATAAACCAATACAATAAAAAAAAAACACAATTTTATTAAAAACTTTTACAATGGATTTGAATGGCCGGGGCCCTTTATTATTGGTATTATATTTGTTACTGTTTCGAAACAAAAAACACAGCTGGATGGTCAAGTGGCGGAAGAAATGGTTGGTTATATACAGTACAAGGTTACGCGTGAAGTCCCGACATGTTTCGCATTATCGCTTCATTGGGGGACATACAGGTACAGAGAAGAGGTTGTATGTTACTAAACATGAATACAGAAACAATTGAGTTAGACACAGGTATCAAAAACAATTCATTACAGTATAAAACACGTTAATAGGAATAATGTGTCAAAATTCAGGAACATCCACCCTCCCCCTGGGCAAAAACACATACCCAGCCTGGAAGAGCCTCCAAGGAAGGACCGCCATCCAGCACAGGGAGCACAAAGACCCGGGTAAGGGAGCTGTTGGTGCAGCCACAGAGAGCACACACAAACCCGGCTGAGGGGAAAAGGAATAAAGATTGTCTAAATAAAGATAATATACTGAAGGGGGCTGAGGGCAGCTCAAAGAGGAGGATGTAATGAGGAATTATATAAGCTATATATAAAACAGAGTATATGTGAATAAGTTGAAGTAAAAAACATACTTACATAAAATCAAGTAAGCAAACGCATGGGGTGGAGGGTACCCGAGTTGCAAAAACAAAAACAGAAAGAGGGAATGATGTTTTAAATGCGAAAATTTGAATTATAAAATGAAAAAAGTGTCAGAGCAGCAGAGCAGGAAAAAAGAAACGGATCTAATATAGCATTGCATGTTATGCAATACACTGCATTTATAGGGGGATATATAAACTGACAGCTGCAAACTCAAATTAGGCTGGTTTCACACTGGGGTGGTGGGTGCGGTGGCGGTATTGCGCCGCTATTTTTAGCGGCGCTACACCGTCGGAATTGCGGAGGTATTCGGCCGCTAGCGGTGCGGTTTTAACCCCCGCTAGCGGCCGAAAAAGGGTTAATACCACCCGCAAACCGTGGCTACAGCCGCGGTTTGCGGGCGGTATTACCGCGGTGTCCCATTCATTTCAATGGGAAGGAGCGGTAAAGGAGCGGTATACACACCGCTCCTTCACCGCTCCAAATATGCGGCTTGCAGGAGATTTTTTCTCCTCCCGCCAGCGCATCGCCTCAGTGTGAAAGCCCTCAGGATTTCACATTGAGCATACTGGGGCAGGAGTTTTTCAGGCATTATTTATGTGCTATTTTTAGCGCAAAACGCCTGAAAAACTCCTCAGTGTGAAAGGGGCCTTAGAGTTTACAATGGACTTAGTCTCAAAGAAAAGGAACTATGAGCTACTTTAAACATATAAATGGCATAGTAAAATTCTATTAGATGAGGATTGAGAGCAGATGTCAGAGATCAGAGAGGTTAGTGGAATATAGAGAGTGAATTGAGTTAAAGTGAAGGCAACTGAAACCAGGCATGCAAAGAAAGAAAGACAAGGTGGATGGACGAATGATAATGAAGGGGCCTATGGGGGAAGCGGGGAGGAACGAGTAGGAAAAAATAGGAAAAATACCTCACAAACTGGGCATAGTGGTGGATCAGAGAAGAGGGAGAGTAGAAGGGGAGGGAACATGAGAAACACATGATAGTTACAAAAATGGTTTGAAACTAAATTGTTCATTGAAACCTGGATATTGGGTAGCCCTGAGAGCATAGGTCCACCTGGCTTCAAGCTGAAGCAGCGTATGGTCAACGCTGCCTCCCCTTTCATCCAGCGGAACATGTTCCAGGGCAGAGAATTTGACACTGTCGTCAAAATTGTGGAAAATTCCTACATGTTTACTGATAGCAGTTTCCATCTTTTTTTTTGTAAATAGGTTTCATATGGTCTTTAATACGTATACAAAAAATACGTTTTGTTTTACCAACATAGAATCCTCCACAGGAGCACTGGGCTAAATATACAATGCCGGGAGTTTGACAGGTGATCCTGTGTTTAATAGAATGGAAATGACCATTAGGAAGTGTGATGTCAGATTTGTTACTGATATAAGGGCACATGTCACAGTGGCCACATGAGAAAGTGCCAAAATGTCTTCTATGCCCAATAGATTTGGTGGTGGAAAAATGACTACGTACAAGACGGTCCCTAAAAACCATGGCTGCAGCCATACATGTCTTAAAAAAGCATATAACATGGTTACTCCCAAAGATAGGAGTTCATTAATATTTAATTTGAAAAAAACAAAGAAAACTGAAACAGTAAGGCTAATAACCCGGTACTCTAATCACCATCTACAAATTAAAAAAATCTTAAACACTTTTTGGCCTCTCCTTTCTGCAGACCCACTCGTTCAGAAACACATAAAGGATTTCCCTGAAATCACTTACAAACGTGCCCCATCTTTTAGGGACCGTCTTGTACGTAGTAATTTTTCCACCACCAAATCTATTGGGGATAGAAGAAATTTTGGCACTTTCTCATGTGGCCACTGTGACATGTGCCCTTATATCAGTAACAAATCTGACATCACACTTCCTAATGGTCGTTTTCATTCTATTAAACACAGGATCACCTGTCAAACTCCCAGCATTGTATATTTGGCCCTGTGATCCTGTGGAGGATTAAATTTTTCCCCTGTCATGTACTTTTCTAATTTAATAGTTAATATTAATTAGTTTTATATTAAATTACAGTTTGTTGTTCTTTCTCCTTTTTATGATATAATGTTCATTATTAAGTACTGTATAACTTGTTTTTCTTTCTTTGTAAAAATTTTTTTAGTAAATTTCTTCAACTAGGATATATGTGTCTTTTCACCACATCCGCCCTCCCCCTATTTATTTGTATGGATGCATTGCCCTATGGTCAGCTCTGCACCATGCCAGGGATCTACACATCTGCCCGTCATGGACCTGTCTCCCTGCTTTGTGAACGTTGCTCAGCCTGGACCGCATTCGCCCTATTCTTGGGTGCTGTGCAGCCATACGGGCGCCCAGGACATGTGGGTACCTTCGGTCCCTTTCATGCCCCCTCAGCGTCTCCCCTTGTGTATCCCTCCCTTTCACCACCTGAGCCCATTTTTTCCATTCTGCTCCTTCCTTCGCCATTACCTGGCCACTATGTCTTTGTTTACATCTGCCGCTATTACACACTGTTGAGGGGGCGTTCAGTGTCCCCTGGACACACCTTCGTGTGTCTAACATTGACACGAACGCGGCCCCCTCCCCTTTTGCGGTGCACGGCATTCTGGGCAACATAGTTTTCTCGTTGCTGTTGGCTGTAATTTTATATATAACATATATAATTCCTCATTACATCCTCCTCTTTGAGCTGCCCTCAGCCCCCTTCAGTATATTATCTTTATTTAGACAATCTTTATTCCTTTTCCCCCCACCTGGATTTGTGTGTGCTCTCTGTGGCTGCACCAACAGCTCCCTTACCCGGGCCTTTGTGCGCCCTGTGCTGGAGGCTCTTCCAGGCTGGGTATGTGTTTTTGCCCAGGGGGAGGGTGGATGTTTCTGAATTTTGACACATTATTTCTATTAACGTGTTTTATACTGTAATGAATTGTTTTTGATACCTGTGTCTAACTCATTTGTTTCTGTATTCATGTTTAGTAACATACAACCTCTTCTCTGTACCCGTATGTCCCCCGATGAAGCGATAATGTGAAACATGTCGGGACTTCATGTGTAACCTTGTACTGTATATAACCAGCCATTTCTTCTGCCATTTGACCATCCAGCTGTGTTTTTTGTTTCGAAACAGTAACCGCTGTTATGTACTTTTGTATATTTTTAAACTGAAGTATATTAAAATATTTGAATTTTATTTTCTCCTTGTTTGGACTTCTCATTATCACATACAGCACCGTGAAAATCCCTTCCCTTCCCTTGTTACTATGTATACATATCTTATGGGATGAGGTGCTTCTTTTTCTTGGGTGTCTCTACCACCAGCCGGACTTCCCCCCCATTGTTTGGCATTATATTTATTTACCAACTTATAATAAACATGTCCAATTTATATAACACAACACTCACTTACATCAAAAACTATCACTTTAACTCAGCCATAACAGCTTGAGTTAATACTATGACATGTTCAATATTTGTATACCTTATATACTCGAGTATAAGCCGACCCGAGTATAAGCCGAAGTACTTAATATTACCCCAATAAACTGGGAAAATAAATTGACTCGAGTATAAGCCTGGGGGGGGGAAATGTGCCCATTGCCACCTCACTATGCCAATTGCCCAACCTTACTGTGCCCATTGCCACCTCACTGTGCCCATTGCCACCTTACTGTGCCACCTTACTGTGCCCATTGCCAGCTCACTGTGCCCAACCTCACTGTGTCCATTGCAGCCTCACTGTGCCCGAGTCAGTGTACCTGAAAATCTTCTTATAC
Organism: Rana muscosa; assembly: GCA_029206835.1. Taxonomy (NCBI): domain Eukaryota; kingdom Metazoa; phylum Chordata; class Amphibia; order Anura; family Ranidae; genus Rana; species Rana muscosa. The sequence goes on from CM055117.1 coordinate 410,676,328, forward strand.
TGCGGCCGGTGTCCATTGTTTAAATATTGCGGCTTTGGTGGCGTGTCCGGATTAGCGCTGGGAGCAGACGTGTTTGTCTGAGCTCCCCAGGACCATCATTTATAGGGTGCAGACCCTTCTAATCCGTCCCTCCTTTGTCCCCCTGGCCTTGGGACTCTGCCCTGGACAGTGCAGGAGTGGAGTCGGCCAGCAGTGATCCCGGGAAAGGCCGTGGACCGGACATCGCGGACTAGGCCGAAGCCGGGGTCTCGCTGGGCCGGCGCGGCACGACTCCTCCAATCCATTCCTCCTGTGTCCCCCCAGCCTTGAGACCCTATCCGGATAGTGCTGGAGTGGGGATGGCCGGCTGTGATCCTCGGAAAGGCCGCGGATCGGACATCGCGGACTAGGCCGAAGCCGGGGACTCGCCTAGAATTCCGGCCCGGACCTCCGCAGGGCCGGCGCGGTAAGACTTTTTGCTTTGGGCATAGGTTCTCTCATACCATCCTCCTTTGCCTCCTGATCTCCTGTAGCTTCCTTGGGGTATGCAGAGGCGGAAAAGTCAGCCACGCTCCAAAAAGAAGGCCACAAAGTCAGACATTGCGGACAAGGCCACAGCTGCGGCCTCGCCAAAAACCCTTGCCGGGATGGAGAACCAGGCCGATGATCCCGACTGGCTGGCTGCCACAGTGGCCGATTTTAAAGCGGTCCTACATGCCATAACTACCCTCACTGGTAAGGTGGACCATATACAGGCAAATGTGGAGTTTATTAGAAAGGACTTTGATGCTTTTTGTGGTAGAATGACTGAGGTGGAGCACAGGGTCTCCCAGATCGAGGACACGGTATGTGACCATGGAGCTGACATTCACTCACTTAAGGCCAGGGTCAAGTTGCTTGAATCCCACGCAGAAGACGCAGAGAATCGCAACAGAAGAAATAATTTTCTGTGTTCTGGGACTCCCTGAGGGGGCTGAGGGTGCAGACCCCACGGCCTTTGCTGAACGCTTATTACAACAGCTACTCCCTTCAGCACGCTTCTCTCCATTTTTTACTGTGGAGAGGGCTCATCGCATACCCGCCACCAGGGGACCCCAGGGAGCACCGCCCCGCACTTTTATCTTTAAACTACTTCACTTCCGGGACAGAGATACAGTGATGAAGGAAGCTAGGGCTCAAGGTGAACTATCCTTCGAGAACGCTAAGCTTCTAATCTTTCCGGACTATTCGCTGGAAACCCAGAAACAGCGTAAATCCTATGATGCTGTGAGAGCTAAACTTCGCTCCAAACATATCAAGTACAGTATGCTGTTCCTGGCCAGACTGAGGGTGGAAGACGGCGAGTCTGTTCGGTTCTTCAGAACCCCAGAGGAGGTCTCCATGTGGATCGATACACTCCCGCGAGGATAAGTATTTCTTCTGATTGCCTGCTTATGTGGGCTGATTTCACCTGATGTCTAATTTCAAAGTGCCTTCTTACTTTTTATTTTTTCTTATTTTATTTTTTCTACACACTGGCCTGGGTCTTCTTCCTGGGTCCCGACAAGCCATACGTGCTACTGTGTTCCCCAATTCATGACCATGGAGGCCAGGAGGCTGTGACTTGAACTTTTCCCTGCGGCCTCACTGTTGGAGGATTGTCTCCGAGACTTCTCCTGTTTTTTCTCCTTCCTCCTCCCTTCTTGACGTCCTGAGATACACATTTATTTCTTTATTGCTCCGGTCCCCGGCAGGGGACTGCATGCGTGTCATCTAACCGCTGGATTGTGGATGCCGTTCCGCACACGTTTTCCCACTGCAGGCGTGTTCGCCTTTGTTTCAAGTTGGGATCCTATGCCTCCCCACAGTTGGAGTTGGGGTTAATGGGGTGGGGGGTGGTGGGGATGGTTGGGACTGTTTGGTTATGTATTGTTATTTCTTTATACTTTTACAATTAATGTTTTACTGCATGACTTAGGATGTGTGGGTCGGTATGTTTTGATTCATGTAAGGGTCCGGGTTCGGTTCCAGGCCTGGTTGTCATGTTCCAGCTTCATCTAGCACCACAGGGTGAATATGACTGAGTGCACCATAATTTCGTGGAACACTAGGCGTCTAATCTCATCTGTGAAGAGGTCACTGGTGTTTCAGTTCCTTCATGCTCACCGCCCCCAGATATTTATCCTTCAGGAGATGCATTTAACAGGCAGCAAACTTTTAAGCCTTAGACGATCCTGGGTGGGACACCTCTACCACTCCACTCATACCAACTATTCCCAGGGAGTTAGCATTCTAGTCCACAAATCTCTGCCTTTTAGGTTGTTGGCGCTGGAGCTGGACCCGGACGGGAGATATGTCATAATGCATGCTGTGATAGATAGGTTGGAGCTGGTGGTGGTGGGTCTCTACCTGCCCCCCAGGCCTCCATGAGATTACTTAACCAGCTAGTTTCTAGGATTGGTGTATTTGGTACGGATAAAGTGGTGATCATGGGCGACTTTAACCTGGTCCCGGACCCTGGGTTGGACAGACTCTCTGGTGTGACGGGCCCAATTTCGGACCTTTCCTCCTGGGCATAGGCCTCCAATTTGACTGATGTGTGGCGGTGGTGTTACCCTGGTCAACGAGCCTACACATGTCACTCAGCCTCACATAAAACCTTCTCACGCATAGAGCTGGCCTATGTGGGGGGGTCTGTCCTCCCTAGGATCAGAGACGTTTCCATCCATCCTCGGGGTGTCTCGGATCATGCTCCTCTGCAGTTGAGGCTGAGCGTGTCCGTGACTCCTGGGGAGGGATTGTGGAGATTGTCCAGATTCTGGCTGTCCGACTCCAGGATTTCTGAGCCATATCATTCTGAGGTGATACAATACTAGCGGGACCTAGACCCTACTATACCCCTGACCGTGTCTTGGGATGCATTCAAGGCCTTCTCTAGGGGCAGCCTGCAGACGCATATCAATAGGACTCGCAGAGACATGAGGGAGGGCTGAGGCAAGGGTAACTACACTTGAGACAGAATACACTGCTACCAGGGACTCCGGGGTATACTCTGACTTTCAGGCTGCATTGAGAGATGTGCTCTTGCTCCGAACATCCGCTACTAAAACTACGTTTCTACACCAATCCCAACGCATATTCGAGCATGGGGAGAAGACGGGTAGCATGCTGGCATGGCTGGCGAGAGAGAGCTCTTCACCTGTGACCATATCGGCAATAGCTGACTCGGATAGGTCGCTGTTGACTGATTCTGCCGCCATCAACGGCCGCTTTGCATCCTTCTACCAGACACCGGGCCCGGATGGCATCCCTGCAGAATTCTTTAAGACATATGTAGAGGAACTGCTTCCTGCATTTAAACTTATGCTACAAAAGGCTGCGGAGGGGGATTGTCTCCCCCAGACCATGGTGGAGGCAGTTATAGTAGTCATTCTCAAACCAGGCAAGGCACCTGACCAGTGCTCCTCGTACCGTCCGATATCTCTCCTAAATGTCGATGCCAAGATATTGGCCAAGATATTAGCTGGACGCTTGAATGTTGTGATCACTGCCTTGGCGCATGCTGATCAATCTGGGTTAATGCCGGGGCGAGGGACTGATATTAATATACGGCGGCTCCTCACACATCTTGCCAGGGCGGACGGGGACGGTCGGGGGGTAGTGGCCTCTCTAGATGCTGAGAAAGCGTTTGACTCGGTGGAGTGGCGCTACCTCTGGGCCATCCTGCGTAAATTCGGGTTTGGCCCCCAATTTGTTAAATTTGTCCAACTGCTTTACCATGATCCCACGGCTCGTATTCGCATGAACAACTCGCTGTTGTCTCCATTCCCCCTGTCCAGAGGCACTAGGCAGGGTTGCCCACTCTCCCCTGGCTTGTTTGGGTTGGCCATGGAACCCATGGCGGCACGTATTAGGGCAACCCCCTTGATTGAGGGTATCCCTGGGGGGGTGGTCACAGACAAAATATCCCTATATGCTGACGACACCCTCCTATTCCTTAAAGACGTTTCTTCCCTCCCACCGGCTATTCACATTGTGGATGTGTTTGGCTCGTTTTCTGGTATTAAGGTAAACTGGGAAAAGTCACTCCTTTTTTCACTCCATATGTCGGCACCTCGCCCCCCAACGGGTACCCCCTTAAACTGGACGTCGGAATTCAAATATCTCGGGATACTGATTAGAGCGCCCCTGTCTTCATACATGGAATTGAATCTCATGCCACTGCTGAAGACCTTCTCGCAGAGGTGCACGGCCTGGAGATCTCTCCCTCTTTTACCAGTGGGTAGGGTGAACCTGGTGAAAATGGTTTACCTGCCTAAATTCCTATACTTTTTTCATAACTGATCCCCCGGCCTCATTTTTCGCCACATTAAATGGTATCATATCCTCCTTTGTGTGGAATGGCAGACCGCCACGGTTGGCCATCTCCACCTTACAGCTTCCCATTGCATGAGGTGGCTTGTCCCTACCGGACTTCCAGGTGTATTTTTGGGTGGCGGTTTTGGTAACAGTCAGGTGCTGGTTTTCTCAGCCCAAAGACAACCCCGCGGTGAACCTTGAAGCGGCGATTATTGGTTCATACTCCTTCCTCAGCAATTTGGTGTTCAGGGGACCGAAATCTCACCCTGGCCTTACGGAACCAATGCGTACGACAAAATGAGTGTGGCGCAGGGTTAGCGCACGTAATAGCTCCCCCGGTACATACTCCCCCATCTCCCCCTATGGGGTAATCCTACCCTTCCACACTTGAATACAGTCCCGGACCCCCAGGTTTGGGCAAAGAAAGGGATAGTGAACCTTAAACACTTAGTTGCCGGCTGAAAATTGCGTGCATTCCCCGACCTTAGAGATGCCCATCAGCTGCCGGGCTGGATGCTGTTCTGTTATTACCAACTACGCCATGCATACAATAAGCAATTCCCACCTTCCATTACCCTCGGATCAGACTCTGTGGAGGGACTTCTTACTGCCAAGGTCATAGATAAACCCCTATCCTCCCTGTACTTCTGTCTGTCCATAGGCCCCACTGGAAAGCTTGAGAAAGCCATGATTAAATGGCAGGGGGACATCCCTGACCTGACGGAGGAGTAATGGGAGGCTACCCTATCCTCCTTTGTGACGATCATGATCTCAGCCTAAGACCAGTTATTGCAGGTCTCCACAGGGCCTACTTCACTCCAAAATGACTGACTATTATAAACCCGGAAGCCCCGGTGAATTTTCCTCGATATGACCTGCAGGCTGCCTCCTTCCTACATATGGTCTGGACCTGCCCACGTCTGGTAGATTACTGGACGGGGGTTGTGGACAGCCTCAACGGAATCACGTCCCTGAATATGGGACCTGTTTCTCAGGTATTGCTGCTCAACATCTTTGGGGCAACGGTTCGGGGCAAGTATACTAGGCTGTTCCTGGGCTATGCCACATTTTATGCTCGAAAGGTGATATTCCTCCACTGGAAAGATGCGGCGCCACCTACAGTTTCTATGTGGCGTACGGTAGTGAACTCAGTGTTACCACTCTACAAACTTACATGCCTTAATCGGAATTGCCTGGACAAATTTGATAAAATATGGTCGGGATGGATAGGAGGAGCCTGGGGGGAGGAGCCCCTGGTGAACGCATGGGATGTGGTAGCTGGGGATGCACCACAGCCCTGAATCCATAGGTTGGTTTTCCTGTGAGTTGATGACCTGTTTTGTTGTGTAATTCATTCACTTGCTTGAGGTTCCTTCTCTCCCCCCCTCCGCCCCCTCCCTCCTCCCCCCTTCCTTCCCCCTCCCCCTCTCCCCTCCCCTCTCCTTCTCCGCCCCCCCCCATCTCGGTCATTCTGGGTTATTATGCTGAAATGTATACCTCCTGACCCAACGTTGGAAGTTCTTTGGACCTTGTTCTCACCCATCCTGTGGTCAACATTGTTGCTGTCTTCTAAGTTACTCTGTGTATTATCCTTCATGTAAAGGATTGTGTGTTTGCATCACTTTTACTGTAAAGATCGAAATAAAAAAAATTCTTCTTGTTAAAAAAAAAATATCGCTGCTTTCTCCTGGTCCCTTCCGTGATAGGCGTTTCCAGCAAACACTGTGTTGAGTGTTCCGCCTATCACAAAGATCCTCTCATTCTCGGGACTCCGTTTCCCAGCAGGCACTGTGTTCAGTGTTCCGCCAATTACGGACGTCTTTTCATCCTCGGACAAGAGAACGTCCATGATAGGCGGAACACTGAACACAGTGTCTGCTGGGAAACGGAGTCCGAGAATGAGAGGACCTCCGTGATAGGCGGAACACTCAACACAGTGTTTGCTGGAAATGCCTATCACAGAAGGGACCAGGAGAAAGCCGCAATATTTAAACAATGGACGCCGGCCGCAGTATAAGAAGATTTTCAGGTACTGACTCGAGTATAAGCCGAGGGGTGTACTTTCAGCCCTAAAAAAAGGGCTGAAAAACTCGGCTTATACTTGAGTATATATGGTAACTGTCCCTTTACTTGAGAAACGGACCAAACCACATAACAAGGGCCTCGACGATGGGAGGGAGGGTGGGATTCTCCTTCTTCTGTGCTGATCCCGCTGGCTGCTGCTCCTACGCAGTTACAATTCCTTATATAAGGGCTAGCTCGTGCCACCATAACATGTGACCAGCTTTTAGCCAATGATATTTGAACTTTTTATTAAAAAATAACCAAAATAACTGTCAACTTTAACATGTAGTCTGCCCCGACCCATAGGTGGGTGGAGCAATTTCTTTTGCCCCTCCCCTTTCCTTATAATCTTAGGGCTCTTTCACACGGACATGTCTGTGTACGGTCTCAGCTTTGCTCAGCAGAGATCGCTCCGTTGAGCAGGCAGATGACAGCTCCATCTCTGCACACTGTGCAGGGACCGACCTGTCAGAGCGCCGCTCTCCTCTATGGGGGATCGGATGAAGACGGAACGTAGAGTCCGTTTTCATCCGATCCGATCCGCCAGACGGATGGAAAATAGGGTTTCCATCCATCAGACTTTAGCGGATTGGAGCGGATCGGATGTCAGCGGACATGTCCCCGCTGACATCCGTCGCTCAATAGACCTGCATGGAGCGTCTGTTCAGGTCCGCCTAAAAAAACTGACAGGCGGACCTAAACGGTCCGCCCGTGTGAAAGGGGCCTTAACTGTGGGCACAAGTGTCCAATGGGAATCTTCTACCACTTTAATAATTCATCAACTCTCTAAGAGCTGTGTAAACCTAAAAAGCTAGTGCCACCATTAGTCCACAACTTTAGAATCCCAAAGTGCTCCACCTTTGTGTGAATTAACAGCTCACCTTAGGCAAAGACCTAAGGCAGCCATAATCAGAGAGTTGTGGGCAATCACATTGGCCCTATGTAATAAAAATGAGGCTTAGTTAATGAGTGTATTGAGGACCAGAGATGAAAGTTAAGCCCTGTTCTTAAAGGGAAAACCCTGAGCGCAAGTAGACCTGTTTTTTAAAATGTAAAGATGGGTGTACACTAGTAGAATTGTATTCACCATTTTTCATTGCAAGAACATCATTTTGTTTTTGCAGACCATTCAGAGAGATCATTACTCTCTGTCTTTTAGTCAGTTTTCCATCTATTTACAAACGGAATGTACTAAATCCTTATAGAGTCTAAAAGATACACCTTTTTTTTTCTAAATTCCATCTTCCCTATGTACCAATATACCATGTATGTACCTTTTTACAGAAAATAAAAAGGTTTCTATATGTCCTAGACAAGGTTTTACCTCAGCCTTTAGTTTGTTGTATTAAAAAAACTCCTCCATTACATGTCCTGAAATGTGGTATTTGGGACAGAAAAAAAGGAAAGTACTGTATTCACCAGCTGACCTCATTAACACACACCCTGCCCTCCCACTCTATGAGATGTTTCCCACTCAACCACCCTGCGTTATTGCTTTTGCACTGTAGGAAATGTCAGCTCTGTTCTCACTAAATACACAGCCAAGCTCTAATGCCGCATACACAAGATCGGTTTTCCCGTCGGAAAAACCTTGGATGGTTTTTCCGACAGAATTCCGCTCAAGCTTGTCTTGCATACACATGGTCATACAAAAGTTCTCTGAACTTTCGAGCGTTAAGAACGCGGTGACGTACAACACTACGACGAGGCGAGAAAAAGAAGTTCAATGGTTCAGAGCATGCATTGAATTGTTTCCGAGCATGCGTGTTTTTTCCCGTCGGAATTACATACAGACGAGCGGATTTTCCTATAGGAATTTCTTCCATCGGAAAAATAGAGAACCAGCTCTCAATATTTTGCTGGCGGGAATTCCGACAGAAAAAGTCTGATGGAGCATACACACGGTCGGAATTTCCGTTCAAAAGCTCACATCAGACTTTTTCCGACGGGAAATCTGGTCGTGTGTACGCGGCATTACTCTTTATGTATGTCACTGTGCTCTTGCACAGATCATTGATTTGGCAGGAGCTGAGCAATCTACAGCCTATGTGAAGCATGGCTGTAGTATTGAAAACAGGAGAAGTGTGTCCCTGGAAGTCTGTAAAGCTCACCATACACTATACAATCTCATTGTACAAGCTCCTTTAGATCTGCCATCAACTATGTAATGCAAGGGCCTGCCTGAATGGATAGATAGGTGTGTCACTCCAAAATGTCCCATGAGCTACTTTGCCACATATAGGGCAGCCCATTGAAATCAATGGGCTGCCCTATGCATGCTGTGGGAAAAATGAGCCAAAAAACATGCACTCCCACTACTCTAGATGTGAATGGGGCCTGAAATTAAAATGTATTTGTTTACACAAAAACAATAACGCTCTGTTCACACCTGTATGTTTCAGAACACATGGCAAACCACACAGAAGTGCGCTTTGACGCCCTTTTTTGAAACGAGCTGTCAATGTGCATCAGACTTGTGTTGCCATTAAATGTTAATGGCACCCCAAGTGCAGGCAGCAGTCATGCTGAACAATCTATTCAATTTGAATCAAATCAGACCGGCCTTTGCACTATATTTATTATTAGGCCGGGGTTTACACGCCAAATTTTAAATAAAAAACCGGCATGGGTTCCCCTCCAAGAGCATACCAGGCCCTTGGGTATGTTATGGATTTTAGGGGAACAACTACGCCGAAAAAACGGCGTGGGGGTCCCCCCAGAATCCAAACCAGACCTTTATCAGAGCACGCACCCGGAGCATGTGACTGTGACGTCATGAGAAGCCTATATAAATCGCTGCGGAGCGAACAGCCAGCATTACAGCGGGAGGAAGCGACGTGTCAAAATTGAGAAGGAGAAGAGGGAAGAAGACGCAGACGGCGATGGAGAAGACCGGCCCCTCCACTAGCAAAAGAGCTGGAAGAAGATAGTGGAGGGGCCGGCAGAAGGAAGAAAGAAAGAACCGGAGAGCGAGGGAAGAAGGCGATGGAGAAGACCGGGCCCCGCTAGCAAAAGAGCTGGAAGAAGATAGCGGAGGCCCGGCAGAAGGAAGGAAGAACAGGAGAGCGCGGAGACGACACCGGAGACCCCCAAAGATGGAAGAGACCCCCGGAGTTGAAAGAAGACCCCAGGAGCTGTGTAATAAATTACTTTAAAAACCTGTGTGTGTTTTTTTTTATTGACATTTTTTTCCACCAGGTGAATGGGTAGGGGTACGATGTACCCCATACTCATTCACATAGGGTGGGGGGCCGGGATCTGGGGGCCCCCTTATTAAAGGGGGGCTCCCGGATTCCGATAAGTCCCCCGCCCGCAGACCCCGACAACCAACGGCCAGGAAGAGGCCCTGTCCTCATCAACATGGGGGCAGGGTGCTTTGGGGTGGGGGGGCCGCAGGTCGCCCAAAAGCACCAAACCCCCCATGTTGAGGGCATGCGGCCTGGTATGGTTCAGGAGGGAGGGGGGCCACTTTCTCGTCCCCCCTCTTCCCCTGCGGCCTGCCAGGTTGCGTGCTCGGATAAGGGTCTGGTTTGGATTTTGGGGGGACCCCCACGCCGTTTTTTCGGCGTAGGGGTTCCCCTTAAAATCCATACCAGACCCAAGGGCCTGGTATGCCCCTGGAGGGGGAACCCATGCCGTTTTTTTATTTAAAATTTGGTCTGGAGTTCCTGCTCAGGATTCATACCAAACACAGTGCCTGGTATTGGCAGGGATCCAAGTCGGATTCCCGTTCATTGAAAGTCGGACATATGTCGGCTCCAAAGTAGGATGGCTGTCGTGTCGCACAAGTGTGAACCCGGCCTTACAATATTTTTTTATTAAGAAGAATAAAATAGAATACATAAGCAAGTATATATAGATATGTTGTCTAAAATAACATCAATGAATGTACAATTAAATATATTGGGAATAGTCAACAACAATAAAAAAATGAAAAAATAAAAAGAAGGAGAAAGGGAGGAAAAAGAGAAGTAATAAAGAAGAGTAGAAGAAAAGGTGTAATAAGATATGCTGGGTGTTATATGAATGGTGGATGTAACCTTATAATTTAAGAGAGAAAGCTAAGAATTATCAATAGTAAGTGTGTTGGTAAAGTCAAGCCACGGAGACCAGATTTGTAAAAAGTTAGAATGGTTATCAAGTAGGATAGATGTTAATTCTTCATGAACCTTGGTGCCCATAACTCTTTGCTGCACTTCTCTAACATTCAGAGATGGAGTTCTCCAGGCTTTAGGAATAGTTTGCCTTGTGGCCAAAAAAATAAAAGAGATCAATTTTCTCCTAGGTTTTCTAAAACTCCTATGTGGTTTATGTAGTAAGGCTTCCCATGGGTCTAGATTTATGGGTTTGTTAAAAATGTTGTTAATCATATCATAAATTTGTGTCCATGGTTTCTGGACAATAGGGCATTCCCATAAGAGAAAGAGCTGGGAAAGCCACCTGTGAGGATCTGATGAGCTGCTGAAGAGATGCGGGTGCCTGCCTGGTCCACAGCCAGGGAAATCCAATGGAAACAAAGAAGAATGGCGGCACATCCAGAAGTAAAATCAAAAGAATTTATTGAAAGTCCATAAAATCAAGTGAACGTGACAAATATCAATCCAAAAAAGGTGCTCAGTGGATGCGTTTCACACAGACGGGTAAGCCTGTCTGTGTGAAACGCATCCACTGAGCACCTTTTTTGGATTGATGTTTGTCATGTTCACTTGATTTTATGAACTTTCAATAAATTCTTTTGATTTTACTTCTGGATGCGTCGCCATTCTTTGTTTCAATAGGGCATTCCCACCAGACGTATAATGAAGTTCCTCTAAAATGACACCCTCTAAAGCAAAAAGGGGAGATTGAAGGGGAAATATGCAGAAGTTTTGTTGGAGTCATATACCAGTGAAGACGTATTTTATATTCATTCGCTTGGGCTACAGCATTAATTGAACCTTTAGCTACATTGGTCCAGATTTTAGTCCATTCAATGATATCTAAAGAATCTCCTAGATCAATTTCCCAAGCAAGAGCGTAGGCAGGTTTACTAATGGATTGGGAAGAAATTTGTGAAGCGTAAATAAGAGAAATAATGCCATAGGAATGTGGATTTCATTTGTATATTTTTTCAAAAGGTGTTAAGGGGGTCGGACATGTAATGGGAGAAGGAGAGAGAATGGTATTTATAAAATTTGTTATTAGAATTAAGTGTGATGATTCTGATAGAGGAAGATGCCAATGTTTTGAAAGATAAGATAAAAGGTCATGTTTAAAATTACATTTTTTATCACGTCACCAAATACAATTTTTGGACTCCTTCTTGGCTGGGGGGAACATAGGGTTGTGAAGAATCCCAGATAAGGGAAGATGTGGAGATATCAGATGACTAGAGTATTTAAAATGGTCCCAGCAAGAGAGAGAATGGCGTAGAGTAGGATCATCTATAAAAGGGCGCTTGGAAGGGGGAAGCCAAATTTAATTATAGATTGGGATTGGTGAATATTGAATAATAGTAAGATAAGCCCAGATAGGAAGTTCTGAAACCGCATGAAGTAATGTAAGAGGTGCAACTTGAGCAGCCAGATAATATTTGGAGATGTCACACTATATTTATTATGAAAGGTGAAATTCTGCCTGAAAATGTGAACTTTAACTCACACATTAGCTGTGTGTGGGGAACTGTGTCACACACATTTGCAAAATCCAAGTATACTCCACAGCCACTCCTCAGTTTTTGCAGTTACACTCATTAACCTATTCATATCAACATGCACTCCAGTGATAACAGGCTGCATGTGTTTTTTTTTCCAGTAGGCATCATTTCTAATTGTTGCTTGCTGCTTTTTTTTTTTTTTTTATGGTAAGAACAGTGGAATTAGCCTTGGTATTGTGCAACAGTACAGCAGCTTTTAGTTTTCTCTTGAGAGAGCCTGTGACAGGATGATTTACAGGCAGAAGATTGTGGGAGACCGGGGCAGAGCATTGTCACAGAATAACACAAAGTGCCCAAACAAGGACCTTTATATCAGTATCACCAGCTGTTATTTTTATAAAAACAAGCAATTTAAAAAAAAAAGACTACACTGCTCACATTTGCATAATATGTCTTAACAGGAATCTGTACATCCATTACAGTCAGACAGTAAGCAGCCTTCTCTTCCCTAAGATACAGCTGATTTACCACAGGTAGAGATGTCTGCTAGATCTAAACACACAATTAAGCTTTTCTTAACCTCCCTGGCAGTATGATTATGTAAGATGTTGAAAGCGATACCATTATTTTGCATGGCAATTTGGCGTTTTATATTTTAGTCCTGTAATTCTTAGTAATAACACACTTAAATCTGTCCAAACAAGAGTCTAGTAGACATCCCGGGTATGATAAAGTTTGAAACACAAAATCATAAATTATAGTATAATAACTATAAATAATAAAAAAAAATATATATATAATAATTATAATAAAATTAATTTCCCCACTATTCACTATCACTCAATTCTGCAAGTGTTCTTATTTACTATAGCTGTTTTCTAGCTGGTCTCAAACCACTTTTGACATGAAGGGACACTTTTTGGTTGCTTTGGACAATCTCAAGTTTCCAGGCAGAAAGAACAGTATATATATAATATAAAACTGCATGCAGGGCACTGGACAAAACACTACGGACAAATGGGATATGAAATAATTTCATACAGTAATGTAATCTGTAAGATTACAGTGTACTGTATGTATTATGAATTTTTTCATTTTTTAAATTTGCCACCAGGAAACGGAGCCTAGCACACAGAGGCATCGGGCGGAGGACACAGCCCGCGGACACATCTGGGGGACATTGCAGGATCCTGGGGACAGGGTAAGTAACCTGCACCAGGATCCTGCAATGCAATCCCGAGTGTGGCTCGGGGTTACCGCTAATGATAATTAAATTTAACCCCGAGCCACACTCAGGAAAACCGCCAGGGAGGTTAACCACTTCCATATTGGGCACTTATACACCTTCCTGCCCAGACCAATTTTCAGCTTTCTGCGCTGTTGCACTTTGAATGGCAATTGCACGGTTGTGTTACACTATACCCAAACTAAATTTTTATCATTTTGTTCCCACAAATAGAGCTTTCTTTTGGTGGTATTTGATCACCTCTGCAATTTTTATTTTCTGCTAAAAAAATTAAAAAAAGACAGAAAATTTTGAAAAAAATAACGTATTTTTTTGTTTCATTTACAAAACGTTGTAAATAAGTAAGTTTTCTCCTTCACTGATGGGCACTGATGGGGCTGCACTGACGGGCACTGATGGGCACCGATGAGGCGGCACTGATGGGCACCGATAGGTGGCACGGATGGGCACCGATAGGCGGCACGGATGGGCACCGATAGGCGGCACGGATGGGCACAGATAGGCACAGATAGGCGGCACGGATGGGCACAGATAGGCGGCACGGATGGGCACAGATAGGCGGCACGAATGGGCACAGATAGGCAGCATGGATGGGCACCGATAGGTGGCACGGATGGGCACTGATAGGTGGCACGGATAGGCATGGATGGGCACTGATAGGTGGCATGGATGGGCACTGATAGGTGGCACTGTACTGTAATGTGTTGTACTAATGGATGCCAATCAGTGCCAAACAATAATGCCTGCCAATCAGTGATGCCCATTGTGGGCACTGATTGGCATCCATTGTGGGCACTGATTGGCATCCATTAGGGGCACTGATTAGCATCCCTGGTGGTCTAGGGTGGCATACCTGGTGGTGGGCATCCCTGGTGGTCTAGTGGCATCCCTGGTGGCCCAGTGTGGGCATCCTCGGGGGGCTGCGCTGATAATCGATCAGCACAAACCCCCTCCCTTGTCAGAGGAGCAGCCGATCGGCTCTCCTCTACTCGCGTCTGACAGACTCGAGTGAGGAAAAGCCGATCACTGGCTTTTCCTGTTTACATCGTGATCAGCTGTGATTGGACACGGCTGATCACGTGGTAAAGAGTCTCCGTCGGAGACTCTTTACCTAGATCGGTGTTGCGGGGTGTCAGACTGACATCCCGCAACAACGATCGCCACAATGCGCGCCCCAGGGGGCGCGCAGTGGCTCAAAATCCTGAGGACGTCATATGACGTCCAGTCAGGATTTTGAAACCACTTTGCCGACGTCAATCCGCTATAAGGCGGGCGGCAAGTGGTTAAAGCTCAATAGGTTCAATTCACAAAAGCAGATTTCATGCAGTAATAAAAAGTCAAACAATCAGCGCTACACCAAAAAACCAAAACATTTATAAAATGGCTGCAAGCAATCAAGGAAATATACAATCCACAACATAACAAAGAATCAAAAAAGAATGCAGTGCTCCCAAACTAATATAAAGTCATTCAGTGCAAAAGTCCTTATAAACAAAGGAATGTTAAATTGCATCTTCAAATGTGCTGATCAGGAGAAGTGGCAACTCACCAAATGTAGGTGCTGTCTCACTTAAAGGGGTATAGAAAGTATGGGATGCCCAGTGAACTTTAGAACAATCGATTGGGACGACTTTTAGAACAAAGAATTGGAACAACTCTGGAACAACAGATCTCTCTTCCTCCAGCACAACTCTTACTGCAGACCATTATGCCGCGTACACACGATCGTGATTCATGGCGGTGAAAACACCGCCGTGAATCACGACAGGAAAAACGAGGGAACGGCTTGTTCCCCCACACACGGCCGTTTTTCCCGTCATTTTTTCTCTTGACGAGAAAAACGACCGTGCGTAGGCTCCGCGGCAGTGTTTCCCTATGGGAAAACTGCAGCGGAAAAAAATGACAGGCATCACGACGAGAAAAATTAGAGCATGTTCTAATTTTTCTCGTCGTGATTAATGCCGTTTTTCCCGTCGGGAAAAACTGCAAAAAGCCCACAGACGATCGTTTTTCTCGTCCAAAGGACAAAATGTCATTTTTCCCGACGGGAAAAATGATTGTGTGTACGCGGCATTACTCCTTAGCTCCTCCAGCACTCTACTTGCTTGAGCTCCCAGGCACAGCTAGCACTGCAAGGTTAGGTCTGACACTGGCTCAGCCAGGCTTTAGCAACTGCCTTTTGCAAGCAGGGACCGCCGCCACCTTTTTAGTATAGTAATGAACTGTATTATATATACTATGCGGACTGCACTATATACTCTGAACTGTATTATATATACAGTGGAACCTCGGATTACGAGCATAATCCGTTCCAGGAGAATGCTCGTAATCCAAGGTACTCGCATATCAAAGCGAGTTTCCCCATTGAAGTCAATGGAAACCAAAATAATTTGTTCCGCATTGACTTCAATGGCATGCAATACCGCATGCGGCCAGAGGCGGGGGGCGCCGAAGAGCCTCGGAAACAGCCGGAAAGGCCCGAGGACAGCTCTGCTGACCTCGGAAAACCTCTGAAAGGCTCGGGAGCGTAGTATTTCCGAGTCTTTCCGAGCATTTCCGAACGGCGCCATTTGTCTCCACTCGGTTCCAGCGCCTCTCCCCCACCTCAGGCCAAATGCGGTACTGCACACCGCTTTGGCCTGAATCCTGCTCATTTTGCGAGACAACACTCGCAAACCGAGTTAGGATTTTTTTAAATACAGTGCTCGTATTGCGAAACGCTCGTTAACCGCGTTACTTGCAATCCGAGGTTCCACTGTACTATACAGACTGAACTGTATTATATATACTATACGGACTGCACTATATACTCTGAACTGTATTATATATACTACACAGACTGCACTATATACTCTGAACTGTATTATATACAGTATCTCACAAAAGTGAGTACACCCCTCACATTTTTGTATATTTTTTATTATATCTTTTCATGTGACAACACCGAAGAAATTAAACTTTGAATCAAGTTGTGAGTGAGTGTAAAGCTTGTATAACAGTGTAAATTTGCTGTCCCCTCAAAATAACTCAACACACAGCCATTAATGTCTACACCGCAACAAAAGTGAGTACACCCCTAAGTGAGAATGTCCACATTGGGCCCAATTAGCCATTTCCCCTCCCCGTTGTCACGTGACTCTTTAGTGTTACAAGTTCTCAGGTGTAATTGGGGAACAGGTGTGTTAAATTTGGTGTTATCGCTCTCACTCTCTCATACTGATCACTGGAAGTTTAACATGGTACCTCATGGCAAAGAACTCTCTGAGGATCTGAAAAAAAGAATTTCTGCTTTACATAAAGATGGCATAGGCAATAAGAAGGTTGCCAAGACCCTGAAACTGAGCTGCAGCATGGTGGCCAAGACCATAGAGCGGTTTAACAGGAGAGATTTCAATCAGAACAGGTCTCGCCATGGTTGACCAAAGAAGTTGAGTGCACGTGCCATATGCAGAGGTTGTCTTTGGGAAATAGATGCAGGAGTGTTGCCAGCATTGCTGCAGAGGTTGAAGGGGTGGAGGGTCAGCTTATCAGTGGTCAGACCATACGCTGAACACTGCATAAATTTGGATGAATTTTTGATTATTCAAAGTTTCGGATGCATCCGAATCTCTGAATGAAGTAACAAGTGTTGAAATTAATTTAATTTCATTTTGAATATTCCTTTTCGGAAAATGATCAACCGATTCAAATTGTGTGTGAAGAATAGCTGGTTGTTAAGGAAGCCAGTCGCCACGTGCTTAACAACTGATAACTCATCAGCTGAAATGTAAACAAAAGAATGCTGGCAATAGAAAATTCAGAAAAAAAACTGCGTGGGATCCCCCCAAAATCCACACCAGCCTCTTATCCCAGCATGCAGCCCGGCAGGTCAGGAAAGGGGGGACAAGCGAGCATCCCCCCTCCAAAGCACCTTGTCCCCATGTTTATTGGGACAAGGGCCTCTTCCCCAAAACCCTGGGCGGTGGTTGTGGGGGTCTGTGGGTGGGGGCTTAGCAGATTCTTGAAGCCCCCTTTAACAAGGGGGGTCCCTGGATCCTTCCCCCTTATGTGAATGAGTATGTCAACTGGTGACCCCACCCCCTTGTGGCGTCAATGACCCAGTATGCCTCCGTCAATGACATCACAAGAAAGTGGGACCGCCTGGTGATGTCACTGGGTGGCCCAGCCCCTTAGCTATTTAGGAAATGTCAGACGGAGGAGCAGGCAGATGGCAGAAGCCTTCAACGTGACCAGAGTTTTTTTTTCTTTCTTGGGTCCGGTGATGCAGCGGGCGTCGTGGTTGACAGATCTAGATTGTTTTTTATTTTTAATAAAGGACTTGTGTAGTGTCTTTACTCACTTTTAACACTTTTTTGGTGAATGGGTAAGAGTACTATGTAACCCACACTCATTCATATAGGGGGGACAGGATCTGCTAAAGGGGGCTTCCAGATTCCGATAAGCCCCCTGCCCGCAGAATTTTCAATTGCCGGCATTCTTTTGTTTACATTTCAGCTCTTAGCGGGGAAGCCCGCTGACAGCTGATGAGTGGGTTGGGAAGCCGGCTGCCACATCTTTAGCAACTAGCTATTCTTCACACAGAATTTGAATCAGTCGATCATTTTGTGACCAATCCAAATTCGAATCGTTGCGGAAATTTGGAATTTGTGAGAAAATTAACAAAATGAAAATTTAACGAAACAAACTAAACGAATTCCAAAACAAATCAACAAAATGAAATTAGTAACATAACAAATTTATCCGAAAAACTAAATTAAAAGAATTTTTCCGTTCTGCACATGTCTAACATGAACATCATCCTGTCTCTTCTGAGTTTGCAGCCTGCAGATGTCCCATGATGATTTTAATGTAGGCCCTATTTCCTACTTTTATTTGCAGTTACTGTATGGCAAGAGCTTTTCACGTGGGATGTGATGCTGGGGGCACTGGAAATAGTAGTGCTTTTGTGAACTAAACTGCACCACAATAATATGTGCTGCTCCACTGCAAACAGTCATCAGTTTTTTTGGTGTCACCAACAACTTCACACAGCTGTTGCTGACCTCAACCAAAATAATGATAATAAAATAAACACAGATTAATAAGAGCTGTAGGACAAAACAAGAAAATAACAAAAAAAAAATTCTATACAGCAACCCTAAAATACTGCAAGAAAAATAAACCCCATAGAATGAAGAAAAATAAACACACTCAAAAAAACTAAAATAGGGGAAACAGTAGCAAAAAAAAAAAAAAAAAAAGTTTGTTGAGTTTTATCATAACACAATGAATGCAATAAAACAAATTGCAATTCACTGCAAATTATAAAAGACAATATACAGTATAGCACTGAATATAATACTGTATATAGCACTGTATAGCTATAACAGCAAACTACACTGCAATAAATATCTCTCTCCCTGCAATAGTGTCAGCTGTCCCTCACACTAATTTCCCCACACACTGACAAAGGGCTGATGTTAAAGCAGCCTTTTATAGAGTTCGGGTTGCAACTCTGTTAAAAAAAAAATCATTGACCAATGAGAGCTTTTGCAACACATTATGGAATGTTCAGCAGAGCAATTCCTGGCTAACGTCCCCAAAGTTTGGATTTAATCTGAATGTCTGAATTGGCATTTGTTTTTGGATCCACAATCTTTTTTTGATGCAATGAAATTGCAAGCCTTGCAATAACCACATCCATATTCCTCTTTTGTTGGAGGTAATAACCACATTTTATTTTGACTGTACTAGTCCTTCTATTCTTAGGTAGCTGTGCATGAGCATGTTTAAAATTTCTAAAACAACTATAAGTTAAACTAGAATGTTAAGATATAAGCTGATTCAGTCATGGTAAATATTGGCTAAGAACACATAAATTATGTTCCCCCACAGTACAGTTATGTATATCTTGAATGTTCACTTTGTTCAATTAGGTCAGTAAATATGGTAAAGCTGTGTTTGAGCACTTTGAAAACCCAATCATCTGCAAGGGGATTCGTAAGTGGCCATTTATTTGGCAATGTGAAGCTATGCATTATAATTGAACATGCATTATTCCATTAGTAAATCAAGCGATGTATGTATTATTACTGAGCATGTTAAAAAAAATGTACACTTGGCAGAAAAATTGTACTGTATATCATCAGCACACCATTTTTTTTTTCTAAGTGAAGGTTATTTATATTGTCATGAGAAGTGCATGAAGCATAAAAGACCATATTTTGGGACCACATTTATCAATTCAACATGATGCCACTTTCTGGATTACTTCATCACCCCTATTATCAAAGTAGTTTTATGGACCGTATGGTGAGGGATTAATGTATGAATCTCAGTAGTGGTGTGGATCACACATTATCTGCAAGCATTTAACTCAAGTATAACAGTCCAATCTGCTGCAAACTCTGATTTGTGCAAATCAGTCTTCTCATCCCCAAAAAGGAGTTAACAGGATACTAACAACCTGCCCATGCCTGTAGCTTTATTTTTTTTAATTTCCAATATCAGTTTGTTGTTCTCCAGTGAAAGCTGATTTATATGAAATGTTATTAGTGGCAACCTCCTAATCTCTTTGTAATAATTCATACAGTAGAGATTACAGTTTTGGAGCACTGCCCAGCTCTTCTGAAATCCTATTTATGGATTAAAGGATTTAAACAATCTTTCCAGCCCCCAGTTCTGAATAGCTGGATAATACATGCCTGTTCCATATAAAATCATTACCACTACCTTACCACACAAATTAACCATTTGCAAAATGTGCAGGTATTAAAGTTACAATGGCTGCTTGTAACAAATAGGGAAGAGAGAATCTGCCCCGGGCTCAATTCACAGGGTGCTCATTAAATCCTGCTTGAAATCCGCAAAACCTGAATTTAGCTGTGAACCTCACTGAAGACTATGGGGACGATCCTAAATGGCCAATTACAAGGCTAATAGGCAAGCTATTGTTAAAAAAAGGTTATTGCATTTTACAAAGCAAAACTGTACAGTGGAGAGGGTCCTTTAAAGTGTAATTGAAGGCTAAACCCAACTAATCTTAAAAATGCCTTTCCCCCTCCTAACTCCTCTGCTGACTAGCCTGTATAAGAAAAGATATACTGTTTATACTTACCTATTTTCAGGCTGCTCTGGTCTGGTCATATGATCCAGCAGTGGCTTGAAGGGAGAGAAGAAGCTCAACAATGGCTGAAATGCCTGGGACAGTGACATCACCCATAGGTTCCTATGGCCCAAGTGTTTTTGGTGTGCCCTCCTCTCTCCTGCAGCCACTGTTCGCTGACACAGAGCAAAACTGGAAATCCACAAACAACCGAAGACTGGAAGTAGACGGCCAGCCAACCCCATGCTGGTTTTGAGTGGATGAAACCCTGTGCATGTCACCAGGACTAGGAATACAGAGATTCACATCCTGCATACCTGTGGACTCCTGCAAAGGGCTCTGAATTTACCACCTTGTCGCTGCAATTGAGGACCAATTCAATATCGTCTAAACAGTGAGTCTTTTTCAAGCTGGTATACCTAGCAAACGACCACAGCCTGAACACTTTTTGAGACTTTGTGATTTGACTCAGCTGACTATATCTTTCTATCCAACTTATATGCGGTGCTGTCTTTAATGTTTCATGGAAATATGGTGCTAAATGATTAACAGGCTCACTGTGGATTGATTGTTTCTCCTTGACTCAAGTCGCATTTCTACATCACTGCGTGCTGCACTCCACTATTCTACCATCTTTATGACTGATAGTGTTAAACCAAGAAACCAAACCTGCCTTGTTCACTAACTGGCAGGGATACCCTCCAGCCAAACTTGCATTTATTTGTCTGTGATTAATGCCTTTGTCAATACTTTAGATACCTAATGCAGCAGCTTTAAAGGCATATCGGGAGTCAGGAGGTCCATGGTTAAGCACAATACGGATACCGGTCTGTGCTACCAAGGTTTCCCAAAACTCACCTCGCCTAACGCACACAAGCAGTATATGTTAAGTCACACTAAATACCTTGAGGTGATTGACACATGTGGATGACTTGGATATGGCTGAGCTCATGGGCATGTGTTTTTAAGTGACAACGTTGGCAGTTTTTATCATGTGCAATTTCCTATTGTTTATGCTTTCCTTTCAATTAAAAACATTTTTATCTACTAATTGTTCTAATAAAGTTATATCAGGTTAAATCGCAGATTGTTCCTTTTTCTTCATTGAAGGCAAGGACACCTTGGGGCTGATTTACTAATAACAGTGCGCTGCGCTGGTTCTAACCTTAATTGATGCGCCGGATAACTCCTTCACTTGGCGCAGGAACCAGCGGCGCACTGTTATAGTAAATACAAATGTCAGCGGCGCTCTATTGAAAATGAATGGTTCCCTATGGGAGCCCATTGATTTGAATAGAGGTCGCCTGGGAAGTCGGATGAAGCGTATCCAACTCGCGGGGCGACTCGTGTGCCGGCTGACACAGGGACAGCGCGACTTTGCCAGGCAACTTGGACACGACCTGAGTGCGTGAAGCAGCCGCTCAAGTCGGGTCCTAGAGGCGACTAGCTGGCCGAGAATGTCTCCAGCGCGATGGCATCGCGCTGGTTCTCGGCAGCCTCGCTGTCCCGTGTTTGGTATGAATCATGAAGGGGAACTCCACGCCAAATTTTAATGAAAAAAACGGTGTGGGGGTTCCCCTCCAGGAACATACCAGGCCCTTAGGTCTGGTATGGATTTTAAGGGGAACCCCCTAAGCCAAAAAAACGGCGTGGGGGTCCCCCCAAGATCCATACCAGACCCTTAGGTCTGGTATGAATTTAAAGGGAAACCCCCTAAGCCGTAAAAACGGCGTGGGGTCCCCCCCAAAATCCATACCAGACCCTTATCCGAGCATGCAACCTGGCAGGCCGCAGGGGAAGAGGGGGGGACGAGAGCGGCCCCCCCTCCCTCCTGAACCGTACCAGGCCGCATGCCCTCCACATGGGGGGTGGGTGCTTTGGGGCAGGGGGGCGACCTGCGGCCCCCCCACCCCAAAGCACCCTGCCCCCATGTTGATGGGGACAAGGGCCTCTTCCCGACAACCCTGGGCGTTGGTTGTTGGGGTCTGCGGGCAGGGGCTTATCGGAATCCGGGAGCCCCCTTTAATAAGGGGGCCCCCAGATCCCGGCCCCCACCCTATGTGAATGAGTATGGGGTACATCGTACCCCTACCCATTCACCTGGTGGCAAAAAAAGGTAATAAAAAACACAACACAGGTTCTTAAAGTAATTTATTAGGCAGCTCCGGGGGTCTTCCTGCCGGGCACCCGCTATCTTCTTCTAGCTCTTTTGCTAGCGGGGTCCCGGGCTTCCTCGTCGTCTTCGGGGGTCTTCCTGCCGGGTGCTCCGCTATCTTCTTCCAGCTCTTTTGCTAGCGGGGTCCCGGGCTTCCTCGTCGTCTTCGGGGGTCTTTCTGCCGGGCGCCCCGTTATCTTCTTCCAGCTCTTTTGCTAGCAGGGCGCCCGGGCTTCGTCGTCGCCTTCTTCCGACTTCGGGGGTCTCTTGTTCTGTTCTCCGGTTCTTCTCCCGCACTCCGGTGCCTTCTTCACGATCTCCGGTTCTTCTCCCGCTCTCCGGTGCCTTCTCCACGACCTCCGGTTCTTCTCCCACTCTCCGGTGCCTTCTCCACAATCTGCGGTTCTTCTCCCGCTCTCCGGTGTCTTCTCCAGATCTCCGGTTCTTTCTGCCTTCTGCCGGGCGCCCCACTATCTTCTTCCAGCTCCTTTGCTAGCTTAGGCCGGTCTTCTTCGTCGCCTTCTTCCCTCTTCTCTTCGCCCGATGTTGCCTCATCGCTGTCCACCGCTGCAATGCTCTGTCCGAGCAGCGGTGCCACTTTTATTGGCATGGGGCGTGGTCACCGCTGACCCCGCCCCCGTATGATTTCACAGTCCCGGGGAATGATGGGACTGTGATGTAAAATGGGGGCGGGGTCAGCGGTGGCATCAGCCGGTGACCACGCCCCATGCCAATATAAGTGGCACCGCTGCTCGGACAGAGCATTGTAGCGGCAGACAGCGACGAGGCAACATCGGGCGAAGAGAAGAGGGAAGAAGGCGACGAAGAAGACCGGCCCCCGCTAGCAAAAGAGCTGGAAGAAGATAGCAGGGCGCCCGGCAGAAAGAACCGGAGATTGTGGAGAAGGCACCGGAGATCGTGGAGAAGGCACTGGAGAGCGGGAGAAGACGGCGAGGAAGCCCGGGACCCCCTCTAGCAAAAGAGCTGGCAGAAGATAGCGGGACGCTCGGCAGAAAGACCCCCGAAGTCGGAAAAAGACGGCGAGGAAGCCCGGGACCCCCACTAGCAAAAGAGCTGGCAGAAGATAGCGGGGCGCCCGGCAGAAAGACCCCCGAAGTCGGAAGAAGACGACGAGGAAGCCCGGGACCCCCGCTAGCAAAAGAGCTGGCAGAAGATAGCGGGGCGCCCGGCAGAAAGACCCCCAAAGTCGGAAGAAGACCACCGGAGCTGCCCAATAAATTACTTTTCAAACCTGTGTTGTCTTTTTTATTGACTTATTTTGCCACCAGGTGAATGGGTAGGGGTACGATGTACCCCATACTCATTCACATAGGGTGGGGGGCAGGTATCTGGGGTCCCCCTTATTAAAGGGGGCTCCCGGATTCCAATAAGCCCCCCGCCCGCAGACCCCGACAACCAACGGCCAGGGTTGTCGGGAAGAGGCCCTTGTCCCCATCAACATGGGGGCAGGATGCTTTGGGGTGGGGGGGGCCGCAGGTCGCCCCGCCTGCCCCGAAGCACCAAACCCCCCATGTTAAGGCACGCGGCCTGGTACGGTTCAGGAGGGAGGGGGGCCGCTCTCTCGTCACCCCTCTTCCCCTGTGGCCTGCCGGGTTGCGTGCTCGGATAAAGGGTCTGGTGTGTATTTTTAGGGGACCCCACGCTATTTTTTTTTTGTTTTTGGCGCGGGGTTCCCCTTAAAATACATGCCAGACCTGAAGGGCCTGGTATGGATTTTGGGGGGACCCCCACGCCATTTTTTTTGTCATTTTTGGGGGGGTCCCCTTTGAATCCATACTAGACCCAAGGTAGTTTTTTTTTTTTGAACCGGCATTTTTTTTTTTTTACATTTCCTTTAACAACCAGCTATAAACAGGTAAAACAAAAAATCGCCGCAAAATTGCAGTACTTGCGTTTTGGATGCGGGTCCATTGAATTCTATTACATCCAAAACACTGTTTTTGGCCTGGCAAAAAAAAATCTGCAGTTGCATTTAAAATCGTTTTTCACAAAGCCTAAAAATGCCTTCAGACGCCATAGATTTCCACGTTTCAGACGCGGTACCAGTGTTTAGCCGCATTTTAGTTTAGAAGCATTTTTAAAGGTGGCCTATTTTTTTACATTGATAAACTCCAAATTTATGGCAAATGAGGAAAAAACATAATATATATATATATATATATATATATATATATATATATTGTGAGGGGGTTAGCTCGGCAGCGGGTGTGTGTGACCCCCGGGATGGGCTCCCCACACAAAAACAGGCCCAGCAAACGGAGGTTGTGGTTTTCAAAATCAAAAAGGTGCGGTTTATTTTCTATTTACAGTGACAAAACACAGCAAAGCAAAAGAAACATAAACAAAATAAATCCTGGTCAACTTGACCTCTGACTAAACATACAGGTTTCCTAACTAACAACTGGGATCAGCCTAGTGCTGTCCTAGTCCCTAAGTCCCTGGTTTTAAATGTCCAAGCAAATAGCCACACAGGCTTTGTCTCACCGCACAGGGGTTCACTCTCCCTAGACAGTCCACACAGGTCTGGTTCCAGGCATGAGCAAACACCTAATGAATCTGGGAGTTCTTATAGAGGCCTAAATGAGCTGACAAGCTTCAGCTGGTCTCATCAACTCCCTGTCTGCACGACGCCCCACACTCTCCCTAGAGGTATGAGTCATCCATGAGCCCACTAGCCTCAGCTGGGCTTATACAACTCTCCACCTAGTTGTATAAGTCGGCGTAAAGCCTGAATCTGGGCGAAATATATCTACCCCCCTGGATGCAACCAGGTGACTTTACCTTCCTGCTGTCACATACCCCCCCTCTTGTTTTAACCTCGGGGTTGGAACACCAGCAATCAGGCATTCATGTACTCGAGACAAAGCATCCACATTCCCCATTTGAACGCCAGGGCGATGCTTTACTGTGAAGTTGAATTCCTGGAGGGCCAGGAACCACCTATTCACTCTTCTATTTGTTTCCTTGTTTTGAGCCATCCACTTTAACGGAGCGTGATCCGTAACCATGTCAAAGTGCCTACCTAGCAGGTAGTACCGAAGGGAATCTAGAGCCCACTTCACCGCTAAACACTCCTTTTCAACGGTGGCGTAATTTACCTCATGGGACTTCAACTTCCTGCTGAGGTAAATGACTGGGTGCTCTTCCCCGTTCCAGACCTGGGACAATACTGCTCCTAACCCCACATCTGACGCATCACTTTGTACGACAAAGTCTTTAGAGAAGTCGGGTGAGTACAACACTGGCTGGCTACATAAGGCTTGTTTCAAGAATTGGAATGCTGCCTCAGCCTCGGGGGTCCATTTAATCATGACCGACCCTTTCCCCTTCGTCAGGTTGGTTAGGGGCACAGCCTTAGAAGCAAAGTGGGGAATGAATCGCCGATAATACCCAGCGATTCCCAGAAAGGCTCGTACCTGCTTCTTGCTGTTGGGACGTGGCCAACTCTGGATGGCCTCGATTTTGTTGAGTTGGGGTTTTATTACTCCCCTCCCAATGGTGTACCCAAGATATTTGGCCTCCTCCTGCCCAATGGTACACTTCTTGGGGTTAGCCGTAAACCCCGCTTCCCGAACAGAGTCCAGGACTGCTTGCACTTTTGGCAGATGTGAGGCCCAATCTGTGCTATGGACAATTACGTCATCCAGGTAAGCCGCAGCATACTTCCGATGGGGCCTCAGCATCTGGTCCATTTTCCGCTGGAATGTGGCCGGCGCATTCTGTAACCCGAACGGCATTCTTTTATATTGGAACGCCCCGTCTGGGGTTACAAATGCGGTTTTCTCTTTGGCCGACTTGGCCAGGGGGATTTGCCAATACCCTTTTGTGAGGTCAAGAGTCGTCATGTATCGGGCTGTTCCCAGCCGGTCGATCAACTCATCAATACGTGGCATGGGGTAGGTGTCAAATTTTGTAACTTTGTTCAAATGACGAAAATCGTTACAAAATCGCCAGCTCCCATCCGGTTTAGGCACCAACACAATGGGACTAGACCAATCACTTTGGGACTCCTCTATCACCCCTAAGTTCAGCATTTTCTGTACTTCCTCCCGTATTGCCTCCCGTCGGGCCTCTGGGATCCGATAGGGTTTTAACTTCACCCTTTCACCGGGTGGGGTAATGATGTCATGCTCTACCCCAGATGTTTGTCCCGGCAGCTCAGAGAATACCTCCTTGTTGCGAAGCACAAACTCCTTAACCTCCTGTTGTTGGGGTTGTGACAAGGTGGCTGCTATTCCAACCTCAGGAATCACGCAACCAGTTTGAGCTGGTGACCAAGTGTCTGCGACTAGGGACTCTCTATCCCTCCAGGCTTTCAACAGATTAACGTGATAGATCTGTTCGGGCTTTCGCCTTCCTGGTTGTCTGACCTTGTAATTCACTTCGCTCACTTTTTCCATTATCTCATAGGGGCCTTGCCATTTGGCAAGGAATTTACTTTCAACCGTAGGGACAAGTACCAGTATCCTATCCCCCGGGGAAAAGGTACGGGTCTTGGCTCCACGGTTGTACACTCTCTGCTGTGCTAACTGCGCTTGGGCCAAATGTTCCTTCACGATGGGCATTACCTGTGCAATTCGGTCTTGCATCAGGGCGACATGCTCAATCACACTCCTGTGGGGAGAACTCTCACTTTCCCAAGTTTCCTTGGCAATATCCAACAGCCCTCTTGGGTGTCTCCCATACAGTAACTCAAAGGGGGAGAATCCCGTAGAGGATTGGGGCACCTCCCTAATAGCAAACATCAGATAAGGAAGTAGACAGTCCCAATCCTTTCCATCTCTATCCACCACTTTCTTCAACATTTGTTTTAGGGTTTTGTTGAATCTTTCAACCAGCCCATCGGTTTGGGGGTGATACACAGATGTACGTAATTGCGTCACTTTGAACAATTTACACAGCTCCTTCATAACCCGGGACATAAAGGGTGTACCTTGGTCCGTAAGCAGTTCTTTACAAATACCCACCCGGCTAAACACAAGAGATAGCTCTTTGGCTATGGTTTTGGCCGAGGTATTTCGGAGAGGGATCGCTTCTGGATAACGGGTGGCATAGTCCATTATAACTAATATGTACTGGTGCCCCCTAGCGGACTTGATTATAGGACCTACCAAATCCATGGCGATCCTCTCAAACGGGACCTCAATGATGGGTAGAGGGACCAGCGGGCTAAGGAAATGTGGCATCGGGGCCGACCTCTGACACACAGGGCAGGAGGAACAATGATTTTCTATGTCCTTCATCACCCCCGGCCAATAGAATCTCTGTAATACCCTCTCTCGGGTTTTCTCTGTCCCCAGATGACCTCCAAGAATGTGCCCATGGGCCAACTCCAACACCAACTTCCTGTAAGGTTTGGGCACCACAAGCTGCTCAACGGTTTCTTCTGCCCTTTTTGCCACCCGATACAGTAGGTCCTTCTCTACGCTGAAGTATGGGTAAGTGCAGGTATTATCTGGGTTCACTAACTCGCCATCTATTTTCACTACGTTTTCCCGTGCCTTTATTAGGGCGGGGTCTCTCAACTGTTCTGTGGCAAAGTTTTCCCTGTGAACCTCAAGATCAGAAAACTCCACAGACGGTAGGTTTTCGTCTGAGGAGGTGGGCTCCTCTCCAGTTTCTTGAGTCTCCCCTGCCAATACTGATAAGGGAAATTCCGGAGAGTCCTCACCACTCTCAGGGGAGTTCTGGCTATCACATTCCTGGTACATAGGGGCACCAGTGGGGGGCTCAGGATCATCCCACAGTTCCCAGAACTTCGGAAAATCCCTTCCCACAATGGCGTCATGCGGTAACTGAGATACTAAGCCCACTGGATGAGAGAGGGTACCTTTGGGGGTCTCGAAACACACTGTAGTCACTGGATACTCTCGGGTGTCCCCATGCACACAAATAACAGCTACCTTGCTATTCCCAGAGACCTCTGTTTTAACTAACTCAGCCTTTATCAGGGTCACAAGGCTACCTGAATCCAGCAATACCACAACATTTCTACCATTAACACACATTTTGCATAAATGTTTCTCAGTTCCTCGAATGGCAGTGCATGCGACTGTCGCACACAGCGACTGACGTCTGCTCGTCAGAAAGTCACACTGCATGGGTTCCTCCACAACCGGGCAATTGGCTGCAATATGTCCCGCTTGCCGGCAGCGGTAGCAAACGATCCTTCTTGCCGCCTCTTGAGCCGCTGATTTCCCAGGCTGTTCTCGCCAAACTTGGGGTAGAGCTCCCACCCTCTCACTCTCTCCACCCTCACCCCTTGGAATCCTCTTATCCGCCCCTGGGGATGGTCTGGTCTTAGGGTGGAAAGTCCGAGTGTCTCTGGAAGAGGCCGTCAGGTTCTCTGTAGCCAAGTATTTCTCCACACGATCCACAAGACCATCGGCCGTCTCTGGGTCTCCATGGCTTACCCACTTTTGGATGGCAGTAGGAAGAGCTCTCAAAAACCGATCCATTACAACACGTTCCACAATCTTTGGTGCGGACAAAGTCTCTGGCTGTAGCCACTTTCTGCTCAGGTGAATGAGATCATACATTTGAGACCTGGGGGGTTTTCCAAGCTGGAAAGTCCAGTTATGCACACGCTGAGCCCGGACAGCCTGGGTGACACCCAGCCTTGCCAATATTTCAGCTTTTAGCATCACATAGTCTTTTGCTTGGTTAGGCTCTAGGTCATAGTAAGCTTTCTGCGATTCACCAGTTAACAGAGGAGCCACCAGTCCAGCCCACTGCTCCTCAGGCCACTTTTCTCTTTCAGCGGTCCTTTCAAATGTGGTCAAAAATACCTCTGGATCATCCTCTCCAGTCATTTTTGTCAATAAACGACTCACCCCAAAGGATGCGGTATTAGTGGGACGGCTTTCCTCACTGGTCTGCGGACGTTGCTGCATTACTGCTTCCATCTGTTGTTGTAGTCTCTGCTCTTGCTTCTGCAACAGGTCTATGAAGCGGGCCTCAGATTGCTGCTGGGCTTGTTGCTGAGCCTCCAGACTCTGTTGCAAAGTTGCGTTTGTCTGCTGCTGGGCTGCAAGGCTCTGTTGATGAGCTTGCTGCTGGGCTGCGAAGTTCTGTTGTTGAGCTGCAAGGCTCTGTTGATGAGCTGCAAGGCTCTTTTGCAAACCTGCATTTGTCTGCTGTTGATTGGCATTTGCTAGAGCCAGCTGCTTCAGTATCTCCTCCATGCTGGCTTAAAAAAAAACTGCCTGCATTCTCCACCAACTGTGAGGGGGTTAGCTCGGCAGCGGGTGTGTGTGACCCCCGGGATGGGCTCCCCACACAAAAACAGGCCCAGCAAACGGAGGTTGTGGTTTTCAAAATCAAAAAGGTGCGGTTTATTTTCTATTTACAGTGACAAAACACAGCAAAGCAAAAGAAACATAAACAAAATAAATCCTGGTCAACTTGACCTCTGACTAAACATACAGGTTTCCTAACTAACAACTGGGATCAGCCTAGTGCTGTCCTAGTCCCTAAGTCCCTGGTTTTAAATGTCCAAGCAAATAGCCACACAGGCTTTGTCTCACCGCACAGGGGTTCACTCTCCCTAGACAGTCCACACAGGTCTGGTTCCAGGCATGAGCAAACACCTAATGAATCTGGGAGTTCTTATAGAGGCCTAAATGAGCTGACAAGCTTCAGCTGGTCTCATCAACTCCCTGTCTGCACGACGCCCCACACTCTCCCTAGAGGTATGAGTCATCCATGAGCCCACTAGCCTCAGCTGGGCTTATACAACTCTCCACCTAGTTGTATAAGTCGGCGTAAAGCCTGAATCTGGGCGAAATATATCTACCCCCCTGGATGCAACCAGGTGACTTTACCTTCCTGCTGTCACAATATATATATATATATATATATATATATATATAAATGAAATTGCTTCCATTGCATTGTGGACAACTTGTGGCAAGTGATGTGGCAAGTGACACGCTAAATACAACTACACTGCTGCTCTCAGCTGCTGATATCACTCTGGTCTCACAAAATAGGTAAAATCATAAATAATACTGTTTTTGGAGCTTAGGGCGGCTCCTTATCATATAAATGTGGTAAAACACGGCATGCAAACGCCACAAAGCGCGCCTATCTAAACGCCACTTTCAACCTTAGTTCTGAACACTTTGCACCAGCGTCCCGTCTACATGGGGCCTAAAAACGCCTATGCCATTTACAGCTCAAAAACACCATGGTGGCCATGAGGCCATAGGCTAACATGGAGAGATGTTTTTAAGCTGCAAAAAACGCTCAAACAAGCGGCTTGAAAAACGTCTGTGTGCATGTAGCCTTATATTAACCACTTGCGCACTGCCCAGACCAAGTTTCACATTTCAGCGCTGATGCACTTTCAATGACAATTGCGCGCTCATACAACACTGTAACCCAATGAAAATGTATTATTTCTTGGCACATAAATAGAGCTTGCTTTTGGTGCTATTTGATCACCTTTGTTTTTTTTTGTTTTTATATAAATACAAAAGACCGAGTTTAAAAAAAAAAAATGGATATTTTAACCACTTCAGCACTGGGCCTATTCTGGCACTTCTCTCCTTCATGTAAAAATCATAAATTTATGGCTATAAAATTACTTCAAAACACCAAACATTATATATGTTTTTGGAGCAGACACCCTAGGGAATAAGATGGCGGTCATTGCAATTTTTATCTCGCTCGGTATTTGCGCAATACATTTTCAAACGCATTTTTTTTGCTAAAAATATTACAAAACAGTAAAGTTAGGCCAATTTTTGGGTATAATGTGAAAGATGTTGTTATGCTGAGTAAATAGATACCTAACACGTCACGCTTTAAAATTGCGCACACTCATGGAATGACACCAAACTTCAGTAATTAAAAATCTAACTTTAAATTTTTTTACACGTTACCATTTTGGCATTACAGAGGAGGTCTAGTGCTAGAATTGTTGCACTCGTTCTAACGCACGCAGCAATAACTCACATGTGTGGTTTGAACAGCATTTACATATGTGGGCGGGACTTACGTGTGTGTTCGCTTCTGAGCGCGAGCTACCGGGGACATGGGCGTTTTTTCTTATTTTTATTTTTTTTATTTTCTTTTTTTTCTTTTTTGTATTTCTTACTCTTTTTTTAACTTTTTTTTTTTGGATCACTTTTATTCCTATTACAAGGAATGTAAACATCCCTTGTAATAGGAATGTGTGTGACAGGTCCTCTTTATGGAGAGATGCGGGGTCAATAAGACCCCACATCTCTCCTCCAGGCTGGAAAGCATGATATTGGTCAAAAAAAATCACCAATCTCATGCTGACAGCCGAGATCACGGCTTGGTTAACATACAGGAACACGGCGTGATGTCACAACGTCGCGCCCGGGCCTCTGACGGTCATAGAGATGACTGGTGACCATCTGGTCACCAGTCATCTCCAAATCGTTCTCCGAGCCCAAGATGGCATGGGAGAGCCCGGAGAAGCACCGGATGGCGGCAAGAGGGGGGGAACGTCCCCTCCGGCCGCCTATAAGAACGATCAAGCGGCGGAACTGCCACTATGATCATTTTTATTGTGCACAGAATCGCCGGCTGAAAAGAATGATATCTGAATGATGCCTGCAACTGCAGGCATCATTCAGATGTCACCGAACAAAGCCAAGGATGTCATTTGACGGTGGGCGGTAGGAAACTGGTTAATATTTAAAAAAAAGGTAATTTTTCTTCTTCATTGATGTACACTGATGAGACTGCACTGATGGGCACCGATAAGGTGGCAAGGGTGGGCACTGAGAGGTGGCATTGCTAGTTGGCACTGGTGGGCAGTGAGAAGTGGCACTGCTAGGTGGCAATGATAGTTGGCAGTGATGGGCACTGATAGGCAGCACTGCTAGGTGCCACTGATTGGCACCAGTGGTGGGCATTGATAGGTGGCACTGGCAGGGGCTACTAATTGTCACAGATGACGCAGAATTGCCTCTTCCTCTTCGGGCCCCATGTCCCTTGCACATAAGCCGGTGATTGCCTTTTTTTATGCTCACGCTGTCAACACAAGGAGAAAACAAAAAACATTACCCAGCTTTTGTTTACATCACGTGATCAGCTGTCATTTGCTGACAGCTGATCACATGGTAAAGGGCAGGGATCGGCCCCTTACTCGGATCTGTCATCACCCGAGTCTCAGTGACTCAGTGACCACAGCGTGCGCGCATAAAGGGGAGGACGTTTATTAACGGACTCTCGGCAATTGAGGACCATGCTGTGGCCCTCGATCAGTTATAGCGCTGATCTCAAGTGATTAAAGAGGGTCTAAATGGGCCATTGACATGCATCACAATTCAACTTAGGAATGAGTCTTTGAAAAGTTAAACAGTGCTTGAAAAGTTAAAGTTAAACTAAATAATTTGGCCACTTTATCCTTCCAAATAATTCACTTTCTGTCACATAGCCACACAGGAAGTGAGGGAAAATCCCTAACAATGTCTTTCCTTGGGGACACACAGGTCAGTCTAAATACTTTCCCCATTATGCACATTGCACTCCAGCATAT
The DNA here is from genome assembly GCA_029206835.1 of Rana muscosa. Taxonomy (NCBI): domain Eukaryota; kingdom Metazoa; phylum Chordata; class Amphibia; order Anura; family Ranidae; genus Rana; species Rana muscosa. The sequence continues at coordinate 410,709,366 of CM055117.1, forward strand.
TGCGGGGTACACCACAAATTATTAGGTAGTTTGGACTTTGGGGTTTATTTACTAAAGGCAAATCTACTTTGCACTACAAGTGCACTTGCTGTATATCTGAGGGGGACATTGGTAGGGTTTTACCTTCACTTCCTGTTTAGCTGTGTGACAGGAAGTGAAGCCAATTTTAAGAAAAGGAGACACAAAGGCCAAACTACAAAAAAAAAAAACACACGCAGGGGTTCTAACACTTACTTTGTTTCCCTCAAAATGCCCACAATTAGAATTGTATTGCCTTGAGCTATTTTTAAGTGCAGTGCTCTAAATCAGTACTTCTCAAGTACCCCCAACAGGCCATGTTTGCAATGGTTTTGATTTTTGGACAGCAATTCTCGATAAGATAAATTCACAAAACATGTCCTGTTGGGGGTACTTGAGGACTGAGGCTGAGAACCACTGCAGTAAAAAAGGAAAATTGAATACTTACCGCTCTGTATTTTTCATTTCCTGGTGACTCTCCATGGCAGCACACAATCCATGCATATGCCAGCATGAAGGCACCAGGGTAGACAAATCACACCTGTTTTGTTTTGACATGCCAATCAGCTGTCACTTTTGTTGTAAAGAAAACACAAAACAAACATCAAAACTTTGCATCAAATTTTATTGGTCAACAAAACAAAAGGGAAGGCAAAATAAAAAACATGGTCAATTTGAAACAGTTACAGACTCAACATCTTATATTTGGCCAAAAAAAATACAGCACAGACAATTAAATCAAAGTGAACAAACAACACACATTAACAACATCAGAATTATTTCAGGGGAACATTTTCCCCACACAAAAAAATACAATCCACAAAAGTTAACCAATCACCTGTTTTGCAAAGACATAACAAATAAAATACATGTGTTACAAATTCGATAAGGACACCAACATGTACATTTTACCCCCCCCCCACACACACACACACACACACTTGCCTCTTCTCAGGGCAAGCGAACGAATGCTCCCTCTGAGCTTTATATAACATATGTTTGTGTGCTAATGAGGCAATTGAAAACATATGCACAGTCCATGAAACACCCAAAATGCAAGTTCTCCCAATGTAGAGACTGAAATTCAAAGTGGCTACACCTGTTAAGGATGTCCTTCAATTACTAACCCATAAAAACAATCTCTGAGTGAACATGCCCAGAAATATCCAGGCGCTGTTCACACACAAAAAACACCCAAAAAAAAAAACTAACTGGCTGGGCATGTGCAGAACAACACCAATGCAGCTAGAAAAAAATAACCCCCCCTCCCCCCGTCCAAAATTAACCACTTCAATACCATGCACTTATGCACCTTCCCGCCCAGACCAATTTTCAGCTTTCAGTACTCTCACACTTTGAATGACAATTACTCAGTCATGCTACACTGTATCCAAACAAAATTTTTATCATTTTCTTCTGACAAATAGAGCTTTCTTTTGGTGGTATTTAATCGCCACTGGGTTTTTTATTTTTTGCGATATAAGCAAAAAAACTGCGATTTTTTTTAAAAAAACACACTTTTTTTTAGTTTCTATTGTAAAATTTTGCAATTAAGTAATTTTTCTTCATAAATTTGTGCCAAAATGTATACTGCTACATATCTTTGGTAAAAATAACAAAAATTTGTGTATATTATTTGGTCTTTGTGTAAGTTATAGAGTCTACAAACTATGGTGACAATCACTGAAAAATTATCACATCTGATCACGCCTGATGTACTGAAGGCATATCTCATTTCTTGAGACACTAACAAGCCAGGAAAGTACAAATACCCCAAAATTACCCCTTTTTGGAAAGTAGACAGTCCAAGGTATTTACTAAGAGGCATGGTGAATTTTTTGAAGTTGTATTTTTTTCTCACAATTCTTGGGAAAATTTGGATTTTTTGCAGTTTTTTTCTCTCACACAGCATATGCATAATTGCAACTACACCCCAAAATATATTCTTCTACTCCTCCTGAGTGTAGCGATACCACATGTGTGAGACTTTTACACAGCCTGGCCACATACGGTTCATTTTTTTCCAGAAGGTTTTGGAAAATGTGGAGAAAAAATGAAAATGCATTTTTTTTACACAAAGTTGTCCATTTATAAGATATTTCTAACGCATAGCATATACATAGCAAAAATGACACCCCAAAATGCATTCTGCTACTCCTCCTGAGTATAGGGATACCACATGTGTGAGACTTTTACACAGCCTGGCCATATACAGAGGCCCAACATTGAAGTAGCACTTTCAGGCGTTCTACAAGCATAAATCGCACATATCCTTTCTCATCCACCTTTTACAATTTTGAAGGCCCTGGAGCACCAGGACAATAGAATTTTACACAAAATGACCCCATTTTGGAAAGCACACACCCCAACGTATAATCTATGAAGCATTATGAGTCTTTTGAACTGTTCATTTTTTTCCAGAAGGTTTTGGAAAATGTGGAGAAAAAATGAGAATGCATTTGAACTGCAGTCAGCCGGTGAAATGTACGAGGGACTCGTCCACACAAATATTTTGGTCTGGGATGAAAACTTCTTCAAATCGCTGGGAAAAGGCATTGATTAGGGGGCGTATCTTGTACAATTTGTCGTAGTTGGGATGATCTCGGGGAGGGCACTGTGAATTGTCATTGAAGTGGAGAAAGCGCATAATCATGTTGTATCTTTTCCTGGACATGACAGCGGAATATATGGGCATGTGTTGGATGGGGCGTTTGGACCAATATGCATGGACTTCATTCTTTTTTGTAAGCCCCATATTGAACATAAGGCCCAAAAATAATTTAAATTCGTCCAATGTTAGACGCCGCCACTGGAACATGTGGGCGTAGGAAGAATCGGGGTTGGCAGCAATAAATTGGGATGCATACAGATTCGTTTGATCCACTATATTCTGCAGCAAATCTTGTGGGAAAAATAAACAAAAATAATCAAATTTAGAAAAATTTGTAGTGTCGGGCTGCACACCTGGCTGTACGGTGAAAGGGGGGATGATAGCGGATCCTGAGTTGGCAGGCAACCATAAGGGGTTTGCCAGGGCATCGGGAAGGTAGGACTGGGGCTGGATTCTTCGGGTTGGGCGTGCATTTCCATTACTTGTACTGGGCTCCTCTTCCTGGGGTATGGCGCTGCTGGTGGTGGGCAGTTCTCCTGATCTTGGTGCTGATCTTGGTGCTGATCGCATTCTTTTGGGAGGGACGGTTTCCTCCGGGGAGTCGGACTCTGAGCCACTATCCTCCACTGGCTCGTATTCCGAACCAGAATCGGATAATGGGAGCTCCCCGCTGCTCTCATCATCCGACATGGCAAGAATGGCATATGCCTCCTCAGGTGTGTAAACCCTTTGGGACATTATGGCAGTGCTTATTGGTGGGCCTGTGTAATGGTACTGCTGGTGGTAGTGGTGGCGGTCTGTGTGGTAGTACCGATGGAGGTATTAGTGGTGGGCCTGTGTGGTGGTACCGATGATGGTATGGGTGGTGGTGGTACCAATGGCGGTACAGGTGGTGGTGGTACCGATGGCGGTACGGGTGGTGGTGGTGGCGGTACCAATGACGGTACAGGTGGCGGTATGGGTGGTGGTGGTGGTAGCGATGGCGGTATGGGTGGTGGTGGTACCAATGGCGGTATGGGTGGTGGTGGTACCAATGGCGGTACAGGTGGTGGTACCGATGGCGGTATGGGTGGTGGTGGTGGCAGTACCGATGGCGGTACAGGTGGCGGTACGGGTGGTGGTGGTAGCGATGGCGGTACGGGTGGTGGTGGTTGTGTTACCGATGGCGGTACAGGTGGTGGTGGTACCGATAGTGGTACGGGTGGTGATGGTACCGATGGCGGTACAGGTGGTGGTACAGGTGGTGGTGGCACTACCGACGGTGGTACGGGTGGTGGTACTGGTGGTGGTACCGATGGCGGCACTAGTGGTGATACTGGTAGCGGGCCTGTGTGGCAGTATAGATGCTGGGCCTGATGGCGGTACTAGTGGCGGTACTGGTGGCGGTACTGGTAGTGGTACCGATGGCGGTACTGGTAGCCTGTGTGGCGGTACCAATGGCGGTACCGATGGAGGTGGGCCTGTGACAGATGATACACAGATGGGCTGATTGATTGATTGACAGATGGGCTGATTGATTGATTGACAGATGGGCTGATTGATTGACAGATGGGCTGATTGATTGATTGACAGATGGGCTGATTGAGTGAAAGATGGGCTGATTGATTGATTGACAGATGAGCTGATTGGCTGGGCTGATTGATGTGCTGGGCTGTGTGACAGGTCCTCTTTATTGGGGGGGGGGCGTGTTGTGCACTGTAAAATAATGTAGACAAACTACACTGAGCTAACTTACTGATCTCTGCTCTCTCCTCACAGATCGGTGTGTGAGGAGAGAGCAGGGATCAGGTAGTAACTCCTGCGGTTTGTTTACATTTGTGACCGTCTGTGATTGGACACAGCCGGTCACGTGGTAAACAGCCAATTCATTGGCTGTTTACCCTGATCGGGGACGCGCTGTGTCCAAGGGACATTAGTCTTCCCTGATCCCCGCTCTGCAAGCCTCTGGCGGCGCGCACGAAGCGCGCCGCCGAGTCTGTTGTGACATGTGATCGGCTGTGACTTTGACACAGCCGATCACATGGTAAACAGCCAATGAAATTGGCTGTTTACCGTGATCGGGGAAGCGCTGTGTCCGAGGGTCGCACGCCGTCCCCGATCACCGCGCTGCGCGCCCCCGTGGGCACGTGCAAGGCATTATCCTGCAGGACGTCAATAGACATCCAGTGTGGATAATGCAACCACTTCCCGGACGTCAATTTGCTATTGACTGGGCGGGAAGTGGTTAAGCACATCATCCAGCATGCTACAAAATTAGAGATGGGACAATCGACCCCCCCCCTACCAACAAATACCATTGCAGTCTATGGGAACTGACATGTTAATTTTGCTAGTCCCCACTTGGCTGGCTTATCTTCTAGTTATTGGCCTTAAAATGGGGGCCCAGGTCCCACCCTAAGGGACATATATCAATGTCACCAATTTGGAAAACACCAAAAACAAAACAAAGAGAAGTGCCTTTAAATATGCCAAATTGCTTAAGGGCCATTTCACACCACATGCAGTGCATTGCGTTTTTTATGCATCCAAAATGCATGGAAAGTTGGTTATATGGTTCTAAATGGCAGTGTTTGTTCCAGTGCGTTCCAGTTCCACCAAAAAAGTAGAACATGCTGCATTTTACCTGCACTGGACTGTACTGGAATGCATCAAAACGCATCATAAACGCACTGGAACGCACAGGAACACACCTAAATGCACCAAAAACGCACTGGAACACACTTGTCCTTATCTATGGTTAATAAAAAAGAGGGATGAAAAAAAAGCACTGGACTGCATCAAAAACGTACCAAAAATGCACTGGAACGCATGAAAAACGTGCATGCAGAAAAGCACCTGGAACGCATCCTGGATTGCGTTTCTATGGTGTGAACTGGCCCTAGTTCACACCATAGAAACGCAGTCTGGGTGCGTTCCAGGTGCTTTTCTGAATGCGCATTTTTGACACATTCCAGTGCATTTTTGATGCAGTCCAGTGTTTTTTTCCCCCTTTTTTCACTTAGGACAAGTGTGTTGCAGTGCGTCTTTGGTGCATTTAGGTGCGTTCCGGTGCATTCCAGTGCATTTTTGGTACGTTCCGTTGCGTTTTTGATGTGTTTTACTGGGGTCCAGTACAGTTTTGTACCTAAAAAATGCAGCATGACCATTTTTTTTTTTTGCTTTCTGAAATGCACTGGAACGGACTGCAGTGGTGTGAACTATGCCATTGGCGTTAATGTGATCAACTTTCTTTGCGTTTTTCATGCATCAAAAAAACACACTGCACTGCATCCGGTGTGAACTGGCCCTAAATATCATACCCGGGGGGTGTCTATAGTATGCCTGTAAAGTAGCACATGTTTTCCATGTTTATAACAGTTGGAGAGCAAAATTACATTTCTAAAGTAAAATAATAGTCATCTAAAAGTCCTTGCGGCTGTAATGAATTGCTGGTTCCCGTCAATACAGATAAAAGTCATTGAAAGTCTTTGATTACACAAAAAACAAATGCGTGGGGGTCCCCCAAATTCCATTACCAGGCCCTTCAGGTCTGGAATGGATATTAAGGGGAACCCCGCTGCAATTTTTTTTTAAAAATGATGTGGGGTTCCCCCCAAATATCCATACCAGGCCCTTCAGATCTGGCATGGATTTTAAGGGGAACTCCACCCCAAATTAAAAAAAAAATGGCGTGGAGTCCCCCCAAAAATCCACACCAGACCCTTATCCGAGCACATAACCTAGCTGGCCGCAGGAAAGGAGGGGGGGACGAGAGAGAGGCCCCCTCTCCTGAACCGTACCAGGCCACATGCCCTCAACATGCCCTCAACATGCCCGGTGGTTGTGGGGGTCTGCGGGCGGGGGGCTTATCGGATTCTGGAAGACCCCTTTAACAAAGGGGACCCCCAGATCCCGCCCGCCCTGTGTGAAATGGTAATGGGGTACAAATGTACCCCGTCCATTTCACAAAGAAAGTGTAAAAAATGTAAAAAAGGATAAGAGCCGGTTTTTGACAATTCCTTTATTAATGTCTTCTCTTTTTTTCCATCTTCTTCCTTCTTCTTCTTCCATCTTCTTCCATCTTCTTCTCTTCTCCATTCGGGTTTCTTCCTCCATCTTCATCTTCCTCTTCATCTTTAACTTCATCTTCATCTTCCTTCTTCCTTTGGTCTTCTCGTCCGCATCTTGCTCCGGTGTCTTCCCTTCTTCTTTCTTCGGCCGCTCCGTTTGAATTGGAGGTTCCCGCTGTGCGGGAACCTCCAATAAGTGTAGCAAATTCTTCATGAATTTGGTGCAAGACATTAACAAGAGGGATTAATGCCAGAAAAGTGGCGCAACAGCTTTATTGAATTCTCCCATTACGTTGTTAATCTTAAACAATAAATAGATTATACCTCTTTTTTCCTCTTCCTGCTTCAAACATGACCACACCCACATTTGAAACTGTACTGACCAATTAAAATCCAGAATAGAGGGGCCACACCCCCTAATAAGAAAATACATTAACGCTTTACCAAAAATATGAATCCTTCCCCACTCAACTGAAAACAAGAATTAATCTCACTACATGGCACTGAAGTTGCTATATTATGGTAACACAAGGGTTAGGCGTTCTTAAAGGGACCAGCACCTAATCCCCTAGGAGGAACACCCTGCAGGACACAAGCACCCTAGTGATTTGGAGGCTATACTGCAAGTTCACAGAGGATGAATTATGAGATATCACCTGGAGAGAGTCAAACTGTATATGACCATACATGCACTGTATGTCATATCAGCAAGGTGAGGGCACTGAGAGCACAGTGGTGAGCGGAAAGAGGTTCTTTTTAACCACATTTGGATCTTTTGAGTCAAGAATGTCACGGTATATAACATCATTTGATGAACTGTCACTTTGTATAACATTTGATGAACTGTCACTGCTCAGTAACATTTGCCCAGAATAAGGGTGGATGGATTTGAAGCATAGTATAATAAATCTGTAACACTGGTGTTATTTATTTTTATGTGTGCATATGTACCACATTTATAGAATTGATTTCCAAGTTTAACATTTTGAGAGATTGGTAGCGCAGCACTTATCCATTTATTATAATAATTAGATTATAGGCAATTTTTTTCAGTTTCAACCTTGCATCTATTTGCCTTATTATATTATCCTGTATGTTCGGTATATCATTTAGCTCCTCTTGGCAAGCTGGTACATGGCAAAAAAGGTAACTGTAGACCCTGACTTATAAAGCTACCAATAGGTTATGTTGTTGTGTCTATATATCTACATATTTAACTACTTGCCGACCGCGCTATAGCCAAAAGACGGCTACAGCGTGGGCCTTAATTGCCGTAAGGGCGTCCATGGATGTCCTCCCGAGCAAGCACTGTCTGCGCGTCCCTGCGGGTCGGCCACGGCGCGCTCTTTGATCACCGAGTCTATGCGAGTCTACCACGTGATCAGCTGTCAGCCAATGACGGCTGATCACGTGATGTAAACAGAAGCTCGTAATCAGTATTTTATTTCCCCCTCACACCGTCAGCGTGAGGGCAAAAAAATAGCCGACCACAGTCTTCTGTCAGAGAGACATCGGTCCCTCACACAGAAAGCCGCGTCTGCATATTCTGTGCCCACCAGTGTCAGCTGCCAGTGCCCACTGTGCCACCTACCAATGCCACCTATCAGTACCCACCAGTGCCAGCTACCAGTGCCACCCATCAATGCCCAATAGTGACACCCATCAATGCCCATTAGTGTCTCATAATCAGTGCTACAGATCAGTGCTGCCTATCAGTGTCACCTACCAGTGCCCATCAGTGCCACCCATCAGTGATCATCAGTGCCCATCAGTGCCACCTATCAGTTGCGCTTATCAGTGCCACCTATCAGTATCAACCATCAGTGCCACCCATCATTGCCACCTATCAGTGCCCCCTATTCAGTGCTTATCAGTGCCACCTATCAGTGCCCATTAGTGCTGCCTTATCAGTGCCTCTCAGTGCCGCCTATCAGTGCCCATCAGTTCTGCCTATCAGTGCTCATCAGCACAGCCTATCAGTGCCCATCAGTGCAGCTTCATCAGCGTACATCAGTGAAGGAGAAAACAGTTTTGTTTTGTTTTTTTCCAAATTTTCAGTTTTTTTTGTTTTATTTAGTAAAAAATTAAAAACCCAGCAGTAATTAAATACCACCAAAAGAAATCTCTATCTGTGTGTAAAAAAATGATAAAAATTGAATTTGGGTACACTGTGGCATGACTGCGCAATTGTCATTCAAAGAGTGACAGTACTGAACGCTGAAAATTGGTCTGGGCAGGAAGGGGGTTTAACCACTTAACGACCGCTCACTGTATATATACGTCGGCAGAATGGCACCGACAGGCACAATCACGTAGAGTGTACGTGATTGCCTTTGTATAGTTGGGGGGTCCAATCGGACCCCCCTCCTATACAGTGAGCGGTGGCTAAGTGTCCGGGAGCGTTCCGGGATGAGGGGGCAGCCATTCGTTTCCGGCCACCCCCTCGCGATCGCTCCCGGCGAATGGAAATGCCCCCTCTGTCTGTGTCAGGCAGAGGAAGCAGGAGGAAGTGATGTCATCTCTGGTGCGGCGCTCACATATACCGAGCGCCGTACAAGAGAAGACATCAGGTCAGTGCACACAACACTACACTGACACCAGGACACATAGGGACATAAATCGCCCCCCCAGGCCCCCCCAGACACCCCCAGATTACCCCAGATCACCCCCCAGCCCCCAGTCACAGTGTCACTGATTGCAGTGACCATTTATTTAGTGATCACTGCAATCAGTGACATTTGTGACTGTAAAAGTGTCAGTACATTCAGTTTTAGGTCCAGTGTAGCCCCCTAACCCCCCTAATAAAGGTTTAACCCCCTGATCACCCCCTATATAACCCTTTCACCCCCTATCACCACTGTCACTAAGCGATCATTTTTCTGATCGCTGTCTTAGCGTCAGTGATGCCGATCGGTAGCCGGTAATTTTTTTTAGGTTTTCCGCAGGTTTTTATAGCGTCAGGTACCCCAATATATTATCTAATAAAGGTTTAACCCCCTTGATCGCCCCCCAGGTAACCCTTTCACCCCCTATCACCACTGTCGCTAAGCAATCGTTTTTCTAAATGCTGTCTTAGTGTCGGTGATGCAGATCGGTAGCCAGTCATTTTTTTTAGGTTCGCCGCATGTTTTTATAGCGTCAGGTACCCCAATATATTATCTAATAAAGGTTTAACCCCCTTGATCGCCCCCCAGGTAACCCTTTCACCCCCTATCACCACTGTCGCTAAGCGATCGTTTTTCTAAACGCTGTCTTAGTGTCGGTGATGCAGATCGGTAGCTGGTAATTTTTTTTAGGTTCGCCGCAGGTTTTTATAGCGTCAGGTACCCCAATATATTATCTAATAAAGGTTTAACCCCCTTGATCGCCCCCCAGGTAACCCTTTCACCCCCTATCACCACTGTCGCTAAGCGATCGTTTTTCTAAACGCTGTCTTAGTGTCGGTGATGCAGATCGGTAGCCAGTAATTTTGTTTAGGTTTGCCGCAGGTTTTTATAGCGTCAGGTACCCCAATATATTATCTAGTAAAGGTTTAACCCCCTTGATCGCCCACCAGGTAACCCTTTCACCCCCTATCACCACTGTCGCTAAGCGATCGTTTTTCTGATCGCTGTCTTAGTGTCGGTGATGCAGATCGGTAGCCAGTAATTTTTTTTAGGTTCGCCGCAGGTTTTTATAGCGTCAGGTACCCCCATATATTATCTAATAAAGGTTTTAACCCCCTGATTGCCCCTAGTTAACCCTTTCACCAGTGATCAACATATAAGTGTTACGGGTGACACTGGTTAGTTAGTTTGCTTTTTATAGTGTCAGGGCACCCGCCGTATATAACCCAATAAAGGTTTAACCCCCTGATCGCCCGGCGGGTGATATCAATTAGGTTTTAGCGTCAGAGAGGGTCTGCGTCACACCCCAGGCAGCGTCAGGTTAGTGCCAGTAACGCTAACACCCATGCGTGAAGCATAAACCCCCCTTAGTGGTATAGTATCTGAACAGATCAATATCTGATCTGATCAGATCTATACTAGCGCCCCCAGCAGTTTAGGGTTCCCAAAAACGCAGTGTTAGCGGGATCAGCCCAGATACCTGCTGGCACCTGCGTTTTGCCCCTCCGTCCAGCCCAGGCCACCCAAGTGCAGTATCGATCGATCACTGTCACTTACAAAACAAAAACACACATAACTGCAGCGTTCGCAGAGACAGGCCTGATCCCTGCGACTCCAGTGCTGTAGGAGGTGATTTCACCACCACAGTTAAATAAAAAAAGCATATATGCCGAAGCATTGGGGCAGCAGGAGCGGAGGAGCGATTTTGCTCCTAATGCCGCGTACATACGGTCGAAATTCCGACGGAGGCTTGCCCGTGGAAAAGTCCGACCATGTGTGTGCGGCATAACTTTTTTGCGGGAGGATGCCCCCATGCTTCGGCATATATAAATGGTGCGTGTATGCCCATCATTGGAAGTGGGTGGATGAAGGGCGGTATTCTAATGGTGGGCATACCCACCGATCAATCTCTTTTTTCGTTCAGCCAACTGGCTGCATGAAAAAAAAAGATTACAATACATGTCCAACAAGGACCAGCAACGTACTGGTATGTTGCTGGAATTTGAATGTTTATACCAGAATGATGCCTGCGGGTTTAGGTATCATCTTGGTATCATTCTTTTCAGCCTGCGGCCGGCTTTCATGTAAAAGCAATCCTAGCGGCTAATTAGCCTCTGGACTGCTTTTACAAGCAGTGGGAGGGAATGCCCCCCCCGGATATAAAAAGCGCCATTGGGAAATTGGGAAAGCATTTTATCACACCGATCTTGGTGTGGTCAGATGCTTTGAGGGCAGAGGAAAAATCTAGGGTCTGGAAGACCCCATTTTTTTCAAAAAAAGAGTACCTGTCACTACCTATTGCTATCATAGGGGATATTTACATTCCCTGAGATAACAATAAAAATTATTTAAAAAAAAATACTTGGAAGGAACAATTTAAAAATAAAATAAAAAAGCAAAATTAATAATAAAAAAAATAAAATAAAAAAAGCACCCCTGTCCTGCCCTGCTCTTGCCCAATGGCGAACGCAAGCATCGGTCTGGCATCATATGTAAACAGCAATTGCACCATGCATGTGAGGTATCACCGCGAAGGTCAGATCGAGGGCAGTCATTTTAGCAGTAGACCTCCTCTGTAAATCTACTGGGGTAACCTGTAAAGGCTTTTAAAGGCTTTTAAAAATGTATGTAGTTTGTCGCCAATGCGCGTTTGTGCGAAATTTTAAAGCATGTCGTGTTTGGTATCTATGTACTCGGCCTAAGATCATCTTTTTTATTTCATCAAACATTTGGGCAATATAGTGTGTTTTAGTGCATTAAAATTAAAAAAAGTGTATTTTTTAACCCAAAAAATGCGTTTGAAAAATCGCTGCGCAAATACTGTGTAGAAAAAAAAAATGCAACACCCACCATTTTAATCTGTAGGGCCTTTGCTTTAAAAATATATATAATGTTTGGGGGTTCAACATAATTTTCTTGCAAAAAAAAAATGTTTTCATGTAAACAAAAAGTGTCAAAAAGGGCTTTGTCTTCAAGTGGTTAGAAGAGTGGATGTAAGCTTCCTAATGTTGTGTATAAAATGCCAGAACAGTTCAAAACCCCCCCAAATGACCCCATTTTGGAAAGTAGACACCCCAAGCTATATACTGAGAGGCATGTCGAGTCCATGGAATATTTTATATGTTGACACAAGTTGCGGAAAAACAACAATTTTTTTTTTTTGCACAAAGTTGTCACTAAATGATATATTGCTCAAACATGCCATGGGCATATGTGGAATTACACCCCAAAATACATTCTGTTGCTTCTCCTGAGTATGGGGATACCACATGTGTGAGACTTTTTGGGAGCCTAGCCGCGTACGGGACCCCAAAAACCAAGCACCGCCTTCAGGCTTTCTAAGGGTGTAAATTTTTGATTTCACTTCTCACTGCCTATCACAGTTTTGGAGGCCATGGAATGCCCAGATGGCACAAAACCCCCCCAAATGACCCCATTTTGGAAAGTAGACACCCCAAGCTATTTGCTGAGAGGTATTGTGAGTATTTTGCAGATCTCGCTTTTTGTCACAAAGTTTTGAAAATTGAAAAAAAAAATATATATATATATATATATTTTCTTTCTTCATTTTCAAAAACAAATGAGAGCTGTAAAATACTCGCCATGCCTCTCAGCAAATAGCTTGGGGTGTCTATATTCCAAAATGGGGTCATTTGGGGGGGGTTTGTGCTATTTTGGCATTTTATGGCCTTCGAAACTGTGATAGGTAGTGAGGAGTGAAATCAAAAATTTGTGCCTAGAAATCCTGAAGGCGGTGCTTGGTTTTCGGGGTCCCGTACGCGGCTAGGCTCCTAAAAAGTCCCACACATGTGGTATCCCCGTACTCAGGAGAAGCAGAAAAATTTATTTTGGGGTGTAATTCCACATATAACCATGGCATGTGTGAGCTATATATCATTTAGTGACAACTTTTTGTAATTTTTTTTTTTTTAGTCATTATTCAATCACTTAAGACAAAAAATAAAAAATTCAATGGGCTCAACATGCCTCTCAGCAATTTCCTTGGGGTGTCTACTTTCCAAAATGGGGTCATTTGGGGGGGTTTTGTACTGCCCTGTCATTTTAGCACCTCAAGAAATGAGATAGGCAGTCATAAATTTAAAGCTGTGTAAATTTCAGAAAATGTACCCTAGTTGTAAACTCTATAACTTTTGCGCAAACCAATAAATATACGCTTATTGACATTTTTTTTACTAAAAACATGTGGCTGAATACATTTTGGCCTAAATGTATGACTAAAATTGAGTTTATTCGATTTTTCTTATAACAAAAAGTAGAAAATATTATTTTTTTTCAAAATTTTCGGTCTTTTTCCGTTTATATCGCAAAAAATAAAAATCGCAGAGGCAATCAAATACCATTAAAATAAAGCTCTATTTGTGGGAAGAAAAGGACGCAAATTTCGTTTGGGTACAACATTGCATGTTCGCACAATTTACAGTTAAAGCAGCGCAGTGCAAAATTCTGAATTTACCTCTGGTCCTTTAGCTACCAAATGGGCCGGGGCTTAAGTGGTTAAGTGCCCAGTAAGCAAGTGGTTAAAAGAATGTCATTTTACTCTGCCATATCTTATCTCATTGTTGCAGTAGGATGTGCAGTACAGTTTAAATTGCTGGAAAATTACATTCATTGAGAGTATAAGGTGCCATGGCTATGAATAAGTATTTGTTTACCGAAATGCATAAGCTGCTGTAACTTGCACACTGTACCCTTTATCAATAAAGTACTATTATCAGGAGGATGAATTACCAGTTCTTCACCTTATACTCTTCATGCTGTTTTAGCTGCCAGGAACTTTGAGCTTTGGAGCGCCTTGGTCTACCTTCAGGGGGAATTAACCTAGGCATATACCTTTGTTTGTAAATTAAATTCATTGCCAAAAAAGATGCTGGGCTTAGTCAATAAAAGAAAATTTCAAACTATCTCAAGAGATCTGGTATGGCAGATGCCACACTGCAAGGCTTCCCCTGATGAGCACCCAAGTGTAGCTCCAACCATAAAAAAATACAGAAAGGATCGCCAGACCAAAATCGAATAAAAGAGTCCAAAATAATTTTAATTGTTGATATAAAAAAGTCATTTAAAACAGCCAACATGCTTTTGTGAGCAACAACCCCCCCCCCTCACCAGGTGAATGTTTTTAGCCTCTAACCATTTACAAAACTGAATTTTCAAAGCATGTAGACTTTAATTTTCACATTTGCCGTATGTGGGGAACTGTGTCAAACGCTTTGGCAAAATCCAAGTATACTATGTCCAAAGCTACTCCTTTTGCCGCGTACACACGATCGGAATTTCCAACAACAAATGTTCGATGTGAGCTTTTGGTCGGATATTCCGACTGTGTGTAGGCTCCATCGGATATTTGCTGTTGGAATTTCCGACAACAAATGATTGAGAGCTGGTTCTCAATTTTTCCGACAACAAAAGTTCTTGTCGGAAATTCCGACCGTGTGTATCCAATTCCGACGCACAAAAATCCTACGCATGCTCGGAATCATTTCGACGCATGCTCAAAATGATTGTACTTAATTTTTCTCGGCTCGTCGTAGTGTTGTACGCCTCCACGTTCTTGACGTCTGGAATTTCCGAGCAACATTTGTGCGACCGTGTGTATGCAAGACAAGTTTGAGCCAACATCCGTCGGAAAAAAAAACACGGTTTTGTTGTCGGAAATTCCGATCGTGTGTACACTGCATTCATTTTTGCTTACTTTCTCATAAAAATTATTTAAGATTTGTTTAACAACTTCTGTCTTTCATGAGTCCAAGCTGACTATTGTTTAAAATATAATTTTCTAGCAAAAACTGATCTATGTGTTCTATTAAAATCTTCCAGTTTCTTGCTGACTATGGAAATTAAACTAACCAATTTAGTAAAATAGTTACTCGGTAAAGATTTTGATCCCTTTTTCAATATAGACACCACATTGGCCTTATGCCAATCCAGGTTTTCCTCTCCTCCGTGTAGAGTCTTTTCACAATTGTCAGTTTTTATGGAGCAAAAGCTATGCATTTTAATGCATTAAAAAGGATTTTAATATGATTGGTTCATAGTTATGTGCTGTAGTTTAGTTTGTTTTGGAAGGAAGAACACCTATGGCTCTTCATTTACACCTACACGTTTGTGTAGGTTTACTACCACACTTACTGCAACACAAACGGAACAGTGTGAATCCACCCTTAGCAATTATAATCATATAAAACATTTACAGTTCATAGTATTAAATTAAAATAATAAAAATTATTTTAAAAACACCTTTACTTCCTTTGTGATTAATTTGGTGCCGTCATTTTTTCACTGCAATGATACATAATGCATTGCTTGTTGACAGTTTCAGGTATTTGAGAGAATTTTATAGGGCCTGATGCTTTTAGGGTTCATTGAGCCAAGTAAGCAAAACAGCTGAGGTAAGGGACCATGAACCAAAAAAGCCCAGGTACACTTAACCATCTCTGTTACAGGCTGACATCATGCTAGCTTCCAGAAAGTTCCTATTTCCTTTTCTTTTTACAAAATACAAAGTGTTTATTAAAGTGGTTGTAACCCTAAAAAAAAAAAAAAGATCTATAGCACAGTGCTTGTGCTGTGTCATTTATCCCTTCCTATGTTGTTATATACCATGTTGATCCTGCCTGTTCCTGTGTCCCTCTGTCTGTGCTGACCACGGTAATCCAAAAAAGATGCTGGGCTTAGCTGCCAGGAATACCATGGTAGGGTTACGTGCCTCGGTCAGCCCGCTCTCTGCTGTGAATCTTTCCCCTCTTTACCTGCCTGCCTGTCAGCGTGAGAGCAACTCTCCTACCCGACTCTCCCTCCTCTATTCAGCTGCAATATGCAACATAAATACACATATTCCCTCTATAGTGTATGTGTTTTTTCTGAAATGAAAAGGCTAAATACCTTTTCCCTCTGTGCGGTCACGATACTTCCCTCGGCTGGTCGGCTGACATCACAGGGGAATCTAAGCCTCTCCAACCTCTCTCCATAGGTCATGGAAGAAGAGCGGAGGGGGATCACGTGACCGCACAGCTGCGATGTAAGAAAAGGTATTTAGCCTAAAAACACTGTAGTTAATGCCAGTATAATCCAGAAGGGATACCAGTAAAGTCACAACTTTACAAGCACTTTTTTTTTTAAAGATATTTGTATTGGGTTTAAGACAAACCAACATACAAGAGGAAAAAGAAAAAAACACAACTTGGTTGTTCATAGGTATACAGCAACAAGCAATACGTTCTTAAAGTCAATAAACAAATGGTGATGCAACTGTCGCAGATTGTAATCAATTACAGAAATACAAAGTGCAAACATACTGTGATGGAGTATATAAAATAAATATTTTTATAAACGACTTCTCTTTCTGGTATCTACTTAAATATAGTTTGAGAAGCTTAGCAGGGGTTAAATGTTCTTTTCTTCGATCTGTGAAGGGAAAGTGTGCTGCCCCCCCCTACCTCAGGAATTTAGAATAAACACCAACCTTTTATGGGATCCGTCTGTAAAGGACATATATATATATATATATATACAGTATGTTAAGATATGCTCTACAATAAGAATCTTGTTGGTGTTCATATTAGTTAGAAAATATAAATTGGTATATTGTGTATATTTTGTTAAATCTTATTACGATAGTATTATTTTCCTTGAGTAACCATATGACAGAGATGTTGAGCTCAGAGTGGAGTTCTCCACCCCACCCCCTCACTGCTGGACTCATTGCCCTAAGTCCCTCCATCTGGCCCAACCCATCGAACGAAGCAATATGGCGATCGAACTCTGGAATGTAGCCTAATGACTTGCCACAAGGGAGAGGACGTCACAGAGGAAGATGATCATATGTGAACTTAGCCAATCATGTGTAAATGTTTTTGTGATGACGAGTGTATGTGTCATATTATCTATATAAGTCAAGTTTGAATAAAGGAGCCCCACAGGGAGCTATACATGCGAAGGAAGCTATACTGATGAGTCTGATTTCAGTGTGCAAACCTTCACACAGGCCTACATGTATATTTTAACATAGATTTGAAGCAGAAGATAATAGTTTCTGGGATTGGACCAGAATTAATCCATTACAATTTGGCTCCCAACGTGGATTTCTAGATTTCGATTCCTCTAAAGCTGACCTTGTATGGCTGCCAGCAATTGGAGATGTTTCTTCCGGTTTGAGGCCTGATCGTCCTCGTTACGCGGTAAGTGAATACTGTTTTATTCCTTACCTGTGTTGTTCCGGTTCAGACTCTCTCCCTTTTACTTGCATTCAGTCTGCTTTTCCGAGAGATCGACAAAGACAAGTTACTTCTTGTCTAGAACCAATTTACTAAGAACCTGTTTGACTTCTTCTGCCGGCTGTTATTTATGTTATGTGTTGTTCTGTGTTGTCTTGAATGTCCCTATTTCGCTGAACGCTGTCTGTGTGTGTGAGGGGAGACTCGATATTTCTTGCTGGGCTGGCCTAGTTTAAGAGGGGTAGGTTAGATACTTGTGTGCGCCGAATTTCCTTGTCCGTTATAGGATTGATTAAAGAGATGCGCAGGTTAGATATGCAAATAGACATATATGTGTGAATGGAGTCGCTGAATTCCCTTGCTCAAACAGCTTCCCGTTGATGAAGCGTCGGGGTTTATAGAGGTGTCGGAACCATTCATTAAGATATATATCTCCGTTTCCTTGGATTAATAGAGAGGTGTCTGAAAGAAGTGGTTTAGACACAGAATTTCCTTGTCCGGTGGTTCGGGGTTAAAATTTTTACCTCCATACAGACTGCGAAGTTGGTATACGTTGTAATGTCTTTGTTTTGATTTTTCTGTGTTTGGGACGGCAGCTGTCCCTCACGCAGGCACACAGCCCCCTGCCTCTCATGTGTGAGCGTGCTGTTACAAACCCACGCTGCCCAATGCCCCTCCTTCCTTCCCCTCAGGCTGTATAGAGGGTTTCATATTTTCCGCCTGTGTTTCCTCTCCTGAAGTGCTGCCTTTCTCTGTGTGACTTTAACCCTTTAATATCCCTTCTAGTCTATGCCTGATTTTTATACCCTGACTGTACTTTTTCATCCTGCGGTCAGGTGTTTGTGTTTTTTTTTTGTTTTTTTTGTTTTTTACATTTGATGTTTGTCTTTGATTTTTGTCCTTTGCTTTATTGTTATTTTGAACTTGTGAATCTTCTCAACCAGACAGAACTCCATATTATTAGAATGAGAACAAAAGCCTGCCATACCATGGTAGCCATTAATGGGCATGTGAGGAATGTGGGAGGTCCGGACCCCCACACTCTGACCCGCCCTGGGCTCTGCCCCTAATGCAGTTATAAGTTGAGGGACCTTGTACTATAGTCCCTCCTTCATTGCCCTGTGATGCATTCAATACCAGGTTACATTACGAATCGCATTATCGCATACTATCAAGTGATTTTGTAGTGGGTTTTAAAGACCCGATTCAGATTGGGCTGTTAGTGACCCGACCAGAGTAGTATAGGACCTTATAGCAGTGAGTGTGCTTATCCTTCCACACTCTCTTCTTTCTGGGGTGCCCCTGTCTGCAAAAGTATTTTTGCTGTCATTGATTTAGATTACCTGAAGCCATACAGCTCATTTTGCCCCTAGTCATGCTAAGGCCCTACATGTAATAAAGGCGATCAGTACTGCTCCTGCCCTTTTGCCTGTTATGGAAAGCCCTTTTGCCTGTTATGGAAAGCCCTTTTGCCTGTTATGGAAAGCCCTTTTGCCTGTTCATATCTGAAATGCAGGGCCCCGCCTTATGGGTGTTCACACAAACTCATGGATTCTATAACCACGCTATTGGTTGTTATTTATCCTGTTGCTAGAGGTGGCCCATCCTGTCTGCTCAAGCCCTGCTGGACTAAACTTCTGACTTTGTCCTGGCCCTTCCCCTTCTGCTGCTTGCCCCTCACGATATCTTTGCCTTTCTGTATCAGGTGCAACACAAGTGTTTGTCCTATGGTTGCGATGCAGTTTCCTCATGCCTGACGGTGTGGCTCTACTTCAATGCCAGTGACTCTACTCTGCTACTCTACTTCCTCTTGTCCAAGGGGGGTATCATGACATGTCTCTGGACAAACAGGAAGAAGAGAACGCAGACCTACCTGCTTTTACCCGAGATGAAGATGAACATGATTGCTTTGAACTTATGCTGGATGCCCCAATCCCAATGCCTCAACTCACCTTGTAGAAGTACAGGTGGATGATCTTTGGACTGTAGGAACCCGCCCATGTCTCCCCAGAAGCTCTGTACCCAGCTGTGGTGCAATGGGCCCATGGAGCAACCCATTTCTCAAAGACTTTGATGAACTCACTTATAAAGAAACATTATGTAGCTCCAGGAATGACTAAACAGTACTGTAAGTCCTGCCACACTTGCCTAGCATGCAACCCCAAAAGGCTCAGGGTGGCCAGAGGCCTGTCGCAGATCATACGGCAAAGACCACGGCTGCTTTTGGAGCTAGTTTGCAGATATGGGGTACCTGGGGTGATAGAGAGTGATCAGGGTCCTGTGTTCACTTCTATAGTCACAAAATAAATATGGTTGGCCCTAGGTAACACATTAGCGTTTCATGCATCTTATCACCCTGTTAGGTTGTTACAGTCTGATACTTTGATAGATTATGTGACCGCTCTTGTAAAATAATTAACTAACATCCATGTACGAGTATTTTCTTGCATTACAGATCCTGATCTAGGTACCGGTACTTACAGTATACTTCCTGGTGATTGGGTGATGGTTAAGAAGTTTCTCTGAAAGCATTCCCTGGAGCCAAGATATGTAACAAAGCTCCAGTTCCTGAGGACCGTGCACCACTCGCACCAGAATGAAACTATATATCTTTTTTCTTATAGTAACTGTGCACGCACAGGAGGTGGCTATCAAATAAATAGATGGTGTAACACACTTTTGGTATAATTCATCAGACACACATGTAGCTACTTTTATATTTGATCTCTGTATTATAATCGTTTCCCCTCCATTTAACTGGCAGTGTATCCACAGATCTAGTGCAGAATCAAACTCAGTCTTTGGGAGACATGTATTGGATCTGTGGGGACATGAGGATTAGGACTAAGTTAACAGGCCGATGAAAAGGGAAATGTGCACTTGCTAAAGTCATAATGCCCCTGCATATCTTTTCTGGAGATGACCTAGTAGTAAAAAGGGAGCACTCATCTAAATCCACTAGGAAGCGTAGAAGTGCTCCAGCTGGTAGTTTTGACCCTCATGTATATATAGATGCCATAGGAGTCCCAAGGGGGGTCCCAGATGAATTTAAAGCAAGAGACCAAGTAGCTGCAGGTTTTGAGTCCCTGATTCCCATAATTACTGTAAATAAGAATGTAGATTGGATTAATTATATCTACTATAATCAACAGAGGTTCGTTAACTATATCAGGGATGCACTCCAAGGTTTAGCTGAACAACTAGAGGCCACTTCACAAACGACAAAATCGTATGGCCTTAGACATGATCTTAGCTGAAAAGGGAGGTGTGTGCAAAATGTTGCCTGGGACAAGTACATGTTGTACATACATTCCGGACAATACAGGCCCCAATGGTAAGGTAACCTTGGCCATCAAGAAATGAGAGGATTTCTCAAAAGAGTTAAAAAGAAATTCAGGACTGACCGATCCCTGGGACCAGTATTTTGGGTGGATTAATGGGTGGCAACGCATTTGTACTCAAATAGGCATAGCAATTTTGATACTGCTTACATTAGCTGCACTAGTGGTTTGCTGTATTCTGCCCTGTACAAAAAAGCTGTTAGGAAAGGCAGCTGAAGAGGTGACTCCTACCTTTTTGAATCTAGGTGATATTAGAGATCCAATAAAGGAGGATGAGGGACCGTATGCTCCATTGCAGTCCTTACCTGTAACTAATACATACAACATTCTCAAATGATAAGGGAAAGAATAGTACTTGACTGTTCTCCTGACCGTTTCGTCGAGTAAAGACACTGGGCAAGCCATGTCTGACCTCTATGCGAAATATAAAAAAAGTCCTGATGTCAGGAGGGCGAGGTAAGGTTATATAATAAAGGGACAGTGTTGATAAAAATAGTCATTTCAAGGGTGGACTGTGATGGAGTATATAAAATAAATATTTTTATAAACGACTTCTCTTTCTGGTATCTACTTAAATATAGTTTGAGAAGCTTAGCAGGGGTTAAATGTTCTTTTCTTCGATCTGTGAAGGGAAAGTGTGCTGCCCCCCCACCTCAGGAATTTAGGATAAACACCATCCTTTTATGGGATCCGTCTGTAAAGGACATATATATATATTGTGAGGGGGTTAGCTCGGCAGCGGGTGTGTGTGACCCCCGGGATGGGCTCCCCACACAAAACAGGCCCAGCAAACGGAGGTTGTGGTTTTCAAAATCAAAAAGGTGCGGTTTATTTTCTATTTACAGTGACAAAACACAGCAAAGCAAAAGAAACATAACCAAAATAAATCCTGGTCAAGTTGACCTCTGACTAAACATACAGGTTTCCTAACTAACAACTGGGATCAGCCTAGTGCTGTCCTAGTCCCTAAGTCCCTGGTTTTAAATGTCCAAGCAAATAGCCACACAGGCTTTGTCTCACCGCACAGGGGTTCACTCTCCCTAGACAGTCCACACAGGTCTGGTTCCAGGCATGAGCTAACATCTAATGAAGCTGGGAGTTCTTATAGAGGCCTAAATGAGCTGACAAGCTTCAGCTGGTCTCATCAACTCCCTGTCTGCACGACGCCCAGCCCTCTCCCTAGAGGTATGAGTCATCCATGAGCCCACTAGCCTTATACAACTCTCCACCTAGTTGTATAAGTCGGCGTAAAGCCTGAATCTGGGCGAAATATATCTACCCCCCTGGATGCAACCAGGTGACTTTACCTTCCTGCTGTCACATACCCCCCCCCCCTCTTGTTTTAACCTCGGGGTTGGAACACCAGCAATCAGGCATTCATGTACTCGAGACAAAGCATCCACATTCCCCATTTGAACGCCAGGGCGATGCTTTACTGTGAAGTTGAATTCCTGGAGGGCCAGGAACCACCTATTCACTCTTCTATTTGTTTCCTTGTTTTGAGCCATCCACTTTAACGGAGCGTGATCCGTAACCATGTCAAAGTGCCTACCTAGCAGGTAGTACCGAAGGGAATCTAGAGCCCACTTCACCGCTAAACACTCCTTTTCAACGGTGGCGTAATTTACCACATGGGACTTCAACTTCCTGCTGAGGTAAATGACTGGGTGCTCTTCCCCGTTCCAGACCTGGGACAATACTGCTCCTAACCCCACATCTGACGCATCACTTTGTACGACAAAGTCTTTAGAGAAGTCGGGTGAGTACAACACTGGCTGGCTACATAAGGCTTGTTTCAAGAATTGGAATGCTGCCTCAGCCTCGGGGGTCCATTTAATCATGACCGACCCTTTCCCCTTCGTCAGGTTGGTTAGGGGCACAGCCTTAGAAGCAAAGTGGGGAATGAATCGCCGATAATACCCAGCGATTCCCAGAAAGGCTCGTACCTGCTTCTTGCTGTTGGGACGTGGCCAACTCTGGATGGCCTCGACTTTGTTGAGTTGGGGTTTTATTACTCCCCTCCCAATGGTGTACCCAAGATATTTGGCCTCCTCCTGCCCAATGGTACACTTCTTGGGGTTAGCCGTAAACCCCGCTTCCCGAACAGAGTCCAGGACTGCTTGCACTTTTGGCAGATGTGAGGCCCAATCTGTGCTATGGACAATTACGTCATCCAGGTAAGCCGCAGCATACTTCCGATGGGGCCTCAGCATCTGGTCCATTTTCCGCTGGAATGTGGCCGGCGCATTCTGTAACCCGAACGGCATTCTTTTATATTGGAACGCCCCGTCTGGGGTTACAAATGCGGTTTTCTCTTTGGCAGACTTGGCCAGGGGGATTTGCCAATACCCTTTTGTGAGGTCAAGAGTCGTCATGTATCGGGCTGTTCCCAGCCGGTCGATCAACTCATCTATACGTGGCATGGGGTAGGTGTCAAATTTTGTAACTTTGTTCAACTGACGAAAATCGTTACAAAATCGCCAGCTCCCATCCGGTTTAGGCACCAACACGATGGGACTAGACCAATCACTTTGGGACTCCTCTATCACCCCTAAGTTCAGCATTTTCTGTACTTCCTCCCGTATTGCCTCCCGTCGAGCCTCTGGGATCCGATAGGGTTTTAACTTCACCCTTTCACCGGGCGGGGTAATGATGTCATGCTCTACCCCAGATGTTTGTCCCGGCAGCTCAGAGAATACCTCCTTGTTGCGAAGCACAAACTCCTTAACCTCCTGTTGTTGGGGTTGTGACAAGGTGGCTGCTATTCCAACCTCAGGAATCACGCAACCAGTTTGAGCTGGTGACCAAGTGTCTGCGACTAGGGACTCTCTATCCCTCCAGGCTTTCAACAGATTAACGTGATAGATCTGTTCGGGCTTTCGCCTTCCTGGTTGTCTGACCTTGTAATTCACTTCGCTCACTTTTTCCATTATCTCGTAGGGGCCTTGCCATTTGGCAAGGAATTTACTTTCAACCGTAGGGACAAGTACCAATATCCTATCCCCCGGGGAAAAGGTACGGGTCTTGGCTCCACGGTTGTACACTCTCTGCTGTGCCAACTGCGCTTGGGCCAAATGTTCCTTCACGATGGGCATTACCTGTGCAATTCGATCTTGCATCAGGGCGACATGCTCAATCACACTCCTGTGGGGAGAACTCTCACTTTCCCAAGTTTCCTTGGCAATATCCAACAGCCCTCTTGGGTGTCTCCCATACAGTAACTCAAAGGGGGAGAATCCCGTAGAGGATTGGGGCACCTCCCTAATAGCAAACATCAAATAAGGAAGTAAACAGTCCCAATCCTTTCCATCTCTATCCACCACTTTCTTCAACATTTGTTTTAGGGTTTTGTTGAATCTTTCAACCAGCCCATCGGTTTGGGGGTGATACACAGACGTACGCAATTGCGTCACTTTGAACAATTTACACACCCCTTTATAACCCGGGACATAAAGGGTGTACCTTGGTCCGTAAGCAGTTCTTTACAAATACCCACCCGGCTAAAAACAAGAGATAGCTCTTTGGCTATGGTTTTGGCCGAGGTATTTCGGAGAGGGATCGCTTCTGGATAACGGGTGGCATAGTCCATTATAACTAATATGTACTGGTGCCCCCTAGCGGACTTGATTATAGGACCTACCAAATCCATGGCGATCCTCTCAAACGGGACCTCAATGATGGGTAGAGGGACCAGCGGGCTACGGAAATGTGGCATCGGGGCCAACCTCTGACACACAGGGCAGGAGGAACAATAATTTTCTACGTCCTTCATCACCCCCGGCCAATAGAATCTCTGTAATACCCTCTCTTGGGTTTTCTCTGTCCCCAGATGACCTCCAAGAATGTGCCCATGGGCCAACTCCAACACCAACTTCCTGTAAGGTTTGGGCACCACAAGCTGCTCAACGGTTTCTTCTGCCCTTTTTGCCACCCGATACAGTAGGTCCTTCTCTACGCTGAAGTATGGGTAAGTGCAGGTATTATCTGGGTTCACTAACTCGCCATCTATTTTCACTACGTTTTCCCGTGCCTTTATTAGGGCGGGGTCTTTCAACTGTTCTGTGGCAAAGTTTTCCCTGTGAACCTCAAGATCAGAAAACTCCACAGACGATAGGTTTTCGTCTGAGGAGGTGGGCTCCTCTCCAGTTTCTTGAGTCTCCCCTGCCAATACTGATAAGGGAAATTCCGGAGAGTCCTCACCACTCTCAGGGGAGTTCTGGCTATCACATTCCTGGTACATAGGGGCACCAGTGAGGGGCTCAGGATCATCCCACAGTTCCCAGAACTTCGGAAAATCCCTTCCCACAATGGCGTCATGCGGTAACTGAGATACTAAGCCCACTGGATGAGAGAGGGTACCTTTGGGAGTCTCGAAACACACTGTAGTCACTGGATACTCTCGGGTGTCCCCATGCACACAAATAACAGCTACCTTGCTATTCCCAGAGACCTCTGTTTTAACTAACTCAGCCTTTATCAGGGTCACAAGGCTACCTGAATCCAGCAATACCACAACATTTCTACCATTAACACACATTTTGCATAAATGTTTCTCAGTTCCTCGAATGGCAGTGCATGCGACTGTCGCACACAGCGACTGACGTCTGCCCGTCAGAAAGTCACACTGCATGGGTTCCTCCACAACCGGGCAATTGGCTGCAATATGTCCCGCTTGCCGGCAGCGGTAGCAAACGATCCTTCTTGCCGCCTCTTGAGCCGCTGATTTCCCAGGCTGTTCTCGCCAAACTTGGGGTAGAGCTCCCACCCTCTCACTCTCTCCACCCTCACCCCTTGGAATCCTCTTATCCGCCCCTGGGGATGGTCTGGTCTTAGGGTGGAAAGTCCGAGTGTCTCTGGAAGAGGCCGTCAGGTTCTCTGTAGCCAACTATTTCTCCACACGATCCACAAGACCATCGGCCGTCTCTGGGTCTCCATGGCTTACCCACTTTTGGATGGCAGTAGGAAGAGCTCTCAAAAACCGATCCATTACAACACGTTCCACAATCTTTGGTGCGGACAAAGTCTCTGGCTGTAGCCACTTTCTGCTCAGGTGAATGAGATCATACATTTGAGACCTGGGGGGTTTTCCAAGCTGGAAAGTCCAGTTATGCACACGCTGAGCCCGGACAGCCTGGGTGACACCCAGCCTTGCCAATATTTCAGCTTTTAGCATCACATAGTCTTTTGCTTGGTTAGGCTCTAGGTCATAGTAAGCTTTCTGCGATTCACCAGTTAACAGAGGAGCCACCAGTCCAGCCCACTGCTCCTCAGGCCACTTTTCTCTTTCAGCGGTCCTTTCAAATGTGGTCAAAAATACCTCTGGATCATCCTCTCCAGTCATTTTTGTCAATAAACGACTCACCCCAAAGGACGCGGTATTAGTGGGACGGCTTTCCTCACTGGTCTGCGGACGTTGCTGCATTACTGCTTCCATCTGTTGTTGTAGTCTCTGCTCTTGCTTCTGCAACAGGTCTATGAAGCGGGCCTCAGATTGCTGCTGGGCTCGTTGCTGAGCCTCCAGACTCTGTTGCAAAGTTGCGTTTGTCTGCTGCTGGGCTGCAAGGCTCTGTTGATGAGCTTGCTGCTGGGCTGCGAAGTTCTGTTGTTGAGCTGCAAGGCTCTGTTGATGAGCTGCAAGGCTCTTTTGCAAACCTGCATTTGTCTGCTGTTGATTGGCATTTGCTAGAGCCAGCTGCTTCAGTATCTCCTCCATGCTGGCTTAAAAAAAAACTGCCCGCATTCTCCACCAACTGTGAGGGGGTTAGCTCGGCAGCGGGTGTGTGTGACCCCCGGGATGGGCTCCCCACACAAAACAGGCCCAGCAAACGGAGGTTGTGGTTTTCAAAATCAAAAAGGTGCGGTTTATTTTCTATTTACAGTGACAAAACACAGCAAAGCAAAAGAAACATAACCAAAATAAATCCTGGTCAAGTTGACCTCTGACTAAACATACAGGTTTCCTAACTAACAACTGGGATCAGCCTAGTGCTGTCCTAGTCCCTAAGTCCCTGGTTTTAAATGTCCAAGCAAATAGCCACACAGGCTTTGTCTCACCGCACAGGGGTTCACTCTCCCTAGACAGTCCACACAGGTCTGGTTCCAGGCATGAGCTAACATCTAATGAAGCTGGGAGTTCTTATAGAGGCCTAAAAGAGCTGACAAGCTTCAGCTGGTCTCATCAACTCCCTGTCTGCACGACGCCCAGCCCTCTCCCTAGAGGTATGAGTCATCCATGAGCCCACTAGCCTTATACAACTCTCCACCTAGTTGTATAAGTCGGCGTAAAGCCTGAATCTGGGCGAAATATATCTACCCCCCTGGATGCAACCAGGTGACTTTACCTTCCTGCTGTCACAATATATATATATGTTAAGATATGCTCTACAATAAGAATCTTGTTGGTGTTCATATTAGTTAGAAAATATAAATTGGTATATTGTGTATGTTTTGTTAAATCTTATTACGATAGTATTATTTTCCTTGAGTAACCATATGACAGAGATGTTGAGCTCAGAGTGGAGTTCTCCACCCCACCCCCTCACTGCTGGACTCATTGCCCTAAGTCCCTCCATCTGGCCCAACGCATCAAACGAAGCAATATGGCGATCAAACTCTGGAATGTAGCCTAATGACTTGCCACAAGGGAGAGGACGTCACAGAGGAAGATGACCATATGTGAACTTAGCCAATCATGTGTAAATGTTTTTGTGATGACGAGTGTATGTGTCATATTATCTATATAAGTCAAGTTTGAATAAAGGAGCCCCACAGGGAGCTATACATGCGAAGGAAGCTATACTGATGAGTCTGATTTCAATGTGCAAACCTTCACACAGGCCTACATGTATATTTTAACATAGATTTGAAGCAGCGGCAGAAGATAATAGTTTCTGGGATTGGACCAGAATTAATCCATTACAATACTATTAGTGCAAACTTCATAGAGCAACAGGGGAGGTCAACATATTAAAGGGTGTGGCACGACCTAGGAGTAACCTTAGGATATATTCATTTTGGGGGAAGGGTCAAAGGACTAGCTATCTATCTACCCCAGATTTTATGAAATGTTTTATACCATTTCCGGAGTTCAAAGGTAAGTTTATATAGTGGTATAGAATCATTAATTAACTTTAACCAGAGGGATTTCAGAGAGGTCTGGGTCCCCTTCCAAGACAACAAGATAGTATTTTTAACATAAAAATAGAGAATGCGGAGTAGTCTCTTAGCATGTGATGATATATGCAAGTCTCCAAAAATGCCTAGAAGGCAATTCTTGGGGTGGACAATGTTTGGGAGACCTATTGCTGAACAGATAAAAGAGCCCACTTCTGTCCAAAAGGTCTGAATCACTGGACATGACCAGAAACAATGTAGGAACACAGCTGTTTGGCCACAGCCTCAGAAACATCCAGCCAAGGGTGATAACCCCATTTTATGTAACCTAGCTGGGGTAAGGTGGGAGTGATGAAAAATTCTGATATTAATTATGTGGTCCCTTGATGAAATAACTGAGGTTTTGTATGTATCACTCCATAGAGACCCATTTTGCCTGGGCCTTGCGAAATCTGGGGTTAAAGTCAGTCGTTAGAGCAGCATAGTAGGCAGAAACAAGTTTAGTGGGGTCAGGGTGTCTCAGCAACTTCTCTAATGGGGGTAGGTTAGTAGGGTCATCTAGGGAACCAAACTGGGCATCGTATAAATGACACAGGTATTTAACCCCCTTAGAGTACCCGCAATTGGGATCAGGCAAAGAGTACAGTTCCTGTAGATTGGGGTTGAACCACAAGGGGTTATTGGGGAATTTCGACCAGGTATGTTTAGATATCTTTGTGGTAATGTAACAGAATAATAAAAGAGAGGTGGCTAGTATAGAGGTGACGGGGCGAGTTGGGACCCGGCCTCTATAGATAATGTTATGTAGGGTCTCTAGGGAAAACGCAATGGCTCCCTCAGTAGTAGTACAAGCGTTCGCTGCAGCTAAGTGCAGCCAATCATGAATATGTACCAGTTGAGATGTGAGATAGTATATATAAAAATTAGGAAACGCCAAACCCGCCAGGTGTGTGGGCAAACTTAGTGTTTCAAGAGCCACCCTAGGGGGTCTACCAATCCACAGGAACATTGTGCAGATTGTATCTATACGTTTAAAAATATACTTAGGGATTTTACAAGGGGAGTTAGCCAGGATATACAGTAACTTAGGCAAATAAATAATTTTAAGGGTGTTGGCCCTGCCCATAAGGTCCGAAGGCAAGTCCATCCACTGTTTGATTTGCTCTTGCAGTCGAGTTAATAAGGGGTCTAAATTATTAGTGACTTAGGCAGATAAGGGTGTCTGCAGCAGAACTCCGAGATACCTAAAAGAGGACACCACCTAAAGTCTGGACTCCAGGTGATTCTGGGGAATCTCAGCAGGATCCAAGGGAAAGAGATTGGATTTGTCCCAGTTCACCTGGAAGCCAGAGTAATCGCCAAATGTAGTAATTTTGGATAGTAACGTGTGGAGTGACTCATTCGTATCGGCTAGGTATACTAGGGTATCATCTGCATATAGTGAAATGCGTTCCTCTATAGTGGCAATAGGGAGACCCTTAATTAAGGGAGAGGAGCGAATGCGCACTTCAAGCGGCTCCATAGCCAGGGCAAACAGGAGGGGTGACAACGGACACCCCTGCTTGGTGCTCCTAGTAATCGGGAAAGAATCTGTAACATGTGAATTAACCCGGATGCGGGCCACCTGGGAAGTATAGAGGAGTTTTATCCATGCTATAACACGAGGGCCAAAGCCATACAACTGTAACACCCGAAAGAGATATGGCCATTCCACACTATCAAAGGCTTTACAGGTATCTAGGGATACAATGGCACAAGTGGGGGGACAGTCATGTCGGTACTGAATATTGTGGAATAGTCTGCGGATAATCATTCTAGTGGACCTGCCAGGTATAAAGCCTCCCTGGTCACTGTTGACCAAGATTGCAACTACAGTATTCAAACGATTCGCCAACACTTTGGCCAGGATTTTAACATCCACATTAATGAGAGATATCGGGCGGTATGAATCACATTTGAGTGGGTCCTTACGTGGTTTTAGTAGAAGTATGATCAGAGCTTCCCGCATAGTAGGGGAAAGGGTTCCGACGTCTAGGGCTTTGTTGTAAGTATGTAAAAGGAACGGGCACAATAGATCTTTAAACTGGGTGTACCATTTGGCTGGGTATCCTTGCAGGCCTGGGGTTTTATGTGTAGATAGTTGTGAAATGGCCGCTGCAATCTCATAAATCGAAATAGGTGCCTCCAACTCATCTCTTCCCTCAGTCTATAGGGAGGGGAGAGATATGTCAGCTAGGTAATCGTTCAGTTGGGATTCGGTCCTGGATGTATATAGATCCTTGTAAAAGCTTAAAAAAGTTTCCATAATGTCGCTAGGGATGTCACTGATGTGGCCTTGTATAGTAAGGATACGTGGCATAGAAATGGGAGAACGGTCAGGTCTGGTATGCTAAGAGACGTCCGGCTTTGTTACCATGTTCAAATGATTTCTGAGCAGCATGTAACATGCGTTTTTGTGTAGGATCTAGCAATAGGAGTTCATACTCTCTGCGACTCTGCAGCCAGGTGTCTCTCTTATCAGAAACAGGATTAGAAGCATAAGCAGACTCCGCTTGCACCATGGCTGTTTCTAATTCCTCAGTATGTTGTTGATTATTTTTGCGTATAACACCAGTGATGGACATAAAGGTACCCCGCAATGTAGTTTTAAAAGCCTCCCATTCTGTGGAGGGATCCACCTTGCCCAGATTGTGTTTCCAATAGCCTGTAATGCCCTTTCTGCATACCCCCTGCACCACTTCATCCTCCAGCCAGTAAGAATTCAGGCGCCAAATAATAGGGCCCGAACGTGGGAGGAGGAGGAGGTCCACAGAGAGGGGAGCGTGATCCGAAACTCCCCTGGGCAAATAGGAAACAGCAGAGACAATGGGAAGAGTGTCCGCCGCAGCAAACGCCAGGTCAATTCGAGACATGGTGTGGAAAGAGTCAGAGTGGCAGGAGTACTGGCACACATCTGGATGTTTCCAGCGCCATACCTCTGTAAGGCCGTGAACCTGCATCCAGTCCAGTCCAGTCCACAAAGGAGGGGAAGGGCCTACCACCACCCCTCAAGTGGTCCACATAAAGTAGGGGGCCTGGGGGTCTGGACAACAGCTGAAGTGACAATTTGGACAATACCTCCACCGAAAATGGGGGAAGAATATAAATATTTACAAGGGTGAATGTCACAGAGGAAATTTGTAAGGTAAGTATAATAAATCTCCCATCGGGGTCCGTTTTGACTTGTAGAATTTCAGCGGGGAGAGATTTGGCCAGTAGAATAGAGACCCCCGAAGAGTAATTTGTGTGTGTAGCATGATAAGATTGGGCCAACCATGGGCGTTTGAGGGCTCTCACCTTAGTGCCAGTAAGGTGAGTTTCTTGGAGGCAGATGATATGGGGGCGACATTTTTTTAAAACAGAAAAAACTAGGGACCGCTTCTGGGGTGCATTCAAACCTCTAGTGTTCCATTAGACTATCTTTAAGGGCTTCGCCATGTTAAAGTAGACAGTACAAAATAATCACATAAGAATATGGATACAATCTCATGCAAAACCTGATAGGTCGTGCCACCCAGAACATATTCAAGTATGCATACAGTACAATGTGGAGATCTACCACCAGATTGATAAGAGCTTTAAAGACAATGAACGTGAAAAAAACAATATTCTGCCTTTGGCAGCAACCATAAAAAATTACAAACGGTGAAAAAAGAAAAAACTGAAAAGAAAGGGAAAAAAAAGAGTCCATTAGAAAACCCATACCACCCACCCCGCTCGGCCAACCCAAATACAGCGAGCCTTGGATTCCTAAACCTGGAAAACGGAAAGAGATTCCCCCATTCACAGAAAAACGGTTTGACAGTCACCACATCCCTGTTATATGGACAAAAAACAAAACCCCCTGGAGGATGGGACTTTGAAAGTGACTGAAAAACCAGTAAGATTGTAGTAAAAATATATACCTTGTATTAATATAAATATATAGAGATTAAAAAGATATATGGTAGTAACAGACATGTAAACATTACAAATCCATATAGTAGGTTGATGGATGTGGATGCATATGAGGATAGCTCTCACAACTTGACCCAACGTTTCTGGCAAAAGAGTCCTTCTTCGGGGTTTTTATTCAAGCATATAGAGCCAGTCATCTATTGAAACATATATATCATATTTGTACAGCAAATATTGTTAGATATAGACATCCTGTACATTAGAACAAGCAAGCAAACAGAGCATACAAAATAGAAAAAAGGGAATGGAGGGCAAAATATCTTACAGCAAACGAGTCCACTTGTCACATACAACCGCAAAACCAGGTCGTAGCAGCTAATAATAGTGGTAGAAAAAAGGCCTGCCAGCCCACGTCCACGGATATTCCCAAAGAGGATCCCATATGCTCCCCCAGGATAGAAAGGACCATCTATATATTAAAATATGTGCAATCACTATTAAGGGTAAATGAATTATCCACCACCTCATAGGGGGAGGGGAAAGCGAGGAAAACATGTATGTATATCGTGAAGTGATTTCTTCCACATACCCATGAAGACCGATCTAGGTAGCAAGTTAGAAATAACTCAGAAGATATGGGAATTCAAGTGCTGATTCATAGAAGACAAGATGGTAGGATAGACCTCAAGTCCAGGAAGTATACCTGTATGGGAAGCACGAGTGGGGTTAGTGGAAATCCACAAAGATAGCAAAAAATAGTGAAGGGCAGTGGTCCATATATGGCAGTGTAACATGGCAGTGTAACATACCTGTGGGCGGATGGCATAGATATCCTCCTGTGGTGACAGAGCCATCACTGCTGTATCTGCCTAGCAGCTGACGGCGCTTATAAGAGGTGAAGGAAAAAGCCTGCACATGCGCCGTGCATATGGCAACGTAATTACGTCATTGCGACCTGCGAGATGACCTCACGGTGCACGCGCATGCGCTATGGCACGAATACATTACTTGGATACGCCAACCGTGCATGCAGGGGCTTACTACGCATGCGTGTATAGGCTGGGGAAATGCCATAGGATCACCTGCTCCCATAGCGCGGGGACCAGCCCCAAATAATGGGTTTGAACTCCGCGCTAAGGGTGCACCAACGCCGTTCCACTACCAAGAGGCCGTGGGTAATTGAAAAGGGTGCACACACCATAAAAAAGATGTAGAGCACCCCCCAGCGCCGTGATAAATGATACAATAAAATAAAATAAAATTAATTAAAGATTTTACATATGGAGAGACCCAGAAGGGGAGGGCAAACATGAAGAAAAAATGTTTTTTTTTACAATACAGTTATCAACCGCAGATATACAAGGATAGAGATAACTGGAATGTTATTGATCCCATAGAGCCAAAGCTAATGTCAATAAGGCTACATGAAGGCAGAAAAACAGGTAAACATTGTATATGAGGCAAACGAAAGCAGAATAATACCTATATATGAACATCAACTTAATGCTCTCGTTCCTCAACATGTGCGCATATCCCTACACGTGCACACATAGCTGAGGTGCACAGAGAGAAAGAGAAATGATCTATTCCTTCCATCCTCCCGAAGAGAAGCCTTCCAAGAATGGGAGGTAACTAATGATGTCATTGAGGCCAGGGGCCATGGTGGCATTGAGATTCAATATCCACCGGGACTCACGTTGCAGTAGTGTTCGATTCCAGTCTCCACCACGTGGATTTGGATGTATTCTATCCAGAATGAGAAATTTTACTTTTGGAATCCTACTGTTGTGAACGTCTCTAACATGGCGGCCTAAAGGTAGATCTGGACAAGATTTTCTCATTGTTGTAAGATGGCGTGATGCCCTCTTGGAAAACTGTTGCTTCGTCTTGCCCACATAAAATGCGCCGTATTGGCACATCAACAAGTAGACCACACCCATAGTCTTGCAATTAGCGTAATGGGTGGGTCTAAATGTTCTGCCATTTGGTAAAATTATATTTTCACCAATGTACATGTACATAGATATGGTATCAGTGGCAATGCGATCCAGGTGTTTTAATTGACTCTTCCTGGATCGAATAGCCATCCATATTTTCAAACAGTTTCAATTGGACATATACGCTTTCAATATCGGTATTTAATGATGCAATTATTTTGAGATATTCTTCCATAAGTAATTTCATCATTACAAGGCTGCATTGTTGGAGATTGCTCTCCCATTTTATTTTAAAACCATCATCAATGTTGTCAAAGTTGGGAAAGATCTGTTCAAATCCCTCTATGTGCCATACCAGATGGGCCTTCCTCTCTACCAATTTGGCTAATTGGGAGAAAGGGGCCATCATTTCTGAAGTCTGTGCCTCCTTTTTACCTTTCTCTTTGTATTTAGTCATCAGACTCTCAAAGTTCTTTGTTCTAAACATAATGAATACTCTGAAAGCACACAAGAAAACAGTAACAGAATAGCTAAATTATACAGTATACAGTATACATAACGTAATTAGGGTTTCTGTAAATATAGGGAATAAAGAATGGGGGATGGGTATTTGCTACCCTAGATATATGGAAAGAGATTCCCCCATTCACAGAAAAATGGTTTGACAGTCACCACATCCCTGTTATATGGACGACAAAAAAGAAAACCCCATGGAGAATGGGACTTTAAAAGTGACTGAAAAACCAGTAGGATTGTAGTAAAAATATATGATTTTTTTTTTTTAATATACATATAAAGATTAAAAAGATATATGGTAGTAATAGACATGTAAACATTACAAATCCATATAGTGGGTTGATGGATGTGGATGCATATGAGGATAGCTCTCACAACCTGACCCAACGTTTCTGGCAAAAGAGCCCTTCTTCAGGGGTTTTATTCAAGCATATAGAGCCAGTCATCTATTGAAACATATATATCATATTAGTACAGCAAATATTGTTAGATATAGACATTCTGTACATTAGAACAAGCGAGCAAACAGAGCATACAAAATAGAAAAAAGGGAATGGAGGGCAAAATATCTTACAGCAAACGAGTCCACTTGTCACATACAACCGCAAAACCAGATCTTAGCAGCTAATAATAGTGTGTAGAAAAAAGGCCTGCCAGCCCACGTCCACGGATATTCCCAACGAGCATCCCATATGCTCCCCCAGGATAGAAAGGACCATTTATATATTAAAATATATGCCAATCACTATTAAGGGTAAATTAATTATCCACCGCCTCATAGGGGGAGGGGAAAGGGAGGAAAACATGTATGTATATCGTGAAGTGATCACTTCAACATAGACATGAAGACCTACCTAGGTAGCAAGTTAGAAATAACTCAGAAGATAATTGGGAAAACCTCCCTGACAAAAAAAAAACCCTGTTGGTGGAGGTCAGAATTGTTCCTTGGCCACACCACTAGCTGGTGTGGGGGTAGTGCGGAGTCCGGTGGGGGCTTTCAACATAAAGCAAGAATGGTAGAAAGATGTCCTGTTCCAGTATTCAGAGCCACCGTAACTGTAGGGTAAGTCAAATGTCACCCAGCCTCTCTGCACATCAGAAGGTATGATATTCAGGCCAGGCAGAGAATAATGGACTGTGGGGGGGACCCCTGCCATTTTTTTCAATGACTTTGATCTGTATTGCCGGGGAGCCGACAATTCATTATAGCCGCGAGTGGTTTTAAATGCCTTTTTTTCCTTCAGAAATTACATTTTGTGCAGGGACAATTCTAAACACGGGAAACATGCGCGACTTTACAGGCATACTTTAGACACCCCCCAGGCACGAAATTTAAAGGAATATTTCACTTTTATTGTTTCACTTTAAGCATTATTAAAATCATTGTTCCCAAAAAAAGTCTTTTTTTTGCATTGATACATGTCCCCTGGGGCAGGACCCAGGTCCCCAAACACTTTTTATGACAATAACTTGCATATTAACCCTTAAAAATAGCACTTTTTTACAAATTTTACTTTGGATATTTCGGCCATGGAATTCATATCCATTTGTTTTTGTGAGCCCATTGCCTTATTTAGACACACACTCACCGATTTGCATTATTCCATGGTCGATCCAAATTTGATATTATATCATATACTTCTCTTTGGACATTTCGGCCATGGATTGCATATCCAGTTGTTCATGTGGGGTCCTTTTGGCCTGTCTAGATATGACCTTTAATGTATAGTTCTGTCCATCTATGTACCATCATTTTAATTTTCTTTCCATATTTCGATCTCCTTAACTTAATATCGAGTCATTCTCTTTTGTTTTTGAACAAATTATCGAGATAAGAAACAGATTAATATGATGTGCACATCATAGCACACTCACTATTATGTGGGGAGGAGGAAGGGGGGGTTCTTTTTTTGTTTGTTTTTCCGGAGTTTTTTCGTTGCTATATATATATAGTGAACACCACATATGATACGATTTGTCTGTCATTTCAATATAAGCTAAATGCTGGGCAAGTTTCATATGAGATTTTTTATGTATGAATTGTATATAGAGATCTAGTGTGTTTGGGAATATATACATATATATGTAGCGGGTATGTACTTTCCCGGGTGTAAATTTGAACTTGGCAGAGACATCAGTGATGTGTAATTCCCTGCAGCCCAGCAGGTGGCGCTGTCGCCCTGGGCTGGGGTTGAATCATTGCTGTGTGCCGGGCTTCCTTTTTGTCCTCCCTCGGCAGCGGTATGGTGGGGCGGGGAACCCGCCGTGCTTGCTCGGAGAGGGTATAAAGGGGCCGGCCATCTTTGTCACGGGGTCGAGTCCCAGGCACCTTCAGCCTGTGGGCGGTGGTTCGTGTCGGTCCTCTAGGCGGCCTAGGCGGCCTAGGCGGCCTAGGCCTAGAGGACAGCCGGGGGTCATGTTCCATCCCAGGCATCTTTAGCCTGGGGTGAGGTACTCGGATGGAGGTCTGGAGCTCAGTGCCCAACACTGAGTTCCGCAAGGGAAGGAGATCCTAGGGTACCCAGGGATTGGGTACCCGAATCCAGAAGGCATAATGGACCGGGGGAGCTCCTCACTCGAAGACCTGGTGCAGCATATTGCCAGTGACGGGTGAGTCTCTCATCGGAGACCGCCTGGAGGGAAATCCCCCCTCGCTCGGGGACCGCAACTCACTTTCAGGGAGGAAAGTGGGGAACACATTGTGTCTGGGCCTACTCGCATCCACACCTCCTTTTCTGTTCTGTTTCTACCAAGGGAGTTCAACTGATTGTGTTCATTCGAGAAGAATAAAGGGGTGTTGAACTTTAATGGTGTGGGGCTCATTTCCTGACAGACATTGTTCAAGGTAACTCTCGGTGGAGGCTCCAGGTGCACAACACTGACCCGAAGGTAAAAGAACTTTGCTTACACCACTCTGACACCTGTGGTGAAGGCTAGGCGTGGTGCCCCCGCTCCCTTCCCCTCTGGAGGTACACCTAGACAAGAGACAGACGAGCTGAGAGAGAAGAAAGAGGGGAGTGAGGGGGCCGCTACACGTGGGGGCTCGGGTCCGGCATAGTGTTTGTGCAACACAGTATTGAACGTGTCTGCTGGAAGAGTTACGCGAGTAGGCAGGCCTTCATTGGCTGAAGTGCATCCCTGCTCAAAGTCGTGGACATGACCCAATGAAGGGAAAGGCCCGCACAGAAGAGTGGAAAAAGGGGGAAGCTCAGCCGTGTGAAGTAGTACACGTGGGGGCTTCTATTGCACTGCGCCACCAGGCAAACCCCCATCGCTTAGTTCATGGGCGTGACTCAGAAACAGAAAAGAAGAAAAGCCTGCGAACTGGAGCAAAGGGGAGGAGTCCAATACATGTGAAGGACTACACGTGGGACGTTGGCGCAAAAACTTTGCAGTGTGCGATTGGATCAGCAACAGGTCACCATGTTTGGACATACATCGTGGATTCCAGTTCACCCTTCCACCACGACATTGACTGCTGCTGCTCCGGTAACAGATACGGGGATCCGGCTAAAGCCAAGGGGTCGATTCGCCCTGTGTTCGTGCATGGACGTTGAGGCACTGGGTGTGATTTGTCCCGGCTGTTCGGGACTGGTGTGCCAACTGAAGCCATTCGGGCGATGTGAGGCCTGTGGGGAGTTCCTGTTCGAAGTGCATCTGGCGGTTGAGAAGCCGAGAACCATCTACCCTGGCCGTGCTACGGGCAACACCACTCAGAGAGGAGGAATCACTG
Organism: Rana muscosa; assembly: GCA_029206835.1. Lineage (NCBI taxonomy): Eukaryota > Metazoa > Chordata > Amphibia > Anura > Ranidae > Rana > Rana muscosa. The sequence continues at coordinate 410,747,460 of CM055117.1, forward strand.
CTGTGACAGCCATCCCTGCACACACTGCAGCGACCGCGGAGGAGGTCATAAAAACTCAACGGGAGAAATCCGAGGATGCTGACTCGGTTACCACTGTCTCGCAGCGTCCACCACCGAAGAGAAAAACCGGCATGGTAGCCCCGACCAGCGGTTGTGGTGGACCGTCTTGCCCGCTTACGCCCGGCCCGGATGGATCCGTCGACAAGAGTTCCGGACGTCCCGTTTCAAGTAAAGGCCGAGGTAAGCCTGGCAGAGGGATTTGGTGTGTGGGAAGAGGTGAAAGCTCGGTCTCCACTACAGGGTACCTGCCTGCGGAGGAGTGTGACACCTCTGACCTAGAGTCGCTCTCGGACATGGGAGACAACGTTGCAATAGATGAACTGTTTGCAGAAAAGGGCTGGGACAAAGTACCTCTCGCTTCATCCCGGAGGACCAGGCATCCACCCATGTCTAGAGGGGAAAGTACACCCCGGGTGGAGGCACCAGCGCCTGAAGAGAGGTCCCGTCCTCAGCCTGCCTCTACATCTCCGGTGCCATCTGTACCGAAGACCGGAGAAAAGAGACTGTTACTGCGGGCACCAATGCCCATATCAGATGTGCTCAAGGTCCCTCGTCACCCGGACTCAATAGTTTTGCCTGGCGAAGGGGACAAAGCTACCATGCCTCCTTTGGCGAGACTACAATGCCTATTTGGCCAGAAGGTTGCTGCAGAATACGGATGGGAGTATCTGTACTTATCGAAGGAACTGCTCTATGAGGTGGAAGTGTGCCGGGAGCACTGGTACAATGACTTTGTGTGGACCCACCTTCAGGTTACGCACGCCCGCAGGTACCTGGCATGCTCTCCCAAGGCTTCTCGACATTTTAAAGACTGCAAGGCAGAGTGGATGTTGGGACGGCACATCCATGCAGACAAGGTGTTGATCCGGCGCAAGGAGGGAGAAGATGTGGAGTATCATCTGGAGACCATGGATCAACACTTGAAGCCACTTGTTCTGCCGCATCCCCGTTTTTACCTTTAGGAGAGAAGAGACTCCGTTTTTGTTATGCTGCTGAACTTTCTGGAGCCCGTTGCTTTTGTGCCCAGAGGAATGAAGGACTGTTCCTGTTGTTCCTCACCTTTCCTACAAGAGATCATGGACTCTGGGTAGATAGGGCCAAAGAGAAGAGGAAAGTTCCACGAGTGCAGTTACCGCGGTGCTGTCACCAGGTGGCAGTGTTGCGCAACATTAAACACTTTTCACGCACTCACTCTTTGGAGAAAAGGGATTTCTTCCCGGAGAAGTTTCTTTTCTCTCACATGAATACATATGTCAGGGTTATGTGTGTTGATTTCTTTCTTTTCCCTCTGCAGGAGAACATCCCATCAAGACCACTGAGTATGGGGTGGGTCTTAGTCAGGATGGGTGGGAAAAGTAAAATGTGAATATGTGATTCTAAGTTGTGGTTTGATGCTGTTGTTTCTCTTCTTTCTTTCTTCCCTTTTTATTACAGAGCTCAGACACAGTGTTTTAGTTTGGGTAGTTTTTCTAAAAGTTTTATTTTTGTGCAATTGTCAGTTGGTTTCTAGATTGGATTATGTCAGCCATTGAGGGCATGATTTACTCCAGACACTGGGGACCAGTGTGAAACCACCAGGGGGAGAGTGTAGCGGGTATGTACTTTCCCGGGTGTAAATTTGAACTTGGCAGAGACATCAGTGATGTGTAATTCCCTGCAGCCCAGCAGGTGGCGCTATCACCCTGGGCTGGGGTTGAATCATTGCTGTGTGCCGGGCTTCCTTTTTGTCCTCCCTCGACAGCGGTATGGTGGGGTGGGGAACCCGCCGTGCTTGCTGGGAGAGGGTATAAAGGGGCCGGCCATCTTTGTCACGGGGTCGAGTCCCAGGCACCTTCAGCCTGTGGGCGGTGGTTTGTGTCGGTCCTCTAGGCGGCCTAGGCCTAGAGGACAGCCGGAGGTCGTGTTCCATCCCAGGCACCTTTAGCCTGGGGTGAGGTACTCGGATGGAGGTCTGGAGCTCAGTGCCCAACACTGAGTTCCGCGAGGGAAGGAGATCCTAGGGTACCCAGGGATTGGGTACCCGAATCCGGAAGGCGTAATGGACCGGGGGGAGCTCCTCACTCGAAGACCTGGTGCAGCATATTGCCAGTGACGGGTGAGTCTCTCATCGGAGACCGCCTGGAGGGAAATCCCCCCTCGCTCGGGGACCGCAACTCACTTTCAGGGAGGAAAGTGGAGAACACATTGTGTCTGGGCCTACTCGCATCCACACCTCCTTTTCTGTTCTGTTTCTACCAAGGGAGTTCAACTGATTGTGTTCATTCGAGAAGAATAAAGGAGTGTTGAACTTTAATGGTGTGGGGCTCATTTCCTGACAGACATTGTTCAAGGTAACTCTCGGTGGAGGCTCCAGGTGCACAACACTGACCCGAAGGTAAAAGAACTTTGCTTACACCACTCTGACACCTGTGGTGAAGGCTAGGCGTGGTGTCCCCGCTCCCTTCCCCTCTGGAGGTACCCCTAGACAAGAGACAGACGAGCTGAGAGAGAAGAAAGAGGGGAGTGAGGGGGCCGCTACATATAGATTTAGTAGTAAGAAGGTTACAAAAGGAAAATATGGATGTGTATATTAATGTATAGACCCACACCTAGCAGGGTAGTTTGCAGGACAATGTTTCTGTTAAGTCTACTTGAAGTATGCGGTTGGGAATCCACCTTACACACAGCAAAGGGGCTTTGTCATATACATAAATCACCACCATTAGCATGATATACTCTATGTTTGGTTCATCGCCCCATGCTTTTACATGTAATATCTATGCATGCATATGTTTTATTTTTGGTTTATTTTTTTAAATTGTTCTTTATTCATTCTTTAAACATCCCAATTTCCCGGGATATATGCACAACTAACATTTATGCAGAGATTTCATTTCTATTTCCATTCCTCTCTTTTCTCGGGCTCGGGAATCTATACCTGTCTTGCTACCATTTATGGCTATTTATTTTCCTTGTTGATTTTAACTTTAATTTTAAATATCAATTCAAATCTACCATTGAAAAACTAAATAGTGCCTAATCAAGCAAGCGAATCTTATGACTGACTATATTTACTTGGTCATTAAATTTTCAACACTTTTGCACTATACTATCACCTTACCCATTACTTCACCAGTTTTTACAACAACATTTATTTGTGACCCATACAAAAGATGCCTTCCCTTTCCCTTTCTTTTTCACTATTTATTATCATCCGTCTAATATTTATTATTCAATTTTTACTTAATGCTTTTTTAGTAATTCACTAGTGACCCACACATATATGTTAATAATATTACACACATAGAAAGAGAGATCTGTGATTTTATTAACGAAGCAAAAAGAATTCCGTTTTGTTTTACTTCACATACACACCATCTTGTTGCAATGTATAAAGGTTTCTAAACAAGGTGGTTATTTTCACAATACAGCAAGTCTCTACTTATTACTTCTTATGTGTAGTTTTATTTTATTTTGTGTTGTTCATTTAATTTTTTAATATACAATTTATTTCTTATTCGCTTTAATCTTCACTAGTAACAATACACAATATATGAAGGTTCGTTCATGAGTGTGTGTGTGTGTGCTTCTCAACCGCATATTGAATTTAATTACATTCATAGGAGACACCAGTCAATTAAATGATTGGATCCCCAACCACTCCTTCACTAATCACGTGGACAAGAGTATATATTTGATATTTATTTGCCATGTTTGTTAGCTATGAATAAGCACTGAACTACAGTGTGAAACGCGTCACCTTGCATCTGTTTTTTTTGCTGTGGCATGTATTTTGGTGATTTGATTTTACAATAAAAGGAACTATTTTTGAAGTGCGGCTGTCCAAACTTTCTTCAATTTCCGCATCTTTATATGCATTGCCTGCACTCACGGCTTTGAATCCAGTGAGAGGTTCAGCAGTCACATCGGAGCGGTAACTCTTTTCCCCTTAAAATGAGCACTTTTGATTTCTCACATAGACTTTTAACGGTGTTCCGTGGCTTTTCGAACACCCCAAATCGTTCGCTGTTCAAGTCAAACTCATGTTCATTGCTTTTACCTTACACTACAGCCACTCAAACAAAACACAAAAGAATGAAAGCTTTGTTTTCTTTACCAACAACTTTCCTAGTTCTGCTTTTCCAGTAAAGGAACATATAATGTACACATATTGTGGTTCTAAAGGCTCATGTTTTTTTTTTCTTATATTGCTTTTTATTTTACTGCAGACTCTGGTCCTATTCTTTAACCTCACATTTCCCCACTTTTAAACACAACATGGCCACATTCACCATTCTGCCCACAACTCCGCCCCCATCCTCAGGAATTATGATTTTTTCCAGATATGGTGAAGTGTCCTCTTAAAGTGGAGTTAAAGTCTACGATGCGTAACTCTCCTTCAATGGCCCAACATTTCTCAGCGGCATTCTTCCAGGTGCCGGGCCGTGGCAGTCTTCATTGGCCAAGCTGTGCTTGTGCAGCTCAATGTGTTGTAATTTCCAAAGAAGGCTGTAAATAGGCATAAGCGGCATAATGCCCTTGCTATATGTATAAGCCATTTACGTTAGTCATAAAGCCTGACTGAAAAACTCCTAGGATGTTGCTAAGGGTGTTGCTAGGGGACTCCTAGTTACTGTTCACTTTTGCCATCACCGGAGTGAGCTCTTTCTCTGACTCAGCATTGTGATGGCGAATAGTAACAGTTGCTGAGAATCTCTTAGCAATGTCCTGGGAGTTTTCTTTTTTATTCTTTATTTTATCAAAAAGGACAAGTATCAACAAACATATTATCCCCATTACAATCCATCAAGTATGTGTACATTTACATTTACTTTCTCCCCCTGTTTTTCAAATGATACCAACATTGCTTCACAGTTTTTTAACTTATCTGCTAGTTGCTGGACTTCTCCTCGAACCGCCTCCAGATCTCTGCGTTGCACATCCTCCACGTGTGCAATCAACGATTTCATGTCCTCCTCCACCCGGGTAACAAAAAGTTCCATGTCAGTGCATGTAGGGAGGGCCTGCATATCTGCGTGGGTTGGTAGGGCTTGAAGTAATGTCCTTAGATCAGGCTCCAGTTCTCCAGGACTTGTGTGCGGTACACTTGGCTCATCTTGTATGGTCTTTGGGTCCCCTTCTCAATCTCCAAAGCCTTCTTGGCTGGCGGGGTGTGCGGGGCAGACGCTGCTGCTTCACTCGACTTCCCGGGCATCACAAGCCCATGTGACCCAGTCTCGCGATCTCGTTGGATGGCCGCTCTAGTTAGGGTAAAGAAACGCTGGATCTTGGGCTGAAATGGCTGTGATGTATGCACTGATGACTTTGGAGCTTTAGCCTCCTTCCTCCTCAATCCAAATTCCAAGTTCTCAGCTTCTGGCTTCTGGCTCATGTAGGCGGTAGGGACTACTGAATCTGGCTGCTTCTTCTCCAGCTTAGCCGGGTGGGTGGACGGAGCTCTGAACGTGTGTCTCTCTATTCCGCCATCATCAGACCATGCCCCCAAAAAGCCGGACGGAATCCTGGTTCCCGGGGCTCATGTTTTTTTACCTGCATGCATTCATTACATGAAGGTAAAAAACCTCCCCCTTCTAATACTTACCTATGCCCCATTGGGCTGAAAAACTAAGATGATGAAATTACTATAAAATAAGTCTTGTTCTACACCATGCACGCTGATTATGTAATCTCTTAAAATAAGCACACAGTATCTGATTAGGGATGAGCCGAACACCCCCCGGTTTGGTTCGCACCAGAACCTGCGAACGGACCGAAAGTTTGCACGAACATTAGAACCCTATTAAATACAATCGACTCTAATGTACGAAATCAAAAGTGCTAATTATCAAGGCTAAAATGCAAGTTATTGTCCTAAAAAGGGTTTGGGGACCCGGGTCCTGCCCCAGGGGACATGTATCAATGCAAAAAAAAGTTTTAAAAATGGCAGTTTTTTCGGGAGCAGTGATTTTAATGATGCTTAAAGTGAAATCTTCCTTTAAATATCGTACCTGGGGGGTGTCTATAGTATGCCTGTGAAGTGGCACGTGTTTCCCGTGTTTATAACTGTCCCTGCACAAAATGACATTTCTAAAGGAAAAAAAGGAATTTAAAACTGCTTGCGGCTTTAATGTAATGTCTGGTCCCGGCAATATGGATGAAAATCATTGAGAAAAATGGCATGGGTACCCAACCCAGCCCACTACCAGCCCCTTTGGGTCTTGTATGGATATTAAGTAGAACCCTGCACCCAAATAAAAAAAAGGCCCTATATACTCTGAACAGCAGTATACAGGCGGTGCAAACAAGACAGGGACTGTAGGTTTGTTCTTAAGTAGAATCTGTTTGTAATTTGGAACAGGTAAATTTTTTAAGTGTAGCTCCAGCCAAAAAATCTATTTTTAAGCTTTTTGGAAAACATAGGGAAGGGTTATCAACCCTGTAACATTTGTTTTGCTGTCTGTGCACCTGTTCAGAACATTTTACCTCACTTTCCGTCCCAATGACAAATGTTTTTTGAAAATTTGGGGTTTTTATTGAAACAAGGATTGGTGATAAAGCATCAGTGGAGAGGAGACACCTTTTTCCCATATTAACACTTACAGGAGAGAATTTGCCTTCCTAGGGGTAGATTTCCTCTCACTTCCTGTTGTCTCCTTCCGTTTGCAAGTAGGAGTCATTTGTAAGTTGGATGCTTGAAAGTAGGGGCCTGCCATATATACTCTGCAGAAATTTGGCCCTTAGGTGTTGGTGTTGCCACAACACTGTAAGCCCTCACAGTTACTCTTGGTGGGCGCTGGAACGCCCTGCTGTGAACTATTATATCAAGAATTGTAATTATATGCCATTGTTGAACAGTTGTAGGAAAAATTGGTGGTGGTGGTGGTGTTGCCACAACACTGTAAGCCCTCACAGTTTCTCTTGGTGGGCGCAGGAATGGGCCCTGCTGTGAATTATTAGATCAAGATATGTAATTACATGCCCCTGTTGGACAGAGGCAGAAAAATTGGGCATTAGGCACTGGTGCCACACTACTGCAACCCCTCACAGATAATGTACTTAGAGCGCAGCAATGAGCCCTGATGCAAAGCATTGCATCAAAAATTGTAAATACACGCCCCTGTTAAACAGGAGCTGAAAAATTGGGCCTTAGCCACTGGTGGCAGTGCCCAGAACCAAAAATGTTCTTACAAGCTATCAGCATGATCATTGAGGAGGAAGAGGATAGTCACTCAGCATAACAGGATAGTCACTCAGCATCAGCATAGGCAGTCTTGAAGGGATCTGACATTTCAAAAAACAAATATTCGGTTACATCAGCATCAGGTGCTTGGTAGCTGGTGGTGATCCAAGACTGATTCATTTTTATGAAGGTCAGTCGATCGACCGAGTTGGTGGACAGGCGCACCCTGTGATCGGTTACAAAGCCTCCAGCAGCACTGAATGTACGTTTCGAAAGAACGCTGGATGCAGGACAGACCAGTACCTCAATTGCATACTGTGCAAGCTCTGGCCAGTGATCCATCCTCAAGACCCAGTAACCCAGAGGATTTTCGGTGGGAAAGGTGTCCAAGTCTGATCTTGCCCCTAGGTATTCCTGCACCATATAAACCAGACGCTGGCGATCATACCTTGGGGCTGCGTACTAAAAAATTGTCTGAACGCATCGGTCAGATGGCCACCTTCTCCACCGCTCCTTCTTTGACTGCCCGAAGCCTCAGCAACACGTTGTCCAGGACCAGGAATTTGTAACCTCCCAGTATCTGGGAACGCGTTGCACAGACCTTTCTGCAAGGCCTCCTGAAGATGCTTCACCCTCTGCTCCCTCTGCGACGGCAAGATAAGGTCTGCAACCTTACCTTGTAACATGGATCAAGAGGGGTTGCCAGCCAGTAATGATCCCTCTCCTTGATCGCACGAATACGAGGATCCTTCCGCAGGCTTTGCAGGATCAGGGAGGCCATGCAGTGTAGGTTTGCTGAGGCATTCGGTACGGAGTCCTCTGGGTCACCAAGGACGACATGATCTGCAGCCACCTCCTCCCAGCCACGTACAAGTCCACGGGTGTCTTGGGACTGTAATTGATCCCTTGAAGACTGCTGCTGATGCTGAGTGCTAGTCTCCACCTCCATACTGACACAATCCTCCTCCTCCTCTTCCTGTGTGATAGCCGGGCCAGCAGGAACATTGTCTGGATAAAGGGGGCCTTGAGAGGTAAGGAAGTCCTCCTCTTCCTGCCTCTGTTCTGCCTCAAGTGCCCTGTCTATTATTCCATGCAGCGTGTGCTCCAACAGGTGGACAAGAGGGACAGTGTCACTGATGCATGCACTGTCACTGCTCACCATCCTCGTGGCCTCCTCAAATTGTGTCAGGACAGTGCATGCATCCCTGATCATGGCCCACTAGCGTGGGGAAAAAATTCAAGCTCCCCTGACCCTGTCCTGGTGCCATATTGCAACAGATACTCATTGACGGCCCTCTGCTGCGTGTGCAGCCGCTGCAGCATGGCCAACGTAGAGTTCCACCGGGTGTGCATGTCACAGATTAGGTAGTTCTTGGGCAGGTTGTAATCCTTTTGCAGCTCAGCCAGCCGAGAACTGGCATTATATGACCGGCGGAAATGCCCACAGAGTTTCCTGCCCTGCTTCGGGACCTCCTGTAAGCCCGGGTACCTCCCCAAGAACTGCTGCACCACCAAGTTAAGGACATGAGCCAAACAGGGCAGTTGTCCCTGTCGGAGGGTGGAGAGGAGGTTGGTGCCATTGTCGGAAAACCACCTTTCCTGGCTTAAGCTGGCGTGGCGTCAACCACCTCTGAGCCTGACCCTGCAGAGCTGACAGAATCTGACAGAATCTCTGCCCCAGTGTGGCTCCTGTCCCCCAAGCACACCAGCTCAATCACCGCATGGCATCTTTTTGCCTGCGTACTTGCGTAGCCCCTTGAACGCCTACGGAGCACCGCTGGTTCCGAGGACAAAGCACAGGTAGAGGCCATGGAGGAAGAAGAAGAGGAGGGGGTGGAGGAGAGAGGTGTGTCAGAATCACCAGTAGTAAAATTTTGGAGGCGTGGTGGCGGAACAACCTCCAACACTACTGCACCTTGTCCTGCATCCTTCCCAGCTGCCAGCAGAGTCACCCAATGCGCCGTGAAAGATAGGTAACGTCCCTGTCCATGCCTGCTGGACCATGAGTCAGCGGTAATATGCACCTTACCGCTGACCGCCCTGTCCAGCGAGGCCAAGACATTGCCATGCCGGTAGAGAGCCGGAATCACCTTCTGTGAGAAAAAGTGGCGTTTGAGAACCTGCCACTGAGGAACCGCACATTCCACAAACTCACGGAAGGGGGCAGAGTCTACTAACTGAAAAGGCAGCAGTTGAAGTGCTAGCAATTTAGCCAAGCTAGCATTTAACTGCTGGGCATGTGGATGGCTGGGAACAAACTACTTTCGGCGATGCAGCAGCTGGGGCAGGGAAATGTGCCTGGTACAATCGAATGTCGGTGTACCGATAGCAGATTGTCCGCAAGTACTTGGCTGTGACACACCTAATTCTACACCTTCATTCCTCTCAGTGCAGGTTTCAGAGAGACTGAAGGTATAGTGGGGTTGGAGATCCCAGCTGATGAGGAGCAAGGAAAGGTCCGCTTTGTTCTTTGGTGTGGGTCTTTTAGGTAGGCTTGCCAACGAACTGCATGAGAGGTCGACATATGTCTGGTCAAGCACGTGGTGCCCAAGCGGCTGATGTTTTGGCCACGCGAGATACGCTTTAGACATATGTTGCAAATGGCAACGGTGCAATCTGCTGCACACGTCTGAAAAAGGCCCACACCAAAGAACTTTTGGAATAATGCACAGAGATAGCAGCACCCTTCACATGCGGAGCTCTGCAGTGTGATGCAGTCAGTGTGCTGCCCTTAAGCTGGCCCCTGCCTCGTTGGAGATGTGCCTCCTCCTCCTCTCTCCTATCAGGCACCCACGTGGAGTCAGTGACCTCATCATCCCCTCCCTCCTCATCACTGGAGCAAATCTGGCAGTATGCTGCAGCTGGGGGAACATGACTGCCAGATAGCTGTCCTTGTTGGGCACCCCCTCTCTCTGGGCTCACGTTACTACCCCCTCTCTCTGGGATCACGTTACTGCCTTCCTCCACCTGGGTTCCATCATCTGAGCCTTCACAACGCTGGGCATCCTCCTGGAGCATGTACCCAACACTGTGGTCAAACAGTTTGGGGAACTCCTCAGGAGGCATTGGTGGGGCTAGGGAAGGAGTGACTGATGCCATTGAGCCAAGGGAAGAGGCCGCTTTAGCAGCTGCTTTGCCAGACAAAGTACCCTGAGCCCGGGTGAGAGAGGATGAGGAGGATGAGGACGGCATGGTCATCCACTCTACCAAGTCTTGGGCATGTTGCGGTTCAACATGGCCAGCTGATGAAAAGAAGGACAAGTGTGTCCCACGGCCACGCGCTGATGAGGATGCACCGTGTCCATGACCAGCACTGTTGCCTCTAGACACAGAGCCTGCTTGCCCTCTTTTATTGGCTTGTGACTGTCTACCTCTCCTTGTTTGCCTCCCAGACATGCTAATGGCCTGCAGTGAGATGTAGCTGCACAAAGGTGGGATGTATATATATATATATATATATATATATATATATATATATATATATATATATATTTCTGTACTGATTATAATGCAGCTATCAGAATCAACTGCCTGCTGTGGTATTAGTATGGGAAAAGCAGCAATTGTCTTCAGTTAGTTTTAGGTGAAAACTGTGCAGAGGATACAGTACACTAACTGAATATACTTGCATCTCTCTGCCTGTGGTTTTATTATGAGAACACCACTATTAGTCACTAACTGTATTCAGGTAAGTTTTAGGTGAACGCTATGCAAAGCACACAGTACACTAAGTGAAACACTGACTGCAGCTAGCACAATCACTTGCCTGCCTGTCACCGTATAGAGAATAACAGGAACAGATCTAGCTAAACTGAATACAGTGTATAAATATATATACAACACCTAGGATGCATAGATATCCTCTACACACTGTAACTGCAGCTACCTGACTCGCCTGCCTGCTCTATCTAACTCAATATAAATGACACTGTCTCTCTCTGTAATCTCTCTCTTTAAACAACTCCAACACACTACACAAGGCCGCCAAGCCGGCGGCCTTATATATTGTGGGGCGTGTACTAAACCCCCTGAGCCATAATTGGCCAAAGCCACCCTGGCTTTGGCCAATTATGGCTCTCTGTTCAGACGGCGCTGTGATTGGCCAAGCATGCAGGTCATAGTGCATGCTTGGCCAATCATCAGCCAGCAATGCACTGCGATGCCGCAGTGAATTATGGGCCGTGACGTGCCACTCAAATTTGGCGCGAACGGCCCATAATGTTCGCAATTCAGCGAACAGCCGAACAGACGATGTTGGCGTCGAACATGGGTTCGACTCAACCACGAAGCTCATCCCTATATCTGATCTATTAACCTGCAAAAATTGTATTGACATCACCATTGCCCTGTGTCCATTTATTTGGCTAAATCTGTCCAGTCTACTCTTTTTTATATTTTTACACCTTAAAGATGTTGTGCATTGATTTGCCCTATCTGAGAGAAAGAAAGAGGCAGAGAGAGAGAGAGAGGCAGAGAAGGAGAGAGAGACAGAGAGAGAACCAAAGAGATGGATCCTCTCTGTAATTCTCTCTTCCCTGTTCACATTCTTGAGATTACCTTCTAAATTGATGGCTCTGGTTCCCCTCCAGCTCTGTTCCTTCTCCCCACTCGCCCAGGCAGCTTGGCATCTTCTCCAGTGTGTCTCTGATAATCTCTTCTCGATCAAGCCCGGCGGGCTTGGGAAGGGGGTGGGTTACAGCAGTGCCCATTAGCTCAGGATGCAACAACAGGCAGATCAGCGGTAGCGGTAGTTAACCCTTCAGTTCTCCCTCCTGATAATGCTGCCTGACCTGCCGACTTATGTTCCTATACAATTTCTGGCTGATTCCTTCCTGCTGCTTCTACTGTGAGTGATTTACAGACAGTGTGCTTCTCTTACGAACATTTGGGACAGTTGTAAAAATTCCCAATTTTTACAAACTGCCAGTGATTTTATGGACAGCAGAAGAAAGGGGAACACAATGGACAGGAGGGGCAGCGGAATTTACTAGAAGCCATCAGCAGTATTTTCCTCATGCAGCTGCTGAATGCTGGTGGGAGGGAGAGGAGGAGTAGCTGGCTTTCAGCGGTTGCAGGATGAAAATACTGCCGATAGCTTCTAGTAAATGCCGCACCTCCTGTACAGGTGTGACAGGGAGGCCACTCCCCTTAGGCATGGGGATTGCGACGCATCTCTCAGTGCAGTGCCACTCTTAGTGTGATGCTGTCATGTACCTGGTGGAGATAAAGCTGTAGAGAGTAGTGTTGAGCGAACCCGAACTGTAAAGTTCGGGTCCGTACCGAACTTTAGCTTTTTCCCGAACCCGAACCCGGACTTTGTGCAAAAGTCCGGGTTTGGGTTCGGCAATCTAATTACGCAGTTAGAAATGCTTCAGGGGCCAGCCAATCACCTTTTGATTAGCTGGTGTGCCCTTAGAAGCCATCATAGCCATGCCTACTAATGGCATGGCTGTGATTGGTCAGTGCAACATGTGACCCAGCTTCTATATAAGCTAGAGGCACACAGCACACACGTCACTCTGCTTCAGAATAGATAGGGAGAGGATCTTGTCTGCTGCTGCTGCTTTTAGGGAGAGATAGAAAAATACATGAGTTAGTCCTGATTCTGTAATCTGAGGGAAAAGATAGAGAGACAGTGTAGTGTAGGTCCAGGTTCCTGTTTTTTGCTTTTAGGGAGAGAGATATATTATATAGGAATAGGAGTCCAGATTCAGAGATATAACTCAGCGATCTGCATAGGTTTACCTGTTTGTGTTGCAGTGCAGTCTTTTTACACTGCTATGAGCCCAGTGTCAGAGAAAATCGACCTTTTATCTGCAAGCTCAGTGCACCAGCACTGCATATATTACGTTGAGAGATACACCGTTTCCATACTGTGGGTGTATTCTGCTCTTGGAAAAAGATCCATTTAGGACAAAAAAAAAAGGCACTTTATTGTGCTCTTTTCCAAAAGACCCATTAAGGGCAAAAAAAATAAAAAATTTCCATTTTATTTTGCTCGTGCAAAAAAAGACCTGTTTAGGGCAAAAGATAAAAAAATAAATTTGCACTTTAATGTACGCTTGCAAAAAGACCCATTTAGGGCCACAAAAAATATTTTGCAGTGTGTTATACATTTGTGGAGGCGTGTGAAATAAACAATTTCTATATATTTGTCTTCTACTGTGCTATACTAAAAAAAAAAACATTTTTTTGAATAGCATTTTCTGCAGTTCTGTAGCTGTGCGATTCAGCGGTTACGTACTGTGGGTGTGTTGTGGTCTTCCAAAAAACGCCATTTAGGGCCACAAAAAATATTTTGCAGTGTGTTATACATATGTGGAGGCGTGTGAAATAAACCATTTCTATATATTTGTCTTCTACTGTGCTATACTAAAAAAACAACATTTTTTTTGAATAGCATTTTCCGCAGTTCTGTAGCTGTGCGATTCAGCGGTTACGTACTGTGGGTGTGTTGTGGTCTTCCAAAAACACCATTTAGGGCCACAAAAAATATTTTGCAGTGTGTTATGCATATGTGGAGGTGTGTGAAATAAACAATTTATATATAGTTTTCTTCTACTGTGCTTAACTAAAAAAAAAACATTTGTTTTTAATAGCATTTTCTGCAGTTCTGTAGCTGTGCGATTCAGCGGTTACGTACTGTGGGTGTGTTGTGGTCTTCCAAAAAACGCCATTTAGGGTCACAAAAAATATTTTGCAGTGTGTTATACATATGTGGAGGCGTGTGAAATAAACAATTTCTATATATTTGTCTTCTACTGTGCTATACTATAAAAACTAAATTTTTTTTGAATAGCATTTTCTGCAGTTCTGTAGCTGTGCGATTCAGCGGTTACGTACTGTGGGTGTGTTGTGGTCTTCCAAAAAACGTCATTTAGGGCCACAAAAAATATTTTGCAGTGTGTTATACATATGTGGAGGCGTGTGAAATAAACCATTTCTATATATTTGTCTTCTACTGTGCTATACTAAAAAAACAACATTTTTTTTGAATAGCATTTTCCGCAGTTCTGTAGCTGTGCGATTCAGCGGTTACGTACTGTGGGTGTGTTGTGGTCTTCCAAAAACACCATTTAGGGCCACAAAAAATATTTTGCAGTGTGTTATGCATATGTGGAGGTGTGTGAAATAAACAATTTATATATAGTTTTCTTCTACTGTGCTTAACTAAAAAAAAAACATTTGTTTTTAATAGCATTTTCTGCAGTTCTGTAGCTGTGCGATTCAGCGGTTACGTACTGTGGGTGTGTTGTGGTCTTCCAAAAAACGCCATTTAGGGTCACAAAAAATATTTTGCAGTGTGTTATACATATGTGGAGGCGTGTGAAATAAACAATTTCTATATATTTGTCTTCTACTGTGCTATACTATAAAAACTAAATTTTTTTTGAATAGCATTTTCTGCAGTTCTGTAGCTGTGCGATTCAGCGGTTACGTACTGTGGGTGTGTTGTGGTCTTCCAAAAAACGCCATTTAGGGCCACAAAAAATATTTTGCAGTGTGTTATACATATGTGGAGGCGTGTGAAATAAACCATTTCTATATATTTGTCTTCTACTGTGCTATACTAAAAAAACAACATTTTTTTTGAATAGCATTTTCCGCAGTTCTGTAGCTGTGCGATTCAGCGGTTACGTACTGTGGGTGTGTTGTGGTCTTCCAAAAACACCATTTAGGGCCACAAAAAATATTTTGCAGTGTGTTATGCATATGTGGAGGTGTGTGAAATAAACAATTTATATATAGTTTTCTTCTACTGTGCTTAACTAAAAAAAAAACATTTGTTTTTAATAGCATTTTCTGCAGTTCTGTAGCTGTGCGATTCAGCGGTTACGTACTGTGGGTGTGTTGTGGTCTTCCAAAAAACGCCATTTAGGGTCACAAAAAATATTTTGCAGTGTGTTATACATATGTGGAGGCGTGTGAAATAAACAATTTCTATATATTTGTCTTCTACTGTGCTATACTATAAAAACAAATTTTTTTTTGAATAGCATTTTCTGCAGTTCTGTAGCTGTGCGATTCAGCGGTTACGTACTGTGGGTGTGTTGTGGTCTTCCAAAAAACGCCATTTAGGGCCACAAAAAATATTTTGCAGTGTGTTATACATATGTGGAGGTTTGTGAAATAAACAATTTATATATAGTTTTCTTCTACTGTGCTATACTAAAAAAAAACATTTTTTTTGAATAGCATTTTCTGCAGTTCTGTAGCTGTGCGATTCAGCGGTTACGTACTGTGGGTGTGTTGTGGTCTTCCAAAAAACGCCATTTAGGGCCACAAAAAATATTTTGCAGTTTGTTATACATATGTGGAGGTGTGTGAAATAAACAAATTATATATAGTTTTCTTCTACTGTGCTATACTAAAAAAAAAAATTTTGAATAGCATTTTCTGCAGTTCTGTAGCTGTGCGATTCAGCGGTTACGTACTGTGGGTGTGTTGTGGTCTTCCAAAAAACGCCATTTAGGGCCACAAAAAATATTTTGCAGTGTGTTATACATATGTGGAGGCGTGTGAAATAAACCATTTCTATATATTTGTCTTCTACTGTGCTATACTAAAAAAAAACATTTTTTTTGAATAGCATTTTCTGCAGTTCTGTAGCTGTGCGATTCAGCGGTTACGTACTGTGGGTGTGTTCTGCTCTTCCAAAAACACCCATTTAGGGCAACATCCTAAATTTGGAAAATATGAGGAGAAGGTCAAAGGGATGTGGTGGCCCCGGTCGTGGTGCTGCTGGTGGAGCTCCTGTTGCAGGGAGAGGACGTGGTGGATCTGTGCCAGATACACGCACAAGTGAAACATCTTCCTCAGGTGCGAGTAGGCGACCGAGCCTGCGGCGGTATTTTGTCGCGCCTAATGAAGCTGTACAAATGTTTAGGCCAGGACAAGTACAGGCGATAGTAGATTGGGTTGCTGACAGTGCCTCGGGTTCCTTCACATTGTCTCCCACCCACTCTTCTGATGAAAGATCAGAGTTGGCACCTGAAACCCATGTCCATCAGTCTTTCACCTCACCCCCTTGCAAATCAGCCAACTAGTCTGAGCCCCAAATCATGCAGCAGTCTCTTCTGCTTTTCGATGACTCTGTTAGCAGGGTTTCCCAGGGCCATCCACCTAGCCCTGCCCCAGAAGTGGAAGAGATTGAGTGCACCGATGCCCAACCACTTATGTTACATGATGAGTACATGGGAGGACCATCGCAGCACGTCTCGGATGATGACGAAACACAGGTGCCAACTGCTGCTGCTTTCGCAATTGTGCAGACAGACAAGGAGGGCAGGGGTGAAGACTGGGTGGAAGATGATGTGGAGGACGATGAGGTCCTCGACCCCACATGGAATCAACGTTATGCAGGTGACCAGTGTAGTTTGGAGGAAGAGGCGGTGGTCGCACAGAGCCACCAGCACAGCAGAAGAGGGAGCAGGGTGCAAAAGCGGAGCGTCCGTCCCCTAGACAGTATGTCTGCTACTGCCCAACGCAGCAAAGGACCGAGCACACCAAAGCCAGGTCCAAGGAGTTCCCTAGCGTGGCAGTTCTTCACACAATGTGCTGATGACAAGACACGAGTGGTTTGCACGCTGTGCAATCAGAGCCTGAAGCGAGGCATAAACGTTCTCAACCTGAGCACAACCTGCATGACCAGGCATCTAAGTGCAAAGCACGAGCTGCAGTGGAGTAGACACCTCAAAAACCAAGAAAGGTCTCTGGCTCCTCCTGCTTCCTCTTCTGCTGCAGTCTCGGCCTCTTCATCCACCTCTGTAGTGACAGTGGCACCTGCCACCCCGCAAACAGAGGATCTGCCAGCAACACTACCACCTGGGTCACCAACCATCTCCACAATGTCCCATGGAAGCGTTCAGCTCTCTATCTCCCAAACATTGGAGCGGAAGAGGAAGTACCCCCCTAGCCACCCGCGATGCCTGGCCCTGAATGCCAGCATTTCAAAACTCCTGGCCTTTGAAATGCTGTCATTCCGTCTGGTGGAGACGCAGAGTTTTAAAAGCCTGATGGCATTGGCTGTCCCACAGTACGTCGTGCCCAGCCGCCACTACTTTTCCAGGCGAGCTATCCCTTCCCTGCACTACCAAGTGGGGGACAAAATCAGGTGTGCACTGCGCAACGCCAAGGTCCACCTAACTACAGATGCGTGGACCAGTAAGCACGGTCAGGGACGTTATATCTCCCTAACAGCACACTGGGTAAATGCAGTGGCGGCTGGGCCTGAGGCAGATAGCAGTTTGGCGCATGTCCTTCCACCACCGAGGATTGCAGGGCGCTTCAGTTTGCCTCCTGTTGCTAACTCCTCCTACTCCACTTCCTCATCCTCTACCACCTCCTCATCTGGTCAGCGTAACACCTTCACCACCAACTTCAGCACAGCCAGGGGTAAACGACAGCAGGCAGTTTTAAAACTTTCCTGTTTGGGGGAAAAAACCCACACCGCGCAGGAGTTGTGGAGGGACATGGAACAACAGACCAATGAGTGGTTGCTGTCAGTGAGCCTCAAGCCCGGCCTGGTGGTGTGCGATAATGGGCAAAATCTCGTAGCAGCTCTGGGCCTAGCCGGTTTGACGCACATCCCTTGCCTGGCGCATGTGCTGAACTTGGTGGTCCAGAGGTTCCTTAAAAATTACCCCAATATGCCAGAGCTGCTGCAGAAAGTGCGGGCTGTGTGTGCGCACTTTCGGCATTCTCACCCTGCTGCTGCTCGCCTGTCAGCGCTGCGGCGTAACTTCGGCCTTCCCGCTCACCGCCTCATATGTGACGTGCCCACAAGGTGGAACTCCACCTTGCACATGCTGGCCAGACTGTGCGAGCAGCAGCAGGCGATAGTGGAGTTTCAGCTGCAGCAATCACGCGTGAGTCGCTCTGCGGAACAGCACCACTTCACCACCAATAACTGGGCCTCCATGCGAGACCTGTGTGCCTTGTTGCGCTGTTTCGGGTACCCCACCAACATTTCCAGTGCCAATGACGCCGTTCTCAGCGTTACTATCCCAGTTCTATGCCTCCTTGAAAAAACGCTTCGGGCGATGATGGAAGAGGATGTGGCACAGGAGGATGAGGAGGAGGAGGAGGAGGAAGCGGGATCATTTCAAAGGCTTTCAGGGCAGTCTTTCACAAGTGGCTACGAGGGTGGGTTCCTGCAACAACAAACGCCAGGTACACAATTGTCCGGCAGAAAGGGCACAGTTCTGGAGGATGACGAGGTGGAGGAGGAGGAGGAGCCATTTTCACAGCAGGGTGGCACCCAGACCAGCTCGTGGCCATCACTGGTGCGTGGCTGGGGGATACAGAGGACACAGACGATACACCTCCCACAGAGGACAGCTTTTCTTTGCCTCTGGGCAGCCTGGCACACATGAGCGATTACATGCTGCAGTGTTTCCGCAATGACCGCCGAGTTGCCCACATTTTAACTGGTGCTGATTACTGGGTGGCACATTTGAGACCCCACTGGAGATCTATAGCAGAACTGAGTTAAGGGGTCTCCAGTGAAGTGTTCCGTGTTGTTACTTGACCTGTGGATTACAAATGTGTTCCTGAATGTGCACCACCATTTAAAGACTTGCATGCGAAGAAATCATCTCCTAGAGACTGAGTTTTAGAGTCTGGGTCACCTCAGAAGGCAGGGTTAGCATGGCTGAAATGTGGAAAAGCTTTGTCAGCACGCCACAACAACCAGCACCACTAGCTGAGATGGAACGTCTTAGCAGGAGGCAGCATTTCACCAACATGGTTGAGCAGTTTGTGTCCACAGGCCTACACGTACTGGATGACGGGTCTGCCCCCTTTAACTTCTGGGTCTCCAAATTGGGCACATGGCCTGAGCTTGCCCTTTATGCCTTGGAGGTGCTGGCCTGCCCTGCAGCCAGTGTATTATCTGAACGTGTATTTAGCACGGCAGGGGGCGTTATCACAGACAAGCGCAGCCGCCTGTCCAGAGCCAATGTGGACAAGCTCACGTTCATTAAAATGAACCAGGCATGGATCCCACAGGACTTGTCCGTACCTTCTGCAGAATAGACATGTATACCGGTGTTGTGACAAAAACTGTCCGGCCATCGGATTGTGTCCGGCCCGTACTGCGAAGGCGCAGCGCTTGCGCAATACAGAGGACAAGGAGATTCACAAAATCTCCGAAGATGAACGGCGCCTGCGTCATGAGTGCAGGTTCAAGCCCCAACATCCAAGTGGACATACGGTAGCACATAGTAACAGGGCCCCTCACGGGCTCGCTTCGATCGCCACGCTTCGGGCACGGCCTCACTTGGCTCGGCTTGAACCACGGATGGTGTGGCCTTCACCTGAACTCACCACGCAGGCGCCGTTCATCTTGGGAGATTTTCGAAATCCTCTTGTCCTACATACTGAGCAAGCGCAGTACAGGGTGGACACTATTCGACGGGGGACAGAATTCGACACATCACTGGCCTTACCCAGCCATTGTTGTATTTTTGAACCAGTGTTGGCTACCTCGTCCTCCTCCACCGCCGCTTCCACCTACACAGCCACATCCACCGCCACCTCAACCTCCTACTCCATATGGACCTCGTCCTCCTAGGTCAAGATTATAATTTTTATTTTATTTTTTTGTAGCGCACAGATCCTTTCCCCCTTACCTGCCTTTATGTTGTTGGCTCCTCGCAGGAGGGAAAAAGGCACACCGCACTACCAGCCCGTACCCTCCTATATAAAGAGGTTGAGCGGTGTACTTGACGGGCCGTGTCCACAGCCGGACTCAAAACTCCTCCAGAGGATGATTCTCACCTCTATTGTAGGTAGAGGCAAGTCCTTTAATTCCCAGTAAAGTCAATGTCCACACCAGCTGAAATTACAACTCTTATTCTCTCATGGCAAAATAAACTCTACTCGGATAGAAAAGGTTAGAGCAAAGAAACAGGACAGCTTAAGGTGTGGAGGAGGTCCAGGCACAAACGTAGCACATTCACTTCACTGCTTAGGTTTCTCAAACAGTTTTAGGTGCACGGTCTCTGCCACAGACCTTGAGGTTGGTCTCTGCCACAGACCGGGTGTACAAGGCCCCTGCCACAGACCTGGAGAACTTTGGCCTCTGCCACAGACCAGGGTGTATAAGGCCCCTGCCACGGGCCGGGTGAATAAGGCCTCTGATACAGTCAAGATGACCTTGAGCTTCTCCTTCTACGAACCTAGCCCATATCAAGGGGAAGACATCTCTCCAGGGAGTCAACAGACCCTTCCTTCACCGTGACTCCCGCATCGGTCCATCAGAATGATCCTCCCTTCCCTGGAACATGGACCCCTACACGAGGCGGCACCCTAAGACTCCTCGACCCTTAGTGGACTCCAGACAAAGGCTCTGGACTCCAGGCTTTACTCCCGCACCTAGGCCTCCATACCCAGGGCAGCAGGAACTCCAGGATAGTACCTCACCCCGGGTTAAAGGTACCCGAGATGGAACAGGAACACATGCACCCAGGCCGAAGGCACCTGGGCGTGGACCTCACTGGACATCAGCCCCAGGCCAAAGGTCTGCCCCTTTCATATGCTCTCCCGGCATGCACAGCAGGTTCCCCGCCCCGCTGTACTACTGCCAAGAGGGGACACAAAAGGCACAGCACTGTATCTGCGGTTCAACCCTAGCCTACCATGGCAGCGCCACCTGTAGGCCGCAGGTAACTGCACACCAATTCTGTCCCCCGAGGACAAAATGGTCCATGAATCCTACAGAATTAGGGTGTTTGAGCCTATTTACCACTCAAACACTTCCCTTAAATTTAGCACACCGCTACATTTTTATTTCAAAGTATTTTATTTTCCCACTAGCTTATCCATTAAATTGAATAATTTATTCCAGAAAGGGCGTATTCTGGGGCATTCCCACCATATGTGTGGCATCGTGCCGTTGAGTTTCTGAGGTTCTTAATGACTTCCCGTACCTCTTCTGCTGAAAAGGGGGCCTCCAGCATATTTTTTTATTTTTTTTATGTTATTTTAAGTTATTTCCCTATCCACATTTGTTTGCAGAGCACTTGCCATGCTCTTAACAACATTTTGCTGCCATTTGCAGCCCTCTAGCCCTTTCCATTACTTGTTTAGAGCCTTTTTAGTCCTTAGAAGTCCGGGTCCCCATTGACTTCAATGGGGTTCGGGTTCGGGTTCGGGTTAAAGTTCGGTCCCGAACCCAAACTTTTTTCCGAAGTTCGGCCGAACCCGTCGAACCCGAACATCCAGGTGTCCGCTCAACTCTAGTAGAGAGGGCTTCTCTTGCACCTCCTGTCCAACGCCCCTGGTAGAGATGACAGGGAGTGAAGGACACAGAGTGGCATGAGGGCTGATGTAGTATATGTCACCGGCTGGGCCTTGGCAGGGACCTGATGGCTGGAGATCACCGGGCAGGTACTGAAGAAAGGAACTCCGTGTCGCTGGAACAGCAGGCGGAGGCGTAGCCAGAACGGGGGTTATCAACAACCGGGCAGAGCAGGTACCGAGACGTGAGGCAGAGACTAAGAGACTAAGACAGGATACAGGCCAGGTTCGGTACACATTCTGCAGCGAGGTACAGTAGGTGACCGAGATATTGTGTAAATCTCGCCGCTATTATCGGCGAGATTGACCACTTACGAGCCCGGTCGCGGGAGCCAGCGCTGAACTGGCTCGCTCATCGGGAAAGGAAAAATGTGTTTCCTTTCCCAAAGCCGACATATGTCCGACTTTCAATGAATGGGAATCTGACTTGGATCCCCGCCAATACCAGGCACTGTGTTTGGTATGAATCATGAGGGGGAACTTCACGCCAAATTTTAAATAAAAAACCGGCATGGAATGGAATGGATTTTAAGGGGAACCTCCTACGCCGAAAAAACGGCGTAAGGGTCCCCCCAAAATCCATACCAGACCCTTATCCGAGCACGCAGCCCGGCCGGTCAGGAAAGGGGGTGGGGACCAGCGATCGCCCCCCTCCTGAACCGTACCAGGCCGCATGCCCTCAACATGGGGGGTGGGTTCTTTGGGGTAGGGGGGCGCGCTGCGGCCCCCCCACCCCAAAGCACCTTGTCCCCATGTTGATGAGGACAAGGGCCTCTTCCCGAAAACCCTGGCCATTGGTTGTCGGAGTCTGCGGGTGGGGAGCTTATTGGAATCCTGGCCCCCCACCCTATGTGAATGAGTATGGAGTACATCGTACCCCTACCCATTCACCTGGAGGAAAAAAGTGTCAAGAAAAAAAACCACACACTACACAAGGTTTTTAAAGTCATTTATTAGGCAGCTCCGAGGGTCTTCTTCCGACTTCGGGGGTCTTCTTCCAACTTCGGAGGTCTCTTCTGACTTCTCCGCTCTCTTCGGCCTCTTTTCCCGCTCTCCGGTGCCTTCTACCTTCTGCCGGGCTCCTCCGCTATCTTCTTCCAGCTCTTTTACTAGCGTTGGCCCGGTCTTCCCCATCGTCTTCTTCCCTCTTCTCTTCTCCTTACGATGTTGACACAACGCTCTCTCCCACTGTAATGCCGTGTGCGCGATTTTAATAGGCATGGGGAGCAGTCACCGGGTGATGTCACACGGCGACCCCCGCCTCTTATGACGTCACAGTCCCGGGGCATGATATGGGGCATGATGGGACTGTGACGTCATAAGAGGCAGGGTCGCCGGGTGACATCACCCGGGGACCGCGCCCCATGCCTATATAAATCGTTGCGCACCGCGCACATGGCATTACAGCGGGAGAGAGCATTGTGTCAACATCGGAAGGAGAAGAAGGGTATTGGGGGGGATCCAAGTCGGATCACCGACAATGTCCCCATCATAGAGAGAGGACATTGTCGCTTGTTTCTCGCGCTCGCTGCAATAGGAGAATGTGTTTTTCCTATTGCAGCGAGATGTACAGTACCCTGTCGCCGAGAACCAGCGTGATGGGATCGTGCTGGAAACACATTCTCGCGGGCAGGTACTGTACAGGAACATAAGGCAGGGGCAGAGTCAACACAAGCTGAGGTCACAAGTAGGCAGGCAGAGATCCAAAGACAGGTACAGGTGAAGCTGGGTCAGACACAAGAAACTGGAGCAGATCTGGTAACAGGGAACAAGCTGAAAGACCACTCAGCAAAGTGTGCATGTCATTACCCGGTTTAAATAGGCAGGCTGGCGCCAATGCGCACACATGTGCGCGTGTGCACACCAATGCGCGCACCTGCTCTCGCCCGCGCGCGCTCACACATGCGCCAGTACATGCCCTTTCTTGTGCATATCCTTGTACGCCAATGTGCGCTTGTTACCCGGGTTTCTCTTACATTGACCCCCCATGGGCAACCTCCAGATGCCCATTCGTAGCATCTTATCGGGGTGAATCTGGAAGAAATTCCGTATTAATCTTTTGGCATGAAGATTGGATTCTGGTTCCCAGGAATTGTCTTCAGGTCCACAGCCTTTCCACTTAATTAAATACTGTATGGTGCTCCCTCATTTCCTGCAATCTACAATTGTTTCAACTTCATATTCTTTGTTGCCGTTGATTAAGGTAGGTGCTGGAGGGAATGGGTCTAGCCTTGCAACTTTTAGTAAGGACACGTGAAAGACAGGATTGATCTTTTAAGTCGCTGGGAGTACGAGTTCGTAGGCTGCTGGATTGATTTGTCTTTTAACTGGAAATGGACTGATATATCTAGGAGTAGGACCCAGCTTTTTAGATGGACAGGACAATTTTGGGTTGGCAGTAGATAACCATACCTTGTCGCCTATTTGAAGTTTCAGGTCTCCTCTCCTTTTTCTATCAAAGAATCTTTTATTATCCCGTTGAGCACTGGAAATGGCACCTTGTAATACCTTGTAATTTGACTGAAGAACACTTACTCTTTCCTGGACTGTGGGGAGAGAGGAATCAGGCAAGATGTTGGGTATGAAGACTGGGAAATACCCATAATTTGAAAAGAACGGGGCTTCTCCTGTGGCTGAATGAACTGCGTCATTGTATCTCTCAGATGGGGGGACAATTAGATCCATATCCATCATTTCCCAGGGTCTCTTGGGAATAGGCAACAGTCTTTATAGACCCCAGGACTTGGTTTTGTCATTCTTGTTTCGGATGCAGACTCCACAGGTACCAACATAGTCCTTGCAATCGGTTCTTAAATCTGGCCACCAAAAAGAACGTTGCACAAGCTCTGTTGTTTTGGTTACCCCAAAGTGTCCTGCCAAGGGGTGATCGTGGCACAGTCTGAGGATCTTGGGGCGCAGATTTGGGGAACAAACACCTTTTGGATGAGCAGAAATAACCCCTCTTTTTCCTGGAGGCAAACACCTGGTGCCAGGACGTCCCTTGTGGAAGCTTGATTAAGCTGGGTAATCAGATCTGTCTGTAGTAGCAGGAAACTTTGGGCCAGGAGAATTGTGTATGCCTGATGGCGTTCTTCTTCTTCCTCTGGGTACATGTGGTACATGCGCATCAGGCTTGACATTCTTGGTACCTGGTCTGTAGGTTATGTGGAAGGTGAAGCAGGAGAAGAATAGTGCCCACCTGTCTTGCTGGGGTCATTTGGCAGTCCTGAGATATTCAAGGTTCTTGTGATCAGTAAAGATCAAGATGAGGTGAGCTGCTCCTTCCAAGAGGTAACAACATTCCTCCAGGGCTGTCTTTATGGCCAGTAATTCCCGATCTCCCACATCATAATTTCTTTCTGCAGGGCTGAGTTTCCTGGAAAAGAAAGCAATGGGGTGTAACAGAGACTTGGCGTTGGCTCCCTGGCGTTGTGACAAGATGGAACCCACAGCATTCTCCGAGGCATCCACCTCGAGGACATATGGGGATGCAGGGTCTGGATGTTGCAGGATAGGTGCTGTGGTAAACAGAGTCTTTAACCACTTCTCTACTGTGCACGAAAACCCCCTTCCTGCCCAAGCCATTTTTCAGCTTTCAGCGCTGTCACATTTTGAATGACAATTGCGCGGTCGTGCGACGTGGCTCCCAAACGAAATTTGTGTCCTTTTTTCCCCACGAATAGAGATTTCTTTTGGTGGTATTTGATCACCTCTGCAGTTTTTATTTTTTGCGCTATAAACAAAAGAAGAGCGTCCAGTTTGGAAAAAAAACACTATTTTTTACTTTTTGCTATAATAAATACCCATTTTTTTTTTTTATAAAATTTTCCTCAGTTTAGGCCAATACGTATTCTTCTACATATTTTTGGTAAAAAAAAAAATCGCAATAAGCGCGTATTGATTGGTTTGCGCAAAAGTTATAGCGTGTACAAAATAGGGGATAGATTTATAGCATTTTAATTTTTTTATTTTTTTATTAGTAATGGCGGCGATCTGCGATTTTTTATTGTGACTGCGATATTGCGGCGGACACATCGGACACTTTTGACACATTTTTGGGACTATTCACGTTTATACAGCGATCCCTGCTATAAAAATGCATTGATTACTGTATAAATGTGATTGGCAGGGAAGGGGTTAACCACTAGGGGGCGGGAAGGGGTTAAATATGTTCCCTCAATGTGTTCTTACTGTGGGGGGAGGTGACTGACTGGGGGAGGTGACCGATGGTTGTCCCTATGTACAAGGGACACACCATCGGTCCCCTCTCCCTCACAGGACGTGGATCTCTGTGTTTACACACAGAGATCCACTTTCCTGCTCATTTCCCGGGCAATCGCGGGTGCCCGGCGGCAATCGCGGCCGCCGGGCATGCGCACCGGGGCCTTGTGAACGCGGCGGGTGCGCGCGCGCGCCGCTGGCGGCGAGCGCGCGCCTCCTAGCTCGTTTTAAAGGGAGGACGTCATATGACGTCCTCCCAGAACGAGAGTATCCTCCGCCCGCCGTCAATTGACAGTGGGCGGGGGACAAGTGGTTAATTGGTTGAATGCTGTTTGAGCTGCAGGTGTCCACTGGAAATGGGTATTCTGCTTTGTCAGCTGAGTGACAGGGGAAATGATAGCAGATACATTTTTAATGAACTTGCAGTAGAAGTCGGCAAATCCAATAAACCTCTGTCTGCTTTTCCTGTCTGTAGGAGTGGACCACTCAAGGATAGATCTGACCTTCTGGGGATCCATGGAGATACCTGATGTAGAAATAATGAGTCCCAGGAACTGAATCGTCTCTTTCTCAAATTAAAATTTCTCACTTTGCATACAGTCCATGATATTTTAATCGGCCGAGAACCTTTTTAACGTGTTCACGGTGTGTTGTGATGGAGGAGGAGAAGATGAGGATATCGTCTAGATATACGATCAGGAACAGGTCAAGGAAATCTCTGAAAATATCATTGATGAAATGCTGAAATGTGGCTGGAGCATTACACAACCCAAATAGCATAACGAGGTATTCAGAATGTCCGAATCTGGTGGGACAGGCCGTTTTCCACTCATCCCCCTCGCGGATCCGCACTAGATTTTAGGCACCTCGTAAGTCAAGCTTCATAAAGATAGTAGAGGTCTTGAAGCGTTGAAATAGTTCCGGGATCGGGGTAAAGGATATCTTTTTTTAACAGTGATTTATTTAATTCCCGGTAATCGACACAGGGACACAGGGTATGATCTTTCTTTTCCACAAAGAATATTCCAGCGCCTGCAGGGGACGTGGAAGGCTGGATGAAGCCCTTCTCCAAGTTGTCATCAATGTACTGATGTAATGCCTTAAGCTCTACTTCGGAAAGAGGGAAGATGCGCCCGAAGGGTATTTCAGCGCCTGATAAAAGTTCAATTGGGCAGTCATACGGATGGTGAGGTGGCAGGATGTCTGCTTTCTGTTTATCGAAGACTTCAAGGAATTTGTGATACGCTGCAGGTATGAGCTGTGACACAGGAGAGTCAGTATGTACACCCAGAAGGGGTGCATGTCTCATAGAAATGGGGTGAAGGCAGGATTGCTGGCAGTAGGTGTATGAAAAAGTAATTTTCCCTGTTGCCCAGTTTATCTGCAGATTGTGGGCTTGTAGCCAGGGTATGCCCAAGATAATGGGGAATAGAGGAGATGGAATAATGTCCAGGCGTCAATATTCCCGATGACCAATGTCGGATACAGCCAGCAACGGGCGAGTCTCGTGTGTAATAGGTCCAGACCTGAGACGGGATCCATCGGATGGCTAGCTTGGTGTGTCTTTTCTTGCAAAGGAATTTGGTGGAGTAGGGCAAAGTCTCTATCCATGAAGCAGCTGCAAGCTCCGGAATCCACTATGGCAGGTTCTTGAATGTCTCCTTCGGGAACTAAAGTGATAAGAACAGGGTGACATGAGCAGATCCCTTTCCCACTGAACAGTTGGCAATGTACGTAGAAGGGATGGACTTGGTCTTTGTGGGCCGCACAGGGCAGTTTTGGAGATAATGTGCCGCTACCCCACAGTATAGGCATAAGTCTTTCTGTCGTTCTCGCAGGTTTTCTTCACTAGAAAGCGGAGAACGAAAAAGTCCCAGTTGCATGGGCCTTGCCCGCAGATTCATTGGGGTAGTGGTGATGCCAGCCTTTTCTGTTCTCCTTTCTCTAAACCTACGATCAAGCTGGATAGCAAGACTAATGAAGTCATCAAGAGAACTGGGGACCCCCACTCGAGCAAGTTCGTCTTTGAGGCCTTCAGACAGAATTGATGCCTGCAAGGCTGCTTCATTCCAACCTGTATCAGAGGCCCACAGGCAGAATTCTGCAACATAGTCCTCAGCGGGTTGATGACCCTGTCGTAGAGTATAGAGAGCTAACTCTGCAGTAGCTGTATGCTGGGGGTCATTATAGAGCTGGGCCATGAAAAGAATGAGGCAAGAGAGTCCAGGATCATACTGTTCTGTTTCAGGAGCTGATGGGCCCATGATTCTCTGAGAAGCAGGGATATGGCAAAACCCACTTTGGTGGTCTCAAGTGAGAAGGTTCTTGGCTGCAGGGCCAAATAAAGTTCACAAGAGTTTTTAAATGCACGGAACTTGTGCCGATTGCCTGTAAATCGGTGCAGGAACTCGGGGATCTGGTGGCAGCATAACTCATGTGAATGCCGAGACTGTCTGTTCGGACGTGGAGCAGCCAGGTGCAGTAGCAGGTATGGGAGTTGCAAAATTGGAGGACATGGATTGGATGCGATCTTCCAGCTGCAGGTAGCGTTCTTGCAAGTTGCTGACTGCCTGGGTCAGAGAGGCAAGTTGCAAGCATAGCGACTCCAGAGGCGAAGCCCCTCTCTCAATCTCTGACATCTGGCTGAGTGGTACTGTCACGTACCTGGTGGAGATCGAGCTGTAGAGAGGGCTTCTCTTGCACCTCCTGTCCAACGCCCCTGGTAGAGATGACAGGGAGTGAAGGACTCAGGCCTCGTACACACGACCGATTTTCTCGGCAAGAAACTTGCTGGCAGAGATGTCTTGCCGAGTAAATCGGTCGTGTGTACGCGGCTATCAGGTTTCTCGTTGAAAAAACCGACAAGTAACCTCAACGAGAAAATAGAGAACCTGCTCTCTATTTTCTCGTTGAGATTCTCGTCAGCCTGTTTCTCGACGAGAAAAGTGAGTGTGTGTACACTTACCTGTCCGCCGGGAAGCCCGCGCATGTTCGAAATGAATTCGACGCATGCGCGGTAGCTTCCTAGGCATATGTAGGGTATACCAAGATGGCGGCGACGGCATCGAATGTGACGAGCGCATGCTCATCGTAGTCGATGACGTCACTGCGTACGCTCCATTCAAAGAACCGCGGGTTCTTTGAAACGAGCGTGTGTACACTCGGCCGGGACAAGTTTCTTGTCCAAGAATCTCGTCGAAAAAAATGACATGTTTTTTTCAACGAGAATCTCGGCCGTGTGTACGAGGCCACAGAGTGGCACGAGGGCCGATGTAGTAGATGGCACCGGCTGGGCCTTAGCAGGGACCTGATGGCTGGATATCACCGGGCAGGTACTGAAGATAGGAACTCCATGTCGCTGGAACAGCAGGCGGAGGCGTAGCCGGAACGGAAGCCAGGGGGTCATCAACAGCCGGGCAGAGCAGGTACCGAGACGTGAGGCAGAGACTGAGACAGGATACAGGCCGGGTTCGGTACACAGTCAGGCAGCGGGGTACAGGAACTTAAGGCAGGAGCAGAGTGAACACAAGCCAAGGTCACAGGTAGGCAGACGGAGATCCAAAGACAGGTACAGGTGAAGCCAGGTCAGACACAAGAAACTGGAGCAGATCTGGTAACATGGAACAAGCTGAAAGACCACTCAGCAAAGTGTCATTGCCTGGTTTAAATAGGCAGACTGGCTCCAATGCACGCACACGTGCACGCGCGCTCCGGCTCGCGCCTACTCACGCATGCGCCAGTACATGCCCTTTCTTGTGCATATCCTGGTATGCCCATGCCTGAGCGCCGATACCGGGGTTTCTCTTACAGACACCCAGGGCACGTACCCTCCCCCCTGTTTCGGCCCTGCCTGAACATTATAATTAAATAATAAAGCTACAGTACATCAAACTCATTCTCTGTTTTGTTATCCATCTTGTTACCATTCAAGAACTCCTACTACATCTACTACTGTTTCAGCATCCTTTTCCAAATCATCTTTTGTGTATAAAGCAAAAGTAGTAGCCGTCAACTCCAACATCTGTATGAATATCTTTATTTCTTGCACAGGAGTAGATAACATGCTTACATGTTTTGGCGAGTAGCCTTGTTCACAGCAAAATACACATTAAAAACATAGCATGTGAGCGCTGCATCTTACGGATTGCCTCCTTACAGTATGCCCAGGACACACAGACTACACTGCCTATTTTTGTTTCTTGCAATCCATGCATTCTGATTCTTATGAATTGCATATGGCCACAGGAGTAAATCTGTAAACCTTGGGACCAGATGGAGACTATAGTGTTGGCAACAATATGGACAGATTATTCAAGATCTCTCAGGTATACACAAAAGATCCTATGGTATTGCCTAAAGACATCACTGGCACCACTATTTTTGGAAAGCTGAAAATGTTTTTAACCAAGGAAACTAGACTGTGTTGGGATCTCACTGGGTTGAAACAATATATCAGAGAATCCATGATCCCAAGGGGTTTAAGACATAAAAAAATCCAGTCTACCAAGTATTCAGACAACTTACTTACTGATTGGAATGCCAACCTTTCTAAAGGTTCATTGGAATGAATGCAGTTAATTGTCTCCCAAGAAAAAAATCTTACTACAAACGATCAATACAGAAATCAAGAATGTCTTTCCAAAACCAAATTTCTCCATTGTGGCCCATAAGTATCTCCACTCTATACTGTCGAAGGTCTTATGGGCGTCTAACCACAGCAGGGCCCTGTCCTCCATATTTTCCAACTTGGAGTGTAAGTTAAGGAATAACCTACGTAGGTTGATTGCCATAATAAAACCCGACTGATTGGAGTGGATGATAGTTGCAATGACCGTATTCAAATGCAAGGACAGCTAAAATGTTTATGTCCGACTGTAGGGGGGGGGGGGGGCTATAGGAACCCGAGTCCAGGGGGTCTTTACCAGGTTTTAACAGTAAGATAATGTTCGCTTTAGTCATGGACACTGGAAGGCACTGTTGCCGCCTGGCTGCATTAAACACTTTGAGTAAGTGAGGGATATTGCTTATAGACCTCAATGGGAAGGTCATCATCCCCTGGTGCCTTGGAATTGCAGAACAGACTGGTCACAGACTGGTCACCAGCTGCAGTGCTTTCAAAATTAAAGGGGAATGCAGAAAACATTTATGGGTATTCGACAAGCATGGTAGATCCACCACCTGCAAAAAATTGGGCAGAGAGTCTAGGGAGTAGTTTTGTTTGGACTGGTATAAAGTGGAGTACTCTACTAGTTCAGCCAACATTTGATCTGGAAAGTTTACCACAGTTCTGGTTAGGGATGAGCTTCCTGGTCGAGTCAAACCCATGTTGGACTCGAACATTGGCTATTCGCCGAATTGCGAACATTATGGACTGTTCCCGCCAAATTCGAGTGGCGCGTCACGGCCCATAATTCACTGCGGCATCGCAGTGCATTGCTGGCTGATGATTGGCCAAGCATGCACTATGACCCGCATGCTTTGGCCAATCACAGCGCAGAAAAAACAGAGAGCCGTAATTGGCCAAAGCCAGGGTGGTTTTGGCCAATTATGGCTCAGGGGGTTTAGTACACGCACCACACTATATAAGGCCGTCGGCTCGGCGGCCTTGTGTAGTGTGTTGGAGTTGTGAGAAAGTGTACAGAGAGTGTACAGAGAAAGACAGTGTCATTTATATTGAGTAAGATAGAGCAGGCAGGCGAATCAGTTAGCTGAAGTTACAGTGTGTAGAGGATATATATGCATCCTAGGTGTTGTATATATATTTATACACTGTATTCAGTTTAGCTAGATCCGTTCCTGGTTTTCTCTATACTGTGATAGGCAGGCAGGTGATTGTGCTAGCTGCAGACAGTCAGTGTTTCACTTAGTGTACTGTGTGCTTTGCATAGAGTTCACCTAAAGCTTACCTGAATACAGTTAGTGAGTGACTAATAGTGGTGTTCTCATAATTAAACCACAGGCAGAGAGCTGCAAGTATTTTCAGTGTACTGTGTCCCTCTCTGCACAGTTTTCACCTAAAACTAACTGCTGCTGCTGCTGCTGCTTTTCCCATACTAATACCACAGCAGGCAGTTGATTCTGATAGCTGCATTATCAGTACAGACATATATATATATATATATATATATATATATATATATATATACATCCCACCTTTGCGCAGCTACATCTCACTGCAGGCCATTAGTATGTCTGGAAGGCAAACAAGGAGAGGCAGACAGTCACGAGGCAATAAAAGAGGACAAGCAGGCTCTGTGTCTAGAGGCAACAGTGCTGCTGGTCTTGGACACGGTGCATCCTCATTAGCACGTGGCCGTGGGACACGCTTGTCCTTCTTTTCGTCAGCTGGCCATGTTGAGCCGCAACATTCCCAAGACTTGGTAGAGTGGATGACCAAGCCGTCCTCCTCCTCCTCGTCCTCTCTCACCCAGGCTCAGGGTACTTTGTCTGGCAAAGCAGCTGCCAAAGCGACCTCTTCCCTTCGGCTCAATGGCATCAGTCACTCCTTCTCCAGCCCCACCATGTCCTTCTGAGGAGTCCCCCGAACTGTTTGACCACAATGTTGGGTACATGCTCCAGGATGATGGAACCAAGCTGGAGGAAGGCAGTAACGTGAGCTCAGAGAGAGGGGGTAGTAACGTGAGCCCAGAGAGAGGGGGTGCCAAAAAAGGACAGCTATCTGGCAGTCATGTTCCCCCAGCTGCAGCATACTTCCAGATTGGCTCCAGTGATGAGGAGGGAGGGGATGATGAGGTCACTGACTCCACGTGGGTGCCTGATAGGAGAGAGGAGAAGGAGGAGGAGGCATATCTCCAACGAGGCAGGATGCCCTCCAGGGGCCAGCTTAAGGGCAGCACACCGACCGAATCACACCGCAGAGCTCCGCATGTGCAGGGCGCTGCTGCCTCTGCGTGCTATTCCAAAAGTTCTTTGGTGTGGGCCTTTTTTCAGACGTATGCAGCAGATCGCACCGTTGCCATTTGCAACATATGCCTAAAGCGTATCTTGCGTGGCCAAAACATCAGTAGCTTGGGCACCACGTGCTTGACCAGACATATGTCGACCTGCCATGCAGTCCATTGGCGTTGACCTAAAATACCCACACCAAAGAACAAAGCGGACCTCTCCTTGCTCCTCATCAGCTGGGATCTCCAACCCCACTATACCTTCAGTCCTCTCTGAAACCTGCACTTAGAGGAATGAAGGTGTAGAATTTGGTATGTCACAGCCAAGTACTTACAGACAATCTGCTATCGGTACACTGACGTCCGATTGTACCAGGCAAATTTCCCTGCCCCAGCTGCTGCACCGCCAAAAAAAGTTTGCTCCCAGCCATCCACATGCCCAGCGGTTGAATGCTAGCTTGGCTAAATTGCTAGCACTTCAACTGCTGCCTTTTCAGTTAGTAGACTCTGCCCCCTTCCGTGAGTTTGTGGAATGTCCGGTTCCTCAGTGGCAGGTTCCCAAACGCCACTTTTTCTCACGGAAGGCGATTCCAGCTCTCTACCGGCATGTGGAAGGTAATGTCTTGGCCTCGCTGGACAGGGCGGTCAGCGGTAAGGTGCATATTACCGCTAACTCATGGTCCATTAGGCATGGACAGGGACGTTACCTATCTTTCACGGCGCATTGGGTGACTCTGCTGGCAGCTGGGAAGGATGCAGGACAAGGTGCAGTAGTGTTGGAGGTTGTTCCGCCACCACGCCTCCAAAATTTTACTACTGGTGATTCTGACACACCTCTCTCCTCCACCCCCTCCTCTTCTTCTTCCTCCATGGTCTCTACCTGTGCTTTGTCCTCGGAACCAGCGGTGCTCCGTAGGCGTTCAAGGGGCTATGCAAGTACGCAGGCAAAAAGATGCCATTCGGTGCTTGAGCTGGTGTGCTTGGGGGACAGCAGCCACACTGGAGCAGAGATTCTGTCAGCTTTGCAGGGGCAGGCTCAGCGGTGGTTGACGCCACGCCAGCTTAAGCCAGGAAAGGTGGTTTCTGACAATGGCACAAACCTCCTCTCCGCCCTCCGACAGGGACAACTGACCCATGTGCCCTGTTTGGCTCACGTCCTTAACTTGGTGGTTCTTGGGCAGGTACCTGGGCTTACAGGAGGTCCTGAAGCAGGCCAGGAAACTCTGTGGGCATTTCCGCCGGTGCACGGCTGACTGAGCTGCAAAAGGATTACAACCTGCCCAAGAACCTCCTAATTTGTGACATGCCCACCAGGTGGAACACTACGTTGGCCATGCTGCAGCGGCTGCACATGCAGCAGAGGGCCATCAATGAGTATCTGTTGCAATATGGCACCAGGACAGGGTCAGGGGAGCTTGGATTTTTTTCCCCATGCCAGTGGGCCATGATTAGGGATGCATGCACTGTCCTGGCACCATTTGAGGAGGCCACGAGGATGGTGAGCACTGACAGTGCATGCATCAGTGACACTGTCCCTCTTGTCCACCTGTTGGAGCACACGCTGCATGGAATAATGGACAGGGCACTTGAGGCAGAACAGAGGCAGGAAGAGGAGGTCTTCCTTACCTCTCAAGGCCCCCTTTATCCAGACAGTGTTCCTGCTGGCCCGGCTATCACACAGGAAGAGGATGAGGAAGAGGAGGAGGAGGAGGATTATTGTGTCAGCATGGAGGTGGAGCCTAGCACTCAGCATCAGCAGCAGTCTTCAAGGGATCAATTACAGTCCCAAGACACCCATGGACTTGTACGTGGCTGGGAGGAGGTGGCTGCGGATCATGTCGTCCTCAGTGACCCAGAGGACTCTGCACCGAATGTCTCAGCAAACCTACGCTGCATGGCCTCCCTGATCCTGCAAAGCCTGCGCAAGGATCCTCGTATTCGTGCGATCAATCATTACTGGCTGGCAACCCTCCTTGATCCACGTTACAAGGACAAGGTTGCGGACCTTATCTTGCCGTCGCAGAGGGAGCAGAGGACGAAGCATCTTCGGGAGGCCTTGCAGAAAGGTCTGTGCAACGCGTTCCCAGAGACTGGGAGGTTACAAATTCCTGGTCCTGGACAACGTGTTGCTGAGGCTCCAGTCAGTCAAAGAAGGAGCGGTGGAGAAGGTGGCCGTCTGACCGATGCGTTCAGACAATTGTTTAGCACGCAGCCCCAAGGTATGATAGCTTCCAGCAACCATCGCCAGTGTCTGCTTTACATGGTGCAGGAATACCTCGGGGCAAGATCAGACTTGGACACCTTTCTCACCGAAAATCCTCTGGGTTACTGGGTCTTGAGGATGGATCACTGGTCAGAGCTTGCACAGTATGCAATTGAAGTACCTCCCTGTCCTGCATCCAGCGTTCTTTCAGAACGCACATTCAGAGCTGCTGGAGGCTTTGTAACCAATCACAGGGTGCACCTGTCCACCGACTCGGTCGATCGACTGACCTTCATAAAAATGAATCAGTCTTGGATCACCACCAGCTACCAAGCACCTGATGCTGATGTAACCAAATCATTTTTTGGGAAATGTCAGATCCCTTCAAGAGCTGCCTATGCTGATGCTGAGTGACTATCCTCTTCCTCCTCAATAATCATGCTGATAGCTTGAAAGAACATTTTTGGTTCTGGGCACCGCCACCAGTGGCTAAGGCCCAATTTTTCAGCCCCTGTTTAACAGGGGCATGTATTTACAGTTTTTGATGCAATGCTTTGCAGCAGGGCTCATTGCTGTGCTCCAACTACAGTATCTGTGAGGGGTTGCAGTGTTGTGGC
Source organism: Rana muscosa (assembly GCA_029206835.1). NCBI lineage: Eukaryota > Metazoa > Chordata > Amphibia > Anura > Ranidae > Rana > Rana muscosa. Next base: position 410,782,926 of record CM055117.1, read on the forward strand.
TCCAGCACCAGTGCCTAAGGCCCAATTTTTCAGCCCCTGTTTAACAGGGGCGTGTAAATACAATTTGTGATGCAATACTTTGCAGCAGAGCTCATTGCTGCGCTCCAAGTACTGTATCTGTGAGGGGTTGCAGTGTTATGGCACCAGCACCAGTGCCTAAGGCCCATTTTTTCAGCCCCTGTTTAACAGGAGCGTGTAATTACAATTTTTAATGCAATACTTTGCAACAGGGCTCATTGCTGCGCTCCAAGTACAGTATATGTGAGGGGTTGCAGTGTTGTGGCACCAGTGCCTAAGGCACAATTTTTATGCCCCTGTTCAACAGGGGCATGTAATTACAATTCTTGATCTAATAATTCACAGCAGGGCCCATTTCTGTGCCCACCAAGAGTAACTGTGAGGGCTTACAGTGTTGTGGCAACACCACCACCACCACCAAAGGCCCAATTTTTCTGCCCCTGTTCAACAGGGGCATGTGATTACAATTCTTGATCTAATATTTCACAGCTGGGCCCATTCCTGCGCCCACCAAGAGTAACTGTGAGGGCTTACAGTGTTGTGGCAACACCATCACCACCACCACCAAAAGCCCAACTTTTCTGCCCCTGTTCAACAGGGGCATGTAGTTACAATTCTTGATCTAATAATTCACAGCAGGGCCCACTCCTGCACCCACCAAGAGTAACTGTGAGGGCTTACAGTGTTGTGGCAACACCACCACCACCACCACCAAAGGCCCAATTTTCTGCCCCTGTTCAACAGGGGCATGTGATTACAATTCTTGATGTAATATTTCACAGCTGGGCCCATTCCTGCGCCCACCAAGAGTAACTGTGAGGGCTTACAGTGTTGTGGCAACACCAACACCTAGGCCCAAATTTCCGCAGAGTATATACGGCAGGCCCCTACTTTCAAACATCCAACTTACAAACGACTCCTACTTGCAAATGGAAGGAGACAACAGGAAGTGAGAGGAAATCTACCCCTAGGAAGGGAAATTCTCTCCTATAGCCCTGTACACACGATCGGATTTCCTATGGATTCAAATCCGATGGATTTTTCCATCGGAATTCCGATGAAGCTGACTTCCATCAGTCTTGCCTACACACCATCAGTCAAAAATCCGACCGTCCCAAATGCCGTGACGTAAAACACTCCGATGAGCCGAGAAAAATTAAGTCTTCTGAGCATGCGTCGACTTGATTCTGAGCATGCGTGGGTTTTTTCTCCGATGAAGTTCCACACAGACGATCGGAATTTGCTATCTTTTTTTTTCCATCGGATAAATTTAAAACTTGTTCTATTTTTTCTCACCGATGGAAAAAAGACCGATGGGGCCCATACACGACCGGTTTGTCCGATGAAAAAAGTCCATAGGACTGTTTTCATCGGTAAAACCGATCGTGTGTACAGGGCATAAGAGTTAATATGGGAAAAAGGTGTCTCCTCTCCACTGATGCCATTTTTCTCAATGATTTTCATCCATATTGCCGGGACCAGACATTACATTAAAGCCGCAAGCAGTTTTAAATTACTTTTTTTCCTTTAGAAATGTCATTTTGTGCAGGGACAGTTCTAAACATGGGAAACACACGTGCCACTTCACAGGCATACTTTAGACACCCCCCAGGTACGATATTTAAAGAAATATTTCACTTTTTTTTTCACTTTATGCATCATTAAAATCACTGCTCCCAAAAAAATGGCTGTTTTTAAAACTTCTTTTTGCATTGATACATGTCCCCTGGGGCAGGACCCGGGTCCCCAAATCCTTTTTAGGACAAAAACTTGCATATAAGCCGATATATTTAGCACTTTTGATTTCGAACGTTCGCGTCCATTGTATTTAATAGGGTTTTAAAGTTTGCGCAAACTTTAGGTCCGTTCGCAGGTTCTGGTGCGAACCGAACCGGGGGGGGGCTTTTGGCTCATCCCTAGTCCTGGTCTGCATACGTAAGGCACCTATAGATGGGGAGGCCTGGTGGGATTGAACAATCCTTGCCAGTAATCGACCGGTCTGCTCTCCCTCCTCGTAAAAGGCCAATTTACTAAAAAAAACATTTCCTCTCAGCACCTGAAGTAAAATTGCGGACCATAGCATCCTGTGCAGAGATCCATGTCTCTATGGTAGAGTCAGAGGGATCGGCAATAAAGTCAGCCTCCAATCGACTCAACAGCTAGGCAGCCTGTTCTTTTTGTGAGTTAGTGGCCTGTTAGATGTTTGCAATTTCCGATATAAACACATCTATAAGGAAAGCCTTGAAGGCATCCATACACTAAGAAGGTCCTGATGATCAGAATGAATGCACCAGTATGCAGATATTTGAGAGGCTCTACAGAGGTAGTTTAAAAAATTTGTGCTGCATCTAACAAAGTTGCAGTGTTTGTGTTAAGCATTAAAGGATAAGTTCACCTTTGGGAACATGTTAGATGTTCCACCCGATTTTAGGGTGGAACATCTAACATGTTCCCAGTGCTGCAGCCGCTGCTCGCTGCCCCCCCTCCCTGTGGCAGCAGTACGGGGATAAGTACCTGCCCACATGGCCGCGTCATTCATACACATAGCTCTGTGTATGAATGAACTACAAGTCCGGACAGCCTTAGCAGCTGTCGGCTTGTAGTTCTCAATTAGGCACTATGACGCTATGGAGCGCTGTGGTAGTTTGAGTCTTCTTTTAGCGAGTATCGGCTTATCAGTACGGGATGTATGGGTAAGCAAATACACTGACAGTGTGCAGGAGACCTGCATGGCATCAGCGATCCCCTGATCACTGGTGCGATGCTTTACAGGATCCTAATACAAAAAATAATACATGCACATTTTTTACCTGCAAAAAAAGATGGGCATTTTATAATTTTTTTGTAAAACTGTGAACTTATCCTTTAAAGGAGAAGCCCAGCCTGAGCTTGTTTGGCTGGGCTTCTCTTATGGGTCACAGGAGTGCAATTTGTTTTGCACTCCTGTGACCCATTTTCAGCAGAGAGCGGTCTGAAGTCCGCTCTCTGCTGACATCACACAGATCAGTCCATACACCGTGTCATCCCGACTCTGGAAGTCCGGATTTGCCAGGTGCCTAGACTGATGGCCGTCTCAATCTCTCGGCGAGCAGCTGAGAGGCTGAGATGGACGTTCCCCACCCCTCCACAGCTCAAAGCTTCAATAAGTGTGGAGGAGCAGAGCAGGAGAGCTGCTGACTGACAGGCAGCAGCTCTCTGCTCGGGGAGCTGAGAGAACTGAGCCATCAGCGGTGTTCGATTACTCGGTTCTTAGTGCAGAGGCGGCGGGGGACAGATGCAGCATCCACCTAGGTAAGTATGAATATGGGAAAAAAAAAACATAGTTCTCTTTTAACTCTAATTCTGTTAGCAGGTCATTCTTAAAGTGTTTGGATGCTATGAGTAGATTTGTTTCTAATTGTTTAATGCAAGCTTCCCTATGGGGGTTATTTACGAAAGGCAAATCCACTTTGCACTACAAGTGCAAACTACAAGTGCAAAGTGCACTTGAAATTCCACTGAATGTGCACTTGGAAGTGCAGTCGCTGTAAATCTGAGGGGTAGATCTGAAATGAGAGGAAGCTCTGCTGATTTTATTATCCAATCATGTGCAAGCTAAAATGCTGTTTTTTTTATTTTCCTTGCATGTCCCCCTTGGATCTACAGTGACTGCAATTTCAAGTGCACTTTCAGTTCACTTTGCACTTGTAGTTTGCACTTGTAGTGCAAAGTGGATTTGCCTTTAGTAAATAACCCCCTATGTTTCTACTTTTAAGAAGTCAGCTGTATCATAGTTTCAGAAATGGTGGGTAATTTTATGTGATTCCCAAACAATAGTGTTGAAGTTAAAGTGGTTCTAAAGGCTTAAAGTGTTACTAAACCCACAACAGTAAAATCAGTCTGTATATGTAGTAAAGCATGCTTGTTATACTCACTGTGGAACCTAAGGGGTTAATCATCTGCATCGTATAAAATAGCTGTATGATTCCATCTCCGCTTATCCTCGCCTTTGTCCCCAAGCCATCTCCTTATAGTACAGAGCCTTGGGGGAACTCTGTACATGCTCCGTTTGGTGTGTATTGTTAGAGAGTGTTTGTTTTGTTCTTGGGAGGGTGCATGTGATCAGCACAGGGCCAATCAGCACTGTCCAGACAGAGAGTCAGGGGTCCTGCAGCCTCATAGGACACTCACAGTAGAATTAAAACTCCTCCTACAAGCTTTAACTAGACACTCATAGAAGTCACAAGACTGCTATTTACTGCAGGTGAGAAAAGATATTAAGCAGTTTATATTTACTAAAATATTTACATTTCTATGTTCTGTGTACTGTGGGAGACCAGATATAGTGAATGCAGGGTCCTGGGTTTAGTAACACTATAAGGATTTTTATTTTAATGCACTGTTTGCATAAAGGTAAAAACCCTTCTGTGCTGCAGGATTCCACCCAGCCCCCAATCTCAATCCAGCAATGTTCATGAGAACAGAGGCTCTCTCCTCTCTCCCTCCTCATTAGCTCAGATATAGCAGTGGAAGCCATTGGCCTGCTGCTGTCAATTGTAGCCAGTGAGGAGGAAGCGGGGCTCGAGAGCGAGCACTCACGAGTGCCCCCATTGCAGCCTAGAGTGCCACTGGGGTACCTGAGAGGAGGAGGCTCAGGATTGCTCTGATAGAGCAAGTAAGTGTGACATATTTTAAAGCAAAACACATTTTAAGGTTTACATTCACTTTAATTTAGGGTAAATAATTCCACAAGGGCTGCTTGGATAGAGAATACTGCTGGAGGGTTACTAAGCAAAAAGATATACAGGGACAAGGCAATTTCTCCTTTGCATACTATCAGTAGTGTCAAGGTTAGTCTTACTGCATCATGACCTGATGTTTATATTGGGAGATCTGGCACAGGGAGGTAATATACACAAAGATATGATTAATACAAGAAAATGTGTTGTGTGGGTTTGAGTGAAATATATATCTTTCCCTGGTAGGGTTTATTTCCTTCCTAGTGTCAAGTAAGTTGCTTTGCACAAATAGGTTATAGAATTGTCTGGCAGATGTTGCTTCAGGTAAAGAGTTGGCTGAATTCATGGAGTGGAGGTTTTGTGATTAACCAATACAGCTCCAGAGGTTATTGGTTACAGAAACATTGGGGTAAGGGGAGGGGAAACTAAGGATAGACTAAAGGAAAAATAAATAAGAAAGGTAGAGAAGGGAGAATGAAAAAAGGGACAGAATGAAGGTGAGAAAAAAAAAGAAATAAGGGGGGAGTGGGAGGAAACTTGGGCTGTAGGACAGAAGTGTAGCGTTCCTTGAGAGTGCAGGAAGGGAACTTTGGGAAGTGGTAGTGTCGTGTTGGGTATCAGGATGTATTGCAATTTACTGCTACTTCAACTAGTCAATACCCAGTAGGGTTTCTGGGGCCCTGAGCAATGAGTTTCAGAGCATAAAAAAAAAGTTCAGGCAAAGGCAAAACTGTAGTGTAAAAATTATTAACAAGTAACTAGACATATGCAAAATTAAAACATTCGTTTTTTTCCGTTTCGATTTAATCCATTATTTATTCAACTAATTTTGTTTCGTTAGATTTGTTAAATTCACTTAATTTGTTTTTGGAAAACATTTTATTTAATTTATTCATATCCTAATTCAATTCAAATTTTCTGAATTTAACTGAATTTGAAAAAATTAAGAACAATTCTACCAAATTTACCAAAAATTTACAGAATTTGAAAAAAATCTGACCAAATTCGAATTAGAATATTTTTCGATTTTCACATATAAGAAAGTATTCAGCTTTCACAGTAGATGTTGATGGGACACTAGTCATACAGATGTTTTTGTACACTGGTACCTGCCTGTGACAGCTGTTTGGTTGCATTGATAAACGCTGACAGATGTTGAATGGACACACACTATTACTACTACAAATGTTTTTGAGCAAAGGTACACTGTAACAGATGTTTTGGTGTGCACTGGTAAACTCACAGATGTTGATGGGACACTAGTCATACACATGTTTTTGTACACTGGTACATGCCTGTGATAGCTGTCTGGTTGCACTGGTAAACTTAGATGTTGAATGGACACACACTACTTTTACTACTACTACTACTACTACTACTATCATTACAGATGTTTTTGGGCACAGGTACACTGTGACAGGTGTTGATGGGACACTAGTAGTACACATGAGCTGACCTAGAGACCAAATTTTTAGAAAGGAAAAATGACAATAATTTGACAAAATGCTTGCTTATCAGAACACTAGACTCTTAATGCTTTTAATAAAACATCATACTGTACAGTTTTACAATATGTGGGCAATTTTTTTCTTCCTCAGCGGTTTGCATTGTCAGCCTTGACACCATCCTATTCAGCTTAATACAGAGGGGATTGCTCTGATCGTCGGTTTACCATCCACTGCATGTCTAGACTCTTATAATTTGGAGTCTAGCATTCTGCTAAGCAAGCATTTTGTATAACTCACGGTGGAGGTGCACTCGGGTGAAGAGATGTTTTGCTTATCCTCACCAATTTATAGTGATTTTTATTGTTTCACTTTTTGATTATTTAGCGCGGAAACTTTTGTTTTATCTAAAGTTATCTAAGAGTAATTTGAACTTTGCAAGCCAGCCTGGAAGCTATCATTTGCAAAATGAGGAGTCAAGTGATAGCTTGTGTTTAATACTTGTCCATAAAACTACAAGAGAAAGTTGCTTTGGATGCCTCCATTAAGCTACAGCAGGCTGGAAACCTTATTCAATATGTAGAAATTGTATTTTAAAATCAACTATTAAATATAAAAATGTTATACAATGACTACAGTTATCTTACCATTAAAGTGCATGTGAACCTTTATCTTGTAAAACAACCTATTCAGTTTAAAATAGAAATGAAAGTCAAAACATTTGTGTGCATAATTAAAAAAAAAAAATACCTTTTTTTTAAAGTGATCACATAATATCTATTCTTGGCTGCATAAGGGGCTTGTAGAGGTGGGGCTGTAGGAACAGCAGTACAGTAATCTTGCCAGTGGACAGCTTTGCAGGGGAGTCCAACCATTGGAGGAGAGGCAGGCTGTGCTCCCAGCATAGCCATAAAAGTGACTGCTGAGAAAGATGAACTTCTATGCCTAGCATGATCAGTTTGAAATAGGAAAGCAGGAGGACTGGCAGGATCACCAGGAATTTCACACAAAGGAAGCAGTACAAAGAGAACAGGATACTTTTTAACACAAGTACATGGTACAACAGACACATATCAGGAATATGAAATATTGGGGTAACATATTATTTAAGTTGACTCAATTCCTAAATCATTAAAACTCCACTTATCCAGGAATTGTATAACCCAATAAAGTTCCTTTTTTTTTTTTGTCTGCACCCATTTCATTTTCTTTCCTATCATTTGCATGTGAAGCACTAAGTCCTGAAAGATTGTGTCTATTTTTTAATTAAGTGTCTAAACATGACACCCTCTACATGACCTATTCCATCTGTTCCTGGTGTGTTCTGTGCTTTCCTCCTGTGTTCCTACTGCCTAAAATCTTTCCACCTCACTGAACACATTTCAGATGAAAAATGTGTCACATATTCATCATATTTTGGGACTGATGTTGACAGTATACACCCATTTTAGCAAAGGACAGTACAGAAATTTGTTCTCAAATTCTATTGAGGGGATTTAAAGATAGTTGGCTCAGATTTTCAGAACCAGAAACAGCAAAAAATCTATTCATTCACCTTTCCCAAAAGCATGTCAAAGCTAACATATGCTCTACAATAACATAGAGGTATAATTTAAAATACGAATATAACATGCAATATGAGAACATAAAAACATGAGTAAGGGAAGATTTATTGAATGTCACATAAATTAATTACATATTTGTAGAACTATAAATAATAAGTGACACAATTTTTTTTTGCCAACTGGGCAACACTGTGTGTAACCAGTCCTACACATTTATATGTATTTATTGTTTTAAGGGTGGTGCGTTAAACCATGTTTGCCTTTGGGTCTTTTACTGAATAGAGAATGAAGAGAGGGACTCTGACAGCTCCAGCAAGCAGACATCTGCTGATTAAAAATGTATTTGCATAGAAGCTAAGATTGTTCCTTGCAAGGTTTCCTTACTAGAGACTAATGGAAGATCAAGTGGGACAGATGTTTAGGTTATCCACTCCTGTAGTCATGGAACTTATATTAAAATATAAAACACAGCTTAAATCCTATTGTAGTTTCTCCTTTTCCAAATTAATTACACTGCTTGGTAATTGTTATGTTATACTAGAGCAGCAGTGCAGCATTTCAACAAATATTTTAACAAACTGTTACAGCTCTTACTGACATCATCTAGAGTTCTTTTAACCAATGATTTGTGCAAATCAAGTATGTCATGGTAGTCACTACACCTTAAGACATTGCAAGTACAAATAAGCCTAGGTTCAGTCTGACTTCAGGGTGATTTAAGAGACATCTGTGCGGGTTCATGCACAGATAACTATTGAAATGGCACCCAAAGTCCCCAAAAGAAGTGCAGGAACTACATTTTGGAATTGGTGCGGTGCCTTAAAGTTTACGGCGTTGCACCGATTCGGATGGTGCCGTTGTCGGCAATAGGCTCCAATTTGGCATGCGATTTGACATGTCAGATCTAGTGTTGAATCGGCCCAATGTGAATGGGGCTACAAGTACAAAGCAATGATTACATTGCATCTCTAATTTTCTCAGTGTTTTGATTTGCATTAACTTCACATATTGCACTGACAGCTTGGAAACTGGGCAAAATGAGTGGACAAGAGTAGCTGTTAAAACAGCCTCATCAACAGCTAACCCATACAAAAAATATATATATACATATATATGTAGCACACACATCCCTCTCTAAGGCTGCTTACAGTACCTCTGCCAGCAGATGGGACACACCATGCCACATGCCCAGTATCCTCCATCTTGTAGAGGGTGAGCGGTGTTAATAGTTTTGGGTCCTGCAGCGAGTTACCTCTTTCCATTGGTTCTCGTCCCTAGAGTGTGGGGAAAAGTCTATTCTCTCTCTCTTTGAAGAAGGCCATTGTCCAGACGGTATTAAACCCAATAAAAGAGTTTATTTTACTTGCTTGCAACTTGACAGGAAAGGTTGGAGATAGAGAAAGTTGAACAGGGAGGCAGGTTCAGGCATGCAGCACTTAATTACCCTTGTCGCCACTCAAGCCTGAGTGGGTTTTGCTCACCCGGATAGTCCCCTCTCACGGTCCTAGCAGCCGGTGTGGAGCACGAACATTCATTTTAAGTTATTTTCCTAAGGATACAATCAGGATATGAACCTCTTAGTCCCGAACTTCCCAGCACTTGCAACACTTGAGAACTTTTATGCCAATAGGGCACGTTACAAGGCTTTTGGCGGATGATGGAATCCTTCCCATCGACAGGTAACCAGGCCTCTCCTGAGACAGTGACTTCATTCACCGATACCCTGGATAGGTCCTCCCCTGGTTCCCTCTCCTTCAGAGCGGGTCACCCTCCCATGGGTACCCTGGGATTCCACTTTTTGGCGTAGGCCTCAGCTAAAGGTGCTGGGCCTACCTAGAACGAAGCATCCTCGGGCCAAAGGCGCCCGGGACCGAATACACACACACGTACCCCTGGCCATGAGGGCCACTGAAGGTGGGGTACATGCCAAAGAGAGAGAGCCCCATGCCAATGGCGTCTGCTCCTTAAGTACCCTCTCCCGGCATGCACAGCAGGCAGACCACGCCCACTGCACGGCCGCCGGGCGAGGACACCCAATAGTGTTGCAATGTCACCTGTGGTTCAACCTGAGACCTGGGCGACAGCGCCACCCAGAGGCCACAGGGAACTGTTAAGCCAGACAACATCACTTAAGAGCAGAAACCAATTTAAAGAATTCCAACAGCCTGAGCCTAACTATTTGCTCAGGCTAACCCCTAAATTTAGGCATAACGACCCCAATTCTGGGGGGTCCGCTACACATATATAGTAAATAGTAGTCCTCTACACAACTAGTGTTGGGCGAAGGGTTCCACAAAGCAAAAGTTTGGCCTGAACATCGCCTGTTCACCCGCTTGGCGAACACCCAAATTTGCGGGGCACTCGGCGGGATGTTCATCTGCTGAGCACCCCAAAATTCACTGCGCGCTTCACAGTGCATTCTAGGGCCCTAATTGGATAAAGCCGTGCACCTGACAGCTTGCCAATTAGGGCACAGAGCACTGTCAGAGCCCTGATTGGACAAAGTGATGATGACTTTGTCCAATCACGGCTTAATGCTCATAGTCCCACCCAACACCATAAAAGGTTCCTTCCCACAGGAAGCTTTTGTTGGGAGTTGAGATAGCTAGAGCATGGCTCAGTTTGCTATTATTGAGTTAGTGTGTTCATTTATTTTGACTCAGAGTGTAGTGTTAGTGTAATGTTAGTGTAGTGTGAGTATAGTGTCAGTAGGGTGTAGTGTCAGTGTAGTGCAGTGTTTAACCACTTCCTGCCCACCATATAGCAATATGACGTGCGTAAAGTGGTTCTGTTATCATGACCGGACTTCATATGATGTGATCAGGATAACCTGCGATCGCGGGGGGCTGCGCTGCACGGCGATCATTGATGTCGTGTGTCAGTCTGATGGAGGCTCTTTATCATGTGATCAGCTGTGTCCATTCACAGCTGATCACGGTGTAAAGAGGAAAATACATATATCGGCTTTTCCTTTATTACGTCTGACAGACGCGAGTAGAGGAGAGCCGATCGCCTGCTCTCCTGACAGGGGGGGTCTGCACTGATTGATTATCAGCGGAGACCCCTCGAGGGTACCCACCCAGGACCACCAGGGATGCCACCCATGGCCACCAGAGATGCTGACTATGGATGCCCACTCAGGGCCACCAGGGATGCCACCCAGGACCACCAAATATGAACTTTAGAGGTGCCAATCAGTGCCCATTGTAGATACCAATCAGTGCCAGCAGTAAAGCCTGCCAGTGCCTCCTTATCAGTGCTGCCTATCAGAGTCATCTATCAGTGCCCATCAATGTCGCCTATTAGTGTCCATCAGTGCTGCCTATCAGTGCTCATCAGTGCTACCTCATCAGTGCCACATCACCAGTGCCCATTAGTGCAACCTTATCAGTGCCCGTCAGTGCAGCCCATTCAGCACCCATCAGTGAAGGAGAAAAATTACTTATTTACAACATTTTATAACAAAAAAAAAATTATTTTTTTATTTGTTTAGCAAAAAAAAATAAAAAATACCCAGTGGTGATCAGATACCTATATCAAAAACTGAGAAATAGTAAACCAAGTTCAATATATCTTCCTCAGCGCAAACGGAAAAGATTGTTAATAGAAAAAGTAAGCAGCTACTATGTTAACAGAAACAGTAAGCAGCTACTATAATAATACAAGATATGTCCAAAAATATGTCAAAGGTACTAATACTCAAACATTAGCAGCGCTAGTGCAAACAATAGCAAGAAATAGAGACAATATATTTGAATAAAGTCCACTGGTAAAGAAGATAAAAATGGTAATCCACTTAGATATTGCACATTAGTGTGAGTCCATTAAAAGCAGAAGGTGAGTATAAAATAGTCCATCATAGAGAAAGGGAAGACTGAATACACTCCAACACTGGGTAAGCTCCCCGTCACCACACCACTTGTGCCACCCCTCCAGGTAATACACTTACCAGATAATACTGGATAGTACGCTTATCTCTCAACAGATGCTGTCAGCGGACAAAGTACTTGCCATGCAGATGTTGCTCATCGCAAGCAAAATAGAGAAAAATTATACATAGCGTAATCCAGTACAACTCATATTTATTGTTTAAAAGCATCTCACGAAAACACACTTACAATACATAAATAAAACAAGGGCATGTAACAATATACTGAGACAATCGTGCTTTCCTGTCTAACCGCTCACTGCTCCCGCAGTGATCCCGGGTAGGGAAATACACACACCCCCCACCAAGAGTCATTGCTCCGGCAGCAGCGTGTGTCTCATCAATTAGCTAAACAGATCACCTGTCAGTCAGATGCCACAAGAAACCAATATGTATACATGCAATAGTATATATTTAACTGCATAATTACATCATGGGTCCTTAATATTAACTACTGGGCGTAATTTTACTGCTTGTAAAGGCAGAAAGCTGCAGCCACCTGAACAGACCAATCAGAGTGGTGTAAAAACGGCCCTGACCGATCTGATCATTAAGTATATGGTGCCTAAACTTCCAATGAGTGATCATAGAAAGGCACACATAATCTGTGCACATAATTACATCATGGGTCCTTAATGTTAACTACTGGGCGCATTTTACTGCTTGTAAAGGCAGAAAGCTGCAGCCACCTGAACAGACCAATCAGAGCGGTGTAAAAACGGCCCGACCAATCTGATCATGTATGGTGCCTATACTTCCAATGAGTGACCATACAAAGGCACACTTAATCTATGCAAATAGGGATACTATAAACAATGGTCCACTAAATCACCTAAAAATAAATGACTTATTACAAAATATTCAGAGCGATAATCAAAGATGAGCTAAACACATCTTTGCCATGTTAATCATGCGCAAAGGAGTCGTTCACAAGCAAAGAACAATTTCTCTGATTTAAAGTCCATAAACCACATATATATTGCCTCTCATGCATACTTCACTAATGATGGTGTTATATGCGACTGCATGTGACTAGTGACATATTGGTGTATTGTAAGTAACATCCTTTACAATGTTAATTACCACAAGGGTAGTATTCCCCTTTAGGACACATAGTCAAAGCATAAAGGCAAATGAGTGATATATGATGGTTATGATTCATTAAAATTGATTAATACATATTTAAAACACATAAAAATATCTAAAATGTTTAAAAAAAAGAGGATTAAGAATATTAAAAATATAAAAAATCAATAATAAAACAATTCAAATCCAACTCAACATAATACCCTTAGGACTTAATGTGTCAGTTAAATATATCCATTTGGTCTCGCTCTTGGATAATTCTCTGACTTTATTGCATCCTCGCCAGTCTGGGTGCAGTTTTTCGACACCCCAAAACTTTAGACCTGACGGATCGCCTTTGTGTTTGATCTTAAAGTGCAATGAGACACTATGATCTTTGTACCCGATTCTGATGTTATTGATGTGTTCGGACACCCTTTTACTTAAGGTGCTTTTGGTGCATCCGATATACATCAGATACATCACGTGAGTGGTCATGCACGAAATAAAATCTTTGATTTTGAACGTTTTTAAATTGGCTGTGGATTGAAATTCCGTTATTCCACGTAATCTTGTGTGCACTTGCCGGCATGATATACACCTGCGACAGGCAAAAAAAACGGGATTATCCCAAAACATAGTTGGTTTAATAGGGGGATTCAGAATTTTATTAACAATCTTATCACCAAATGATTGTCCCTTTCTATAAATAAAAACTGGATCCTCTGGAATTCCTTTGGTTAAGATTTTATCTGTTGTTAGTAATGGCCAGCATTTTTTTTAAATTGCGTCTACTTCTTTATACTGGGAATGATACCCACTAATAAAACCCCACTCATGTTTATTGTCATTATGTTTTGGTTTATCGGTTAAACAATTGTCTTGGGATATATTATGTATCTCATGTATCATTTTGTCCAAAGTGTTTCTGTTATACCCTTTCTCTATAAAGCGTGTTTTCAGGACTTGCACTTGTTCTAAATAGTCATTATCATGCGTGCAGTTTCTCCATACTCTGGTGAATTGACCCTTCGGAATATTCCTGAGCCATGTGGGGTGGTGTCCACTATGTATTGAGAGGTAACTATTACGATCAGTTGGTTTAAAAAAACACTTAGTTGTGACCTGTTGGTTAGTGAGCATTACTGTGACGTCCAGAAAATGTATTGTTTCACGGCTCCATTTGCATTCGAGCTTGATGTTATTCGTATTATTATTAAGTTCCATTATGAAGGACTCTAGGGAAGATTCATCCCCTACCAATATGAATAACAGATCATCTATATATCTTTTGTAAAAAAGTAGCTCCTTCCTTTGTTGTCTGTATATAGATTTATCTTCCCAGACACTCATAAACAGATTTGCTATCGATGGTGCGAACTTAGCGCCCATAGCTACTCCTTTCATCTGCGTGTAGTACTTGCCAGCATACCAAAAGTAATTGTGACAGTAGTCCAAGGCAATCCCTAATGCCGCATTCACACGATCGTGATTCACGGCGGTGAAAACACCGCTGTGAATCACTACAGGAAAAACGAGAGAACGGCTTGTTCCCCCACACACGGCCATTTTTCCCATCATTTTTTCTCTTGGCGAGAAAAACGACCGTGTGTCCCTATGGGAAAACTGCAGCGGAAAAAAATGACAGGAATCATGACGAGAAAAATTAGAGCATGTTCTAATTTTTCGCGTCGTGATTAATGCCGTTATTCCCGTCTGGAAAAATGACAAAAAGCCCACAGACGATCGTTTTTCTAGGAAAAAATGAAATTTTTCCCGACAGGAAAAATTATCGCGTGTACGCGGCATAAGAACTACTTTGGAGAGAATGGTAAATCAGCCCTCTTGCTTAGAGCCCAATTTAGGGACAATAGAGCATCATCGTGATTTATCACTGTATATAGTGATGTGACGTCGGCCGTGACTAAGAACACATCTTTAGTATTTGGAAAATTCAGATCATTCAAGAGTTGTAAAAATTGTCTCGTGTCCTTCAGATATGCTTTTGTTTCTACAACACTATTTTGTAAAAAGTTATCTAGATACTGTCCTTCTCTAGATGATACTGAATTAATGCTATTGACTATCGGTCTGGCAGGTGGATTCTGGAGGTCTTTGTGCACCTTTGGTAATGTGTATATGGTTGGTACACGACTGAAACTTGGAATTAGATACCTTTTTTCCTTTTTATTCAATATCCTCATACTGTATGCATATTCAATCAGATTCGTCAGATCTTTCCGATAATCATTAGTAGGATATTTAGTTAATTGCATGTAGGTGCTTTGATCGGATAACATATCTGTCAGTTGTGTGTGGTAGAATCCACTATCCAAAATGACCACGCCTCCTCCCTTATCCGCGGGTCTTATAATAACATCTTTCCTTGTTTCAAGGGATTTCAGGCCGTCTTCAATGTACTTAGGGCTCACTTGCTTTATTGGTACAAGTTTTTCTACATCTTTTAAAAACATCTTTTTAAAAACATCAACGTGTTTATTTGAGGGTTGCGGTGGATTGAATAGTGACTTGTTTTTCAAACCACTGTCTACACCTATGGTGGTATGATCAAATTTATAAAAAAATTGTTTGGGTACAGTGTTACACGACCGAGCAATTGTCATTCAACGTGCGACAGCGCTGAAAGATGAAAATTGGTCTGGGCAATAAGGGGGGAAAGTGCCCAGTATTGAATGGGTTAACACATCATTACGTAACATTTAGTGCTGTATACAGTGCTGTATACAATTTTTTTGGGGTTGCTGCATGTTATTTTTTTGTTCCCTGCCTGCCCCTATTTTTTAAATTGCCAGCCGCAGTTATGTAGTTCCCCCTTTTTTTTTTTTTCTTCTTTTTTTTTTTTTTGTCAGTCCTCAATTTAAAGTGCACCAAACACCACTTTTCATTCAATAAAGTGCATCCAATCACACATCTCCCAGTTTCTAATAAATTTGGGTAATAAGCCCCCCCCCCCCCCATCATGTCTGAGAGGCCAACAAGGAGAGGCAGACATTCCCATGCCACTGTGAGGGGGCCCGCAGCATCTGTGTCCACAAGCAAAGGTGGATGTGGTCCGTCATCAGGCAGGGCCTATTTGTCTCTAATTAGTGATGTTGCCCATGCTATCCAGCCATGTAATTTAGAGGAGGCAAATATTTGATAACTTCAATATACTTGGTATCTTTCTTGGACATTATTGTTTTATGTGGAACTTCCTTTAGCTTAGGGCTGTGAGTCCAGCTATCCCATTCCCCATACATACAACAGTTTTCTAGGTTTTTTCAACTGGAGCACCTGTTTAGTGTTCTTTCTTGCCATTATTATAAATCCATACTACATCACTTACATATTCTGGCCACTTCTTCTGATACTCTCCCATCTGGGGGTGCAGTAGTCAAATTAACATAAGAATTCAGAATTTAGAATGGACAAGCAGGACTTTAAAGGTACCAACAGTAGTAAAACATCTCGGTTTTATAAAAATATACATTTTATTTAGGATATGTTTCTTTTAAAATACAATAACTGTTCATTAAGACATATCATCCAGGGGCGCATGCGCGGCTTTCCGACATGGCGGACGTGCTCTGAGTGAGCTCCGGGTCTCCGCCGCTCTTCGTGACCTCCGTATAGCTTCATTAGCCTCCAATTAATTCGGGGGTAAGCCTGATACTCCGCTCTACTCCCTGGGCGCCCCATGGGAAAGATTGGCCAGCAGCAGCGCAACTATAACCCGCTGTTTGGGCCGCGAACAGGAACGGAGATGGAACGCTTCATTACTAGGCCGCAATCCACGGCCTCGATTTCGCAAGCAGACCCCTTTGCCGCGATGGATCCGTTCATTGATGCGGAGGAACCGGGACTCCCTGGGCTTACGAACGCGCCAATTGTGAGCCCCGCCACACACGCACCTCAGGAGATTCTCACTCCTGACATTTTAGATAAAAAATTGGATTCCAAGCTGCAGCACCTGCTCCTACAAATCACCCGGAACATTGCGGCAGAGGTGAGCAAGATCTCAGCTGAACTGAGGGGGGAAATTACTCAAATTGGGGAACGTGCTGATGCATTGGAACACAAGTTTGATGAGATGGTGAACTATGTGCAGGCAATTGAGGAAGAAAACTACAATCTTAAACACTCTGTCTCCCAATTGCAGCTTCAACAGGAGGATTTAGAGAACAGGGAGAGGCGCCAAAATCTGCGCTTCCGTGGTATCCCTGAGTCGGTGGGGGACTCCTCCCTACGCTCATATCTCTTGGGGCTTTTTAATGTTCTAGCTCCCTCAGTAGCGGATGTGGATTGGCGTTTGGACAGGGCTCATCGCTCCCTGGGCCCAAAACCCCCGTCGGGGGCCAGACCCAGAGATGTAATCGTGAGGTTTCATTATTATGACAGCAAGGAAGCCCTGGTCCTGGCCACACGTAATAAATCCCAGCTTTCATATAAGGAGACGAAGCTACAGATCTTCAGTGATCTCTCTCCCATTACTTTGGCAAAAAGGAGAAATCTGCGTCCGATTACAACTCACCTACAGCTACACAAAGTCCTTTACTACTGGGGCTTTCCCTTTCGCCTCATTGTGTCTAAAGATGGGTGTTCAGCATAGTTTGCGTGACCTACAAGAGGGTGAAGCGTTTATAAAAAGCCTTGGTCTCCCTCATCTTGCTCCTGCTCAAGCTCGTCCATTTCCACCCACTCCCAGTCGCCTCTGGACCCCTGTGAGGAGCCAATCGAGGAAACATCTCTCCACCCCTCAGCGCCCAAGATCCTCCAGACAACCTCCTTGATTTCCTTGAAGGGGGTGACCGGATCCCCATTTATCGCTCTTGTTTCTCCTCGTTGAGTCCTTGGAAGTCTTTCCGCTGCAATCTGGACTCTAGGTTTGGTTAACTACCCCCCCCACCTGCGTGGGGGGGAGTTCTTGGTATCTGTCCCATGGGGCAACAAAGTTTCAAAGTTTTGTCATTTTTTCTTCTCCTTTTTGGTTCAAGGTTACGCCTTTTTCAAAATTGATGCTCTTTTGAACGATTTTCTTTTGCCTAAGAAGATGCGGCGGACACAGCCCTGTTCCAAGACTTCCATGTTGGAGGCCCCCTTGTGCCCATACTGGTCCCTTGACGTTGTTCAGGGTCCCCTGAGTTGTCATAACACCTCAGGTTCTCAATTAATGTTTTTCTTTTTTTTTCTGTGGAATATATACTTCCTCATCTGGTTTTGCCCTTTTAATTATATGCTCATACGTCAGTTCTGCTGGTCGAGGTCCCTTTTTTCCTGTTTTTATCCTTTTTTCTTTTTTTTTCTTTTGTCTGTATTTTTTAGTTTACCTAAGGTATACTGGTACTTTTCAAGGTATAATACTAACGAGAGACTTTGTTTTGTTTCTGTATGTACACCACTAATTTTTCCAAGTAGTGCAAGAATATGTCCTTGTAATTTTTATTTGCAAACACAGGCTACTTTGTTACAACTGTGCTTATGTCTCTGAGAATTATGTCCTTTAATGTGAAGGGCCTGAAATCTGTTCAAAAGCGCTGGATTGCTTTGAAGGAGTTTAGATCCTCAGGAGCTGATATAGTCATGCTCCAGGAAACCCATTTTAAGGCTAACGGCTCTTTAAAATTTGCTTCTAGGTTATATCCCAACTCCTTTCTTGCCTCTGACTCCACTGGCAAGGCAGGAGTTGCTATTCTGATTAAGAAAACATGTCCCATCAGGGTCAAAGATTCATATTCTGACCCTCATGGTAGGTTCCTTCTCTTGGATTGTGATTATATGTCCTCCTCTTTTACCTTAGCTAACATCTATGCTCCTAATACCGGTCAGGTTGATTTTCTGACTAAGGTTTTAGATATGCCTCAGTGTCGCCCTCAACCCTTCATGATAGTGGGGGGGGACTTCAATCTCGTCATGTCCCCTACTAGAGACAGGCTAACTATTCCTCTTGATACGCGGTCTAGAAAGGTAGTCTCCACAGCTAGATCCTTTCGTAGATGTATTAGATCCCATCAATTATTTGACTCATGGAGGATTAAACACCCCTCCGCTAAGCAGTATACTTTCTATTCCATGGCCCATAAAACGTTCTCTCGTTTGGATAATTTTTTTGTTTCAGCCCCACTCATCCCCCACATTACAGACTCAGACATATCCCCCATTACGTGGTCGGACCATGCCCCTATCACTTTGGATGTCCAAATGTCTCAAACCCCTTCTAGATCTTGTCACTGGTGGTTAAATGACCACCTTCTTCAATCTGAACCTTCCCGCACGACGTTAGCATCTGCACTGAAGGAGTTTTTCCTACTTAATTTAGGGTCAGTTGCGGATTTTTCCACGCTGTGGGAGGCACACAAAGCGGTTTTCCGTGGTGTGTGCATCGCGGAGGGTACTCGCCTGAAAAGGGATAGGAACAGCCTCCTGAAATCCTTGACGGCTGCCCTTGGGTTGGCCGAGCGCAAACTTCTGTGCAAACCCACGGTGTCGAAACTCCGCACTGTTATGTCTATCAGAGAATGAATTAAATCATTACATCAAGGTAAGGCCGCTAGATCTCTCCTATGGGCTAAACGAAAGTTTTATGAATTCTCCAACAAACCTCACAGGATGTTGGTCAATAAGCTCAGGCCACGCCCATTTCATTCCTTTCCAGATTTTCTCCTCCGTGCGGATGGAACTAGGACCCACTGCCCTCTTGAGATGTCTAAGATATTTGGTAGCTTCTATCGGAAGCTATACAGTTGTCTTACACCCGAAAATCACATTAATTTCACGCAAGATAAATTCAATGACTTCTTTACAGGCCTAAAACTCCCGAAAATTTCCACATCGAATCTGGCGGAACTGAATACTCCCATAACTACCGAGGAACTTCATAATGTACTTAAGGAACTCCCACTTCATAAATCCCCAGGCCCTGATGGACTCCCCTACTCATATTATAAAGCTTTTGAAGATATCTTGTCTCCTCATTTACTGTCCCTCTATGGTACCCTCCTTAAAGGACATCCTCCGCACTCTCAGTTTTCCCACTCCTATATCTCTGTAATACCTAAGCCGGGTAAGGACCCCTCTTCCCCTGACAACTATAGGCCTATAGCACTTTTAAATTCAGATTACAAGATTTTCACCAAAATCCTTGCGTCCAGATTATCCAAATATATCCCCAAATTGATTAATAGAGACCAGGTGGGCTTTGTCTCGGCGAGACATGCTGGCGATAATACTCGCCGCACGGTTGACTTGATTGATCTTTTGAACAGATCCTCACACCAAGCATTGGTTCTCAGCCTGGATGCGCAAAAAGCGTTTGACAGGCTGAGCTGGCCCTATATGTTCTCGACACTCCGGTTTTATGGTTTCAGGGGGCCTTTTCTAAATGCATTACACGCATTATACTCCCAAGTTACAGCACAAGTCCAGATGTCTTCTTTTCTGTCGCCCCGCTTCCCCATGTCCAATGGTACTCGCCAGGGTTGCCCTCTTTCCCCATTGCTTTTTATACTATGCTTGGAGCCCCTGGCTGAGGCCATCCGTTCCCATCAGGACATTCGTGGGGTTGTGATGCGACAGAGGGAATACAAACTTTCGCTATTTGCTGATGACATTCTGCTTACTATTACTCACCCTTTGCTTTCCCTCCCATCTCTACACAACCTCCTTAATTCCTTTGGTGCTATTTCTGGTTATAAAATAAACACTACAAAAACTGAGGCCCTTCCTATCCATATCCCTCCCACATTACTGTCCCAACTTATGACTTCTTACCGCTACAAGTGGTGTTCCATCTCCCTCAAATATTTAGGGGTTCATCTCACCCCTACGTACTCCACTCTGTATTCAGTAAATTTTCCTCCCTTATTTTCGGACATCAAAAAATCATTACAAAGTTGGGCCAAATATCCTATCTCCCTTTTAGGGAGGATTAACGTATTGAAAATGTCCATTTTGCCCCGGCTATTATATTATTTTGAGACATTACCAGTCGCTATACCTATGTCTCAACTTAAATCCCTCCACAGATCCTTTTCAAATTTCATCTGGAACGACAGGGCGCACCGCATTCCCAGTTCCGTGGTTTTCGCGTTGAAATCCAGGGGAGGTCTGGGGGCCCCAGATATTCTTAAATATTACTATGCCACTCACTTTAGGACGATAGCTTCCTGGTCTACCCTTCATGCCCCTAGCCATTGGTCTGATATAGAGAAGGGAGTCCTTTTTCCGGTTCATCCCTGTTCCTTGATTTGGTCTCTTTCCCCTCATATAGATCCTGTTTATAGACGTCAATGTACAGCCCCTATGAACTTCACTCTATCAATATGGAGTAAATGTCTCAAATCATACCCCCTCATGTCATCTTGCCCCCCCTTCTTAATGTTTTATTCAATCCGTCCATCCCTGATAGTCTATCACTAGGTCGGATATTCCCCTGGGTCGATGCTTCTTTGTTCCAGCTCCGCAATTTAGTGCATCCGGTAACTCGTAGGCTACACCCATTTGATTTTTTCAAAGAAAAGTTCCATATTCCTTCTCGACTTTTTTATTTCTATTTACAGATCAGGCATTTCCTTCACTCTAGATCTCCATCTTTGTCTTTGACCTCTCCTACCCCCTTTGAATATCTGTGTGCCCAAGGTCCCCATCAACTCCATTTGGTTTCCTCTATTCATCGTATCCTCCATGAGTCATTTATCCTCACTGAGGACACCCATCTGTATATGAAAAAGTGGGCCCAACTGCTGCAAAGACCCATAAGTTCTCAAATGTGGGACAGGATATGGTCCTCCGTCTTGAAATCTTCTAGATGTGTTATTCATAGGGAGACCTCAGTGAAGATCCTCATGTTCTGGTATAGGACCCCTGAACTTATACATAAATACGACCCCTCAATTTCGAGGAATTGTTGGCGATGTAATAAGGAAATAGGGTCATTGTTTCATATTTTTTGGCAATGCCCTTTGATTCAGCCCCTCTGGTTGGATGTCATGAGGCTGATCCAGAGGGTGGTGGATGTCTCCTTGCCGCTTGATCCTCTACACTATTTGTTGGGTCTCCCCTTTAAGGGCATAACTAAACACGGGAACAGACTGATTTCCTATATTCTGTTAGCTGCCAAGAGACTGATCCCCCTTTGCTGGTTATCTAACTCCACCCCCCCTTGGTCCAGATTCCTCCAACTAGTTGCTGGGATACGTAGGATGGAATATCTGACGGCTTCTGTAAATGACGCATTGCCCCAATTTGATAAGATCTGGGATCTATGGGATGCCTCGGAATATGGAATGCATCCTTTGGCTAATAAGTCATGATTTGCCCAATCCCTTCCCCCCTCTCCCCCTTCTAGTCTAATAAACCCAGTAATGCCTCACTTAGATTATGGTCCATACTCTGGTATTATCTTGACTTTCGTGTGTTTTTTTTTTTTTTTTCTTTCCCCCCCCCCTTTTTTTTTTTTATCTCTAAACTGTGACCTCTATCTCCTCTAGTTTCTTTGTTATGCATATGAGCCTGTTCTCCAACTTCCTTTGCTATACGGTTCACTCTTGTGTTCTGTATTTTTAGACACTTCGGCTGAAGTGTTCTGCCTGTAATGTACATTCTGATTTGCTTGAATTGCTTTGTAATTACTTTGTGATTATTGTCATTTTGCAAAAATTTTCAATAAAAATACAATTATAAAAAAAGACATATCATCCAAATAAAATGCGCAACCACTTCTCACTCTACATGTTTCGCTCAGAAGAGCTTCCTCTTGAGCTTTCAGAAGTGTTGCATGAAGTTTAAATACTACAAAAGAAACAACAAGCATAAGATTATACTTCACAATTTTTAATAAAAAAATGTAAAAAAAATTATTGTATAAATATACATGAATAGAAAAAAAAAAATTAAACATTTGTAGCGGGTATTTGAATTTAGGGGAAGCATCTGGGTGGTAGTGTAACCCAGATGCACTGATTGCTAGGGGATCTGAGGCCCTTTTATGGTTCTTGGAGGACTCTGGTGGTGTGAGGTTCCCTGGGCCTGTGGGTGGCGTTGTTGCCGGGGGCCGGAGGTGAACTCACACCGCAGGACTGTGCCTTTTTGTCCCCCCCTGGAGCTGGTACAGCGGGGCGGGGAACCCGCTGTGACGCAAAGGGAGAGGAGATAAAAGGGGCGGACGCCCTTACCATGGGGTTCAGAGTGCAGAGTCGGAGAACGTGGCCGCACCCAGGCACCTTCAGCTTGGGTGCTGGCGTCCCGGTGTTCTGGGCCCAGGTGCCTTTGACCTGGCCGGAGCGGAGATGGAGTCCATCTCAGGCACCTTTAGCCTGGGGTGAGGTACTATGGCGGATGCCTGGGGCTCAGTACCTTCGACTGAGTTCCGCGAGGGTGGAGGAATCAGAGGGGGCCCTAACTCCTTGGGTGCCCGTGTCAGAGTTTGTGAGGTCTGGTGTGCAGAACTTCTCTGGAGAGTCCGGCACAGCATCGCTGGTGACAGAGAGGCCTTCGGTATCTCCCTTGGACGGATATCCTTCCCCTGACAGGGGCCGTGCTAGCAAAGGTAATTCTCGTTCTACTTCACATAGTCAGTGGCAGTGACTATTCGCCACTGGTGATACCAAGAGAAGAGAAAGGATTGTGCCTCGACCTTTTCCCATTAAGACTAAGTTGTTGCAAAAGAATCCAACTTAACCGTGCTGTGTGTTTATTCGCTGAGAAGAATAAAACTGTGTTGGACCTATTCACTGTGTGGAACTCTGGATACTAAGAGCAAAGGAGTCAGGGACGAAGGACAGGACTTGACTCTAGGACACCTACACAAAGCCCGATCTTTCTGGCCTTCACCTCTTCACTATGGAGGACATGGGCCGGGGTGTATCTCATCCCTCCCCCCAGCACTAACACCCCTAGACAAAGAAAGACAAGCCGAGAATGAGAAGGGGTGAGAGGGGTGAGGTCGCTACACATTTAATTACAAAGGAATATATAATAGTGACCTGAAAATGCAAACCTACCAAAAAGGAACCTGCAATTTAACGCTAGGATAGACTTGGCAAAGAAGCAGCAGGTGGTTTTCGCAGTGACTTAGGAGATCCCAGAAACAGGAAAAAATGTCAGCACTCCTTTCTGCCAAGCCTTGCTGCTTCTTTGCCAAGTCTATCCTAGCGTTAAATTGCAGGTTCCTTTTTGTCCCCTTTCATCCTTCTCTTGGTGTGGGGTAGGGATGAGCTTCGTGTTCGAGTCGAACATACGTTCGACTCGAACATCGGCTGTTCGATCGTTCGACGAAGATCGAACGATTTGGGCCGTTCGCGCCTAATTCGAGTGACGCGAACGGCCCACAATGCACTACGCCATCGCAGTGTCATCCAGGCGCTGTGATTGGCCAAGCATGCACTGTGACCCCGCATGCTTGGCCAATCACAGCGCCGGCAGCGAGGAGAGCAATGATTGGCCACAGGCAGGATGCCTGTGGCCAATTATTGCTGAGGGGGTTTAGTACACGCCCCACACTATAAAAGGCCGCCAGCGCGGCGGCCTTGTGTAGTGTGTTCCGGAGCAGGGAAAGAGAAGCATAGGCAGGGACAGTGTCATTTTTTTTCCTTTACTAATCCTGGATTCCTTGTGTTTAGGGACAAATAAGGATAGGTAGGGAGAGTGTCAGTGTGTTATTCTGTGCTAAACCTTGTTTGTAGGGACAGAGAGGTACAGTGAGGGAAAGTGTCAGTGTGCTATTCTGTTCTAAACCAATCTTGCTGAACCATATTTGAAATTCTTGAGTTTAGGGACAGAGAGGTACAGTGAGGGAAAGTGTCAGTGTGCTATTCTGTTCTAAACCAATCTTGCTGAACCATATTTGAAATCCTTGAGTTTAGGGACAGAGAGGTACAGTGAGGGAAAGTGTCAGTGAGCTATTCTGTTCTAAACCAATCTTGCTGTACCATATTTGAAATCCTTGAGTTTAGGGACAGAGAAGGACACTCGTGGAAACTATCAGTGTGCTATTCTGTGCTAAATCTTGTTTGTAGGGACAGAGAAGGACAGTGAGTGAAACTGACAGTGTGCTATTCTGTTCTAAACCAATCTTGCTGAACCATATTTGAAATCCTTGAGTTTAGGGACAGAGAGGTACAGTGAGGGAAAGTGTCAGTGAGCTATTCTGTTCTAAACCAATCTTGCTGTACCATATTTGAAATCCTTGAGTTTAGGGACAGAGAAGGACACTCGTGGAAACTATCAGTGTGCTATTCTGTGCTAAATCTTGTTTGTAGGGACAGAGAAGGACAGTGAGTGAAACTGACAGTGTGCTATTCTGTTCTAAACCAATCTTGCTGAACCATATTTGAAATTCTTGATTTTAGGGACAGAGAGGTACAGTGAGGGAAAGTGTCAGTGTGCTATTCTGTTCTAAACCAATCTTGCTGAACCATATTTGAAATCCTTGAGTTTAGGGACAGAGAGGTACAGTGAGGGAAAGTGTCAGTGAGCTATTCTGTTCTAAACCAATCTTGCTGTACCATATTTGAAATCCTTGAGTTTAGGGACAGAGAAGGACACTCGTGGAAACTATCAGTGTGCTATTCTGTGCTAAATCTTGTTTGTAGGGACAGAGAAGGACAGTGAGTGAAACTGACAGTGTGCTATTCTGTTCTAAACCAATCTTGCTGAACCATATTTGAAATCCTTGAGTTTAGGGACAGAGAGGTACAGTGAGGGAAAGTGTCAGTGTGCTATTCTGTTCTAAACCAATCTTGCTGAACCATATTTGAAATCCTTGAGTTTAGGGACAGAGAGGTACAGTGAGGGAAAGTGTCAGTGAGCTATTCTGTTCTAAACCAATCTTGCTGTACCATATTTGAAATCCTTGAGTTTAGGGACAGAGAAGGACACTCGTGGAAACTATCAGTGTGCTATTCTGTGCTAAATCTTGTTTGTAGGGACAGAGAAGGACAGTGAGTGAAACTGACAGTGTGCTATTCTGTTCTAAACCAATCTTGCTGAACCATATTTGAAATCCTTGAGTTTAGGGACAGAGAGGTACAGTGAGGGAAAGTGTCAGTGTGCTATTCTGTTCTAAACCAATCTTGCTGAACCATATTTGAAATCCTTGAGTTTAGGGACAGAGAGGTACAGTGAGGGAAAGTGTCAGTGTGCTATTCTGTTCTAAACCAATCTTGCTGAACCATATTTGAAATCCTTGAGTTTAGGGACAGAGAGGTACAGTGAGGGAAAGTGTCAGTGTGCTATTCTGTTCTAAACCAATCTTGCTGTACCATATTTGAAATCCTTGAGTTTAGGGACAGAGAGGTACAGTGAGGGAAAGTGTCAGTGTGCTATTCTGTTCTATACCAATCTTGCTGAACCATATTTGAAATCCTTGAGTTTAGGGACAGAGAGGTACAGTGAGGGAAAGTGTCAGTGAGCTATTCTGTTCTAAACCAATCTTGCTGTACCATATTTGAAATCCTTGTGTTTAGGGACAGAGAAGGATAGGCAGGGGACAGTGTCAGTGTCATTGTTGCTAAGCCTCCTGCACAGTATACACCTGAAGGTAGCCCTTATTGCTGTTTTTCCCATCTCCCTGCAGGCCATCCATTAAAATGTCTGGAAGGCAAACAAGGAGAGGCAGACAGTCAGGAGGCAAAAAAAGAGGGCAAGCAGGCTCTGTGTCTGGGGGCAACAGTGCTGGTCGTGGACGCGGTGCATTGTCATCAGCATATGGCCATGGGACACGCTTGTCCTTCTTTTCGGCAGCTGGACATGTTGAGCCACATCATGCCGAAGACTTGGTAGAGTGGATGACCAAGCCCACCTCATCCTCCTCATCCTCTCTCACCCAGGCTCAGGGTACTGGCAAAGCAGCTGCCAAAGCGTCCTCTTCTCTGGTATCATTATCTTCATTAGTCAATCCTTCCCTAGACCCACCATGTCCTCCTCCTGAGGAGTCCCCCGAACTGTTTGAGCACAGTGTTGGGTACATGCTCCAGGAGGATGCCCAGCGTTTCGAAGGATCTGATGATGATACCCAGATAGAGGAAGGCAGTAGCGTGAGAGCAGAGAGAGGGGATGCTCAAGAAGGACACCAATCTGGCAGTCATGCTCCAGCAGCTGCAGCATACTGCCAGATTGGCTCCAGTGATGAGGAGGGAGGGGATGATGAGGTCACTGACTCCACGTGGGTGCCTAATAGGAGAGAGGAGGAGGAGGAGGATGAGGAGGAGGCACATCTCCAACGAGGCAGGATGCCCTTGGGTGGCCAGCGTATGGGCAGCACACCGACGGAATCACACCGCAGAGCTCCGCCTGTGCAGGGCGCTGCCTCTGCCCGTCATTCAAAAAGTTCTTTGGTGTGGGCCTTTTTTGAGGCGAGTGTATCAGAACGCACAGCTGCTGTTTACAACATATGTCTCAAGCGTATATCGCGTGGCCAAAACATCAGCCGCTTGGGCACCACATGCTTGATCAGACATATGTTGACCTGCCATGCAGCTCGTTGGCAAGCCTACCTTAAAGACCCACACCAAAGAACAAAGCTGACCTCTTCTTGCACCGCATCAGCTGGGATCTCCAACCCCACTATACCTTCAGTCCTCTCTGAAACCTGCTCTGAGAGGAATGAAGGTGTAGAATTAGGTGTGTCACAGCCAAGTACTTGCGGGCACTCTGCTAGCAGTACACCGACGTCCGATTCTAGCAGGCAAATTTCCCTGCCCCAGCTGCTGGACCGTCGAAAGAAGTTCACTCCCAGCCATCCACATGCCCAGTGGTTGAATGCTAGCTTGGCTAAATTGCTAGCGCTTCAACTGCTGCCTTTTCAGTTGGTAGACTCGGCCCCCTTCCGTGAGTTTGTGCAATGTGCGGTTCCTCAGTGGCAGGTTCCCAAACGCCACTTTTTCTCACGGAAGGCGATTCCGGCTCTCTACAGGCATGTGGAAGGCAATGTCTTGGCCTCGCTGGACAGGGCGGTCAGCGGTAAGGTGCATATTACCGCTGACTCATGGTCCAGCAGGCATGGACAGGGACGTTACCTTTCTTTCACGGCCCATTGGGTCACTCTTTTGGCAGCTGGGAAGGATGCAGGACAAAGTGCAGTAGTGTTGGAGGTTGTTCCACCACCACGCCTCCAAAATGCTACTACTGGTTGTGACACACCTCTCTCCTCCACCCCCTCCTCTTCTTCTTCCTCCATGGCCTCTTCCTGTGGTTTGTCCTCGGAACCAGCGGTGCTCCGTAGGCGTTCAATGGGCTACGCAAGTACGCAGGCAAAAAGATGCCATGCCGTGCTTGCGCTGGTGTGTTTGGGGGACAGGAGCCACACTGGGGCAGAGGTTCTGTCTGCTCTGCAGGGGCAGGCCGAGAGGTGGTTGACGCCACGCCAGCTTAAGCCAGGAATGGTGGTTTGCGACAATGGCACCAACCTCCTCTCCGCCCTCCGACAGGGACAACTGACCCATGTGCCCTGTATGGCTCACGTCCTTAACCTGGTGGTGCAGCGGTTCTTGGGCAGGTACCCGGGCTTACAGGATGTCCTGAGGCAGGCCAGGAAAGTCTGTGTGCATTTCCGCAGATCTTATAATGCCAGTGCTCGCCTGGCTGAGCTGCAAATGGAGTTGAACCTGCCCAAGAACCGCCTTATATGTGACATGCCCACCAGGTGGAACTCAACGTTGGTCATGCTGCAGCGGCTGCACATGCAGCAGAGGGCCATCAATGAGTACCTGTGCGACTACGGCACCAGGACAGGGTCAGGGGAGCTCGGGTTTTTTTCACCACGCCAGTGGGGCATGATCAGGGATGCATGCACTGTCCTGGCACCTTTTGAGGAGGCCACGAGGATGGTGAGCAGTGACAGTGCATGCATCAGTGACACTGTACCTCTTGTCCACCTGTTGGAGCACACGCTGCGTGGAATAATGGACAGGGCACTTGAGGCAGAACAGAGGCAGAAAGAGGAGGACTTCCTTGCCTCTCAAGGCCCCCTTTACCCAGACAGTGTTCCTTCTGTCCCACCCATCGCACAGGAAGAGGAGGAGGAGGAGGAGGATTGTGTCAGCATGGAGGTGGAGGCTGGCACTCAGCATCATCAGCAGCAGTCTTTTAGGGATGATTTACAGTCCCAAGAAACCAGTGGACTTGTACGTGGCTGGGAGGAGGTGGCTGCGGATCATGTCGTCCTTAGTGACCCAGAGGACTCCGGACTGAATGCCTCAGCTAACCTACGCTGCATGGCCTCCCTGATCCTGCAAAGTCTGCGGAAGGATCCTCGTATTCTTCGGATCAAGGAGAGGGACCATTACTGGCTGGCCACTCTCCTTGATCCACGGTACAAGGGTAAGGTTGCGGACCTTATGTTACCGTCGCAGAGGGAGCAGAGGATGAGACAACTCCGGGAGGCCTTGCAGAAAGGTCTGTGCAACGCGTTCCCAGAGACTGGGAGGTTACAAACTCCTGGTCCTGGACAACGAGTTGCTGAGGCTTCGGGCAGTCAAAGAAGGAGCCGTGGGGAAGGTGGCCGTCTGACCGATGCGTTCAGACAATTCTTTAGTCCGCAGCCCCAAAGTATGATCGGTTCCAGCAACCATCGCCAGCGTCTGATATACATGGTGCAGGAATACCTAGGGGCAAGGTCAGACTTGGACACCTTCCCCACCGAAAATCCTCTGGCTTACTGGGTCTTGAGGATGGATCACTGGCCAGAGCTTGCACAGTATGCAATTGAGCTACTGGCCTGTCCTGCATCCAGCGTTCTTTCAGAACGCACATTCAGTGCTGCTGGAGGATTTGTCACGGATCACAGGGTGCGCCTGTCCACCGACTCGGTTGATCGACTGACTTTCATCAAGATGAACCAGTCTTGGATCACCACCAGCTACCACACACCTGATGCTGATATAACAGACTAATTGATTTTAAAATGTCACATCCCTTCAAGACTGATGCTGATGCTGAGTGCCTGTGCTGTTATGTTGACTGGCTATCCTCCTCCTCCTCCTCAATGATACGATTAATGATGATAGCTTGGAAGATCATTTTGGTTTATGGGTGATGCCACCAGTGGCTAAGGCCCAATTTTTCAGCCCCTGTTTAACAGGGGCGTGTAATTACAATTTTTGATGCAATACTTTGCAACAGGCCTCATTGCTGTGCTCCAAGTACAGTATCTGTGAGGGGTTGCAGTGTTGTGCCACCAGTGCCTAAGGCCCAATTTTTCAGCCCCTGTTCAACAGGGGCATGCAATTATAATTATTGATCTAATAATTCACAGCAGGGCCCATTGCTGCGCCCACCAAGAGTAACTGTCAGGCCTTACAGTGTTGTGGCACCAGCACCACCATCACCACCACCACCACCACCAAAGGCCCAATTTTTCAGCCCCTGTTCAACAGGGGCATGCAATTATAATTATTGATCTAATAATTCACAGCAGAGCCCAATGCTGCGCCCACCAAGAGTAACTGTCAGGCCTTACAGTGTTGTGGCACCAGCACCACCATCACCACCACCACCACCACCAAAGGCCCAATTTTTCAGCCCCTATTCAACAGGGGCATGCAATTATAATTATTGATCTAATAATTCACAGCAGGGCCCATTGCTGCGCCCACCAAGAGTAACTGTCAGGCCTTACAGTGTTGTGGCACCAGCACCACCATCAAAGGCCCAATTTTTACTACCACTGATCAACAATTATATGTTATTACAATTCCTGATATAATAGTTGACAGCAGGGCGTTCCAGCACCCACCAAGAATAACTGTGAGTGCTTTCAGTGTTGTGCCAACACCAATACCTAAGGGGCCAATTTCTGCACAGTATATACGGCAGGTCCCTACTTTCAAACATCCAACTTACAAACGACTACTACTTGCAAACGGAAGAAGACAACAGGAAGTGAGAGGAAATCTACCCCTTGGAAGGAAAATTCTCTCCTGTAAGAATTAATATGGGAGAAAGGTGTCTCCTCTCTACTGATGCTTTATCACCAATCCTTGTTTCAATAAAAACACCACATTTCAAAAACAGTTGTCATTGGGACGCAAAGTGAGGTGAAATGTTCTGAACAGGGGCACAGACAGCAAAAAAAATGTTACAGGGGTGATAACCCTTCCCTTTGTTTTCCAAAAAGCTTAAAAAAAGGAATTTGGCATGGAGCTACACTTAAACAATGTACCTGTTCAAAATTACAAACAGATTCTACATAAGAACAAACCTACAGTCCCTGTCTTGTATGCACCGCCTGTATACGGCTGTTCAGAGTATATAGGGCCTTTTTTATTTTGTGTGCGGGGTTCCCCTTAATATCCATACAAGACCCAAAGGGGCTGGTAATGGGCTGGGGTAGGGGGGGGGGGTTGATGGGGTAGCTATGCCATTTTTCTTAAATATTTTCATCCATATTACCGGGACCAGACATTACATTAAAGCCGCAAGCAGTTTTAAATGGCTTTTTTCCTTTAGAAATGTTATTTTGTGCAGGGACAGTTCTAAACACGGGAAACACGTGGCACTTCACAGGCTCATCACTAGTGTGGGGATAGGACTAGATTGGTTCCACATTTTTCAACTTAAATTGAAGGTAATTCCTGTGCACTTTCAAATTCTTTATTTCCTCTTGATCTGCTTTTAATTAGAAGGAGTTATTTTTGAGCTATAATTTCATACATAAAATGTTACATTCCAGAAATCTTTTCCTCCCTCTATGGTTGCGTATCTGGTCTACCCCTTATTATCCAGACTTAAATCCAGAAAAAAAAATTGCTTGCGTAATTAACCTCTTCCCGCCCGGTCAATAGCAAATTGACGTCTGGGAAGTGGTTCTGTTATCCTGACTGGACGTCTATTGACGTCCAGCAGGATAACATGCCGGCACGCGCCCGCATCTCCGATCGTGATAAGAAGCCTCTGTCAGAGGCTTCTTACCACGTGATCAGCTGTGACCAATCACAGCTGATCATCGCATGAACCAGGAAGTGCTGGTAAACTGCATTTCTCGGTTCACGCTGACAGGGAGAGCCGATCGGTGTCTCTCCCTGTCAGAGGCGGGGATCTGTGCTGATAGCACATTGATTATCAGCACAGCCCCCTCCAATGTACCAATCACCTGCCAACCAGTGCCCCCATAATAAAGTATGCCAGTGCCCACCACAGTGCCAATCCCTGCCCACCACAGTGCCAATCACAGCCCAGCAGTAACACCTGCCAGTACCTCATTATCAGTGCTGCCCATAATCTAACCTGTCAGTGCCAATCAGTACCGCCTATCAGTGCCACCTATCAGTGCCTATCAGTGCCGCATGTCATTGCCCATCACAGCCACCTGTTAGTGCCCATCAGTGCCGCCTGTCAGTGCCCATCAGTGCTGCCTATCAGTGCCCATCAGTGCCGCATATCAGTGCCACCTATTGGTGCCCATCAGTGCTGCATAACAGTGCCGCCTATCAGTGCCCATCAATACCACCAATAGAAAGCTCTATTTGTGGGAAGAAAATGATAAAAATTTAGTTTGGGTACAGTGTTGCATGACCGCGCAAATGTCATTCAAAGTGTGACAGCGCTGAAAGCTGAAAATTGTCCTGGGCAGGAAGGTTGCGTAAGTGCCTGGTATTAAAGTGGTTAAAGATGTATGGTAGGCGTGCATTTTCAGCTCAGCTCTTTGTAATTATTTTTTTTTATTTATTCATGTATATTTATACAATCATTTTTTTGATATTTTTTTCTTAAAAATTGTGAAGTATAATTTTCTTATGCTTGTTGTTTCTTTTGTAGTATTTAAACTTCATGCCACACTTCCGAAATCTCCTGAGGAAGCATGTAGAGTGAGAAGTGGTTGCACATGTTATTTGGATGATATGTCTTTATGAACAGTTATTGTATTTTAAAAGAAACATATCCTAAATAAAATTAATATTTTTATAAAACTGAGATGTTTTACTACTGTTGGTACCTTTAAAGTCCCGCTTGTTCATTCTAAATTGTACATTTACCTATGGGATGTGGTACCCCTCTTTTGATCTCTCACTGCCCTGTCCCAGCTAAACAAATTAACATAAGGTTACTTTTCTCATCTACTCCAGTACCATTAGGGCGGGTTCACATATGTGCGAATTGGATGTGGTTTTCACCACATCCAATTCGCATGACATGCAGGTGTAACCGGCTCTTAGTGGAGCCGGTTCACACATGTCTGGGGCGGTCAAGGTATTAATTCCAAAATGGTCTTGTGCATTTTTGGGTCTGGCTCAGGTGCCAATTCAGGCAAAAAATTGGAACCTAAATCGCACCTGAACAGGAGAACAGGAACGCATCGGACCCCAGGCTGGAAATAGTGGACGCTCATATGTGAACCCAGCCTTAGTGTGGTAAGTATCTACTGATGTGGAACTATTCCTTAACCACTTCTCCACTGAGGACGTCATATGACGTCCTCGACTTTGTGCGGTGATATCTGAATGATACCTGCAGCTACAGGCATCATTCAGATATCACTGTATTCTGCCGGCAATTCTGTGCACAATAAGAACAATCATAGCGGCAGTTCCACCACTTGATCATTCTTATAGGCGGCGGGAGGGGAAATCCCCCCCTCCCGCCGCTATCCGGTGCTTCTCCGGGCTCTCCCGTGGCATTGGGGGCCCGGAGAACGAATCGGCCGGCGCCGGCTCACGACGATAGAGACTTCAGGTGACCAGATGGTCACCAGTCATCTATATGATCGTCGGAGGCCCGGGCGCGATGTTGTGACGTCACGCCCGGGTACCCGGAAGTAAACAAAGCCGCAATCGTGGCTGTCGGCATGTGATCGTGATTTTTTTTCACGATCTCATGCTTTCAAGCCTGGAGGAGAGATGTGGGGTCTTATTGACCCCACATCTCTATATAAAGAGGACCTCTATATAAAGATTACCTCTGTTACAGCCAGGCCATTGTTTCAAAATTTTAAAGACCTCTTACTGATGTCTTGGCTTCATGCAAATATGGTACCAATAGTCAAAAATATCGTTGGGCGAACGGTTCGGGCTGAGCATAAGTTCGGCCCAAACATTTGCTGTTCGCACGTTTGGCAAACACCCAAATTGGCAGGGCGTTCGACCATTTGTTTGGTCCGCCAAATGCCCCCACAATGCACTGCATGGCGCATAGTGCATTTTAAGCCCTGATTGGCTGAAGCAATGAAGGCTTTGCCCAATAAGTGCACAGAGCATGATTGGAGAAAGTCATTATGACTTAGGCCAATCATGGCTCATTGCTCATAGACCCATCCCACACTATAAAAGGTTCCTTCCCAGAGGAAGTGCAGTGTGATATTAGAGTGGTCCATATATTTTTCTGAACCTCCAGATTCCAACTGAGGAAGATGGAAAAAGAGCAATTGTTTCGTTGGATGCTGCCAAGGCCTTCGACAGTATAGAGTGGCAATATCTATGGAGAGCCTTAAAAGAGTTTGGGGTTGGCCCTATTTTTATGAAATGGGTCAAGATGCTGTATAGTACCCCAGAGGCCAGAGTAAAAGTGAACAATGTGTATTCCGAGAGGTTCAGGTTGCAGAGGGGTACGAGACAGGGGTGCCCTTTGTCCCCCCTTCTCTTCGCCCTCGCAATCGAGCCCCTTGCGATTGCACTTAGGTCGGACTCTGAGATAAGAGGATTTATAAGAGGTGAGGTAGAGGAGAAAGTGGTATTATACGCGGATGATCTCCTCTTGTTACTGGGAGACACACAGCACTCCCTTGGTAAGGCCATGAAACAAATAGAGATTTTTAGACGCTTTTCAGGCCTTAATATAAACTGGGGAAAATCTATGCTGCTACCGGTGGACCCTCTATCAAACCAACTCCCGCAAGAGGCTTCTCAAATTCAAATAACAGCACAAATTAAATATTTGGGGGTGTATATATCTAGAGACCCTAACCATTATATTTCAGATAATCTGATTCCTCTGCTTAAAAAATACAAAGGGAAAATCAAGGTGTGGAAATCCCTCCCATTGTCAGTAGCAGGCCGCTGCAATTTAATAAAAATGGTGTGGATGCCACAGCTCCTATACGTCTTACAAAACTCACCAGTTTGGATATACAATAAATGGTTCCAGAAAATAGACACTACGTTTAGGGAGTTGATTTGGAAAGGAGGTGTAGCCAGAATAAAATTAAATACCTTACAGAGGACAAAACAAGAGGGGGGAGTGGCACTCCCACATCCATTTAGTTACTTTTTGGCGGCACAGATTCAATACATGAAGGGTAGTAACATGCAGGGAGAAGAGATAAGGAAGAGAATATTACTACAACATACTATACATGACTCTATAGTAGAAGCCATGGAAGCAGGTTCCCTCCCACGGAAATTACCTACCCTTGACCTTATGATCAGAATATGGAAAGCAGTGAAGATAGCGTTGGGATATGATGGTATCACGGAGTATACCCCCCTATGGGAGAATGACAATTTAAAGGAGGTACAGAAGATGGGGACAGTTAAGGAATGGCAAAGACAGGGGATTAAATATATCTCCCAGCTGTATCAAGATGGCACACTAAAAACCTTTCAGACATTAAAAGAACAATATAATCTTTCAAATAAATCCTTTTATAAATATTTGCAGATCAGACATGCCTTAACAAAACAATATAAAGGAATAGTAATGACCTGGAGCAAGACCCCCCTGTTAAAAGAAATCATCAACACTAAAACAACTAAGGGCTCAATAACAAAAATATACTTACATTTACATAAGGGGAGCCTAAGGGAATCCCAGGGCCAGGTACAAAAGAGGAAGTGGGAAAGAGATATTGCTAACTTATCTAACGAACAGTGGAAGAGAATTTTGGAACTTGCTTCGTCAGTCTCACTGTCTCCCTCGCAGAGGATGTCTCACCTGTTTTTGCTAAACAGAGCATATTATACTCCGTATAAACTTTTCCGCTTTGGCTGTAGAAGAGACGCCAGTTGTCCCAGATGTGGTGGAGTAAACGGTGATATAATCCATATGTTCTGGCGATGCCCAAAGTTATTTCGATATTGGAGGGAGGTAGTGAGAACAATTGAGCAAGTTTTTGAGGTTGACATAGAGCTGGAACCCCTACAATGTGTCCTGGGCTTGGTAAGGGGCGAGGGGATAGATGCCTACACTCAGTTAGCAATAATAAGATGCTTATTTCAAGCAAGGAGGCTGATTGCACAGAGATGGCAATCAATCCCCCCTCCCCTTAGTAAGGATTGGGAGCAAAATATGAATATAACTATCCTAAAGGAAAGGACAACCTATGTTAGACAAGGAGCCCTAAAAAAATTTGATAAGATTTGGAAACCGTGGCAAGAAAAAAAGAGGAAAGAAAATTGTATATAATAAGTAAAGTAGTCGTAGAAGGGAATGGATGTTTTGGAGGAAGGAAGTGTGAGTGTGGTCTAGGTCAATTAGTGGCTGGATGAGAGATGTAGAAGGGAGAGCGAGTTAAGAAGTATTGGGGTAGAGGAGTTTTGGATTGAAATGGTTTTAATGTGAAACGATGTTCTGATTAATTTTTTTTTTTTTGTGTATGGGAGACAGGGGGGGAGGGAAGGAGGGAATGTATGTATTGTTGGAAAATGGAAAATGTTTAATAAAGATATGACATTTAAAAAGAGTGGTCCATATATTAGAGTGGAGATAAATAGAACAGGGCTCTGTTCATTGCTACTAGCGATTTAGTGTACTATTGTGATTATATTGTGAGTGTAGAGTGTCAATGTAATGTGAATATAGTGATAGTGTAGTGTGTACATGAAGTTGTGATGGAGTTGATAAAATTACTATATTATATCTATGTTTTTTCTCTCTATTATCCACTCAAATATTGGTAATCTCTTTTATTCTTTATTATTTTTATTATTTCTTTC
This sequence comes from Rana muscosa, assembly GCA_029206835.1. Taxonomy (NCBI): domain Eukaryota; kingdom Metazoa; phylum Chordata; class Amphibia; order Anura; family Ranidae; genus Rana; species Rana muscosa. Next base: position 410,819,523 of record CM055117.1, read on the forward strand.
ATTATGTTTTATTATATTGGTTTAGAAATTTGGTTGTGAGATTTAGTGCTCATGTCAGCTGCATACATGGTTCACAGCCCCATCCTCAGGAATTTTAGAGTAATTAGTACCCTTCTGAGAATGTGTTTGCAAGGAACGATAGAAGTGCTCCTTTGAAAGAAATTCTGATATACACACACACACTAAGATATATTTATACAAAAAGAAGCTTATTGATGTTCATATTGGGAACCAGAAAGTTTATGTATGCTAGCTAAGAATGTAACCAAGAGTATTATCATATGTGTGTTATAGTATTCTTATAACCAGCTAGCAGTGAGTTTCCTTAACCACTTCCCGCCCCGTCAATAGCAGATTGACGTCCGGGAAGTGGTTCTGTTATCCACACTGGACATCATATGATGTCCTGCGGGATAACAGCCGCCACGCGCCCGGGGGGGCGCGCATCGCGGCGATCGGTGGAGCGGTGGGTCAGTCTGACCCACCGCTACACTGATCTCGGTAAAAAGCCTCCGGCGGAGGCTTTTTACCACGTGATCAGCCGTGTCCAATCACGGCTGATCACAATGTAAACAGGAAGAGCCGTTGATCGGCTCTTCCTCACTCGCGTCTGACAGACGCGAGTAGAGGAGAGCCGATCGGTGGCTCTCCTGACAGGGGGGGTTCGCGCTGATTGTTTATCAGCGCAGCCCCCCCTCAGATACCCACACTGGACCACCAGGGAAGCCCCCCAGGACCACAGGGAAGCCCCAAGCATGTGGATGGCCCCCATGGCCATCCACATGTAGTAAAATAAAAAAAATATGCCAATCAGTGCCCACAAATGGGCACTGACTGGCACTATGAAAGCACCACCTCAATGTGTGGTGGCTGGCATTGCTGGGCATCAGTGTCCATCAGTGCCACCTACTAGTGTCCATCAGCACCACCTATCAGTGCCCATCCGTGCCCATCTGTGCCCATAAGTGCCCACCTATAAGTGCCCGTCCATGCCACCTATCAGTGCCGCCTATAAGTGCCCATCAGTGCCGCCTATGAGTGCCAATCAGTGCCGCCTATGAGTGCCAATCAGTGCCGCATACCAGTGCCACATATCAGTGCCCATCAGTGCCGCCTATCAGTGCCCATAATCAGTGCCCATCAGTGCCACCTCATCAGTGCCACCTCATTGGTGCCACCTCATCGGTGCCCATCAGTGTCGCCTTATCAGTGCCCGTCAGTGCCGCCTTATCAGTGCCCGTCATTGAAGTAGAAAAGGTACTTATTTACAAAAAAATTAACAGAAACAACGAAAAACGTTGTTTTTTTCAAAATTTTCGCTCTTTTTTTATTTGTTGTGCAAAAAATAAAAATCGCAGAGGCGATCAAATACCACCGAAAGAAAGCTCTATTTGTGGGAACAAAATGATAAAAAATTTGTTTGGGTACAGTGTAGCATGACCGCGCAATTGTCATTCAAATTGCGACAGCGCTGAAAGCTCAAAATTGGCTTGGGCAGGAAGCTGTATAAGTGCATGGTATTGAAGTGGTTAAATGACAAAACAGATAAAATGAGAAACAGATGTCTCCTTCAACTCCCTCCTTCCGGCCCAACCCATCGTGTATTAAGACATGGCGCTGAGCTAAAGAATGTCCTGGAATGCTTCGTCACAAGGAAGAAATAGACGTCACAAGAGAAGCACCATATAAGGAATCAGCCAATCATATGTACACTTGTGATGATGATTGCTTATGTCACTTTGTCTATTTAAGCTGTAACTGAATAAAAGGAACTTCCTGTTGAGCCAGAGATGAGAAGGAAGCTATACTGATGAGTCTGATTTCAGTGTTCAATCCTTAAGGCATATATGCCCTCATATTAACATAAATTTGGACCAGCCGCAGAATAACAAATAGTTTTCTGGTATTGGACCAGAGATGATCTATTACAATTTGGCGCATTCAACGTGGACTTTTCGGACTGTGAGCTGTTGTAGCCGACCTAGATGTGACTGCCAACGAATTGAGGCATGCTCAGCGGATCGAGGCCTGATCAACTTCGCAAACACGGTAAGAGGAGACTGTTATATTCCTTACCTGTGTTTTTCCGCCTCATCACCCTCAATTTCGCTTACTGTCCGTCTGCTGATTCAGGCCACGATAAGACGGGTAATTTCTTGTCCAAAAGTCGATTTAATAAGAACCCGTCGACCTATTCTGCTGGCTGTTATTTATGTTATGTTTTGTTCTGTGTTGACTTGAATGTGCCTATTTCGCTGAATGTCTGTATGTGAAGGGGGTGGCGCAGTTTCCTTAACACCATTTTTTTTACAAGCCTGGTTCCAAGAGAGTGTACGGAAAAGAGACACAGATGCCTGGTCAGGCCTTGTACAAAACATGTTGGTTTAAGATGGCATACGGGGATTTATAGATACACAGGTGCCTGGCCGTCGTTTTTGTAGAATAACCGATTTCGAGAAGGTGTAATACTTACACAGATGCCTGGTCGGCCCAGTTGTACAAAGTTCACGGTTCCGAGAGGGTGTCATTAAATAAATAAATATAGGCACAGGGATTCCTTGTCATTTATGATTAGGAGAGGGTGCCGGGAATATATATATATATGTGTGTATGGAGTCACTGGATTCCTTGCTAAGTCCCCGTAATTTAGGGGTCTAGTTAAAGAGAGGCTGGCTTCTTACATTAAGATATATATAATACGAATCAGGTAGGTTCGGGGTTGAATTTTACCTCCATACAGACAGCAGGGCTGAAATAGCGTGTCATATTCTAATCCTGTGTATGTGGTTTATTGTTTGTTAATGTACTACCTGTGTATTGTGCGTGGAGGTGGTTGGGGTTTTAGTTAAGCTGATCCAGGTATATAAGCTGATCCAGGTATATGATATACAGGAGGAATATTGGGCCTTAAGACCCCTTTTGCCTGTTGCACGAGTTTGCCAGTCAGTTCATTTTGGGAGAGCAGCACAAACGCAGCTTCACTCCCCCCTTCCTCCTTACCCCCCTCCCTTTTGTGTTGCACGACCATAAATTCCTACGGCCTTTCTTCCTAAGGCTGTGTAGAGGGAGCGAAATTTCCCACCCTCCTTTTCTCTACTGGTGGGGGCTGGTGTGCTTCTAACTTAAAGATGGCAGATTAACCCTGTATATGCTAAATGAACGACTTCCTAAGTCTTGTTTGTTAGTTTGCCTGCCTGAAAATAAATATCATTCTCCTCCCACTTTTGCCCGGGGGGGGGTTGCTTCTTCTTCTGTGAGGGACTGAAGAGAAAAAAAAAAGAGGATTTTTTTTTTAAACTTACTGTTGTTCTGTTTTGTCCAGTAGTTTAACTGTTTCACATCCCTTCTAGCCTATGGCTGATTTTTAACCCTGAGTGTACCTTTTACTTATGAGGTCTGTAGTTTTTACATTTTCTGTTTATTTTTAGGTTGAACCTTTGCTACGAAGCTATTTGACACTATTCACAGGATATAGTTACATAGTGGGGAGGGCGGATCCTGCCATACAGCAGAAACTGAACTGAAATAGGGGTAGGCAGAACTCTTAACTTTTGCTATATTATAATATTTTAGTTTTTCCATTTCACTAATTGAAGTGTGGTTGAACATATGCTTGCTCGTCCAATCCAGCTCTGCTTTGGAATGATATTGATACTAACTGCAGTATGTATTGATTATCTTCTAAAGCACGGGTGAGATATCTTTTGTCATATCTCCCGACATTGACTTTAAGTCTAGGAATTGGATTGCTTATAGGATATGTTGAACCATTGATTCATTACAAATTTAACATACCGTATATACTCGAGTATAAGCTGACCCGAATATAAGCCGAGGCACCTAATTTTAACACAAAAAACTGGGAAAACGTATTGACTCGAGTATAAGCCTAGGGTGTCCATCTGCATGCCTCACTGTGTCCATGTGCATGCCTCACTGTGCCCATGTCTCACTTTTCCCATGCCTCACTGTGCCCATGCCTCACTGTGCCCATGTCTCACTGTGTCCATGACTAGACTGACGTTTAACATGGGAGTCTATGGAAGGGGTGCCCGGTTTTGAAAAATCGGGGCTCCTCTGCGGTAGGTCCTCCAGATAACAAACTTTGCACACTTGTAGAGGATGAGTGGGGCTACAGGTGTGCCAGGTTTGGGGTCCAGGGGACCTACGGCCAGCCGGTACCGGGTCCCCAAATTCCAGGAGATCAGGTGCAAAAAGGTGACTCGAGTATAAGCCGAGGGGGCATTTTCAGCACAAAAAAATGTGCTGAAAAACTCGGCTTATACTTGAGTATATACGGTAAGTGTTGTTTGATTCATCACACTTTTTATTTATGCATTTTAAGAGGGTAAAGAGATCTGTTTGTCTTGAGAAAGATAACATAGTGTCATATTAATAAAGAATACTTACCTTCCGTGCAGTAATGGAACAACGTTTCACAAGGGTTACCAAGTTTTAAATGTTCTAGTATCATTTAAGTATTGAACTTTGCATATAGCTTGCATAGAAATGTATGTACATATTGTCTGAACGAGGACAAAGCCTGCCTCCACCCTATCATGGTAGCCATAACTGGGCGTGTGTGGAATGTGGGAGGTCCGGACCCCCACACCCTGACCGCCCTGGGCTCTGTCCGAATGTGGTTTTAAGCCAGAGGAACTCCTACGGAAGTCCCTCCCCTTGGAAGCAGGCCTTCCTCCACCCTCATCCGAGCCATCCCTAACCCTATACCCCCTGTGCCCAGTATTGAATGCAGATGGCAGCTTTTACTGCCCACCGGTTTTTGCCCAGTGATGCCTTATCGCATGCTATGAAGTGCTTTTGTAGCGGGTTTGAGAGAACCAATACAGAAAGGGCTGATAGTGGCCCGACCAGTGTAGTACAGGACCTTATAGCAGTGAACGAGAACATCCTTCCACACGCTCTTCTGACTGGGGTGCCCCTGTCTGCAAAGTTTTTCGCTGTCATAGATTTAGCATGTGCAGGCCATTCTGCCCCCCGGTAATGCTGAGGCATTTTTGGGACTGATCTCTTGCTGCAGAGCCTGGATACCTGCGGCTTCCCTTCTCATGCAACCCCTGTATGAAAACCTGCCGTGTGACCCCTTTGCGCTGTCCGAAGAAGCGCTCACTAACTTTTAACTTTTGAAAAGGCGATCAATGCTGCTCCTACACTCTGTCTCCCTGATTATGGAAAGCCCTTTTTGCCTGTTCATATCTGAGACACAGGGCCTCGCCTCAGGGGTGTTGACACAAAGTCATGGACTTTGTAACCGCCCTATTGGTTACTATTCAACCCACCTGGACCCAGTTGCCAGAAGTGGCCCATCATGTCTCTGAGCTGTTTTTTCTTCCCAGGCCCTGTTGGACAAAACTTCAGATATTGTTCTGGACCATCCCCTTATGCTGCTGGCCCCTCACAACCTCTCTGTCATTACAATGTGACTTTACTTTGATGCCGAAAACTTAACCCTGCTACTCTCCTTCCTCTTGTCCAAGGGGGTATCATGACATGTCTCTGGATGAACAGGAAGAAGAGAATGCAGACCTACCTGCTCCAACCCTGATGAAGATGGATGATATTTGGACTGTAGGAACCTGCCCATGTCTCCCCAGAGCTTTGTACCCAGCTGTGGTACAATGGGTCCATGAAATTTGGTTGTAAGATTTAGTGCTCATGTCAGCTGCATACATGGTTCACAGCCCCATCCTCAGGAATTTTAGAGTAATTAGCACCCTTCTGAGAATGTGTTTGCAAGGAATGATAGAAGCTCTCCTTTGAAATGTCATATTGATGTTCATATTGGGAACCAGAAAGTTTATGTATGCTAGCTAAGAATATAACCAAGAGTATTATCATATGTGTGTTATAGTATTCTTATAACCAGCCATCAGTGAGTTTCCTTAAATGACAAAACATATAAAATGAGAAACAGATGTCTCCTTCAACTCCCTCCTTCCGGCCCAACCCATCATGTATTGAGACATGGCGCTGAGCTAAAGAATGTCCTGGAATTCTTCGACACGAGGAAGAAATAGATGTCACAAGAGAAGCACCATATAAGGAATCAGCCAATCATATGTACACATTTGTGATGACGATTGCTTATGTCACTTTGTCTATACAAGCTGTAACTGAATAAAAGGAACTTCCTGTTGAGCCAGAGATGAGAAGGTAGCTATACTGATGAGTCTGATTTCAGTGTGCAATCCTTAAGGCATATATGCCCTCATATTAACATAAATTTGGACCAGCCGCAGAATAACAAATAGTTTTCTGGTATTGGACCAGAGACGATCTATTACAAAGTATTACTGTAGTGTCAGTGTACTGTTAGGGCAGTTTTACTGTAGTGTCAGTGTAGTACGTCCATGCAGTTTTACTGCAGTATATGGAAGTGTGTCAGTGTAGTGTGTCAAGGTAGTTTTAATGCAGTATATTGAAGTGCGTCTGTGCAGTTTTACTGTGGTATATTGTAGTGCATCAGTGCAGTTTTACTGCAGTATATTGTAGTGCATCAGTTCAGCTTTACTGCAGTATATTGTAGTGTTTTGCTGCAGTTTATTGAAGTTACATAGTAACATAGTTGGTCAGGTTGAAAACAGACACAAGCCCATCTAGTTCAACCAATAAAAGAGAAAAAAAATCATACAATCCCAAATACACAATCCTAAACCCACAGTTGATCAGAAGAAGGCAAAAAAAAAAATTCCACTGCTAGCAGGGCGCTTTTAACCCAGGCTAGCGGCCGAACAAAGGGTTAATAGCGCACATGTTGTGGCGCTGCCGAAGCGCTTTGCAGGCGCTTCGGCAGCACTGCCCATTCATTTCAATGGGCATGGGCAGTGGAGGAGCGGTGAATACACCGCTCCCGCACTGCCCCAAAGATGCTGCTTGCAGGAATTTTTTCCCATCCTACAAGTGCACCGCCCCAGTGCACTTGGGCTTTCACACTGGGGTGGCTTGAGAGGCGCTTTTCAGGCGCGTTATAGGTGCTATTTTTAGCGCTAAAACCCCTGAAAAGCGCCTCAGTGTGAAAGGGTTCTTAATGAGGTGTAACGTCAATGTTGTGCCTATATTTAAAAAGGGATCAAAGTCTTTACCAAAGAACTACAGATCTGTTAGTTTAACTTATATAGTCTGAAAGATGCTTGAGAGTTTAATAAAAGACCACATAGATGAGTTCTTGGTAGAAAAAAATATTTTAAGTGACAGTATGGATTCATGAAAGACAGAAGTTGTCGAATAAAGACAAGGTGACAGTTCCCCACACACAGCTAATGTGTAAGGTAAAGTCTACTCTACAGACTTGAAAAAATCAGTTTGTAAATTAATAGAACGCTGGCTAAAAGACTGTATTCATAGAGTAGTGGTTTATGAGTCATACTCTGAATGGTCTAAGGTTATCAGTGGTAAACCCCAAGGTTCAGTGTTAGGACCCTTACTTTTTACCATATTTATAAATAATATATGGTCTGGAATTAAAACTAATATTGCAGTGCCTGCAGATGACCAAACAATGCAGTGGAATAACACACTTACAGGATGTCTCCAACTTACAAACCAAATTAAATGCACTGTTTAATTGGGCAACTATGTGGCAAATGAGGTTTAATGTTGATAAATTTAAAATGATGCACTTGGGGGGCAAAAACATGCACAAATCTTACATACTAGGAGGAGAACAGCTGGGCGAGTCAATGTTTTTTCTGGTAGATCACAAGCTTAATATTAGCATGCAATGCCAAGCTGCAGTTTCCAAAGTGAGAAAAATCCTTTCTTGCATTTAAAGAGGTATGGAGAGCGTGACATAATTTTACCACTGAACAAATCATTAGTAAGACCTCATCTAATATATGCAGTTCACTTTTGGGTACCAGTTCACAAAAAGGATATGGAGGAACTGGAGAAAGTGCAGAGAAGAGCAACCAAACTGATAAGAAGCATGGAGGAGCTCAGCTATTGGAGGAACTGAATGTATTATCTCTTGAGAAGAGGAGATTAAGGAAGGATATGATCAACATGTATAAATACATAAGTGGTCCATATAGTTGAGTAGAATTATAGGGGTCTGATTATGTTGTTTTTTATATATAAAGATATCTATATATATATATATATATATATATATATATATATATATATATATATAAATAGAGACTATCACTTTAAGAATTTGTAATTCACAACGTTTTTAGTCTATGATGACCTTCACCGCTAGATAAAAAGCAACAGTTTACTCCCTTTTTGCTCCAAGAAATGGACTGTCTTATCTAGCTGGTCTGATCCAGTACAGTCATGGCAGCGCCCATGTTTTCTTTCACTTTCTATCAGTCACATGATGTTACCACCTACTTAACTGTTCCCTTGCTGTTAAGAAGATATGAATGCTGATTGGATTAAACTTTAAGGTCACACCTAGATTACACCCTTAAACACGCCTGGACCTTATGCATATTCATAAGTATATATTGTTAAACTTGATGTTTGTAAGTCAGAGACACATCCTTCTTCATTCAGCCCAGTAGAGCTGGATATCTGTTTGTGTCGTGTCTCTCCACTGCAGTGTATGAATAAAGCATCGAATTTTGTTTTTCAAAGATTTGGATTTACTATCTCATCTGAATGGTCTTATTTGGAGACTCCCTAATCTGATTTAACATAGTGAACTTGATGTTGAGTTATTCACTTTAAAGGTCATCACAGAGAATAAGGGGGCACTTTTTACATCATAGTGTTTTCATCTTCATATATGGAAAGGCTTCTTCACAGTAAAAGCTTTGAAAATGTGGAATAGACTCCATCAAAAGCTGGTCGTGTCTAGCTCAGTAGACTGCTTTAATTAAGATTCTTTCTTAGATACACATATTATAACTGGATACTAATATTTATAGGTAAAGATAATCAAGGGAATATCCGATTGCCTCTTGGGGGATCAGGAAGGAATTTTTTCCCTTGCTGGAGTAAATTGGATCATGCTTTTTGTTTTGTTTTTTTCATTCCTCTGGATCAACTGTTGGTATAGGATTGTATCATTTGTTTTCCCTTCTATTGGTTACACTTGATGGACTTGTGTTTTTTTTAATCAGGCTAACTATGTAACTATCCAACTATATGTCTATGAAATAGTCCTACTGGCAGAAACAACATTTATAAAATGTTTCAGGCAAGACTTTGAAAAGACCTGTCTTACAGGTGTGAACACACTAAAATAACATGATTGATATGAGATGTTAAAACTATCAGCACATGTCTTTGATTATTTCTACACACACCGTATATACTCGAGTATAAGCCGAGTTTTTCAGCCCTTTTTTTAGGGCTGAAAATACACCCCTCAGCTTATACTCGAGTCAGTACCTGAAAATCTTCTTAGACTGTGGGCGGCGTCCATTGTTTAAATATCGTGGCTTCCTCCAGGTCCCTTCCATGATAGGCAGGGAGGCTGCAATGGACACAGTGAGGTTGGGCACAGAAAGCTGGCAATGGGCACAGTAAGGTTGGGCACAGTAAGCTGGCAATGGGCACATTGAGTTGGCAATGGGCACAGAAAGCTGGCAATGGGCACAGTAAGGTTGGGCACAGTGAGGTGGCAATGGGCACAGTGAGGTGGCAATGGGCACAGTAAGTTTGGGCACAGTGAGGTGGCAATGGGCACAGTGAGGTGGCAATGGGCTCAGTATGCTGGCAATGGGCACAGTGGGGATGCAATGGGCAATGGGCACAGTGAGGTTGGGCACAGTGAGGCGTGCAAATGGGCATTATTGACCCTCTTTTCCGCTCACAGTAGCTGCTGCATTTCCCCCACTAGGCTTATACTCAAGTCAATACGTTTTCCCAGTTTATTGGGGTAATATTAGGTTCCTCGGCTTATACTCGGGTCGGCTTATAGTCGAGTATATACAGTAAATAAGCATTTTTAAAAAACATAATTTTTTAAAGGCTGTAGATTTTGAATAACCTTATATATTTATGTTTCAGCTAAAGACTTCACAGAGACTGCAAATTACTACAAAAACTTCTGGAATGAAGCTGAAATGTATTTGTAGTGTAAGAAGTATAAAGAAATGGAACAAAACAGAATTGCTAATTAAGCCCCATACACACTATCAGTTTTCCTGCAGGTTTTTGTCTTCAGGTTTACCAAAACCATGTAGTGCAAGAGCCTGCCTGATTGCATGCAAATTCAAACTCTTAAGGTTTGACCTCATATTAGATGGTTTTGGTAAACCTGAAGACAAAAACCTGCAGGAAAACTGATAGTGCGTATGGGGCTTCAGTGCTATTTCATCATACAGGTAGACATTTTCCATCTGATCCTTTTAATTTTTTTGGCAGGCTCTCCCAGAGAAAAACTGTGATTTATCTATTGCGCATCACACAAGTAAGATCCATCTCATTGCCGCAGTATCAAATCACAGACAGGTGAAGCTGCTGTTCCTGCCTCTCTTTCTGATTAGAAAAATTTAAAAACCTGAATTAATTCAATTAAGCAAGAAAAAAAGGCATAGCTTTCTCCAATTTATTCAAGAAGAACATGATTTTGTGCATTCATCAGTGCGATGCTGAGCTGTTAAGGTCACATCGTAATTGCTATAATGTATGATAATTTCAGTTTTCACAGCTTGAGGGTTTATCGAAGCAGAATCATTTAATATTATATAAATAAATATATATATATATATATATATATATATATATATATATATATTTATATATATATATATATAATTTTTTCATTTTTTTCTTCAAATAAAATAAAAATATATAGTAACTCTGCAGCAACATAATGAATTTAAAGTTCATAAAAACATGTATCATTGTAGGTAAAGTTAGGGCAGTTTGCTGTCAAAAGTGTGTAGATCCTATGAGATGCATCTTGGTAGGATATTTCATTTGTGATTTTTCTAATAAAACATTTTACTACGATAGTATATTAAAAAAGATACAGTTAGGTCCATATATATTTGGACATAGACACGCTTTTCATACTTTTGGCTCTGTATGCCACCAAAATACAATTAAGACGAAACAATCCAAAATAATTTGAAGTGCAGACTTTCAGCTTTAATTCAAGGGGTTGAACATAAATATCAAGTACAAACTTTAGGAATTGCAATCATTTTTATACACAGCCCCCCCCCCCCATTTTCAGGGGCTAAAATGTAATTGGACAAATAAATATAGTCATAAAAAAAGTTTGGTGGACGTGGCTTGGCACGTGATGGAGATGGACGTCAAATCCAGGAGCTCCGACAGAGCCGCAGCCTAAGCCCATCTCTCTGCACCTAAACCGCTCGATAATGAGCAGAAAGCACTACGGCACACCCCGCACCAGATCCCGGAGGCTATCCGCAGCTTGTCAGGGTCAGAACATTTCAGACCTCTTCAGGAATTTGCCGTTGGGCCGGAGCAGCTTGTCTGGAGGCCAGATGGCGATGCCACGTGTGGAGGAGGAATTCAGTGAGGACTCACAGTCGGCCGCTGAAGATAACGGTAGGGGACTCCCTCACCCTGACCTCCCCCTCACATATGCCAGGATGTCAGGCTTTGCTGCTGACATCAAGGCAACCTTCTCTGCGGCCATTACTGACCTCAAATCCAGCATGCTAGTGCTTACTGACAAGATGGCCATCGCAGAAGCAGCAGGGATGCACAGAGACAAAGCCATACAAAGACTGGAGAAAGTGACTTACTCCCAAGCGCAGCATTTTATCGAGATTAACAGACATCTCGAAGATTTGGACAATAGAGAGAGGAGAAACAATATTAGGGCACGGGGGAACCCCGAGCACGTGGAAACTGACCAAATTACTCCAGCTCTGGAGAGGGTATTCAACAGCCTTTTAGAACGGCCTGAGGATACTGCCATTGAATTTGTATGAGCTCAGAGATCTCTCAGAGCAAAGGGTCCAGACAATATGCCTCCTAGAGATATTATTTGCTGTTTGCAAAACTTCTCACTGAAAGAGGACATTATGAGAAAGGCACGGAGGAATGACCAGATCATTTTTAATAGTGAAACTATTATGCTTTTCCATGACCAGATTACTCTAAAAAACCGCAGAGCCCTGAGACCCTTGCTGGAGAGACTGAGAGAGAAAGATATGCGCTATACATGGCGATTCCCGTTCGCCCTGCTGGTTAACCACAATGGGAGACAACACACCTTACGCTCACCGGATGACCTCCCTGAGTTTTTTCAGGCACTCCAGCTAGGCCAGGTGGATCTACCGGAATGGTACCAGGAATTTACCCTGCCCACAGTGGAATGATTCCAGCTGGGCTCTCCGTTCGCCTCCCCGGACAAACGCCAATATAAAAAAATGAAGCCTTCCCGCTCAGGCAGCTCACAAGTTGGAATGCCAAACCACAGACTACACTCATCCAGAGGGGGGGGACATGTGAAGGCAGCTCCCGAAGATCAGGTAACAAGCAGAGGACTGTAAGTGGCTTCCTTGTTCACTGGCATTTAGAACCCTTACCTACCCATAGCACTCTCTCATGGGCCCAGAAACAATTTGCATGTACTCGGTTCAGTGCCAATATTACATACGCAGCTTTGACTTTTAAAAGTTCTCCATTCACGATTTCCTGACTGTTGCAGTATCCGCAGGAACTTCCACTGCCGCTTCTTACCGCATCCTATGCAAACCAAACACAGTTACTGTATATGATCCAGGATGGTGCAAAAGACCCACCTACCCTGACTTTATACACATAAACCAAGAATCCAATTTCCAGAGTGATGACACCTTTCCTCCCATGGGGCCTTACAAACATCTCATGATGTGCATACAGTTACAGAATTGACAGAGACTTTAAATAGTTTGCACGCGGAAGCATGGTATTATTATAAGGGAAATGGTGATGTACTGTAATGCATAAGCTCTGAGTTTTAGCATTGCCTTGCACCAGTTACAAGTTATAGGTTCTTAGTTATAATTCTGTTTGATTGGAGGACCTCCTCTATACATATGTCACCTTTGTCACCGGGTGAGAGCAGAGAGTTATACACAACTAGGGATGAGCTTCGTGTTCGAGTCGAACATAAGTTCGACTCGAACATCGGCTGTTCGATCGTTCGACGAAGATCGAACGATTTGGGCCGTTCGCGCCAAATTCGAGTGACGCGAACGGCCCACAATGCACTACGCCATCGCAGTGTCATCCAGGCGCTGTGATTGGCCAAGCATGCACTGTGACCCCGCATGCTTGGCCAATCACAGCGCCGGCAGCGAGGAGAGCAATGATTGGCCACAGGCAGGATGCCTGTGGCCAATTATTGCTGAGGGTGTTTAGTACACGCCCCACACTATAAAAGGCCGGCAGCACGGCGGACTAGTGTAGTGTGTTCCGGAGCAGGGATAGAGCAGCATAGGCAGGGACAGTGACTTTTATTTCTTTCTTGCTTAACCTGGATTCCTTTAGTTTAGGGAAAGAGAAGGATAGGTAGGGAGAGTGTCAGTGTGTTTTGTGCTTGTGCTATATTGTGCTTAAAAAAAACATTTTTTCTAGGGACAGAAAACTGTAGGTAGGGAGAGTGTGTCAGTTTCTTTCACTGTCAAAGTCCTTGTTTCCAGGGACCTGGAAGGACAGTGAGTGAATTCTCCTTGTGCTAAATTGTGCTTAAAAAAAACATTTTTTCTAGGGACAGAAAACTGTAGGTAGGGAGAGTGTGTCAGTTTCTTTCACTGTCAAAGTCCTTGTTTCCAGGGACCTGGAAGGACAGTGAGTGAATTCTCCTTGTGCTAAATTGTGCTTAAAAAAAACATTTTTTCTAGGGACAGAAAACTGTAGGTAGGGAGAGTGTGTCAGTTTCTTTCACTGTCAAAGTCCTTGTTTCCAGGGACCTGGAAGGACAGTGAGTGAATTCTCCTTGTGCTAAATTGTGCTTAAAAAAAACATTTTTTCTAGGGACAGAAAACTGTAGGTAGGGAGAGTGTGTCAGTTTCTTTCACTGTCAAAGTCCTTGTTTCCAGGGACCTGGAAGGACAGTGAGTGAATTCTCCTTGTGCTAAATTGTGCTTAAAAAAAACATTTTTTCTAGGGACAGAAAACTGTAGGTAGGGAGAGTGTGTCAGTTTCTTTCACTGTCAATGTCCTTGTTTCCAGGGACCTGGAAGGACAGTGAGTGAATTCTCCTTGTGCTAAATTGTGCTTAAAAAAAACATTTTTTCTAGGGACAGAAAACTGTAGGTAGGGAGAGTGTGTCAGTTTCTTTCACTGTCAAAGTCCTTGTTTCCAGGGACCTGGAAGGACAGTGAGTGAATTCTCCTTGTGCTAAATTGTGCTTAAAAAAAACATTTATTCTAGGGACAGAAAACTGTAGGTAGGGAGAGTGTGTCAGTTTCTTTCACTGTCAAAGTCCTTGTTTCCAGGGACCTGGAAGGACAGTGAGTGAATTCTCCTTGTGCTAAATTGTGCTTAAAAAAAACATTTTTTCTAGGGACAGAAAACTGTAGGTAGGGAGAGTGTGTCAGTTTCTTTCACTGTCAAAGTCCTTGTTTCCAGGGACCTGGAAGGACAGTGAGTGAATTCTCCTTGTGCTAAATTGTGCTTAAAAAAAACATTTTTTCTAGGGACAGAAAACTGTAGGTAGGGAGAGTGTGTCAGTTTCTTTCACTGTCAAAGTCCTTGTTTCCAGGGACCTGGAAGGACAGTGAGTGAATTCTCCTTGTGCTAAATTGTGCTTAAAAAAAACATTTTTTCTAGGGACAGAAAACTGTAGGTAGGGAGAGTGTGTCAGTTTCTTTCACTGTCAAAGTCCTTGTTTCCAGGGACCTGGAAGGACAGTGAGTGAATTCTCCTTGTGCTAAATTGTGCTTAAAAAAAACATTTTTTCTAGGGACAGAAAACTGTAGGTAGGGAGAGTGTGTCAGTTTCTTTCACTGTCAAAGTCCTTGTTTCCAGGGACCTGGAAGGACAGTGAGTGAATTCTCCTTGTGCTAAATTGTGCTTAAAAAAAAAAAAAATTTCTAGGGACAGAAAACTGTAGGTAGGGAGAGTGTGTCAGTTTCTTTCACTGTCAAAGTCCTTGTTTCCAGGGACCTGGAAGGACAGTGAGTGAATTCTCCTTGTGCTAAATTGTGCTTAAAAAAAACATTTTTTCTAGGGACAGAAAACTGTAGGTAGGGAGAGTGTGTCAGTTTCTTTCACTGTCAAAGTCCTTGTTTCCAGGGACCTGGAAGGACAGTGAGTGAATTCTCCTTGTGCTAAATTGTGCTTAAAAAAAAACATTTTTTCTAGGGACAGAAAACTGTAGGTAGGGAGAGTGTGTCAGTTTCTTTCACTGTCAAAGTCCTTGTTTCCAGGGACCTGGAAGGACAGTGAGTGAATTCTCCTTGTGCTAAATTGTGCTTAAAAAAAACATTTTTTCTAGGGACAGAAAACTGTAGGTAGGGAGAGTGTGTCAGTTTCTTTCACTGTCAAAGTCCTTGTTTCCAGGGACCTGGAAGGACAGTGAGTGAATTCTCCTTGTGCTAAATTGTGCTTAAAAAAAACATTTTTTCTAGGGACAGAAAACTGTAGGTAGGGAGAGTGTGTCAGTTTCTTTCACTGTCAAAGTCCTTGTTTCCAGGGACCTGGAAGGACAGTGAGTGAATTCTCCTTGTGCTAAATTGTGCTTAAAAAAAACATTTTTTCTAGGGACAGAAAACTGTAGGTAGGGAGAGTGTGTCAGTTTCTTTCACTGTCAAAGTCCTTGTTTCCAGGGACCTGGAAGGACAGTGAGTGAATTCTCCTTGTGCTAAATTGTGCTTAAAAAAAACATTTTTTCTAGGGACAGAAAACTGTAGGTAGGGAGAGTGTGTCAGTTTCTTTCACTGTCAAAGTCCTTGTTTCCAGGGACCTGGAAGGACAGTGAGTGAATTCTCCTTGTGCTAAATTGTGCTTAAAAAAAACATTTTTTCTAGGGACAGAAAACTGTAGGTAGGGAGAGTGTGTCAGTTTCTTTCACTGTCAAAGTCCTTGTTTCCAGGGACCTGGAAGGACAGTGAGTGAATTCTCCTTGTGCTAAATTGTGCTTAAAAAAAACATTTTTTCTAGGGACAGAAAACTGTAGGTAGGGAGAGTGTGTCAGTTTCTTTCACTGTCAAAGTCCTTGTTTCCAGGGACCTGGAAGGACAGTGAGTGAATTCTCCTTGTGCTAAATTGTGCTTAAAAAAAACATTTTTTCTAGGGACAGAAAACTGTAGGTAGGGAGAGTGTGTCAGGCCTCGTACACACAACCGATTTTCTCGTCCAAAACAGTCAAGAAAAGTGCCGCGAGAGTTTTTTTGTCTAGAAAAACGTTCGTGTGTATGGTTTTACGACGAGAAACTTGACGAGAATCTCGACGAGAAAATAGAGAACCTGCTCTCTATTTTCTCGTCAGGATTCCAGATTTCCTCGTCGTGTTTCTCGTCGGCCTGTTTTGTGACGAGAAAATGGTTCGTGTGTATGCTTTTACGACTCTTCAAAAAGCGCGCATGCTCAGAATCAAGTATGAGACGGGAGCGCATCTTCTGGTAAAACAAGCCTTCGTAATGGAAATAGCACATTCGTCACGCTAAAACGAACTGAAAGCACGAAGACTGAAAAGCGCGAATCGTCTCTTCCCAAACTTTTACTTCACACGTGGTAACACGAGATCAGCAAAAGCAGCCCAAGGGGTGGCGCCGAGAAAAAAGATCTTCCCCTTTATAGTGCCGTCGTACGTGCTGGACGTGAGCGCAGAGAACCACGAGGAAATTGGAAAATGACAGTGTGTACGCATAGAAAGCTTGACGAGAAAATCGACAAGCTTAACAAGAATCTCGTCGAAAAAAACGACGTGTTTTTTACGACGAGAAAATCGGTCGTGTGTACGAGGCCTCAGTTTCTTTCACTGTCAAAGTCCTTGTTTCCAGGGACCTGGAAGGACAGTGAGTGAATTCTCCTTGTGCTAAATTGTGCTTAAAAAAAACATTTTTTCTAGGGACAGAAAACTGTAGGTAGGGAGAGTGTGTCAGTTTCTTTCACTGTCAAAGTCCTTGTTTCCAGGGACCTGGAAGGACAGTGAGTGAATTCTCCTTGTGCTAAATTGTGCTTAAAAAAAACATTTTTTCTAGGGACAGAAAACTGTAGGTAGGGAGAGTGTGTCAGTTTCTTTCACTGTCAAAGTCCTTGTTTCCAGGGACCTGGAAGGACAGTGAGTGAATTCTCCTTGTGCTAAATTGTGCTTAAAAAAAACATTTTTTCTAGGGACAGAAAACTGTAGGTAGGGAGAGTGTGTCAGTTTCTTTCACTGTCAAAGTCCTTGTTTCCAGGGACCTGGAAGGACAGTGAGTGAATTCTCCTTGTGCTAAATTGTGCTTAAAAAAAACATTTTTTCTAGGGACAGAAAACTGTAGGTAGGGAGAGTGTGTCAGGCCTCGTACACACAACCGATTTTCTCGTCCAAAACAGTCAAGAAAAGTGCCGCGAGAGTTTTTTTGTCTAGAAAAACGTTCGTGTGTATGGTTTTACGACGAGAAACTTGACGAGAATCTCGACGAGAAAATAGAGAACCTGCTCTCTATTTTCTCGTCAGGATTCCAGATTTCCTCGTCGTGTTTCTCGTCGGCCTGTTTTGTGACGAGAAAATGGTTCGTGTGTATGCTTTTACGACTCTTCAAAAAGCGCGCATGCTCAGAATCAAGTATGAGACGGGAGCGCATCTTCTGGTAAAACAAGCCTTCGTAATGGAAATAGCACATTCGTCACGCTAAAACGAACTGAAAGCACGAAGACTGAAAAGCGCGAATCGTCTCTTCCCAAACTTTTACTTCACACGTGGTAACACGAGATCAGCAAAAGCAGCCCAAGGGGTGGCGCCGAGAAAAAAGATCTTCCCCTTTATAGTGCCGTCGTACGTGCTGGACGTGAGCGCAGAGAACCACGAGGAAATTGGAAAATGACAGTGTGTACGCATAGAAAGCTTGACGAGAAAATCGACAAGCTTAACAAGAATCTCGTCGAAAAAAACGACGTGTTTTTTACGACGAGAAAATCGGTCGTGTGTACGAGGCCTCAGTTTCTTTCACTGTCAAAGTCCTTGTTTCCAGGGACCTGGAAGGACAGTGAGTGAATTCTCCTTGTGCTAAATTGTGCTTAAAAAAAACATTTTTTCTAGGGACAGAAAACTGTAGGTAGGGAGAGTGTGTCAGTTTCTTTCACTGTCAAAGTCCTTGTTTCCAGGGACCTGGAAGGACAGTGAGTGAATTCTCCTTGTGCTAAATTGTGCTTAAAAAAAAACATTTTTTCTAGGGACAGAAAACTGTAGGTAGGGAGAGTGTGTCAGTTTCTTTCACTGTCAAAGTCCTTGTTTCCAGGGACCTGGAAGGACAGTGAGTGAATTCTCCTTGTGCTAAATTGTGCTTAAAAAAAAACATTTTTTCTAGGGACAGAAAACTGTAGGTAGGGAGAGTGTGTCAGTTTCTTTCACTGTCAAAGTCCTTGTTTCCAGGGACCTGGAAGGACAGTGAGTGAATTCTCCTTGTGCTAAATTGTGCTTAAAAAAAACATTTTTTCTAGGGACAGAAAACTGTAGGTAGGGAGAGTGTGTCAGTTTCTTTCACTGTCAAAGTCCTTGTTTCCAGGGACCTGGAAGGACAGTGAGTGAATTCTCCTTGTGCTAAATTGTGCTTAAAAAAAACATTTTTTCTAGGGACAGAAAACTGTAGGTAGGGAGAGTGTGTCAGTTTCTTTCACTGTCAAAGTCCTTGTTTCCAGGGACCTGGAAGGACAGTGAGTGAATTCTCCTTGTGCTAAATTGTGCTTAAAAAAAACATTTTTTCTAGGGACAGAAAACTGTAGGTAGGGAGAGTGTGTCAGTTTCTTTCACTGTCAAAGTCCTTGTTTCCAGGGACCTGGAAGGACAGTGAGTGAATTCTCCTTGTGCTAAATTGTGCTTAAAAAAAACATTTTTTCTAGGGACAGAAAACTGTAGGTAGGGAGAGTGTGTCAGTTTCTTTCACTGTCAAAGTCCTTGTTTCCAGGGACCTGGAAGGACAGTGAGTGAATTCTCCTTGTGCTAAATTGTGCTTAAAAAAAACATTTTTTCTAGGGACAGAAAACTGTAGGTAGGGAGAGTGTGTCAGTTTCTTTCACTGTCAAAGTCCTTGTTTCCAGGGACCTGGAAGGACAGTGAGTGAATTCTCCTTGTGCTAAATTGTGCTTAAAAAAAACATTTTTTCTAGGGACAGAAAACTGTAGGTAGGGAGAGTGTGTCAGTTTCTTTCACTGTCAAAGTCCTTGTTTCCAGGGACCTGGAAGGACAGTGAGTGAATTCTCCTTGTGCTAAATTGTGCTTAAAAAAACATTTTTTCTAGGGACAGAAAACTGTAGGTAGGGAGAGTGTGTCAGTTTCTTTCACTGTCAAAGTCCTTGTTTCCAGGGACCTGGAAGGACAGTGAGTGAATTCTCCTTGTGCTAAATTGTGCTTAAAAAAAACATTTTTTCTAGGGACAGAAAACTGTAGGTAGGGAGAGTGTGTCAGTTTCTTTCACTGTCAAAGTCCTTGTTTCCAGGGACCTGGAAGGACAGTGAGTGAATTCTCCTTGTGCTAAATTGTGCTTAAAAAAAACATTTTTTCTAGGGACAGAAAACTGTAGGTAGGGAGAGTGTGTCAGTTTCTTTCACTGTCAAAGTCCTTGTTTCCAGGGACCTGGAAGGACAGTGAGTGAATTCTCCTTGTGCTAAATTGTGCTTAAAAAAAACATTTTTTCTAGGGACAGAAAACTGTAGGTAGGGAGAGTGTGTCAGTTTCTTTCACTGTCAAAGTCCTTGTTTCCAGGGACCTGGAAGGACAGTGAGTGAATTCTCCTTGTGCTAAATTGTGCTTAAAAAAAACATTTTTTCTAGGGACAGAAAACTGTAGGTAGGGAGAGTGTGTCAGTTTCTTTCACTGTCAAAAGTCCTTGTTTCCAGGGACCTGGAAGGACAGTGAGTGAATTCTCCTTGTGCTAAATTGTGCTTAAAAAAAACATTTTTTCTAGGGACAGAAAACTGTAGGTAGGGAGAGTGTGTCAGTTTCTTTCACTGTCAAAGTCCTTGTTTCCAGGGACCTGGAAGGACAGTGAGTGAATTCTCCTTGTGCTAAATTGTGCTTAAAAAAAACATTTTTTCTAGGGACAGAAAACTGTAGGTAGGGAGAGTGTGTCAGTTTCTTTCACTGTCAAAGTCCTTGTTTCCAGGGACCTGGAAGGACAGTGAGTGAATTCTCCTTGTGCTAAATTGTGCTTAAAAAAAACATTTTTTCTAGGGACAGAAAACTGTAGGTAGGGAGAGTGTGTCAGTTTCTTTCACTGTCAAAGTCCTTGTTTCCAGGGACCTGGAAGGACAGTGAGTGAATTCTCCTTGTGCTAAATTGTGCTTAAAAAAAACATTTTTTCTAGGGACAGAAAACTGTAGGTAGGGAGAGTGTGTCAGTTTCTTTCACTGTCAAAGTCCTTGTTTCCAGGGACCTGGAAGGACAGTGAGTGAATTCTCCTTGTGCTAAATTGTGCTTAAAAAAAACATTTTTTCTAGGGACAGAAAACTGTAGGTAGGGAGAGTGTGTCAGTTTCTTTCACTGTCAAAGTCCTTGTTTCCAGGGACCTGGAAGGACAGTGAGTGAATTCTCCTTGTGCTAAATTGTGCTTAAAAAAAACATTTTTTCTAGGGACAGAAAACTGTAGGTAGGGAGAGTGTGTCAGTTTCTTTCACTGTCAAAGTCCTTGTTTCCAGGGACCTGGAAGGACAGTGAGTGAATTCTCCTTGTGCTAAATTGTGCTTAAAAAAAACATTTTTTCTAGGGACAGAAAACTGTAGGTAGGGAGAGTGTGTCAGTTTCTTTCACTGTCAAAGTCCTTGTTTCCAGGGACCTGGAAGGACAGTGAGTGAATTCTCCTTGTGCTAAATTGTGCTTAAAAAAAACATTTTTTCTAGGGACAGAAAACTGTAGGTAGGGAGAGTGTGTCAGTTTCTTTCACTGTCAAAGTCCTTGTTTCCAGGGACCTGGAAGGACAGTGAGTGAATTCTCCTTGTGCTAAATTGTGCTTAAAAAAAACATTTTTTCTAGGGACAGAAAACTGTAGGTAGGGAGAGTGTGTCAGTTTCTTTCACTGTCAAAGTCCTTGTTTCCAGGGACCTGGAAGGACAGTGAGTGAATTCTCCTTGTGCTAAATTGTGCTTAAAAAAAACATTTTTTCTAGGGACAGAAAACTGTAGGTAGGGAGAGTGTGTCAGTTTCTTTCACTGTCAAAGTCCTTGTTTCCAGGGACCTGGAAGGACAGTGAGTGAATTCTCCTTGTGCTAAATTGTGCTTAAAAAAAACATTTTTTCTAGGGACAGAAAACTGTAGGTAGGGAGAGTGTGTCAGTTTCTTTCACTGTCAAAGTCCTTGTTTCCAGGGACCTGGAAGGACAGTGAGTGAATTCTCCTTGTGCTAAATTGTGCTTAAAAAAAACATTTTTTCTAGGGACAGAAAACTGTAGGTAGGGAGAGTGTGTCAGTTTCTTTCACTGTCAAAGTCCTTGTTTCCAGGGACCTGGAAGGACAGTGAGTGAATTCTCCTTGTGCTAAATTGTGCTTAAAAAAAACATTTTTTCTAGGGACAGAAAACTGTAGGTAGGGAGAGTGTGTCAGTTTCTTTCACTGTCAAAGTCCTTGTTTCCAGGGACCTGGAAGGACAGTGAGTGAATTCTCCTTGTGCTAAATTGTGCTTAAAAAAAACATTTTTTCTAGGGACAGAAAACTGTAGGTAGGGAGAGTGTGTCAGTTTCTTTCACTGTCAAAGTCCTTGTTTCCAGGGACCTGGAAGGACAGTGAGTGAATTCTCCTTGTGCTAAATTGTGCTTAAAAAAAACATTTTTTCTAGGGACAGAAAACTGTAGGTAGGGAGAGTGTGTCAGTTTCTTTCACTGTCAAAGTCCTTGTTTCCAGGGACCTGGAAGGACAGTGAGTGAATTCTCCTTGTGCTAAATTGTGCTTAAAAAAAACATTTTTTCTAGGGACAGAAAACTGTAGGTAGGGAGAGTGTGTCAGTTTCTTTCACTGTCAAAGTCCTTGTTTCCAGGGACCTGGAAGGACAGTGAGTGAATTCTCCTTGTGCTAAATTGTGCTTAAAAAAAACATTTTTTCTAGGGACAGAAAACTGTAGGTAGGGAGAGTGTGTCAGTTTCTTTCACTGTCAAAGTCCTTGTTTCCAGGGACCTGGAAGGACAGTGAGTGAATTCTCCTTGTGCTAAATTGTGCTTAAAAAAAACATTTTTTCTAGGGACAGAAAACTGTAGGTAGGGAGAGTGTGTCAGTTTCTTTCACTGTCAAAGTCCTTGTTTCCAGGGACCTGGAAGGACAGTGAGTGAATTCTCCTTGTGCTAAATTGTGCTTAAAAAAAACATTTTTTCTAGGGACAGAAAACTGTAGGTAGGGAGAGTGTGTCAGTTTCTTTCACTGTCAAAGTCCTTGTTTCCAGGGACCTGGAAGGACAGTGAGTGAATTCTCCTTGTGCTAAATTGTGCTTAAAAAAAACATTTTTTCTAGGGACAGAAAACTGTAGGTAGGGAGAGTGTGTCAGTTTCTTTCACTGTCAAAGTCCTTGTTTCCAGGGACCTGGAAGGACAGTGAGTGAATTCTCCTTGTGCTAAATTGTGCTTAAAAAAAACATTTTTTCTAGGGACAGAAAACTGTAGGTAGGGAGAGTGTGTCAGTTTCTTTCACTGTCAAAGTCCTTGTTTCCAGGGACCTGGAAGGACAGTGAGTGAATTCTCCTTGTGCTAAATTGTGCTTAAAAAAAACATTTTTTCTAGGGACAGAAAACTGTAGGTAGGGAGAGTGTGTCAGTTTCTTTCACTGTCAAAGTCCTTGTTTCCAGGGACCTGGAAGGACAGTGAGTGAATTCTCCTTGTGCTAAATTGTGCTTAAAAAAAACATTTTTTCTAGGGACAGAAAACTGTAGGTAGGGAGAGTGTGTCAGTTTCTTTCACTGTCAAAGTCCTTGTTTCCAGGGACCTGGAAGGACAGTGAGTGAATTCTCCTTGTGCTAAATTGTGCTTAAAAAAAACATTTTTTCTAGGGACAGAAAACTGTAGGTAGGGAGAGTGTGTCAGTTTCTTTCACTGTCAAAGTCCTTGTTTCCAGGGACCTGGAAGGACAGTGAGTGAATTCTCCTTGTGCTAAATTGTGCTTAAAAAAAACATTTTTTCTAGGGACAGAAAACTGTAGGTAGGGAGAGTGTGTCAGTTTCTTTCACTGTCAAAGTCCTTGTTTCCAGGGACCTGGAAGGACAGTGAGTGAATTCTCCTTGTGCTAAATTGTGCTTAAAAAAAACATTTTTTCTAGGGACAGAAAACTGTAGGTAGGGAGAGTGTGTCAGTTTCTTTCACTGTCAAAGTCCTTGTTTCCAGGGACCTGGAAGGACAGTGAGTGAATTCTCCTTGTGCTAAATTGTGCTTAAAAAAAACATTTTTTCTAGGGACAGAAAACTGTAGGTAGGGAGAGTGTGTCAGTTTCTTTCACTGTCAAAGTCCTTGTTTCCAGGGACCTGGAAGGACAGTGAGTGAATTCTCCTTGTGCTAAATTGTGCTTAAAAAAAACATTTTTTCTAGGGACAGAAAACTGTAGGTAGGGAGAGTGTGTCAGTTTCTTTCACTGTCAAAGTCCTTGTTTCCAGGGACCTGGAAGGACAGTGAGTGAATTCTCCTTGTGCTAAATTGTGCTTAAAAAAACATTTTTTCTAGGGACAGAAAACTGTAGGTAGGGAGAGTGTGTCAGTTTCTTTCACTGTCAAAGTCCTTGTTTCCAGGGACCTGGAAGGACAGTGAGTGAATTCTCCTTGTGCTAAATTGTGCTTAAAAAAAACATTTTTTCTAGGGACAGAAAACTGTAGGTAGGGAGAGTGTGTCAGTTTCTTTCACTGTCAAAGTCCTTGTTTCCAGGGACCTGGAAGGACAGTGAGTGAATTCTCCTTGTGCTAAATTGTGCTTAAAAAAAACATTTTTTCTAGGGACAGAAAACTGTAGGTAGGGAGAGTGTGTCAGTTTCTTTCACTGTCAAAGTCCTTGTTTCCAGGGACCTGGAAGGACAGTGAGTGAATTCTCCTTGTGCTAAATTGTGCTTAAAAAAAACATTTTTTCTAGGGACAGAAAACTGTAGGTAGGGAGAGTGTGTCAGTTTCTTTCACTGTCAAAGTCCTTGTTTCCAGGGACCTGGAAGGACAGTGAGTGAATTCTCCTTGTGCTAAATTGTGCTTAAAAAAAACATTTTTTCTAGGGACAGAAAACTGTAGGTAGGGAGAGTGTGTCAGTTTCTTTCACTGTCAAAGTCCTTGTTTCCAGGGACCTGGAAGGACAGTGAGTGAATTCTCCTTGTGCTAAATTGTGCTTAAAAAAAACATTTTTTCTAGGGACAGAAAACTGTAGGTAGGGAGAGTGTGTCAGTTTCTTTCACTGTCAAAGTCCTTGTTTCCAGGGACCTGGAAGGACAGTGAGTGAATTCTCCTTGTGCTAAATTGTGCTTAAAAAAAACATTTTTTCTAGGGACAGAAAACTGTAGGTAGGGAGAGTGTGTCAGTTTCTTTCACTGTCAAAGTCCTTGTTTCCAGGGACCTGGAAGGACAGTGAGTGAATTCTCCTTGTGCTAAATTGTGCTTAAAAAAAACATTTTTTCTAGGGACAGAAAACTGTAGGTAGGGAGAGTGTGTCAGTTTCTTTCACTGTCAAAGTCCTTGTTTCCAGGGACCTGGAAGGACAGTGAGTGAATTCTCCTTGTGCTAAATTGTGCTTAAAAAAAACATTTTTTCTAGGGACAGAAAACTGTAGGTAGGGAGAGTGTGTCAGTTTCTTTCACTGTCAAAGTCCTTGTTTCCAGGGACCTGGAAGGACAGTGAGTGAATTCTCCTTGTGCTAAATTGTGCTTAAAAAAAACATTTTTTCTAGGGACAGAAAACTGTAGGTAGGGAGAGTGTGTCAGTTTCTTTCACTGTCAAAGTCCTTGTTTCCAGGGACCTGGAAGGACAGTGAGTGAATTCTCCTTGTGCTAAATTGTGCTTAAAAAAAACATTTTTTCTAGGGACAGAAAACTGTAGGTAGGGAGAGTGTGTCAGTTTCTTTCACTGTCAAAGTCCTTGTTTCCAGGGACCTGGAAGGACAGTGAGTGAATTCTCCTTGTGCTAAATTGTGCTTAAAAAAAACATTTTTTCTAGGGACAGAAAACTGTAGGTAGGGAGAGTGTGTCAGTTTCTTTCACTGTCAAAGTCCTTGTTTCCAGGGACCTGGAAGGACAGTGAGTGAATTCTCCTTGTGCTAAATTGTGCTTAAAAAAAACATTTTTTCTAGGGACAGAAAACTGTAGGTAGGGAGAGTGTGTCAGTTTCTTTCACTGTCAAAGTCCTTGTTTCCAGGGACCTGGAAGGACAGTGAGTGAATTCTCCTTGTGCTAAATTGTGCTTAAAAAAAACATTTTTTCTAGGGACAGAAAACTGTAGGTAGGGAGAGTGTGTCAGTTTCTTTCACTGTCAAAGTCCTTGTTTCCAGGGACCTGGAAGGACAGTGAGTGAATTCTCCTTGTGCTAAATTGTGCTTAAAAAAAACATTTTTTCTAGGGACAGAAAACTGTAGGTAGGGAGAGTGTGTCAGTTTCTTTCACTGTCAAAGTCCTTGTTTCCAGGGACCTGGAAGGACAGTGAGTGAATTCTCCTTGTGCTAAATTGTGCTTAAAAAAAACATTTTTTCTAGGGACAGAAAACTGTAGGTAGGGAGAGTGTGTCAGTTTCTTTCACTGTCAAAGTCCTTGTTTCCAGGGACCTGGAAGGACAGTGAGTGAATTCTCCTTGTGCTAAATTGTGCTTAAAAAAACATTTTTTCTAGGGACAGAAAACTGTAGGTAGGGAGAGTGTGTCAGTTTCTTTCACTGTCAAAGTCCTTGTTTCCAGGGACCTGGAAGGACAGTGAGTGAATTCTCCTTGTGCTAAATTGTGCTTAAAAAAAACATTTTTTCTAGGGACAGAAAACTGTAGGTAGGGAGAGTGTGTCAGTTTCTTTCACTGTCAAAGTCCTTGTTTCCAGGGACCTGGAAGGACAGTGAGTGAATTCTCCTTGTGCTAAATTGTGCTTAAAAAAAACATTTTTTCTAGGGACAGAAAACTGTAGGTAGGGAGAGTGTGTCAGTTTCTTTCACTGTCAAAGTCCTTGTTTTCAGGGACCTGGAAGGACAGTGAGTGAATTCTCCTTGTGCTAAATTGTGCTAAAAAAAACATTTTTTCTAGGGACAGAAAACTGTAGGTAGGGAGAGTGTGTCAGTTTCTTTCACTGTCAAAGTCCTTGTTTCCAGGGACCTGGAAGGACAGTGAGTGAATTCTCCTTGTGCTAAATTGTGCTTAAAAAAAACATTTTTTCTAGGGACAGAAAACTGTAGGTAGGGAGAGTGTGTCAGTTTCTTTCACTGTCAAAGTCCTTGTTTCCAGGGACCTGGAAGGACAGTGAGTGAATTCTCCTTGTGCTAAATTGTGCTTAAAAAAAACATTTTTTCTAGGGACAGAAAACTGTAGGTAGGGAGAGTGTGTCAGTTTCTTTCACTGTCAAAGTCCTTGTTTCCAGGGACCTGGAAGGACAGTGAGTGAATTCTCCTTGTGCTAAATTGTGCTTAAAAAAAACATTTTTTCTAGGGACAGAAAACTGTAGGTAGGGAGAGTGTGTCAGTTTCTTTCACTGTCAAAGTCCTTGTTTCCAGGGACCTGGAAGGACAGTGAGTGAATTCTCCTTGTGCTAAATTGTGCTTAAAAAAAACATTTTTTCTAGGGACAGAAAACTGTAGGTAGGGAGAGTGTGTCAGTTTCTTTCACTGTCAAAGTCCTTGTTTCCAGGGACCTGGAGGGACAGTGAGTGAATTCTCCTTGTGCTAAATTGTGCTTAAAAAAAACATTTTTTCTAGGGACAGAAAACTGTAGGTAGGGAGAGTGTGTCAGTTTCTTTCACTGTCAAAGTCCTTGTTTCCAGGGACCTGGAAGGACAGTGAGTGAATTCTCCTTGTGCTAAATTGTGCTTAAAAAAAACATTTTTTCTAGGGACAGAAAACTGTAGGTAGGGAGAGTGTGTCAGTTTCTTTCACTGTCAAAGTCCTTGTTTCCAGGGACCTGGAAGGACAGTGAGTGAATTCTCCTTGTGCTAAATTGTGCTTAAAAAAAACATTTTTTCTAGGGACAGAAAATTGTAGGTAGGGAGAGTGTGTCAGTTTCTTTCACTGTCAAAGTCCTTGTTTCCAGGGACCTGGAAGGACAGTGAGTGAATTCTCCTTGTGCTAAATTGTGCTTAAAAAAAACATTTTTTCTAGGGACAGAAAACTGTAGGTAGGGAGAGTGTGTCAGTTTCTTTCACTGTCAAAGTCCTTGTTTCCAGGGACCTGGAAGGACAGTGAGTGAATTCTCCTTGTACTAAATTGTGCTTAAAAAAAACATTTTTTCTAGGGACAGAAAACTGTAGGTAGGGAGAGTGTGTCAGTTTCTTTCACTGTCAAAGTCCTTGTTTCCAGGGACCTGGAAGGACAGTGAGTGAATTCTCCTTGTGCTAAATTGTGCTTAAAAAAAACATTTTTTCTAGGGACAGAAAACTGTAGGTAGGGAGAGTGTGTCAGTTTCTTTCACTGTCAAAGTCCTTGTTTCCAGGGACCTGGAAGGACAGTGAGTGAATTCTCCTTGTGCTAAATTGTGCTTAAAAAAAACATTTTTTCTAGGGACAGAAAACTGTAGGTAGGGAGAGTGTGTCAGTTTCTTTCACTGTCAAAGTCCTTGTTTCCAGGGACCTGGAAGGACAGTGAGTGAATTCTCCTTGTGCTAAATTGTGCTTAAAAAAAACATTTTTTCTAGGGACAGAAAACTGTAGGTAGGGAGAGTGTGTCAGTTTCTTTCACTGTCAAAGTCCTTGTTTCCAGGGACCTGGAAGGACAGTGAGTGAATTCTCCTTGTGCTAAATTGTGCTTAAAAAAAACATTTTTTCTAGGGACAGAAAACTGTAGGTAGGGAGAGTGTGTCAGTTTCTTTCACTGTCAAAGTCCTTGTTTCCAGGGACCTGGAAGGACAGTGAGTGAATTCTCCTTGTGCTAAATTGTGCTTAAAAAAAACATTTT
This sequence comes from Rana muscosa, assembly GCA_029206835.1. Taxonomy (NCBI): domain Eukaryota; kingdom Metazoa; phylum Chordata; class Amphibia; order Anura; family Ranidae; genus Rana; species Rana muscosa. Next base: position 410,847,624 of record CM055117.1, read on the forward strand.
TTCTAGGGACAGAAAACTGTAGGTAGGGAGAGTGTGTCAGTTTCTTTCACTGTCAAAGTCCTTGTTTCCAGGGACCTGGAAGGACAGTGAGTGAATTCTCCTTGTGCTAAATTGTGCTTAAAAAAAACATTTTTTCTAGGGACAGAAAACTGTAGGTAGGGAGAGTGTGTCAGTTTCTTTCACTGTCAAAGTCCTTGTTTCCAGGGACCTGGAAGGACAGTGAGTGAATTCTCCTTGTGCTAAATTGTGCTTAAAAAAAACATTTTTTCTAGGGACAGAAAACTGTAGGTAGGGAGAGTGTGTCAGTTTCTTTCACTGTCAAAGTCCTTGTTTCAAGGGACAGAGAAGGACACCTGAAGGTAGCCCTTATTGCTTTTTTCCCATCTCCCTGCAGGCCATCTATTAGAATGTCTGGAAGGCAAACAAGGAGAGGCAGACAGTCAGGAGGCAATAAAAGAGGGCAAGCAGGCTCTGTGTCTGGGGGCAACAGTGCTGGTCGTGGACGCGGTGCATTGTCATCAGCACATGGCCATGGGACACGCTTGTCCTTCTTTTCGGCAGCTGGACATGTTGAGCCACATCATGCCGAAGACTTGGTAGAGTGGATGACCAAGCCCTCCTCCTCCTCCTCATCCTCTCTCACCCAGGCTCAGGGTACTGGAAAAGCAGCTGCCAAAGCGTCCTCTTCCCTGGTATCAATGTCAGACTCATCATCAGTCACTCCTTCCCTAGACCCACCATGTCCTCCTCCTGAGGAGTCCCCCGAACTGTTTCAGCACAGTGTTGGGTACATGCTCCAGGAGGATGCCCAGGGTTTCGAAGGGTCTGATGATGAAACCCAGCTAGAGGAAGGCAGTAGCGTGAGAGCAGACAGAGGGGATGCTCAAGAAGGACACCAATCTGGCAGTCATGTTCCAGCAGCTGCAGCATACTGCCAGATTGGCTCCAGTGATGAGGAGGGAGGTGATGATGAGGTCACTGACTCCACGTGGGTGCCTAATAGGAGAGAGGAGGAGGAGGAGGATGAGGAGGAGGCACATCTCCAACGAGGCAGGATGCCCTTTGGTGGCCAGCGTAAGGGCAGTACACCGACGGAATCACACCGCAGAGCTCCGCCTGTGCAGGGCGCTGCCTCTGCCCGTCATTCAAAAAGTTCTTTGGTGTGGGCCTTTTTTGAGGCTAGTGCATCAGATCGCACAGCTGCTGTTTGCAACATATGTCTCAAGCGTATATCGCGTGGCCAAAACATCAGCCGCTTGGGTACCACATGCCTGACCAGACATATGTTGACCTGCCATGCAGCTCGTTGGCAAGCCTACCTCAAAGACCCACACCAAAGAACAAAGCGGACCTCTCCTTGCACCGCATCAGCTGGGATCTCCAACCCCACTATAACTTCAGTCCTCTCTGAAACATGCACTGAGAGGAATGAAGGTGTAGAATTAGGTGTGTCACAGCCAAGTACTTGCGGCCACTCTGCTAGCAGTACACCGACGTCCGATTCTAGCAGGCAAATTTCCCTGCCCCAGCTGCTGGACCGTCGAAAGAAGTTCACTCCCAGCCATCCACATGCCCAGCGGTTGAATGCTAGCTTGGCTAAATTGCTAGCGCTTCAACTGCTGCCTTTTCAGTTGGTAGACTCGGCCCCCTTCCGTGAGTTTGTGCAATGTGCGGTTCCTCAGTGGCAGGTTCCCAAACGCCACTTTTTCTCACGGAAGGCTATTCCGGCTCTCTACCGGCATGTGGAAGGCAATGTCTTGGCCTCGCTGGACAGGGCGGTCAGCGGTAAGGTGCATATTACCGCTGACTCATGGTCCAGCAGGCATGGACAGGGACGTTACCTTTCTTTCACGGCCCATTGGGTCACTCTTTTGGCAGCTGGGAAGGATGCAGGACAAGGTGCAGTAGTGTTGGAGGTTGTCCCACCGCCACGCCTCCAAAATGCTACTACTGGTTGTGACACACCTCTCTCCTCCACCCCCTCCTCTTCTTCTTCCTCCATGGCCTCTTCCTGTGGTTTGTCCTATGAACCAGCGGTGCTCCGTAGCCGTTCACGGGGCTACGCAAGTACGCAGGCAAAAAGATGCCATGCCGTGCTTGCGCTGGTGTGTTTGGGGGACAGAAGCCACACTGGGGCAGAGGTCCTGTCTGCTCTGCAGGGCCAGGCCGAGAGGTGGTTGACGCCACGCCAGCTTAAGCCAGGAATGGTGGTTTGCGACAATGGCACCAACCTCCTCTCCGCCCTCCGACAGGGACAACTGACCCATGTGCCCTGTGTGGCTCACGTCCTTAACCTGGTGGTGCAGCGGTTCTTGGGCAGGTACCCGGGCTTACAGGATGTCCTGAGGCAGGCCAGGAAAGTCTGTGTGCATTTCCGCAGATCTTATAATGCCAGTGCTCGCCTGGCTGAGCTGCAAAAGGAGTTGAACCTGCCCAAGAACCGCCTTATATGTGACATGCCCACCAGGTGGAACTCAACGTTGGCCATGCTGCAGCGGCTGCACACGCAGCAGAGGGCCATCAATGACTACCTGTGCGACTACGGCACCAGGACAGGGTCAGGGGAGCTTGGTTTTTTTTCTCCACGCCAGTGGGGCATGATCAGGGATGCATGCACTGTCCTGGCACCATTTGAGGAGGCCACGAGGATGGTGAGCAGTGACAGTGCATGCATCAGTGACACTGTACCTCTTGTCCACCTGTTGGAGCACACGCTGCGTGGAATAATGGAGAGGGCACTTGAGGCAGAACAGAGGCAGGAAGAGGAGGACTTCCTTGCCTCTCAAGGCCCCCTTTACCCAGACAGTGTTCCTTCTGTCCCACCCATCGCACAGGAAGAGGAGGAGGAGGAGGAGGAGGAGGAGGAGGATTGTGTCAGCATGGAGGTGGAGGCTGGCACTCAGCATCATCAGCAGCAGTCTTTTAGGGATGATTTACAGTCCCAAGAAACCAGTGGACTTGTACGTGGCTGGGAGGAGGTGGCTGCGGATCATGTCGTCCTTAGTGACCCAGAGGACTCCGGAGCGAATGCCTCAGCAAACCTACGCTGCATGGCCTCCCTGATCCTGCAAAGTCTGCGGAAGGATCCTCGTATTCTTCGGATCAAGGAGAGGGACCATTACTGGCTGGCCACTCTCCTTGATCCACGGTACAAGGGTAAGGTTGCGGACCTTATGTTACCGTCGCAGAGGGAGCAGAGGATGAGACAACTCCGGGAGGCCTTGCAGAAAGGTCTGTGCAACGCGTTCCCAGAGACTGGGAGGTTACAAACTCCTGGTCCTGGACAACGAGTTGCTGAGGCTTCGGCCAGTCAAAGAAGGAGCGGTGGGGAAGGTGGCCGTCTGACCGATGCGTTCAGACAATTCTTTAGTCCGCAGCCCCAAAGTATGATCGGTTCCAGCAACCATCGCCAGCGTCTGATAAACATGGTGCAGGAATATCTAGGGGCAAGGTCAGACTTGGACACCTTCCCCACCGAAAATCCTCTGGCTTACTGGGTCTTGAGGATGGATCACTGGCCAGAGCTTGCACAGTATGCAATTGAGCTACTGGCCTGTCCTGCATCCAGCGTTCTTTCGGAACGCACATTCAGTGCTGCTGGAGGATTTGTCACGGATCACAGGGTGCGCCTGTCCACCGACTCGGTTGATCGACTGACTTTCATCAAGATGAACCAGTCTTGGATCACCACCAGCTACCACACACCTGATGCTGATATAACAGACTAATTGATTTTAACATGTCACATCCCTTCAAGACTGATGCTGATGCTGAGTGCCTGTGCTGTTATGTTGACTGGCTATCCTCCTCCTCCGAGTCCTCAATGATACGATTGATGATGATAGCTTGGAAGATCATTTTTGTTTATGGGTGCCGCCACCAGTGGCTAAGGCCCAATTTTTCAGCCCCTGTTTTACAGGGGCGTGTAATTACAATTTTTTTAGCAATAATTTGCCATAGGGCTCATTGCTGTGCTCCAAGTACAGTATCTGTGAGGGGTTGGAGTGTTGTGGCACCAGTGCCTAAGGCCCAATTTTTCAGCCCCTGTTTAACAGGGGCGTGTCATTACAATTTTTGAAGCAATACTTTGCAACAGGGCTCATTGCTGTGCTCCAAGTACAGTATCTGTGAGGGGTTGTAGTGTTGTGCCACCAGTGCCTAAGGCCCAATTTTTCAGCCCCTGTTCAACAGGGGCATGCAATTACAATTCTTGATCTAATAATTCACAGCAGGGTCCATTGCTGCACCCACCAAGAGTAACTCTGAGGGCTTACAGTCTTGTGGCAACGCCACCACCACCACCACCACGAAAGGCCCAATTTTTCAGCCCCTGTTCAAAAGGGGCATGTAATTACAATTCTTGATCTAATAATTCACAGCAGGGCCCATTGCTGCACCCACCAAGAGTAACTGTCAGGGCTTACAGTGTTGTGGCACCAGCACCACCATCAAAGCCCCAATTTTTACTACCACTGTTCAACAATTATATGTAATTAAAATTCCTGATATAATAGTTGACAGCAGGGCGTTCCAGCACCAACCAAGAGTAACTGAGTGCTTACAGTGTTGTGCCAACACCAACAACTAAGGGGCCTATTTCTGCAGAGTATATACGGCAGGTCCCTACTTTCAAACATCCAACTTACAAACGACTCCTACTTGCAAACGAAAGAAGACAACAGGAAGTGAGAGGAAATCTACCCCTAGAAAGGAAAATTCTCTCCTGTAAGAATAAATATGGGAGAAAGGGGTCTCATCTGTACTGATGCTTTATCAGCAATCCTTGTTTCAAGAAAAACACCACATTTCAAAAACAGTTGTCATTGGGACGGAAAGTGAGGTGAAATGTTCTGAACAGGGGCACAGACAGCAAAACAAATGTTACAGGGGTGATAACCCTTACCTATGTTTCCCAAAAAGTTTAAAAATAGATTTTTGGGCTGGAGCTACACTTCAACAATGTACCTGTTCAAAATTACAAACAGATTCTACATAAGAACAAACCTACAGTCCCTGTCTTGTATGCACCGCCTGTATACGGCTGTTCAGAGTATATAGGGCCTTTTTTATTTTATGTGCGGGGTTCCCCTTAATATCCATACAAGACCCAAAGGGGCTGGTAATGGGCTGGGGTAGGGGGGGGGGGGGGGTCATGGGGTAGCTATGCCATTTTTCTTAAAGAATTTCATCCATATTACCGGGACCAGACATTACATTAAAGCCGCAAGCAGTTTTAAATGGCTTTTTTTTCATTTAGAAGTGTCATTTTGTGCAGGGACAGTTCTAAACACGGGAAACACGTGGCACTTCACAGGCATACTTTAGACACCCCCCAGGTACGATATTTAAAGGAATATTTGACTTTTTTTTTTCACTTTATGCATCATTAAAATGACTGCTCCCGAAAAACGACCGTTTTTAAAACTTCTTTTTGCATTGATACATGTCCCCTGGTGCAGAACCCAGGTTCCCAAACCCTATTTATGACAATAACATGCATAATAGTTGTTATAATTAGCACTTTAGAATTCGAACGTTCGCATCCATTGTATTTAATAGGGTTCTAATGTTCGTTCGAACTTTCGGTCCGTTCGCGGGTTCTGGTGCGAACCGAACCCGGGGGTGTTCGGCTCATCACTATACACAACCATGGAGGTGGATCTCATGCTCTCACTTGGTGCAGGGTTTGTTCATTGCAATATTATTTGTTCTATATTAAGTGCCTTTGCCAATTTCAAATTGCAGGTGTCCTTCGTGACACCATAGGTGCAGATACGACCGTTTAAACTGTTACATGTCTTTATAGGCTGCGGCCAGCCCAGGTTCACATAGTGAATTGTTCCTCTCTTATAATATCACTAGTTGGGCCCGTTCAGGAAGGCTAAAGCCCACTACCCCCTAAAGTGCTCCCTGCAGGAAGATTTGACCCTACAGGGAACACTAATTTACACACCTTGGGAACTTTTTGTATCCTAAGGAGATCACAGTATCTCATATTAACCTTGTTTTTTTTTTCTTTCTTTCAATTTTCTTTTCATTTCTCAGTTTTTAGTTATTTTCTATACATACTAAGGTATATACACTTCTGCAACAGATTGTATGCCAGTTAACAGTTTTTGTGAGCTTCACTTCCTGGTACTGGCTTGCCGTCTACCTCTGAGTCCGCAACATGGCCTACTCGTCCTTGGGTGGGAGTCCCACGGTGATCTCTCGCAATGCTAAGGCCCTAAATATTCCTGGAAAACGCACGCTAATTTCAAGACTCAACATGTACCCAGATTGACTGACTCATATTTCACAAAAGCGCATCACACAACCAATGACCTTGCAAATCCAAGGGAGTCTCCACACTTGTTAGTAAAGACGCTTCCTTTAATCTCACAGAAAAACTAATAGATCCAGATGGCAGATACATCTTCTTAAAGGGGACCTGCTGCGGTACCCCCATTACATTAGCCAATGTATACTTCCCTAATACTTCCTATCTGACCTTTTGCAGACGCATGATAGGTGAACTTAAAGGCTTTAGTTCAGGCTGCCTAATACTGGGTGGTGACTTTAATGAGCCACTGAACCCTCTTACAGACACGTCCACTGGCAAAACATACAGTACTTATAAAATCCTTAAGAGCATCAAATTACAGTTGAAGTCCCTTCAGTTGATAGATACATGGCGTTTTCTTCATCCGGAAGACAGAGATTTTACTTTTTATTCCATACCTCATTGCCGTTATTCTAGGATAGACTACCTCTTTGTCTCGCAAAAAGACCTAGACAAAATTTCTGGGGCCCATATAGGGATTCAAACCATCTCTGATCATGCCCCAGTCCCTTTGACATTAAATTTGACAGCACCTCCCTCCAAATCCAATAACTGGAGGTTGAACTCATCCCTGCTTACGGACCCTTAACTGTTACCACAAATAGCTACTGCACTCAAAGATTACTTTGCACTCACCATGGCAGTCTGGGAAGCCCATAAATTTACTATTATGCCCTGTACACACGATCGGATTTCCGATGGAATAAAATCCAATGGAATTTTCCGTCGGAATTCCGATGAAGCTGATTTTCATCAGTCTTGCCTACACACCATCAGACAAAATTCCGACCGTCCAAAACGCGGTGATGTAAAACACTCAAACGAGCCGAGAAAAATGAAGTTCAATGCTTCTGAGCATGCGTCGACTTGATTCTGAGCATGCGTGGGTTTTCCCATCGGTTTTTTTTCCATCGGAAAAATTTAAAACATGTTCTATTTTTTAACACCGATGGAAAAAAGTCAGATGGGGCCCACACACGATCGTTTTATCTGATGAAAAAAGTCCATCGGACTTTTTTCATCGGAAAAAACGATTGTGTGTACAGGGCATAAGGGGCAATCTTATCAAATTGGGAGCTCGTCGTAAAAAAAGAAAGAGAACAGGAAATTAAGCGTCTATCAGAGAAAATACACTTATTAGAAACAAAACACAAACAATCACTATCTGAACAATCTGCCTTTGAGCTTTTAGAGACAAGAAAGTCTTTCCAACAGATAATTGACATTAGGACCAAACGCTTTCTATTTTTTTTTTTTACGTTTATTATGAACATGGAGACAAAACAGGGAAATTTCTTGCGAGAGCACTCCGAGCTACTTACTCGAATCAAAACATACTGGGCATAAAATCAAAGACAGGGAAAATCGAGGTTTCCACTAATCAAATAGCCCAACACTTCCATGAGTACTACACCTCTCTTTATAACCTCCCCCCAACAAAACAGAACAGGTCATTCCCAGGGCAATAGACATCATTTCATCCTAAATTACCTAAAAGATGACTTTGGACGTTGACTTACTAGAAAGATCCATCAAAGACGTAAAACAAGCTATCAAAGATCTCAAACCCGGGAAGAGCCCAGGCCCAGATGGCTTTACAGCCATTTATTATAAAACTTTCCAGACCACTCTGCTTAGGCCGCTTCTAGATGCCTCTAACTCTATGTCAAAACCCAGAGAGATCCCGCCAACCTTTCTTTCAGCCCACATAACAATTCTTCCCAAGCCAAATAAGGACCCAACAGAATGCGCTAGTTACAGGCCAATATCTCTGCTTAACTTAGACGTAAAGCTCATGTCAAAAATGATTGCCAACAGGCTAAGACCCCTGCTCCATACCCTGATAGGCCCTGAGCAGGCCGGATTCATGCCTGGCAGAGAAACACAAGATAATGTATTCAAAGCACTCAATCTGATCCATGCCGCTGGACCGGGTGGCATCGAGGGCCTTCTCCTGTCCACGGACGCGGAGAAGGCCTTTGATCGAGTGGCCTGGGACTTCATGCTGCAAACGTGCAGGTTTATTGGCTTGGGAACACATATGATGGCTTGGATTTCCTCCCTATATATAAACCCCACTGCACAGCTCAAGATTAATGGCTCCTTATCAGACACAGGTAAAATTACCAACGGAACAAGACAGGGCTGCCCCCTCTCTCCCTCTTATTTATCCTAACACTAGAACCCTTTATCAGACGAGTTATGGCAGACGACTCAATTAAGAGTTTTGTAGTAGCCAAAAAGGAGTATAAGGTAGCGGCCTACGCGGATGATCTTCGTAACAAATCCACACACCTCACTCCCCTCCTTACTAAAAGAGTTTTCACTGTTCGGTTATATGTCTAATTTCAAGATTCATTTTTCTAAGTCGGAGGCGATGAACATTTCTATCCCAGTAGACTCCCTCGATCAAATAAAATCAGATCTCCAAACTTGGCACCCACGACACTTTTCATGGTTTGGGAGGGCAGCGATCTGCAAGATGATCATACTACCGAGGGTCCTTTATTTGTTCAGGAATCTGCCTATAAGGATACCCCAAAGCTTTTTTAATACCCTCCACTCAACCCAGATGAAATTCATCTGGGCCCACAAGCATCCTAGAGTGAGGTTCGCTCTACTATCCCAGACCAAGGAGAGAGGGGGGATGGGCATACCTAATTACAAACACTATTACGCCTCACACGTCATCAGGATCATAGACTGTCATTGCCACTATAAATGAAAAGACTGGTTGGAGTTTTAAAAGCATTAAGCCCTACACCCATAAGATATTCACCCTGGATTCCCTGGTCGAGCTACCCAGCTGCCCTAAAAATCCACCCGCTCATAGGAACTACACTGGCAGTTTTCCATAAATTAACCAAACTAAACCACTTTTCCTCGCACCTGCTAACACCTCTGCATAACAACCCTGACTTTTTACCAGGACTGAGGAACAACACACTTCGTCTCCTGACCACGAATAAACCCCTTTTGGCCAAACACTGTTTCAACGACGAAAAGTTTAAAGACCTTGCAGTCATTAGGTCAGACAACAATATCCCAGATCTGCCAATGTGGACATACTTCCAAATTTGCAGCGACCTCAACCAGGCGCCTAACAAAACAAATTTTTCCAGACAATTGACTGAACTGGAGACAATCTGCCTTACTGACGACCAATTACCAAAGCGACTTCGCTGGTCTATGGTTGGATTCAGGAGGGTGGTAGCAAGGAGGACAGCGGACTTAGAGAGATATGGTCGTCGGAGTTTGGAGTTACACTCATAGATAAACAATGGCGGAAAGCCTGCATTTTTGCTCATAAATGCTCTCTCAGCACCAGAACCCAGGAAAGGGACTACAAGCTGTTAACTCATTGGTATGCTACTCCTGTGAAGCTACACACCTGGTTCCCTCAAACCCTAGATACATGCTGGCGCTGTAATAGCTTTAGAGGCTCACTAGTACATATTTGGTGGCAGTGCCCAGTACTGCAACCCTTTTGGTCAGAGGTAGGGGAAATAGTTTTTCAGATTAAAGAAACGAAACTAAAGCTTGATGCGAAGGGTTGCATTCTCCATATCACAGACTTCACTATGAAAAAATACAAGCAATCCCTTTCAAAACATTTGCTGAATGCAGCAAAATGACGCATTCCACTTTTCTGGAAATCTTCAAGAGTGCCAACCATTCCAGAATAGTTATGCAAAGTATCCGAAGTCTGTGAGATGGGGGACACTGTCGCCCAGTCGAGTGACGTTGATCGCTTTCACAAAACATGGTCACCCTGGTATATTTTCAAATATTCTCAGACATACTTGGATCTCACAAATACACATTAATGTCACTATTGTGTCTAGATTTACCCACCCAATAAGGATCTTGTTACATAATCAAGATCCCCTGAAATTGCAATAATTTATATAACTAATTTATTATCCTTACTCCTTAATTGCTCTATTCTCTCTACTCTACTAGAACTACACCCTCTCTTTTTCTTTCATTTATATATTTAATAAGACTTAACGCTTAGTTGGTTTCTCATTTTGTTAGACATGGAGTACTAGACATTTCGTTATTTCGCTTTAGATGTAAAGGTACGTCAAGCTACGTCAAACAAGGTTATTGACAGTTTTTCTCATATTGTTTTATTGTTCATATCAAGCATAATCCAATTACTCACTGTTCACTACTCATGTGGAGCTGTGACTTAATTTCTGTACCTTTTTTATGTTTTCAATAAACTTTTTGATGGGAAAAAATATATATATATTTTTTTTTTTATCATTCTAATTTTTATTAACATCAGTTTTGATTTACATATCAAAAAACAAATATATTCATAATCCACTTACACATATCATAACAAAAAAGGGTAGGGGCCCAATACCATTGTAGCACTAATCATTCTCCCATTAAGTATACACTTACTTGTATATCATCCATTCCATATTTATATAGATACCGTTTCTTTTACTCTCTCTTTCCTTTATCCTTCGCCCATATCACTGTTCCTACCAATCATATACATATGTATAGAGCAGGGATATGCAATTAGCGGACCTCCAGCTGTTGCCAAACTACAAGTCCCATGAGGCATAGCGAGACTCTGACAGCAGCAAGCATGACACCCAGAGGCAGAGGCATGATGGGACTTGTAGTTTTGCAACAGCTGGAGGTCCGATAATTGCATATCCCTGGTATAGAGGATATAACCACCATGGTAGAAAAAAAGCTCATATAAACCAATTTTAACATTTACAGTGATATGCATATTTATCTCTAGGTCTCCATATCTTCTCCACTCACCCTCCTTTACTTATCCTTCCCCACTCGTCCTGTAGTCAGAGAAAGAGATTTTCATCCCCAGAATTCCATCTGTTGCTATATTAACAGGTATCATACTAGGCATTATTAACCATGGGTCCCATATTTAAAAAAAAAAAAGTTTTATCAAGACCCTATTCCGATACACCTGCCATTCTTTTAGTAAAGTGTCATTAACTTGTGTACGCCATTCCTCATATGTAGGAATATTTGAAGATATACATTTTTGTGCAATTATCTTCCGTACTATAAATAGCATCTTGTTAATAGATGTCCTAACTGCTGGCATATATATAGCTCTTTTTCTAAATAACTGTTGGAAAAGTTTTTTATGTCTATTGTGTGACTATTTGTAGGAATTTAAAATGGATTCCGATTTCTAAAATGGCTTCTAAAGACACGTTGCTTCTAACTTGTATTTTTCAATTGTTTCAACTTACTTCCTAAAATCATAAGCTTTGCTACGAATTGTAAAAAGACACTGTGATTGGCAATAAAGCTGTTTTGCATCATGAGCCACCAGTGAACTTTTAGCCAATAGTATTCTTCCTGTTGACTCTATAAAAAGGTGACACCTTGTGTCTGGGTATGACTTCTGCTTTTTCTCTTAGCATGTAAGACTCATCCATTTGTACCAGTACATTTGAAATAAATTATCTTACTTCTAGAACACTTGAAGTTTGACTGATCACAGAGGAAGTATTATCCTATCATTTTGGTCCTTCCAGCCGAACCCAATGCGTGAAGCCCAGGTCCACTGGTTCTGATCGATCAGAAAACGGTGAGTATCGGATCTCAAAACTCACTGAGAACATAAGTTCACCCACTTAACATTAGTGGTCAAATAGGGGCCGATTGCTACCGGGACCCGGGTCCAACCATCTGGTTCTGAACCTACCGTGATCCAGTCCTTCTAGTGTGTTTGGGAGGTAAGACTTTAAATTACTTAAAAAAAAAATTCTAAGTCTATTTTTCTCTTTCTGCTTGATTCTGGTTATGAGTTATAGATTAGTTGTAATAACAGACATTGGGATTGATTTTATAATATCTTCATAGAAGACAGAGGCATTTAGGGCGTTGTCTAAGGTAAAATAGACATCACCTGCTGTCCAGGACAGATAAAAAAAAGATTTGTTGAAGGGTATGCCGAATGTCGAAGGTTGAGGACCCGACTATTTAAGCGCTAAAAGTAGCTGAGTGATCTAAACAGATTGCAAGGCCTACTTTCTTCTTGGTGATCACTTATTTGTGTATAATATGTGGTGTAGTAGCATCTCCTTCTCCCTCTTTCTAATGATTAACCTTACTGCTAACTTTACAACTTCATTGAACAACAGTACTGCAGAGAGGGGTTTTAACAATTTTTGGATTCTCCCCATGTTTTGATATTGTTGATTTTCCTGTATTCTTATTGTTATCGTGACCCCAGAGTTGCTACCCCGGTGTTTTACAAGTTAATAGAAAGCCTGATTAATGCTAACGACGGGGAACTTGTCTGTTAAGGCAGTTATATGTTTTGTGTGTCTGTAATCTTGTGGTTAGACACTGGACTCAATCCCCCCTTCACAGATTATTTGCATTGTTAAGGAATTGTCCGCCCATCTAAGCTAAGTGCACTTCCTCTTTTGTGTGTGTGTGTGCGCGCGTGAATTCTGATCAGGTCACTCTATTTTTTCTTCTTTCTTTATTTTTTATTTATTTTTTTGTT